>CM028342.1:22965880-24257060 GCA_016618105.1 Dendrobium huoshanense
TATTTCATTGCTGGCGTCTCTTCTGCTTCCTCTTTAAAAAGCTTCTGAATTGTCTAGTCATCAGTGCAATATCGTCTTCATCCTCAGGTTGTGAGTGTTCACTTTCTGACTCTTCCACATTTAGTGCAATATTCTTGTCCTTTCCTGGTTCACCTGCATCAATCTTTCTTTGACTTACTCCTTGCTCGTAAGCAATGAGTGAACCAAGAAGATTGTCAATGGAATAAATGTTCAGATCTTTAGACTCTGTAATTGTAGTAATTTTAGCATCGTATGCAGTAGGTAAACAACGAAGAATCTTATTGACCATTTCAACATTAGTTAATTCCCTACCAAGTGCATGCAAAGAGGTGACAATTTGAGTGAATCTTGTGTACATGTTAGATATAGATTCATTAGGTTTCATGCAAAATAATTCGTAGTCATGTAACAAGATATTGAGTCTTGATTGCTTAACCTCATTTGTCCCTTCATAAGTAATACAAAGTCTATCCCATATGTCTTTTCCACTTTTACAAGTGGAAACTCACATGTAGTCTTCAGATTTTAAAGCACAAAAGAAACTATTTAAATATTTCGCATTTAATTGTGCTAAGTCACGTTCTTCTATAGTCCAATCTGCATAGGGTGTATCTACCCTAATTCCATCAACTAATCTAGTTGGTTTTGAGTAACCTTCCTGGACTAGCATCCACATACGATAATCAAGTGACTGTAAGAAAGTAGACATGCGTGTTTTCTAAAAATCAAAAGGAATATTGTCAAACAGTGGAGGTCTAGTGATAGAGTAACCCTCAGGTGTGTTTCGGTTTCTAAATGTAGCCATCTACGTTAATCAAAAAGTAGTTCAAACTTATGATTTTGAAACTATGCTCTGATACCACTTGTTGAGTCCAATAATTAGGATGTTAAGCCTAAGTAAATGTCCCACGGCTACCAAGAGGGGGGTGAATTGGTAGTTTTAAAAAATTTTAAACCCTCTTAATAAAAAAGTTGAACCGAAATAAAATTTTCTTTTAAAGTTTGTAGAAAAATATTTTTCAACCACAGAGTTGTTAAAACTGAAATTTAAAATGCGGAAACGTAAAAGCAATAAAGTAAATGACACCAGATTTATAGTGGTTCGGTCTATAACCAGACCTACATCCACTCCTCAGAGGCACCCTCTGAGTATTGCACTAATACCACAAAGTGACTCTCCTTTAGCACCCACAGCAAGGCGGAGAAGCCTTTACAACACACTCTTTTCAACACTACCCGGTGCGGCAGAGAACTGTCGTCCTTTTACACAATCCACAGTGCTGGCAGAGAACCGTCGTCCTTTTACACTCTCCTAGTGTGGGCAGAGAACCCTACGGCTGTTCACACTCTCCAAGTGTAGGCAGAGAACCTTCGTCCTTTTTCACTCTCCTAGTGTGGGCAGAGAACCCTTCGGCTGTTCACACTCTCCAAGTGTCGGCAGAGAACCGGATCTCCTTGACTGATCTTCTCACAAGAATCTAGAAGGAAGAAGGAAAAGAGTGAAGAAATCCAATTTCACAAGTAGAGACTCTTACCTTAGTAATCCAAGTGAAGCCTTCTCGCTCCGGTGGTAGGAATCCTCCTTTGAATGTTCTCTTCCACTCTCTCCTTGGCTATTCTCTCAAGAGGCACGAAGATCAAATGACAAAAAGATTGGGTGGCAGTCTAATTTGGACTATTTATACAAAAGACATGAAAAACCGCCCAAAAACTGCATATTTTCAATTCTGTACGCAATGGATCGTCCTGTACGATCCTGGATCGTCCTGGACGATTTTACTTAAACGATCTGAAACGACCCAATTTGTATATGTGTACGAAATGACTTCGTACAGCTGATCATCCTGTACGAACTAGATTCGTCCAGTACGAACGGTTATTACAAGGTCGGTTCTAGAAACTGCTAAAAACTGTTCTAAGTCGGTTAATCGTTTGGTCGAAAATATGTTCGTCTGGACGAAAATTTTCCAGAGAGCCGATCGTCCTGGATGATTATTTATTTCGTCTGGACGAAAATTTTCCAGAGGACCAATCGCCGCGGACGATAATTTGTTTTCGTCTGGATGAAAATTTTCCAGAGAGCTGATCGTTCGGTACGATATTTATTTTCGTCTGGACGAAAATTTTCCAGAGGACTGGTCGCCTCGTACGATGATAAAATTCGTCTGGACAAAAATTTTACAGAGAACCCATCGTCCGGGATGATAATAAATTTCGTCCTGGACGAATAAGACTTAGAAAAAAATTTTTCAAGCAAGTTCCTATTCGTTCCAAGTGCTCTATAGGAGATAACTGACAGATCGTCCAGTACGATAAATATCGTCCTGTACGATCAGTATAGAATTTTAAGATCTCCTTATTTGTGTGTGTGAGATTTTATTCACTCAATTACATTCACTCCCTTTCAAAATTAATTCAAAGAGAATGCAAACTTCAAATAAACAAAATATCTCATGTTGAATTTGATTTGAAGTTATCGTAGTCTGGAGTCTGATTTTCCTGAAATGTTAGTACACACAAGAGTAAGTGCAAATCTTCTGAAATTGTTAGGAGATAACTATACATTTGAACAATAATGTTTGGAATCATCAAAACTACATAAGTTGCACAAATATAAATCATTCAAATAACAACTATTCAAACAATTACCTTCAAAGAGCTCCTGTTACAACTCCCAATCAAAATGTGGTAAATCTCGATCCTACAGGAAGGGTCGTCGGCTAGGGTAGAGGAGCAGGTGAACTTCGGCGTGGGTATAGGAAGATTTGGCTCTCTCCCTCTCTTTGTGTGTGTGGATCGGAGGAGGCAGAGGAGCTCGACAGGTTTGATGATGAAAGAAGGAGAAAGAGGAGTGCCGGCTATGGAGGTAGGGATCTCTCTCTCTCTCTCTCTCTCTCTCTCTCTCTCTCTCTCTCTCTCTCTCTCTCTCTCTCTCTTTGCTTCTCTGAGATCGGGCTCGGCACAGGCAGTGGTCGGGAGTTGAGTGCGGGAAGGAAGAGAGGTCTGGGAGGAGGCTTTCGGTCGTGTGTGGAGTCGAGCGTAGAGAGGGAGTAGCGACTGGATCTCGATCGCGTGGGGGGGAGCGAATTAAAAGCTCAGCTTCTATTTAACGATGCATGTGGTCGTTCGATCGAGGCAACGTCCCAGGATTTACGAGAACAAACACGAACGGCGCCTTGCTACAGTACCTCGGCGGGATTCCTGCGGAATTTTGGTAGATTTGGTCTGCTTCTCGATGCATATGAGGTATGTAATTTTTTGGTTATTACATAAAGGTTAACACCCGGTTAACACCCTAGTGATATGAAAATAGATTACATTTAGATGAAATTGATGCAAAGCTAACAGCATTAGAAATAGTTTCTCCAAATCCAAACTCATGTCCATCATGTACCAACTTATTTCTACTCTTCCATGGAAAAAAAACCAAAGAACAATATATGAAAGGATTTGTTTTAGCTAACCTTCTCAAACTATCCAAACAATCTTGCATAAATGAAAAAGCTGGAATACAAATGCCCCATTGATTCAGCAAGGCAATCACTTGAGTTAGCTTACTGCACTTGACAACCACATGCTCTATATCCTCAATCGTCCCACATCCTCTCGAGCATAGATTATTATTCATTAATTTCTTATACATAAAAAACTTTGTAGTGGGAATTGCATCTTTCAAAAGATGCCACCAAAAGCAATCAATACGTGGGTTTAATTTAAGACTCTTCAACCACTTCCAGTTATGTACAAAAACAGAGAAATCTGAGGCCGCGCGGTAGGATAATGCAGCATTTGAATTCCAAAAAAATTACTGATCAATTCTAGCTCATCCTCCAAAAGCTCTGAATATATCTTGGTACAAATAATAACTTCAATCAAGGATTTTCCAAAGAACTTTTCCAGCTTATCTAGATTCCAGGATCCATTTTAAATAAAATTCACCAGAGGAGGAAAATTTGTATGCTCTATAACAATGAAAGTAGACCACTTATCCAAGCTCCTGTCTAATATACAAATATCATTAAGAATATTCACTAAAGAACTAGATCCAATCCTCCATCTTACGCAAGGTTTAAGAGCATTTACTCCACTTCGCAATAACCTCCAAGTAGAAGAAATATTTGGCCAGTGCACGTTGCTTCAAATATTACTACCATATTTCGCATGTAGTAATTTATTAAGAATAGATTCAGGATTCTTAATAAAATTCCAAGCATACTATGCTCTTAAAGGTCCCACCATAGAAACAACCGAGTGAATACCTCTACCTCTAACATAAATAGGTTTACAAATCTCTCCCAAGCAACAAAATGTAAACCATAACCTCCATCATTCTTGTTCCATAAAAATTCCCTACACATATTCTAAAAAAATTTCAAAATGCTTAAAGGAATGAGGAATAAGAATACATAAAACAAAGGAATTGATAAAATCATCGATTTAACAAGCACTAATTTTCCAGGAAGTGAGATAAATTTATTACCCAAAATTCTAGTTTTCAAGCTAATTTTTCCAAAAGATTTAAAAAATATGAGGCAATTAATCTCCTCAAAGTAATCTTGATACCCAAGTAATGCATTTCTTTTACTTCATTAAATCCCATGATTCTAGAAAAAGCTCTTCTCTTATTTATTTCCACTAACTTGCCAAAAAGAATTGAAGATTTGTGAACATTCACTTGTTGACCAATCTAACAACATTAGTCTGAAATTAGTTTTTTTTTTAATTTTCCTCAATTGACCAATTTTAGCTTCCGAGAACATAAGAATATCACAAGCAAAAAGAAGATGAGAAATTCTAGGAGCCGAAGGAGCAAGTTTTAAACCTAACTTCCTTCCCTTTGGACAAAAAGCCATTAGTAAGAAGTTGTGAACATAAGATGAATAAATAAGGCGAAAGTTGGTATCCTTGTCTAAAACTGCTTTTAGCCTCAATCCACTTCGATCCAACCCCATTAACTTGAATAGAGAATAATGGATCAACCACACATTCCATTAAAAGGTTTGAAAATTTGCTAGGGAAACATGAATAGTCCATATTTTGTGTAAGGGTATCCCATGCCATGTGTTGCGAATATATTTGTCAGGGAATATAGTTTTGATGATAGAAAATACTTTTGTTTATCTACATCTGTCTTGCCTACTAGCATTTCAGGTCTACAAGATCAAAACTATAATTTGAACTAACTTAAGATTGGGTAGACTAGGTTTGAGTTAGTTTGTAAACTTTTCCCTTTCTTGAGTCTATTGTAAATGATGTAGTTCCTGATGCTAAGTAACCTTGCACACACACACTTGGGAGAATTTTTTCTATCTATTTTTAGAGGTTTTTATTTTTGCTCACATCATCCAGGACGATCCAAAAATTGGCTTGGACGATCAGCTAAAAATAGAAACCCTAATAGGGGATCTTGGTTAAGGCAGCCGTCATTAAGCACATTGTCATGGATGATATTTGTATCGGCCTAGATGATAGGCTGAAATAAGAAAGAATCAGCCGCCAGATCTATTTAGATATTATTTATTTTTGGACATCATCCTAGACGATGCAACATAATTATGCCTAAATTAATCTGATAATTAAGGAAAGTAATTAAGGTTTGATTACTCAATCATATCATGCTGGACGATCGCAGGATCGACCGGGACTATCAGTTCAAAAAAACTTAGGTGTTCTTGGATGATCAAGATCGGCCAGTTGCTATTCAGGGCAATGCTTTGGATGATTTTCACGGATTTGAACAAAGCGTTCGGGATAATCATGAGATCAGCCTGGATGATCAAGCTATTTTTCCATCGTCTAGACATCCATTCAGTATGATTGTCTGAACGATATTCAATGATTTGTACTAATCGTACAGGATGATATTCTATCATCTTGGATGATATTCTATCAGCTTGGATGATATTCTATCAGCTTGGATGATATGAACAAAATTCTTTGGATTGTCCCAGATCGTCACTGATTGAGCTTAATTTGCACTGATCGTACATGATGATATTTATATCGTTCTAGATGATATTATTAGTTTGTTGTAATTAAGAGCTATTCCGAAGCTCTTCTATATAAGATCTCTTATATCACCCATGAGGGTATGTTTTGCTGCTGTTTTGACCTTAGAGAGCCAAGAGGAGAGGGAGAGCAAGGGAGAGAGAGAGAGGATCTTGTGAGGGGGAGTTTGTGAGGGGGTTCACAAAGGTTGATCCAAGAAAGGATCCGTCGTCGTCTTCTCTAGTCGTCATCCTTAGTTCCTTGGGATTCTAGAGAGGTCTAATTCAGCATCTGATCAAGGTTCTCTGCATACTTTAGGAGGAAGCAAAAAGAGTTAGGTTCTCTGCCTACTTCTAGAGGAAGCAAAAGGAGATGTGTTTTTTGCCTCACCTGGGTTGGTGGAAAGGAGGTTCGTAAAGGCTTCTTCGCCTTACTATGGGGGCAAAAGGAGAGACATTGAGTTTAGTGCAATACTCAGAGGATGTTTTTGGGGAGTGGATGTAGGTCGTGTTGACCGAACCACTATAAATTTTTATTTTCTTTTTTACTGCTTTCGCATTTAATTTTTGCATTTTGATTTCTGTGATGAATCTTAGTTTTTGTTTTAAGATTATGTTTTGATCGAAAGATTTTTTTGAATACCAATTCACCACCCTCTTGGTTAGCCTTGGGACTAGTTTATAAGGGCTTAACATCCCTGTCAAATTTCCAAGTGCTATCAGAGCACTTTCAAGTGGTATCAGAGCGGGATTCATAAAATCTAGTTTTTGAAAAATTTTGAATTTTGATCGATGGCAAGCTTTTGTAATCGTAATATAACGGAATGATATTCTATTACACGACCACCTTTATTTGATAACATTCCTTTTGATTTTTGGAAAACTCGTATATCTACATTTTTACAATCTCTTGATTATCATATATGGATGCTTGTTAAAGAAGGTTATTTACCACCTTCTCATGAAATTAATGGCATTAAAACTGAACTTTTTTTTTACTGAATGGACTTTTGATGAAAGAGATTTAGCACAACTTAATGCAAAATGCTTGGACTATTTTTTCAGTGCTTTCAAATATGAAGATTATATGCGTATTTCAACTTGTGCAGTTGGTAAAGAAATTTGTGATAGATTGTGTGTAACTTATGAAGGAACCAACGAAGTTAAACAATCTAGGTTAAATATTTTGTTACATGACTATGAACGTTTTCATATGAAATCTTCTGAATCAATTTCTGACATATATGCTAGGTTTACTTAAATTGTTACCTCATTGCATACTTTAGGAAGATAGCTAACTAATTATGAAAGGGTCAATAAAATTTTAAGATATTTGCATTCTTCTTTTGATGCTAAAATCACTGTAATTATTGAATCTAAAGATTTAAATACCTATTCTATTGATAATTTACTTCGATCACTCATTTCTTATGAGCAAGGGGTGAATTAAAGAAATCTTGATGTAGGTGAAAAAGAAGGACAAAACTATGGCACTAAAATCCAACAACACGGACACTGATTCTTTCAAATTTAAAAATGATGATGTTGCCTTTATCACTAAGAAATTTAAAAGCTTTTTAAGGAAGAACAACCAGTATCATCAGAAGTGGAAAAGGGGTAAGGATAGTAAAAATTAAAAAATTCTTTTTATGTTGTCTTCTTTGAATGTTGGAAGCCTGTACATGTTAAAGCTGGTTGTCCTATACTTAAGGAGCACCCAAGTAAGGAGATGGGTGAGGAGAAACCCAAAAACAAAAAGGACAAGAAGTAATACCAAAAAGCTTTCTAGGCAGATTCTGCATCTGACTCATCTGAGACTGAAGCTAAAGAGGAGATAAAAAATTTGTGCTTAATGGGTGATCATCTTGGTCAATCTGATCAAGAAGAGGTGTGTGAACCAACCTATGATCAATTACTTAAAATTTGTGAGAGAATTCATGTATCATATAAAAAACTTAAGAAAACACATGCTAGTTTGAATTTGGAGTTTTTGAATGTGCAAAAAAAGCATAAAAGTTTAAGTAAAGATCATACTCTACTTGATAGCAATCACATGTCTTTATTTGATAAATTTGATGATTTAAATAAGAAGTATTCTGATTTGATTATTGAGCATGATTCTTTAAAAGCATCTTACACCTCACTTGAATCTGATTTTAAAGCTTATACTGAAGCATATGAGCATAAACAACATTATTTAAATGTTGATAACGCTATGTTAGAAAGTGCTAACTTGAGATTTAAAGCTAAATTGAATACACTTGAGAGAAATTGGAATACATCAACACTTGATCTAAGCCAAAACCTAGAAAGAGGCATTATAACCCAAATAAATTAGTAAATCTTTTTCCTGGAGTTAGATATTTTTTATGTGGCATATTATGACACATTTCACACACTTGCACTGTTCACCGTAGTACATATTGGGTGTGGAGACCAAAACTGCATGATTCACAGTATAACACACATACATTGCATTTTTCTTTTCATAAGAAGGGACACAAAACTATTTTCCTAAATCTGATAGTTGATGATTTTTGTAGGTGTGCTCTCACCAAAGATCTCGTGAGAGCATATGGTACTTGGACAATAGAGGCTCGTGGATCATAATTGTATTAACTTACTGTTTAATAAATTCTGAATTGCATGTTTACTACTCTGTTAGTTGTTGTTATTTTCTATTTTAGTTTTTTATGCTTGCTGTTATTTTATAGTTGTTACATCTCTGATATTTTTGTTTTTAATTTTTTTTAAATGATATTTTGCCTTGTATTTGTTTTGGAAATTCGTAGTCAATGTCTAAACATTCCTAAATCAGTTAAAGGGAGAAACACCATTGATTGTTTCCCTCCCTCTAATCTCTTTTAGTGGTGTAATTTTCTTTTCTAAATAAAAGTCTATCTCAAATTAACAACTGGACTTTGCAATTAAGATCTTTTCTATCTTGCTATAGTTTTCTACCTTATATATATATATATATATATATATATATATATATATATATATATATATATATATATATATATAATGTTCAAAGTCTTTATATTACTTTTAAGTTCTTTGAAATCTTATTGTTGTATTTATCATATAATTTTGATTATGTTTTGTGGTTTATTCTTCCCTACATTAGAGAGTGAGTTTTTCTTCTATAATATCTTGAAGATATATTGACAACTGAGAATATTTAAGAGTTTTAAAAAGGGATCTAGTTTGAAAAAATAATTAAAAAAGCAGTTAATGACGCCAAAATAAAAGATACGCAATAATGCCAAATTAAAAAATATACGCAAAGTGTATCAAAAGTTAAAAGATGCGCAAAGTGTGCTTTTTAATTGACAAGAGGTATAAAATTAGCTTACAAAAAGAAAGCTTTCCTCTCTTTCAAAACCTTTAAATATTAGAAGAATTCATGTGTCACTTGATATTTTCAAAGTCCTGATTTCAAATTTCATGATTTTGATAAATTACTTTGGTATATTATTCTATAAGATATTTTTTCTAGAACCAAGTTTTGAACGGATCTTTTTTCTTATCCAATTGGTTTGTTCTGAGTTAGGTCTCTTATTTTCAAAAGATGATTTTGCCCTGTGAAAAGTCCGAGCTAGGGTTAGTAGGATCGGATATTCTATCATTTTTTAGATTTCGATGGTGTTAACATTGGTCTTACAAGTCTTTAAATTCAATCACTTGGAGAATTTATCATGTTCATGCCTTATTTTTTAAACAAAAAAAAAAATCAAAAATAAAAAAATGATAAAATTAATTTTTTTTTGTTTTTGTTTTGGTCTCTTCTTTTCTGTCGTTTTGTTTTAATTTATCTTCTACTGGTGTTGTTGTATTTTTAGGCCTTCTCTTATTATCTCCATCCATCATATGATTTTAAATTTTTTGGTCACATTGTCTCGGACGATATTCATATCATCTTGGATAATCGGTTCAATTCACTATTGAAATTTCATCTAAATGCCTGATATGACTCTTCTGCTTCTAATCGTCTGGGATGATGCTCTATCATCCTGGATGATCTGATCGTCTTCTGCTTCAATCATTATGATCATCCTGGACGATTCTCTTCATCCTAAACGATATTCTTCTCTTTGCTTAATTTATGGAAGATCGGCCCATACGATTCACATGTTCATCCTGGACGATACACGTGGAAATGTTTTAAACAATTTTAAATTTTGTCGGTACGATCCATTATTGTGCATCATCCTGGACGATGCACCTAATCAACTAGGATGATCTTCTTTTTCAACGGTCGTCCAACTTGACTCCTTGGGACGATCGCTTGTGTTTTATCGTTCCAGATGATATCTGATCGTCCTGGATGACTTTACCGCTTTTCTGACCAATCGTCCTGGACATAATTATTGTACCTGATCAACATGGACGATTCTATAATCATCCTAGACGATTGGGCTGATTCTTTAAAATCTGAGGATTCTAAATGTTTTTTCTCACACACACTTCTTCCATTAGTCTTGCACTTCCTATTTCCTTATTGTTCTTGATCATGGAAGGAGGAAAGAGATCTCACCATCCTTTTAGGAGTTCCTCGAGGGCAAATATGGACCATCGCTTCACCGAGGAAAGCAACCAAGCTGCCCATTTGAGGTACAAAATAGCCAGGATCACTATATCCCGGACTGTCAACCCAAACATTTTGTCCTATCCTGTCCTAGATTTATTTGCGTACACTTTCTTGACAATCCTTCTCACTCTCATTGTCCCATTTAACTCTGAGCTTCTTTTTGAATTTTTCATTAGCCTCCACATAAATTCTTCTTTCACTACTCTCGGGTCCTATGTGAATTGACGTCCCGTCGAAATCACAAATCTAGACTGTTAAGAACTTTTGTAAGTTTCTACCGCATGGGACAAACTTCACACCCTATCTTTTGATCTTGACTATGACTAGGCTCCGGCCAACCACTTTCTAAGAAACTCTAATGGTGACTTTCACATTGGAGAGTTTAGCACCTTACTCAAAGATGCTAGGACAATCTAACATGTCCTTCGCACCTCAATCTTCCCAAAGCTGGTGATCGCATTCATATCACTCCTCTTCTTTCGATCACCACTTTTTTTATTTTGGCCCACCAAGAATTCATTGCTACTTATTTGATTTTTTGCTACATTGAGAATCTAATTAGTATTCAAGATCCAAGACATAGGAGGAAGCCTAATATTGCTCTAGGAAATATCATTGTCTATGTCTTATAATCAAAATACAACCTCCAATATCCTGCTCAACCAAATTTTAAGCCCACCTTCTCCTCAAACAACTCCTTCCATGTTCTTCACAGTACTCGTCTCTACCTGAGGCACGAGGAAGCTGAGGGAGCTGAGGAGGTAGCTCCTTCACCTGTTCTTGCACCTACTATGCTCCACCAGCACTCTCAACTGAATCAGCTGGTAGAGCGATTCAACCAGTGGGAGACATGGTTTGAGACCTACATTGCTACTATGTAGCAGCATACTGATGACGTTGCTCATTTTGACTCCTACGTGGCTCACTAGTAGCACCAACACGACCAGGATATAACCTTGTTTGGAGAGCAGTTCGCCACTCTTTCGAGTTACTTTCAGCCACATCCACCACCACCACCTCCTCATTCGGATGATCAGGGATCATCTTTCTTTTAGTTTTCTTACTTTTTGTGTGATGTTGTTTTTACTTTTATTATTATTTAGAAGTTTTTACTGTGTTTCGTTTTTCCTCCTTTTTGTGATGTTAAAAGGGGGAGTAGCTGTACTAGTTTGTAAAGTTCTAGTCTATTTTTATTATTCTAGTTTGTTATGTTTTTATGTTAGTTAGTTGAACTATTTGAACTATGATTATTATTTTCACCTGATTCCTTTAAAAATGCTTTGAACCGCTTCAATTATTTATTGTGTTTGCTATCATAAAAAATGGGGAGATTATTACGAATCTATTTTTCAGGAAATATAATTTGGTGATAGGAAACACTTCTGTTTCTCTACGACTTCCTTGCCTACTAATAATATAGGTCCACAAGATCAAAATTATAATTTGAACCAACTCAAGATTGGGTAAACTAGGTCTAAGTTACTTTGCAAACTTTTAACTTTCTTAAGTTTATTATAAACGATGTGTTTTCTGATACTAAGTAATCTTGCACACACATTATTGGGAGAATTTTTTCTATATGTTTGTAAAGTTTTCTATTTTTTCTCACATCATCCAGGATGATCCAAAAATCATTGTAGATGATCAGCTAAAAATAGAAACCCTAAGTAGGGCATCATGGTTAAGGCAACCATTATTAAGCACATCATCCTTGATAATATTTGTATCGATCAGGATGATAGGCTCAAATCAAAAAGAATCAGCGACCATATCTATTTAAGAATTATTTATTTTTGGACATCATCCAGGACATCATCTTGGATGATGCAACATAATTATGCATAAATTAATCTGGTAATTAAGAAAGGTAATTAAGATTTGATTGCTCAATCATATCATCTAGGATGATCGCAGGATCGGTCGGGATGATCAGTTCAAAAAACCTTAGTTGTTCCTGGACAATCAACGTCGACCAGCTGCTATTCAGTGCGATGCTTTGTATGATTTTAACGAATTGAACTAATTGTTCGGGATGATCAAGCTATTTTTCCATCGCCCAAACATCTATTCAGTGTGATTATCTGGATGTTATTCAATGATTTGTACTAATCGTACAGGATGATATTTTATCGACTTGGACGATATGAACAAAATTCTTCTGATCATCTCAGATAGTCCTAGCTGATTAAGCTTACTTTGTACTGATCGTACAAGATGATATTTATATCATCCTAGATGATAATGTCAGTTTGTTGCAATTAAGAGATATTTTGAAGCTCCTCTATATAAGATCTCTTCTATCACCCATGGGGTAGCTTTTGCTAATATTCTTACCTGAGAGAGCCAAGAGGAGAGGGAGAGCAAGGGAGAGAGAGAGAGAGGATCTTGTTAGGGGGAGTTTGTGAGGTGGTTCACAAAGGTTGCTCTAAGCAATGATCCATTATCATCTTCTCCAGTCGTATCCTTAGTTCCTTGGGGGTTCTAGAGAGGTCTACTTTAACATATGATGAAGGTTCTCTGCATGCTTCAAGAGGAAGTAAAAAGAGTTGGGTTCTCTGCCTGCTTCTAGAGGAAGAAAAAGGAGTTGGATTCTCTCACTTGGGTTGGTGGAAAGGAGATTTGTAAATGCTTCTCTTCCATACTATGGGGGCAAAAGGAGAGACACTGAGTTTAGTACAATACTCAAAGGGTGACTCCGGGGAGTGGATATAGATCGTGTTGACTGAACCACTATAAGTTTATGTGTTCTTTATTACTGCTTCCAAATTTAATTTCTGCACTTTGATTTTTGTGGTGAATCTTGGTTTTTGTTTTAAGATTGTATTTTTATCGAAATATTTTTTAAAATACTAATTCACCCCCCTCTTGGTTAGCCTTGGGACTACTTCATAAGGGTTTAACATCCCAGTCGAACTTCCAAGTGCCATCAGAGCACTTTCACCATGCTATCATAAGCTTGTTCCATATCAACCTTAATAGAAACCAATCCCTACTTGATAAAAATATGAACTTTTGAAAATATGACATCAAAAAAAGCTCGTATCGATCATTGTATCACTTTTGATGACATTAATGTGGAGGGAGTGAAAATCCCTCATCAAGATCCTCTTGTAATAAATGCGGGAATAGGTGACCCGTGTTATAATGTCAAAAGAATTCTTGTGGACAGTAGAAGCTCCGTGGATGTCCTGTTCTATTCTACTTTTCTCAAAATGGGTCTCTCAAGAGAAAGCTTCAGCCTGCTACAGGTCCATTATATGGGTTCGATAATCGACATGTACAAGCAGAAGGAACAATTAATCTCTCAGTTATACTTGGAGAATTTCCTTGCCAGACTACACACTCCATTTAGTTTATTTTTGTTAAGTTAGAATTGGCTTACAATGTGATCTTTGGAGGCCACTCCATTTGATCTTTGGGATCATCACTTTCCTCCCTCATATTAAGATGAAGTTCCTTACCCCTATAGGAGTCAGTGTAGTATAAAGAGATCAACAAATAACATAAACCTTCTATCTTAGGCAGGTTCGACCACATCCAAAAATGACCCTGAACATCAAGGATTTTGATCTTGGAGCAAAGATACACCTCAGAGAGCTTATCCTGTAAAATACCTCACTACTCTATTCATATATGAAGAATACCCTTCTCAAGGACAATGTAGATTGGATCCCTTATCTCAAACAACGAGCAGAAAAATAAATAGATTTTCTACAAAAAAATTAAGATGTTTTTGCATGGAGTCCAAAAGATATGTCTGAAAATGCCCCCTAAGTGATCACAAACTCCCTCAAAGTCAACCCAATGTGCAAACATATCATCCATATGAAACAAAATTTTGTGCCAAATCATTAGCAAGAAATAGAGTAAGAAGTAGATAAGCTTTTAAAAGCCGAATTTATACATTGCATTTACCCACTTGGTTAGCAAATGTTTTAATGGTTTGGAAGGCAAGTGGAGCTTGGAGAATGTGTATAAATTATACATATCTCAATAAATCTTGCCTGAATGATAGTTTTCCACTCCCTCGTATCAATTAATTGGTTGATACCACATCCAGACATTAAATGATGAGTTTTATGAATGCCTATTCTGGCTATAATCAAATAAAGATCAATCCCACGGATGAAGAGGCAATGAATTTCTGAACAGATAAAGGATTATACTATTATCTATTCATGCAATTCGGTACCAAAAATGCCGGAGAAATATTTTTGCGTCTCATGAATAAGGTTTTCAAAGACCTTATAGGGGACACTATGGACGTATATGTTGATGATATGTTGGTGAAAATTCTTGAAAAATCTCAACATATCTCAAACTTAGAACAGTGCTTCCACCTATTATGACATTATAATATGCGACTCAACCCTGCTAAATATACTTTTGGTGTCTCCTCTGGAAAGTTTTTGGGGTATATGATAACCCACTGAGGGATTGAAACTAATCCCAAGAAAATCAAGGAACTATGGGACATGGTGCCACTGAGGAATATCAAGGAGATGCCACTGAGGAATACCCAGGCTATCAGTTCAGTTTTGGTATGAGAGGAAAATACTATATAACACCCCATCTATTATGTTAGTAAGATCTTATCTAAAATAGAGGATGTTATTGAGTAGCAGATAAATTTTAGCGTCTTTATTCATGATTCGAGAAATACACAATTTATATTGTATATCAGTGGGATGATCAATCCTAGGGAAATTTTTTCTAACCTATTCCATACAGGTTAATGCATCAAGCAAATGATTTGACAAACAACCTCAGATAGGTTAAACATCCTAGGATGATGTCTTGAATTTAAAATTATTAAATGATCAATCTAAGGAAGATTTGATTCGACCTCTTCCATATATGTTAAATATCATCAAGCAAATGCTTTCATTAACCATCTCGGATAGGTCAAAATATCCAAGGAGGATGTCTCTCATAATCACTTAAGTCAAGAGAGTCCACAATTTTTTTTCTCATAATCCAAATTAAAATAAAACAAAGTAAATTTTGTATGCATATGAGAAAATGAAAAGAAAAATACACACTTCTTAATATATCACTGAACATCATGTACCTCATTTAAGAGTATAAACACTAAACACATATACTCATCACTAGAAGGAAAATAAACTGGTACAATTAACAATAGAGTAATCCTATAGGATCTCAATATCATCCTCCTCCTCCTTAAGAGCAAAGGATTTCTACAACTCACTTTCTATCTCTTCACCTCGAGAATCTGAAGAAGGGCCACAAGAAGCCTAGCTAGGTGTCAACCACTCGATCTCTACTCTAGTATTGTGCTTCACTAGACGCACGCCCTTCATAAAACCTTTGATGAAGATATCCTCTATAAACTCCACTTCCAAAACCTTCACCTCTACATCATAGGTATGGTTATGAGTTTCCTAAATATGATCCTCAACAATTATCTTAAAGGAAACATATTTCTTGAATTCTTTTTATGACTGTAGGTGGTAACTGCTGGGCTTCCTTCTCTGACAATATACTCATGAGCCTCTTGTTCTCAGTTTTAAGGATCTGCTGATCTTTCATCTATTGATTGATCATTATCTATGCATCCAAAAACTCAATATATAGACAATCCATCTGTTAATTACATGAAGAGGCTGAAGTTATCATATTAGTCAGCTGTGCTCAACACTCCGCTAGTTGCTCCTCCATCACCTTCATCTCCTTGATTTTGCCATCATATTTTTTCTGTAGTCTTCCTAATGATATTTGACCTTTATAAATTCATTGTTACAGTCATTTAAGATCTTGGTCATTTCAAGCTTGAAATCCATGCATATCACCAACTGAAGTAACAAAAATAAATTTTATAAGGGATATATCATTTAAAAAGTACAAAATGAAAAAGCAAAAAGAAAAGGTGAACTCACCAACTCCTCATCCTGTCGACCGCCAACGCACTGATGTTTTAAAATATCTTCTAGAATGTGTGACTTGGATGGAGAGATACGGGGACCTTTGCTAGTGGCTGCTAAAATTTCCTCCACCTTCTTCTTTTTGGATTACTGCAGATCCTCCTCACTCCCTAGTCATTTAGAAGAAACTTTTGAAGGTTGGATAACTACCTCTAAAACTTTGACCGACTTCTTTAGCATTTGTGTACGTGATATCCTTGCTTGAGTAGATAGTACCACCTTTAACAATTATTCTTCATCTAAATATTTGCTCAAATAGCATACCTTATAAGGAAGAATGTCGATATCAGAAAGTTTAAGTATCTTTAATAAATCTTCTACTCCAATATGTAGGGGATTGGGTAACTCCTTCAACTTTTCCTAATTTTTTAGGAGATTCCAATCATTGTGCACAAAAAAGAAGTCACTAATATAACCTTTTGATGGATCTCAAGTATAAATATCTAGCCACTTAGATCTAAAAGAGATACAACCCTACATATCACTAATAAGATGACCCATCCGAGAAAGGCATTCTGAAGATAACACCCCCACGATCTCTAAAAATATGATCAGTCCCATTATGATCGACATGGCCCTATTAGAAAGTTGGGACAAATTCACACCATAGATCATCAAAATATCAATCAAGTCAAGAGATAGTAGAAACTATAGCTCTGCCGCAGACTGAATTCATATATTGTCACATATCCCGAAGGAGGAGAACGAGCATGATCAGACTTTGTCGGCACCTTCATCACAAGATCATTAGGAAAATAAATTTGTTTCTTAAAAGAAATCAAAGAGTCATTAATTACAGTCTAGATAACATCATCGATCTTGGCCGCTTTATGAGTATTTGTTAAACCCTCAGATAGTACAACAGGGTGATCTTTTTTGGCTGGGGGAATTTTTGTGGATGAGTGATCACCAATTTTAACTTCTATACTAAAGAGGAGAGTTGAATTTAAGAAGGGAAGGACAACTACAAAAGACAGCAGAATGCCTCTAAGCAAGATGAAAAATAGGGGACAAAGAAAAAGAAAGATTGAGAAAATTCCAACATTTGTATAAAAGGCGGGACATTGAATTAAGTAAGGAAACTCACATACATAAAACAATAGAATGCCTTAACTATAAGAAAGTTAAAGGGAGAAGAGAAGAAGGAGCAAGTTCCCCCTGCCTCTAGTGGGGTATTTATAACATTTTTGGGGAGAAGAGAAGATTTTGGAATATTTTAAATTTTTTTTGAATATTTTTGAAATTTTTTGGAATTATTTTTGGAATTTTTTTGGATTTTTTAATGATTTTTTATATTTCAAAAAAAAAAAAAAAAAGGCTGGCAGTTTCCTTTACCGCCAAAGACGACTCGAACCGGTGCCCGGCTACCAACCGGCTCACGAAACCGGGCGGGCCAAGTGGGCTAGAGGTACACAGCTAGACAGGCGAGCCACGGGTGGGCCAGGAAGACCACTACGCGGGCCGAGAGGGCCGTGCTCGCGGTTGTGCTGCCGTTAGTAGCGGCAATTTTGTCTAACCGGCTTGTTCGGTCGGTTTGGCTGCCCACATGAAATTGGGCCCAAGTTTTGGCCTAGACAGGCAAAATCTAACATTTTTGGGGTCCTTAGGACTATTTCTTTGATGCTACGGACTCAATTTCGACACTTTTAAAGCCATTTGGGACTGCTACATGCAAGAATGGATTTCAAATCATATGAAAGATTCTCCAAAGTTTGTGACACATATTTTTGGACTCTTGGAGTTTCGACGTCAGCAAACTTATAGGTTGGAAGCTTCAAAACATTTAACGTAAGCAAACTTCTAAGGGGGCAACTAATAAATCGTCAAAAAATTATCTTGATCAGGCATGAATCTCGAGCAAAATTAAGTTAGAAGCTTCAAAAATTAAATCTAAGATCTTATAAATTCCAATTTCATCAAACTTATAGTAAAACTGAGTGTATCAGAAATATAAACCCAAAAACACCAAATTTAACTCAATCTGAGCCCAAATGAGTCTTAATCAAAGACTTGAAGCACTGTTGGAAGGTTTAAACCACAATTTGAATTACCAAATGGTTTCCAAACATGACATGCTTATAGTCGAATTGAGCGAATTGACGATACAAATCAAATGAGCCCAAGATAGATCACTAAATTATGATATCATTAAGACCATCAAATGTTTGATGAATGGTCCATGATTAAGGGATTTAATATCGACCGTCCATCTAAACCATTCCCCATTTTCCCATGATCCTCCTCCTATTTATGGGTTATGCCATCCTAAAAAAATATATAAATAGCCCCTTATTTCTCTTAAGAGGGGATCCAAAAAAGAAGAGAAGAGGAGAAGAAGAAACAAGAAGAAAAGAGAAGAAGAAGAAGCAAGAAAAGAAGAGAAGAAGAAGAAGAGAATAAGAAGAAGAGAAGAGAAGGAGGGAAGAAGCTCCTCCTCGATCACCGTCAGAGTTCTTCCTCACTTCCAAGTGATGCCGGAGTTTCACCCAACTTCCAAATGACGTCGGAATTCCGCCCGACTTCCAAGTGACGCTGGAATTCTGCTCGACTTCCAAGTGACGTCGGAGTTTTGCCCGACTTTCAAGTGAGACCGGAGTTCCACCCGACTTCCAAGTGACCCCGAAATTCCTCCCAAATTTCAAGTGATGCTAGAGTTCCGTCCAACTTTCATGTGACGTCCCAACTCTGCCTGATCTTCAAGTAACATCAGAATTCTATCCGATCTCCAAGTGATTTTGGGATTCAGACCGAATACCCAACATCATCGAATCTCAAATTCTTATTTGTAATTGAATTTCATTTTGGGAGTGGATTATTATAATCTGAACATTCTAAGTTTTAAGGATGAGTCTGTCTCTTGTACCTCAAGCAAACACTAGTGGAATTCTTTCAACTAGGCGTGACCCTGTGATTTTTCTCTTTCAAGGATTTTCCATGTAAAAATCCTAGTGTTCTTTCATCTTCTATTTGTGTGCTGAATATCTATAAAATGCAAAGATGAAAACTTTCTAACTCTATCACAATGTATATTCTAGCCCGCAATAAGTGTTAAGGTGATGAAGAAAGGTTCTATGGACCTATAATTCATACTCCAATAAAATTGACCATTAGTTTAACTCTTAAATTAATAAATCAATATTATTAATTTCAATATCATTCTACTATAAATATTAAATTGTACTATTAAATTTATAGTATAATATACTCAATTTAATGATTAAATTATTCATTGATTTAATCATTAGATACAAAATAATCATCCACAAAATGTTGGTAATTAGAGATAGGTAATTCTATCATCTCACTAATTATATTTTCATCATTAAATTCCAATTAATTTTCTAATGAATAATAAACTTTGTGATCATATCATAAAATTCGAGCGCTCAATTATTTAGTTTATGAATTAATCATTCAAGGGAACTAATTTTTAAACTTTCAAAAATTGAAAGGAATGAATTCCATGTCTATTTATTAACATTCAAAGTCATTTGTTTCATTATGTTTCTAAGATAGAAGAATTGATTTTATTTCTTCCAAACTATTTCCGAGTAAGTCAAGAAACCAAATGTCATAAATTGGAGTTTATTAATAAGTCAGGATTAACAATGTTTTGTTTATGATCATCTTTATGATTATTTTTAAAATCTCTCTAGTCAAAATAGAAATTATTATCGAATTTAAATTTTATCTCGACTAGTTCTATACAATCATATTATATAAAGTACTTACATACTTAATATCTCTATATTGAATAATCCCGATAAGTTTATTCCATTCTTAATGTTGATGGACTATACTAAGCAATATTTAATTATAGATTCTAATTAAAATTAGTAATTATGAACTTTTTTAGATTATTATCTTTAATTCAATCCTCTTGTATATAATTATATACTGAATTATTATTACACAAATTATCATGGAATAAATAAAGTATTATATCAAATGATAATATTGGTACATACTAAACTAGTCTTTAAATATTTATATTAATAGAAAATGTATTACAAT
The DNA here is from genome assembly GCA_016618105.1 of Dendrobium huoshanense. NCBI lineage: Eukaryota > Viridiplantae > Streptophyta > Magnoliopsida > Asparagales > Orchidaceae > Dendrobium > Dendrobium huoshanense. The sequence continues at coordinate 22,986,442 of CM028342.1, forward strand.
TATCTATCTTTAGGGCACATTCCCTATAAAACTCCCACTTGCCCTAAAGAAAATGAGGCATCTTCTTTAATCCCATTACTTATACATATTTCTAAAAAATTATTTCAGGCAACATCTTGGTAAATGGATCAACAATATTATCTTCAAATGCTATCTTCTTCTTTGATAACTTACCCTTTTTCAAAATACCTCTTATCAAATGATATTTTTTATCAATATACTTTGCTCTTTTATAATTTTTTTCTATTTTTATATTTGATATAGCTTGACTATTATCATAAAATAGTGTTAGAGGGTTTTCTAAATTTGAAATAACTTCTAATTATATTAGAAAATTATAGAGCGAAATTGCTTATTTAGCTTCTTATGTTGCAGCCACATATTTAACTTCCATAGTTGAGTAAAAAATACATGTTGTGATCTCTTATTAATTTTATCTCAAGTACAAAACTTGATTCTCCCAATTTTTTTATTTGGAATTGTTTAGCAAGATATTTCTTTATGTCAAATAATAATTCAATATTATTTCCAATAAGTAGAATATCATCTACATAAAGAATTAAGAACACCACTATCTTATTTTTTAAATACTGGTAAACACAAGGTTCATTTATACTTTGATCAAATTCATAAGATTTAATTTCTTCATCAAATCTTATATTCCATGACCTTGAAGTTTGCGTAAGTTCATATATTGATATTTGTAGTTTATAAACTTTTTGCTATTGGCATTCTATTATGAAACCCTCTTGTTGTTTCATATAAATTCTTTCTTCATGATAGCCATTCAAAAAAACTATATTAACATCCATTTGCCAAATATCATAGGCATAATATGTATCAATGGATAAAATTATACATATGGATTTAAGTTTGGCAACTGGAGAGAAAGTTTTATCATAATCAATGTCCTGCTTTTGAGTGTATCCTTTTGCCACTAGCCTGGCTTTATAAGTTTGAACTTTTCCATTAGCACCTCTTTTTCTCTTATAAATTCATTTACATCCTATAAGTCTTATCTCACTAGGAAGATCCATAATTTACCAAATAAAATTGAAATTCATTGAATCTATTTCAAATTTCATGGCTTCTAGCCATTTCACTTTATTAGGATCCTCTAATGCTTATTTATATGTTAATGGATCATCATTGTCATCATTAGATGCAATAATATATGCTTCTCCACTAATTTTATATTATGAGGGTAATCTAATAACTCTCCCACTATGATGAGACATTAAAGTTTCTTGATTTGGAGTGGTGATTTCTTTTTGTGGACTTTCAACAATAATGTTAATTTCTTTTGTGATTATCTCATTAGTAAGTCTTTAAGTAACACCTTACTTCAAGGTTTAAAATCCTTTATATATTCATGTTCAAGAAATGTAGCATTTGTTGATACAAATACTTTCTTTTCATAAGAACTATAAAACAAACAACCTCTTGTATCTTTAGGATATCTAACAAATATATATACTTTTGAATGTGATTTAAACTTATCCATTTTTTCCTTCAATACATGTGTTGGACATTCGCATATACGGATGTCTCATAAATTAGGTTTATGCCCACTCCATTACTCTAAAGGTGTCTTATGTACCAATTTTGAAGGTGCAATGTTCTAAATATACATTGCAATTTGTATTGCATATCTCCAAAATAAATTTGTATATGACGAGTAACTTAACATAGACCTAATCATATCAAGCAATGTTTGACTTTTTCTTTTAGCAACACCATTTTGTTATGGGGTTGAAGGTGTAGTGAGTTGTGATACAATTCATTCTCAATTAAATAATTTCTGAATTTTATGTCTAAATACTCACCACCACGATCTGATCAAAATATTTTTAATGACCTTCTTAATTGATTTTCAACTTCAGTATTAAATTCTTTTTACTATATAAAAGTTTTAGATGTTCTTATCATTAAATAAACATTAATATTTCTTGAATAGTCATCAATAAAAATAAGAAAATATTCATAACCACCTATTGCTTATACATTAAATGGAACACAAACATCTGAATGTTTAAGTTTGAGGTTTTTTTTTAACTCTTTCACTTTTTTCATAAAAAGTTCTCTTAGTCATTTTTTCTTCTAAACAAGATTCACAAACTGGTAGAGATTAGACTGTTAGTTTTTTTAAAGGACCATCCTTTACTAGTCATTCAATCATATTTAAGTTGATATGACCACATCTAAGATGCCACAGATATATGTTATCTTCATATGAAATATTTTTCCCTTTTTATTTAGGTTATTCTTTGAACATTTAAGTGTTAAGTAGTGTGTTTCCAGTGTGCTTTAACATACAAAGTTCAATTTCCATTATTGTCGAACAAATATTCAAATCATTCTTAGAAATAACAATCTCATTATTATAAAAAAAATAGTCCAAAATATTATTCAAATAACTTTGAAATAGATATAATATTTCTAAAAACCTAGAATAAAATAAACATAATTCAATATTAGATATTTATTTTCAAATTCAAGCCTAACGGTTCCCACTGCTTGAACTGATATTGTACTTCATGTCCCTACTTTCATAATATGTTCTTCATTAGCAAGCATCCTCCAAGTACTACTCATCTATAATGAAGAATAGACATGATTAGTTGCACCTGAATAAATTATCTATGATGACATATCATTTTCAACTGAATATGTTTCAAGAACTAGTAAATCAAAATTCTCTTTTTTTTGTTCATCTCTTTTAGCTCCGCAAGTTACTTTTGTAATTGTGTTTCCAATGCCCTTCGATCCCATAATGAAAACATTTTCCTTCGGGTTTTTTTTAGGGTTTTTGTTCTTTTTCATTGCTTTTAATCTTATTGTCTTTTCTTCCTTTTAGAAATTTTATATTTCAATCTTTCTTCCTTCTCTTATTATTCTTATAACTAGAATAAGGATAAACTTCATCAATATTTTATTATGTCTCTTTTCCTTTTGAAATGAATTCAAAAGTTTGAAGCTCATTTAGCAATCATAAAGATTATACTTCAGATGACTCATAAAGTAATTGCTCAAGGAATCCAAAAATTATGAGGATAGAGTTTCTAAAATCATTTTCACTTGAGTTCCCTTATCAATGATTGCTCCATTAATCCCAGCTCTAAGAATATAATTTATCATTTTGAGAACATGTTCCGAACTAAGATATTCACTTTCTTTTTAGAATTTATATCTTCTTTGATAACTTCATGACGAGCAAGTACAAAAGGTTTCCAAACATGGATTGAAGAGATTCCATAATCTCATATGCAGTCATCATATTTTCATGTTGCGATCTTAGTATGGTAGGCATACTAGCAAGGAGATAACACATTACTTTATTATTTGATTCAATCCATTTTTCATAAGAGTTGCATACTGTATGAAATGCATTGTCGACAAGAGGTGGAGGACATTTCTCATTCAAAATAAATTTGTGATTTTCACAAATCAATACAATATTCATATTGCTTTTCAATTTCACAAATTTTTTCTAAGTTAACTTTCATTTGATAAGAATATGAGAATGGGATTTATTTTGATAACTAAAATAAATATCTAAATATATTTTAAAAATAATTAGCATGACTTAACATTTTTATTTGATATATATCAATATGATTCATATGTAAATGATCTATGCCTCAAATAAATTATAAAACTATTTATTAATACAATGATTATACTAATTTTATCAATAATATGTTGCCGTAGGGTAAGTCGTATTATTATAAAATTAAATTGATGCTTTATCAATTAATAAATAAAATCATAAATATATCATATTATCTTTACTTATAAATGACAATTTGTTTGGTTAGGATATAATTAACATATTTAGTATATATCTTCATGAGTGTGACCCATTATTTTAATTTTCTAAAATTTAATTTAAAATTGCGGCCGTATGGTAGATGAGTTTTTTTAATATATCATATAAAATTATCTATAGAAAATCATTCTTGTTATTGAATTAAATGGACACCATTTACAGGGGACTGAAATCTATATGTTGCTAGGCGCCACTTAAAACTCATGATCTTGAATTAAAAATGAAGATCAAAGATTTTATTGTCATAATACCTGCTCCCACTCATTTTTTGATTTATGGGTAAGAAATGACTTCGTACACACACATCATCCCCTACGAACTAGGTTCGTCCGGTACGAACTGTTATTCCATAGGTTGGTTCCCAAAAACTGCAGAACGTCACTAAAATTTCAGAGTCAGTTCACTTCGTCCTGGGACAAATATGGGTTCTTCTGGACAAAATTTTTCAAGAGAGCAAATCGTCCCGGGATGAATACACTTCATCCTGGACAAAAATACTCCAGAGACCAACTCGTCTTGAAACGAATACACTTCGTTCTGAATGAAAATTTTCCAGAGAACATTTTGTCCTAGGATGAATACACTTCGTTCTGGATGATCAGGACTTAGAAAAATTTTCTTCAACTCCTGTTCGTTCTATTGCTCTTACGAGGAGACAACTGAAATGATCGTCCCGTACGAACTATGTTCATACCGTACGATCATTACAAATTTCTCAAGATCTCCTAAAGTGTGTTTGTGTATTCACTCAGTTACAATCACTTCCTCTCAGACTTAATTCAAAGAAAAAATATAAATTTTAAATACACAAAGTATCTCATGCTGAATTTGATTTGAAGTTTTTGTAGTATGTAGTTTAATTTTCCTGAAATACTAGTACACACAAGAGTAAAAACAACTCTTCTAAAAAGTGTTAGGAGATAACTATACATAAAAAAAAATGTTTGAAATCATCAAAACTATACAAGTTGCAAGAATGTAAAACATACGAATAACAACTCTCTTAACAGGTTCCTGTGATCTATGATTGCTAAAGTGAAGTTATTCTCAAAGTGAGTAGTTCAAGCTTGGAAAAAGCTTTTCCTGGATCTTAAAAACCAAAGCTCTTGAAAGAGCTAAAGCACCTGGGCCATTGAGTAATTCTTCGAGATCCAAAAAACCTGAGGTAATTATTAAAGGAAAGAGTAGGGGTCCTACCCCCTCTTTATCCAAATGACTTCATTAGCTTTCTGGAATTGTAGGGGGGCTAATAAGAGGGAAGCCTCCTTTTATTTAAAAGAATTTGTGAAAGATTGGGATGTATTTTTTGTTGGGGTGGTAGAAATTAAGATATTTTCCTTTGAGAGATATGAAGTTAATAAGTTGTTGGGTGATGAATGGGATTTTTTCTTATATCCTTTAGATGGTTCTTTGGGAGGAATTATAGTCTTGTGGAAAGCTAATTTGGCTAAATTCTCTTTACTGGATTCTTCACCCCAATGTGTAATTGGGGAGCTAAGTATTTATAATAAAGGGAGGTGGACAGTGTCAACAATTTATGGCAACAAAAACTCACATATGAGAAGGAGGTTGTGGGAAAAATTAGAAAATAATTGTGACAAGGAGATCCCTCTAGTTGTGGGAGGGGATTTCAACTGTTTACAATCACAAGAAGAAAAGAGGGGTGGAAAGAAGTTTTCTTTTTCTCAAGGTCCGCAATAAATGACTACATTTATGTCTAGAAACAATCTACATGATTTTGGGTTGGTGGGGCAGAAATTTACCTGGTGCAACAACAAAAATGGGAATGCTCATTTTCTTGAAAGGCTAGATAGGTGTCTTTTGAACACTAAAGCATTGAATGAAGTTCATAATGCTACGGTAAGACATTTGGCAAGGATTGCATCTGTTCACCGTTCTTTAATTCTTAGAATTTTCAATGATAAATTACACAAAACAGAATTCTTAAGTATGAAGATGTTTGAGCTTCTTTACCGGCTTCAAAAGCAATTGTTCTAAAGGCTTGGAACAAACCAGTTAGAGGAGATGCAATGAATGTAATCAATGTAAAATGCAAGAGGGCTTTGAGAGCTCTTTATTATTGGAGCAAAGCTAAACTAAAAAATTTTCTAGAAATCAAAGATCTATTAAAGAAGGAGATCGAAAATCTGCAGCTGGAAGAATCTTATGGGCATGGTCTTTCCAATGAAAAACTGTTACTGTTAAGAGAAAAAACTCATGAATTCAATGTGAATTTGGCACGGATAAGCACATGGTGGAGACAAAGAATGAAGTTGAAGTGGATTCAAGAAAATGATATGAATTCTATGTTTTTCAATTTTTTGCTAACAGAAGAAGAATGGGAAAAACCATTTGCCAACTGAAAAATGAAGATGGGATTATGGTAGAGGAGTAGGCTGAAATTGAAGAAATTTTGATGGATTTCTATAGAAACCAATGGAAGAGTAGAAGCTACAGCTTGGATGGATGGCCTCCAGTTTTGAAGACTCTTTCTGAATTAGATTGCAAGCTGCTAGAAGCTAAATTCTCCTACTCAAAATTGGAAACTAATATTAAAAACAATGATACTAACATCTCTCCTAGTTCTGATGGTGTTACATATTCATTTTTTAAAAACTATTGGCACATAATAAGGAATGAAGTTTGGCTTACGGTACAACATTTCTTTGTGACAGGAAAGCTCTGTTCTAAATGGAAAGAATCTCTGATGGTTCTCTCCCCTAAATTTCTAAATCCAATTATTCCCTCAGGCTTCCCGCCAATCAGCATTTGTGGTACTTTGTATAAGATTATTGCCGAAATGTTGCTAAATAGGCTCTTGAAGGTTGTTGGTGGGCTCATTTCTAAGGTGCAAGCAGCTTTTATAAGAGGTCGATCCCTTTCTAATCATATACTTTTAGCTCATGAACTCTTTAATAAACATAGATTTTCTAAGTCAAATAAAGGATGGGTGGCTATCAAGCTTGATATGGAGCAAGCCTCTGATAGTATGGCTTGGGAAACCTTGAGATTGGTATTGGATAGCATGGGATTTCCTATCAAATTTGCTAATCTAATTATGGAATGAGTGGAAAATATAAAATTTTTTTTCATGATCAATGGTAAAATTTTGGAGGGGATAAAAGCAAATAGCAGGTTTAGACATGGTTGTCCACTTTCTCCCTATTTGTTTATACTTTGTTCTCAAATTTTGACAAATGATTTGTGTCATAGAGGAAGGAATTTGGGGATAAATGTTTTTGCAAAGGCCCCTAGAATATCACATCTTTTGTATGCAGATGATATCCTCTTGTTTTCCCAAGCTAAGACGAACTGTATGAGGAAATTCAGAAGAATTATTTCAGTTTTTTGTAGCCGGACAGGACAATGTATTAATGAACATAAATCTGTAATTCTATTTGGAAAATTTATTAAAAGGAAGAGGAAAAAAGCTATATCAAAGTTATGGGGCTTCAAAACTATGAATGAATTGACTTATCTTGGAATTAAGATGGAGTTGAGAAGACTGGTTGCTTTAGATTTCAATTATATCCTTGAGATGGCTTCTGCTAAACTCAATGTATGGGGCAATCAAATGATTTCTTTAGATGGAATAATTATACTGATAAAATCGGTCATGTCCTCTTTATCGGTTTTATGTCTGCTCATTTGTTGGTACCAATGAGTATTCAAAAAGAGTTGGACAAAGCTTCTAGGAGTTTTATTTGGGATAGGAAAGGAGGAATCATGATTTACACTATATGGCTTGGGAGGACATGTGCAAAACCTAGATGGAAGGAGACCAAGGAATACATTTGGTGGCATCTATTGCAGGCCCCCTAAGAGCAAAATTTGCCTAGAGCTTTTTAAAGGAAGAAGACTCTTTGCTTAACAAGGCTTTGTTGGCAAAGTATGGTGCTAAATTTTGGGAAGCTGCTAGCAAAGGCAGTAAATCTACAACATGGAAGATTTTATCTAATGGAGCTCAATCTCTTCATCCATTTACAAAATGGAAGATTGCATCAGGTAATTCTATAAACATCTTCAAAGATGTATGGATTCTAGATAGATGTCTAGATAGATGGCCAAATTTTATTGTAGTAGGGAACTTTGATTTTCTGTCACTTGAGAATTTTATAATCGATGGTAATTGGAAGAAGGATCTTTTAAATAACATTTTTGGGGAACCACTAGTGGAGCTTATTCTTCAAATTGAATTTTTGCTAATCAAAAGGATGATAGCTTGGAATTGAGACATAAATTCTTGGGTAGGAGTATCACTGCTTTTGTTTCTCATTCCAATGATATGGAGATCATGTTGGTGGACTATGGAAACTAACTGAAAAAAAAGTCAACTTAATCCTAGAGTTGAATGTTTTTGGTGGCGGCTTTTCAATGTTGCAATCCCTATAAATGGATTTTTAATGTACCGAAGACTGCTGGGACATAGTTTATGTCCTAGAGGCTATAATGGAGAGGAAAATTCTGATCATGTTATGGTTCAGTGCTTAAAGCTACATCAAGCTATAGACGTGCTAAAGTATTGGGGATTTTTGGTTCCAGTTTTTTCTTCGACCAGAGAATGTAAAATTCAAATCGAACGCTAGCTTTGGATAATAAGCTCATTGCAAAATTATATTGCTCGTTAGTTTATTTCTCTTGTTAAAGTAGAAATTTGGTCAAACATGGAGAGCAAGAGCTAAGTTTAAACTATATAGCTTGTAATGCTATTAGTTTTGAATCAATATCAAATGTTAATCTGTTCATGGACCACTAGGGTGCTAATCAGCCGGATCGACTGTTTTCTCGTTGGCACCCTCCACCCCCAGGATGGATTAAGGTAAATCTTGATGTTGCTTTAACAAGATCCAATAATGGTGGGATTGGTGGAGCTTTTAGAGATTCAAAAGGTAGATTCTTACTAGCTTTTGGAATCAATTGCATTCATTGAGAAAGTGGTTTGTTGGAGCTGATTGATTTTCGTTCATTTAGAAAAATCATCATAAAATGGATGTTGGATGCAAAAGGGATAATTATTGAAGGGGATAATCTCAACATCATCAAACATTTGCAAAAATTAGTGGATAAAGGGAGACGGAATGTACATAATGAAGAACTTGAGGATCTCTCATTTTTGGATGGCTTTGATAACATCTTATTTCATTTTGCAAATAGGAATTGTAATAAGTTAGCTGATTTTTACGTTAATGTTGCATTAAATGGGGATTTTCTTTGGGAAGATTTGAGTAGCAATAAGGTTCCTCCTTTGTATATCAAATTGCTAAAGAAGGATTATGATAACTATTCTATCACTTAGTAGTTTGTAATAGCTTTTTCTTTTTCATTAATGCATTTAACAATTCTATCAAAAAAATTGTAAAATTATAATTTAATTTATAAGATGAAACAATTATGATTAAAAGAAATAAAATTAATAATAATTTTTACTAAGATAAATTCAAGATCTACTTCATATTTTCTTTGATACTAATTGTTGAATTTTCATATTCATTTATAAAAGCGGAAAAAAAAATTGAGATTTAGAAAATTAAATTAAGACTTTCTCAATTTTAATTTTCTTAAAAAATAATTTTTTAAAAAAATATTAAATGAAGAAAACTTACCAAAATGTTGATTGAGATTGTAAAACTTCTTCTTCGAAATGTTGATTGAGACCGCAAGTCATCTTCTTCTAATCACCCCTCCAAATATATTTTTGTGAGTGAGTACATTCAATCAATTATTGATGAACACTTTCTTTCAAATTCTATTTGAGTTCTCAACAATATTTTATCCATAAAAAAGAAAAGATTAAGAGACTATTCTTTCTCATCTATCATCTTCCATCTCTTATGCAGAAGTTAATTCAATCTTTTGTAAGAAAAGTTTATATCTTTTTAATTTTAACCTCTTTTCATAAGCATCATTTTATATATCATGAAGCATCTTTTTTAAAATGATAATTATCATGACACATCATTATCTCTTTTTTTAATATTTTAAAATTTGATTTTTTAATCTTTTTTTATCATGTCTATCTATAATGAAACATCATCATCTTTATTTTTTAATATTAAAAGATATTTAACATAACACATCATCATCTAATGAAATTTTATATCATATAAATAAAATGTGTTCTTATAATATAAAGGTGTGACTAATTTAATCATAATTTAATATTTATATTATGTCACATTCTTAATAATGGTGTTCAATTAATATATAATAGTGCTAAGGTGATGAAGAAGATACCTATGAATCTATAATTCACTTTCCAATAAAATTGATTATTAATTTAACTCTTAAACTAATAAACCAAAATTATTACTTTCAATATTACTCAATTATAAAGATCAAATTGCGTTATTGAATTTATAGTATAATTAACTCAATTTTAAAAGATTTAATTGTCTATTGATTTAATCATCACATTCAAAATAATCCTACATAAAAAGTTCATAATTAGAGATAGATAATTCTATCACCTCACTAATTATTTCTTGATCCTTAAATTCCAATTAATTCTCTAATAAAAAATAAACTTTGTGACTGTATCAAAAAATTTAAGCCCTTAATTGTTTAGGCTATGAATTAATTATTTAAGGGAACTAAATTTCTAACTTCAAAAATTTAAATGAATGGATTCTATATCCGTTTATTAACATTCCTAGCCATTTGTTTTATTATGTTTCTAAGATACAAGTCAATGTGTTTCTATGATACAATGATTGATTTCTTTCTTTTAAACTATTTCCGAGTAAGTCAAGAAATCAAATGTCACAAATAGGAGTTTATTAATAAGTCATATTTAAGATTGTTATATATATGTTCATCTTTATGATTGATTTTAAATTATCTCTAGTTAAAATAAAATCTATTAAACAATTCAAAATCTATCTAGCCCAATTCTATAAAATCATATTATATAAAGTACCCGTATTCTTAAAATTCTATATCGAATAATTTAGATAAGACCATTCCATTCTTAATGTTGATGGATTATACTAATAATACTTAATTATAAGTTCCAACTATAATTAATAATTATGAACTTGTTTAGATTATTATCTATAACTCAATCCTCTTGTATATAATTATATATTGAATTATGGTTATATAAATAATCATGAAATAAATAAAATATTATATCAAATTATAACATCGGCATATAAAAAACTTGTTTTTAAATATTTATTTCAATAAAAAAATATGTCACAATAATATTTCTTTAGGGCACATTCCCTAGCACTTCCACCATTTGATTGCTCTAATGAATAATGTTCACAATATCACTATCTATTTTTATAAGAACACCATTAATATGGATTCAATGTTATCCTTGACTTTAATATCTTGCAACTTCCGTTTAACTACCGTCTTCATCAACATAATATCTCGATCTGATCATAAATAAAGCCTCTAATTATTTGATCTTTAGTTGTCTTTTGGCACACTTTATGATTTAAAGAAAATATTATTTGGATTTTTGACACACTTTCCTGAAGTATCATCTTCATAAATATTGGAGCATGTTGATTCGAATGTAATTGTTTCAATCTCTTATAGTTTTTCTTATAATTCTATATCTATTGTATAATATATCGTGATAACACAATGACATACTCTAAGTTTAATATTTGTAGCCCCAGTGTCAAACTGAAATGCAAAACAAAATAGTAGAATCATTTGGGAGGCTACATTGGAGAATTCAACTTGTTATTTCCATTATTAGAATGTCAGTTTACCTTATATTTATTATTTAGCCTAAACTTTGACTCTCAACTTTCTCTCCGTTCTTCTGCATAGTAAATACACATACATATAATAATTTTGTATATTGTGTGTGCATTAAAACATGGCCACGTCATCAATACATATACTATGTATAATTTTGTACATAGTGTGTGTATTACAATGATGTGACCTTTTCTTATTGGTGTCCAAAATTGCCCGTAATAATTTCTCTCTCGCATTTCCCAAAACCACTATCTTTTAAAGTAAGAAGAGAGAAGCAAAAAAAATTCATTATATCCATCAATGGCACCAATATTATATTCTAAAGAGAACGAAGAGAGAAGATATGGAACTAGAGAGCGGAGATCTAAAAAATTTATTAGATTTATATGTGTTAAAATTTAGGACTAATGTGACATGAAATTGTTAGAATGTGATGAGTCTATATTTTGAACATCTATTCATAGATTTTGGCTAATATTCAATGATATGATAATGATTACAAATAAGTAATATAAGAACATTTATATAGAAAAAAAAATTATAAAGAATTTATATAGAAGTTCAAATACTAAGGGAATTATCTCTTCATTTATTTTAGTTTGAAGAACCAATTATAAGATCACATTTGTTTAATGAGTTCTATAATGATTTCTCTTGGCAAGAAAGTTCATGTAAATTCATTCTTAATGACGAGTGTTTTGGATAAATTTTTTAATTTTATTTGTTGATTTTCATGGATGAATAAGTCTTTTCTCATGATAGCTTCACCATAATGATTAATAGATTTTAAAACCATTCATAAGAAATTTCTTTGGGAGACTTCAATTTTTAACATATTGGTTTATTGTTGATGATTAGTTGAACCTAATTTATATTTGTAGTCTAAACTTACTTGAGCTCATATTTATGTGTACATAAAGTGTATCAAAGAGAAACTATAATATTTGTAATTGATATATTATCAACAATTTATCTTAATCGAGCATGAATCTCGAGGTAAAATTAAATTGAAAACTTTAAAATTAAATTAGAGACCATCCAAACTCTAATTTCAGCAAACTTATAGTCGAATTGAACATTTCGAAAAGATAAACCCAATGCCACCAAGTTTGACTCAATCCCAGCCCAAATGGGTCCAAATCAAGGACCCAAAGCATATTAGGAAGGTTCAAATCATAAATTGTATGATCAAATGATCACCAAATGTGACATGCATATTGTCGGACCGAACAACTTGATGAGATGAATCCAACGAGCCCAAGTTTTCTAAATTTGGACATTATTGAAACTCAAATAATTGATAAGCAATTTATAATTAAAGGAATCTATATCAGTCATCAATTGGAAATACCCTCAACTTACCCTTAATATTCTCATTATTTATTAGCCATGCCACTACCAAAAAAATTATAAATAGACCCCTCATTCTTCATTGAGGCAGAAGGAAGTAGGGGAGCAAGGAAGAGAAATAAGAGAGGAGAGGAAGAGAAACTTGATATCTCTCTTGCCACTATGATCCACCTTGACCATCGCCCGACCACTGACTATTGCCGGACTATCATAGGGCTTTCTCCTGGCTATTGATTATCTCTGGACTTCCAGTAGACCACCAAATATTTCTACATTTACGCACGGAGACCAACCATCATCAAAATTTTGTCAAACTTTTGGCCTACCACAAGATATTGTTGGACTTACGTTCGACCACAAATTATCGTCAGACATCCTCTCGATAACTGTTACATGACTATAGTATTTTTTATTTCAGTCACCAGCTGACTATGGTCCTTTTGGTCTCTATCACCACACTATAATCTTTTTGGCCTTTGGTTCTCGCTAATTATGATCCTTTTGACCTATATCACTAGATAACCATCCTTCTAACATCTATTGCACACCAACTACAATTTTTCCAACCTTCGTCACCCAACTACACTATTTTTTATCACAATCTACAATTTATTGTGGTCATTCTAACCTCCGTCACTAACAATAGTTTTTCATACCACAGTCATCTGTTGACTAGTATCTTTCCAATCTCTGTCACCAGTTAGCGGTCCTTCTGATGTTTGTTGCTTGTCGATTATACTCCTTCCAACCTCTGTCACCTAAATAGTCTTTCTGAACTTTATTGCATATCAATTATGGTCCTACTGACCGAACAAACATGTTATTAATGATTCTTCCAATCCTCATCATGTAATGCACTCTATATGATGTATATTTTCTACATCAATCCAAAGCCCTTCCCCTAAGGAAAGGCCTCATTTATAATAAACTGCAAAAACTAGTGGATTTATTCAAACTAGGTCATACGCCATGGTTTTTCTCCTTTTTAGCGGTTTCCACATAAAAGCTCTGGTGTCTCTTATAAACGATATACCCTTCTTATTTATCTGATTATGTGATGGAACTTTGTACAAAGCTAAGACACTAAATTATATATATATCTATCATCGTGAATATTTTAGGACTCCCATATATGGGAACGTCATTCTTGACTTAAGGGATAACTTTTGCTCCAATCTCAAAAGATCATTCATGTGAACATCCGTACATTAACTATTACTGGATCAATTTCATGGGAATCAAATATGGCTGGAGGGAACCTTGAATACAATCGTGGTTAAGAAGATTCCTCCAATGCTTCTAACATCAAAGGTGAAATCTTGGGAAGCTATTTTTGATTAAGATTCTAGCAAATGCAAGGATACTTTTAATAAATTACAAGCTTTATATAGTCTGTAGTTGGATTTCTACTCCATGGTCAAGGTCTTAATCTCAACCTCAAAAAGGAAACAACAGTCTAAAGATAAATCATTATTCATCTTTTATTCAAGATACATGTGGCATTCACTACCTCCCAAATAATGTATATTCAATCCCAGCGGATTCAATCCAGTATCTTATATATAGGTCTATGTCATTAAGTAATGCTTTTATAGGCAATCTCAAATAAGTCAAACATCTTATAAGAATATTAATCAATTCTTAAAATTCTTGATTCTAGAAATACATAATTTTTATTATGCCTCAATCAATAGATGATCAATCTCATGGGGATTCTATTCAACCACATCCACATAGGTTGATGTCATCGAGTAATACTCTGACACATAACCTTGAATATGTTATACATGTTTGGTAGATTCTCTTAGCCTCTTTAACAGATGGTAATGGCATCAAGAAATGTGTTGAAAAATAACCTCAGATAGGTCATACATCCTTGGTGGTTTCTCTTGACCTCTTCAATGTAGCTTAATATCATCAATCAATGTTTTGATAAATAATATGAGATAGGTCATAAAAGTTCATTAGGGATGATATTCCCTTATGAACTAGCCCGAGGCTAACCAAGAGGGGGGGTGTTGAGTCTAGTAATTAGGTTGTTAAGCCTAAGTTAATGTCCCAAAGGCTACCAAGAGGGGGGTGAATTGGTAGTTTAAAAATTTTAAGCACTCTTTTAAAATTAAGTTGAACCGAAATAAAAATTGTTTCTTTTAAGTTTTGTAGAAAAAGTTTTTCAACCACAGAGTTTTTAAGACTTAAAAATAAAATGCGGAAACGTAAAAACTGTAAAGTAAATGACACCAGATTTATAGTGGTTCGGTCTATAACCAGACCTACATCCACTCCCCAGAGGCACCCTCTGAGTATTGAACTAATACCAATAGTGACTCTCATTTTGTACCCACAGCAAGGCGGAGAAGCCTTTACAACACACTCTTTTCATCACTACCCGGTGCGGCAGAGAACCATCGTCCTTTTAAACAATCCCCAGTGTTGGCAGAGAACCGTCCGTCCTTTCACACTCTCCTAGTGTGGGCAGAGAACCCTTCCGTCCTTTCACACTCTCCTAGTGTGGGCAGAGAACCCTACAGCTGTTCACACTCTCCAAGTGTAGGAAGCGATCCTTTCGGCAATTCACACTCTCCAAGTGTCAGCAGCAAACCGGATCTCCTTGACAGATCTTCTCACAAGAAATCTAGAAGGAAGAAAGAAAAGAGTGAAGTAATTCAAATTCACAAGTAGAGATTCTTACCTTTGAACTCCAAGTGAAGCCTTCACGCTCCAGTGGTAGGAATCCTTCTTTGAATGCACTCTCACACTCTCTCCTTAGCTATTCTCTCAAGAGGCATGAAGATCAAATGAAAAATAGATTGGGTGGCAGTCTAATTTAGACTATTTATTCAAAAGACAAGGAAAAAAGTCCAAAAACTGCAAGTTTTCAATTCTGTACGCAGTGGATCGTCCCGTACGATCGTGGATCGTCCTGGACGATTTTACTTAAATGATTTAAAATGACCCTATTTAAATATGTGTACGAAATGTATTCGTACAGCTGATCGTCCCGTACGAACTAAGTTTGTCCAGTATGAACGGTTATTACTTGGTCGTTCTAGAAAACTGCTGAAAACTATTCTAAGTCGATTAATCGTCTGGACGAAAATTGGTTCGTCTGGATGAAATTTTTACAGAGACCAGATCGTCCTGGACGATAATTAATTTCGTCTGGACAAAAATTTTACAGAGAGCAACTCATTTTATAACGATAATTAATTTTGTCTAGACAAAAATTTTACAGAGACCAGATCGTCCTGGACGATAATTAATTTTGTCTGTACAAAAATTTTACAGAGAGCAACTCATTTTCTGACGATAATTAATTTCGTCTGTAAGAAAATTTTACAGAGAGCAACTCATTTTCTGACGATAATTAATTTCGTCTGGACGAAAATTTTACAGAGACCAGATTGTCCTTGACGATAATTAATTTCATCCCGGATGAATTGGACTTAGAAAATATTTCAAGCTAGTTCCTATTCGTTCTATGTGCTCAATAGGAGATAACTGTCTGATTGTCCCGTACAAACTGATATCGTCCAATATGATCAGTATAAAATTTTTATGATCTCCTTATGTGTGTGTGTATGTTTTTATTCACTCAATTACAATCACTCCCTTTCAATTTAATTTCAAAAAAGTGCAAACTTCAAATTTTACAAAGTATCTCATTCTGAATTTTATTTGAAGTCTTTGTAGTCTGGAGTTCATTTTTCCTGAAATGTTAGTACACACAA
The DNA here is from genome assembly GCA_016618105.1 of Dendrobium huoshanense. Lineage (NCBI taxonomy): Eukaryota > Viridiplantae > Streptophyta > Magnoliopsida > Asparagales > Orchidaceae > Dendrobium > Dendrobium huoshanense. Next base: position 23,003,071 of record CM028342.1, read on the forward strand.
GAGCAAATACAAATCTTCTAAAATTGTTAGGAGATAACTACACATTTGAACAATAATGTTTGGAATCATCAAAACTATACAAGTTGCAAAAATGTAAAGAATGCAAATAACAACTATTTTAACAGGGGGGGAGGGGTCTGAATTAGTAGTTTTAAAAAATTCATAAACAAAAATCATGATCTTTTTGAAATATTTTAAAACCACAAACCATACAATCATTCAGCAGAAAATAATGTGTGAAAATTAAAATATAGAAATGTAATAAGAAAGAGAACACCATAATTTTATAGTGGTTTGGTCAAATTAACCTACGTCCACCCCTGAAGCCTCTCCTCTAGGTATTGCACTAAACTTAGTGACTCTGCTTTTGCACCCATAGCAAGGCATAGAAGCTTTTACAAAACTCCTTTTCACCGATCCCGATGAGGCAGAGAGCCCAACTTCTTTTGCTTCCTCCTAAAACAGGAAGAGAGCCCAACTTCTTTCACTTCCTCCTAAAGTAGGCAGAGAACCATGATCAATCACTGAAGTAGACCTCTCTAGAATATCCAAGGAACCAGGGATGATGATTGGAGAGGATAACTCAGATTATTGCTTGGAGTAACTTTTGTGAAACCCTCATAAACTTCCCCTCATAATATCCTCTCTCGCTCTCTCCCAAGCTCTCCCTCTTCTATTGGCTCTCTTTGGTTACGATAGCAACAAAGAATGATCTCTTGAGTAAACAAGAGATCTTATATAGAAGGTCTTCAAATTTGCCCTAAATTACAACTAACTGACAAAGATCATCTATGAAGATCGATGGATCATCCTCTATGATCAGTACAAATTCAGCTTAATCAACTAGGATGATCTGTGGGAAACTTAGCGATTAGAAGATTTGTTTGTTCTAATCATCCAGGATGATTGGTACATCATCCTATATTATTAATTTAAAATGTTAAATATCATCCAGAGCATCGCTCTGTTTGGTTAGACTTTACATATTTGGACAATGAAAAAATAACATATCATCCAGGATGATTTATGGATCATCTTGTATGATTAGATCAAAATATCAAATATCATCCAGAACATCGTCCTATTCTTCCAAGATGATTCAGGAAGAAATTAAGGTTTTTTAACAGACCATCTATGATGATATGATTGATCAATAAAACCTTAATTGATTTCTTTAATTATTAAAGTAATTTAGGCATAATTGTAATGCATTATCCAGGACAATATCCTGTATGATGTGTAAAAAGAATAACATGCCTAAAAAAGTTGGTGGCTGTATCTTTTTTATTTGAGCATATCATCTAGGACGATGCTAATATTGTCTAGGTTGATTTGCTTAATTCGGCTTCCTTAATCAGGATGCCCTAATAAGGATTTTTATTTTTAACAAATCATCTAGAATGATCTTGGATCATCCCGGATGATATGATCAAAAATAAAAAACTGTAAAAAAATATAATTTTTCTCTCAAAGTGTGTGTGTGCAAGGTTATTAGTATCATGATCCACTTTATTACATTTGACTCAAGAAAATGTAAAAATACTTAAAGTACACTTACAAATTGACTCAGTCCTAATCTACCCAATCTTAAGCTGGCTTGATTTGCAATTGACCTTACATACTTGAAATGTTAAAGGCAGGGCAATAGTAAGAAAATAGAGATGTTAGAAATGTTTTCTATCTTCAAAATTATAATCCTTGAATCCAGATTTGTAATAATCTTCCCCTTTTTGATGATGACAAATATTTGGTAGGAAATTAAATTTAAGCAGTAATGAACACACTAGTACTACTACTACTCCCCCTTTTGACATCATAGAAAAGAGAAGAAAAACATAAAATAAAAAATAGAATTGGAAAGAGAAACTAATCAACATCACAAAAATTAACAAAAAGATGATTAAAATGATAAAAGAATAAAAAAAATGCACACACACACACACACACACACACACACACACACACACACACACACACACACACACACATATATATATATATTGATCAAAGCAAAAATATGATATATTTTCCATGAATTGAAAATTTGTAAGAAAATGAATTAACATAGTCAAAATTCAAAAAAATGGTAAAATAACCAATCCTATTAACCCTAGCTCAGACTTCATACAGGGCAAACCATCTTTTGAAAATAAAGATCAAACTAAAAAAAAACAATTAGATAAGAAAAAGTGACTCATTAAAAACTTTGTTCTAGAAAAATATATCTTATAGAATAATATGCCAAAGTATTTAGTCACAATCATGAATTTCGAAATCATGCCTTTGAAAATATCAAGTGATACTTGAATTCTTCTAAGATTTAAAGGTTTCAAAGAGACGAAAGCTTGCTTTCTTGTGGGCTTATTTTGTGCCTCTTGTCAATTGGTTGGCACACTTTACGTATCTTTCAATTTTTGATATAGTTTATGTATCTTTTAATTTTTTTGGCGATCATTGCCATCTTTCAGTTTTTCTTCATTTTTGGCTCATTTTAGACTCTTATCACTTTTGCAAGCTAGCTATCTTTTGAAAATTTTAAATACTCTCAGTTTTGAGAATATCTTCCAGATAGTAGATAAGAAAAATTCGCTCTCTAATATAAGGAAGAATAAACTATAAAGCATAATCAAATTCATATGATAAAAAAGCAATAACAAGATTACGAAAGCTTGAAAGTGATTTAATGACTTTGAACATTGTTTATATAAGTTAGATTACTATAACAAGATAGAAAAGATCTCAATTGCAAAGTCCAGTTATTAATTTGAGATATACTTTTATTTAAAGAAGAAAATTACATCGCTAAAATAAGTTAGAGGAATAGAAACAATCAAAGGTGTTTCTCCCTTTAATTGATTTAGGTATGTCAAACATTGACTACAATTTTTCAAAAATAAAAATAAGACATAAGATATCATTTCAGTAGTAACCAAAAAGAAAAACTGAAAGAAAAGTAAGAATATCAAAAATGATAACACTGAAACACAACATCATATGACAATCAATAACTAAAAACTAAAAATAAAGGAAAAGCTAGATAGAAAAGAAATAATAGAAAAATATAATAAGCAATAGTTCAAAAAACATAAAAATTAAAGTTTAAAAAGCATCAAGTTTAAGCATGTGTTTGTAAAATTTTTTTTATGATAATGCCCTTATCGCAAAGCTGACTGAAGCTGAGGAAATTATGTTTCAAGCCATTAACAAGTAAAATATTTTCAATCAAAAGGTTCTTAGAGTTTTTGATTATACTAATGCCCACCACATTCTTAGTGGTGTTTTCTCCAAGAGTGACATTACCTTTGGCCCTAGCCTCCAATGAAACAAATTGATTGGCGTCTCCAGTCATATATCATTAACATCCGCTATCTAGGTACCACATGCTCTCATAAGGTATTATGTGAGAGCACACCTATAAAATCATCAAGAATCAGATTTAGGAACCCAAATAAGCCCTTCTTATGGAATAAAGAATATAATGCATGTGTGTTATGATGTGCATCATGAAATTTGGATCTCCACACCCAATGTGTACTACAATGAATAGTGCAAGTGTGTGAGATGTGTCCTAGCATGGCACATAAAAAATATCTAACATTATGAAAAGGATTTACTAGTCTACTCGGGTTGTGTTGCCTCTTCTTAAAGTAGTGTGATGCATGCAATGATGGTTTATCATTTTCAAATGCTAGGAGTTTTTCTTTTAATGCTTTATTTTCATATTCATAAGCTGTCACTTCCACTTTTAGCCGTGTTCATTATTATCTATCTCCCATGCAAGTTCCTCTAATTTCACAAACTCTTTTTCTAACTCAATATGCAATGATTTCATGGAATCATGTGCATCAGATAATTCAATATGCTTCTTATTTAATGCATCTAATTCATCAAGTAATAACTTGTGATTTCTATCAAGTGTAGAGTGATCTATAAGCAAAACTTCATAATCTTTTTGCAAATTTAAAAATTCTAATTTCAGGCTAGCATGCAATTTCTTAAGTTTCTTATATGATGCATGAATTTTCTCAGAAGCTTCAAGTAATTGATCATAGGTTAGTTCATATATCTCTTCATGTTCAGACTGACCAAGATGATTTTCTGCTATCAAACACAAGTTTGTTATCTTCTCTTCAGCTTCAATCTTAAAGGAGTCAGATACATAATCTACATATAATGCCTTTTGAAACTTCTTCTTGTCGTTCATGAACTTGGGTTTCTCATCACCCTTCTCCTTGATTGGATGAGCCTTAAGTGTAGGATAATCAACTTTAATATGTTCTAGCTTTCTGCATTAAAAAAAATATATATTAGTAAAACTTTTACAATTCTTCTTTAGAAAGCTTTTGAATTACCTAGGGATTAAGGAAACATCATCACTTTTAGACTTAGAAGAATCAGTATCCATATTATTAGCCTTATACGCTACAATTTTCTCCTTCTTCTTCTCACTTGCATCAAGTTGTCTTTGGTTCACTCCTTGCTCGTAAAAAATCAGTGATCCAAGTAAGTTATTAATAGAATAAGTATTCAAATCTTTGTATTCAGTGATAGCAGTTATCTTAGCATCATAGGAAGAAGGTAAACATCTCAAAATCTTATTAACTTTCTCATAGTTAGTGAGTTCTCTTCTTAAGGCATACAGGGAGGTGACAATTTGTGTAAACCTATTATATATTTCAGATATCATTTCACTAGGTTTCATGCGAAATAGTTGATAGTCATTAAGCAAAATATTCAACTTTATTTGTTTAACTTTGCTTGTGCCTTCATAGGTGATATGTAATATATCCTAAATTTCCTTACAAGTGATACAAGTTAAGACACACATGTAATTTTTTGATTTGAAAGCACAAAGAAATAGTTTAAGCATTTTGCATTAAGTTGTACTAAATCCTTATCATCAAAATTCCATTCAGTAAAAGGAAGTTCAATTTTTTTGTCATTTATTTCACGTGATGTTGGAGAATAACCTTTTTTAATAAGCTTCCGCATGTGATATTCAATAAATTATAAAAATGTGAACATGCAAGTTTTCCAGAAATTAAAAAGTATATTATCAAACAAGGGTGGTCGGGTAATAAAATACTCTTTCACAGTATTTTGGTTACCGAAGTTAGCCATGGCTCAAAATTCAAAAGTTTTCAAAAATAAGATTTTATTAATCCAGCTCTAATACCACTTGAAAGTTTGTTAGAGATTTTAAACTCTTATGAACTAGCCCGAGGTTAACCAAGTGGGGGGGGGGGGGGGGGGGGTGAATTGGTATTTTAACCATGAAACCCAACTCCTTTTGCTTCCTCTTGAAGTAGGCAGAGAACCCGACTCCTTTTAATTCCTCCTGAAATAGATAGAGAATCTCGATCAATCACTATTGTAGACCTCTCTTGAACCTCCAAGGAACCAGGGGTGATGATTGGAGAAGATGACTCATCTCCTTACTTGGAGCAACCTTTATGAAACCCTCAAAAACTCCCCCTCACATGATCTTCTCTCTCTCTCTCACAAGCTCTCCCTCTCCTCTTGGCTCTCTCAGGTCAGGACAATAGCAAAAGATAAAATCATGAGTAAATAAGAGATCTTATATAGAAGGGCTTCAAATTTTCCTTAAATTATAACTAACCAATAAAGATCGTCCAGGATGATTTACGGATTTTCCTGTACGATTAATACAAATTTAGCTCAATTAGTCAGGACGATCTGGGGGATGCTAGATGATTAGAAGATTTGTTTGTTCTGATTATCCATGACGATGAGTACATTATCCTATATAATCAGTTCAAAATATTAAATATCGTACAAATTATCACTCTATTTGTCTAGACTTTACATGTTTGGACGATGAAAAAATAACTTATCATCCAGGATAATTCATGGATCATCCTATACGATTAGTTTAAAAGTCAAATAACTTCCAGAACATCGCCTTGTTCTTCTAGGATAATTCAGGAAGAAACTATGGATTTTTAACAGACCGTCCAGGAAGATCTTGTAATGGTCTAAGATGATTTGATCGATCAATCAAACCTTAATTGCTTTCCTTAATCATCAAACTAATTTAGGCATAATTGTAATTCATAATCTAGGATGATTTCTAAAAATAATAAGATGATTAAAAGAGTTTGCAGATGATTCTTTTTTATTTGAGCATATAATTTATGACGATGCTAATATAGTCAATGATGATTTGCTTACTTTGTCTGCCTTAACCAGGATGCCCTAATTAGGGTTTCTATTTTTAACGGATTATTCAGGATGATTTTGGATCATCCCGGATGATATGATCAAAAAACAAAAAAACTTTAAAATAGATAAATTTTTTCTCTCTGATTGTATGTGTACAAGGTTACTTAGCATCAGGATCAACTTTATTACACTTGACTCAAGAAAAGGTAGAAACACTTAAAGTATCCTTACAGAATGAATCAATCCTAATATACCCAATCTTGAGCTGGCTTGATTTGCAATTGACTTTGTGGACATAAAATATTAGTAGGCAGGGCAATATTAGAAAAATAGAGATGTCAGAAATATTTGCTATAATCAAAATTATAATCCTTGAATCTAGATTTGCATGAATCTAGATTTTCAACAGGTCATAGATGCTTGGTGGATTCTATCAACATCTTCTTCATAGGTTAACATTACCAAGTAATACTTTAACAAATAACCTTAGATAGATCATACATCCTTGGTGGATTCTTCTGACCTCTTCCATATAAGTTAATATTATCGAGCAACACTCTGATGTACAATCATAAATAGGTCATATATCCTTAGTAGTTCTGAAAGTGCTCTGATGGCACTAAAAAGTTTGATAAGGATGGTATTTTAAAAAATCTTTCAATCAAAACACAATCTTAAAACAAAAAATAAGATTCACCATAGAAATCAATGTGCTAAAATTAAATATGGAAGCAGTAATAAAGAACACAAAAATTTATAGTGGTTCGGTCAATATGACCTGCATCCACTCCCCGCAGGTGCCCTCCGAGTATTGTACTAAACTCAATGTCTCTCCTTTTTCCCCAACAACAAGGTAGAGAAGCCTTTACAAACCTCCTTTACACCAACCTAGGTGAGGTAGAGAACCTAACTCCTTTTTTTTCCTCCAGAAGCAGGTAGAGAACCCAACTCCTTTTGCTTCCTCCTGATGCAGGTAGAGAACCTTGATTAGATGCTGAAGTTTACCTCTCTAGAACCCCCAAGGAACTAAGGATGATGACTGGAGAAGATGACAATGGATCCTTAGAGCAAACTTTGTGAAACCCCTCATAAAACTCCCCCTCACAAGATCCTCTCTCTCTCTCTCTCCCTTGATCTCTCTCTCTCTCCTCTTGGCTCTCTCAGTTCAGAATAATAGTAAAAGATGTTATATTAGGTAGAACAAGTGCTATTAGATAGAAGAGCTTCATAATAGCTCATTAATTGCAAGAAACTGACTATATCATCCAGGACAATATAAATATCAACCTGTACGATCAATATAATTCAAGCTCAATCAGCCACGATGATTTGGGACGATCAAAAGATTTTTGTTTATATCGTCTAGGCCGATAGTATATTGTCCTATATGATTAGTAAAAATTGGTTAATATCATCCAGACCATCACACTGAATGGATATCTGGATGATGGAAAAATAGCTTGATTATCCAGGCCGTTCTCATGATCATCCATGATGATTATTTCAAATCCTTGAAAATTATCTTGAGCATCACCTTGAATATAAGTTGTCCAATATTGATCATCCAGGAATAACTAAGATTTTTTTTAACTGATTGTCCAAGCCAATCCTACAATTGTCCAAGATAATATTATCGAGCAAACAAACCTTAATTACTTTCCTTAAGCACCAGATTAATTTAGGTATAATTATGTTGCATCGTCAAGGATGATGTCCAAAAATAAAAAATACCTAAATAATCTGGCGGCTGATTCTTTCTGCTTTGAGCCTATCTGTTGCGGATCAATGATTTATGATTTTGATGATAACAAACATTCTTATTTCTCTACAACTGCCTTATGTACTAACATTTCAGGTTCACACGATCGGACTACAATTTGGAATCAGCTCAAGATTGGGTAGACTAGGTCTGAGTCAGTTTGTACTCTTTTTCCTTTCTTGAGTCTGTTGTATTTGGTGAGGCACCAGATGATTTGTAACTTGGAAGATTCTCTGTTGGATTTCTATTTTTGGTAACATCGTCCGGGATGATATTTATATTGGCTGGGACGATACCTGTATCGGCCAGGATGATTGTCTCAATTCAGAAAGAATCAGCCGTCATAATCAGTTTAGAAATTCTTTATTTTAAGAAATTAGCCTGGATGATGATATTGTCCAGGCCGATCTAACTCAATTATGCCTAAATTGATCTGGTTTCTTTGGAAAGCATTAATGGTTGATTGATACGATCACATCGTCCGGGACGATCGCCAATTTGTCTGGGATGTTGTCCTAGACGATCTACATCGGACAGCTCGAATTCAAGGCGATGATCAGGATGATTGAAATTGGTTTTAAACTAATCGGCATGGACGATCGTGATATCGACCAGGATGATGTGACCAATTTTCTTCTGATCGTCCCAAATTGTCCCGGGCTGATGAGCTGAATTTGTACTGATTGGCCAGGATGATATTCCTATAGTCCTGGACAATAATGTCAGCATTTTGAAATAATGAGCTCATTTTGAGCTTTTTTATTTAATCTTGGTATGACAATTTGTAAGTGTCATTGGCAGCCATTGTAGTTTCATTCTTGTGGGGGAGACTTGAAGAGAAAGCTTGAAAGGGAGTGAGGAACATGTGAAGTCTGAGAGGGAGAAGATCCTGTGAGGGCGGACTCAACGGAGTGTTGAGGGAATTCCACACGGTTGCTCTGGCAGGCTTGCATCTTAATACCGTCAAATTTAAGGCTTATCTCGAGGGAAGTTCACCAAAAAAGAAGATCTCTTTGGTGTCAAAGGAACCGGCGACTCTGCCGCACCGGGGAAGGTGAAAGTGATTTTGTAAGGGCTTCTCCTCCTAGTTGTGGGGGCTAACGGAGAGGCACTTAGTTTAGTTCAATACTTGGAGGGTGCCTCTAAGGAGTGGACGTAAGTTAAGGTTTGAACGAACAACTATAAATTCGGTGTGTTCTTTCTTATTATTGCTTCTGCATTTATTTTATTTGTGGTGATTTTGGTTTGTATTTTGCTCAAAGTTTTTTCTTTTCTAATTCACCACTCTTTTTATTAGCCTTGGGCCAGTTCTATAGGGCTTAACATCCTTAACAAACTTTCAAGTGGTATCAAAGCACTTTCTTGTGGTATCAGAGCGAGATTCATAAAAATAAGTTTTTAAAAGCTTTTGAATTTTGATTCATGGCTAACTTTGGGAATCGTAATATTGCAGAAGGTTATTCAATCACTAGACAACCTTTATTTGAAAATATTACTTTTGATTTTTGGAAAATTTGCATGACTACTTTCTTTCAATCGATTGATTTTCGCATGTGGCATATGATTTTAACAAGTTATTCATCACCGTCATGTATTGTTAATGGAGTTAAAACTGACATTCCTTCTAGTCAATGGAATAGAGATGAACAAATTAATGCTCAATTGAATGCAAAATCTTTAAATTATTTTTTCTGTGTTTTAAATTCTGAAGATTTTATGTTAATATCCACGTCCATTACTAGTAAGGAAGTTTGGGATAAATTACATACCATATACAAAGGCACGAATGAAATCAAGCAATCCAAGTTAAATTTATTAATGCATGATTTTGAATTATTTTCCATGAAACCTTTTGAAACTATCCTAGACATGTATACTAGATTTATTCAAATTGTGACATCATTGCATGGTTTAGGAAAAGAATTATCAAATCTTGAAAAAGCTAACAAAATTTTTTGTTGTCTACTGGTTAAGTTCAATGCTAAATTAGTTGTTATTTATGAATCAAAATATTTGAATGAATATTCTATTGATAATTTGATTGGCTCACTCATTGCCTATGAGCAAAGTTTGGGTCAAAGATTTATGGATGCAGGTGAAATGATTGTTCTAAAAGCTGAAGATACAGAAAGAGATAGATTAGTTGGTGACGAATGCAATGACTTGTCAAGCAAATCACAATGCTCATCAAAGCATAAGCAAAAGTGGAAAAAAGGTAAAAAAGGTAAGGATATTCATATTCCTTCTGACGTTATTTACTTTCTATGTAGAAAGCGTAGACATATGAAAATTCAGTGCCCTAATTTAAAAATTCTTCCTACGAAAGAAAAGGGCAAGGCGAAGTAAAAGATAAACTGGGGAAATAATGAAAGGCAAAAAATCTCATGGGCAGATCTAGTTTCTGAAGCATCGGACCAGGAGAGAGATAATAGCTAAAAGCCTTTCGTGTTTTTGTGTTGTGTTTTTATTTTTATGTTTTTTCATTTTTATTTTGTGTTTTTGTTTTGTTTATGCTTTAAAATTTTTAATTTCATGAAAGTTATTCTCTGATCAACACACACATTCACTTTTCTAAAAATAAAAAATCTACTTCCTATTTTTTCTTGAAATCTTTGGTAAGTTGTGTTTGACTTCTCTAAAACAGTCAAAGGAAGGAAACTCATGTGTTTGACTCTCAATCTCTGTTTCCTTAAAGAGGTTATTCTACTTTTGATTTAAAATCTTTTTCATCTTTTAAATTGGTTTTTGAAATAATTTTTTTATCTCCATACATTTTATTTATCACATAGGAATTTTTTTGCAAGTTGTTGAATCTAATTCAAAATTTTCTTAATCATGAAATTTGCTTTATCAATAGTATGGGTTTACTTTTGGTATTTAAGATTTCAGAAATGTAGCATAGTAAAAAAAGTTGGCTAATGATGCAAAAAATAAAAGATGCGCAAAGTGCCAAATTGAAAAATATAGAATACACAAAGTGTATCAAAAGATGCGCAGTGCGCCAACCAATTGTCCAGAGGCATAAAATGAGCCCACAAAATTTAATGCTTACCATTCTTGTACTTCTTAAAAGCTTAAGAAAACCCTTGATACTTTCGATACTTAAGTTTGAAAATCTTGATTCTTGGTTCAACAATTCGTGCATTGATGTTCTATTAGATATATTTTATGGAAGGAGTTTTTGAAAAATAATTGTTTCTTTCTCTACTTTATTCCTTGATTTAGATATTGAATTAAAAAGTTTTTGATCCTTTTTAAAGAACTTGAGTTTGGATTATCAAATTCTGAATTTTTAACATTTTTTGGGCTATGCGTTGTCAATCCAATTCTACTAAGTTTTTGATTAAAACCAAGAGGTAACTTTTTCATTTTAAGAATATTTATTTTTTTTCACTAGATTAGGGAACATTTTTGTCTTTTGTTCGTTTTGTTTTTTTGCCTCCTCTCTTTTTGATAATGTCAAAGGTGGAGAACGTACTGTTGAATTTGTATCTTTTTTTTCTTTTCAAAAATTTAAAACAACAAAAATATTTTTATCTCCCCTATTTTTTAAAGTGTTATTCTAGTGAGGGGGAGATTAGGAGAAATTATTTTTTTATTTTTGAAAATTCAAATTATTTTCCATCATAAAAAAGGGGGAGATTGTTGCGGATCAATGGTTTATGATTTTGATGATAGCAAACATTCTTATTTCTCTATGACTGCCTTATGTACTGACATTTCAGGTTCACACGATCGGACTATAATTTGGAATCAGCTCAAGATTGGGTAGATTAGGTCTGGGTTAGTTTGTACTCCTTTCCTTTCTTGAGTCTGTTGTATTTGGTGAGACACCAGATGATTTGTAACTTGGAAGATTCTCTGTTGGATTTTTAATTTTGGTAACATCGTCCGGGACGATATTTATATCGGCCGGGATGATCTGTTCAAAAGCAGAAACCCTAATTAGGGCATCCTCATTAAGGCAGCCGTCATTAGCAGATCGGCCTGGACGATACCTATATCGGCCAAGACGATAGTCTCAATTCAGAAAGAATCAGCCACTATAATCAGTTTAGGAATTCTTTATTTTAAGAAATCGACCAGGAAGATATTCATATCGTCAAGGCTGATCTAACTCAATTATGCCTAAATTGATCTGGTATCTTTGGAAAGTATTAATGGTTGATTGATATGATCACATCATCTAGGACAATCGCTGGATCTGCTGAGATGATGTCCTGGATGATCTACATTGGACAACTATAATTTAGAGAGATGATCAGGACGATTGAAATCAGTTTTAAACTAATCGGCCTGGACGATCGTGATATCGGCCAGGATGATGTGACCAATTTTCTTCTGATTGTCCCGGGCTGATGAGCTAAATTTTTACTAATCGGCCAGGATGATATTCTTATTGTCCTAGACGATAATGTCAGCAACTTGCATTAACGAGCTCATTTTGAGCTTTTATATTTAAGCTTGGTATGACACTTTATAAGCGTCTTTGGCAGCCATTGTACATTCGTTCTTGTGGGTGAGACTTAAAGATAATGCTTGAAAGGGAGTGAGGAATGGGTGAAGTCTAAGAGGGAGAAGATCCTGTGAGGGGGGACTCAAGGGAGTGTGGAGGGGATTCTACACGGTTGCTTCGGCAGGCTTGCATCTTAATACCGTCAGATTCAAGGCTTATCTCTAGGGAAGTTCACCAAAGAAGAAGATCTCCTTGGTGTCAAAGGACCCGGTGACTCCGCCGCACCGGGGAAGGTGGAAGTGATTTTGTAAGGGCTTCTCCACCTAGCTGTGGGGGATAAAGAAGAGAAACTTAGTTTAGTGCAATACTTGGAGGGTACCTCCAAGGACTGGACGTAGGTCAAGGTTTGACTGAACCACTATAAATTTTGTGTGTTCTTTCTTATTATTTCTTCCGCATTTAATTTCCTCATTTGTTTTATTTGTGCTGATTTTGGTTTGTACTTTGCTCAAAGTTTCTTCTTTTCCAATTCACCACTCTCTTTATTAGCCTTGGGCCAGTTCTATAGGGCTTAATATCCCTAATGAACTTTCACATGGTATCAGAGCACTTTCTAGTGTCATCTGAGCACTTTCACTATCATCCCAGCCAATACAAATATCATACATGACAATCTCCTTAATGATGACTTTCTTAACTAGGATGCCCTAATTAGGGTTTCTATTTTTAGCTGATCGTCGAGACCAATTTTTTTAGATTATCCTGGATGATATGAGTAAAAATAGAAAACTCTAAATATGATAGAAAAAATTCCTCCAAGTGTGTATGTGTAAGGTTACTTAGCATCAGGAACCACATAATTTATAATAGACTCAAGAAAGAGAAACGTTTTACAAATTGACTTAGACCTGGTCTACCCTAATCTTGAGATGGTGTAAATTGCAGTTTGATCTTGTGGACCTGAAATGTTAGTAGGCAAGGAAGTCGTAGAGAAATAAAAAGTGTTTGTTATCATCAAAATCATATTCCCTGAAAAATAGATTCGCAACAATGTCCCCCTTTTTGATGATAACAAATATTTAAACAATCAAAACTAAAAAAATGAAAAACATTACAAATATTACTCCCCCTTTGGACATCATAAAAAAAGGAGGAGAAAAAAACTAGAAAGAAAAAAAAATGAATGAAAAGTTTCTTTTTTTATTTTTTTAAATCAAACCACGAATATGACATAGTCTCCATGTGGTTGATTTTAAAAACTTGTAAGACCAATGAGTTAACAACATCAAAATCTGAAAAATGGTAAAATATCTGATCATGTTAACTCTTAGCTCAGACTTTTCTCAGGGCAAAATCATCTTTTGAAATCAAAAGACCTAACTTAGAAAAACTAATTGATAAGAAAAAAAGATCTATTCAAGACTTGGTTTCAAAAAATTTTCTTATAGAATAATGTATCAAAGTAATTTGTCACAATCGTAAAATTCAAAATCAAGCCTTCGAAAATCTCAAGTGATACATGAATTTTTTAAGATTTAAAAATTTGAAAAGAGAAGAGAACTTGCTTTTGGTGGGCTCATTTTATGCCTCTTGTCAATTTGAATGGTGCACTTTTCACATCTTTTGATTTTTGATACACTTTGTGTATACTTTTCAATTTGGCGCCATTGCGTATCTTTTATTTTGGCATCATTGGTCATTTTTATTTATTTATTTTTGCAAGCTAGACTCCTTTTCAAAAACTCTTAAATTTCTCACTTGTGAGTATATCTATTAGATATTAGAGAAGAAAAAACTCACTCTCTAATATCGGTAAGAACAAACCACAAAATAGAATCAAAATTATATGATAAATGTAATGACAGGATAACGAGAAATCTTAAAGTAATATAAAGACTTTGAACATTATAAATATAAGCTAGATTACTGTAGCAAGGTAAAAAAGATCTCAATCGCAAAGTCCAGTTATTAATTTGAGATAGACTTTTGTTTAGAAAATAAAATTTTATCACTAAAAGAGGTTAGAGAAAGAGACACAATCAACGATGTTTTCTCTTTTTAACAGATTAAGAGATGTAAAATATTGACTACAAATTTAAAAAAAAAAACAAAAATATGGTATAAAATATTATTTCAGTAAGACCATTAAAAGAAGAAGTAGAAAAAAAAAAGAGAAAAAAAAATAGTAAGCAAAGAAAAACTAAAAAAGGTAATAAAATAGAAGATTTAGAAATCAGTAAACAAAACGTTCATGCATTTATGTTAATCACACCCAATCTGGTCCTTAAGGTACTGAAAGTGTCAAAAGCTAGTGGTTTATTAGAGATGTCAGTCAATTGATTCCTAGTTGTCATATGGTGTAACTCAATGTCTCCTTTGGTCACATGGTCTCTAATAAAATGATGTTTTATGTTAATGTGTTTGGTCCTTGAATGTTGGATAGGATTCTTAAAGATGTAGATGGAACTAGTGTTGTTACAAAGGATTGAAAATGTGCTTATAGGTAATCCCAAATCAAGAATTTATTGCTTCAACCAAATGACTTGGGCCACACAACTTTCTAAGGCAATGTACTCAACTTTAGCAGTGGAAAGTGCAAAAGAGTTTTTTTTTCTAATAGACAAGGAGACTAAAGACTGTCATATGAATTGGTAAGTTTTAGAAGTGCTCTTTTTATCCATCCTACATCCTATAAAATTAGAATCAAAATATCCAATAATCTCAAATAAAGTGCAGTGCCTAGGATACTAGATTCCTACGTTTTGGGTCCCTAAAAGATATCTAAGAATTCTCTTAACTGCAGTCAGGTGGGATTCTTTTGGATCAGTTTGAATCTAATACAGAGACAAACACTAAACATTATATCAGGTCGACTAGCAGTCAGGTAAAGTAAAGATCCAATTGTTCTTCTATACTTCTTTTGATCAACACATTTTCCACTTGTGTCCTTATCTAACTGAATATTAAAAATCATGGGAGTATTTATTGGCTTGGCTTTATCCATTTCATATTTTTCAAGATATCCTTAATGTACTTTGATTGAATTATAAAGGTTCCCTCATCCATTTGTCTTATGCTAAATCCAGAAAAGTAGGATAACTCTCCCATCATACTCATCTAAAACTCGTTACTTATTATTTTAGAAAAATCATCACATAGCTTTTTATCAGAAGATCCAAAAAGTATATCATCAACATATATCTGAATAAGGAATAACTTCTGCTACTTTCCTCAAAAAAAGGGCAGTGTTTACACTTCCCTTAACAAAATCCCTGTTTAGTAAAAATGTGCTAAGTCTCTCATACCAAGCTCTTGGTGCCTGTTTTAATCCATATAAGGCATTTTTTTTAATTTTAAAACATGATTTGGAAATTGGGAACTCTCGAAACCTGGGAGTTTCTCTACAAACACATCCTCTTTTATTACCTTATTTAAAAAGGTACTCTTCACATCCATTTGATATAGCTTAAATCCCTTATAATAGGCAAAGACTAGTAGAACTCCAATGTCTTTCAATCAAGCTATGAAGGTCTCCTCAAAATCAATCCCTTTTATTTGGTTGTACCCCTTAGCTACCAATCTTACCTTATCCCTAACCACTACACCAGAATCATTCATCTTATTCTTAAAGAATCATTTGGTTCTAACTACACTTTATCCTTTTAGTGTTTCTACAAGCTCCCAAACATCATTCATAATAAATTGATTTAATTCCTCTTGCATTGCTAAGATTCAAAACTCATCAGACAAGGCTTGATTAATGTTGGTAGGTTCAATCTGAAAATTCGTTACGGATGTTAGGCCATATGAACTAGTCCCAAGGCTAACCAAGAGGGGGGGGGGGGGGGGGGTGAATTGGTATTTTAAAAATTCTTTAAAATAAAAAGAATGATTATCACAAACCAAAATCACCACAAAAAAATAAATGTGGAGAATTAAAGTGCGGAAGCAGAAAAAAAGAACAAAAGGGCTTATAGTGGTTCGGTCAACTTGACCTACGTCCACTCCCCAGAGGCGCCCTCCGAATATTGCACTACCAACATGACTCTCTTTTAGCCCCCATAGCTAGGTGGAGAAGCCCTTACAAAAACACCTCCTTTTTGCCACACCCGGCAAGGCAGAGAAAACAACTTCTTTTGCTTCCTCCTGAAGCAGGCAGAGAACCACGATCACTTGCTAAAACTTTCCTCTCCCAACCCTTCCAAGGATAAGAGACTCTAGGGAAGAAGAGTGGAACAATGCTTGAAGCAACTCTTGTGAACCCCCTCACAAGATCCTCTCTCTCTCTCTCTCTCTCTCTCTCTCTCTCTCTCTCTCTCTCTCTCTCTCTCTCTCTCTCTCTCTCTCTCTCTCTCTCTCTCTCTCCCCTTTAGGTTTTCTCAGGTCAAGACAGCAGCCAAGGATGTTCAAAAACATTAAACAAGTGCTCTTAATTAGAAGAGCTTCAAAGGAGCTCATTAATTGCAAGTTGCCGACTTTATCGTCCAGGACGATATGTAAATCTTCCTGGCCGATCAGAACAAATCTCATAAGACCGGTCAGAGCATTGCCCTTAATGCAAACTGGATGATTAAAAATTTGCTTGATCGTCCCAGACGATATCACGATCGTCCCAACCGATCAGTTCAAATCAGAGGAAAATCATCCAGAGCATCGCTCTGAATTTGAGTTGTCCGATCCAAATCGGCTAGAGCATCGCCCTGAATTTGTACTGGCCGATATTTATCGTCCAGGAGAAACCAAGTGTTTTTGAATGGATAGTCCAAGCTGATCTTGCGATCGTCCAGGACGATGTGATCGTATCAATCAACCTTAATTACTGCCATGATTGCCGGATCAATTTAAGCATAATTATATAATATTGTCCAGGCCGATCAAAGAATCATCCTGACTAATTTCTAAAAATATAGAATACCTAAATAGATCATGGCTGCTATCTCTTTCTATTTTGAGCATATCGTCCTGGATGATACAGGTATCGTCTAGGCCGATCAGCTAATGATTGCTGCCTTAATAAGAAATCTTGATTAGAGTTTCTATTTTGAACTCGATCGTCCAGGCCGATAATAATATCATCCTGGCCGATCTGAGTAAAAATAGAGATTCTAAATCTCTCAAGTGTGTGTGTGTGTAGGGTTACTTAACATCAGTCACTTAAATAATTACAATTGACTCAAGGAAGAAAGAAAATTACAGACTGACACAACTCTAATCTATCTAGTCTTGAGCTAATCATCGAAACATAATTCATGGAATCTGCAATAACTTTCCCATCATACTCATCTAAAACTCGTTACTTATTATTTTAGAAAAATCATCACATAGCTTTTTATCAGAAGATCCAAAAAGTATATCATCAACATATATATGAATAAGGAATAATTGCTCCTACTTTCCTCAGAAAAAGGGTAGTGTCTACACTTCCCTTAATAAAATCCTTGTTTAGTAAAAATGTGTTAAGTCTCTCATACCAAGCTCTTGGTGCTTGTTTTAATCCATATAAGACCTTTTTTAATTTGAAAACATGATTTGGAAATTAGGAACTCTCAAAACCTGGGAGTTTCTCTACTAACACATCCTTTTTTATTACCTTATTTAAAAAGACACTCTTCACATCCATTTGGTATAACTTAAATCCCTTATAACAGGCAAAGGCTAGTAGCACTCCAATGTCTTCCAATAAAGCTATAGGGGCAAAAGGTCTCCACAAAATCAATCCCTTCTATTTGGTTGTACCCCTTAGCTACCAATCTTACCTTATCCCTAACCACCACACCAGAATCATTCATCTTATTCTTGAAGACCCATTTAGTTCTAAGTATAGTTTATCCCTTTAGTCTTTCTACAAGCTCCCAAACATCATTCATAACAAATTGATTTAATTCCTCTTGCTTGGCTAAGATCCAAAACTCATCAGACAAGGCTTGATTAATGTTGGTGGGATCAATCTAAAAGTTTGTTAGGGATGTTAGGCCCTATGAACTAGTCCCAAGGCTAACCAAAGGGGGGGGGGGGGGGGGCTGAATTGGTATTTTAAAAATTCTTTAAAACCAAAAGAAAGATTATCACAAACCAAAATCACCACAAAAAAATAGATGCAGAAAATTAAAGTGCGGAAGCAGTAAAAAAGAACACAAGGTATTATAATGGTTCGGTCAACTTGACATACGTCCACTCCCCAGAGGCTCCCTCCAAGTATTGCACTACCAACGTGACTCTCCTTTAGCCCCCACAGCAAGGTGGAGAAGCCCTTACAAAAACACCTCCTTTTTGCCACACCCGGCAAGGCAGAGAACCCAACTCCTTTTGCTTCCTCCTGAAGCAGGCAGAGAACCACGATCACTTGCTGAAACTTATCTCTCCCAACCCTTCCAAGGAAAAGAGACTCTAGGGAAAAAGAAGTGGAACAATGCTTGGAGCAACCCTTATGAACCCCCTCACAAGCTCCCCCTCATAAGATCCTCTCTCTTTCTCCCTCCCTCTCTCTCTCTCTCTCTCTCTCTCTCTCTCTCTCTCTCTCTCTCTCTCTCTCTCTCTCTCTTTCTTTCTCTCTCCTTTAGGTTTTCTCAGGTCAAGACAGCAGCCAAGGATGTTCAAAAATGTTAAACAAGAGCTCTTAAGTAGAAGAGATTCAAAGGAGCTCATTAATTGCAACTTGTCGACTTTATCGTCCAGGAAGATATGTAAATTGCCCTGGCCGATCAGTAAAAATCTCATAAGATCGGTCAGAGCATCGCTCTGAATGCAAACTGGATGATTGAAAATTTGCTTGATCATCCCGGACGATATCACGATCATCTCGGCCGATCAGTTCAAATCAGAGGAAAATTGTCTAGAGCATCGCCCAGAATTTGAGCTGTCCGATCCAAATCGGCCAGAGCCTCGCCCTGAATTTGTACTGGCCGATATTTATCGTCCAGGAGCAACCAAGGGTTTTTGAATGGATCATCCAGGCCGATCTTGTGATTGTTCAGGTCGATGTGATCGTATCAATCATCCTTAATTACTCCCTTTATTGTCGAATCAATTTAGGCATAATTTATACTCTAAGCCGATCAAAGAATCGCCTTGGCCGATTTCCAAAAATACAGAATACCTAAATAGATCATGGCTTCTATCTCTTTCTATTTTGAGCATATCTTCCTGGACGATACAAGTATCATCCAGGCCGATCAGCTAATGACGGCTGCCTTAACAAGAAATTCTGATTAGAGTTTCAGTTTTGAACTCGATCGTCCAGGCCGATAATAATATCGTCCTGGCCGATGTGAGTAAAAATAGATATTCTAAATCTCTCAAGTGTGTGTGTAGGGTTACTTAACATCAGTCACTTTAATAATTATAATTGACTCAAGAAAGAAAGAAAATTACAGACTAACACAACCCTAATCTACCCAGTCTTGAGCTGATTTCGATTTCCGTCTAATCTTTGAATCCTGAAAATGTCAGTAGTAAAGGTAGTCGAAAATAAGCAAGAGTGTTTGCTAATCATCAAAACATAATTCATGGAATCTGCAACACACTCATTAAAATAAAGCCAGAGTGGTTCACTTTATTCCTAAGTCCATGCCTAGTCTTAACACCTTCAAAGGGGTCTCCTAAGATCAGTTCTTTAGGATGACTTAAATAATATCTCTAATCCCTAGGAAAAGTATGTGTCGGATCAACCCTTTCTTCTAGATTTAAATTTTCTACTCATTGGTTAATTTCTCCTACTCCTTCAGTGTTTTAGGACTCAAATCTATTCTCCAAATTTTCAACCCCTTTGGAAATCTCTCTAACACCCTCTTCATCCTTAATTCTAAACTCTTTAGGATTAGATTCAAAAAACACTACATGAGTAGTCTCCACCACCACCAATGTCCTTTTATTAAACACCCTAAAGGATTTCCTAATACTTGAGTAACCTAAGAACACAACTTCATCAGATTTTGGGTTAAATTTTCCTAAGCGTGACTTCTTATTATTATGAATGAAAACCTTACAACCAAATACATGGAGGTGGGAAAGGTTGGGTTTTCTACCCTTAAGGATCTCATAGGGTGTCTTATCAAGTTTGGCTCTAACATTCACCCTATTCAACACATAATAGGCTGTGTTTACAACTTCAGCCCAAAAGTATTTTGGAAGTGAATACTCAGCAAGCATGGCTTTAGTGGCCTCAATTAAAGTCCTGCTCTTCCTTTTAGCTACCCCGTTCTACTAAGGGGTCCTAGGAGCTAAGAAGTTGTGACTAGTCCCTTTATCCTCACAAACGTCTCCAAATCTTTCATTTTCAAACTCACTCCCATGATCACTATGGATAGTCAAGATCTCACAACCTAATTTTTTCTGAACCCAAGTGTAGAAAGATCTAAACTCATCAAAAGACTCACTCTTATGAGACAAAAAATTTAATCCAAGTGAACTTTGAGTAGTCATCAACAATCACAAATCCATAGACTTTCTCTCCTAAGCTGGCAGTGCTAATGGGTTCAAACAAATCCATGTGAAGGACTTCTGAAGGTCTAGATGTGCTAATGTCCTTAATGGAGTGGAAAGAGGATTAAACTTTCTTTCCTAATTGGCAGGCATCACAAAGGTGGTCTTTAGAGAAATTAAGCTTGGGGACACCTCTAACTAAATCTTTCTAGGTTACTCTCCTAAGGGTTTTCTTACTAACATGATATAATCTCTTGTGCCATAACCAAAAATCATCATCAATAGTTTTTAAGTAAAATGAAGCAGCATATTCAATATTATTTAAATCAAGTACGTAAATATTGTTGATCCACTTTCCCTACAAAATAGTGTTATTATTTAAGCTTATAATGCAAGTGTTTACCAAAATTTTTATGATGAAGCCCTGATTACAAAGCTAACTAATGCCGAGCAAGTTTTATTTAAGTCCATCTTCAAGCAAAATATTTTTAATTAAAAGGTTCTTGGAGTTTTCCGATTATACCTGAGCCCACCACTTTCCTGATGGTGTTATCTCCAAGAGTAACCTTGCCTCCTCTCATGGTCTCTAGTAAAATGAATTGATTAGCATCTCCAGTCATATGTCATGAGAATCTGTTGTCCAGGTACCACATGTTCTCATGAGGCATTTTGTAAGAGTTTGTCTACAAAATATCAAATGTAAGTTTTAGGAATGCAAACAGGTTAGGATCCCTTCTTATGAAAAGAAGAATTCAATACATTTGTGTTATGCTATAAAATATGCAATTTTGGTCTCCATACCCAATGTGTACTATGGTAAATAGTGCAAGTGTGTGAAATGTGTCCTAGCATGCCACATGAAAAACATCTAACTCCAGGAAAAGGATTTACTAATCTACTTGGGAGGTCATGCTTTTTTTAACATTATGTAATGCATGCAATGTTGATTTATTTTCAAAAGCTTTGAGATTTGTTTTTAGTATATCATGCTCAACAATCAAATCAGAATGTTTTTTATTTAAATCATCAAATTCATCAAATAAAGATATGAGATTGCTATCAAGTAGAGTGTGATCTTTACTTAACTTTTCATGATCTTTTTGTAAATTCAAAAACTCCAATTTCAAATTGGCATATATTTTCTTAAGTTTCATATATGATGTATGAATTTTCTCATAAATTTCAAGTAATTGATCATAGGTTGGTTCACATACCTCTTATTGATCAGATTAACCAAGATGATCACCCATTAAGCATAAACTTGTTATCTCCTCTTTAGCTTTAGTCTCAGATGAGTCAGATGCAGAATCTACTGAGAAAGGTTTTTAGTATTGCTTCTTATCCTTTTTGTATTTGGGTTTCTCCTCAGCCTTCTCATTATCTGGGTGCTCCTTAAGTATAGAACAATTATCTTTAACATGTCCAGGCTTCCTGCATTCAAAGCAAACAACATCAGAAGAACTTTTATAATTTTTGCAATCCTTACTTCTTTTTCACTTCTGATGAAACTTGTTGTTCTTCCTTAAAAGGTTTTAAATTGCCCAGTGATGAAGGCAACATCATTATTTTTAGATATGGAAGAGTTAGTGTCCATGTTGTTGGCCTTTAGTGCCACAGTTTTCTCCTTCTTTTTCTCACATGCATCTATTTATTTGATTCACCCATTGCTCATAAGCAATGAGTGATCAAAGTAAATAATCAACAGAGTAAATATTTAAATCATTAGATTCAATAATTGCAGTGATCTTAGCATCAAAAGAAGAAGGCAAGTATCTCAACATTTTATTGACTCTTTCATAATTAGTTAGCTCTCTTCCTAAAGTATGCAATGAGGTGACAATTTGAATAAACCTTGTATACATGTCAGAAATTGATTCAGAAGATTTCATATGAAAAAAATTTATAGTCATGCAACAAAATATTAAACATAGATTGTTTAACTTCATTGATTCCTTCATAAGTTACACATAATCTATCCCAAATTTCTTTACCAGTTTCACAAGTTGAAACACATATATAATCTCCAGATTTCAAAGCACAAAAAAAATAGTTCAAGCATTTTGCATTAGGTTGTGCTAAATCTCTTTCATCAAAAGTTCATTCAGTAAAAGGAACTTCAATTTTAATGCCATTAATTTCATGAGAATGTGGTGTATAAGCTTCTTTAACAAGCATCCACATATGATAATCAAGCAATTGCAAAAATGTAGACATACGAGTTTTCCAAACATCAAAAGGAATATTATGAAACAAAGGTGGTCGTGTAATAGAATATCCTTTAATTGTATTACGATAACAAAAGTTAGTAATTGATCAAAATTCAAAAGTTTTAAAAAACTAGATTTTATGAATCCCACTTTGATACCACTTGAAAATGCTCTGATGGCACTAAAAAGTTTTTCAGGATTGTTAAGTCCTTATGAACTAATCCCAAGGTTAACCAAGAGGGGGGGGGGGGGGGGGGGGGGGGGGGGGGGGGGGGGGGGGGCGGGGTGAATTGGTTTTTTAAAAAATCTTTCAATCAAAACACAATCTTAAAATAAAAACTAAGTTTCACCACAAAAATCAAAGTGCAGAAATTAAATACTGAAGCATTAATAAAGAACATAACAATTTATAGTGGTTCAGTCAACACAACCTATGTCCACTCCCCGGAGGTGCCTTCCGAGTATTTCACTAAACTCAATGTCTCTCCATTTGCCCCCACAACAAGGCAGAGAAGCCTTTACAAACCTCCTTTCCAGCAACCCAGATGAGGTAAAGAACCCAACTCCTTTTGCTTCGTCTAGAAGGAGACAAATAACCTAACTTCTTTTACTTCCTCTTGAAGCAGGTAGAGAACCTTGATAAGATGCTGAAGTTTACCTCTCTAGAACCCCAAAGAACTAAGAATGATGAATGGAGAAGATGACGATGGATCCTTGCTAGGAGCAACCTTTGTGAACCCCTCACAAACCCTCCTCACCAGATCCTCTCTCTCTCTCTCTCTCTCTCTCTCTCTCTCTCTCTCTCTCTCTCTCTCTCTCTCTCTCTCTCTCTCTCTCTCTCTCTCTCTCTCTCTCTCTCTCTCTCTCTCTCTCTCTCTCTCTCTCTCTCCCTTGATCACCCTCTCCTCTTGGCTCTCTCTGATCAGAACATCAGCAAAAATATTTTATTAGGTATAACAAGTGTTCTTAAATAGAAGAGCTTCAGAATAGCTCTTTAATTGCAAGAAACTGACTCAATCTTCTAGGAAAATATAAATATCATCCTATACAATCAGTGTAATTTAAGCTCAATCAGCTAGAACAATTTGGGATGATTAGAAGGTATTTGTTCATATCATCCAGGCTGATAGTATATCATCTTGTATGATTAGTACAAATAGGTGAATAACATCTAGACATTCGCACTGAATGGATGTCTGGAAGATAAAAAAATAGCTTGATTGTCTAGGCAGATCTCATGATCATCCTGGACGAATAATTCAAATCTGTGAAAATCATCCAGAGCATCACCCTGAATAGAAGCTATCCGAAATTGATCATCCAGGAACAACTAAGGTATTTTGAGCTGATTGTCTCAGCGATCCTGCGATCATCCAAGATAATATGAATGAGCAATCAAACCTTAAATACTTTCCTTAATTTCCAGATTAATTTAGGCATAACTGTGTTGGATTGTCCAGGACGATGTCCTGGATGATATCCAAAAATAAATAATACCTAAATAGATCTGGCAGCTGATTCTTTCTACTTTGAGCCTATCACCCTGATATAAATATCGTCTAGGATGATGTGTTTAATGACGGCTGCCTTAACTAGGATGCCTTATTTAGAGTTTCTATTTTTAACTGATCGTCCAAAGCTAATTTTTGGATCATCTCGGATGACGTGCTTAAAAATAAAAAACTCTAAAACAGACAGAAAAAATTCTCCCAAGTGTGTGTGTGTGTGTAATGTTACTTAGCATCAGGAATCATATAGTTTATAATAGACTAAAGAAAGGGAAAAGTTTTACAAACTGACTTAGACCTAGTCTACCCTAATCTTGAGCTGGTTCAAATTGCAGTTTGATCTTATGGACCTAAAAAGTTAGAAGGTAAGACAGTCGTAGAGAAATAGAAGTGTTTGTTATCATCAAAATCATATTACCTGGAAAACAGATTCGTAACAGATTCTCTCTACCTCTTTTGTACATGTTAATGTCATTGAGTAATACTCTGAAAAATAACCTCATATAGGTCATACATCCTTTGTGGATTCTCTCAGCCTCTTCCACATAGGTTATTATCATCAAACAATGCTCTGACAAGTAAACATGGATATGTCATACATCCTTGGTGGATTATCTTAGCCTCATCCACATAATTTAATGTTATCGCACAATGCTATGATAAATAAACCTGGATAGATCATATATCCTTATTGGATTCTCTCAACTTCTTCTATATAGGTTAACATCATCGAGCAATGTTTTAAAAAATAATCTCTAATATGCCAAACATCCCTTTTGGATTTTCTCATCCTTTTTAGTACAAAGTAACACTTTAATAAAAAAACTCTTGGAAGGCATACTTATAAAGGAAGCCTTAAAGAAAATGTAGTAATAGATATGGTCCTCATTAGCAAGAGTCCATGAGAGTTAGTGGTTGATAGGGTCATCACTTATTTAAAGACCATAAAAGGCTAAAAATTCTCAAAAGGTAAAGGTATACAAAGACCTCAGTAGGTTAAAAGCCTGAAAAAGGTACAAGTAAATAAAGATCTTAGCAGGCAAAAAATCCTCAAATGGTACATGTACATAAAAATCTCAGAAGGCTTTTAAAAGATATACACTTCTTTGATTATTTAAAAATCTTAGAATAATAAAAGTTATAAAAGGGATAAAGTTCATTAACCAAGTAGCTCTAACTGGGGAGGGGGGATATATCAAAGCATATATCAAAGATGCAAACACAACTTAGTTTGCTCCGAGGAATAATTTCATTTCAAATGAAAAATAAGCATCGAGCTCATACAAATATTTCAAATTCATATATAATGTCATTGCATTTACATAGCAAAATTCTACATCGGTTCGAGTGTATAACCATTTTTACATGAGTTTGAAATTAAAATTACTTTGTCATCATCTTGTGCACTATAATAAATCAAGATAATTAAAAAACTCCTTACAAAACCACTAGAGTCCACCTAATTGCAACTTGAGCATGCTGTTAAATTCTTTTGATCTACAAAATGTTTAATCCCATCAATCTAGAAATCCACCTTCTACCTCCATCAGTATACTATCTCTAACAAAATGAAGTATCTCTTTCATTAAGTAAAGATCAAACCCTTAACAAGCCTTTGATTATTTTGCACTTTTTAAATGTTCAAAGTTGTTTTTATCGGCATACCACATGACCATTCTTGTCATGTCATTCATTATTCTCCTCCCATTTTCATGGTTGTCTTTAACTCTAAATAGAGTACAACTCAACTACCTCCATCATCTGCCCTTCGCTTGATATCCACCATTAGTCGTTGACTTATTATCACTCATCATCATCCTCTTGCCTGATTGCTATGAGCAGTTTACCCTCCAATTGTCTCCTTTAACTCACCACCCGACCATTGGCTGTCATCAAACTTTTGCATAATAGTCGATTGGCACTAAAATTCCACCTTGACTCCGTTCACCACAAAACTTTCACCCAGCCACTGATTTTTATCGAACTTTTACTCAATCATAGTGAAAACTTAGTCTGTCTGTTTATAATCACTGGTTCTCCTCTCGGGTGTTATTACTGCCAGATCTTTTCAAATCACCCTCACTTATAAGAAGTAGTTGATCTTCTTTTATAAAGGGTTTTCTATTTATATATTAAACTCTCATCGGGACTTCTTATACATAAAAGAGGGGAAATGAAGCTTGATAGGGCATGCCACCTATTAGAGATAAAAAAATGCCACTAATGTAAGAAAAAAACTAAAGAAAAAGAAAATGGAAGGAAGAGAAAGTTACTCCTACAAAGAAGAGCGGCATGAAAGCTTGATAGGGGATGCCACCTATCTAAGAAAGTAAAATGACTCTTATGTAAGAAGAAATAAGGAAAAATAGAAAGAAGATAAGGAAATTTTTCTTCTATATAAAAAGAACCCAAAAATTGTTAGGAGATATGACATATACAATACCAAGGGAATGAATCTATTATAAGAAGACTGGGGAAGAGGAGAAAAAGAAATGATGCAATTTCCTGAAATATTTATAGGTGGAAATGGAATGAGGAAATTTAGCAGGAATAAGAATATTCCAAAAATATTTCAAGAAAATTTCAAGAATAAAAATATTTCGAGAATATTCTTAAGGAGATAGAGATAGGAATTTTTTTTTCAAAAAACAAAATCTCCGTACAAAAAATCTCCTTACATAAAAGAAGAGAAAAAAAATAGTTGTCGACTATGGTTGGCAAGTCAACTTGTACACGACAGTCAAATGTCATGCGTCGGTCCCAACAAGTAGCCTCAAGCTTGCAAGAAGGCATACGATAGCTTACGAGTTTCTGGGTAGGTAGGCAACGTGTAGGCAAGCCGGGCAGCGCATCAGGGGAACCGCTACCAGTTAGTTCAGCCACCAAGTGGAATTTGGGCCCTATTTTTAGCCTATACAATCTTATTCAAACTTTTTTGAAGTCTTATTAAATGAGATTCCACTTTCATTTGTTAATCTTTTGAAAGAGGATTCTACTTTGTAGGTTGGCTACTTTTCTTTTGATTAATGAATTATTGCTTTCTTAAAAAAAAAAACTTTTTCGAAGTTGTTAAAATTATTTTTCAACTTTATAGACTCAATTTTCATACTTCTTGAGGTAACCAGGAGCTCCAAAATCACGAATGAGCTATTCTCAAGTTTTGAACCAAGTTAAAAAAATTTTAGAAGCTACAATGCATATTTTCAGAGTTCTAAAAAATTAACATTCAAAAATAGGGGGGCAATAGATACATTATAAAAAAATTATATAGATCAGGCACGAATCTTGAGGAAAGATTAAGTTATAAACTTTTAAAATTAAATTTGGGATAATCCAAACTCTGATTTTATCAAACTTATAGTGGAACTTAACATCTTAAAAATATGAACCCAATAACAATAAATTTGACTCAATCCGAGCCCAAATTGTTCAAAATTGAGGACCTAAAGTATATTTAGAAGGTTCAAATCTTAAATTATATGGACAAATAATCAACAAATGTTAAAACATATAGTAAAATCTAGTAGCTCATCAAGACAAATCATACGAGCCCAAGATTGCTAAATTCTAACATCACCAAAACACTCAAATACTTGACAAATGATCCATAAGAAAAGGAGTTCATATCAGTCGTCCATTAGAAACACTCCCAACTTACCCTTAATCTTCTCCCTATTTACTGGACATGCCACTGCCAAAAAAATATAAATATATCACTCATTCTTCATTGAGGGAGGAGGAAGCAGGGGAGTAAGGAAGAGAAAAAAGAGCGGAGAAGAAGAGAAATATGAGATCTCTCTTTCTACCTAGCTCCATGATGACCATCACCCAACTATCGATTCTTGCCAAACTTACACTTGGTTATAGATTGTCGTAAGACATTCACCTAGCCACCAATTATTATTGGACTTATGTCGGGCCACCGATTATCTTCATACTTCCTCCCAACAATTTTTGCCCGACTACATTCTTTCCAGCCTTAGTCGCCTGTTAACTATGATCCTTCTAACCTTTATTTCCATACAAAGGTTTTTCCAATCTCCATCTCCTATCGACTATAATCCTTCTGACCTTTATCATTAGATACTGATCTTTCTGACCTCTGTTTCCTAGCAACTTCAATCTTTCCAACCTCCATCTCCTAACTATGATCTTTTTGACCACGAACACCTACCAACCATGATCCTTCTGACCTCAATGGTTGACAATGATCTTTTTTATTAAAGTCACCTATTAACTACAGTCCTTCCAACCTCCATGACCAAATAACGATCTTTTTAGCCTCCTTCACCTGTCGACTATAGTTCTTTTGACCTATGTGTCCTGATAATGGTTTTATTGACCTCTGTCATCGACCGACTATAGTCTTTTTGACTACCGCCACCTAACTACAATTTTTTTGACCTTCATCACCTGCTAACTATGTTCCTGTTGACCAAACAAACATGTCAATACTGATTCTTTCAATTCCCACCATATAATTCACTTTATATGATGTATAATTGCTACATGAAGCCAAGGTCTTCCACCCAAGGAAGGGCTTAATGTCTTCCATGGTTTTTTGGAATTATAGGAGAGCAAAGAAAAGGAAGCTTCCCATTATTTAAAAAGTTTTTTTTTTTGAAAATGATGTTTTTTCATTGGTTTAATGGAAACAAAACTAGATACTTTGGATAAAGCTGAAGTTTGTAGAATTATTGCTGAAGATTAGGAATTTTTCCACTATGTGCTAATAGAATGTCTAGTAGTATTCATGCTCTTTGGAAAAATAAAATTTCATCTTTTTCTATTTTGAATTCCTCCAATCAATGTGTAATTGGGAATTTAATTTCTCCTAAAGCCTTTTCATTCATTTTTTCTATTTTATATGGGAATAAAGATCTTTATTAAAGAAGAAAATTATGGAAAATGATTGGAGAATATTCTTTTACTGATAATCCTTGTATTATTGGAGGTGATTTCAATTGCTTGTTATCCAAGCAAGAGAAAAAAGGTGGCAAAATGTTTTTATTCTCTCGAGGACCCTAAGAGATGAAGGAGTTCATAACCAAGAATGATTTTCATGACATTGGCATTATTGGTCCTAAATATACTTGGTGCTATAATAAGGATGGTCTTACTCGTATATGAGAAAGACTTGATAGAGTTTATTTAAACTCTAAAGCTTTGATGTTTGTTCACTTTGTGGCTTTAAAACATCTTTCAAGAGTTGCTTCTGAACATTATCCTTTGCTACTTAATTTAACAAATTATGTTTCTTTCAAGCAGAAAGAAATTATATTTGAGAATATTCATTGTTCAAATGAGGCCTCAAGGTTATTGTAAAAGCATGTAGGAGGAGAATCATGGGTCACTATTGATGTTCTTCAGGGAAAGGTGAATACATCCCTTAAATATTTGTACTATTGGAGAAAAAATTAAGTTAAGAGAACTGACTAATCTGAAGTCTTCTTTACAAAG
Source organism: Dendrobium huoshanense (assembly GCA_016618105.1). Taxonomy (NCBI): domain Eukaryota; kingdom Viridiplantae; phylum Streptophyta; class Magnoliopsida; order Asparagales; family Orchidaceae; genus Dendrobium; species Dendrobium huoshanense. Next base: position 23,033,065 of record CM028342.1, read on the forward strand.
TGAAATATTACTATTACAAGAAGAGGAGACAAAGATGAAGGTGTTGAGCCCAAGAAAACTACGGATTCTAAGGAAAAATGTCCATGAGTTGAATGTTACCTATGCTAGACTTGCTACTTGGTGGAAGCAATGTTAAAAAACACAATGGATGGAAGAAGGTGATCATAACTCTCATTTTTTCCATGCTTATGCTATAGCTATGAGAAATCATAATATGATTAATGAAATCTCTCATACTATTTCCATTATTGAGACAGATTCATAAGTTATTCTTACAGCTTTTGAGAAGTTCTTTATGAATAAGTGGAAAAGGTGAATTTGTGTGTTAACTAATTGGACAACATTTAAAGTTGAAGATCAGTTAAATGAAAACGTAAATGAAGTTTTGAATATGAATTTTACCAACTTTTTAAGTTGGTGGCGAATTCTAGAGAGAGTGTTGCAAATCTATTTTTTATGTCTTATGTTTTGATGATTAACAAACACTGTTTCTCTTGGACAGCTTGTTGCTTCTAACTTTTCAGGAATCGACGATCGGACAATCAAAAAGGAGCCAAGTTCAGGAATGCGTAGGTTTAGGGTTGAGTCAGTCTGTACTTTTGTTTTTTACCTTTTGAGTCCACTTGTAATAGTCAAAGAGACTGATGCTTTGTAACCCTTCACACACACACTTGAGAGACTTAGAATTTCTGTTTTTACTCATATCGGCCAGGACGATTTCTTTGATCGGCCTGGACGATCAGCTTAAAACAGAAAGTCTAATTAAGGATTCTTAATTAAGGCAGCCGACGTTAACATATCGTCCTAGACGATACGTGTATCGGCCAGGATGATAAGCTCAAAACAGAAAGAAGTAGCCGCCATAGACAAGTATGGTATACTGTATCTTTAAATTATCGGCCCGGACGACCCTCGGATCGGCCTGGACGATATTCACAAATTATGCCATAATTGTTCAGGAAATCAAGGGAGTAATTAAGGATGATTGATACGATCAGATCGTCCTGGACGATCGCAGGATCGGCCAGGCCGATCTAGTCAAAAACCTTAAGTTACTTCAGGACGATCAATATCGGCCAGCCCGTATTCAGGGCTATTGTCAGGACGATTTTCCTCTGATTTGAACTGATCGGCCAGGACGATCGTGAGAACGTCCGGGACGATCAAGCTAATTTTCAATCATCCAAATTTTCATTCAGGGCTATGCTCTGGCCGATCTTCATTGATTTGTACTGATCGGCCAGGCCGATGTCCATATCGGCCTGGACGATATTGTCGGCAACTTGCAATTAATGAGCTCTTTTGAAGCTCTTCTATTTAAGAGCTCTTGTTCAACGTTTTTAAAGACTTTTGGCTGTTGCCTTGACCTGAGAAGACCTTGAGGAGAGAAAGAGAGAGAGAGGAGAGAGAGAGTATCTTGTGAGGGGGAGCTTGTGAGGGGTTTCACAAGGGTTGCTTCAAGGATCTCTCTGCGTCGTCTTCGTCTAGATTTTCTCGTCCGTGGAAGGGTCGGTAGAGGTAAGGAGTTTTGCTTTTGGTTCTGGTTCTCTGCCAGCTTCAGGAGGAAGCAAAAGGAGATAGGTGCTCTGCCTTGCCGGGGTGGCAAAAAGGAGGTTCTTGTGAGGGTTTCTCCACCTAGCCGTGGGGGCTAAAGGAGAGTCACTTTTTTGTAGTGCAATACTTGGAGGGTGCCTCCAAGGAGTGGACGTAGGTCGAGTCGACCGAACCACTATAAATTTCTGTGTTCTTTTTCTTGCTTCCGCACGTTTAAATTCCGCATTTTTTTCGTGGTGTGATTTGGTTTATGTGATTTTATTTCTTTGTTTAAAAAGAAGTTTTTAAAATACCAATTCACCCCCCCCTCTTGGTTAGTTTGGGACTAAGTTCATTGGGCTTAACATCCCCATCGAACTTTCAAGTGGTATCAGAGCTTGATTCGAAAATTAAAGTTTGAAAACTTTTTGAATTTGATCCATGTCTAACTTTGGGAATCGCAACACTACGGAAGGGTATTCTATTACCCGACCTCCTCTGTTCGATAACCTACCTTTTGATTTTTGGAAAACTCACATGTCAACTTTTTTACAATCTACTGATTATCTCATGTGGATGCTTATTCAAGAAGGTTATTCTCCACCTTCTCGTGAAATTAACGGTTTTAAAACTGAAGTTGCTTTTACCGAATGGACTTTTGATGAACGAGATTTAGCTCAATTAAATGCGAAATGTTTGAATTGTTTTTTCTGTGCTTTAAAATCTGAGGATTACATGCGTGTTTCAACTTGCAAAACTGGTAAAGAAATTTGGGATAAATTGTGCATTACTTATGAAGGCACTAATGAAGTTAAACAATCCCGTTTAAACATTCTCTTGCATGACTACGAACTTTTTCGTACGAAACCTCATGAATCGATTTCTGACATGTACACTAGGTTTACTCAGATTGCTACCTCATTGCATGCACTAGGAAAAAAACTTTTGAACTATGAAAAAGTTAACAAGATTTTGAGATGCTTGCCTTCATCTTATGATGCAAAAATTACTGCAATCACTGAATCTAAAGATTTGAACACCTATTATATTGATAACTTGCTTGGCTCACTCATTGCTTACGAGCAAGGGGTGAATCAAAGAAATCTTGATGCAGGTGAGAAGAAAAAGGAGAAAACAATTGCATTGAAGGCACACAAATCGGATTCTGAATCTTCCGAGTCTGAAAGCGATGGAGTTGCCTTCATCACAAGGCAATTCAAAAGCTTTCTAAGGAAGAAACAAAGGCATCATCAAAATTGGAGAAAAGGTAAGGATCATAAACATATTAAAGGATCTTCTGATGTTGTTTGTTTTAAATGCAGAAAGCTTGGACATGTGAGAACTGATTGCCCTAAGCTTAGAGATCAATCAAGCAAAAAAAAAATGATGAGAAAGCAAAGTCTAAGAAGGACAAGAAAAAACAAAGGAGCTTTTGGGCAAAATCTGGTACTGATTCTTCTGAGACTGAACCAGAGGAAGAAACTACAAACTTGTGTTTCATGGGAAAAGATCAAATTGATCAAGAAGAGGTATGTGAACTTTCATACGATCAACTTCTTGAAGTTTCAGAAAAAAATCCATGCATCATATAGGAAATTAAAGAAAACTCATGCTAGCTTGAAATTAGAATTCTTAAATCTACAAAAAGAGCATGAAATTTTGATTAAAGACCATCAAACAATTGATTCAAATCACATGACTTTACTTGATGAATTTGATGAGTTAAATAAAAATCATGGTAAGTTAGTTGAAGAGCATGATGCATTGAAAATATCACACACATCTCTTGAATCTGATTTTAAGAAGTCAAAAGAGAGAAAAAAATTTGAGGATTGAAAATGAAGTTGTAGAAAACACAAACTTGAAGATTCAAAATGATTTAGAAGCATGTAAGAAATCTAGGATGACTTCTACTTTTAATCAATTGCCAAAACCTAGAGAGAGGCATTATAACTCAAATCACTTAAGAAATCCCTTTCCTGGAGTTAGATGTTTTTCTTGTGGCATGCTAGGACATATCTCACACACTTGCACAATTCATCATAGTTCATATTGGGTGTGGAGACCTAAGATGCATGATCCACAGCATACCACACATGCATTGCATTCTTCTCTTCATAAGAAGGAACCCAAACCTGCTTGGGTTCCTAAAACTAACATTTGATAATTTTGTAGGAAGTCTCTCACAAAAGACCTCGTGAGAGTATGTGGTACCTGGACAGTGGATGCTCTCGACATATGACTGGTGATGCTAGCCAGTTTGTTGTACTAGAATCCAGGACTGGAGGCAAGGTTACTCTTAAAGACAACACCACCATGAAGGTGGTAGGAGCAGGTATAATCGGTAATTCCAAGAACCTTATGATTGAAAATGTTTTGCTTGTAGATGGATTGAAGCACAACTTGCTCAGCATCAGTCAATTCTGTGATAAAGGCTTCATCGTACAATTCTTCACGAATTCATGCATTGTAAGTTTAAGTAACAACACCATTTTGCAGGGAAAGAGGGTAAACAACGTCTATATGCTTGATTTAAATAGCATTGAATGTGCTGCTTCTTTTTGCTTAAAAACTGTCATTGATGATTCTTGGTTGTGGCACAGGAGGCTTTGTCATGCAAGTATGAAAATCCTTAGGAAAGTGACCCAAAAGGACCTAGTTAGAGGTGTCCTTAAACTTAAGTTTACAAAAGACCACCTTTGTGATGCCTGTCAACTAGGAAAGCAAATTCACTCCTCTTTTCACCCCATAAAGGACATTAGCACCTCTAGACCTTTAGAAGTCCTTCACATGGATTTGTTTGGACCCATTAGCATAGCAAGTTTGGGAGGGAAAGTCTATGGTTTTGTGATTGTTGATGACTACTCGAGGTTCACTTGGACTAGATTTCTTTCTCATAAAAATGAGTCTTTTGAGGAGTTTAAAACTTTTTCTACTTGGATTCAGAAGAAGCTAGGGTGTGAGATTTTGACCATCCATAGTGATCATGGGGGAGAGTTTGAAAATGAAAGATTTGGAGATTTTTGTGAGGAGAAGGGTATTAGCCACAATTTTTCAGCCCCTAGGACTCCTCAGCAGAATGGAGTAGCTGAAAGGAAGAACCGGACCTTGGTGGAAGCCGCTAGAGCCATGCTTGCTGAGTATTCACTTCCAAAATACTTTTGGGCTGAAGCGGTTAACACAGCATGTTATGTGTTGAATAGGGTGAATGTTAGAGTCAAATTAGAAAAGACACCCTATGAGATCCTTAAGGGTAGGACACCCAATCTTTCCCACCTTCATGTCTTTGGTTGTAAGGTTTTCATTCACAACAATGGAAAGTCTCACTTGGGAAAATTTGATCCTAAATCTGATGAAGGAGTATTCTTGGGATATTCTAGTGTTGGGAAATCTTTTAGAGTGTTTAACAAGAGAACCTTGATGGTGGAAGAGACAACCCATGTAGTTTTTGATGAGTCTGATCATAAGAAACATGGAGTAGATGATGATGATGTTGGAGAGATTACAAGTGGAGTAGAAAATTTGGGGAAGGGGAGTGAGCACCTAAGCAATGAAGGAGTAGAAGGAGTCACCCAAGGAATAGAAACTTTTGATGAAAGGGGAGAAACTTCACACACTTTGCCTAGAGATTGGAGATACTCTACTAGTCACCCCAAGGATTTGATCTTAGGAGACCTTTCTAGTGGAGTTAAGACTAGACATGGACTTAGGAAGGAGGTGAACCACTCTGCCTTTATCTCTATGACTGAACCCACCACCATTAACCAAGCCCTCTCTGATGAGTTTTGGATGTTAGCAATGCATGAAGAGTTGAATCAATTTGTTAGGAATGATGTTTGGGAACTTGTGGAAAGACCTAAGGGACAAAGTGTAGTTGGGACAAAGTGGGTATTTAAGAACAAAGTGAATGATTCAGGAGTGGTGGTGAGGAATAAAGCAAGATTGGTGGCTAAGGGGTACAATCAAATAGAAGGGATAGACTTTGAAGAAACTTTTGCCCCTGTAGCTAGATTGGAAGCCATTAGAGTGCTATTAGCCTTTGTTTGTTATAAAGGATTCAAGCTTTTTCAAATGGATGTCAAGAGTGCCTTTTTAAATGGGGAGATAAAAGAAGATGTGTTTGTAGAACAACCTCCAGGTTTTGAGAGTTCTCAATTTCCAAATCATGTGTTTAAATTAAAAAAGGCTTTGTATGGTTTAAAGCAGGCACCTAGAGCTTGGTATGAGAGGCTTAGCACATTCTTACTAGAGAGGGAGTTTGTCAAGGGGAGCGTAGACACCACCCTTTTTCTTAAAAAAGTTGGAGATGATTTACTCATTGTTCATATTTATGTTGATGATATACTCTTTGGATCTTCTAATAAAAATTTGTGTGATGATTTTTCTAAAACAATGAGTAGAGAGTTTGAGATGAGTTTAATGGGAGAATTGTCTTACTTTTTGGGGTTTAGCATAAAACAATTAGAAGATGGCACTTTTCTAAATCAAACAAAATACATAAAAGACATTTTGAAGAAATATGAGATGGACAAAGCCAAGCCAATTAACACCCCCATGACTTCTAGTGCTCCGTTGGATAAGGACCCAAGTGGTAAGTCTGTTGATCAGAAGAAGTATAGAGACATGATTGGATCTTTACTTTACTTGACTGCAAGCCGACCTGACATTATGTTTAGTGTTTGCCTTTGTGCTAGGTTTCAAGCTGACCCTAAGGAATCCCACATGACTGCTATTAAAAGGATTTTTAGATACCTTTTGGGGACACAAGGATTAGGGATTTGGTACCCTAGACATAGCACTTCTTTTGAGATTATTGGTTTTTCTGACTCTGATTTTGCAAGATGCAAGGTGGATAGAAAGAGCACCTCTGAAACTTGTCAATTCATTGGACAATCCTTGGTCTCTTGGTCTAGTAGAAAGCAAAATTCTGTTGCACTTTCCACTGCTGAAGCTGAATACATTGCTCTTGGAAGTTGTGTGGCCCAAGTTCTTTGGTTGAAACAATAGGTATTGGATCTAGGATTACATGTAAGCACCATCTCAATTTTTTGTGACAACACTAGTGCCATATGTATCTCTAAAAATCCTATCAAACATTCAAGAACTAAACACATTGACATTAGGCATCACTTTATTAGAGATCATGTGACTAAGGGAGACATTGAGTTATACCATGTGACAACTGAAAACCAACTGGCAGACATCTTTACTAAACCACTGGCCTTCGACACTTTCAGTTCTTTAAGGACCAGATTGGGTGTGATTGACATAAATGCATGAAACCTTTTTAGCTAAATTTTTCTTTTATTTTTTTGTTGCCTTCTTTTTACCTTTTCGTGTACCTTAGTTTTAGATCTTCACTGATATGATATCTCTTGTCTTGTCTTTAACAATTTGTAGTTAATATGTTTTCATCCACTTAATCACCTAGATAGTATGAATATCTTGTGATTGTGTCTTTTTCCCTAACTTAGTATTAGTGGCATAGTTTTCTTTTCTAATCAAAAGTCTATCTCAAAATAAAAGATTGTTTATGAAACTAAGATCCTTTCTAAAGCTTGCTTAAGCAAATATATCTTGTATTTACAATGATTAAAAGTTTTTTTGTCACATCATGATCCCTCGTTACTCTTGTCTTCGATTATTAATCCTGCTTGTGGTAATTCTTCCCTATGTTAGAGAGAGAGCTCCTATTCTCTAATATCTGAGAAGATATATTCACAACTAAGTTTTTTAAAAGAGTCAAAAAGGAAATCTAGCTTGCAAAAATAAAAAAATTTTGGCCAATGATGCCAACAAAAGAAGCGCAAAGACGCCAAAAAAAATTAAAAAATCTATAAAAGGATGCGCAAAGCGCCACAACATTGACAAGAGGCATAAAATGAGCCCACTCAAAAGTAAGCTACTCTCTCTTTTTATATTTTTTAGAACTTAGAAGTTTTGATTCTCAAATGCTTGATCTCGATTATCGTTCAATTGTGACAAATCTACCTCATTGTTTTATGGAGATATTTTCATTATGCCAAGTGGTGGGTAGATTCTTTTTCTCATATTCAATTAATTATTTGAGTTAGGTCATTGATTTCAAAAGACGATTCTACCCTAAGACAACGTTTTTGGCTAAGGGTAAACCATGAACGGATATTCTCCTATTCTATGGATTAAATGAGATTGGTAACACGTTAACTCACAAATTTTTAAATCAATCACATAAAATACTTTATCATTGATGTGCCTTGATTTAAAAAAAAAAAAAAGGGGGAATCTCATTTACTGTGCTCTCATGTACCCTCCTTTTTGATATGTCAAAAGGGGGAGAAGTTTATGAGGTTATTTTTTAATGGTTGCTATTAAATCTTTCTGTTGTGTTTTGCCATCATCAAAAAGGGGGAGATTATTGCAAATCTATTTTTTATGTCTTATGTTTTGATGATTAACAAACACTGTTTCTCTTGGACAGCTTGTTGCTTCTAACTTTTCAGGAATCGACGATCGGACAATCAAAAAGGAGCCAAGTTCAGGAATGCGTAGGTTTAGGGTTGAGTCAGTCTGTACTTTTGTTTTTTACCTTTTGAGTCCACTTGTAATAGTCAAAGAGACTGATACTTTGTAACCCTTCACACACACACTTGAGAGACTTAGAATTTCTGTTTTTACTCATATCGGCCAGGACGATTTCTTTGATCGGCCTGGACGATCATCTTAAAACAGAAAGTCTAATTAAGGATTCTTAATTAAGGCAGCCAACGTTAACATATCGTCCTGGACGATACGTGTGTCGGCCAGGACGATAAGCTCAAAACAGAAAGAAGTAGCCGCCATAGACAAGTATGGTATACTGTATCTTTAAATTATCGGCCCGGATGATCCTCGGATCGGCCTGGACGATATTCACAAATTATGCCATAATTTTTTAGGAAATCAAGGGAGTAATTAAGGATGATTGATACGATCAGATCGTCCTGGACGATCGCAGGATCGGCCAGGCCGATCTAGTCAAAAACCTTAAGTTACTTCAGGACGATCAATATCGGCCAGCCCGTATTCAGGGCTATTGTCAGGACAATTTTCCTCTGATTTGAACTGATTGGCCAGGACGATCGTGAGATCGTCCGGGACGATCAAGCTAATTTTCAATCGTCCAGTTTTTCATTTAGGGCTATGCTCTGGCCGATCTTCATTGATTTGTACTGATCGGCCAGGCCGATGTCCATATCGGCCTGGTCGATATTGTCGGCAACTTGCAATTAATGAGCTCTTTTGAAGCTCCTCTATTTAAGAGCTCTTGTTCAACGTTTTTAAAAACCTTTGGCTGCTGCCTTGACCTGAGAAGACCTTTAGGAGAGAAAGAGAGAGAGAGGAGAGAGAGAGGATATTGTGAGGGGGAGCTTGTGATGGGTTTCACAAGGGTTGCTTCAAGGATCTCTCTGCGTCGTCTTCGTCTAGAGTTTCTCGTCCGTGGAAGGATCGGTAGAGGTAAGAAGTTTTGCTTTTGGTTCTGGTTCTCTGCCAGCTTCAGGAGGAAGCAAAAGGAGATAGGTTCTCTGCCTTGCCGGGGTGGCAAAAAGGAGGTTCTTTTGAGGGTTTCTCCACTCAGCCGTGGGGGCTAAAGGAGAGTCACTTTTTTGTAGTGCAATACTTGGAGGGTGCCTCCAAGGAGTGGACGTAGGTCGAGTCGACCGAACCACTATAAATTTCTGTGTTCTTTTTCTTGCTTCCGCACGTTTAAACTCCGCATTATTTTCATGGTGTGATTTGGTTTATGTGATTTTATATCTTTGTTTAAAAAGAAGTTTTTAAAATACCAATTCACCCCCCCTCTTGGTTAGTTTGGGACTAAGTTCATAGGGCTTAACATCCCCATCGAACTTTTAGAGAGAACATCTGCAATTCTAGAGATAGAAAATATCTTAAATTTTTTGAATTTATGTTTTTTGTGGTTTCTTCGCGGATGGCGGAGTTAATGACGGCTACACATCGGTTGTCTTCAACCGAGATCATGGCCTCTTTTCGACCATCTGGTACCAATCATAACATTGGTAGTACTAATAACAATCTTGTGATCAGAGAAGGTGCAAGACCTCCGGTTCGCCAAGAAGTGTTGATTGAGGAAAAGGGAAGAAAGTGGTGATTGAAGTTGCTATGGGAGATGCCATGGAGAACTTAGATTTGAGCATTAATTCATGTAGCTTTAATCCTGATGCATCTTCATCTACTGGCTTGGTTTTAAAAGTGAATAATTTTATGGGAAATCTTGAAGAAGCTGGTGGCCATAATAAAGCAACAGAAATTGAGTCTATGGGAAATCAAGAAGATAATGGCAGCAATCTTGCGCCGAAATATGAGATTATTGTAAAATCAATTATCAATGATGACGGAGATGGCGATAGAAATTGAAAGTTCGATGGGGATATTAAGCCCTATGAACTTAGTCCCAAACTAACCAAGAGGGGGGGTGAATTGGTATTTTAAAAACTTCTTTTTAAACAAAGAAATAAAATCACATAAATCAAATCACACAACAAAAAAGTGCGGAATTTAAAAGTGCGGAAGCAAGAAAAAGAACACAGAAATTTATAGTGGTTCGGTCGACTCGACCTACGTCCACTCCTTGGAGGCACCCTCCAAGTATTGCACTACAAAAAAAGTGACTCTCCTTTAGCCCCCACGGCTAGGTGGAGAAACCCTCACAAGAATCTCCTTTTTGCCACCCCGACAAGGCAGAGAACCTATCTCCTTTTGCTTCCTCCTGAAGCTGGCAGAGAACCAGAACCAAAAGCAAAACTCCTTACCTCTACCGACCCTTCCACGGACGAGAAACTCTAGACGAAGACGACGCAGAGAGATCCTTGAAGCAACCCTTGTGAAACCCCTCACAAGCTCCCCCTCACAATATCCTCTCTCTCTCCTCTCTCTCTCTTTCTCTCCTAAAGGTCTTCTCAGGTCAAGGCAGCAGCCAAAGGTTTTTAAAAACGTTGAACAAGAGCTCTTAAATAGAGGAGCTTCAAAAGAGCTCATTAATTGCAAGTTGCCGACAATATCGTCCAGGCCGATATGGACATCGGCCTGGCCGATCAGTACAAATCAATGAAGATCGGCCAGAGCATAGCCCTGGATGCAAAACTGGACGATTGAAAATTAGCTTGATCATCCAGGCCAATCTCACGATCGTCCTGGCCGATCAGTTCAAATCAGAGGAAAATCATCCTGACAATAGCCGTGGATACGGGCTGGCCGATATTGATCGTCCTGAAGTAACTTAAGGTTTTTTGACAAGATCGGCCGGGCCGATCTTACGATCGTCCAGGACGATCTGATCGTATCAATCATCCTTAATTACTCCCTTGATTTCCTAAACAATTATGGCATAATTTGTGAATATCGTCCAGGCCGATCCGAGGATCGTCCTGGCCGATAATTTAAAGATACCGTATACCATACTTGTCTATGACGGCTACTTCTTTCTGTTTTGAGCTTATCGTCCTGGCTGATACACGTATCGTCCAGGACGATCTGTTAACGTCGGCTGCCTTAATTAAGAATCCTTAATTAGACTTTCTGTTTTAAGCTGATCGTCCAGGCCGATCAAAGAAATCATCCTGGCCGATATGAGTAAAGACAGAAATTCTAAGTCTCTCAAGTGTGTGTGTGTGAAGGGTTACAAAGCATCAATCTCTTTGACTATTACAAGTGGACTCAAAAGGTAAAAAACAAAAGTACAGACTGACTCAACCCTAAACCTACGCATTCCTGAACTTGGCTCCTTTTTTGATTGTCCGATCTTTGATTCCTGAAAAGTTAGAAGCAACATTGTTGCAAATCTATTTTTCATGTCTTATATTTTGATGATTGACAAACATGGTTTCTCTTGGACAGCTTGTTGCTTCTATCTTTTCAGGAATCGAAGATCAGACAATAAAAAAGGAGCCAAGTTCAGGAAAGCATAAGTTTAGGGTTGAGTCAGTCTGTACTTTTGTTTTTTACCTTTTGAGTCCACTTATAATAGTCAAAGAGACTGATGCTTTGTAACCCTTCACACACACACTTGAGAGACTTAGAATTTCTATTTTTACTCATATCGGCCAGGACGATTTCTTTGATCGGCCTGGACAATCAGCTTAAAACAGAAAGTCTAATTAAGGATTCTTAATTAAAGCAGCCGACGTTAACAGATCGTCCTGGACGATACGTGTATCGGCCAGGACGATAAGCTCAAAACAGAAAGAAGTAGCCACCATAGACAAGTATGGTATACTGTATCTTTAAATTATCGGCCCGGACGATCCTCGGATCGGCCTGGACGATATTCACAAATTATGCCATAATTATTCAGGAAATCAAGGGAGTAATTAAGGATGATTGATACGATCAGATCGTCCTGGACGATCGCACGATCGGCCAGGCCGATCTAGTCAAAAACCTTAAGTTACTTCAGGACGATCAATATCGGCCAGCCCGTATCCAAGGCTATTGTCAGGACGATTTTCCTCTGATTTGAACTGATCGGCCAGGACGATCGTGAGATCGGCCTGGACGATCAAGCTAATTTTCAATCGTCCAGTTTTTCATCCAGGGCTATGCTCTGGCCGATCTTCATTGATTTGTACTGATCGGCCAGGCCGATGTCCATATCGGCCTGGACGATATTATCGGCAACTTGTAATTAATGAGCTCTTTTGAAGCTCTTCTATTTAAGAGCTCTTGTTCAACGTTTTTAAAAACCTTTGGCTGCTGCCTTGACCTGAGAAGACCTTGAGGAGAGAAAGAGAGAGAGAGGAGAGAGAGAGGATCTTGTGAGGGGGAGCTTGTGAGGGGTTTCATAAGGGTTGCTTCAAGGATCTCTCTGCGTCGTCTTCGTCTAGAGTTTCTCGTCCGTGGAAGGGTCGGTAGAGGTAAGGAGTTTTGCTTTTGGTTATGGTTCTCTGCCAGCTTCAGGAGGAAGCAAAAGGAGATAAGTTCTCTGCCTTGCCGGGGTGGCAAAAATGAGGTTCTTGTGAGGGTTTCTCCACCTAGCCGTGGGGGCTAAAGGAGAGTCACTTTTTGTAGTGCAATACTTGGAGGGTGCCTCCAAGGAGTGGACGTAGGTCGAGTCGACCGAACCACTATAAATTTCTGTGTTCTTTTTCTTGCTTCCGCACTTTTAAATTCCGCACTTTTTTGTGGTGTGATTTGGTTTATGTGATTTTATTTCTTTGTTTAAAAAGAAGTTTTTAAAATACCAATTCACCCCCCCTCTTGGTTAGTTTGGGACTAAGTTCATAGGGCTTAACATCCCCATCGAACTTTCAAACAAGCTGTCCAAGAAAAGCAGTGTTTGTCAATCATCAAAACATAAGACATGAAAATAGATTTGCAACAATCTCCCCCTTTTTGATGATGGCAAAACACAAGTAGGACACAAATAGATTCATTAGAAAAACAAAGTTACAACATCAACTTTTTCCTACCACACCCTATCCTACTCCCCCTTTTTGTCATCACAAAAAGAGAGTCCAGAAACAGCAGAAAAAAAAATCACGAAAGACTAACTACAAAAAGACAAGAAACAATAACTCAAAGCACAAACTAAAAGAACGAGGGATCCTGATCATCAGATGGAGGAGGTGGAGGTGGCTGCTGAAAGTAACTGGCAAGGGTGGTAAACTGAGCATTGAACCAGGCGATGTCCTGGTCATGCTGCTGCTGCTGGTGAGTAAGAAAACTGTCAAATCGAGCTAAATCCTCAGCGCGGTGATGCTCGTAGCGGGCAATGTCCTCAGAGTGTTGCTTCTCCTGGGCAGCAACATATGCGTCAAACCGGGTCTCCCAACGATCAAATATCTCAATCAACTGATCAACCGGTGAGTGTTGGTGGAGAGGAACAGGGTCAGGAAAGGGAGCTGGAGCGGGAGCCTCCTCCTCTCGAGCCCCCTCAAGTTCCTCAGGGTGGAGACGAGTACTGTGAAGGGTGCTGAAGGAATTGTTTGAGTAGAAGGGAGTTGGGAGGTTTGGTGGAATAGGATATTGAAGTTGGTATTTAGTTTCAAGAACATAGGCTATGATGTGTCCTAAGGCTAGATTTGGCTTTCTTCTGTGGCCTGGATCGCGAATTGTTGTTAGGTGATCAATGTAACGAAAAAATAGGTCCGCAGTGTTGAATTCCCTATGAGCCATGATGTAGAAGGTAGTGAGGGTAAGTAGAGGGGTAATGTGGACTCGGTCGCCGGCTTTTGGAATTACGGAGGTGCGAAGGACATGTTGGATTGTCCTAGCATCTCTGACTAAAGAGCTAGTCTCTCCAACATGGTAACGGACATTGGTCTGGCGAAGAAAGTGATTTGTCGTGGACCAGTCAAAATCAGGGTCAGGGGAAATTATGTGCAGCTTATCTCCGGTGGTGGATAGTTGTAAAAGATCAACACAGTCCTGATATGTGATTTCGATAGGGCATCGATTCACATAGGAGGACAGGGCTGTGAAGGTGGAGTTGATGCGAAGGTTTGCAAAAAATTCTTGAAGGAACTCAGAATTGAAAGGGAAAACAAGAGACAGAATGAAGCAAAGGGAAGTGTGAGCGAAGAGATCCATTACCGGGTAAGAGATGTGGACCGGATTGATAATTCTGGAAACAGTAATTCCACATTCTTTATAACGATGATATGCGGCTTCATCTTCTGCTTCCCGGAAATGAGGGTCAACCCTTGCCCTCGAGGAACTTCCAGAGGTCTGACGGACGCGCTTCCCACCAGCCATTTGAGAGAACTTAAACAAAAACATAAAGGAGAAAGGATGAAGAGTGAAAAATCATGGCTGGATCGGCCTGAATTTAAAGAAACGGCCATATCGTCCTGGCCGATCGCGGAATCGTCCAGGCCGATATGTGTCAATAATTACGTACAGGCCGATTGGTCAAAAAGGCGGTCCAATCATCCGGGCCGATCAGATATCGGCCAGGCAGATTAGACACAGGCTATCAGCCCGAGGAGTCAGTCCGGACGACCGTTGAAAAAGCAGATCGTCCGGGCCAATTAGGTGTATCGTCCAGGACGATGCACAATAATTGATCGTACCGGCCAAAGTTAAAACGTTTTAAATGCTTGCCACGTGTATCGTCCAGGACAATCAGTGGATCGGCCCGGCCGATGGTCCAATAATGGATCGTCCGGGGCCGAATTTAAAGATCAAAACGTACTGACATGTGGATCGTCCGGGACGGTCCAGTGTATCGGCCAGGATGATGCACATAGAATGCATCGGCCAGATAAATTTACTATCGACCAGGACTATCACCATGAGTTTGATCAAATCGTCCAGGACGATAATGTATCGTCCAGGACGACGAATTGTAGTAAGCACAGAAAAAAGGTCAGCAGATGGATTTTGGAAAGAATTTGTCATATCGGCCAGGACGATAGAAATATCGGCCAGGCCGATGTGACTTGAATTTGAAATCAAGAAAAGAATGATGATGATCAAGACCCTAAAAAATAAAACAAAAGAAAAGACAGTCAAAGACATAAAAATAACACAATGAAAACCAACCACCAAATTTTTTTTTTTTTTTTTTTTAAATTTTATATATTTTTTTTATTTTATGGAGGCATCATATGAGAATTCTTTTCATGAATTTAAACTTTTAAAGTTTTTAGGAGATCAAGAGGTTTAACAAAATCCAATCAGAAGAAGATAGAAAAACTGATTCCATTTACCCTAGATCGGACATCCTTCAGGGTACAAAATTCTCTTAAAAACAACAGAGTCCTAACTCGGAATAACAAAAAAAGGATAAGAAGATCCAAACAGG
Source organism: Dendrobium huoshanense (assembly GCA_016618105.1). Lineage (NCBI taxonomy): Eukaryota > Viridiplantae > Streptophyta > Magnoliopsida > Asparagales > Orchidaceae > Dendrobium > Dendrobium huoshanense. Next base: position 23,048,381 of record CM028342.1, read on the forward strand.
ACTTGTTAACAACTAAAATATCTCATAAATAATAAACCAAAATAATTTTTCTCAATCATGGAAATTGAAATCAAATCTTTGAACGTATCACATAATCAATGAGTTTTCTAAGTTTTAAGAGTTTTACCAAAGAGATGATAGCTTGCATTTAGTGGGTTAATTTTATGCCTCTTATCACTTTTATTGGCTCTTTGATCATCTTTTGATTTTTGATACACTTTTGTGTATATAGCTTTCTTTTCAATTTGGCTTCATTGGCCTCTTTCCTTTTTAACTTTTGCAAGCTAAAAATTCTTTAATATACCCTTAAAAAAATACTTAGTTGTGAGTATATCCTCCAAATATTAGAGAATAGGAGCTCTCTCTCTAACATAGGGAAGAACAATCCACAACACAAAATCAAAATCACGTGATAACTGCAATGGTAATATTTCAAAAGCTTGAATGATATCAAATAATTTTGACTATTATGCATAAGATGTTTTAATGTAGCAAGATTTAGAAAGAGATCTTAAAAAGCCATTGGTTAAACTGAGTTTAGACTTTTGTTTTATAGAAGAAAATCATGCCACTAAACAAAGTCAGAAGAAGGGAAAAACATCAACAGTTTACTCCCTTTAACCAATTTTAAAAAGCTAAACCCTATCTCCAAAAACTCCAATATTTAAAAGCTTGAGAAGTTTCATCATATGGAAGCCCAAAAAAAAAAGTAAAGACCAAAGTGAAAAAGCAAAAGCAAAAAAAAAAAAAAAATAAGCAAACTAAAGACAACACAAAGTGAACACAAAAACTAAAAATAAAAGACATACAAAAACTAAAGATTTCAAACAAGTGATAAAGCAACGGATTTAAGCAATTGAGCTGCAAGCCTCCTTATGTTCAGTTATCTTATGCTCCCACGAGGTCTTTGGTGAGAGCACTCCTGCAAAACTCAACAACAGTCAGTTTTAGGAACCCAAACAGATTTGGGCTCCTTCTTAGGAAATGTAGAGTGCAATGCAGATGTGGTATGCTTTGAATCATGCATCTTAGGTCTCCATACCCAATGTGTACTGCGGTGAACTGTGCAAGTGTGTGAGATGTGTCCTAGCATGCCACAAGAAAAACATTGAACTCCAGGAAAAGGTTTTCTTAAATGGTTTGGGTAAAAATGTCTCTTCCTAGGTTCTGGCCTTTGATTAAAAGTTGGTGTCATCCTAGCTTTCTTACATGTTTCCAAATCATTTTGAATTCTCAAGTTAGTTCTTTTTAATGCATCATTCTCAATCCTCAAATTTTTCTCAATCTCTTTAGATTTCTTAAGATCATCATTAAGTGAGGTGTGTGAAGCTTTTAAAGCATTGCTTTTATCAACTAATTCTAAATGCTTCTTGTTTAATTCATCAAATTCATCAAGGAGAGCCATGTGATTTGAATCAATCGTTGCATGATCTTTGAGAAAAACTTCATGCTCTTTTTGTAGATTTGAATGTTCTAATTTTAGGCTAGCATGAGTTTTCTTAAGTTTTTTGTATGATGTATGGATTTTTTCACAGATTTCAAATAATTCATCATAGGTTGGTTTACATACCTCTTCCTCATCACTTTGATTTTCTCCCTTGAAACACAAGTTTGTAGTCTCTTCCTCTGGTTCAGTCTCTGAGGAATCAGTACCAGATTCTGCCCAGAAGCCTCTTTGGATTTTCTTATTCTCCTTCCTAGACTTAGCTTTCTCCTCCCCTTTTTCCTTTTCTTTGCTTGAATGATCTTGAAGTGTAGGACAATCGGCTCTTACATGTCCAGGTTTCCTGCATTCAAAACAAACAACATCAGAAGATCTTTTAATATGTTTATGATCCTTACCTTTTCTCCAACTTTGATGATACTTTTGTTTCTTCCTTAGAAAGCTTTTGAATTGCCTTGTGATGAAGGCAACTCCATCGCTTTGAGACCCGGAAGATTCAGAATCCGATTTGTGTGCCTTCAATGCAATTGTTTTCTCCTTTTTCTTCTCACCTGTATCAAGATTTCTTTGATTCACCCCTTGCTCGTAAGCAATGAGTGAGCCAAGCAAGTTATCAATAGAATAGGTGTTCAAATCTTTAGATTCAGTGATTGCAGTAATTTTTGCATCATAAGACGAAGGCAAGCATCTCAAAATCTTGTTAACTTTTTCATAGTTCGAAAGTTCTTTTCCTAGTGCATGCAATTAAGTAGCAATCTGAGTAAACCTAGTGTACATGTCAGAAATCGATTCATGAGGTTTCATACGAAAATGTTCGTAGTCATGCAAGAGAATGTTTAAACGGGATTGTTTAACTTCATTAGTGCCTTCATAAGTAATGCATAATTTATCCCAAATTTCTTTACCAGTTTTGTAAGTTGAAACATGCATGTAATCCTCAGATTTTAAAGCACAGAAAAAACAATTCAAACATTTCGCATTTAATTGAGCTAAATCTCGTTCATCAAAAGTCCATTCGGTAAAAACAACTTCAGTTTTAAAACCGTTAATTTCACGAGAAGGTGGAGAATAACCTTCTTGAATAAGCATCCACATGCGATAATAAGTAGATTGTAAAAAAGTTGACATGCAAGTTTTCCAAAAATCAAAAGGTAGGTTATCGAACAGAGGAGGTCGGGTAATAGAATACCCTTCCGTAGTGTTGCGATTCCCAAAGTTAGACATGGATCAAATTCAAAAAGTTTTCAAACTTTAATTTTCGAATCAAGCTCTGATACCACTTGAAAGTTCGATGGGGATGTTAAGCCCTATGAACTTAGTCCCAAACTAACCAAGAGGGGGGGGGGGTGAATTGGTATTTTAAAAACTTCTTTTTAAACAAAGAAATAAAATCACATAAACCAAATCACACCACAAAAAAGTACGGAATTTAAAAGTGCGGAAGCAAGAAGAAGAACACAGAAATTTATAGTGGTTCGGTCGACTCGACCTACGTCCACTCCTTGGAGGCACCCTCCAAGTATTGCACTACAAAAAAAGTGACTCTCCTTTAGCCCCCATGGCTAGGTGGAGAAACCCTCACAAGAACCTCCTTTTTGCCACCCCGACAAGGCAGAGAACCTATCTCCTTTTGCTTCCTCCTGAAGCTGGCAGAGAACCAGAACCAAAAGCAAAACTCCTTACCTTTACCGACCCTTCCACGGACGAGAAACTCTAGACGAAGACGACGCAGAGAGATCCTTGAAGCAACCCTTGTGAAACCCCTCACAAGCTCCCCCTCACAAGATCCTCTCTCTCTCCTCTCTCTCTCTTTCTCTCCTAAAGGTCTTCTCAGGTCAAGGCAGCAGCCAAAGGTTTTTAAAAATGTTGAACAAGAGCTCTTAAATAGAGGAGCTTCAAAAGAGCTCATTAATTGCAAGTTGCCGACAATATCGTCCAGGCCGATATGGACATCAGCCTGGCCGATCAGTACAAATCAATGAAGATCGGCCAGAGCATAGCCCTGGATGCAAAACTGGACGATTGAAAATTAGCTTGATCGTCCAGGCCGATCTCACGATCGTCCTGGCCGATCAGTTCAAATCAGAGGAACATCGTCCTGACAATAGCCCTGGATACGGGCTGGCCGATATTGATCGTCCTGAAGTAACTTAAGGTTTTTTGACTAGATCGGCCGGGCCGATCTTGCGATCGTCCAGGACGATCTGATCGTATCAATCATCCTTAATTACTCCCTTGATTTCCTGAACAATTATGGCATAATTTGTGAATATCATCCAGGCCGATCCGAGGATCGTCCTGGCCGATAATTTAAAGATACAGTATACCATACTTGTCTATGGCGGCTACTTCTTTCTGTTTTGAGCTTATCGTCCTGGCCGATACACGTATCGTCCAGGACGATCTGTTAACGTCGGCTGCCTTAATTAAGAATCCTTAATTAGACTTTCTATTTTAAGCTGATCGTCCAGGCCGATCAAAGAAATCATCCTGGCCGATATGAGTAAAGACAGAAATTCTAAGTCTCTCAAGTGTGTGTGTGAAGGGTTACAAAGCATCAGTCTCTTTGACTATTACAAGTGGACTCAAAAGGTAAAAAACAAAAGTACAGACTGACTCAACCCTAAACCTACGCATTCCTGAACTTGGCTCCTTTTTTGATTGTCCGATCTTTGATTCCTGAAAAGTTAGAAGCAACAAGCTGTCCAAGAAAAGCAGTGTTTGTCAATCATCAAAACATAAGACATGAAAATAGATTTGCAACAGAAATGGTGTAAATGAGGATTTTATTGGAGCTTGGAAGAAACCTCAGAATATCAAGATTTTATTTAATAGCGATCAAGCAGAGATGTCAGATGACAGTATTGCAGTTAAACTAAATTCTGATATGGAACACATGAATTCAAAAATTCTAAAGTATTCATCGATGATTAAAGTTTTGGGAAACAAATGCCATTTCCTGTTTGCAGCATGGAGCTGAGGAGGCAGTGGAGCAAACATTTTCATCGATCTCTTCATTCATAATGACTCATTCATTCATTTCAAAGAGTGTTTTATCAAAAATTGACATATTATGTAGAACATTTCTATGGTATAATAAGCAAGGAAGGAAAGGGTTGCACTATATTTCTATGGTTGAAACCAGGGCATCAGTTATGGAAGCTGGGCAAAGTGGACACCATTCTATCAGGGAAGAAGGTTCTACGATAATCGATTTAGATTCTAATGGGTCAGTTAAGGCTAGAGATGATGATCACCACATTAATGACCTAAAAGCAAAAGTTACATATATATTACTACAGGTCAAAGAAATATAATATAAGTTGGATAAGGCACAACAACCTTTGTATAAGGAACCATAATCTATCATTCAAGAAGTGAATGATCATATCAGAAGACCATAATCTAGCTTAAAAATTCTTGATTTGGTGTCGGTACTTCCTCTAGTTCAACAAACAGTTCTTTAATTTTCCCCATTCTAATCAGCAGTCCTTACAGTTCCTTAAGTGGCTTTACCACTCTCAAAAAAGATATTAAATAGATAATCTAGGATTAGGTAAGGGAGGCCTTAGCCAATTAATAAAGCAAGTAAAGCAAATTATGAATAAAGCAAGTAACCTATAGGAAGAGTCTCTTCAAATGCCATTCTTAAAGGAAATATCTAATGAGAAGAAGGGTCACAATTTGGTGAAGTCCTTTGATAAGATAGAATTTATAGTATTAGTGGTAAACAATGGTGGAAAACAACCTGCAACCAGTCAGTCCTGTATTCTCCTACTAATATCAGTTTAAAAGTAGCCATTCAAGATAACCCCTCAGCTTCCTAGGGAACCTTACTCGACCTATATTAAAGAGAGGTTGGCGAGACCATGCCCATTTAAAGAGAGCCAGTAAGGAAAATCTTTATGAGTCTTTTAAAGAAACCAGACCTCAAGTTTCCAAAGGTAGGTTGATAGAGGATGTGCATAGAAACAATGATTCTATCTATTTCCTCTATTACTGCAGACTAATCCACCCAATTAAGGATTATGTTGTCTTCAAAGGTAGGCTCGAGAAAAATTTTAAGCAAGGTAATATTATGATTTCTAAAGATTATCTGGTAGACCAAGATCAGGGGTCGGTCAAGACTATCTCAGGTAATCATTCTAACATTTCTTTTTTAATTGAAGATGGTTAGGATATAACTCTATCCCGGATATTTAAAAAGCTGATTAACAAATCTTTTCATCTTTCTCAACAGCTGGTAATGAGAGCACGTAGCTCGATCTAGGAGGTTGACTTGAAGCCTTCACAAGAGGATGCTGAGCTGCTTTCCTCTCTAGCAGTTAGAGAAATTTTTGTATTAAATAAAAAATATAAGAGTGATGATTTTGTAGAAAGGAAAAATGCTAATGAGAGATACATTTGAGTGGTGGATGGTGGCATAAAAACCTTGTCCCCGCTTCTTTTATATAACGTTTTCTTGTCCCCATCAATGGAAAAGGGTTGAAAATTTAATAAAAAAGATTCTTATGCATCAATTTTGGTGGTTACCATGTAAGTGATTTACAAGTCAAATATTTTTTAAAAGAAATTCAAAATCTAATCGAGATCATTAAAGATAATAAGAAACTTGACCTTCCTAATTCAACCCCTTTAAGGGAAGTTGAACCTGAGATCTTTTTAGATAGTGATTTCCATGAAATCAACTTTCAGGGGATTCTTATCATAATTATTTTTTTAGATTCCAATTCCTCTAAAAAATGATAGTATAATGCTAACAGAGACCGTAGACCACACCTTTATTTATTCTTCCAATCAAATCATGGAGATGTAACTTCATGGTGGTAAGGTCTTACCCCTGGGCTTCTCCTCCATGAAAACTGAAAGCAAGTAGTCTCAAATAATCTGATTCCAAATCTCCCTCAATATTCCAATCTTCCTCTAAATCTACTTGGTCCTTATCTTGATGTTCCAAAGGTTGACTATAATGTATTAGCTCATCTTAGGAAGCTGCCAACCAAGTTGAGCAACTACAACACCCTTTTCCTCTCAAAGCACATCTGTGAATCATTAATCCAAGCTCTACTTAACCCAGAGATTTTCTTAACTCAGTAATCTTTTTCATCTCAAGATGATGCCCTCTACTTCAAGGAAATCCAAAGAGTAAATTTCTTTGATGAGGATTTTCTTCAGGGTACTGTCAATCATAATCACCCAGTTTACTTTACTGTAAATGTGAAAAACATTAAGTTATACTTAGTTCTAGTTGATTCGGATGCCTCGGTTAACATGATGAATTTGAATACTCTCTCTTATCTTAAAGTTGATACAAGAAATCTCACCACCAATAAGTTGGTGTTGTGTGAGTTCAGAAAAAAGGGAGAGAAGGCTTTAGGATATACCATCCTACTTTTAGAAATCAAAGAATTAAAAATGGAAGAAAATTTTCATATAATTAATTTGGCGACATCCTTCAACGCACTCCTAGGTAGGCCTGGATCCACGAGTATAGAACAGTTCCTTCTACCCTATAATAATGCATTAAGTACAAATGTGATAGCATTGAGTTTGTAATTAAGGGTGATTTACAACCATTCTTTATTTAAGAGATTGGGATCTATAAGGATGTTGCATATTATGCACCTAAAGGGTCCTCTTATGGTCTTAAAGTTGAGATCAAAATCAAAGAGGAGAAAGCAAATGAGCAAATCTCAGGAGGAATTCAAGAATTACAAGGAAAAAAAAAGAAAAAAAATAAAAAAAGTAAGAATCAGATAGTGAAGATGACCTCAACATAATGGTCTTTATGCTTTTAAACATGTTACCTAAAAGAGGTGGGAGGATGGCCTAAAGGGCACATAGTCGAGGTCGTGTTTCATTTGAAAAAAGAATAACCCCTATCTATATTAACATGAATAATGTTCTGATGAAGAACTAGAAGTATGGGGTTAAATAATTCCTTTTTATTACTAGAAATCTAATCCTTTTCCAAAGTTTGATCTCGCTTTAAAATAAGATAGTGACCTTGAGGGTGATGCTCCAAAAGTTCAAAGTGACAAGCCTAAATTGACTATGTATGAAAAGCTCAGTAGGAGAATGAAGCCTTAACCCTGACCTCACTATTTGCTGGCAAGATTATAGGGTTAGTAATTAAGGAATCTCCTAAACTAGATGGTGAGGTAAGGAAAGTTTAAAAGTTTTATCATGGCTCCTCCTACTCAAGAATAGAAGAGGATGTAATCCTTCAGGAAGCATATTTCAATGAATTAATGGAATTACCTTTTGGCTACTTTCATGTTGGTGTTAGATGACTTATCTATAAAGGTCTCACACCAAGTAAATAGAATAAGGGTCACATCTGATACTGCAAGAGCCTCTAGCATATAAAAAATAAGAAAATTTTGATGAGCATTATTAGCTTTGGTACTGTTAATTCATTTTACAACAATGAATATTCTCTAGTTATAATAGATCATATTGAATCTAAGAATGCCCCAATGAAAGCTGTTGATTCCCTCGATAGACTTTATTTTGAGACTTTAGATTACTCTGACGAACACCCTGAATTCAAAGAAGAGATTAAAATAATCAGTTAATAAATTAAGAGAGGTTAACCTTGGACAAAAGATGACCATCGCCCCATCTTCATAAGTTCATTATTGAGTGAGGAGTCTAGAGATTTAATTTAACTTCTTTCTGAGTTTAGGGACTACTTCACCTAGATAAATGATAAAATGCTTAGCTTATTTGATGATGTAGCAGTACTTAAACTTGGAATTTAGTGCAATGTCAGTCTTGTTATATAACCTACTTGATGCATGCGCTTATAGATAGAACAGTAAGTCATTTTGAAATAAAAAATTGATCAAGGATGGATTTATTTGAGAGGAACAATATCTCTCTTGGGTAGCTAGCTTCAAGCCAATTTGGAAGAAGAACTGTCAAATCCAGATTTGTGTCGACTATAGGGATCTAAATAAGGCATGTCTCAAGGATGAATTTCCTTTATCCATACCTTAACTGATGGAGGATATTGCCTTCTCACATGTTACTTTCTCGTTTATGGATGGATCATTCAGTTATAATCATATCAAAATGACCCATGAAGATGAGGGAAAAATTTCATTCAGAACTTCTATAGGAATCTTCTATTATAAAGTGATGTTATTCAGCCTTAAGAATGCTGGTGAACCTACCAGTGGATCATGACTCATATCTTTTTTGACATACTCCATAATCATGTTGAATTCTATATCGATGTTTTGGTTATCAAGAGCAAAGTAAAAGAGGCTCGCTTAAATGACTTAAGAGTTACTTTTAAGCTGTTGCACCACTACGTCCTCAAAATGAATCCCTTAAAGTGCACTTTCATCATCACCTTGGGAAATTTTTTTGGTTTTGTAGTGAGGCTTCACGAAATTTAAACTGATCCTCTAAAAATCAAAACCATCTTGATTATGCCACCTCCTAAGAGACTTACTCAACTAAGGTCTCTTCTAGGTAGGTTGGCCTATATAAAAAGGTTCCAATTCAATCTTTCTAGAAGATGTCAACCCTTCTTTATCTTAGCAAAAAAGGAAACCAAGTTCATATGGGATGAGAAATGTCAAAATTCATCTAACAATATGAAAGCATACCTTACCGATCTGCCTATCTTGGCAACCCTTGTTCAAGGGAAAGTTCTAATTCTTTATACTGTAGGCCTCAACGAACTGCTTGTTGCCTTGTTAACACAAGTCAATGATGAGGGAAAAGAGAATGCTTTATATTACTAGAGCCGAAGGATTCTTCCTACAAAAATCTGGTACCTTTTAAATGAGAAGCATTATCTTGCTTTAGTCTTTGCAGCCTAAAAACTAAGACTTTGAATGCTCTCTCATAAAGTAAGTATGATTTCTAGAGTCAACCCGTTACACTATCTTATGATTAGACTACATTGTCAGAACATCTAGCATGATTTTGTATAATATTACTTCAATTTGAAAACACTTTTATTCCCCATCGTGCTGTGGAAGGATAGGTAATTGCTAACTTTCTTGTAGCGCACCTACTACTGGTGAATTCTCCTTTAAATGAAGATTTTACCTGACAAAAAAAACATGTTTTGGATTGATTTGAATGAAAATCTCTAAAACCCTATATTTAAATAAGTTAAAAATTTTATTATTACCCATAATTTGAAAATTTATAACTAATTCTAGAAAATTCTAAATTGTTCAACCTTTAAGCCATTCAACTCCATATAAGATCTAGTATTTTACAAAAATGTTAAACATTCAAAATTTAGTCAAAGTCAAAAAGTAAACTTTCCGGTCAACCATAGTTCAAATCTAAATCAAAACTTCAAAATATCCTAACTTAATGTAGAAAATTCCAAATTCAATAAATTTAGTGCCTAAATACTCATCTTAAGGTCTAGTTTTATGAAAAAATATTAAAAATCAAGAGGCAACCTTAATAAAAAAAGTTAACTTTTGACCCTTTAATTATTACATTTAAATAATTCTAAAGAGTTCTTAAAATTCAATAATAAACCTAAAACTCTAAAAGATTATAATTTAATCATTCAAATCAGCAGTCGAGGTTTTTCATTGGCGATTTAGGATTCCTTCTCGAGCGCTCATTTTGGGCTCTCTTAGCTCGATTTCTTGTAGTTTTTCGATCAATTTCTATTTCTCTTGTTATTTTTTTTTTCATTCATTAGCTTGTTTTGAGGCTCCTTTTTTTTTCGGTGTTGCGCAATGACGACTCCTTCGTCATCGAACCCATCATCATCATCACGTTTTGAGGGGAAAACTCATTCTTTGAAGGATGTTGTTGCTAGTTCTTCATCATCTTTTCCTAAACTAAATGTGGGCTCCGAAAAATTCCAATTTTGGGGATGTGTGATCCAGGGGGAATTTTCAGAAGGCAGATTGGGTTTGTAGATAAGACACTACCCAGAGATTTTGCCCTCATTTTGTGAGGACTTTTTGATCTGATTTCTGGTTTCCTATAGGCGCAAGCCCCTATAGTTAATTACCCCTCCTGATAACAAGAGAGAACTTTCGATTAAGGCTAGTCATAAAAGAGATCAAATAGGTTATAAACCTATCGTATAATAGCAATAGTTTAGGGTTTTAACTCTTGAATTTGAAATTGAATTTTGAAATTGGAAATTTGGAATTTAGAGTTTATCACCATAAATTTAAAACTGGTGGTGGGGGGAATGAAGACGAGCCCGATCAAGATCCCATGGTTCCGTCGTCCCGGGCTATCATATTCCCTGGTCTACTTAGTCAGAGGAGGTAGTCGACCCAACTTGATAGAAGGCAACTTGTTGGCAGCCATGGGTTGCTTCGTCCAAGAATACCTTGTAGACCTGGGTTGGTATTTGTCTAAGGGGATATATCTGAATCCACCTTAGCTAACAGAGGGCTTTATGCCTATTAGATATACCCTGTGATCCATCGCTCAAGGGTTTGACGCCTTTAGGGAACATGCGGGCTTTGGCCGTGATCGTAATATAATGGTGCCATTTTGCCGCAAAACCACCCGATCAGAGGGCACGTGAAACGTCCCTGTTGGCAAGAGACTATTTGAGGATGAATCGTAGTGATATACCCGACATGCATTCTCTCTTTGTGAGCTGAGGTTAATTTCAAATTTATCACCCCCGATAAACGGTTGCGGGAGGTGGATGATTTTTAGTTTTGAGTTTTTTAGATGATAGATTTTATTTCAGAGATTTGATTGGATTTGAGATTTGGGATTTGACATTTGATATTTGAAATTTGAGATTTGAAATTTGACATTTGAGATTTGAGATTTGAAATTTGACCCCTCCGGTTGAGATTTTCGATCAACACGGCCATCATCGGGGTGGCATTAAGGTCACTTGTATTTTCGTAGGATTTTGGGATGCATTTTGTTATTCAAGTCGTGTCAACTCCAGTCCTTTACAGGAGGAGGATGAAACTTGAATATTTAACCCGCGCAGCATTCTCGGATCGTTGGATTTGACATTTATATTTGATGATCGGAGCACATGCGGGTTGTGTCATTTGACCCTGCACAGCATTCTCGGACATTTATATTTATAACTTTAAAACATTTGTCGGAGCACATGCAGGGATATATTTAGTTTTAGAGATCATATTTAATACATAAGGGGAATTTTAAAATATTTAAATATGATCCATCTATGCAAATGATTTTATTTGAAAATGGCCCGGGATTTTATTTAAGGGGCCTACGAACGCCTTCTGTCCGCTTGTACACATGTTGCGGATCCGGTGGCGTTGAGGTTTTCTAGATTTCAATTATTGCTTTTAGTTTGTTTTAACTCATCTAAGCATTATCTCGCATAACTCGTAGAGGGTATTTGCTCAATTGCCACTACTTGATCATGCTCGTAGAAGAGTTATCATGCTTGTTATAAATTCCTCTATTCTTTCTCGTAGGAAATCATGTATTTGCTTGTAGGCTTGTTGTTTTGGGCACTACAAATTCCCTATTCCTACTAATAGGTTAATTGTAGTATACTTGTAGTGGGCACTATAAATCCTTAGCCCCCATTTATAGGTGAAATATAGTGTGTTGTATTTTGCCTTTGGATTGAAGGAAATGGCTTGAAGTACCAATCATTATAGATTTTGATAAATAGAACCCTTTGTCAATTAGCATGCATCATTTTTGAAATTAAAAGTCACCTATGTAACTGATATAAGTGGATTATGAACTCATAAGGATGTTTGTTGAACAAAATTTTGGACAGCATATATTTGAAAGCTGCCACTTGTTGGAGAGCAATTTTAAAGTTGTGTGGGCGTTATTCTTGCTCAAAAAATTATCATGTTTAGTTTTGTTCAGTTGGAGAGTTGCTCAGTTGAAGATCTTTATGAGAAATTATACATAGACTTAATTATTGGAAGCATTTCATTAGAATTTTGGTAGCATGACTTAGGTTCTAGTTCTCATCCACAAGTCATCATCTATTCTTGTTGATAATTATTTGGTTTTCATCTTCAACTAGGAATCACTCATCTTGCATATGTGTTGTAAGGTTCATTGAAATATCGTTATGCCTCTATTTGCAACTAGACTATACATGGCTAATTGATGGAAGTCATCACGGTAATTGATTATTTGTTGTTCACCAAGATGAACATGATGCATTTAAACTTTGATTTGCTAATTCATCCAAAGCCCAATTCTTGTGTGTTCCATCAAATTTCTTTATAGTTCATTTTGTTAAAGTCAATTCAAAATCCTTTGCACTTTAGTTCAAATCAAAGTTCGAGTTGAGATCACTGAAAATTTCGGCAGCCTCCCGGTGTCTCCTCCCCACCGAGGGAGAAATCGGGACGGCACTGCCGTAGTTCTTCCCGCCCGGATCAAAGATCAACGGCGCGAGGTCTTCAATTTTAAACCATCCTACCAGGATCAAAGATCGACTGCGTAGGGTCTTCAATTTTAAACCATCATACCCGGATCAAAGATCGACGGCGTATGGTCTTCAATTTGAAATCATCCCGGTCGGACCTAAGGTACGACGGCCGGGGTCTTCGACACCTGTTTGAAAAATCATTTTATTTCTCTCCATTTATCTTACTCTTTTTTTTTATTATATATTATATTTTATTTCTCTTATATATATATATATATATATCAGATATAATATAATACTATATATATAATATTATATATATAATATTATATTATAATACATATATTATATTAGATATAATAGAGAGGGAAAGAGCCCATTATCGGGCTAGGGCATAGCATGATCGGGCAAGGAGATGGATCGGAGGAATCACGCACGGCTCGGGAGCAGGTTGGCGGAGGGTCGGACGCTGGTCGGCGAAGGAGGCGACTGAGGCAGCAGCGTCGGCCGGAATTGGGTCGGCCTGAAGGGTCGACGCCGGAGTTGGGTCCGCCGGAGGCTTGAAGCGGAGAATGGAGTTCGGCGTCGGCAGAGGCTTGTCTGGCCGGAGGTAGGGAGGTCCGGCGTCGGCGGCAAGTGGCGAGTTCGACGGCGTCGGCTGGGATGAGAGGATGGGATCGACGAGTTCGGCGCAGGTGAGTCGGCGGGCTTCTTTCTGACGGGAGATTGAGAGGTATGTTTTGAAAACTCCGTTTCTCTTCTCTCTGTGCGTTTGTGTGCGTTGGAACCGAATGAGAGGAAGATTTCGTTTTTATTTTGTGAGTATGTCGGTGGTTCAATCGTCGTGTCCGATCGAGTATGTCGGTGGAAGAGTCGGTGGAGTCTTTTTTTTTTTGTTGTTGGGAGCTGTTACAGTCAACACTAAACTTTGTTCATTCATCATTCAAGGGTTACCCTGTTAAAATAGTTGCTATTTGCATGCTTTACATTTTTGCAACTTGTATAGTTTTGATAATTCCAAACATTATTGTTCAAATGTGTAGTTATCTCCTAACAATTTTAGAATATTTGTATTTGCTCTTGTGTGTACTAACATTTCAGGAAAATCAAACTCCAGACTACGAAAACTTCAAATCAAATTCAACATGACATACTTTGTGATTTTGAAGCTTGTATTTTTCTTTGAATTAAATTTGAAAGGGAGTGATTGTAATTGAGTGAATAAAAACATACACACACATAAGGAGATCATAAAAATTTTTTACTGATTGTACGGGACGATCAGACAATTATCTCCTATTGAGCATATAGAACAAATAGGAACTGGCTTGAAAATTTTTCTAAGTCCTATTCGTCCGGGATGAAATAATTATCATCCAGGACAATCTGGTATCTGTAAAATTTTCGTCCAGACGAAATTAATTATCGTCAGAAAACGATCTGCTCTCTGTAAAAATTTCGTCCAGACGAAATTAATTATTATCCAGGACGATCTGCTCTCTATAAAATTTTCGTCCAGACAAAATTATTATCGTCAGAAAACGATATGCTCTCTGTAAAAATTTCGTCCAGACGAACCAATTTTTGTCCAAACAATTAACCGACTTAGAACGGTTTTTAGCAATTTTCTAGACCGACCTTGTAATAACCGTTCGTACCGGATGAACTTAGTTTGTAACTTAGTTCGTACGGGACGATCCGCTGTACGAAGACATTTCATACACATATACAAATAGGGTCGTTTCAAAGCATTTAAGTAAAATCGTCCAGGACGATCCACGATCGTACGGGACGATCCTCTGCATACAGAATTGAAAATTTGCAGTTTTTGGGCGGTTTTTCTTGTCTTTTGTATATATAGTCCAAATTTGACTGCCACCTTATCTCCTTTTTCATTTGATCTTCACGCCTCTTGAGAGAATAGAAAAGGAGAGAGTGTGAGAGTGCATTCAAAGGAGGATTCCTACCACTGGAGCGTGAAGGCTTCCCTTGGAGTTCAAAGGTAAGAATCTCTACTTGTTTATTGGGATTACTTCACTCTTTTCTTTCTTCCTTCTAGATTTCTTGTGAGAAGATCAGTCAAGGAGATCTGGTTCGCTGCCGACACTTGGAGAGTGTGAATAGCCTAAAGGATCGCTTCCTACACTTGGAGAGTGTGAACAGCAGGAAGGGTTCTCTACCTACACTAGGAGAGTGTGAAAAGACGGAAGGGTTCTCTGCCTACACTAGGAGAGTGTGAAAGGACGAAAGGGTTCACTGCCCACACTAGGAGAGTGTGAAAGGACGGACGGTTCTCTTCCAATACTGGGGATTGTGTAAAAGGACGACGGTTCTCTGCCGCACCGGGTAGTGGTGAAAAGAGTGTGTTGTAAAGGCTTCTCTGCCTTGTTGTGGGTGCAAAAGATAAGTCACTATTTGTTTTAGTGCAATACTCAGAGGATGCCTATGAGGAGTGGATGTAGGTCTGGTTATAGACCGAACCACTATAAATCTGGTGTCATTTACAGTTTTTTATGTTTCCGCATTTTATTTTAATTTTTAACAACTCTGTGGTTGAAAAATATTTTTCTAGAAAATTTTTAAAAGAAAAAATTTTCATTTCGGTTCAACTTAATCTTGAAAGATTGTTTAAAATTTTTAAACTATCAATTCACCCCCCCTCTTGGTAGCCTTGGGATATTAACTTAGGATTAACAACCTAATTACTAGATTCAACAAGTGGTATTAGAGCATCGTTACAAAATCATAAGTTTGAACTACTTTTTGATTAACGTAGATGGCTACATTTGGAAACTGAAATACACCTGAGGGTTACTCTATCACTAGACCTCCACTGTTTGACAATATTCCTTTTTATTTTTGGAAAACACACATGTCTACTTTCTTACAGTCACTTGATTATCGCATGTGGATGCTAGTCCAGAAAGGTTACACAAAACCAACTAGATTAGTTGATGGAGTTAGGGTAGAAACACCTTATGCAGATTAGACTATAGAAGAATGTGACTTAGCACAATTAAATGCCAAATGTTTAAATAGTTTCTTTTGTGCTTTAAAATCTGAAGACTACATGCGAGTTTTCACTTGCAAAAGTGGAAATGACATATGGGATAGACTTTGTATAACTTATGAAGGGACAAATGAAGTTAAGCAATCAAGACTCAATATCTTGTTACATGATTATGAATTGTTTCGCATGAAACCTAATGAATCTATTTCAGACATGTACACTAGATTCACATAAATTGTCACTTCTTTGCATGCACTTGGTAGGGAATTAACTAATGCTGAAATGGTCAAAAAGATTCTTCGTTGTTTACCTACTGCTTATGATGCTAAAATTACTGCAATTACATAGTCCAAAGATCTGAACATTTATTCTATTGACAATCTTCTTGGTTCACTCATTGCTTATGAGCAAGGAGTAAGTCAAAGAAAGATTGATGCAGGTGAACCACGAAAGGACAAGAATATTGCACTAAATATGGAAGAGTCAGAAAGTGAACACTCACAACCTGAGGATGAAGATGATATTGCATTGATGACTAGACAATTCAGAAGCTTTTTAAAGAGGAAGCAGAAGAGACGCCAGCAATGGAATAGAAGTAAGTATAACAGAATTGGCAAAGTTTCTAATGAAGTGATTTGTTATGAATGCAGGAAACCAGGTCATATAAAGACTGATTGTCCAAAACTCAAAGCCACTCCTAGCAAGGAGAAGGTATAGGAGAAACCAATGGTAAAGAAGGGCAAGAAGAAGTTTCAAAGAGCTTTCTGGGTGGACTCAGCTGCAGACTCATCTGAGACTGAAAAACAAGAAGAAGTCACCAACCTTTGCTTGATGGCATATAATGTTGAACAATCAGATCAAGAAGAGGTATGTGATTTAACCTATGATGAAATGTTTGAAGTTTCTAAACACATGCATGATGCATATAGGAAAATGAAAAAGATGCATGCTAGTTTAGGTTTAGAATTGGAAGAGCTTAATAAGGAACACGAAATCCTTAGGAAATATCATGCTTTAATAGATAACAACCATATGAAACTACTTGATGAATATGATGACTTGAATAAAAATTTTGAGAATTTAAAATCATCCTATACTGAGCTTGAAAAGAATTTAAGAATTTTAAGGATGAATCTGAGAGCAAGACATATAGAATCAATTATACCAATCGAATCTTAGAAGATATGAATTTATTTTACAAACTCACAATAAGAGCTCTCGAGGATAATAAAAACCCCCCTAAACTTGAAGATTTTATAAATCTTAAATATTATCCTAAATTCATGAAATCCCTTAGAAGACAATCATATGGAAAAAACATAGGAATATTTTTTCTAATGTTAAATGTAATAATTATGAATTTTTGGGACATATATCTCACACCTGCACTTTAAAGATGAAAACTAATTTGGTGTGGAGAACTAAGATGCATAAACCTAGACATACCATACATGCATCTGATTATAAATTTCAAAAAGGTGAACCCAAACCAGGTCTAACATTTAATGTTTTTACAGAAGTGCTCTCACACAAGACCTCGTGAGAGTATATGGTACCGGGACAGCGGATGTTCAAAGCATATGACTGAAGATACTGCTCAATTCATAACGCTGGAAGCCAGGAATGGAGGCAAGGTTACACTTGGAGATAATACCACAAAGAAAGTGGTTGGATCAGGTATGATTGGAAATTTGAAAAAAAAAATTATAGACAATGTGTTATTAGTTGAAGGCTTAAAACATAATTTGCTAAGCATAAGTCAGCTATGTGATAAGGGCTATAATGTAAAATTTTTACCTACTAGCTGCATAATAAGCCTAAATGGGAAAAATGTTTTAAATGGAAAAAGGGTAAACAATGTCTACATGCTAGATTTAAATTGTATTCAATCTCCTACTGCTTTTTGTTTGAAAACTATTTCTGATGAATCATGGCTTTGGCATAGGAGACTTTGTCATTCTAGTATGAAAAACCTTAGGAGAATTACTCAAAAGAACTTAGTGAGAGGTATACCAAAACTAGACTTTATTAAGGACCACCTTTGTGATGCATGTCAATTAGGAAAATAAGTGAAGTCCTCATTTAAGTCCAATAAAGATCTTAGGACCAGTAAACCTTTAGAAATTTTACACATGGATCTTTTTGGACCTGTAGGCACTGTAAATCTAGGAGGGAAGGAATACAGATTTGTTATAGTGGATGATTACTCGAGATTCACTTGGGTTAGATTTCTTTTTCATAAGAGTGAATCGTTTGAGGAATTCAGAAATTTTTCTACTTGGATTCAAAGGAAACTAGGGAGTGAAATAATTTTTATACAAAGTGATCATGGAGGAGAATCTAAAAATGAAAGATTTGAAAATTTCTGTAAAGAAAAAGAGATTGATCACAATTTTTCTGCACCTATAACCCCTCAACAAAATGGGGTAGTTGAAAGGAAAAACAGAACATTAATAGAAGCCACCCGAGCAATGTTAGCAGAATACTCACTTCCTAGATATTTTTGGGCTGAGGCGGTTAACACTGCATGTTATGTTCTGAATAGGGTGAATGTGAGATCAAATTTGAATAAAACACCTTATGAGTTGCTAAAAGGTAGAACACCTAATTTGTCTCATTTGCATGTATTTGATTGCAAGGTGTTCATACATAATAATGGAAAATCTGCCTTAGGAAAATTTGATCCAAAATCAGATGAAGGAATTTTTGTTGGATATTCAAGTGTTGGAAAATCTTATAGGGTATTCAACAAAAGAACTTTAGTCATTGAAGAAACCACACATGTTGTATTTGATGAATGTGGAAATTTGGAAGAGCCAAATGTTATTGAAGAAGAGATTGAAGAAAACTCCCAAAAGATTGATGGAATAAATTTGGAAGAAAATGTGGAAGAAAATTTAGAAAGAGAAAACCCTTTGCCTAGTGATCTGAGATTTTCTAAAAACCACCCAAAGGAATTGATTATAGGTGAACCAAGTGAGGGTGTTAGAACTAGGCGTGGATTAAACAAGGAAGTCAATCATTCAGCCTTTATTTCAACTATTAAACCCACTAACATTGATCAAGCACTTTCTGATGAATTTTGGATATTGGCCATGCAAGAAGAGTTAAATCAATTTGTAAGAAATAAAGTTTGGAAATTAACTACAAGGCCAAAAGATCAAAGTGTTGTTGGAACCAAGTGGGTGATCAAAAATAAAATGAATGACTCAGGAGTAGTCATTAGAAATAAGGCTAGATTAGTTGCTAAGGGGTATAATCAAATTGAAGGAATTGATTTTGAGGAAACTTTTGCCCCTGTAGCTAGACTTGAAGCAATTAGGGTTTTCCTAGCCTTTGCCTATTTTAAAGGTTTTAAATTATTTCAAATGGATGTCAAAAGTGCCTTTTTAAATGGGTTAATTGAGGAAGATGTTTTTGTAGAACAACCTCCAGGTTTTGAAAATTCTAAATTTCTAAATCATGTTTTCAAGTTAAAAAAGGCATTATATGGATTGAAACAGGCACCTAGGGCTTGGTATGAGAGGTTGAGCACCTTCCTACTTGAAAGATCTTTTGAAAAAGGAAGTGTGAATACAACTCTCTTTTTAAGGAAAATTGGAAATGATATACTTATTGTTCAAATTTATGTGGATGACATCATCTTTGGATCTTCAAATAAAAATCTTTGTGATGATTTTTCTAAAACAATGAGTAGTGAATTTGAAATGAGTCTAATGGGAGATTTAAATTACTTTCTAGGATTTAGCATTAAGCAACTTGAGGAAGGTACATTTCTTAGTCAAACTAAATATATTAAGGACATCCTCAAAAAATATGAAATGGACAATGCTAAACCTGTTAGTACACCAATGAGTTCCTCAGTTCAGTTGGATAAGGACCTTAAGGGAAAATCTGTTAATCAAAAGAAATTTAGAGGGATAATTGGATCTTTACTTTACTTGACTGCTAGCCGACCAGATATTATGTTCAGTGTTTGCTTATGTGCTAGATTTCAATCAGATCTAAAAGAATCACATTTGACAGCAGTGAAAAGGATTTTAAGATATTTACTAGGAACTCAAAACTTAGGGATTTGGTATCCTAAGTTTAGCTCTTCATTTGAAATTATTGGTTACTCAGATTCTGACTTTGTAGGCTGTAGAGTGGATAGGAAAAACACTTCTGGAACATGTCAATTCATTAGAAATTTATTAGTTTTATGGTCTAGTAGAAAACAAAATTCAGTCGCACTATCTACTGTAGAAGCAGAATACATTGCATTAGGAAGTTGTGTGGCACAACTACTTTGGTTAAAACAACAGTTGATTGATTTAGGATTAACTATAGGCACTATTCCAATTTATTATGACAATACAAGTGCTATTTGCATTTCTAAAAATCCTATTCAACATTCTAGAACCAAACACATTGACATAAGGCATCATTTCATAAGGAATCATGTATCCAAGGGAGAAATTGAACTCACACATGTTTCAACTGAAAATCAACTTGCAGACATTTTTACAAAACCTTTAGCCTTTGATACCTTCAGTACATTAAGAACAAGGCTTGGTGTTATTGATTTGAATGCTTAAATAAAAATGTTTTTGCAACATTGATATTAATGTTTTTTCTTAGTTTATTTGTCTTTGAATTTTTGTTTTGAATTTTATGATTTTTTTTTTGTGTTTTTATTCTGTGGTTTTGTCTTTGTTTTCTATGTTTTGAATGTTTTGTTTGTTTTTCTTCTTTAAAAATTCAAAAATAAAAAAATGTGTGGAAATCGTCCGGGGCGAAATTTTTCGTACTGGACGATGTGTGTTAAATTCAGTTTGCGTGATATGAAATGTTTTGAGAGCAGTTTTTAATGTATTTCGTCTGTATGATCTAATGATCGTCCAGGACGAAATATTTATTTTCTCAAACGTCGGGACATTTGAATGCAACGGTTGAGTGGATAAGGCAGTTTTAAATGTGAAGTTCGTCCGTACGAACTTTTTGTTCGTCCAAACAAACAGACGTCGTTTCATCGTAGGGGACGGTTTTCAACTGACATTAAAACGAATTAACTTTTGATCGTCTGTACGAAATTTTTTCGTCTGTACGATCGGTCAAGTCAAAAGTCTGTACGAAAGGACGCATCATAAATTGTGTTGATTACGAAAAGTTATTTCATTTTGGATGATTTGGTTCATCGGTACGAACTTTTTTCATCCAGACGAACGATTATTTTTGTCCAGGATGAACTGTTTTCGTCCAGGACGAACGTATCATTTTTCTTTAAATATGAAGGCTTTCTAACTCAACAATCACATCTCCAAACTTCACTTTCAATATCTTTCGACCTTAAATCGACAACGGCCTCCTCAAGCAAAAGACAAAAGGTGTTGGCAAAGAAACCTCACAAGAATAACTCTGAAAACTTCCTGTCAAAAGCAAATGAGGAATCTTTTCCTCGTTTTGCCTCTGCCAAAATAACTCCCTCTCGTTTTCTGATTCAAGATGAGATAAACTTTAAGGTAATGCACCTTTTTGCCTCCACCTAATTTCAATTCATTCTTTCTCTCGTCCACCTTTACAACAAACAAACCTTTCTCTACTTTCTAGCCAACATGAGTTTTAATTCCGACCACTCCTGCATAAGTTCTTTTGTTTTTAAATAAAAAGTTGAAATCACCAAGCACGACTTAGGTGCTTTTCTAAACTTAAGAACTGAAGGATATAGAGCCCACACCCTAATGAGTGAAAACAAATTTGAATGGTATCAAGTCAATTGGGTGATTAGAGAAATTGGCCTAACATATCATGTTGCTAGAGTTTCTGGAATGACCAGGAATGCTCAAATCATCCAGCATATTCTTCGATCTTCAATCATTCACAAAGCTGGTGATAAAATCAATATTATCCCTCTTCTTTCTATTCTAACCTTTTTGATTATGGATTGTAAGCCTATCGACGAAGCCCAACTTATCATAGATCATCTCTATGGGATTTCAGAAATAGGACATGCAGAGCAGAAGAGAAAAAGGAACATCTCATTAGGACACTTAGTTATATATATTTTGGAAAAGAAATACAACTTAGTGCATCCTGATGATGAATACGAAGAGCCAGTCTACTACAATGATGCTTCTTTCAGAGCAATTTTTAAGGAAGAAAAAGGGAAAGCACATGCCAGTGCTTCTGAAGAAGAAGAAGAAAGAGAGCAAACTTCTGCACCTCAATCAGATTATCAGAATTTGATTGAGAAATTTGACAGGCTTGAGACTCATGTTGATCAAAGATTTGATCAAATTGATGTTCAACTCCTGCAGCAGCAACAGGACATTGGTATTATCAGAAATGAAGTTCATGAAATCAATACCAATGTTATGATGATGGCCTCCTACTTCAATCTTTTTAGTGGCATTCCTCCTCCTCCTCCAGAAGAATAGAAAATGAGAGAAGAATTTCTTTGTGTTTGTTGTACTAGTGTTTTATTTTAAATGTTTTGTTGTGTTAGTGTTTATTTTTTTTGTGATTGTTTTAGTTTGTCTTTATTAAAAAGTTCAGTGTATTTTTTTTTCTTTCTTAGTTGTTTTTAATATTATGAAAAGAATATGTAATCCTTTTCATTCATATCAATGCATGTTGTACTTGATTCAAATTTGATTTATTTTTGGAATGTGGTTAATTTTATGAATTTCATTAGTCTTATTTAATCTTAATTACATTAAAAAATATAGTCTTTCTAAATTTAAAAGTTGTTTATAACTTGTTATAATTAGAACTTTTAAATTCATGTCTATTCATTTAGACTACATAAAAGTTAATATTATTATTGCAATATAGATGTTTTCTTATTTAATATTTCTATGCTCAAGTGATATTTATGCACTTAGAAATATTTGAAATTTTAGATTATTGATTTTGGAAAGATTTGGTCTCAATTACTCTTAAAAATTGTACAAAGAGTAAAAAAATCAAAAGGAATGCGCAAAACTTCACAAATATGAAAAAGAGGCACAAAATTACCCAATGTCAAAAGATGCACAAAAATGTGCCCAAAAATTTGAAAAAGATGTGCAAAGCGCCACATGTGGTAATTCTCTTCTTTACAAATTCTTTCAATCTCTTAATTCAAATTGATCTTATGTTCATTTATATTCTATTGAACTTTGAAATATATAATTTTTATACATCTCTCTTGTAATAATTTTCTATATTCGAATGTCTAAATTGAATCATGTCTTTGATAAATTCTTCTTACTTACAATGTTATATCACTTCTTAAATTTTATGAATTTCTATGATTGACCTAATGTTATTAGTTTTTAGATTGCATACCTTATGATAATCACCATTTAGATTAAATTTTCAAATGAATTTCATATAATTTTTTACATTTCTTGTCTATTTCTTTTTCACTTTTTGTTGTTGTCAAAAGGGGGGAGAAATTATTGTGTTTGTATGTTTTGTTTTGTTTTAATTGTTTTGTTTGCATTTTAACTTTGTAATTTTGTTAAAAAATTAAAAAAAAAAACAAAAATTTTGTTCTTTGGTTCAAAATGCCTCCTTATTTTCATGTATTTATCATTTCAGGGGGAGTTTAGGAGATTTGTTTAAATTGAAATCATACAAATAATAATTGTTTTGCCATCATCAAAAAGGAGAAGATTGTTAAAATAGTTGCTATTTGCATGCTTTAAATTTTTGCAACTTGTATAGTTTTGATGATTCCAAATATTATTGTTCAAATGTGTAGTTATCTCCTAACAATTTTAGAAGATTTGTATTTGCTCTTGTGTGTACTAACATTTCAGGAAAATCAAACTCCAGACTACAAAAACTTCAAATCAAATTCAACATGAGATACTTTGTGATTTTGAAGCTTGTATTTTTCTTTGAATTAAATTTGAAAGGGAGTGATTGTAATTGAGTGAATAAAAACATACACACACACATAAAGAGATCATAAAAATTTTATACTGATCGTACGGGATGATATCAGATCGTACGGGACGATCAGACAGTTATCTCCTATTGAGCACATAGAACGAATAGGAACTGGCTTGAAAAATTTTTTAAGTCCTATTCGTCTGGGATGAAATAATTATCATCCAGGATGATCTGGTCTCTGTAAAATTTTCGTCCAGACGAAATTAATTATTGTCAGAAAATGATCTGCTCTCTGTAAAAATTTTGTCCAGACAAAATTAATTATCATCCAGGACGATCTGCTCTCTGTAAAATTTTCGTCCAGACGAAATTATTATCGTCAGAAAACGATCTGCTCTCTATAAAAATTTCATCCAGACGAACCGATTTTTGTCCAGACGATTAACCGACTTAGAACGGTTTTCGGCAGTTTTCTAGACCGACCTTGTAATAGCCGTTCGTACTGGACGAACTTAGTTCGTACTGGACGATCAGCTGTATGAAGACATTTCGTACACATATACAAATAGGGTCGATTCAAAGCATTTAAGTAAAATCATCCAGGATGATCCACGATCGTACAGGATGATCCTCTGCGTATAGAATTGAAAACTTGCAGTTTTTGGGCGGTTTTTCTTGTCTTTTATATATATAGTCCAAATTAGACTGCCTCTCAATCTTTTTGTCAATTGATCTTCTTGCCTCTTGAGAGAATAGCTAAGGAGAGAGTGGAAGAGTGCATTCAAAGGAGGATTCCTACCATTGGAGCGTGAAGGCTTCACTTGGAGTTCAAAGGTAAGAATCTCTACTTGTGAATTGGGATTACTTCACTCTTTTCTTTCTTCCTTCTAGATTTCTTGTGAGAAGATCAGTCAAGGAGATCCGGTTCGCTGCCGACACTTGGAGAGTATGAATAGCCGAAAGGATCGCTTCCTACACTTGGAGAGTGTGAACAGCAGGAAGGGTTCTCTGCCTACACTAGGAGAGTGTGAAAGGACGAAAGGGTTCTCTGCCTACACTAGGAGAGTGTGAAAGGATGAAAGGGTTCTCTGCCCACACTAGGAAAGTGTGAAAGGACGGACGGTTCGCTGCCAACACTGGGGATTGTGTAAAAGGACGACGGTTCTCTGCCGCACCGGGTAGTGGTGAAAAGAGTGTGTTGTAAAGGCTTCTCCGCCTTGCTGTGGGTGCAAAAGGAGAGTCACTATTAGTTTTAGTGCAATACTCAGAGGGTGCCTCTGAGGAGTGGATGTAGGTCTGGTTATAGACCGAACCACTATAAATCTGGTGTCATTTACAGTTTTTTATGTTTCCACATTTTATTTTAATTTTTAACAACTCTGTGGTTGAAAAATATTTTTCTAGAAAAACTTTAAAAGAAAAATTTTCATTTTGGTTCAACTTAATCTTCAAAGAGGGTTTAAAATTTTTAAACTACCAATTCACCCCCCCTCTTGGTAGCCTTGGGACATTAACTTAGGCTTAACAACCTAATTACTAGATTCAACATACCCGACTCTTATGTTCGAGGATTCGGTTGTAGATTAATTGGCTGCTCCTTATGCTTTGATGTTGGTGGTTAAATTTATTTTGAGGTAGCCGAATCTTGATGTTATACACAAACTTTTTCTTAACTTAAAGCTTTATGGATCATTTTGTATTGGCTTACTCGATCAATGACATCTTGCTATCCAACTTTATAATGATCTTGATTATAGCCACATATTTGCTCAGAGATCTTACTATATTCAAGCTTGTCAAATGTATTTGCTTAAATGGACTCCTGATTTTGATGTTTGGGAGGAGTCTCCAATTGCTCCAGTTTAGATTTCCTTTCCTAACTTGAGACTCCATTTTTTAATCATTAAATACTATTTGGTTTGGCTTCTATCTTTGGTCGGTCGTTGCAGACGAACCAAGCCACTGCTTCTGTCTCGAGGTCCTCTGTGGCTTAGGGTTTGGTTGAATTGGATGTTTTTAAGATACATCATAATGAGATATGGATTGGGTCTAAGGTGAAGAGTTATTTCCAAAAAGTTGATATTGAAAATTTACCTATATTTTGTTCTTTTTGCAAGATGCAAGATCATGGTTTTAATGATTATTTTTGGACGCATCCCCATCTCTGCAAAGAGAAGGAGTCCTTGAAACAAACAAATGGGGTGGTTTCCAATGTGATTCCTCATGAAGCTACTATCCTAATATGATGCTTATAGAGAATTTTACCTTTAATCCATCCCAATTTTTTGAGGAGTGGTTGCCTTTAGTGGTTGATGAAATTCAACCTATTGTTAGCAACTGTTATTTTGAATCATGATCAAGGAGTTGGTGCTAAAACATCTTCTATCTCTTTTGATAAATGTGATAATATTGTGGCTCAATCTTTACCTAATGTTGATATTCAAATTCATGATATTGTTAAGTCCATCAGTCTTTTTAAGACCAACAAATATTTAGTTGATTTGAATGGTAATTCTCTTTCTAACATTATCCCTATTATTCAGGAAAAGGAAAGGGAAGTTAATACAGAAACTCAAAGCCTCTTATAGATTGTGAGAGGAAAGATAACCCATTGGAGGAAGGTGAAATTATTTCTGCGGAGGTTTTCCCTTCTTTGGGAGAAGGAAATGGTATTATGTAGGATGATGGTATGTTTATGGATTATGAATGTCCTCAATAGATTACTAATGTGGACCTACATAGTAAGACTCCTTCAACCTCTTGTTATAATAATGATGCTTTTACTGATAATGAAGATATGGGCTTTGTTGCTAAATATTTTCCTAAGGATGAGAATGATACTAGTTTTTGTAAGGTTCATAGTAAAAGAGGTAGGAAAAAACAACAATTTATATTGCAATCACCAAGAACTACTCACTCAAATACTTCCCATTAATTTTGTTTATTTATGTTTAACTCTATTATTTGGAATGTGAGGGAGATTTGTTGTCCTTCTTCTATAATTTGTGTGAAACTTTTATGTCTTATTCATAATATTTCGATTCTTATTTTGCTTGAGCCTCTTATTTCTTCCTCTTGGTTAATTAGCACTTCTTATTTTTTGGGCTTTATGCAATTTTGAATGTGGCTAATTAGATTTGGATCTTTTGGAAAGATCAAGTTAAAATTGATGTCATTGGTGATTTTACTCAAGTTATGCATTGTTAAATTGAGGTTTTTAATTTGCATTGTTGTGCTTCCTTTGTGTATGCTGGTTCTTCTTTTTACATTAGGAAATTACTTTGGGACCACCTCATTAATTTTCATAATATTTGTAATTTTCCCTGGTTTGTTGGTGGTGATTTTAATGTTATTACTAACCCTTCTAAAAGGGTTGGTGGTTCCTCTCCATCTTATCGGCCTATGGAGGATTTTAGTAATATGATTTTGGATTGCAATCTCATTGATATTGGTTTTTTTGGTAACCAATCTACTTGGAATAGGTTATGACAATGTTTGGATCATGTTCATTTTAATGACTATTGGCTTAGCTCTTTTAATTCTATTAATGTGCATCATCTTAGTAGAACTATGTCAGATCACTCTCCTTTGCTTATTAGTCTTAATTTTAGACAATTTGATGGCTCTTCTCAGTTCTGATTTCAAAACTTGTGGTTACTTCATATTATTTTTTTGAGGTTGTGGGGAATAATTAGTAGGACCGTCTTCATCCGAAAAACTGTTGTTTTGGCATGAGGAGGCCTTGGTTTAAGCTAAAAAGGCTTAAGCAGGTTTTAAATTGGTCGAACCTAAACATTTTTAAAATCTCTTTTCTAATATCTTGGAGGCTGAGCAACATGTTGAGAGTATTGAATCTTCTTATCAAGTTGACCCTTATGATGCCAATTTCTCCCTTTTAAAAAAATCTAAAGAGGATCTTTTTAAATTTCAAGCTTAGGAAGAAGTATTTTTGGAAATAAAAAGCTGTAGCTAAGCACTTGGTTGATGTTGACAACAATACTAAGTATTTTCATGTTTTCGTTAAGAGGAAACGCTCTAAAAATGGTATTAATAAAATCCAACGTGATGATGGTTCTGTCTCTGAGGATATTATGAAAATTGCCAATTTAGCTATCCTTCACTTTTAAAGTCGTCTCATTAAAACGTTTTACCCGGTTTAGATTAATGATCACTCCTTTATTCCTAATCTTATTTCCCAAGAGGATAATGTGAATCTTACTAAACCTCCTTCCTTCTTTTGAGGAGGTTAAAGATACTTTATTTGGTATGAATAGTGATTCAATGGCTGGCCCTGATGGATTTACTACTCAATTTTTTTCAAAAATCTTGACATATTATTAATAATGATATTTTTTCTACTATTTTGAATTTTTTTGCTGGTAATTCTATTCATATGTTTTTATGTCTACTTCTATTATGCTTATTACCAAAAATAACTCTCTCAAAATTTGGAATGATTTTGGACCTATCAGTCTTTAAACTTTTTTTAATAAGTTGATATCTAAAATTATCATGAATTATCTTACTTTTCTTTTACCTAGAATTATGTCTACCTCTCAGATGGGTTTTTTGAAAGGTAGGTCTATTAAGGATAATATTTTGTTGGCTCAAGAACTCTGCCATGACTTGGATGTCAGAGTGAGAGGGGGGGAATTTATTTTAAAGCTTGATATTGCCAAAGCTTATGACAATATTGATTGGTCCTTTATTTACCATATTTTAGAGTGTTTTGGCTTTAATTCTATTTTTATTAAGCCTATTAAGAACTGTATTGAAGGTGATTATTTTTCTATTATTGTGAATAGTTCTACTAATGGTTTCTTTAAATATTCTCATGGCTTAAGGCAGAGAGACCCTATATCTCCTACTGTTTTTATCATTGTTGCTAAATTTTTATCAACAGGCTTACCAATATTTTTAAGAATAATCCTAGTCTTTATTTTAGAACTTTGGGTGGTTTTCCCGTTTCACATTTATGTTTTGCGGATGACTTTGATGCTTTTACCAATGCTTCTTCCAATAGAATTAAAAAACTTATGGATTTTCTTAATCAATTTGAGAGGATCAATGGTTTATCTTTTAGCATAAATAAAAGCTATTTTATTGCTTCTAAGATCATTTCTAATAATCATATTTTGGCCCTCAAAGATTTTACTAGTTTTAGTCATGGTCAATTTCCCATTAAATACCTTGGTGTCCCTTTTTTATGGGAAGAAGGAAAACCTTTCTTTTTGATCAACTTATTGCCTCTATTCAAAATAAGCTTTTATCATGGGATTCTAATTTTCTTAGCTTTGGTGGTAGGATTACTCTTATCTAAAGTGTTTTGTGTTCTCTTCTGGTTTATAGTTTTCAAACCATTCTTCCCACTAAAGCTGTTTGTAATAGGGTGCATAAACTTATTAATAAATTTTTTTAAAAAGGTACTTTTATTAATTCCAAAATTTCTTGTGCTTCTTGGGATAAATGTTGCGTTGTTCTGGTTGAATGGGGGCTAGGTTGTAAAAATATGAATGACCTGGCTCTGACCTTCTCTTTTACATTTTGGTGTAATTTTTGTGCTAAAGTGAGCCTTTGGGCTAATTTTAT
This sequence comes from Dendrobium huoshanense, assembly GCA_016618105.1. Taxonomy (NCBI): domain Eukaryota; kingdom Viridiplantae; phylum Streptophyta; class Magnoliopsida; order Asparagales; family Orchidaceae; genus Dendrobium; species Dendrobium huoshanense. Next base: position 23,077,634 of record CM028342.1, read on the forward strand.
TTCTTCCAAATACTGTGTTGGCAAGCATCCTACTACACGTTATTTTAAGCAGGGTGATTCTAGATTGTGGTAGAGACTTTGCATGGTTAAATGGGAGGTTGAGCCCTACATTTCTTAGAGCCTTGGTGAAGGAAATGCTTTCTTTTTGGCAAGATTGTTGGTTAGGCAAACAGTCTATTAATTCTATCTTGAACTCATCCTCTATTGCTTCAGTTAAGATTAATTATTTCTTTACAAATTATTGCTAGGATTAAGAGAAACTTTCTAAGGTTGTTCCTGATTTTATTGTTCACCAAATTCTTATCTTGCATATCGATACTAATTCTAAGGACATTACCTGATGTGATTTATCTAGTGATGGTGGCTTTCACTTAAAGAAGCTTGTCATACTTTTTGAGCCTATAGAAATAGTGATAATATTTTTTCTTTGATTTGGTATATGAGCATTCCTACTAACATCTCTATTTTTATTTGGAGAATTCTTCATAGATTTATTCCCACTGATGATAATCTTACCAAAAAAAGGTTTTATGTTACCTTCCAAGTGTCAATGTTGTTACCATATAAAAAATATGCATCATGTTTTTATTTCTGGCCCGATTACTGTCAAAATGTGGGTTTATTTTGATGATTTGCTTCAGTTAAATTATTTTAATACTCATCTGTCTCTTAAATCTTTGCTTAAGGCTTTCTTCATCAATTCTAAAGGGAATATACGTAATGTTATTCCTTCTATCATTTTTTGGCTCCTATGGTTAGAGAGGAATAAGTCTCTCTTTAATGGTATTTAGATGAATCATCAGAAGGTTATTCAAAAGGTTAAAGATAAGATTTTGTCTCTTTGTGCTATTAATTTCCTCTCCTTGAAAAACTTTAAAAACTATTATTTGTTGGTAATGTGTTAGGTCTCAATTTGGAGGGCTTACCTATTTCTTTAAAGATTAACATTATTTATTGGCTCAAACCTCCTATTAAATTTTTAAATTAAAAGTTATGGGTGCTATCATTGGCTCTTTGTTGGGTTGTGATGGAGCTATCAGGGATAGTAATCGTAATCGGATTGTGGCTTTATCTGGACCTATTCTGAGTGGTAATTATGTTGTTGCTACACTTTGGCTATTCTGTATGGTCTTATGGTTTGCTTCTCTCTTAATCATACTAAGATATTTATTGAGATGGATTCTGATTTTGATTTCAAAATTTTAAGTTTTTTGCAGGATAGGTGTTATTCTCCTAATCTTTTTTATCATGTTAGGGAAATTAAAAAACTCTTGTTTTTTTTTTGAATTTTCCTTTCAACATATTTTCAAGGAAGGTAATGCTTGTGCCAATTCCTTATCTAGCTTCCCGATTAGCTAAAAAATACACACCTTAGCCAATTACTTATCATTAATGACCATAATAAAATTAGAAGCCACATTCTCCATCTTATCCTTGGCCTCTTTGGTCGATGTCACCATAATTTTTGTCGAGTCCATTTCAAACTGGTGTTGACTTCACAGTTGTGCGATCTCTATCCCCAATAGATTAAACTTCTTTATCATTTTTAAAAGGCTCTTTTTCTTCTCCTCCTGGTTAACTTGGACCATCTTCCTCATTTCATCCATGTGACCTTCTCTAGCGACATAGCTAAAATTATGTATGCCTAAAAGAAATAATTTCAATGAATTGGAAAACAAATTCATGGCCGAGCAAGCTTATCCTTGATAACCTAGTTCTTATATATACTTATCCAATGGCTCACTGTGAAGAAGCTTAACATTCTTAAAGCACCTGTTGTATATCAGGTTATGACCCTATTCTTCATTCTAAGAACATTTCTTCTCACTAGGGGGTGAGACCTCGTCATTATTCGGTTGTATGTAGCACATGGACTCCTCTAAGACCCTAACACACTCAACTAGATCTTTTCCTTTTCTCGAGATATTAAGCCCCTTGCTCCTAAGCATGAGCTTTCCAGACACTTCCTCCCAACCAAAGGATTCTATAACTTCTTTTGCCCTTGGAGATGGGGAATGACAATTTTTTTTTCTTGGATGCTCACAGCCTCTTTGATATTGGTACCTTGGAGCTCATCCCTACATCCACTTTTTTTTTTTTTACTTTTTTTAGTGGACCTCAAGGTGAAGTTTAGAACTGACCATACAAGGCTTCTCCATTATCTTCATTACTGATAATTAAAATCTTCAAAGAAACCATGTCAAAAGGAAAAGTGAAACCTACAACATTCTTTGTGAAATACATACATATAGTCAGAATAAGATAAGATATTCTTCTCATCAAGACAAGCGAGTTACTTACTTTAAAAGGTTTTAAACATTATGATTAGTGACATGTGTTTAATGATAAATGGTTTATTCTTCACCAAAACTAGCACCACCTCATCTTCAAAAGAAAGCCCAAGAAGGACCAACTTTTTCTTCCTCAGTCCATCAAAGTTGTCTTCACCTTCCAGTCAGGCCGACTTAGAACAATAATGAACTTCACCTACCAATATTACACCATATTCGCCAGGCCTATGGTCTTGTTAAACACATGTAAAACTAGATGAAGGTCTCGTAGGATGCCTTTGTTCTGAATACATATCTAAACAAGTTCAATGACCATGAAAAGCTATATTCCCATATAAGATAAGAAAATTTGACAATCACCGCTATAGACTTTGGAAAAATTTGATCCCAAATAACTACATAAAAATTTAGAATCTCTTTTATCTTAGCACATAATGAGATAAAAGCTCCAATGTAAAGTGATCAACAAGAATGAACAACTCCCCATCCAACACACAGTTAATACACTTATCTTCATTCAACGATTTTGCAAAGTAGACAACAAGAGTAAATTAGAAAGCATGGAAAACATATTTAGAAAAATCTTTCGTAAGGAGAGTACTATGTAATTATTTCTTGCAAATGAATTTAATCATACACTCGCAAAGACTAAACATATCAGCTGAAATGTTCGAGAATAAAAGAACCAAAACAGATAAAGTGAAGGTCTAATCATAGAGCCCTACTTCTCTTATTTATTGTCTGAACCTGACATACCAGGATCAAAAAATCTTAAATTAAATTCAATTTGGAAGACCACACCATTCATTCTCATTATTATAAGATCGGATGACCTAATTAAACTTACTCCCAAACTTTACATCAATAACTCTTAAAATTTATGGCACACCTGCCACCTCATCTTATTCGATGAGATTTTAGAGAAAATGTTTCTCTTTATGTAGGTCACTTCAAGAAGCCAAAGATTTTATTCAAAAGTGACAATCGTCCCTAAAGTTCACAAAATGAATACATAACTCAATAAATAAAAATAGAATCATCCCATATGGTGACTACCTAGGATATGCTCTAGCATATTATCTTTTTCCATACTTAGCACTAATCTTTCCATCCTATCAAGATACTCAATAACATATTAAGCACCTAAAGGAACCTTCCAATTTAGTCTAACTAAGAATCATACACCACTCAACATCCATCAAGTTTATATTACTCCACATAGCTTCCATCTGATCATTCAACGAGGCCACCACACCTCTAAGATCAACATCACTAGTAATAACAAATCTCTCTCCACCAACTTTAAGATAGCCCGCGTCTCCAGTCTTTACTATCAACTCCTTGGCTATAAGCCTTATGACGATTTCTTCTGATGAAATCCATTCCATGGGAGGGGTGAGGTTGGTAAAAAAGTAGTACGAGAACAAATTCAGGGGTTACTCAAGGATGTTGTCTCCATCCACTCCTTAGCAACCTCTTCAACCTTTTCATACTCATGGAATTATTGTCAATTACTTCATTTTGTTATGTGAAGGTTGCCCCTTTTAGAGAGGCTTCACCCATGAATGCTTAAATGCTCTCAAGAGGTAAATGATGATTCCATATTCCATTCAAAGACCCTACATATTCATCAATCACAATTAGAGGAAAAGGAGCAACCATCTCTTTAATCCTCATAATGGGGTAAGATGATTGATCATCCTCAATAATAACCAAATTCTTAATATCAACTTGCATCATTTTTAATAGAGTACTCGCGATAAGATTTATCAAGTCCATGGGTACTCATACCACTTATCAAATAATAACCTTTCTCAGTATCCAATTCCACATTCAGGACCTCCTTCCTAAAAGTAGCTCGTGCTCTCTCAAAGGCTGCCTTCTTGGAAGAACAAACTATGAGAAAGAGGAATGATCCATCTTGCCAAATTCATATAAGGCTCATAAGTTGGAAGTAGACATAGGCATTTGCTAGGCTCTAAGAAAGTATTTATAGTGAAATTTTGAGATGAGATTGTTCAGTCTCAAGTGATATACAAATGTCACAAATCAAGGTTGTAAATTCTTATTTACTAACACACACTACGAGAAAACACGTGATTACCATCAGAATTTCCGGCGGATTTTTTTGCGCCGGCATTGTCGGCGCAGGTTCTGGCGGAATGATGCGACGTAAAGTTTACGGCGTTATTTCCGGCAGAACCGACGCCGGAAATTTACCGACGTCCATTGCACCGGAAATACCGCCGGTGAAAAGGGCTCTGGATTATTTCCGTCGCAGATTACAACGGAAACGTTCTTTTAAACTCAACGAAACCGTTCCGGCGGATTAATGCGCCGGCTTATTTAAACTCAACGAACACGTTCCGGCGCATTGTCCGACGGTAACATTACCGGCGGACGTTCCGCCGGAAAGGCCGCCGCTAAAAGCCCTAAAATGCGAATCGGAGCCCTCTGGGCCGTCATTCTTTTCGCTACTCTCTCTCACCTCGCCTGCTTCGCCCGTCGCCGTTCGTCGCTGGCCGAAGATTGACGTCAAAAACGGTGTCGGAACTATTTCCGACGCAACATATGCGTCGGAAAAAATTTATCGACGCACCCAAAACCAGCGGAGATATTTGCGCCGGAACATGCGCCGGAAACGAACGGTTCCGTTGGATTTTACATTTGTTCCGGCGGATTCTGTCCGCCGGTAATAACAGGTTTTCTTGTAGTGACATTTTCTATTATTTATTATTTATTTAATTTTCCTTTTCTACATTAGAAGATCAAAGGGTCAAATAAATCAAGAAAATAAATGTACACCAATGATTACTTGTGCAAGTACCTTCTTGTAATTATCTAATAGTTATGTTTAGGTTATGCTTAAGGAGGATTTCATCCTCTTTCAGGATAGTTCATTTGAATGACTCACTTAAGAGCTAGGAATAAGCTTATCACTTGAGCAAGATGGACCTCCTCTAACCACTTCTTCGAAGTAGTTGCCCTCCTTGATGGGAGTGGCCTTAGATGTTACTCTCTTAGATGGATAAATCATTTTTCATTTTGTTGAAAGTCATATATTCTATGTGAGACCTATAAAAAATCAAGATAAAGACACACATCTCATTTACAAGATAACTCTAAAGACCGTATCATCTTTCAGCTCAAAGATTAACATCAAATAATCATTTATCCTCCTCTTGCTCTAGTGGGGTGATCATAAACTCTCTTCCTATTTCATCCTAACTCGATCTCTACATGCCCATATGTACATCTCACTCACATCTTCTCCCATAAGATTGCAGCATCACTCAATATAGTTGATAGAGGTACATTAAAAACTAATAGTATGACTATTATGCCCCGTACACATTCTACTACTATAACTCACTAAGCACATAAATAGTGTGAGGGAGATACAAGAAGAATAAAATGAAAGGACCTTAACAGAAGAAAAGTAAACCTAATACCATGATGAAAAAGAGATGTTACTTTTTTCTAGTTTAACTAAAGCTTTGTAAGATAGAGGTCTTGCCAATCTCCCAATCTTATACTTCTAGCTGTGATAATAAAGATTTTTTTCAAATCCATGCTCTTTATTCCCCTCTTTTAGAAAGTTTGTGAGGGTTGTTAAACCGTAAAAAACTATTCCCAAGGCTAACCAAGAAGGGGGTAAATTGGTTATTTAAAATTTTCTTTAACGAAAAAAAAAATCCTTTTAAATATTTAGAAAAAATTATTTATGTTGAAGCAACTGTAATTTCACAAAAACAAAATTAGAGATTTCAACCATAGAACAAATCACAGAATAATGTGGAAATTAAATGCAAAGAGTAACCTAAAAGAACACACCATATTTATAGTGTTTCGATCAACTTGACCTACGTCCCCTCCCTGAAACCCTCCTTTCCAAGTTTTTCACTAAAAGTAGTGTCTCTCCTTTTTACCCTGCATTAAGGAGTAGAAGTCCTTACAAAATATTTTCATCGACCCGATGAGGCAGAGTACCCTGAATCCTTTTACTCTCTCATGGAGTAGGCAAAGAACCTTGGAATCCTTTTACTCCCTCCTGGAGTAGGCAGAGAACCTTGGAATTCTTTTACTCCCTCCTAAAGTAGGCAGAGAACCTTAGAATCATTTTTTACTGTCCTGGTGAAGGAAAAGAATCTAGATCTAATACTGATGAAGATCTCCCCCAGAGCCACCAAGGAACTAGAAAAGCAATTTGAAGAAGATGATGGAAACCTTACTTAGAGAAAATTTTTTGTATCCCTCATAACTACCACTCACAATGATTTCTCTCTCCCAAGCCCTATCTTTTCCTTCTGTAAGCTCTCTCTCATATCAAATCTATAACAAAAGTTTGTCTCAAGAGACAATAAGAGAGCCTCAAAAGAAGCCCTAATTTTCAACTTGTCATAAAATATTGTCTAGTATGATAGATATATTGTCTTATACAATTAGTAAAAAATAGCCCTTTCAGTCAGTACAATCAACTTTGCCCGATATGATTAGTTTAAGTATTTGTACAAATTATCCAGTATAATTCTGCGATCGTCTGGGATGATTAGATCAGGATACTATATTGATCATTCAATATGATATGGGACAATGGGTGGTGATCTACATATCATCTTACAACACTCTTGGAATGTCTAGTATGATCTCCTAGATGATTAGAAGAAAATTATGGTTTTCATTATGGATGATAGGGGACTATCCTATAAAATACAATACATCATCTCGTATGATCAAAGCAGATCTTCCTATATGATATGATCAAGAAATCTAACCATAATTATTCCCCTAATCACTGGATTATTTTAAGCATGATTATCATAAATTATATAGGATGATGCATACCATCTTATATAATTAGAACAAATTTTCAAATTTAAAATATTACCTAAATTATGATTAGAAGCTATTTTTCATAATCTAAACTGATCATCCTGTACAATCTTGAATCGTCCATTACAATTAGTTAAGAAATTATAATTACAAGGGAAGCATTAATTATGGTTTCTATTTTTAACTGATCATCTAGTATGATTGAAATCATCTAGTATAATTAGGTCAAAAAATAAAAATATCTCTAACTTATTAAATCACTCACCCTAAATGTGTGTTTGTAAGTTTACTTAACTTGGGATCCACTAGTTATATGACTTGACTCAAGAAAGGTAAAAAGTACATTGAAATTTAAATTACAAATAAACTCAACCCTAGTCTACTAGATCTTGGGTTTATTGGCATTGCAAGTGAACTTGTGGACCTGAAAGTTAGTGAGCAGGAAAAGCAAATTAAATATGCAAGAATAGTAGTAGTAAAGAAACAATAATATTTGTTATCATCAAAATCATTATATGTGACCGCAAATTTGTAATAATGTCCCCCTTTTTTATGATGGCAAAATTATTGTAAAAAAAAAAATTCAAAGCTCTTTGACATTTTCCTAAACACCCCCTCAGAAGATGAAATTCTGAAAGTAAGGGGAGTTAAATAATAATTTTTTTAAAGGAAATATGAGCCATAAGAAAAATAGAGTACAAACAGGGAAAATAGATAAAATTAAATTTTACTAAACCATAAAGCAAAATAACACACTACTCCTTTTACCATCACAAAAAGGTGGAAAATGGAAAAATACTAAACAAAATAAAGTACAGAAAGGTAGACCAGTACAAACAAAAAAATAAAAGGTTTGTCAACCTAGAAAAAGAAGAACCCTAATTAGGTGGAGGAGGTGGTGGTGGTGGATGAAAGTATCGGTAAAGAGAGGCAAACTGCTAGTAAAATCAAGACATATCTTGGTCATGCAGTTGCTACTGTTGTACTACATAGGCATCAAATCAAATTAAGTCTTGATCATGCTACTGTTGTTGCTCGGCTATGTAGGATTCAAATCAAGCCTCTCACTAATCAAACCATTATAATAGCTAATCAATCTGAGATTAATGGCAGATAGGGCCATGTGCAGGGATAAGTTCTTCCTCCTCTTCACCAGGCTCCTCATGAACATTGTCACAACAAGTACTATAAAGGTTGTGGAAGGAGCTATTGGAGTAAAAGATTAGATGGTGATCAGGTGGAGCTAGAAATATAAGATTATATTTTGATTCAAGGATAAAAGAAATGAAATGTCTTAGGGCTAGGTTTGGTTTTATTTTTGTGGCCAGGATCTCTAATGCAGGTGATATGTTCAACATAATGAATGATAAGATTAGGTGCATTAAAATCTAGGTTAGGCATGATATAATAAGTGGTATTTGAAAAGACAGGTGTAATATGAATCTGATCTCGAGCTTTAGGAATAATGGAATTTTGAAGGATATGCTAGAGGGTTCAGTCATCCTTAATTAAGGAGTTTTTTTGAGCTACATGGTATTTAACATTAGTTTCCCTATTGATATTGTTATTAGGAGCCCTGTTAAAATTAGGATATGAAAATAAGATATGAATCTTATCTCAAATGGTAGAGAGGTGAAGATATTCATATAAATCCTAATAGGTAATCTCTAAAGTCTTTCAATTTATATAGGATTATAAGGAAGTATAAGTATTGTTAGTGCAAAAAATGGAAAATAATTCAAGTAAGAGCTCTAAATTAAATGGAAAAGCTAGAGTAAGGAGAAACACAAGAGTTGTTATAGATAATAGATTAAGTAACTAAAAGTTTTGAACATTTTGATTGATTATTCTTTAGGGGTAATGCCATCACTCTTGTAGCAATTATAAGCTGCTTCATATACCTCTTTATTGAAATGAGGATTGATATCCAGCCTTGATAAGCTTCTAGTATGCATTCTGGATCTTTTCCCACCAGACATTGTAAGAGTAAGACTGCTCAAGTAGGTGAGAAGAAGAGTTGGAATGCTTGGAGTGAAGAAGAAACCATGATTTGAGGATGTTTATATAGAATCATCTAGATCATACTAGATAATCATGAGATCATACATGATGATATAGTCTAATCAATTCAACTAGACAATTGGTCAAATAATTAATTGAATTATCTGGTACAATCAGACATCGTACGTGATGCTTAGACATGGGATGATCATCCTGACTTAACCTGTATGATCTTTTAATATTTGGATCGTATGGGACGAACATGTGTATCATCCTGAATGATGTGTAATAATGGATCAACCTAATAACATTCAAATCATCCAATAACTCTTGCCAGTTGGATCATCTAGCAAGAAGTATGAATCATATGAGATGATCACTAATAATTGATTTATATTAGCCATTAGATGTTTTGTGACTAGAGAGGTGCATTTTTGTTTAGATCGTATACGATGATGTGAGCAAAATAGAAAATTTTAGGACAAGGAATGTGATGATCAGGAGGATTTTAAAATAAAAAAAAACACTAAAAGCATAAAATAACACAAAAAAAATAAACCAAAAACTCTAGTCGAAAATCAAAATAAAAGAACTTTTTTTAATCGATCAACTCTAGTAAATGATAAATTTTTCTTGTGAGTAGATTAAAAATCAGTAAGATATGAATTGACAACGTTGAAAGAAAGGGTAGAAAATTGATCTTATGAACCCTAGCTTGGACTCCTTACAGGTTAAAATTCTGTTTAAACAAACTTCAAATTCAAATGAGAAATTAGATAAGAAAAGTGATCTTCTCAAACTTTGTTTCAAAAAATAATCTAATAAAATAATATTACAAAGTAATTAATCAGAAACATGATTTTCAAAATTTAAGTGTTTAAAGATATTAAGTGGCACATGAATTCTTCTAAGGTTTAAGGATTTGAAAGAATGAAGCTTATTTTTTGTGGGCTTTGTTTGTACCTCTTTTTTAGTTATCAGACTAACTTTACATAACGTTTTATTTTTGATACACTTTGGTGTATCTTGCAATTACTTGGTGGTTATTGCATATCTTTTTAGTGTTTTTGGGGTCATTTTGTGCCTATTATCATTTTTGCATGCTGGCTTTCTTTCAAAAAATTTAAATACTCTTAGTTATGAGATTATCTTTTAGATATAAGAGAAGAAAAATTAACTCTTTAATATAAGGAGTAAACTACAAAATAGAATCATATCCATATGATTAAAGCATTAACCTGATTATGAAAGATTGACCATGATTTCATTGACTTAGAACATTATTCATATAATATAGATTATTGTTAGAAGACTAAATAGATCTCTATTTCAAAGTTCAATTTTTGATTTGAAATAGATTTTGATTCAAAAGAAATTAACTCACGAAGGGAGCTAGAGGAAGAGAGACAATCATTGATGTTTCTTCCTTTAATTGATTTAGGAAAGTCAATCACTACTTACTAATTTCTAAAACCAAAAGCAACACAAAAATGTCATTTAAGTAATCAACTTTAGAAGTTATCATCAATTTGATTCCTTAAAAACACTAAAGGAAAAACAAAAAAAAAATTGAAAAACATAAAATAGAAAAACATAAATAGACATACAAATAAAACATCATAAATTGAAAGAAACAACTTCAAACATTAATATCTATTACACCTAATCTAGTTCTTAAGATGATAAAAGTTTCAAAGGCCAGTAGTTTTGTAAATATATCAATAATTTGGTTTTTAGTGGCCATAAGGTGTAGCTCTATGTCTCCTTTAGTTACATAGTCTGTAATGAAGGGGTGCCTTATGCCAATGTGTTGGTTTTGGAGTGTTGGATTGGATTCTTATAATTTCATATGGAACTAGTGTTATCACATAGGATTAAAATTGTGCGCATACATAATCCTCAATCTAGAATTTGTTGCTTTAATTAGAGGACTAGGGACACATAACTTCCTAAGGTTATATACTCAGCTTCAGTAGTGGACAAGGCAACTAAGTTCTATTTTCTACTAGACTAGGAGACTAAAGATTATCTTATGAATATACATATTATAGAAGTTCTTTTTTTATCAACTCAGCATCCCAAAAATTTTAGATCAGAATATCTCATAATATCAAAAGATGTGTTATGCCTAGGATACCAAATTCCTAAGTCTGGGGTTCCTAAGAGATACATAAAAATTCTCTTAACAACAGTCAAGTGGGATACTTTTGGATTAACCTAAAATATAACATAGAGATAAACACTTACATAATATCAGGTCTGCTAGTAGTCAAATAAATAAGTGAATTAATTATTCCTCTTTATTTCTTTTGATGAATAGATTTTTTATTTGAATCCTTATCTAATTGAATAGTGAAACACATAGGAGAGTTGATTATCTTGGCTTTATCTATTTCAAATTTATTAAAGGATATCCTTAATATATTTTGATTTACTAAGTTCTATCATCCTTTTTCCTTATCCTAAATCAAAGAAAGTAAGTCAGTTCTCCCATCATACTCATCTCAAATTCCTTACTCATTATTTTTGAAAAATCATCACATTAACTTTTATCAAAAGATCCAAACAAAATATCATCAACATTTAGATAATGAGTAGTTCCTCTCTTACTCTTTTCAAAAATAGGGTGGTGTCTACGCTCCCCTTAACAAAGGTTCTTTCTAATAGGAATGTGCTTAGCCTTTCATACCATGCCCTAGGTGCTTATTTTAGTCCAAATAATACCTTTTTTTAATTTGAACACATGTTTAGGAAATTATAAAATTTTAAAGCTAGTGGGTTATTCAACATACACATCTTCTACTATTACACCATTCAGAACGGAACTCTTAACATCCATTTAGTACAATTTGAATCCCTTAAAACAAGCAAAGGCTAGTATAGTACCTTAATGGCTTCCAATCTAGGTACCAGGGCAAAAGTTTCTTCAAAGTCAATCCCTTCTATTTGGTTATACCCCATAGTTACCAATCTTTCTTATTTCTCACCACTACACCTAAATCATTAATTTTATTTTTGAAAACTCATTTAGTTCCAACCACACTCTAGTTCTTATGTAATTCAATAAGTTTCCAAAAATCATTCCTCATAAATTGATTTAACTCTTTTTGCATGGTTAAGATCTAGAATTCATCAGATAGGGCTTGATTTATGTTGGTGGGTTTAGTAATTGAAATGAAGGCAGAGTGGTTTACTTCTTTTATAAGTTTATGCCTAGTTATAACACCTTCATATGGGTATACTAAGATCTGTTCTTTAGGATGACTTGAAGAATATCTCCATTCTCTAGGTAATGTATTTTCAAGTTCTACCCTTTCCTCCAAATTTATAGATTCTAATCCTTGGGTGACTTATATAACCTCTTCTTCTTCTTATACCTAGACCCTCTAGAATTATCAATTTCATCAAATACAACTTGAGTGGTTTCCTCAACTACTAGTGTTCTTTTATTGAAAACTTTATAAGATTTCCCAACATTTGAGTAACCTAGGAACACTCCATCATCAGATTTGGGGTAAAATTTTCCTAGTAGAGATTTTCCATTATTCAAAATAAACACTTTACCTCCAAAGACATGAAGGTGAAAGAGGTTGTGTGTCATACCCTTAAGAATTTCATAGGATGTCTAGTTCAGCTTGGATCTAACATTTACTCTATTTAGAACATAAAAGGATGTATTGACCACTTTTGCCAAAAAGTATTTAGGACGTGAAAATTCAACTAACATGGCTTTAGCAGCTGCTACCAAGGTCCTATTCTTTCTTTTAGTAACCCTATTCTGTTGAGGGGTTCTAGGAGATGAAAATTTATGATAATATCCCTTGCTCCTTATAGTAAGATTCAAATTTCTCATTCTTAAACTCTCCACCATGGTCACTATAAAAGGTTAAAATTTCACAACCTAATTTCCTTTGAATCCAAGTGGAAAAATACCTAAACTCCTCTAATGATTCACTTTTATGAGATATGAATCTAACCCACGTAAGTCTCAAATAATCTTTAACAATCACATACCCAAAGACATTACCTCCTAAGCTTATAGTGCTAATAGGTACAAAGAGATTATTGTGTAGGACTTCTAAGGGTTTGCTATTATTAATGTCATTGATTTAGTGGAAAGATGATTTGACTCATTTTCCTAATTAATAGGCATTGCACAGGTGGTCCTTAGTGAACTCTAATTTTATAATTCCTCTCATTAAGGATTTTTGGGTGATTTCTCTAAGGTTTTTCATAGTTGCATGATACACTCTCCTGCCATAACCAAATTTCATCATCAACTATTTTTAGGCAAAAAGAAGCAATAGGTTCAACATTGTTTAAATCAAGCATGAAAGCATTATTGATTCTTTTTTCCTTACAGCACAGTATTTCCATTTAAGTTACTCATACAATTGGTAGAAAAAAAATTAATACTAAATAATTTATCATAAAGTTAGCTTATACTAAGTAGGTTATGTTTCAAGCCATCTTGTAGTAAAATATTTTCAATAATAAAATTCTTATAGTAGCTAATTATACCTTGCCTCCTGCCATGGCCTCTAGCCAAAAGAATTGATTTACAGCTCCAGTCATATGCCTTAAACATCTACTATCCATGTAACATATTCTATCACAAGGCCTTTTGGGAGAGCATCCCTACAAATCATCAGATGTTAGATTTGGGAACCCAAACATGCTTAGGTCCCATCTAATGAAAAGAAGAATAAAGTACAAACATGATATGTTGTGAATTTTAAATTTTTGGTCTCTACACCAAATGTATTCTACAGTGAATGGTACAAGTGTGGTAGATATGTTAACATTCCATAAGAAAAACATCTAACACTAGGAGAAGGATTTACTAATGTATTAGGGTTATGGTGCTTCTTAGGTTTAAATAATGCATACGGATATAATGGATTATAAAACTCTTTAAGTGATGGTGGATTTTTATTTTCTTTGAAAGCATTTAGTTTTATTTGTAAAAATTAATTAGCACTTTCAACAATTGAATTTTAAATTTTCAACGTATGCTCCCTATTATATATTTTAGATGCATGTGTTTCTAATCTCTTGTATGCATTTTCTAATTCAATATGATATATTTTTAAGGAATCTTGTAGCACAGTTAATTCAAAATGCTTCTTGTTTAAAATGTTAAATTCATCTAACAAAGCCATGTGATTACTATCAAGAGTGGAGTGGTCTTTTCTTATGCATTCATGCTCTTTTTGCAGAGTTGAAAAATCAGATTTAAGACTGTCATGTGATTTTTTAAGCTTCCTATATGCAGTATGAATTTTTTTCAAAACTTTAAATAATTAATCATATGTAATCTCACGTACCTCCTCTTAATCAAAATAATCAAGATGATCTCTTTCCATTAAGCATAGGTACTGGTAACCTCCTCTTCTACTTTAGTTTCAGAACAGTCTGATGTTGAATCTACCCAGAAAGTTTTTTGGGTCCATTGCTTGCCCTTCATGAATTTCAATTTTTCTTCACCTTTCTCCTTTCTTGGGGGAGCTTTAAGAGTTCGACAATCAAACTTCTTCCTACATTCAAAGCATATAACATCATAAGAAATTTTAGAACTCCTACCATTCTTACCATTATTCCATTATTGATGATGTTTTTGTTTCTTCTTTAAAAAGTTCTTGAATTATCTTATCATCAAGGCAATGTCATCAACAACTTTTCCAAAAGAGTAACTGTCAGAATTATCAGCCTTTAAGGAAAAAAATTTCTTTTATATCCTTTCACTCGAATCAAGCTTCTTTTAACTCACTCCTTGCTTGTAGGAAAAGAGTGATCGAAGTAAGTTATCTATGGAATAAAAATTTATATCTTTAGATTCAATAATGGTAGTTATTTTTGCATCATAGGCAGATGGAAAAATAATGAAGAATTATGTTAACTTCTTCATTGTTTGTAAGTTCTCTTCCAAAGGAATGTAGGGATGTAACAATCTGTGTAAACCTATTATACATTTCAGAAATATATTCGCTAAGTTTCATGTTAAAAAGTTCATAATCATGAAAAAGAATGTTTAACCTATATTATTTTACTTCATTTTTTCCTTCATATGTAATGAAAAGTTTGTTCTAAATTTCTTTACCAATAGAAAAACTAGAAACACATATACAATATTTCAAATATTTGGCATTCAGTTAGGCTAAATATCTATCATCAGTAGTCCATTCAAAAAAAGGAAACTTAGTCCTAATTCTATTTATTAAATGAAAGGTGCAAAATATCCATCCTGTACAAGCATCCACATTTAATAATCAATTGATTGTAAAAAGTGGACATGCCAGTTTTTCAAAAATCAAAAGGAATATTATAAAATAGAGGTGGTCTAGTTATTGATTATCCTTCTATAGTATTACAATTACCAAATTTAGCCAAAGATAGTTTTTTAAAAGTTTTCTAAAACTTAATTTATGAATCACACTATGATACCACTTGAAAGTTTGTGAAGATTGTTAAACCCTAAAGAACTAGTTATAAGACTAACCAAGAGGGGGATATCTGGTTAATTAAAAATCTCTTTAACAAAAAAGAAAATCTTTTTGAATGTTTCAAAACAAATAATTTATGTGGAAGCAATAATAATTTCACAATAATAAAAATAAGAGATTTTGACCACATAACAAATCACAAAAAAAATATGGAAATTTAATGTGGAAAGTAACTAGAAAGAATACACTAGATTTATTGTTATTTGGTCAACTTAACCTACGTCCACTCCCCGTAAACCTCCTTTCTTTGTATTACACTAAAATTAGTGTCTCTCCATTTCACCCATAGGAAGGTGAAGAAGCTCTTACAAAATCTTTCTACCAACCCGGTGCGGCAGAGTATAATGAATCCTTTTATTCCCTCCTAGAGTAGACAGAGAACCTTAGAATTCTTTTACTTTCTCCTAGAGTAGGCCGAGAACTTTGAAAACATTTTTCACCCTTCTAGTGAAGGAAGAGAACTTAGAACAAATGCTATTAAAGATATCCTCTAGAGCCACCAAAGAACCAGAAAAGTAACTTGAAGAATTTGATATAAGCCTTTCTTGGAGCAACATGATTAAATCCCTTACAACTCTCCCTCACAAGGATTTCTCTCTCTCAATACCTCTCTCTTCCTTCTCTAAGCTCTCTCTCAGATTAACTCCATAGCAAAAAATTTCATAAGAGATAATAAGAGAGCTTAAAAAGAGAGTCTCAAAAGAAGCCCTAATTTTCAACTTGCCATCAAATATCATCCAATACGATAGATGGATCGTCCTGTATGACCGGTAAAAAATATCCCTTTTTCCAGTATAAATACCTTTGTCATGTACTATCAATTCAAGTATTTATACAGATCATCTAGTAGTATTTTGTGATAATCCAGGATGATTAGTTCAAGATACTATATTGATCATCCAGTATGATATGGGATGATAGTTACATATCATCCAGTAACCCTGTCGGGATCTCCAGAGACCTCCAAGTTGATTAGATGAAATTTATGGTTTTTGTCTTGGATGATAGGGGATTGTCCTATAAAATATAATAGATGATTTAGTATAATCTAAGAAAATCATCCAATATGATATAATCAAGCAATCTAATCGTAATTATTCCCCTTATCACCAGATCAATTTAGGCAAGATTGTTATAAATTATCTAAGATAATGCATATCATCATGTATGATTAGAAAAAAGTTTAAAAATTAAAATATACTTAAATTTTGATTGGTGGTTATTTTTTACAATCTAGACTAATCGCCCTATACGATCTTTAATCATCTAGTATGATTAGTTAAGTAATCTTAATTACCAGGGATGCCCTAATTAGAGTTTCTATTTTTAACTGATCATCCAGTATGATTGAAATCATCCTGTACAATTAGGTCAAAAAAAATAAAAAAAATTTCTAACTCACTAAATCACTCCCCATGAATGTGTGTGTACATGGTTACTTAGCTTAGAGTCCACCAGATATATGACTTGACTCTATAATGGTAAAAAGTACATTGAAATTTAAATTATAGATAGACTCAATCCTAGTCTACCCTATCTAGATTTTTTAGCATTACAAAGGCACTTATCGACCAGAATAGTAAGTGAGCAAGGAAAGTAAAATAGATATACAAGAATAGTAATAGTAAAAAAATAATAATACTTATTATCATCAAAATTACTATACGTGAAGCCAGATTTGCAACACTTTATTTCTTCCTTCATCATCCTCACATATAAGACTTGGGCTCACAAGTAGGTTCGTAAAATATAGTCTAACAACATCCATAGAAAAATTATGATTCAGTAGTTGGGTTCCACAATACATCTCAAAAAGTGAAATAATGATATTGCTCAACCTTATATTATGCAACTAAGGCATGTATTCTATACAAAAATGATTTTTTTCTAGGCCTTCAATATCCGGCTCATCCAACATGTCTACAAAGCTTTTGTAGATTGAAAAATATAAAATGAAAGTAAGAATTAAAAATGACATATATGCATACAAATATATTCCTCTAAACTTTTTTAGCTTATCCAAAGAGCACCTATATATATAATCCTATTAATATATATGAATTAGCTAAGAAAAAATAAAGTGAAATCCTAATTATATCCTAATTATAAGATTCTTAGAGATGTGTATATTATAACATTTTGTATGTGTTAAGCTTGTGTAGGTAATCACCTAAGTATAGTATGATGTTGAAATCAGAAGTAACATAAGAGTACTCAAGTTCATTAGCCAAATAATGGTTATAATTTAAATAATTACTAATTTATAAAGCTTATTAACATATTTTATTACTTTAAGGTTTGATCATTATGGTTTATACAGAATGTAAGAGAGTTGATCATAATTCATCATAACATTAACCATGTGATTTCAAGTCCTAGAAATTATGTTATAAAGAATATAGAGATATGAAACCCATCTCTAATTCTTTATGCTCTAAGATATGGAATATATTGTATGGTGATAATGGAAGAAGGTGTAACACTCTAGAAGATCCAAAAACCAATATTTAAATTTAAAACATAAGTGACTCATACTACTAGGAATGAGATGAAAATTGTCTCAAAGTCCTTAACTCCAATTTGTATGAAATTTAAGGATTTAAAGGCACCTTCATAATATACACATTTCATTCTAAAGTGGGTGATTTAATTCAATGTTTATTAGGTCTAGTGATATACAAGCATCACCTTAGTATGCAATCTCATACCATATTTCTTTAAGGTTTAACAAAATCTAACCATGGTTTAATTCTCTAGTGATGTTGTTCTAAGGTCTTTATGGTCAATTGAAGTGAAAGCATACTTTTGAAGAGGAGCAGTTAAAATAGATGCAATAGTGACAAAATAGCAAACAAAACTTTAGTAATATACAATAAGGCTAAAACATTATAGTAATCCATTAATATTATATGTAGAGGCCAATCAAGAATGGTGCAAAATTTATCATTATTTATGCTAAGATTAGTAGCTGAGATGATGTGTCCAACAAGTTGATTTGATTTTGACCTAAGGATCCACTTGGACTATTAGAGAAAATTTTAGAGCTTATATATAATAAAAAAAATAAGTTTAAGGTGATTAGTGTGGGATTTAATGGTGTTGCATATGAAGATATAAATGAAGAAGAAAGAAAATTGCCACAACTAATATTCTAAATGTTTATCATAATACTATATAAGGTAGAGGTTGAATTCAATAGCTTGAAAGAAATAACAATGAACTCATGATGCCTATTATATTTTCAAAAGTAGTTTTGAAATATCATCGATTGCCTTTTAAATTTGGTGGTATCTAATGTATAAATCAAGCTTTCAAAAAAAGGCATAGTTGCAGGTGTTAAAGTGGCGTGAACCATCATTCGTTTTTACTAATAGAAATAGTAAAGAGGGATCAGTGGCTATCTTTTAAAAATACAAATATTTCTATGGGAAGACATTGATTGGTATCATATCATGGTTTAGGTAAATTCTATGATATTTAAGTCGAGTTGGGAAAATAATATCTTATTTTTTTAAAGAGAGGTTTATATTGTTATAGGATGGATTATATATGGTATGAAATAATTGGAGAAAAAGTTATTTTAGGAATATTGGTGGATTTCGTGGCTAAAAAAGTTAGCTTGTAGTTGGAAACAATAGATTTTTGAATTAAGAGTTTCATTAATTGGCTGTAGAGAACTGATTCAATATTTAGGAAGTAATTCACTTAGAAAATCAAAGAATATACTTGCTTAAGAAAATATATGTGAGTATAAAATAGTTTGTGGTGGGGTTACCTATCTACTTGAGCCATTTAATGTTATGGGAAATGTAGGCTCCTTCAATTAGAAGGACAAAGAATGCCAAGAAGAATGAGATGCCTTTTGGGAGTAAATAGTGTTATTGCATTTTAGCAATGCATGAAAGCTTATTACCATTCATGATGAAGACTTTCAATGCTTGGGTTAAATTTTAAAAATTAGACTAAATGGTTTTGAATGAAGTCATGGTTAGAGCCACTATCAATTAAGATTTTCATTATAGTGGTGGCCACAATACTACCAAAGCTAAAGGCCAATGTTTTATATTGACCTTATGAGGTATGAATAATAATTTTAGGTTGTGGAATGGAATTATGGGTGATGTCATCTAATGGTTACTCTATAGATGGAGAAAAATCATGTAGTATAGGGTGGGCTATTTTATTTTTATGGTGGAAGGGTTGAAAAATAGAGAAAAAAATATCTTTTGCAAAAATATTAATAGTTAAACATTTCATTACAACTAAAATAAAATCCTTTTCATAATAATTAAGGTCCTTGACATGAGTTAATCTTCATTTAGGTAATGATTATTTTGAAAAGGACAGAGCTAGTTTGTGTGTGAGGGGGGAGGTGGTGTAGGAGTATGGGATATAGAGTAATGGTGAAGAGATAATAGTGGTTGTAGTGTTCTCAAGTTTGTTGTCCATGTTTTTATCTTTAATAAGCTTAGCAACCTCAATGGCTTAGTCAAGTAAGGAAAACCAATGGATGCAAACATCAAATTGAGTTATCAGTATCAATTGGGATTAAAAATTGCTTTGAAGGAAGTCTTCATCAATACTGGAAACTTTATTTGATAGTTGTTGAAATTGTATTTGGTACTCCATGACTATGAATATTTACATTAATTTGATAGGTTTCCTTATAGATCATGTTTTTGTAGGGGCCATAGTGGTCAAGTAGATGGTAAAAGTAACTTTGTTTTATATATTTTTAATATAAGCTAAAAATAACATATTAACATATATTTTTTACTCTCAAGAGAAAATTCATAGTAAGAAGATACATTTATAGTTTTTTAGAATAATTATATAGGAAAAACAAAAAAAATTATCAAAAAAATTGAAAATTTTAAGTTGAATGTACTTGGATCGTACTGTACGATCATACTTCGTACATATGAATAGTTCAAAAGCCATGTATAATATTGTATGTGCTTTATTAGTCATATGTATAAACTGACATCGTACTGTATGAATAGTTCAAAATTAAATAATTTCATCCATTATGATTTAGTATAAAAACATTTCATACACTATGAATCATCAGTAAGAACTATATATCGTACAATACAAAAAAATTTAAATAAATCATGCTTTATATGGTACTAACATGGATGAACCAATTTCATACTATAGACATTGTTTGTATGGATCCAACTTTGTACAGTATATATCATTCAAAACATTTTTGTGTTCGTATGGGATAAATCGGTACGCAACCATTTCATACTCTTGGCATCATCTGTATGAATCAAACTTCGTACAATATGATTAGTTTAAAAAATGGTGATTTCATTCAAAATGAACTAGTACGTATTCATTTTATACTCTAGACATCATTTGTATAAATCAAATTTTGTACAGTGCTAATAGTTCAAAAGAAATTTTTTTCAAGGCTTGATTTGATTAAGTTCATTATGGAGGAACTATCTAGTCAAATTATCTAGTACGATTTAAAAATTGTACATTATGATTACTTTTAAAAATTAAAGTTTTGACTCACTCCCCTAGTATGTGTGTGCACGATTATCAAATTACAGTCACACTCTCTCAAACTTAACAAAAATAGAAAAAGAACAGACTTCATTACAAGAAACATTAATCTAACCTGTCTTGAAGTCTTTAGCAGTCTCGAGTATGATTGCCCTAAAATATTAATACACACAAACAACATGAAGAAAATATATCCAAAATATGTTAGAAGAAGCAGTGATAACAATAAGAATATTTTGGTGTCATCAAAAATTGACATGATATATAAAAAATATAATCTTGAAATTTAAGTTGCAACACCTTTAATTATAGATTTTGGTATGGAGTTATGTATTTAAGCTGTATTTTAGATTTGATTATTTGAATTTAAGTTATCCAAATACATAATAATAAATTAAATGATTCTTATTGATTGGATAATATTGAAGTTTCATTGAAGGTTGGATTAAGTGTTGATTGAAGATTGGATTGACTTGATGTTTGGATAGGTTTGAAGTTTGAATTGATTTAAAGTCTAGATTGATTTGAGCTTTTGATTGAATTGAAGATTGAATAGTTTTAAAGCCTAGGTTTGATTTGATTTTTAAAGGGTCCCTATGACCTCATATGAAATTGCAGTCAATAAATGGACCCCCAATATATGTAGTATAATAAAGTTCTATTATACATATTAGTATTGACTGAATAGAAAGGTCAATTTTGGAATTTAAATTCTAAGGAAAGGAATTAATCTAACCTTAGGGTATCGAGGTTAAGTTAATACTAGGATAGTGCCATAAAAGGCATACTCAACCACTAGTAGATTAAATCCTAAGGGAACGAAGTGCCTAAACTTAAGAAAAAGAAGGCTTGATTCTGGAGTTAGAAATAATAACTAGGAGATGGTGCCACTAAGGGAATTATCCACCCCTAGGACTTCTAATCCTAAGGAAAGAAAACAAGTTGACTAATATTTATCTGATATATAATATCACATTAAATTTTACTGATTTGAAATTCAAGCTATATCAAGCATAATATTTTTGAGGAAACTTCCATTAACTGGCAACATCGGGTGATTTCCTTTACAATCAACTAGCTAATATGATCCCCTTTCATAGAATATTTCTATGATAAAGGGTCCTTCTCAGGTTGGTTCAAACATCCCGCTAATCTTTTAGTGAGCTAAGATAGGCTTTTGAAGAACCAAGAACATATCTCCTACTTGGAAGATTCTAGGTCGCACTAACTTAACGTGAGCTTGAACCATTCAGGCTTTATAAAAGTCTAAGTTTTGTTGAGCTTGGAGATGACATTCTTCAAGACCCTTTAGGTCTTCTAATTAGAGTTGTGCACTTAATTCTATTATGATCTGGTTCTAAATTATGATTCTAAGTGAAGGAATTTGAACTTCTAGAGGGAGTACGACCTCAGACCCATTTGCTAAGGTAATGGGGTGGATTGGGTTGGGGTTCTGTAAGTGGTATGATAGACCCACAAATCTTCAACCAACCTCACACCCCATTGGTATTTATTATAATCTAGGGTTTTTTTATGATTTGCACCAAGGTTTTATTGAAGACCTCGGCTAACCCATTAGCCAATGGGTAATAGATTTTTTACTATCTCCAATCAATATTATGGTGACTCTATAATTTATTGATTTTCTTAGACTTGAAAGTAGACCCAATATCGAATATGATTTTATGGGGCACACTGAAACATTATATGATATGGTCACATAAGAACTTCATGACATGATGTGATATTATATTGCAAGGGTAACTACTTATGCCCTCTTTGAAAAGTAATCAGTCGCTGCTAAAATGAAGCGTGACCCTTTAAAGAAGGAGGGTCAGTATGCCCTATAATGTCCTTGCCCCAACCTTCAAAGGGCCACAAAGCTATCATGGGAAGCAAAAAGTTAGGCGACTGATATAAAACCACATTATGTACATTGCACTAATGATAGTGTTTTGTAAGGTTCATGCAATTATTAATCATTGTAGGATAGTAGTATCCAAGTATTTTGATATTCAACTTCATCTTAGGGCCTGATTGATGAGAACCGCATAGTCCAGCATTGACCTCATTAATAATCTTTAGGGCCTCTTATTTATAAAGAAAATAGAGCCACATATGATAAAATGATTGATGCTATAATATATTATTGGCACTTAGCTTACAAAACTATGTTTTTATATCATGCGAGTTTTTGATGATACCAAAATCTTATTGTGTTGATTACTATTTCTCCTAACATATATTAGAAAAAAAGTTTTGTGTTACTTGTGTACTAACATTTCAGGAAAATCATACTCCATACTTCTGACTACTTCAAGTTAGATTAGATTAGGGTTTATTATAATTGAAGTCTATACTTTTTCTATTTTTCTTGATTCTGAGAGGGTGTGATTGTAATTGGAAAATCATGCACACACACAAATGGGGAGAGTCAAACTTATATTTTTTAAACTAATCGTACTGTATGATTATGAAATTATACGGGAGATTTGAACTAAGTGTTCCTCTCAAAATCAGTTAATCTAATCTTGCCTTAAAAATTTTTCATTGAATTGTTCATACTATATGAACTTACATTTGTATAGAAGACGTCCAAAGTATAAAATGAATACGTACCAGTTCAACCTGAATAAACTCATAATTTTTTGAACTTATTGTGTTCTACAATCATAGATTCGTACAGACGTCCAGAGTAAAAAAGGGGTGCATGCTAATTTAACCATACGAACATGTAAAATTTTTGAATTGTTCATACTGAACAAAATTAGTTTTGTATAGACAATGTCTAGAGTATAAAATAGACTTACCCTTTTTCATACCAAATGAAGTATGATTGGGTTAAACTTATCATATGGTATAAAATGAATTTTGTACAATATGCTAACTAGAGAATAAAATGCATTCATATCGAATCGTACATGAAAAACTTATTCATTTTTGAACTATTTGTACACTACGATGTCAGGTCATACATACGACTAACAGAGTACAAAAATAGAATCTTATAAGAAAATTTGAACTATTCGTATGTATGATGTGCAATCGTACTGTATGATCCAAGATATTTAAAATCTTCTTTAATAAAAAGAAAAATATTTTTTCATAACTTGATGAGATAGTGAATTACATTCACAATAAAAAGATAAATTATCAATTTCACCCATGCAATTTATCACAATAAATATAAATGTGGAAATAAAGTGCAAAAAAAATAAAGGAAAGAACACACTATATTTATAGTAGTTCGGTCAAACCTTGACTTACGTCCACTCCCCGGAGGCACCCTCTAAGTATTGCACTAAAGCTTAAGTGACTCTCCTTTAGCCCCGACAACTAGGCGAATAAGGCCTTAAGAAATCACTTCCACCTTCCCCGGTGCGGTGGAGGAGCCCGATCCTTTGACACCAAAGAGATCTTCTTCTTCCCAAAACTTTCCTCAAGACAAACCTTCAATCTGAATGTACAAAGGTTTAACTTTCTAGAGAAACCATGTGATATCTCCTCCACACTCCCTTGAAATCCCCTCCAAGGATCTTTTCCCTCTCAAACTCCACCCTTTCCTCTCTCCCTTTCAAGTTCTCTCTCCAAGTTTATGTAGAAGAAAAAAACCATAATGGCTGCCAAAGACTTACAAAGTCTTATGAGAAAGATTAAATAGAGGGCTTCAAAAAGCCCTATAAAATTAATTTAGCCATCAAAGATAGTATAGTATGATCTCAGGATCGTCTAGTATGATTTGTAAAAAGTTGACCTGTTAGTATTATACGATCACCAGTTACTACTGTATGAATAGTTCAATTTGCATGTTTGTATTATATGATGTCCAACTAGTAATGTACAAATAGTTCAATCAAAATGCAGTTCATCTAGGATGAAGCTTGGGACAACCAAAATTATCTTTGTTGATCATAGAGTACGATCAAAATATCAAAATTAAGCCATTTTGATTGACTAATCACATGATTAAATTCGGCAATATTTTATACATTGTATAGTACGATTAACTTCGTATAGTATGATTAGAACAATTTTTCAAATTTAAATTTTTGCCTAATTTAATAGATAGTTGGCTATCTAATTATAATAGATCATACAGTACGATTTGGTGTTTGTACTGTATGATTAGTTATATTTCAAAAATATTTTTTTGGAAAATAAAATATTTTAATTAATTTTTGTAACACCAGATCACATAGTATGAACCATATCGTACAATATGATGTACAAAAAAATTATAATAATTAAAATCATTTTTGCTCTCCCTATGTGTGTACGGTCACTCAGCTAACATATATTATTATAGGACTTTACTCAAAAAATTAAAAATAAATAATTAAAAATTACAGACTAATTTAACATAATATATTCTACCCAATCTTGAGACCTAAATTTTTAAACAACAGTTCATGGTGTACCTGAAATATTAGTTAAACCATAAATAAATATGCACTATAAATATTAGGAGAAATAAAAATGTAATTAATATTATTTATTATCATCAAAATCATGAACTTGGCAGTCTGAGTTGCAACACCAGTAGGGTGTGAAAGGATGCCAGTTCTCTATCATCACTAGGAGGGCGAGAAAGGATTCTACCATACTGGGGATTGGTGAAAGAGAGGTTAATTGTAAGGGCTTCTTGTTGCAAATCTATTTTCATGGCTTATGTTTTGATGATTGACAAACATTATTTCTCTTGGATTGCTTGTTGCTTCTAACGTTTCAGGAATCAAAGATCGGACGAACAAAATGAAGCCAATTCAGGATTGCGTAGGTTTAGGACGAACAAAATGAAGACTGTACTTTTGTTTTTTTACTTCTTGAGTCTTCTTGTAATGGTCAAAGACACTGATGCTAAGTAACCCTTCACACGCACACTTGAGAGACTTAGAATTTCTGTTTTTACTCATATCGGCCAGGACGATTTTGCTATCGGCCAGGACGATTTTGCTTAAAACAGAAAGTCTAAATAAGGAGTCTTAATTAAGGCAGCCGTCATTAACATATCGGCCTGGACGATACATGTATCAGCCAGGACGATATTCTCAAAACAGAAAGAAGTTGCCGCCATAGACAATTAAGGTATACTGTATTTTTAAATTATCGGCCAGGACGATCATGTATCGGCCTGGACGATATTCACAAATTATGCCTTAATTGATCAGGAAATCAAGGGAGTAATTGATCAGGATGATTGATACGATCATATCGTCCTAGACGATCGCAGGATCGGCCAGGACGATCCAGTCAAAAACCTTAAGTTACTTCAGGACGATAAATATCGGCCAGCCCGTATCCAGGGCTATTCTCAGGATGATTTTCCTCTGATTTGAACTAATCGGCCAGGACAATCATGAGATCAGCCTGGACGATCAAGCCAATTTTCAATCGTCCTATTTTGCATCCAAGGCGATGCTCTGGACGATCTTCTTTGATTTGTACTGATCGGCCAGGCCGATGTCCATATCGGCCTGGACAATAAAGTCGGCAACTTGCAATTAATGAGATCCTTTGAAGCTCTTCTATTTAAGAGTTCATGTTCAATGTTTTTAAAGAACCTTTGGCTGCTGCCTTGACCTGAGAAGACCTTGAGGAGAGAAAGACAGAGAGGGAGAGAGAGAAGATCTTGTGAGGGGGAGCTTGTGAGGGGTTTCACAAGGGTTGCTTCAAGGATCAATCTGCTTGTTCTTCATCTAGAGTTTCTCGTCCGTGGAAGGGTCGGTAGAGGTAAGGAGTTAGCTTTTGGTTGTGGTTCTCTGCCAGCTTCAGGTGGAAGCAAAAGGAGGTAGGTTCTTTGCCTTGCTGGGTGGCAAAAAGGAAGTTCTTGTGAGGGCTTCTCCGCCTAGCCGTGGGGGCTAAAGGAGAGTCACGTTTCTTAGTGCAATACTTGGAGGGTACCTCCAAGGAGTGGATGTAGGTCGAGTTGACCGAACCACTATGAATTCTTGTGTTCTTAATTTCTTGCTTCCGCACTTTTATTTCTGCATTTATTTTTGTGGCGTGATTTTGGTTTGTGATTTTCATTCTTAGTAAAAATAAATTTTTTAATTACCAATTCACCCCCCTCTTGGTTAGCTTGGGCCAGTTCTATAGGAACTTTTATTTTATCCAGTGAACGTACGCTCCTCTACGTTCGGTTTTAGACCAAAACAGTGCAATACCGAGTACCGAGTACCGAGTACCGAGTTGTACCGAGTTTTTTAAAAAAACTCGGTATTGCGCTGTTTTGGTCTAAAACCGAACGTAGAGGAGCGTACGTTCACTGGATGTAATAAAAGTTCATTCTATAGGGCTTAACATCCCTAACGAACTTTTAAGTGGTATTAGAGCAGGATTCAAAAATTTAAGTTTGAAAACTTTTTGAATTAGATCCATGGCTAACCTAGGGAATCGTAACACTACGGAAGGGTATTCTATTACCCGACCTCCCCTGTTCGATAACCTACCTTTTGATTTTTGGAAAACCTGCATGTCAACGTTTTTACAATCTACTGATTATCGCATGTGGATGCTTATTCAAGAAGGTTATTCTCCACCTTCTCGTGAAATTAATGGTGTTAAAACTGAAATTTCTTTTACTGAATAGACTTTTGATGAATGAGATTTAGCTCAATTAAATGCAAAATGTTTAAACTATTTTTTCTGTGCTTTAATATCTGAGAATTACATGCGTGTCTCCACTTGCAAAACTGGTAAGGAGATTTGGGATAAATTGTGCATCACCTATGAAGGTACTAATGAAGTTAAACAATCCCGTTTGAACATTCTCTTGCATGACTACGAACTTTTTCATATGAAACCTCATGAATCTATTTCTGACATGTATACAAGATTTACTCAGATAGTTACTTCACTACATGCACTAGGAAAAGAACTTTCGAACTATGAAAACGTAAACAAGATTTTGAGATGCTTGCCTTCGTCTTATGATGCTAAAATCACTACAATCACTGAATCTAAGGATTTGAACACCTATTCTATTGATAACTTACTTGGCTCACTCATTTCTTACGATCAAGGGGTGTATCAAAGAAATCTTGATGCATGTGAGAAGAAAAAGGAGAAAACAATTGCACTGAAGGCACACAAATCAGATTCTGAATCTTCCGGGTCTGAAAGCGATGAAGTTTCCTTCATCACAAAGCAATTCAAAAGCTTTCTAAGGAAGAAACAAAAGCATCATCAAAGTTGGAGAAAAGGTAAGGAAAATAAACATGTTAAAGGATCTTCTGATGTTGTCTGTTTTGAATGCAGGAAACCTGGACATGTGAGAGCCGATTGCCCAACACTTCAAGATAACACAAGCAAGGAAAAGATTGAGGAAAAATCTAAGTTTAAGAAGGAGAAGAAGAGAATTCAAAAGGCATTCTGGGCAGAATCTGGTACTGATTCCTCTGAAACTGAACCAGAGGAAGAGACAACAAACCTGTGCTTAATAGGGGAAGATCATCTTGAGCAAAGTGATGAGGAAGAGATATGTAAACCAACTTATGATGAATTATTTGAAATTTGTGAAAAAATCCATGCATCATACAAAAAACTTAAGAAGACACATGTTACCTTAAAAGTGGAACTTGTAAATTTGCAGAAAGAGTATGAAGTCATTCTTAAAGATCATTCAACGATTGATTCTAATCACATGGCTCTTCTTGATGAATTTGATGAATTGAACAAAAAGCATTCAGAATTAATTGATGAACATAAGGCATTAAAAGTTTCACACATCTCACTTAATTTTGATCTTAAGAAATCTAAAGAGATTGAAAAAAATTTGAGGATTGAGAATGATGCATTAAAGAAAACTAATTTGAGGATTCAAAATGATTTGGATACATGTAAGAAAAATTGGATGACATCTACTATTGATCCTAAGCCTGAACCTAGGAAGAGGCATTATAACTCAAACCATTTAAGAAACCCTTTTTCTGGAGTTAGATGTTTCTCATGTGGCATGATAGGACATATCTCACACACTTGCACTATTCACCATAGTACACATTTGGTGTGGAGACATAAGATGCATGATTCATAGCATACCATATCTGTATTACACTTTACTTTTCCTAAGAAGGAGCCCAAACCTATTTGGGTTCCTAAATCTGACTGTTATTGAGCTTTGCAGGTGTGCTCTCACCAAAGACCTCGTGGGAGCATAGGATAACTGGACATAAGGAGGCTGGCAGCTCAAAAATTGCTTAAACTCGTTGCCTTAAAACTTGCTTGAAATTTTAAGTTTTTGTGTTATTTGTTTCTGTTTTTGTGCTGTTTTGTGCTTGCATTGTATTATTCTAGTTTGCTTTGTTTTCATTTTTTTTTTTGGGTGTCACATATGGTGAATTTTTTCAAGCTTTTAGATTTTGGAGTTTTGGAGATAGTGTTTAGCTTTTCTAAATTGGTTAAAGGGAGAAATACTGTTGATGTTTTCCCTCCTTCTGACCTTATTTAGTGGTATGATTTTCTTCTCTAAATAAAAGTCTAAACTCAGTTTAACAAATGTTTTTTCTTTAATTAAGATCCTTTTCTTATCTTGTTACATTAATTTATCTTATGCTTAATAGCCAAAGTTCTTTTATATCTTTCAGGTTTTTTTTAAATATTGCCATTGCATTTATCACATGATTTTGATTTTTTATTATGGATTGTTCTTCCCTATGTTAGAGAGAGAGCTCATATTCTCTAATATTTGGAGGATATACTTACAACTAAGTTTTTTTTAAGGGTATATTAAAGAGTTTCTAGCTTGCAAGAATTAAAAAAGAAAAGAGGCCAATGAAGCCAAATTGAAAAGAAAGCTATATACACAAAAGTGTATCAAAAAATCAAAAGATGCTCAAAGAGCCAATAAAAGTGACAAGAGGCATAAAATGAGCCCACTAAATGCAAGCTATCTTCTCTTTGCTACAACTCTTAAAACTTAGAGAACTCATTGATTATGTGATGCTTTCAAAGACTTGATTTCAATTTCCATGATTGAGAAAAATTACTTTATTTTATTAACTATGAGATATTTTCTTTGTAAACAAGTCTTGAATGGATCTTCTTATCATATTTAGTTATTCTGAGTTAGGCCGATGTTTTTCAAAAGAATTTTGTACCCTGAAGGATGTCCGATCTAGGGTTAACAAAATCTAATATTCTACCTTTGTCTGATTAGGATTAGCTAAACTCCTTGATCTTATGAAACTCTGAAAGTTTATCTTTTTGAAAAATTTCTCATATGATGCCTCCATAAAAAATATAAAAAATAAAAAATAAAAAATATTCATTTTTCCCTTATTTTTTTTCTTCTTTCCCTTGTGTTTTTGTTTTTTTTCTTTTATTGTGTTTTTCTTTTGGTTTATTCTTGAAGGCCTTGATCATCACCATCTTCGTTATGTTTCAAATTCTTATCACATCATCCCGGCCGATACCTTTATCGTCCTGGACGATAGGGCAAATTCTCTTCAAAATTCATCTGCTGAACTTTTCTGTGCTTGCTGTCTCTCATCGTCCTGGACGATCCTATATCATCATGGACGATATGATCGAACTCTGTTGCAATCTTGATGATAGTCCTGGCCGATAGAATATTTCATCTGGCCGATGCAATTTATGTGCATCGTCCTGGCCGATACACTGGATCGTCCTGAACGATCCATGTGTTAGCATGTTTAAATCTTTAAATTTGGCCCCGGACGATCCATTATTGGACAATCGGCCGGGCCGATCCACGGATCGTCCTGGACGATACACGTGGAAGTGATTTAAAACATTTTAACTTCGGCCGGTACGATCTATTATTGTGCATCGTCCTGGACGATACACCTAATCGGCCCGAACGATCTGCTTTTTCAATGGTCGTCCGGCCTGACTCCTCAGGACGATCGCCTGTATCTAATCGTCCTGGCCGATATCTGATCGGCCCGGATGATCGGACCATCTTTTTGACCAATCGGCCTATACGCAATTATTGACCCATATCGACCTGGACGATTCTACGATCGGCTAGGACAATATGGCCATTTCTTTAAATTCTGGCCGTTCCAGCCATGGTTTTTCACTTTCCACCCTTTCTCCTTTTGTGTTTTCTTGCTTACGCCTCTCTATGGCTGGTGGGAAACGCATCCGACAAACTTCTGGGAGCTCTTTAAGGGCAAAGATTGACCCTCGTTTCAGGGAAGCAGAAGATGAAGCCGCCTACCATCGTTACAAAGAGTGTGGGATAACTGTCTCCAGAATCATCAATCCTGCCCATATCTCATACCCGGTAATGGATCTTTTTGCTCACACCTCCCTTTGCTTCATTCTGTCTCTTACTTTCCCTTTCAATTCCGAGTTTCTTCGAGAGTTTTTTGCAAACCTTCGTATTAACCCTACCTTCACAGCCCTGACCTCCTATGTGAATCGACGCCCTGTCGAATTCACATATAAGGATTGTGTTGATCTTTTACAGCTATCCACCACCGGGGATAAGCTGCACTTAATCGCCTCTGATCCTGATCTTGATTGGTCCACGGCGAATCACTTCCTTCGCCAGACCAATGTACCTTACCATGTTGGAGAGACTAGCTCTTTAGTTAAAGATGCTAGGACAATCCAACATGTCCTTCGCACCTCCATAATTCCAAAAGCCGGCGACCGAATCCACATCACCCCTCTACTTTCCCTCACTACTTTCTAGATCATGTCTCATAGGGAATTTAATACTGCGGACCTAATTTTTTGATGCATTGATCACTTAACCACAATCCGTGATCCAGGTCACAAAAGGAAACCCAATCTAGCCTTAGTACACATCATAGCCTATATCCTTGAAATCAAATACCAACTTCAGTATCCTATTCCACCAAACCTCCCAACTCCCTTCTACTCAAACAGTTCCTTCAGTACCCTTCACAGTACTCGTCTCCACCCTGAGGAACCTCAGGGGGCTAGAGAGGAGGCTCCCGCTCCCGCTCCCTTTCCTGACCCTGTTCCTCTCCACCAGCACTTTTTGATATATCAGTTGATTGAAAGGTTTGATCGATGGGAGACCCGCTTTGATGCCTATGTTGCTGCACAGGAGCAGCAACACTGAGGATATTGCCCGCTATGAGCAGCACCGCACTGAGGATTTAGCCTGATTTGATAGTTTCTTACTCACCAGCAGCAGCAGCATGACCAGGACATCGCCTGGTTCAATACTCAGTTTACCACGCTTTCCAGCTACTTTCAGCAGCCACCTCCACCACCTCCATCAGATGATCAGGATCCCTCATTCTTTTAATCTGTATTTTCTGTTGTTTGTTTCCTTTTTTTTTATTGTAGTTTGCTTTTTAGTCTTTGTTTGTTTTTTTTTTCTATCTGAACCCTCTTTTTGTGACGACAAAAGGGGGAGTAGGGTGTGGTAGGAAAAGTTGTTGAAACCCTAAAATATTAATGGACTTTTTTGATATTTTCCTACTTATGTTTGTCATCATCAAAAAGGGGGAGATTGTTGCAAATCTATTTTCATGGCTTATGTTTTGATGATTGACAAACACTATTTCTCTTGGATTGCTTGTTGCTTCTAACATTTCAGGAATCAAAGATCGGACGAACAAAACAAAGCCAATTCAGGATTGCGTAGGTTTAGGGTTGAGTCAGTCTGTACTTTTGTTTTTTTACTTCTTGAGTCTTCTTGTAATGGTAAAAGAGACTGATGCTAAGTAACCCTTCACACACACACTTGAGATACTTAGAATTTCTATTTTTACTCATATCGGCCAGGACGATTTTGCTATCAGCCTGGACGATCAGGCTTAAAACAGAAAGTCTAAATAAGGAGACTTAATTAAGGCAGTCATCATTAACAAATCGGCCTGGACAATACGTGTATCGGCCAGGACGATATTCTCAAAACAGAAAGAAGTTGCCGCCATAGACAATTAAGGTATACTGTATTTTTAAATTATCGGCCAGGACGATCTTGTATCGGCCTGGACGATATTCCCAAATTATGTCTTAATTGATCAGGAAATTAAGGGAGTAATTAAAGATGATTGATACAATCATATCGTCCTGGACGATCGCAGGATCGGACAGGACGATCCAGTCAAAAATGCTAAGTTACTTCAGGACGATAAATATCGGCCAGTTCGTATTCAGTACTATTCTAAGGACGATTTTCCTCTGATTTGAACTGATCGGCCAGGATGATCGTGAGATTGGCCTGGATGATCAAGCCAATTTTTAATCGTCCTGTTTTGCATCAAGAGCGATGCTCTGGCCGATCTTCTTTGATTTGTACTGATCGGCCAGGCCGATGTCCATATCGTCCTGGACGATAAAGTCGACAACTTGCAATTAATGAGCTCCTTTGAAGCTCTTCTATTTAAGAGTTCATGTTCAACATTTTTAAAGAACCTTTGGCTGCTGCCTTACCCTGAGAAGACCTTGAGGAGAGAAAGAGAGAGAGGGAGAGAGAGAGGATCTTGTGAGGGGGAGCTTGTGAGGGGTTTCACAAGGGTTGCTTCAAGGATCGCTCTGCTTGTTCTTCATCTAGAGTTTCTCGTCCGTGGAAGGGTCGGTAGAGGTAAGGAGTTAGCTTTTGGTTGTGGTTCTCTGCCAGCTTCAGGTGGAAGCAAAAGGAGGTAGGTTCTCTGCCTTGCCGGGGTGGCAAAAAGGAAGTTCTTGTGAGGGCTTCTCCGCCTAGCCGTGGGGGCTAAAGGAGAGTCACGTTTTGTAGTGCAATACTTGGAGCGTGCCTCCAAGGAGTGGACGTAGGTCGAGTTTACCGAACCACTATAAATTCTTGTGTTCTTGATTTCTTGCTTCCGCACTTTTATTTCCGCATTTATTTTTGTGACGTGATTTTGGTTTGTGATTTTCTTTCTTAGTAAAAAGAAATTTTTTAATTACCAATTCACCCCCCCCCCCTCTTGGTTAGCTTAGGCCAGTTCTATAGGGCTTAACATCCCTAACAAACTTTCACTTCTCCACCTTACTGTGGGAGAAAAAGGAGAGTCACTTTGGTATAGTGTAATAGCTGAAGAGATAGTCTTCATGGAGTGGACGTAGGTCTAGTTGGACCGAACCACTATAAATTTTTGTGTTCTTCTATTTTTTATTTTTATTATTCTGCACTTTTAATTTTTTGGTTGAAGAATTAATTTTGAAAAAAATTATTATTGTGCCTAATAACATAAATTGGTTTTCTAAATTTACTAAGAGAGTTTTAAATTATCAATTCATCCCGCCTCTTGGTTAGCCTTGGGACAAATTGAATTGGTTTAATAACCTATTCGGACTTTCAAATGGTATCAGAGCCTACTTTCAAAAAAAAAGGTTTAGACAATTTTATTGAAAAAGATCATGGCTACGTTTTGAAATAAGAACACACCGGAAGGATATTTGATCATAAGGACCCCATTGTTCGATAAAATCTGTTTCAATTTTTAGAAAATATGTATGTCTACCTTTCTTCAATGACTTGACTACTACATGTGGATTTTAATACAGGAAGGCTACACTAGACGAACAAGTCTTGTAGATGGCACTATAACTGGAACACCATTTACTGATTGACAGTAGAGGAAAAAGAATTAGCTCAGTTGAATGTTAAATGTTTAAATAATTTTTTCTTTGCACTTAAGTCTGAAGATTATATATGTGTCTCAATTTATATAATTGGAAAAGAAGTTTGGGATAGACTTTGTATCACTTATAAAAGAACTAATTAGATGAAATAATCTAGATTGAACATTCTACTACACGATTATGAACTATTTCACATGAACCGAATAAATCAATCAATGACATGTATAGTTATTTTACACAGATAGTCACTTCATTGCATGCTTTAGGTAGGGAACTAACAAATTCTGAGAAAGTTAATAAAATACTTCATTATTTACCTATAGCTTATGATGCAAATATTATTGTTATAACTGAATCTGAAGACCTAACTATTTATTCTATTGACAAACTTCTTCGATCACTAATTTCTTACGCCCAAGGAGTGACTCAAAGATAGATTTATGCATGTGAGAAGCAAAAGGAGAAAAATATTTCTTTAAAAGTGGATGGCTCGGATAGTGATAAGTCTCGGCCTGAGGATGAAGATGACATTATATTAATGACAAGGAAATTCAAAAGTTTCCTTGAGAGGAAGCAAAGGAGATGTTAGTAGTGGAATAAAGGTAAGTTCCTCAAAAAAGCTAAAGCTTCTAATGATGTAATTTGATATGAATGTAGGAAGCCTGGACATGTTAAATATAATTTTCCAAATCTCAAAACTAATCCTATAAATTAGAAGGTTAAGGAGAAAACAAATGTGATGAAGGGTAAGAAGAGATTGTAGAGAGGATTTTGGACGGACTCAGCTTCAGATTCCTCAAAAATAGAAGTAAAGGAGGAAGTCACAAACTTATGTTTAATAGCTAGACAATCTTGATCAGTCAGATCAATAGGAGGTGTGTGACATCACCTATGATGAGTTATTTGATGTTTCTGAGAAAATTCATACTGCATATAGGAAACTAAAAAAATTTCATGCTAAGTTGAACTTAGAATTTCAAATTTATAAAAAAGATCATGAAATCCTTAGGAACAATCACACATTGATTGACAGCAAGCACATGAAATAATTAGATAGGCTTGATGATTTAAACGAAAAGCATGAATTATTGAAATCATCACATACTAAACTTTGAAAATGATTTTAAAACATTAATGGATGAATATGATCATAGGAGCACTATTTGAAAGTGTACAATGCTATTTTAGAAAGTGCTAACTCATATTTTAGAGAGAAAATAAAACCCCTTGAGGAAAATAAGATACCCTTTACACTTAAAGATTTTTCTAATCATGATAAGAAGCCTAAAACTTTAAAACCTTGGAAAAGATAGTATAATTCATGTAGATTGATAAATCCTTTTCTTGGAGTGAAATGTTTTTCTTGTGGATTAAATGGGCATATCTCACACACTTTTACTATTCATAGTAAATTTTATTTAGTGTGGAGACCTAAAATACATAAAATATTGCATATTAAACATGCATCTAGATTATTTTTGCTAAGAGGAGAACCCAAACATGATTGGATTCCCAAGTCTAACATTTGATTATCTTTTAGAAACGCTCTCATTCAAGACCTTGTGAGAGCATTTGGTATCTAGACAGTGGATGTTCAAATCATATGATTAGAGATATGACACAATTCATATCATTATAAGCTAGGAATGGAGGCAATGTTACACTATAAGACAATGCCACTAGAAGAGTTATAAGCATAATTAAGATTGGGAATTTTTTTTGCATTTTTATTATTCTGCACTTTTAATTTTATGGTTAAAAAATCAATTTTGAGAAAATTTTTCATGATTTGCTCATCAAGTAAATAATCATTTAGAGGTTTTTTCGGTAGTGGGTATGCCGTAAGAAAGTTAGCAACGACCTATCATTTCATAGTAAGTATGGGAATGAAAGTGATTTCAAACTAAAGTAAATAATATACCATTATATTAAATGTCTTGACAATGTAGCTCGGGTCATAAGATATTATAGGGGATTGCCACAAGAAATCAAGTTTACCAGGTGTGAAACTATTTAACACCTTAGTTTTTGGGCTGCAAAAACTAAAGAAATATAATGTTTCTTGATTAAGGGATACCATATTTCTGCAGGGATAAGTCTACAATTTTGGTAGTAAATAGTGTTCTCTTTCACTTCTTCATTGACTTAGACTAGTAAGGCGTCGAGAGACTCATCAAGTACTAGATTGTAAGGGATTAGAGGTTTTCTAGAAATAAGGTGCTACCAAAACTAGTCGATTTGAGATGTATTATATAATACTTTCAAAAGTAATTTGATATTTCTTGACCCATAAGAATTTGGTGTCCTTTTTAACTAAGACCGATAAAGGTTGACATCTACAAGAGAGGTTTGAAATGAATCTTCTTATATACACCAGTCTATTTTAAAGAAACTTTAGTTGAAGAAGGCTCTTAGGAGACGGCATATTTAAGATATCTTTGATTTTGACAGTCTCAACTTTGATTTTGTGGTACCTCACTACAAAATCTAGAAACTTCCCTAATGTGATGCCAAAAGCACACTTCAAGGGATTAATATTAAGGTCGTAACAGTGCAATTGTTTCAAGATGATTCTTAATTCATAAAGATGAGCCTCTTTGTCTTTCTCTTGATAACTAAATCATCGATGCAACATTTGACTTGCTTTCCAATTAAGACATCAAAGATTTGAGTCATGTCCCATTGGTAAGTTGCACCAGCAATTTTAAGGCCGAATGACATCACCTTATAATAGAATATTCCCATATGGGTTCTGAATATAGTGTTTCTCTCATCTTCTATGGCCATATTGATTTGATTATAACTAGATGAGCAATCCATAAAGGAGAAAACAACATGCGAGGAGGAAATATCCTCCATAAGTTAAGATAAAGGAAAAGGAAATTCTAAAATTTTGTGAGGTTTGTTAAACTCTAAAGAACTCGTCCCGAGGCTAACCAAGAGGGGGTGAATTAGTTATTTAAAATTTATTTTACAAATGAAGATTTAAACCCCTTAATGTAGAAGTAGAACTAATTTTATAATAACAAAAATCAGATATTTCAACACAAAACAAATCATAAAAAACTTTGGAAATTAAAATGTAGAAAAATAAATAGAAAGAAGACACCAAAAATTATATTAGTATGGTCAACCAGACCTACATCCACTCCTTAGATACTCCCTCTCCAAGCATTACACTAAATAGAAGTGACTCTCCTTTTGCCCCAACTGCAAGGCGAGAATCCCTTACAAAATATTTCCACTGACTCAGTGAGGCAGAAAATCTTGAATCATTTTACTCCCTCGTAGAGTAGGCAGGGAACCTAAAAAATCTTTTTTCACCCACCTAGTTAAAGGAAAGAACTTGGGAATTCATTTACTCTCTCTTGAAGTAAGCATAAAATCTCTAAAATCCTTTTTTACCCACCTAGTGAAGGCAGAGAATCTAGATCTGATGCTTATCAAGATCTCCCCTAGAGCCACCAAAGAATTAGAGAAGCAACTTGAAGAAGATAATGAATAACTTACTTAGAGCAACCTTTGTGAATCCCTC
This sequence comes from Dendrobium huoshanense, assembly GCA_016618105.1. Lineage (NCBI taxonomy): Eukaryota > Viridiplantae > Streptophyta > Magnoliopsida > Asparagales > Orchidaceae > Dendrobium > Dendrobium huoshanense. The sequence continues at coordinate 23,115,853 of CM028342.1, forward strand.
ACATGAATCTCTCTCTCAAGCTCTCCCTCTTCCTTCTTTAAGCTCTCTCTTAGATCTCCTTTATAACAAAAAAAGATTTTTCTCAAGGGATAATATAATTGCTTAAATAGTGGGCTTTAGAAAGACCTAAATTTCAACAAATCCATCTTATATTTGTACACTACTATATATATCATACAATACAATTAGTATAGTTTAGAATCGTTCAGGCAAATCATACAAATGAACTATTTAACTACTATAATAGTTTGTATAGTATGATGAAAACATTGTATGGTATAAAAAGTAGATTTCTCCTCTATTTATTTGGAATGATCCTTGGGATGGCCAATTTCATACATGGGTGATCATCCAGCACTCTGGACATCGTATGATACGATCAACAAAAAAATAATGGATTTCATTTGGTATGATCTCTAGGATGACAAATTTTATACACGGGTAATTATACAATATGAACAAAGTAATACAATTCGATATACGATAATAATTTTCCATTATTTAATTGCCAAATATCAAGGGATTAATTAAGGAATATTTTGGTTAGATCGTATAGTACAAGCTAAACCATACATTATGATCATCATATATTAAGTATCTTCCTTAACCTCTAGTAGCTAGGGTTTTGACAGAGTTCAACAAATCATGCAGTATGAATAAAAAGAAAATAGTATGATACGCATATCTTACAGTATAAAGAGAGATCATATAGTTTGAATTACTTAAAAAGAAAAACTCTATCTAAAATATTTTTCTCTCCCCCCTATGTGTGTGGAAGGTTATTTCATAAAGATATCCACCCAATTACATGATGTGACTTAAGAAAGAAAAAAACATAACATATTGAAAATTATAGACTATAATGCTAGTCTACCCAGTTTTGAGCTGATCAGAATTGCAAGTGAATGGTGGACTTAATTCCTAAAATGTTAGTATACACAGAACAAAAGACGGTATCACAGAAATATGAAAATGTAGTGACAGACATAATAATTTTTATTATCATTAAAGTCACTGTGCTTAGATCAAATATGAAATAATCTCCCCATTTTTTATGATGACAAATATTATTTTTTAGGATTTAAAAAAAAATGCTTTATTCTAACCCCCCCCCCCCCCCCCCCCCCCCCACCACCACCTTAAAAAATAAATAACAATAGAAAACAGAGAAACAATACAAAAACACTTATCCCCCTTTTTACATCACAAAAAGAAGGAAATAATAGGATGAAGAGAAAAAATGGAAAATATAAACAAACACATGAACAGAACAGAAGGAGCATAAAACAAATAGAAGCACAATGACTATCAACACAAGATAAAAAACATTATAGACATGAGAACTCTCGTGGGCATTTTTTGAATATAATAAACTTACTCTACAAATAGAAATGATAAATATGATAAGTGTGGACTTTATTGCAACCAAAGTATTTGGATTCTAAAGTTTGCACACCCAGCTTAACATCTGAATAGACTAAAATCCATTATTTAAACATAAATCTAATTCAAGAATTACAATTAGATAGAGAAATTCAACCTCTTCAGACTGTTAGCATGAAATACATTGAATAAAATATTACTGTAAAAGTGAGGAATGAGGAACCAAGATTTTTGAAAATCAAGTATTAAACATATTTTAAAACACAGTAATTTTCTAAGAGTTAAAGATTTATCAGAAAGAGAAGCTAATTAAAGTTGGGCTCATTTTGTGCCTCTTTTATCAGTTTTATGCATAAATTTCACATCTTTTGTTTTTGATACACGTAGTGCATCTTTTAATTTTGGCTTCATTGCAAATCTTTTGATTTTGAACTCATTTTATGCCTCTTTTGAATTCTTTTTCAAATTTCTTCCTTTCTAAATCTTTAAGAATCCAACTTGTAAAATTATCTTGAAAATAGAAGAGAAGAAAAAGCTCACTCTCCTATATAGGGAGGAATAATCTACAAAGGAAACTCGAAGTTCTCCAATAGGGAAAAACCCAATGTCAAAAAATAAGGAATTTCATTTGCCAAATTACAAAAAATATCCATGATATAAGAACATGTAGTACAGTGAATAAGTTTTCATTTCAGCCATCTTAATTCCAATTTGAATTAATTTTTTATGTAAACACAAAGGATTATCATGAAAAGGAAGTAATAAGAGATATGAAAATTCATAAGATTCTATTATACTTCAAGTTTTAACAATGCTAACAATTACTTATTGAATCTTTTAAGTCATAATAGAAGTATGTTTATTACAAACAGCAAATAGCATTGAAGAGAGTTCATTTGTACAGTATGATCCAAGTCATATAGTACGAGTTAAATCATACAGTACGATCAATAGAAACACATTTATTTTAACCGCCAATGTCTCAAGTAAAGAGCACATAAAGTAGATCAATGAGCATAAAAATAGCTAGAAGGAAAAACCATTTGGAAGAAAGAATAACAGCACAAATTATTTTAAGAAAAATAACACACAAAAAAAAGACTCAAAGAAGATTCCATTGCAAAAAAAAATATAAACTAGCATGCATAGACATAAGAATAAATAGTACAATCATAAGAAAAACATAAATAAAACTAATACAGTGGTGGATCCTGATCGTTAGGTTGAGGTGGAGGTGGTTAGAAAAACTAGGCTAAAACTATCATACTGCGACTACATTATGCTGAAACTAATGTTGACTATTTCAAAATTACTCGCCTGAACCAACCCATATCATTATTGTACTGGATTTGCTATTGATCCAGATGAGTCTGTAGTTCATCAAATTTTTGAATCGACTCTTCTTATGGGTAGTGTTGACGGAGATGGTGTAGGTGCAGCTTCTCCTTCTTCATCAAAAAGAAGGATCTTCAGGCTACTTATCCCTATGAAATAGCATCCTAAAGGAGGCATCCAAAAATAATATTGGAGTGTGATTAGGAGGAGTAGGATATGTGATGTTGCACTTTCTATTAAGGACATATCCAATTGCATGTTCCTAGGGTGATCTTTTGCTTTCTCCAAGTTGTTGGGAGTCAAATAGAAGCGAGGTTTTGGATGTAGTCAATTAGCATTTGAGCTTCATCCATTTAAGTGTTTGATATTATGAAGTAGCTAAAAATTGATAGTAGGAGAGTCATATTTATCCGGTCTCCAACTTTACGGATGATAGATCTTCTCAGAAAGTGTTGGATAACCCTTGCATTTTGATTTAGACTTTGTACTAAAGGATGGTAGTAGTTTAAAGCAACATTTTGAATTAAGAGATTCACAATGCTTCAGTGAAAATTGGATCTAGAGGCCATGGGAAGAGGTCAATTTCTGTGGGTGTTTAACTGAAGATGGACTTCTATGTCCTCTTTAGTAATTTCAACATTTTGGCAGTCAAAATGGATGGTCATTACAGTAGCATCCCCACTAATCCTATAGTTCGTAAAAATTCATAAAAGATTTCAAAATGGAAGAGATAGGCCAAGGTCAGAAGAAATTAAAGTGCAGTAGAGTTCAAGAGATTCATTACTGTGAATCTAAGGGCCTGCTAATTAAGAAGCCTAGAAGGCGTAATATTGGCTTTTTTTTATTTTTTGTAGGCAACTTCAACAAAAGCTGCTAGAAGATGATCGTATGTGGGGTTTCAAGAGTGGAGGAAGCCCCGTGGGTTTGTTAACTGTTTTTTCCACCAGCCATTACAAAGATTGAAATGCAAGAAGATAGGATTTGAAGTGTTGTTAAAAATTTTCGAATGAGGTTGGCTATTTAAATATAAATTCAATAGATCATATTGTACGATCATGAGATTATATGGGATGATCATGTATAATTAATTCAGCAAGATGAGAAGTCAAAATGTTGTGTCTGATCTTACAGTATGATCAGACCTCATAAGGAATAACTAGAGACTTGGATCTCACCCTGAGGAGTCAACATGTATGACTTTTGACAAAAAAAAAAAAAAGGTTTTACGAAAAGGTATTTATACAGTATGATCAATAATAAATATAGTACCAAACTGAATTCAATTCATACCAAGTAGAGTTGACATGTGGATCGTATAGTACAAAAAGTTATTCATACAGTATGATGGTCAATCATATATAATATGGATCATTCATCAAGCTAAAGGTTGTAATCAAAGAAGTGTTGTGTAGATCGTACAGTACGAATGAAGTTCATACAATATGATTAGAAGATGAAATTTTTAATTTTCAGGAAAAGAAAGTGAAGTTCAATGAAGTGGTTTGTGAGATGATCAGGACACAAACATAAAACATAATAATAATAAAATAAAAAGAACAAAAATAAAAAAAATATTAACAAAAACAAGTTAAAGTCTAAACAAAAAAATAAAATAAAATCAACAAAATCATAAGGCACCACCAAAACAAAGCATAAGATATGTAAACAAAAACAAATATAACAAAAATAAATAGAACATAAAAGAAAGTGTTAGTTTCAAGCATGAATATCGATCACACTTAATCTAGTTCTTAAGGTGCTAAATGTTTTAAAAGCCAATGGTTTTGTATAGGTATCAGCCAGTTGGTTTTCAATGGCTATATAGTGTAGCTCTATGTTTCCTTTACTAATATGGTCCCAAATGAAATAGTGCCTTATGTCAATGTAATTGGTCCTCGAGTGTTGGATTGGATTCTTTAAGGCAATAGTGTTATCACATAGGATTAGAATTGTGCCTACAGGTAATCCTAAATCTGGAATTTATTTTTTTAACCAAAGGACTTGGGCCACATAGCTTCCTAAGTCTAAGGTTTGCTCTATGAATTTACATGTTCCAAAAGTGCTTTTTCTATCAACTCAACATCCAACAAAATTTGAATAAAAATATCCTAAGATTTCAGAGGTGATATGCCTAGGATACCAAATTCCTAAGTCTTATGTCCCTAAGCGATATCTAAGAATTCTCTTAACAACAGTCAAGTGGGACTCTTTTGGATTAGATTGAAATCTAGCATAGAGATAAATGCTAAACATAATATCAAGTTTGCTAGTAGTCAAGTAAAGAAGTGATCAAATTATTCCTCTGTAATTCTTTTCATCAATAGATTTTCCATTTGAATCCTTATCTAGCTGAACAATGGAGCTCATGGGAGTGTTGATTGGCTTAGCTTTATCTATTTCATATTTCTTAAGGATATCCTTAAAATATTTTGATTGATTAAGAAAAGTTTCATCATCCTTCTACCTTATGAAAAATCTAAGAAAGCATGTTAGTTATCCTATCATACTCATCTCAAATTTCTTACTCATTATTTTTGAAAACTCATCACAAAAGCTTTTATCATAGAATCTAAAAAAATTATCATCAATATAAATTTGGACAATCAGTAACTTATCTCTTATATTTTTCAAAAATAGGGTGGTGTCTACACTCCCCTTAATAAAGGTTATTTCTATTAGGAATGTGCTTAGACTTTCATATCATGCTCTGTGTGCTTATGTTAGTCCATAGAATACCTTTTTTTTAATTTGAACACATCATTATGAAATTATGAATTTTCAAAGCCTGTGATTATTTAACATAGATATCTTCTTTTACTACCACATTCAAAAAGGCACTCTTAATATCCATTTGGTATAGTTTGAATCCCTTAAAATAAGCAAGGGCTAGTAGCACTGTAATTGCTTCCAATCTAGCTATAGGGGAAAAGTCCACTTGAAGGTCAATCTCTTTTATTTTTGGGTATACCCATTAGCCATCAATCTTGCCTTATTCCTTTCCACTACACTAGAATTATTCATTTTATTTTTGAAAACTCAATTAGTTTCAAACATACTCTAGTCGTTAGGTCTTTCAATAAGCTCCCAAACAACTTTTTGTATACATTTATTTAGTTCTTATTCCATGGCAAGGATCTAAAATTTATCAAATAAGGCATGATTTATATTGGTGGGTTCAGCCATTAAAATAAAGGTAGATTGGTTTACTTCTTTTCTAAGTGCATGCCTAGTTCTAACACCTTTAGAATGGTCTCCTAAGATCAGTTCTTTAGGATGACTTGAATAATATATCCATTCTCTATGCATTATATTTTCAAGTTCTACCCTTTCCTACAAATTTATAGATTCTAATCATTGGGTGACATCTACAACCTCTTCTTCTTCTACCCTATACCCTCCAAAATTATCAGATTCATCAAATTCAAAATGAGTGGTCTCCTCAACTACATGTATTTTTTATTTAAAACTCTATAAGATTTCCTAACATTTGAGTAACCTAGAAACTTCTTCATTAGATTTGGAGTTAAATGTTTCTTATAAAGATTTCCCATTACTCAAAATGAACATTTTACATTCAAAGACATAAAGGTGTGAGAGGTTGGGTGCCCTACCCTTAAGAATTTCATAAGGTGTCTCGTTTAACTTGGATTTAACATTTACCCTATTTAGAACATAAAAAGGTTGAATTGACTTCTTCTATCCAAAAGTATTTAGGAAGTGAGAATTCAGCTAACATGAATCTAGTTACTTCTACCAGGGTCCTGTTCTTTCTTTTAGAAATCTCGTTCTACTGAGGTGTTCTAAGAGCTGAAATATTGTGATATACACCTTACTCCTTATAGTAAGATTCAAATTTCTCATTCTCAAATTCTCCACTGTGGTCACTATGAATGGTTAGAATTTCATAACGTAGCTTCCTCTGAATCCAAGTGGAAAAAGACTTAAACTCCTTGAATGATTTACTTTTTTGAGATAGTAATTTAACCAATGTAAACCTCGAATAATCATCAATAATCACATACCCAAAAAACTTTCCCTCCTAAGCTTACAGTGCTGACAGGTCCAAAGAGGTTTATGTGTAAGACTTTTAAGAGTTTTCTAGTGTTAATTTCTTTGATAGAGTGGAAGGATGATTTGACTTATTTCCCTAATTGATAGGCATCACATAGGTGGTACTTAGTGAACTCTAGTTTTGGTATTCCTCTCATAAAGTCTTGTTGGGTGATCTTTCTAAGGTTTTTCATGCTTGTATGACACAATCTCCTATGTCATAACTAAGATTCATTAACAACAACTTTTAAGCAAAGATCAGTATTAATTTTAATGCAATTTAATATAAGGATGTAGACAATGTTGATCCTTTATCCCTACAAAACAATATTATCATTTAAGTTTATAATGCAGCTAGCAAATAAGAATTTGAGATTGAAGCCTTTATCACAGAGCTGAGTTATGCTGAGTAGATTATGTTTTAAACCATCTACCAGTAAAACATTTTCAATAATGAAATTCTTGGAGTTTCCAATTATACCTTATCCAACCACTCTCCTTGTGGTGTTATCTTCAAGTGTTACCTTGCCTCCTGCCCAAGCCTCCAGCAAAATAAATTGATTTGCATTTCTTGTTCATATGCCTTGAACATCTATCATCTAGGTATCCACATGATCTTAGCGAGGCCTTCTATGAGAGAAATCCTACAAAATCATTAGATGTTAGATTTGGGAACTCCAAACAAATTTGGGTTTCCCATCTTATAGAAAGAAGACTGAAATGCATGCATGTTATGCTGTAAATTTTAAAGTTTTGGTCTCTACACTAGATGTGTTCTAAGGTGAACAGTGCAAATATGGGAGATATATCCTACCATGTCATAAGAGAAATATCTAACAATAGGAAAAGGATTTGCTAATCTATATGTGGTTATGGTACCTCTTCCTAGGTTTAAATGAAATATGCTGATGTGATGGATTATAAAACTCTTAAAGGGAAGGTGAAATTTTTATTTTCTTTAAAAGCATTTAATTTGATTTGTAAAATTAGTTTGCACTTTCAAGAATTGAATTTTCCTTTTTAGATGCTTTCTCCATATTATCTGTTTCAAATGTAAGAGTTTCTAATCTCGTGTAAGCATTTTCTAAGGAATCATACAACTCACTTAATTTAGAATGCTTATTGTTTAAAATGTTAAATTCATGTCTAATAAATCCATGTGATTACTAATCTAGAGTGGAATGATCTTTTCATAAGCATTCACATTCTTTTAGTAGGAATTTAAAAATCAAATTTAAGGCTGGCAAATGATTTTTTAAGCTTCCTATATGTAGTATGAATTTTTTTTCATAAACTTCAAATAATTGATCATAAGTAAGCTCACATACATCCTCTTAATCAAAATGATCAGTATGATCTCCTTCCATTAAGCATAGTTTGGTTACCTCCTCTTCTACTTCAATTTAAGAAGAGTCTGATGCTGAATCTGCCTAGAAAGCTTTTTGGGTCCTTTGCTTGCCCTTCCAATTTATTCACCCTTCTCTTTGCTTAGATGAGCTTTAAGAGTTGGGCAATCAGACTTCATGTGCTCCTGGCTTCCTGCATTCATATCATATAACATTAGAAGAAATTTTAGAACTTTTACCATTGTTACCCTTATTCCATTGTTAATGATATATTTACTTTTTCTTTAAAAAGCTCATGAATTGTATAGTAATCAGGGCAATTTCATCATCATCTTCTTCGAAAGAGTTGCTATCAGAATCATTATCCTTTAAGGCTATATTTTTCTCTTTCTTCTTTTCAGCTGCATCAAGTTGCCCTTGACTCACTTCTTACTCATAGGCAAATAATGATCCATGTAAATTATCTATGGAATAAAAATTTAGATCTTTGGAGAAGTAATAGAAGTTATCTTTGTATCATTGAAAGATGATTAAAAAATAAGAATTTTGGATAACTTTTCATAATTTGGAAGCTCTATTCCTAAGGCTTACATGGAATAACAGTCTGTGTAAACCTACTATACATTTCTAAAGTAAATTCACTAGGTTTCATACAAAAAAGTTCATAATCATGAAGAAGAATATTTAGCCAAGACTATTTTACTTCATTTGTTTCTTCATATGTAATGAAGAGTTTATCCCAAATCTCTTTACCAGCTAAACTAGTAAAAACACGCATATAATCCTCATATTTTAAAGCATAGAAAAAATAGTTCCAACTTTTGACATTCAGTTGTGCTAAATCTTTATCATTAGTAGTCCATTCAAAAAAAGGAATTTAAGTTTTTAATGTCATTTTCTAAATGAAAAGGTGCAGAATAACTATCATGTACTAGCATCCACATGCAATAATTAATTGATTATAAAAAGGTGGACATGTAAGTTTTCCTAAAATCTAAAGGAATGTTATCAAACAGAGGTGGTCTAATTATTGAATATCCATCCATAGTGTTACGATTACCTAAGTTTGACATGGATCTTTTTTCAAAAGTTTTCTAAAATTTAATTTATAAACTCTTCTCTGATACCACTTAAAAGTTCATCGATGGTTATTAAACTATAAAGAAATAGTCCCGATGCTAACAAAGAGGGTGGGTGAATTGGTTATTTAAGGATTTCTTTAATAAAATAAAATTTAAAACCCCTTGATGCAGAAGTAGAACTAATTTATAATAACCAAATCATATATTTTAAATACAGATCAAATAAAAAAATAGGAAATTAAAATACAAAAAATAAATAGAAAAAATACACCAAAATTTATAGTGGTTTGGTCAACCTGACCTACGTCCACTCCTTGGAGACTCCCTCTCCAAGTATTACACTAAATAGAAGTGACTCTCCTGTTACTTCCACAGTAAGGTAAAGAAGCCCTTTCACGAAATCTTTTGACCAGCCTCGTGAGGCAGAGAATCTTGAATACTTTTACTCCCTCTCAAAGTAGGAAGAAAACCTAGAAATCCTTTTTCATCCACCTAGTGAATTTTCATCCACCTAGTAAAATAAGAGAACTTGGAAATCCTTTTACTCCCTCTTGGAGTAGGTAGAGAACCTTAGAAATCATTTTTCACCCACTTGGTCAAGATAAAGAACTTAGATATGATGCTAATAAATATCTCCCCAGATCCACTAAGGAACTAGAGAAGAAACTTGAAGAAGATGATGAACACCTTTCTTGGAGCAACCTTTGTGAATCCCTAAAAATCTCCCCTCACAAGGAACTCTCTCTCTCTCAAGTTATCCCTTTTTCTTCTTTAAGCTCTCTCTCAGATCCTCTCCATAATAAAAAAGTTTTTTCACAAGTAACAATGCAATTGCTTAAATAGTGGGTTTCAAGAAACCATAAATTTTAAGAAATTCCTTTTTTGTTTGTAAAATATTATACATGTATCGTACAATACAATCAAGATAATTTAGAATCATCCAAGCATTTCATGCAGATGAACTGTTTAATTATTATAACATTTTGTGCAGTACGATCAAAATATCATAAGGTACGAACAATAGATTTTTTTTGTTAATTTGGGATGATCCTTGGGGTGTCTAATTTTTACATGGGTGATCGTCCAGCACTTTGGACATCATATGGTATGTTCAAAACAAAAATCATGGATTTATTTGTACAACCTCCAAGGATGATCAATATCATACATGGTTAATCGTACAGTATGAACCAAGTCATATAGTACGATCTATGATAATAATTGTCCATGACTTGATTACCTGGTATTGAGAGATTAATTAAGGAAGATTTTAATTAGATCATATAGTATAAGCTAAATCGTACAGTACAATGAGCATATACTAAGAATCTTCCTTAACCTCTAGCAGGTTAGGATTTTGATAGAGTTCAACTAATCATATGGTATGAATAAATAATATATAGTACAATACACATATCATATAGAAAGAAGAGAGATTGCAGTACAAATTACTTCAAAAGAAAAACTCACTAAAAATATTTTTCTCTCAACCCCTATGTGTGTGCAAGGTTGCCTAACAATGATATCCACCCAATTACATGATATGACTTAAGAAAAAAAAATGTACATAAAAAATAAAAAAAATTACAAACTGTAACCCTAGTATACCCATTCTTAAGCTGATTAAAATTGCAAGTGAACAGTGGACTTAATTACTGAAACATTAGTATTCACAGAACAAAACACAGTATCATAGAAACATAAGAAAGTAGTAACATACACAATAATATTTGTTATCATTAAAAATCATAGTGCTTAGATCAGATCTGTAACAAATTTATCATTGGGACACGCCTTAATCAGATCCCTTTGTCAATACATACCAAATTTGACCATTCTTCTTTATAATAAGCATGACACCAGCTATATAAACGGATATTGTTCCTCTCGAATAAATCATCATTAACCAATTTCTTGACTTCATAAATTACTTGTTGTTTGATATCACGACAAATGTGTCAAGGAGCTTTTTACAGGAATGGCATAATGTTGATACCAAGTATATGGAACAGTACATCAACAGACAAACCCAACATTTTGTCATATGTCCATGTGAAGAAATGCTTACACTTAGTAAAAAGTTAAATTAGATCCTCATACCCATCCTCACTCAATAAAGACCTTATGTAAGTAGGGCGAGGGTCGTCCTTATTCCAAGGTTAATTTCTTTAATATTATCAACTATTAAATTAATCTTCTTCAAATTCAAAGGGTGCATCACAAACTTGAAGTTCATCATAGTCATCTAAAGTCTCCAAATAAAGTTTATCAATAGAATTGATGACTTCCATAGGGACATTCTCATATTCAAGATGACTCATTATCATTAATCATTATGCATCATCATCAAATGAACTAATGGTACCAAACATTATATCACTTATCCAATTATTTTTTTGTTTTCTTGAATGCCAGATGCTTTTAAGGTATCCAGCTTAACCCTTAGTCCATCGATTCAATGCAAGACCTTTAGAGATAAGGGTTCTAAGACAAATAGAAAGTATAAAAAATTATAATTCAATTAATTCATTAAAATATGCCTCCTCATTGGATTACATCATCTTCATTCCTTAAAGAGGAGGAGCGAGGGAAGAACTTTTTGACTTTCCTTACTTCATAATCAAGACTAGGGGCATCCTTCATTACTAACCCTAAGATGCTTAGTAAAAAGGGGGTTAAGCTTTAAGGCTTTAACTGCCCTATTAACCTTTTCATAAAGAGTCCATTCAGGCTCGTCACTTTGAACTTTTGAATTTTCATCTTCTATATAACCATCTAGTTCAAAAGTGAATCAATTTTTAGAGGAAGATTTATTTTTTGATAGTTAAAAGAAATTATGGTGACTCATACTTTTCATTCATTATTATAACTTAATTCCAGTTAGATGTACATCAGGGGTATTCTTTTTTTAATTTAAGTACAACCTCAACCACATACTCTTTCTTCCATCCCCATACCTCTTTGAGGTAAATTTTTTAGACGCCTAAAGATCACACCCTCGACATCATCTTTCCTACATAATTTTTTTTCTTTTTTCTTATTTTTAACTTTTAAATTGCTTTTAAAATTTGTTCATATGCCTTCTTCTATTTAAAATTGATATCTCCCTTAGAGTAGGTAGTGGACCCTTTAGGTGCATAATAGGCAATATCCTCGTAAATCATAATCTCGAGAGTAGAGAATGGTTGTAAATCACCCTTAAATTCATACTCAATGCCATCTTATTGATACTTGATGCATTGGTGTAGGGTCAATGGAACCATCCTATACTAATAGGATAATGGCTCAACGTAGGAGTGCATTAAAGAACATTGTTAAATCAATTATAATGAAATTATGGGTATCAACTTTAAGGTATGCAAGAGTTTTTATATTCATCTTATTTACCAATGTACCCTGATCAACCAAAACTCTAGACAACTTAAAGTTTCCCATATTTACAGTGATGTAAAGTGGGCAATTATGATCGACAGTATCCAAAAGTAATTCTTCATTAGATAAGATTATGTCTTAGATTTCCTTAATTTATAAAGCTTATCCTTGAGAAGTTAAAGCTAAAAGAGCTAGGTAAATCTCTTGGTCGAGAAGTGTAGATTCCCTCATCCCTTTCAGAGGATAAGGGTGTCATAAATGGTCAACTTCACAGGAAATTTCTTAAGATGAGCTAAGATGTTATAATAAACCTTAGGAACATTAGGATTGGTACCCGGTAGATTAGAAGGCGGTTTTATTATTTGAGTGGAGATTTGAATCAGATCACAGGTGACAAACTTGCTTTCCTTTTTCCTGATGAAGAAGCCTAGGGGTAAGACCTTACCGCATCATAGTTGCACCTCCATGATCTCCTCAGGAGTGTAAACTGTAGCATGGTCTATGATCTCCTTAGGTAATTGAATGTTATTTTTTTAGAGGGAATCCAAATCTAAATAGTCTATCATAATAGGACTTCCTTGAAAGTTAATTTTGGGGGTGTCACCATTTGATAAGACTTCAAATTTGTTTTTACCTTAAGATGTCATATTTGGAGAGCTAATGTTTTTAACATCTTGAACGATCTCAACTACTTTTTTATTATCATCAATAGAAGTGTCACTTGGAAACTCATTTTCAATAATAATAACAAAAAAAAAATTTGAAGGATCATTCTTTATTTATTTTTGACCCTTTGCCATTGATGGGGAAAAGTTAAAGATATATAACATCAGCGGGGACCCTTTTATGCCACCATCCATCACTTAGATACATCTCTCATCAACACATTTCCTCTCAACAAAATTATCTCTCTTTTTATTTTTATTGATTATAGAAGTTCTAACACTACTAAAGAGGAAACTATCTCACGTCTTCCTAGGAAGCCTCTAAGCTAACCTCCTAATTGAGTGTCATGCTCTCGTCAATAGCTATTAAGAAAGATAAAAAGATTTGTTAATAAACTTTTTAAATTCTTGTGATAGAGCAATATCCCAACCATCTTTAATGGATAGAGAAATGTTTGAATTTTTACCAAAGATTAATTTGATTGACCCCTTGTCTTGATCTACTAGGTACTCCTTTGGAATTATGTTATTATGCTGCTAGAAGTTCTTTTTAAGCAAGTCTTTAAAGATTATACAGTCTTTAATTGTGTGCCCCAACATATGGCTATAGGGACAAAAATTGGGCTATCCCTTTTATTTGTCTCTATTTGCTTCTTGGCCTCTGACAATCAAAAGTATGGTTTCTTTAAAAGACTCTTGAAGATTTTCCTTACCAATTCCCTTTTAAATGAATAAGGATGAGCCTATCTCTCTTTAAAAGAAATTGAGTGAGGCTCCATAGTTGACTAAGAGGTTACCTAGAAAGGTTGTGGTTTCTAGACTTATTGTACTTGAGGACCACTGGACTGGGCATTGGAGGGTTTCTTTCCATCATTAACAACAGAGACTTTGGATGCCTTTTCTTGATAGACTTCAATGGTTTATTGCACTTCTTCTTATTAGATGACTCCTTCAAGAATGGCTTATAAGAAGCCTCTTTATGTAGGTTATTTAACTTCTTGAGAAGTTTCTAAAAAGTTTTGATTATAAACTACTTTACTAGAAATGTAATAGGCAAGTGGATATTCTTTTGAAGAATCTCCAATGTATGTTTCTCCTACAACTGGGGTTCATACTTTATCAAGATATTTTTCCACCTCAAGATGTATTCAATCAAAGACTCTCAAAGTTTTTACTTTTTGTTGAATAGATAACCCACAATTATACATTTTTGGGCTCTAGAGAATCTATTTAAGAAAAGACCCTCCACCTTAGCTAAGGTTCTCACCAAACCATTTGGCAAAGCTATGTAATACTCAACAGTAATCCTAGATAGACTAAAAATAACTGCCAAAATAGTAGAGCATCCAACCCTCATGTATTGCAACAGCTAGCTCGAAAGTGGGCCAAATATTATATTGTGCTTTCAAGACCATGTTAAGAGAGTTGCTATTTGCATGTTTTATATTCTTGTAACTTGTATTATTTTGATGATTTCAAATATTATTGTTTTATGTATATATATCTCCTAACACTTTTTGGAAGATTTATTTCTGCTCTAGTGTGTACTAACATTTCAAGAAAATCAACTCCAAGCTATGGAGACTTCAAATCAAATTTAGCAAATATTCATTTGTAAATTATAAGTTTTGAATTGAGAGGGAGTGATTATAATTGAGTGAAAAATTACAACACACACACTTGGGGGAACAATTTTTATGAACTGATCGTACGGGACGAACCTAGTTCGTACGGGATGATCATGTCAATTAAGCCCTCGAAAGTGTAGTGGATCGAACAGGCAGGGAGAAATTTTTTCTAAGTCCTAATCTTCCAGGAAGAATTTAATATTCGTCCCAGGATGAACGTCTCAGGATTCTCAGTTGCACTATTCATCCAGACGAAATGCATGGTTCGTCTCTGGATGAAACTCTCTGTATAAAATCGTACAGGATGAAATTAACCTTCATCACTAGACGAAAATCTCTGTATAAAATCATCCAGGATGAAATTTGTTCATCCCAGGATGAACCGAATAGACTTGCCTCAGTTGGTTATGTCATGCAGGGATTTGGGAACCGACCTATGCAATAACCGTTTTGTACCAAACGAACCTAGTACATACAGGACGATTAGCGTGTACGAACATAATTCTTACCAACATACATCAGGATCATTTCTGACACTTTAAGTAAAATCTTCCGGGATGACCCACGATCGTACGGGACGATCCATTTCTTGATAACTTGAAAATTCTTGCAGTTTTGGATGGTTTTTCTTGTCTCTCCTATATAAGGTCCAATTTTTACTACCACCAAATCTTTTTGCTCATTGATCTTCGTGCCTATTGAAAGAAGAGTCAAGGAGAGAGTGAGAGAGAGCATTCAAGGAAGGATTTCTACCATTGGAGCGTGAAGGCTTCGCTTGGTGTTCAAAGGTAAGATTTCCTACTTGTGATTTGAGATTACTTCACTCTTTTTCTGTACTCCTTCTATATTTCATGTGAGAAGATCTGTCAAGGAGATCGGGTTCTCTGCCCATAATAGGAGAGTGTGAAAGGATGAAGGGTTCTCTGCCCACACTAGGAGAGTGTGAAAGGATGAAGGGTTCTCTGCCCACACTAGGAGAGTGTGAAAGGACGAAGGGTTCTCTTCCCACACTAGGAGAGTGTGAAAGGACGGATGGTTCTCTACTAACACTGGGGATAGTGTAAAAGGATGACGGTTCTCTGCCGCACCGGGTAGTGGTGGAAAGAGTGTTTGTAAAGGCTTCTCCTCCTTGCTGTGGGCGCAAAAGGAGAGACACTATTGGTATTAGTGCAATACTCAGAGGGTGCTTCTGGGGTGTGGATGTAGGTCTGGTTTAAACCGAACCACTATAAATCTTGTGTAGTTTATTTTTACTGCTTTTTATTTTCTACATTTTTCTGTTCAAAAAAAGTTGTGGTTGAAAAACTTTTTTATAAAAATTCATTAAAGTTTATTTTTGATTCAACTCATCTAAAAGAGGGACAGTTTTTTAAAATACCAATTCACCCCCCCTCTTGGTAACCTTGGGACATTAACTTAGGTTTAACAACCTATTCACTAGACTCAACAAGTGGTATCAGAGCTTAGTTTCAAAATCATAAGTTTAAACTACTTTTTGATTAACATAAATGGCTACATTTAGAAATCGAAATACACCTGAGGGTTACTCTATTACTAGACCTTCACTGTTTGACAATATACCTTTTAATTTTTGGAAAATATGCATGTCTACTTTCTTACAGTCACTTGATTATCGTATGTCAATCTTAGTCCAGGAAGGTTATACAAAACCAACTAGATTAGTTGATGGAGTTAGGATTGAAACACCCTTTGTAGACTGGATTATAGAAGAACGTGACTTAGCACAACTAAATGCTAAATGTTTAAATAGTTTCTTTTGTGTTTTAAAATCTGAAGACTACATGCGCGTTTCCACTTGCAAAAGTGGAAAGGACATATGGGATAGACTTTGTATATCTTATGAGGGGACTAATGAGGTTAAGCAATCAAGACTTAATATCTTGTTACATGATTATGAATTGTTTTGCATCAAACCAAATGAATCCATTTCTGATATGTACACAAGATTCACACAAATAGTCACCTCTTTGCATGCATTTGGTAGGAAACTAACGAATGCTGAAATGGTTAATAAGATTCTTCGTTGTTTACCTACTGCTTATGATACAAAAATTACTACAATTACAGAGTCTAAATATCTAAATATTTATTCTATTGACAATCTTCTTGGTTCACTTATTGCTTACGAGCAAGGAGTTAGTCAAAGAAAGATTGAAGCAGGTGAACCACGAAAGGAAAAGAACATAGCACTGAAAGTGGAAGAGTCTGAGAGTGAACACTCACAACCTGAGGATGAAGACGATATTGCTTTGATGACTAGACAATTCAGAAGCTTTTTGAAGAGGAAGCAGAAGAAACACCAACAATGGAATAAAGGTAAATTTAACATAAATGGCAAAGTTTCTAATGAAGTGATTTGTTATGAATGCAGGAAACTTGGTCATATCAAGACTGATTTCCCAAAACCCAAAGCCACTCCTAGCAAGGAGAAGGTAGAGGAGAAACCAACTTTAAAGAAAGGCAAGAAAAAGTTGCAAAGAGCTTTTTGGGCAGACTCTGCTTCAGATTCATCAGAAATGGAAAAAGAAGAAGAAGTCACCAATCTTTGCTTGATGGCAGATAGTCTTGATCAGTCAAATCAAGAAGAAGGTCGCTCTCACACAAGACCTTGTGAGAGCATATGATACCTGGACAGCGGATGTTCAAAGCATATGATTGGAGATACTGCTCAATTCATAACGCTGAAAGCCAGGAGTGGAGGCAAGGTTACACTTGGAGATAACACCATAAAGAAGGTGGTTAGATCAGGTATGATTGGAAATTTGAAAAACTTTTTATAGACAATGTGTTATTGGTTGAAGGCTTAAAACATAATTTTTTAAGTATAAGTCAGATATGTGATAAGGGTTATAGTGTAAAATTTTTTCCTACTAGCTGCATATTAAGCCTAAATGGGAAAGATGTGTTAAATGGTAAAAGGGTAAATAATGTTTATATGCTAGATCTAAATTGCATTCAGACTCCTACTACTTTTTATTTGAAAATTGTTTTTGATGAATCATGGCTTTAGCATAGGAGACTTTGTCATTCTAGCATGAAAAATCTTAGGAGGATTACCCAAAAGAATTTAATAAGAGGTATACCAAAACTAGACTTTACTAAGGACCACCTTTGTGATGCATGTCAATTAGGAAAGCAAGTGAAGTCCTCTTTTCAGTCCAATAAGGATTTTAGGACTAGTAAACCATTAGAAATTTTACACATGGATCTTTTTGGACCAGTTGGAACTGTGAGTCTAGGAGGGAAGGTATACGAATTTGTTATTGTGGATGATTACTCAAGATTCACTTGGGTTAGATTTCTATTTCATAAGAGTGATTCATTTGAGAAATTTAGAAATTTTTTGACTTGGATTCAAAGAAAATTAGGGTGTGAAATAATTTCTATACAAAGTGAGCATGGAGGAGAATTTGAGAATGAGAGATTTGAAAATTTTTATAAGGAGAAAGGAATTGATCACAATTTTATGCACCTAGAACCCCTCAGCAAAATGGGGTAGTCGAAAGAAAAAACAGAACATTAATAGAAGCCGCCCGAGCAATGTTGGCAGAATATTTTCTTCCTAGATATTTTTGGGCTGAGGCGGTTAGCACTGCATGTTATGTTCTGAATATGGTGAATGTAAGAACTAAATTAAATAAAACACCCAATGACTTTCTAAAAGGCAGAACATCTAATTTGTCACATTTGCATGTTTTTGGTTGCAAGGTCTTCATTCATAGTAATGGAAAATCTGCCTTAGAAAAATTTGATCCAAAATCAGATGAAGAAATTTTTATTGGATACTTAAGTGTTGGAAAATCTTATAAGGTATTCAATAAAAGAACTTTGATTATTGAGGAAACAACACATGTTGTATTTGATGAATCTAGAAATTTGGAAGAGCCAAATGTTATTGAAGATGAGATTGAGAATAACTCCCAAAAGATTGATAGAATAAACTTGGAAGAAAATGTGGAAGAGAATTTAGAAATAGAAATCCTTTGCCTAGAGATTTGAGATCTTCTAAAAACCACCCAAGGGAATTGATTATAGGTGAACCTAGTGTGGGTGTTAGAACTTGGCGTGGATTAAACAAGAAAGTCAACCATTCAGCCTTTATTTTAACTATAGAACCCCCTAATATTGATCAAGCACTTTCTGATGAATTTTGGATATTGGTCATGCAAGAAGAGTTGAATTAATTTGTAAGAAATAAAGTTTGGGTATTAACTTCAAGGTCAAAAGATCAAAGTGTTGTTGAAACTAAGTGGTATTCAAAAATAAAATGAATGACTCAGGTGTAGTCATTAGAAATAAGGCTAGATTAGTTGCTAAGGGGTATAATCAGATTGAAGGGATTTTGAAGAGACTTTTGCCCCTGTAGCCAGACTTGAAGCAATTAGGATTTTGCTAGCCTTTGCCTGTTTTAAAGGATTCAAATTATATAAAATGGATGTGAAAAATGCCTTCTTAAATGGGGTAATTGAAGAAGATGTTTTTGTAGAACAACCACCAGGTTTTGAAAATTCAAAATACCCAAATCATGTTTTTAAATGGAAAAAGGCGTTATATGGATTAAAACAAGCACATAGGGCTTGGTATGAGAGATTAAGCACGTTCCTAGTTGAAAGATCTTTTGAAAAAGGAAGTGTGGACACAACTCTTTTTTTGAAAAAATTTGAAAAGGATATACTCATTGTTCAAATTTATGTGAATGATATCTTTTTTTGTTCTTCAAATAAAAATCTTTGTGTGATTTTTCTAATACAATGAGTAGTGAATTTGAAATGAGTCTAATGGGAGACTTAAATTACTCTCTAGGTTTTAGTATTAAGCAACTTGAGGAAGGTACATTTCTTAGTCAATCTAAATATTTTAAAGACATCCTCAAAAAATATAAAATGGACAATGCTAAACCTCTTAGTACACCAATGAGTTCCTCAGTTCAGTTGGATAAGGATCTTAAGGGAAAATCTATTGATCAAAAGAAATTTAGAGGGATTATTGGATCTTTACTTTACTTGACTTCTAGCCGATCCGATATCATGTTTAATGTTTGCTTGTGTGCTAGATTTCAATCAGATTCAAAAGAGTCATATTTGACAGCAGTGAAAAGGATTTTAAGATATTTGCTAGGAACTCAGAACTTAGGAATTTGGTATCCTAGGTTTAGCTCTTCATTTGAAATTATTGGTTATTCAGATTCTGACTTTGTAGGTTGTAGAGTGGATAGGAAAAGCACTTCTAGAACATATCAATTCATTGGAAGTTCATTAGTTTCATGGTCTAGTAGAAAACAAAATTCAGTTGTCCTATCTATTGCAGAAGCTGAATACATTGCTTTAGGAAGTTGTGTGGCACAAGTTCTTTGGTTAAAATAATAGTTAATTGATTTAGGATTAACTAATGGAACTATACCAATTTATTGTGATAATACTAGTGATATCTGTATTTCTAAAAATCTATTCAACATTCAAGAACCAAACACATTGACATAAGGCATCATTTCATAAGGGATATTATATGTAAGGGAGAAATTGAACTTACCCATGTTTCAACTAAAAATCAACTTGCAGACATTTTTACAAAACCTTTAGCCTTTGATATTTTCAGTACATTAAGAACAAGGCTTGGAGTGATTGATTTAAATGCTTAGATAAAAATATTTTTTGCAACATTGATATTTTTTGTTTTGTGTTCATTGTGTTTTCTAGTTTGTTTATGTGATATTTTCTTCTTCAAAAGGTATGTGTTTAAGTATTGTCTTATTTGTTTTATTCATTTTTGTTTTGAGTGTGAAAATGTGAATTTATGGTCATCATCGTCCAGGACAAAAATGCTTCGTACGGGATGATTTGTGTAGTATGAAAAACTGTATGATTTCAAACCGTTTTAAGAGCAGTTTTAATGTAATTCATCTGTACGATCGTCACGATCGTCCGGGATGAAATATTTTTTCAAATGATGGGACGAGTGAATGCAGCGTCCGTACAAATGGATAAGATAGTTTTTAATATGAACTTCGTCCGTACGAACCTTTGGTTCGTCCAGACGAACACATGTCGGATCATAGCAGGAGACGGTTTTTAACTGCCATAAAAATGAATTGAATTCCTGATCATCCGGACGAACACGTGTTCGTCTGTATGATCGTTTTGGTCAAAATCCTGTACGAAAGGATGCTTCGTAAGTTGTGTGTTTACAAAAAGCCATTTTTCTAACTCATTCGTTTGTCCATACGAATTTTTTTTGTACAGGACAAACGAAAATTTTGTCTGGTACGAATAGTCATTTTTTCCATAAATTGACAGTATTTTTTACTAAACAGTCACGTTCACACATCTCTTTGAAACCTTTCTTTTCTTAAGATCTTTTAATGGCAAGTTCTAGCAAGCGCCAAAAGTCTTTGACTAAGGGTCCACCAAGAAACACTTCTGAAAATTTCCTTTCTAAAGCCAATGAAGAATCCTATGCTAGATTTGTCTCCACAAAAATTACCCCATCTAGAGTACTCCAACAAGAAGAATTAACTTTTATGTTAATGCAATTGTTTACCTCTACTCAATTTGGCTTAATCCTCACCTTAGTACACTTCTACAACAAGGAAACCTTTCATTATTTTTTGGCGAATATGTCTTTCAACTTCGACCATTCAGTCATCAGTTCCTTTATTTTTAAAAAGAAAGTTGAAATCACCAAGGCTGACCTTGGTATCTTCCTAAACTTAAGGACTGAAGGATTAAGATCACACACCTTAACCTCCATAAATTTTAATTGGATTGAAGTAAATCGAGTGATTGTAGGAGTAAACTTTAAGGATCATTTACCTAAGGTAGCAACTTTAGTTTTTGATGCCTGTATCATCCAGCACGTACTTAGAACTTCCATTATACCTAAAGATGGTAATAAAGTTAATATCACACCTCTTCATTCTGTTGTTACCTTCTTGATAATGACCAGACAACCTATAGATGAGGCCTAACTCCTAATTGACTTCATTTATGGCCTTTCTAAAATTGGTCATGTTGATCATAAAAGAAAGAAGAACATAGCCTTAGGACATCTGATTGCCTATATTTTGGAAAAGAAATATAATTTGATTCATCTAGAATAAGATTTTGAAGAACCACTTTATTACAACGATGCATCCTTTAGAGTTATCTTCAATAAGGAAGAACCTAGAAAAACTCATGTTGTTCTGAGTTAAACATAAGAAGAAGTTGAACATACATCTGCTACTGAACCAAATTATCATAATTTGGTCAAAGATTTGACAATTTAGAGGCTCATTTTGATCAAAGGTTTGATCAAATTGAAACTCATTTACAGCAGCAGGATATTCAGTACAATCAAGATATGGGATTTATGCGTGATCAGATAAATAACATAAATACCAACATGCTTATGATGAGTAGTTACTTCAACTTATTTGGTGCAACACCACGACCTCCTCCTCCAGATCATGGTCCATCTGAATGATTGTTGTGTTTGTTCTGTGTTTCTTTGAAGTTTATGTGTTTGTTATTTTCTTTTAGATTATTGTATTTTCCTTGTTTTAGTTGTGTTTTTATTGATATCTTTAACTTAAAATTGTAATATCTTCATTCGATATCAATATATGTTCCAATGTTTTGTTGTTTAAGTATTTTAGAAATGTGTGTTAGACTTTATGACATTCATTACTTTTTAATATTAATAGTGGTTTAACCAAAATTGTAAATTAAAATTAATTTCATTAGAAAATCTAATTATTCTAAATTTAAGTGATGCTTATAACTTGATATTATTAGGATTTTCAATTTCATGTCTCTTATTTAGACTACATTATCTTTAATATTATTATTGCAATTAGATGTTTTCTTATTTTATATTTCTTTTTTCAAATAGTATTTATGCACTTAGAAAAATTTGAGATTTTAAATTATTGATTTTGGAAAGAATTCAATTACTCTTGAAAATTATATAAATGTACAAAAATCAAAAGTATTACACAAAAGTTTGCAATAAGAAAAAGAGGCACAAAAATAAGCCCAAAGTAAAAAGATGCACAAAAATGTGCCATAAAATTGAAAAATGCAGAAAAATGTGCCATAAAATTAAAAAAGATGCGCAAAGTGCCGCATGTGGTACTTACTTTTTTCCGAACTCTTTTAATCTCTTAATTCAAATTGATCTTATGTTCATTTATAATTAACATTGAAATTTGAAATATAAAATTTTTATTCATCCTTATTGCAATGATTTTCTTTATCTTAATGTCTAAATTGACTAATGTCTTCGAAAAATTCTTTTCATTATCTATGTTATATCACTTCTTAAATTATATGAAATTCTATGATTTCTCTAATATTTTAATTTTATTTTCATACCTTATTTCAATCACTTTGAAGATTAAATTATCAAATGAATTTCATACTTCTGCCTACATTTCAAAACTTCTTTTTTTCTTCACTTTTTGCTGTTGTCAAAAAGGGGGAGAAATTGTATGTTTGTTTTGTTGTTTTTTTGTTTGATTTAGTTGTGTGTTTTGTATGTTTCTTTTTTGTTGTTTTTTTGTTTGATTTAGTTGTGTGTTTTGTATGTTCCTTGTTACGTATAAAATTTTTAAAAAATAAAAAATTTTGAATAAATTTATGCCTCCTTATTTTTCATGTATTCATCAATTCAGGGGGAGTTTAGGAGATTCTTAGAATTTGAAATCCTACAAACAATAATTATTTTGCCATCATCAAAAAGGGGGGATTCTTAGGAGAGTTGTTATTTGCATGTTTTACATTCTTGCAACTTGTATTATTTTGATGATTTCAAATATTATTGTTTTATGTATATATATATCTCCTAACACTTTTCGGAAGATTTATTTCTTCTCTAGTGTGTACTAACATTTCAAGAAAATCAAATCCAAGCTATGAAGACTTCAAATCAAATTTAGGAAATATTCATTTGTAAATTATAATTTTTGAATTGAGAGGGAGTGATTGTAATTGAGTGAAAAATCACAACACACACACTTGGGGGAACAATTTTTATGAACTGATCGTACGGGATGAACCTAGTTCGTATGGGACGATCATGTCAATTAAGTCCTCGGAAGTGCAATGGATCAAAATGGCAGGGAGGAATTTTTTCTAAGTCCTAATCGTCCAGGACGAATTTAACATTCATCTCGAGACGAACGTCTCAGGATTCTCACTTTGCACTGTTCGACCAGACAAAATGCATGGTTCGTCTCTGGACAAAATGCTCTGTATAAAATCATACATGACAAAATTAACCTTCATCTCTCGACGAAACTCTCTGTATAAAATTGTCCAGGATGAAACTTGTTCGTCCCAAGATGAACCGAACCGACTTGCCTCAGTTGGTTACGTCCTGCAGGGATTTGGGAACCGACCTATGCAATAATCGTTTCGTACCGGACGAACCTAGTTTGTACAAGATGATTAGCAAGTACGAACATAATTTGTACCAATATATATCAGGATCGTTTCCGACACTTTAAGTAAAATCGTCTAGGACGATCCACGATCATACGGGACGATCCATTTCGTGATAAATTGAAAATTCTGTAGTTTTTGATGGTTTTTCTTGTCTCTCCTATATAAGGTCCAATTTTTACTGCCACCAAATATTTTTGCTCATTGATCTTCGTGCCTATTAAAAGAAGAGTCAATGAGAGAGTGAGAGAGAGCATTCACGGATGGATTTATACCACTGGAGCTTGAAGACTTTGCTTGGTGTTCAAAGGTAAGATTTCCTACTTGTAATTTGAGATTACTTCACAATTTTTCTTTCTTCCTTCTAGATTTCTTGTGAGAAGATTTGTCAAGGAGATCGGGTTCTCTGCCCACACTAGGAGAGTGTGAAAGGATGAAAGGTTCTCTGCCCACACTAGGAGAGTTTGAAAGGACGGACGGTTCTCTGCCAACATTGGGGATAGTGTAAAAGGACGACAATTCTCTGCTGCACCGGGTAGTGGTTGAAAGATTGTTTGTAAAGGCTTCTCCGCCTTGCTGTGGGTGCAAAAGGAGAGACACTATTGGTATTAGTGCAATACTCAGAGGGTGCCTCTGGGGAGTGGATGTAGGTTTGGTTTAAACTGAACCACTATAAATCTTGTGTCATTTATTTTAACTGTTTTTTTATTTTCTGCATTTTTCTATTCAAAAAATGTTGTGGTTGAAAAACTTTTTTATAAAAATTTATTAAAGTTTATTTTCGAAACAACTCATCTAAAAGAGGGACAATTTTTTAAAATACCAATTCACCCCCCTCTTGGTAGCCTTGAGACATTAACTTACGTTTAACAACCTATTCACTAGACTCAATATACCATTGAGGACTTTGAAAGGTGGCAAGAAGCCCTTCGATTAAGGAACTAGATTATATTCTTCATGGTAACATCTGCTCTTCAGAATAAATGCAATCCCTTGAGAATGAGATAGGCCCACCTTTACCAGTGTTTCTATAATTTGTTTAATGTCTTTATCTACTAGTGTAGGAGAAATGACTAGAGAAATCACTAGTTCTTCTAGATGAACTACTGGTATAGACTCTAGAAATGTGGGGCTTGTATCTGATCTTCTACTCTGCTCACCTACAGTGTGTATTATAGTCTATAACTGCTTGGGCTAAGATTGATGTGCCTTAAGTTGACTCTGCATTTGTTAAACCCTTAACATCATCTCCTAAACTTTCTTCTCAATATTTATTATATACTCATCTTTTTCCTTAAGTTTGATGAAGCTATCTGAATTTGAGTCAACTGCAGCTGAATCTTCTCCTTTAACAGACTAGTATTTTGAAGGTTTAGCATGTCTGGCAGATGCTCAAGTATCAACCATATAAGTATTATTGGCAGAATCTTCATCCATCAAAGATCATCTAAATCTAGATTGAAGGCTTCTATAGCCTTCTTCTTAAGGATATCCTAGATTTCCTAGACTACCTCATCAACTAATCTAACATCAATTGATTAAGAGTCAATTGGTATCCCTTATATTTTAACATTTCATCAAATTCATTTTCCTCAATTGATAAAGGATATCATGGATCTTTAAGTCTTCATCAATAATTTTCTCTACTACTAAATATTCAAGCATCTCCTCATCTGTGTTTGGAACAATCCCCTCTCTCTTGATTGTCCAAGAGTTAGTAGTAATGAGGGTGACGTCCACCATAGGCTGAGGTACATCCACCTTGATAGATGATAAAGGGGTTTAAAGAGTGGGAACTTCTTTATCAAGTAGGGTAGGTTCACATCCCTCAATGGGAAGTTTGAAGACATCCACTGGTGGTTGAACACTATCAGTTCTGCCAAACTTCTTAGGTGAATGCAGTGTTTTTAGCAACATGGGCCTCTTACCCTTAATATCTTAAATATTTAAATATTAAATGGCCTCTTTAGACTTTATTACTATCGAGGCCAGTTTTGATAATCTTGAAGTGGGATTGGCAGCCTACAACTATGAAGGTAGCCCTTGCCAAATACAGTTAAAACTTTCTCCTCTTTATTTACATATAGGAGGTGAGGCACCTAGTGGTATCCACCAACCAAAATAGAGGTGGACGACTGCTTAACAAATTTATTAATTCTCCTCACTCACTAAGGAGTCAGGTTCCTGGCTTCAGAATTTTCTTCTATTAACACTTACTTCTCAAATTTATGTGAGATCTCCCCCTTCAGGCATCTCACATACTATTATTTAGTTTATCTTGCTTGAGTTACACAGGCATGGATGATATTACTTAACATCTTTATGCCCAACATTTTATTCTCCTTCGGGGTCTTCCTGACAGAGTAGTGCAATGGGCATGGTGGAGAGCTGACTATCCTGGACATTCTCTCCTCCCCCGTAACAGCTGCCTGGGGATAAAAATGACTCATTTTGAGGAGTGAAGAAGAGGCAGGGATGGGCAGCTCTTTAATATCCTCTAACTCTACTTGACATAAGGCCTTTAGCTTGGCCATCTTCTTAGACTTGGTGAACTTTTTTTGGCCCTTCATAGGTAATTCT
The DNA here is from genome assembly GCA_016618105.1 of Dendrobium huoshanense. Lineage (NCBI taxonomy): Eukaryota > Viridiplantae > Streptophyta > Magnoliopsida > Asparagales > Orchidaceae > Dendrobium > Dendrobium huoshanense. The sequence goes on from CM028342.1 coordinate 23,142,734, forward strand.
TCCTTTGATTCATAGTAGTGAAAAGGGATTTCAGAGCTTGACCCCTTCTCTAACACAAACTTGATCTCAAGGTCAACAACAGACTTCAATTCCTTATCCTCTCTGGAGGATACAATATGTACAGGGGTGATAGCTACCTCCATTTTAAGAGTGGGGGTGTCAGTCCCGCCCCGACTAACAACTTAAGAGTTTTAAAACCCATTTCAAACTAGATCGAGTTATTGAAGACCAGCTCCTCAACATATGGGTCACGTTCAATCTAGAAGATCAGTATTTCATCCACTACTTGATATTTGATTGCCTGTAATTTAAGAGAGAAGATTTTATTTGAAAAAAAGATCTTATATTTTCTCATGTACATTAAATTATAAAAACTATAATCCAATATATAATGATTAAATATAAAGATTGAATAAAATTTAAAGGAGATTAAATTTGCATCACGTTTTTTTTCAGGGGGGGAGGGGCATAGAGGTATAAAAAGGGAACCTTTAGCTTACTAATGCTTGAAAGAGCTATATAAAAAGTTAAAATAAAACCTAAGATTTGATGGTTCCCAATACTGAGATTAAAAAAAACCCTAATAACATTATAGGGCTTCAAGAAGTAAGCACCCAAAAAGGAAGAAAAGATAAAGCATATTCAGCTCAAACTTCCTACCAAAAAAATATTCAGCTGAATCAAAAAAATCTCAGTCCAAAGAATCTGCAAGAAATAGGGACTGCATAACAAAAGAAAGCAAAGAAAAACTTAGTAGCAACACAAAAGTTTTGAAAGATTAAGGATTTTAAGGTTATATAATTATTTAGAAAATTCATGAATCCTTCACCATCCAGTACTAAATGGTCATTCTTATTATACATCAGGCCCACATGAAACAAACCAACATAGCTCATAATAAGCTATAACCTAATAGCAACCCAGATAAGACAATCAAGGCAATTATGAAACTAGCTCATAACAACATCATAGAGAATACAGAAGATCAAATAAAATACTCTATCATAATTCAAATCAAGATAGTAGGAATGGCACACTACATCTTTAAACCCCATATCAGTATACCCCTCATAGCATAATACCAAGAAAAAGCAATAGCTATGACCCAAAATAAGTAAATCAAATTGGTTAAATGAAGAGTAATATAAAGCTTACGGGTTGTAGTGTCCGTGCAACTAGCCTGAAAGAACACAAAGCTACCACACAAATCTGATCCTAATCCCACTAGAAGAAGGCCTCCAGTAGAGGAAAATCTAAAAGAAATCAAGTCATAGCCTAAGCAGCACCATGTTGGAATAGATCCAAACATCAACAAAGAAATAACCAAAGATAAAAAATTCACCCATGATAGCCAAAAAGGTTAACCGTGTAAACTGAAAATCGACTAAGTTTAAAGCCTGAAAACTAAGAGACAAAAGAAAATAGTTTGAAAATAAGGGAAAAAATGAGGTGGGAGTGACCTTTAAAGGTCATGCAGATAGTATATGTTTTGCTATCATGAATGAACTTCAAATGCCACACCAATCTACTCCCACACCCAACCAGGCTCACATGGATCATACATGGGGAATAACCACAAGAATAGAAAGGGAAGCACGTGATCCTGAAGAAAAGCTCCACATAACCATAAAATATTCCCCCACACTCCACAAATATCTTTAAGATCCAATGATTACACAAAGCCTTTATCACAGCAGCAGAATATACCTAAAAATTAAAATAGAGAGAACTTAGGAAAGGGGCATCCAGATAGCCCCACCTAACAAGCCAAATCACGTCAATCCAAGGAGTATATTAGCAGCAAATAGGGTATTGATCTACATGAACCTTTATCCAATCATTGCTCAAATCAGTCCCATCATAATAGATAAAAACAAAAAGGAAAACATGAATCATGTTAGATTGAGAAAACAACCAATGCTAACAGTAATCCTTTGAAATCATACTATTAAAAATATATTAGTGGCAACACGAAGGTTATTCTAGATCAATAAATCCAGACACTAGAGAGAAGAAACCACTAAACTAATAGTCATAACCAGAAGACAACTAGCCAAAATTAAGAAAAAAATAGAATAGCTGAGCCAATCACGACCCAAAATAAAAAAAAAAGTTCTAACATAAGGAAGACCAAGATTATCTAACCTAATGATGCCTTTAGTTATGAAAGGCAACAAATTATAAGATAATTCAATATAAAATTAGAGTTTAGAACCATGATTAGTGACCAAATCAATACAAGCATTGCCTTCTCTATGAATATGAGTTAATTTCACATTAAAGAAAATAAAAAGGTGCATAATTTCCCTAATAAGATAAAATAAATCAGGACTACAACTCTTTTTCAGCATTACCTTTAAGACAAATGAGCATGTGTAAAGCATTCACTTCAATCCAAATATTAATCATACCAAGAGAAAGACATAGTTGCAAACCAAAGAGGATATAGAAAGTTCAAAAAAATAACAGAGCATTTAAAAAGTGGGCTAGCAAAAGAAGTAATAAAATTACCATTAGAATCTCTAATGATACCACCACAACCACACATATCCCCATTGACAGAACCATCAATATTTAACTTGAACATATTTTGAGGAGGTTTATTCCAATAAATTAGTCTAGATCCATCATTGGTATACTTATCATGAAAGACTAAACCAAGTTCATTAGCCACATGGAAAAAAACTTTAAAATTCTTAGAGTTTATTGGATTGGCATGAAATAACCTATTGACATTATATTTAACATTTCTAATAGTTTGATCATTATTCATAAAAATATTGCTAAAATGGAATTTTTCCTAGCCATCCAAAGATACCAAATAATAAGACAAGGAATAAGATTGGTGATATGACCTCTAGAATTAGTAAACCATAGTTTAAGGATATCCTTGATAGAAAAATTCCCCTTAAAATAATTAAGTTTGAAAATGTCCTCAAAATAAATCCAAATTTTAGTAGAAATAGGCCCAAACATAATAACATGATGCATATTCTCAGTATAGTAACAACATTGATACTTAGAAGCCAAACTAATGAATTTGCATCACATATGTTAAACAATAAGTTGATGTTGTAGGAAGAGATTTAGTGATAAAGATTGTTGTTGATTTAAGTGATTTTGAAAAGAATTTTGAATGTTAGAAAATTGACAGAGTTGCCTCAGGTTTTGATACTCAATTTACTAAGTTTGCACTGAACATAAGGGTTTATAAAACTGATGATAAGGTTTAAAAAATTTTGCTCGACTCTTTCACCCCACCTATTGACTTTGAGGGGAAAAATCAAAGCATATGCTTGAATTTAAAGTTGAGATTGAACATTGAACTTGGAGTTGAAATTAAATGAATCTTCTTAAAATTTTGAAACTCAATATATTTAGTTTCACTCAAATATGTAGTTTATTAAATTGATAAAAAGGTCCTAGAAGTTTAGCATGACTCTTTTGCTCCACTAATTGACTTAGGAGAGACAAGTCAAAGCCTCAATTTAGAGGAGGTGTCCACACTTACCTCTCTTTTTATATGTCTTTTTGATGTTGGCCACACTCACCCAAGCAAGAAATGGGTAGAGGGACCAATAGAAGGATGGTAATCAGAAGAACTAACATAATAAATTTTTTAACATTATTAAAGATGGAGATAAAGATTTATCCCCAATGGAGTCGCCATTTTTTGTTTGATTTTAAAAAAGAAGTTTTAAATTTTTAATTTTTCTTTGGGGAAAAGTTAATTTTTTAGAATTTGAATTTTAAATTAAATACATCATTATCATTCTCTAATAGGATCTTATTACAAAACTTTGAGTTTATCCTGGTTATTATAATTAGATTCAAGGAAGAACCACATAGGACCCTAAAGGGTCAAAAAATGTTCAATCTAGTATTTGGTTGTGATAATCTGGATAAAGGATCATTGATTTCATAATCAAAGCCGTGATAAAAAAATGACATATCATTCTAGAGAAAGAATATATCATTTATTATCAATCATTTGAACATGATGATAATGATCATTGACTTTGATTTTCCTAATGATAATTAATTAAATTTCAAAATTTTGATTTTAAAAATTTTTTGGGTTCTAAATCGCCAACAAATGCAAGCCGTCATAGTTAATTAAATCGTAGGAAATCAGGAGTTCCTATGAATACTTTCGATTAAAATAATGATAGAAATTTTGTTTTAAATTTTTTAAGGAGTGATTTCAAAGGACTAATGTTTAAATTTCAAAAAGGATTGGATCAAATTTTGAATACTTATTTCTAGATGTTGATTAAAGAAAGGTAGGAGGTGTTCTGAGATTTTGAAACACTTCAGAATCACCCTAGCCTACCCTATATTTTAGGTTTTAAGTTTAGATTTGAAGAAAAAAAAAATTGAGTTGATAAATTAATATAAAGTAGTAATTATATTTCCAAAGGGTGAGAACTTATGATTTTGAGTCAGCCCTGAATCCAAAATCTAAATTGGGCACTGGACAATAGTAGTTTGAACCTAGCTAATGTGGTGCAAATCTCGGCTTAACCCAACCTAGATTGGAAAGTGAACTAACCATCTAAGAGCTTAAAATCCATGAATATGATCTTTAATAAAAGATAGGTATGGATGTTATTTAATTAAGTTTGAGGAATCATGGCCAAAATCTAGAGCAGATCATAATTGGCACCTTAACTTATGTAGAGTAATTGTTCCTTGAAATAATATGCAATTAAAAATTTTAGACACTTTTAAATTTATTGTAATGCAATCAATGTAATTGACTCTATAAATACATAAAATTTTTATGAAGCAATTTTAAAACAAGGCATAAAAATAGGTTTTGTCTTAGAGATTGTGCAGCATCCCAATTAAAGGACTACACCCTAATAGGTCAGGTGGCCTGCCAGAACCCCCAGGCGAGGATATGCCTAATAAGGAAGAGATAGTTCAAAATGAATGCATGTGAACATCGAGGTCATTCCTAGGCTTACTTCCTAAAGTTATTATGTTTCTATGTTAGGTTAAAAGTTTTTAATTTTAATTAGAGAAAAAAAAAGTTTATTCATACCATCACAAGTCTCCGTTCAAATCTAGACTAAAATAAAGATCGATATGCAAGTAAAATGATTAGAAAAGAATAAAATTTCTACTACTCAATTAATGTAAATAAATACATTAAATTAATTAAATTAAATGTAAATTTCAAGTGGAAATTGCCATTTAGTATTACAACCCAGAATTTCTAGAAATTAAAAGTGGTCGGGTACTGTTGCAACTCGGGCTTCCGAGTTTATGATTTTGATGATAACAAATAATATTTATTATTATTTTATTTCTCCTGGTATTTGCAGTGCATATTTCTTTCTATGTTAACTAATATTTCAGGTACATCATGCACCGTTCTTTGAAGATTCAAGGCTCAAGATTGCATAGAATTGGTCGTATTAAATGAGTCTGTAATTTTAATTTATTGAGTCAAGTCTTATAATGAAGTATGATAGTTTGTTGATCATGCACACACACAGAGGGAGGAAAAAATGATTATGAATATTTTAACTTTTCTGTTCATCGTACTGTACGAATTTATTTCGTACTGTACGATCTGGTGTAACAGAAATAAATTGAAATATTTATTTTTCCTTAAAAAAATTAATTTTGAATATAACTAATCGTACTGTACGATCACCACATCGTACTATACGATCTGTTATAATTAGAAAGCCCGCCGTCCATTAAATTAGGCAAAAATTTGAATTTGAACAGTTGTACAATCGTACTGTACGATCATAATCGTACGGTACGATGTTTGAAATATTGCCTAAGTTAATCCTGAGACTATGCAATCAAAACAGCTGAAATTTGTCATTTGGATCGTAGTGTATGAACTGGATCGTACTGTACGAACTGGATCGTACTGTACTAACTGGATCGTACAGTACTAACAGGTCAATTTCTGCACATCGTACTGGACGATCTTGAGATCGTACGGTACGATATTTGACGGCTGAATTGAGTATTTTTAGGCTTTTTTGAGCCCTCTATTTAAGCACTCTCATAAGACTTTGTAAGAGTCTTTGGCAGCCATTGTGTCTTCATTCTTTTGGAGAAAACTTGAAGAGAGGACTTGAAAGGGAGAGAGGAAAGGGTGAAGTTTGAGAGAGGGAGAAGATCCTTGGAGGGGGTTTCAAGGGAGTGTGAAGGAGATCACACGGTTGCTCCGGCGAGCTTGCACCTCAGTACCATCGGATTCAAGGTTCGTCTTGAAGGAAGTTTTGGGAAGAAGAAGATCTCATTGGTGTCAAAGGACCCGGCTCCTCCGCCGCACCGGGGAAGGTGGAAGTGATTGTGTAAGGGCTTCTCCGACTAGCTATGGGGGCTAAAGGAGAATCACTAAAGGTTTAGTGTAATACTCGGAGGGTGCCTCCGGGGAGTGGACGTAGGTCATGGTTTGACCGAACCACTATAAATTGGTGTGTTCTTTCCTTTATTTTTTCTGCACTTTATTTCCGCATTTATTTTTATTGTGATTAATTGCGTGGATGAAATTGATTACATATCTTTTTATTATGAATGAAATTCGCTTCCGCATAAAGTCATAAAAAGATATTTCTTTTCATTAAAGAAGTTTTTAATCATCCAATTCACCCCCCTCTTAGCGCATCTAGTAATTTCAATTGGCATCTAGCAATTTCAGGTACCACTAACAACAACCTATATTCTACTCCTAAAAATGACACAAGTGATTTTTAGAGAAGAATTCCTCTCTATCTTCTCTCCTTTATACTTCTACAAGCTCCTTGGATTCATCGGGCCTAGATATCAAAGTGGAAAAAAACTCCTCCCCAAAGGGGTGTTTTCTTTTCTTCTTAGGTATCTGAATTCATCCAAATTTGGATCTCCAAATGGAAAAGAAATCTCCCATAAGGGATGTTCCTTCCTCTTTAGACTATTAATTGTATGTATATCATCCCATCTCAAAAGGTCACTTTTATTTTATAACTCTTGACTTAATCAAGTTACATTGATATTTAAAAGATAAGACTAGTCTCATGTACAACTTATAAGGTTATCCTAAGCAATTAAATTTAAATTCAACATCCCACAAAATTATATATATTAAAACATTTAAATATCAATCATAGCCATGGTTATCCATGCTCTTTCAATTTTAATGGGGATTAGCATTCTTAGCACCTTAGAAAATTTATTAATCAAATCTTAATTTTGCCCCCTTTGATTTAGGCATGTACGAACATAGCCACCTATAGAATATTAAGTGAGCAACCAGCTCGTTCTTAACTTAAGGATAAACTAATGCCCATCACATCAATTCATAGAGTGCTTTAAAATTAAAGTAAATAATCACATCAATTAATACTAGTAACCAGCATGTAACAAAAATACAAAAAATATTGCACACACAATTACCTAAAAATTAAACATTGACCTAGCCTAAAACTAGAGTTTGTTGTTCTAGCAAAACATCTAAAGTGTGTGGAGCAGGCTGTGTGGCTTGGATATATCATATATAGGATAATTAATTCAAGTTAAAAGCTTAAGGAAATTTTAATTTTAATTTAATTATTAATAAATTAAAGTTAAGTTTAAGATGTATTTTAAATGTTAATTGATTACTACCTTGGTTTACATTAGGGCGGTGAGGATAATTTCATCTTTTTTGGGCTAAGTTAATAGTCAAGTATGCTCAGTTTGAAATTTGATAATTTTTAAATTAAACTAATTGAATGTTGGATTTAAAGGTAGGGTTTAATATTTTCTTGAATTTAAAGTTAATTATTGAATTTTAGATTTTTTTTGGAATTATTTAATATATTAAATTAAGGGGTAAAATTTTGACTTTTCAAATTAAAATAAGTTTTGGAGATTTGATATTTTTTGAAGTATTAGAATGTAAGATGAGTAATTAGATACTAAGTTTGATAGATTTCGAGTTTTTAAAATTTAGTTCTGAATTTTTGAAGTTTCGACCAAGTTTTGAACTACATTTGACCAAATTATTGACTTTTTAACTTTGACTTCATTTTTACTAAATATTAGGCCTTAAATGGGGTTGAATGGCTTGAAGCTGTCTTAATTAGGAACTTTCTAGAATTCGTTATTGTTTTTTTTTTTAGAAATTTAACTATTTAATTAAATTTTTAAATTGATTTAATTAAAGGGATTAAATGAATTGAATGCAAATTGATTCCAAACTTCTTAAAATTACTCCCAAAGGTCAGTAACAACATAACGAAGTGTTCTCAAGTGTTTGAGAATTTTTTAAAATTTTTAATAATTTTATATTAATAAATTTAATTAAATATTAATTTTTTCTTAAAATTAAATTAAACTTAAAATTGAACTTTAAATTTTCCTAGATTAAGGGTTTAATTTTGATCAATTTAATTCATTATTTTTATTTTTTTTATTTAATTTGAATTTATTCTAATTTTTAAAATTTTAACTTAATTAATGGATTAATTTTGAATTAATTAAATAATTAAGTTAATGATTTTAAAAATAGTGGGAATTTTCCCTAGGGTAGAGAATGTCACTAAATTTAAGTTTTTCAAGTTTCGTGCCTATGGTATATATATATTATTTTCTAAAATATTCCTAAATTTTCTAAGATCAGTTCTTAATTTTTGTCCTTAAGTATCACTAAGTTATGTTAGTTAGAATTAATATTCTACTAACCCTTGAGACGAATACAAGTGCATCACATAATCACACTCACGAACCTATATCTAGGTGCATATGTATCCAAAAGCATTAAAATTAATACATTATTTAAACAATTGGAAAGTTTACATAAAGGGTAATTGAGGCTTAATTATCCATTCAATCAATTCCCTATCAATTTCATCCAAATGTCATCAATCTCTATTTGAAATTTCAAGTCAAAATTCCGAGAAATCAAAAGGATTTCAACTATATATAATTTTAAAATAAATTGTTCCAAAATTTTAAATTAAAACATAAGTTTTAAATTATTAATTAAAATAATATTAAATTTAGGCCAAATAATTTTGGAAAAATTCATGCAAGGTCAAAGATATTTCGAAATAATTTTTTTAATCTTAAAATATTTGAGATTATATTTAACTAATTATTAAATATTTAAATACTTAAAATTATTTAAAATGTATAAAATATTTTAAAATAATTTTAATTAAAATTAAAGTAATTTAAAGTATGATTAAATTGATATATTACATTTTTTGATTAAATTGGAATTTTTTATAATTTTTGAAAAAATTTGATAATTAAATGAAATTAACAAAATTAAAATTAATTAGGATTCAAAATAATCCTAAAATAAAATAATTTTTTTTTAAAAAGTTCTCTAAAAATTAGGAACATTTTTAAATTTTTTTTTCTAATTTGAAAAATATTTGGATTTATTTATAATAATTAAAAATACAAAATAATAAATGTTTAAAATTATTTAAAGTACATAAAACATCTTAAAATAATTTTAATTTTAAATTAAAGAGCTTGAAAATCTGAATGATTTAATATAAAATACTTAAATTTTGGATTAAATTTGAATTTTTTATGATTTTTTGAGGTTTTTAAAAATTTAAAAAGGATTTAAAATTGATTTAAAATCAATTTAAATGAAAAGGTGATGTGGGCGGTGGCGAGGGGACGCATGGCAGCTCTTGGTTGGATGGACCAAAATGTGCTCAAATAATTGCTAGTGGTATATTAATTATCAGTGCTTTAAAAACCGGACCAGACCGGCCGGTCCGACCGGTTCAACCGTGAACCGGTTTGGTCCAGTCTGAAAACCGCCCTTGCATTAAACCGGGCAGTTTTGGGATGAACTGCCGGTTCAACCGGTAAATCGATGAACCGGTCCCGGTTTTTTAAAACCGGCCGGTTCATTTTTTTGAATAATATTTGTTAAATAAATATTAAACTTAATAATAATTAATATAAATATTATTATAAAACTCTTAAATTAAATTAAAGATAATAATATTATTATTTAATCAATACCATGTCCTCATGTTTTCTTAACAACTCATGTCATGAGAGAAAGCAAGAAGGTATATACAATATACAAAGCAAGACTTCTAAGGAATGTGGGACTAAACATACAAAGGAAAGAGCCCTCTTTAGTTAAATTTTTACACCATACAACTTTTTTTTTTTTTTAATGATTTGAAAATTAATTTAATAATATGAATAATTTTTATTTTTTTAGTTGATAATATTTATTTTTTTAATTGATAATATTTATTTTTTATCTATTTATTTTTTATCTATTTATTTTTTATATTTTTATTTGGATTCTTTATTAATAGCTCTAAAAATTTATTTGTTTTTCACCTCTAAAAATTTTTTATGTTACTAAATGAAATAATTTTTTATTAAAATATTTAATTATATTATATTTATAATTTTATATATGTGAATTTTTAAATAATTTATATTTATAAATTAAATTTAAATATGTAATATAAATTAGTAATAATTTATATTAAATTATATGATTATTATCTTTCTTTATTTTGTTAATTTTATTAAATATTTATAATAATATTATTATTTATTACGTCATCCGGTTCGACCCCGGTTCGACCGGTCGAACCGGTCAAACCGGTCAAACCGTGAACCTCTCCTTCTTCCGGTTCGGTGTCCGGTCCGGTTTTCAGAACCTTGTTAATTATCAATAATTGCATGTGCCATCAAAAATCATTGATAATTAATGCTATCAAAATAATGGCGTGGGCAGGGTTTACTTAACCACACCAGCATCGTCATTTAGCCATTGGATCCACTACTATTCGAAATAAGCGGCTCTGATGTAGTTGAATGGGAGATCCAAGCAACTAGCTACCCAACATGGTCGGAAAGAACCACAAAAAGATGAAATCTTGGTCATTAATCATGAGATCGACCGCTGAGATTTTGTAGTTTAATAAATTGCATTAAACCTAAGCCTAAACATAAAAATAGCTCATTCTCCAATTTAGCTTGGTCAAATCTCTTGAAATTTTAAACAAATGTAGCTTATATGAACTAAAGCGATGAGTGATTTATTTGAAGGACTGAAAAGCGCTTGTTGAAAAAGTTATATTTACCTAAGCGTTCTTAGCTAGGATATGAGATTATACCTAATCCAACCGTTGGATTTGAGTGATTTTGGGTTCTTTGAAATTGTAGTATGTCCATGAAACTTTCCTTAGTTCAAGTCGTGGTCTGAAATGCTCTAGATCGGATGTTATGAGCCTTGGACAAAGATTAGCTTCGACTTGTTAGAGAGCTCATCATCGAGAAGTTTTTGACAGTGGATTTGAACTATATAAATGGAGAGGGGAACTTTGGGAACTTGAATAAAAAGTAATTTGGGTTTTGGCAGTTTGAATGGTGCGATAAGATGGCATGAATCAATGAGCTTGTTTTGAGTGTTTTACCCTATTCAAATGTGCTCAGAATGAATGAACAGTTGTGATTGCTTTTGTTGCTTCCTCAGATGCTTGACACATGTCTTGAAGTTTTTAGAATGGTAGGGAATCAAAAGACCAAAAGATGATTGGGTGGAAAGGTGAATTTGGCCCAATATACACAAGTGGAAGGTTAGGCTTGGTTTAAGCTTAATCTAGGGATTTAGGGCTAGTTTATGAACCTTATTGAGTCAATTAAATGGCCTTGATGAGCTTTATAAAGTGGAATTCCAAATAAGCAATGTCTTAACCATTTGACCACTCTTTACCCATTTGTTGACTAGGTTGACTGGTCAACTAGTCAAGGGTTGATGAAGTAGCAACTAGGATGGCTTTATATGGTGGGATATCTTAGGAGGACTATCAAGCCATGAGTTTGAAGTTTAAATTAGAGTATGGGAATTTAAAAGGTTTTAACCAAGTCTTGTTAAGTTTACTAGGTCAACTTGGCTATGATTTTTCTTTCTTTGACTTTAAATATGTTTAAATCATTAAAGGGAATGAAATGAAGCTATGATTTTTCTTTCTTTGACTTTAAATATGTTTAAATCATTAAAGGGAATGAAATGAATGGACATGGTGATGTTTCATTGAAGTGACCATTGAAATGAATAAAATGTGGAAGTTTGATAAAGTATGAAGCATTGACTTGGTCAAATCCATATTGGTGTAACACAAGATAGGTTTAAATAGATTCAAGATATACCATTAAGTGGTATTAAGGGTTTAAAAGGTTTACTTGAATGGGATTTCACTGTATGTGATGAATGGACCTTAGGTTTACTGGATTTGATCAGACATGGCTCTGGTTGACCAAGTCAACTAATGAATGGTATGGGTATGAAGTCATATTCATTTTAATAGGGGAGATGATCAAAGGGGATTTGAATGAGATTTGAATGCCTTTAACACTTAATGTAATATGGAAAGGGCTTATTAAATTTGTCAACCAGGATGACCTGTGGTATGGGTTTGGGGTAAACAAATTTAATTTCATCAATAGAGTCTAGTGGAGGTGGTCTCATGGGACAGAATGATCATTTGGGTCAAAATGATGATTTAGATCCAAGGTCAGGGTTTTAGTCTAATGCACTCCTAATGATATTTAGCATGTATTAAAGAAGATTTGATGGTTTGATTTGAATGGACCATGTTGAAGTTTGGATGACACTTCAACTTTTCCCTTAAAGAGCATTTTGGTCATTTTGACCCTGGTTAACTGAGGGTTAAAATGGGTCCACCAAAATTTATTTTAATGTTTAACAAGTCATAATCAAGAGTGTGGATATGATTAAAAGTCTTGGGGAATGTTTTATGGTCAACTTCCATAAGGTAGAGGGTCAAGTAGCATGGCCATAAATATTTGAAGATTTTGCAGCCTTAAGAAATAGATTTAATTTTTGGGGCTAGAGATCTCAAATTGAGCATAAATTTGAAATTTTGATGGTGTTGTAAGACCTCAAAAAACTATCCCTAAGGCACACTATTTTCAATGTGATGGAGTAGTCGGGTCCTTTAACACCAAAGAGATCTTCTTCCAAAAACTTCCCTCAAGATAAACCTTTACATATGGAGGAACTCTAGAAAAAGATAGCAAGAGGAACTGTGTGGAATTCTCTCTAACACTCCCTTAAAACCCATAACGATCTTCTCCATTTCTCATAAACCTCACCCTTTCTATCTTCAACTCAAGGCTCACTCTTCAAGCTTACTCCAAAAGAAATCAACTCAATGAATGCTGAAAAGACTCTTACAAAGTCTTATAATAAAGCTTAAATAGATGGTTTTAAAAAACCCTAAAAATTCAATTCAGCCGTCAAAGATCATACAGTAAAATTGCTAGAATGTCTAGTACAAAGTGTAAAATTTATCCTTTTAGTATTGTAAGATCATCAATATAAATGACCAGTCTGAAAGTGTTTCAGTGATGTTAAGCCCCTGTGAACTAGCCCAAAGCTATCCAAGAGGGGGGTGAATTAGTATTTTTTAAAAATTTCTCAATAAAAAACACAATCTTAAATCAAACCAAGATTCACCACAAGAAAATCAAAGTGCAGAAATTATATGGAAAAAAATAATAAGAAAGAACAAATAGAGATTTATAGTGGTTCGGTCATATTGACCTACGTCCACTCCCCGGAACCTCTCCTTCGGGTATTGTACTAATCTCAGTGACACTCCTTTTTCTTCCACAGTAAGGTGGAGAAGCTTGTACAAACCTTCTTTTCACCAACACCGATGAGAAAGAGAACCCAACTCCTTTCCTTTCCTCCTGAAGTAGGAAGAGAACCCAATTCCTTTCGCTTCCTCCTAAAGCAGGCAGAGAACCCGATCAATCTCTAAAGTAGACCTCTTTAGAACCACAAAGGAAGAAAGGATGATGATTGGAGAAGATGACTTAGATCCTTCCTTGGAGCAAACTTTGTGAAACCCCTCACAAACTCCCCATCACAAGAACCTCTCTCTCTCGCTCTCTCCCTTTTTTCCCCTCTCCTCTTGGCTCTCTCATGTCAAGACAGTAGCAAGAGATACAATCTTGGGTAAACAAGAGGTCTTATATAGAAGAGCTTCAGATTTTTCACTTAATTGCAACAAACCGACATTATCATCCAGGACGATCGGACGATCATCCCATACGATCAATATAAATTCAGCTTTATCAGCAAAGACGATCTGGGAGAGTCTAGATGATTAAAAGTATTATTTGTTATGATCATCCAGGATGATAAAACATGATCCTATATGATTAATTCAAAATCATTGAGTCTCATCCAGGACATCACCCTGATTGCAAGTCTAGATGATGTAAAACTAAGCTTATCATCCATGTTGATTAGTTCAAAATACCAAACATTATCCAGAACATCGCTCTGAATGCATCCCTAGATGATGGAAAAAATAACTGATCATCCAAGATGATATAGGATGATTCTGAATGATTGGTATAAATCATTACACATCATCCAGAACATCGCCCTCGTATTCCAGGATGAAACTAAGGTTTGTTTTACTGATAGTCTAAGAAGATATGACCGACCAATCAAATCATAATTGCTTTCCTTAATTATCACACTAATTTAGGAATAATTATAACACATCATCTAGGACGATATCCTGGACAATGTCCAAAAATAAAACATGCCTAATTAAATCTAGCATCTGGTTCTTTCTAATTTGAGCCTATCGTCCAGGATAATGTAAATATCATCCAGGATAATTTGCTTAATTGCAGCTCCCTTAATTAGGATGCCCTAATTAGGATTTCTATTTTTAATTGATCGTCCAGGATGATGTGATCAAGAATAAAAAAACTCTAAAATTAGACAAAATTTTCCCCGAATGTGTGTATGTAAGGTTAGTTAGCATCAGGACGAACATTATTTACAATTGACTCAAGAAAGCTAGAAAATAACTTAATTATAGTTTATAAACATACTCAGTCATAATCTGCCCAATATTGAGCTGGCTTGATTTGCAATTGGCCTTTGTGGACCTGAAACGTTAGTAGGCAAGGCAGTCATAGAAAAACAAATGTGTTAGAAATATTTACTATCATCAAAAATATAATTCATGAATCCATATTCGCAACACAATCGTACAGTACAATTAGTTCAATTTTACCTATTAGTGTTATATGATCATCAGTATGAATGACCAATCATGTATTACTATTAGTTCAACCAAAATGAATTTTGATCAGGACAAATCATGGGAAGACTAAATATCTGTTGTCACTTAGTTTTCATAACTATGTTTTTATATCATAATTTTTTTTTTATGATTCCAAAATATTATTATATTGATTACTGATTCTCTTAATAAATATTATAAATATTTCTTTTTTTGTTTATGTGCAATCATCTTCAGAGGTTTTTAATGGAGGTTAGAGGGCTGCATCGATTCTCAGTGGTCAGTTCAAGGAAAAGCCATTGGTGATCAAGGAGGGTGGACTGTTGAACAACAAAGCGGCACTGGTGGTAATTGGAAAATGCATGGAGGTAATCAGGGAAGAGGAATTTTTAAGCCCAAACAAATTAAAAACAACATGTGTCTTTAAAGAAGTGATGGAGAATCTGAATGTGGAAGCTTCCACGTCGGTTGGAAGGAAGAATTGTTCTATTAAAGGCTTTAAATCAATATCTCTCCCATCTTCACCAATTCTATGTAAAAATGTTGAGCCAGCACCGATTGAAGTCAATAAGTTTGATGAAAACAAGGTGAATGAAGAATTTCCTTTGCTGGTTACAATAAATTTTGTTAAATAGAAAACAATTGATGATTGTATCAGTAATCCTGCGAATGATAGTGATAGAAGAGAGGTGTCTTCTATCCGGATGAAGAAACAAAACATAAGGGTGGACAAAATAGATCTTGGATCCTTTCTAACTGAAGATGGAGGGACTGTCCTGCTTCATGAAGAGAATAAAAGTAACAATGCAAAGAAGCTGGATTGTGCTCTTGTGGTGAAAGTGTTTGGGGATAACATAATGTTTTCATCAGTATGTATTAAACTAAGGAAGCAATGGAGCATATTTGGGAAGTTTAACATTACTGGTTTGGGCATTGGATGGGTGCTATGTTAGTTTGAAAATTCAGCAGCTATGGAAGAAATTTTGATAGGAGGACCATGGTATGTTAGGGGCCATGTGGTGGGTTTGGATAAATGGTCTCCTTCGTTTTCACCATCTTCTATGAATGGGATTTCAGCTCTCTTATGGATAAGATTACAAAAGTTAGCATTGCAATGTTGGGATGACATCAACTATTGCAAATCTATTTTCATGACTTATGTTTTGATGATTGACAAACACTATTGATTCTCTTGGACTGCCTGTTACTTCTAACTTTTTCAGGAATCAAAGATCGGACGAACAAACGAAGCCAGTTCAAGATTACATAGGTTTAGGGATGAGTCGTCTGTACTTTGTTTTTTTCTCTTCTTGAGTCTATTTGTAATGTTCAAAGAGATTGATGCTAAGAAACCCTACACACACATACACTTGAGAGACTCAGAATTTCTATTTTTACCCACATCGGCCAGGACGATAGTTACATCGTCCTAGATGATCGGGCTTAAAATAGAAATCTAAACAAGGATTCTTAATTAAGGTAGCCATCATTAACAGATCGTCCTGTACGATATGTGTATCGGCCAGGACGATAAGCTCAAAATTGAAAGAAGTTGCCGCCATAGACAATTAAGGTATTCTGTATTTTTTAATAATCGGCCAGGACGATCATTGATCGGCCTGGACGATATTCACAAATTATGCCTTAATTGATTAGGAAATCAATGGAGTAATTAAAGATGATTGATACGATCATATCATCCTGGACAATCGCAGAATCGGCCAGGACGATCTATTCAAAAACCTTAGTTACTTCAGGATGATAAATATTAGCTAGCTCAAATTCAGGGCGATGCTCTTGACGATTTTCCTCTGATTTGAACTGATCGGCCGGGACGATCGTGAGATCAGCCTGGACGATCAAGCCAATTTTTAAATCATCCAGTTTACATTCAGGGCGATGCTCTGGCCAATCTTCTGAGATTTGTACTGATCGGCCAGGCCGATGTTAATATCGGCCTTGACGATATAGTCGGCAAATTGCAATTAATGAGCTCCTTTGAAGCTCTTCTATTTAAGAGCTCTTGTTCAACATTTTAAACAATCTTTTGCTGCTGCCTTGACCTGAGAAGGCTTTGAGGAGAGGGAGAGAGAGAAGATCTTGTGAGGGGGAGCTTGTGAGGGGATTCACAAGAGTTGCTTCAAGGATCACTCTGCTTATTCTTCATCTAGAGTTTCTCATCCATGGAAAAGTCGGTAGAGGTAAATAGTCAGCATCTGGTTGTGGTTCTCTGCCAGCTTCAGGAGGAAGCAAAATTAGATAGGTTCTCTGCCTTGCCGGGGTGGAAAAAAGAGGTTCGTTGTAAAGGCTTCTCCGCCTAGCTGTGGGGGCAAAAGGAGAGTCACGATTATAGTGCAATACTCGGAGGGCGCCTCCGGGGAGTGGACATAGGTCAAATTGACCGAACCACTATAAATTTATGTGTTCTTATTTCTTGCTTCCGCACTTTAAATTTCGGCATTTACTTTTCTCGTGGTGTGATTTTGGTTTGTGATCTTATTACTTTTGTTGAAAAGAAATTTTAAAATACCAATTCACCCCCCCCCCCCCCCTCTTGGTTAGCTTGGGCTAGTTCTATTGGGCTTAACATCCCTAACGAACTTTCAAGTGGTATAAGAGCGGGATTCAAAAATTTAAGTTTTAAAACTTTTTGAATTTTGATCCATGGCTAATCTTGGGAATCGTAACACTACGGAAGGGTATTCTATTACCCGACCTCCCCTGTTCGATAACCTACCTTTTGATTTCTAGAAAACCCGCATATCAATATTTTTACAATCTACTGATTATCGCATGTGGATGCTTATCAAAGAAGGTTATTCTCCACCTTCTCGTGAAATTAATTGTGTTAAAACTGAAGTTGCTTTTACTAAATGGACTTTCCATGAACGAGATTTAGCTCAATTGAATGCAAAATGTTTGAACTATTTTTTCTGTGCTTTAAAATCTGAGGATTACATGCGTGTCTTCACTTGCAAAACTGGTAAAGAAATTTGAGACAAATTGTGTATCACCTATGAAGGTACTAATGAAGTTAAACAATCCCGTTTGAATATTCTCTTGCATGACTACGAACTTTTTTGCATGAAATCTCATGAATCAATTTCTGATATGTATACTAGGTTTACTCAGATAGTTGCTTCACACATGTATTAGGAAAAGAAATTTCAAACTATGAATAAGTAAACAAGATTTTGAGATGCTGCCTTCGTCATATGATGCTAAAATCACTGCAATCACTGAATCTAAGGATTTGAATACTTATTCTATTGATAACTTACTTGGCTCACTCATTGCTTACGAGCAATAGGTGAATCAAAGAAATCTTGATGCAGGTGAGAAGAAGA
Source organism: Dendrobium huoshanense (assembly GCA_016618105.1). NCBI lineage: Eukaryota > Viridiplantae > Streptophyta > Magnoliopsida > Asparagales > Orchidaceae > Dendrobium > Dendrobium huoshanense. Next base: position 23,161,146 of record CM028342.1, read on the forward strand.
AGGAGAAAACAGTTGCACTAAAGGCACACAAATCAAATTCTGAATCTTTCGGGTCTGAAAGCGATGGAGTTGCCTTCATCATAAGGCATTTCAAAAGCTTTCTAAGGAAGAAGCAAAAGCATCATTGGAGAAAAGGTAAGGATCAAAAATATTTTAAAGGATCTTCTGATGTCGTTTGTTATGAATGCAGGAAACCAGGACACGTGAAAACCGATTGCCCTACACTTAAAGATCACTCAAGAAAAGGAAAGGGTGAGGAGAAATCTAAGCTAAGGAAGGACAAGATGAGAGTATAAAAAGCATTTTGGGCGGATTCTGCATCAGACTCATTAGAGACGGAACCAGAAGATGAGACATCAAAATTGTGCTTGATGGCAGACGACAATCTTGATCAAGAAGAGGTATGTGAACTTTCCTACGATCAACTTCTTGAAGTTTCAGAAAAAATTCATGCATCATATAGGAAATTAAAGAAAACACATGATATTTTGAAATTAGAATTTTTGAATCTACAAAAAGAGCATGAAATTTTGACTAAAGACCATCAAATGATTGATTCAAATCGCATGACTTTACTTGATGAATTTGATGAGTTAAATAAAAATCATTGTGAATTAATTGAAAATCATGATGCATTAAAAGTTTCACACACATCACTTGAATCTGATTTTAAGAATTCTAAAGAGATGGAGAAAATTTTGAGGATTGAAAATGAGGTCTTAAAAAGCACAAATTTGAAGATTCAAAATGAATTAGAAAATTATAAAAAAACTAGGATGACACCTACTTTTGATCAATTGCCAAAACCTAGGAAGATGCATTATAACTCAAACCACTTATGAAATCCTTTTCCTGGAGTTAGATGTTTTTCATGTGGCATGCTACGACATATCTTACACACTTGCACAGTTCACCATAGTACACATTGGGTGTGGAGACCTAAGGTGCATGATCCACATCATACCACACATGCATTGCATTCTACTCTTCATAAGAAGAAACCCAAACCTACTTGGGTTCCTAAATGTAACATTCGGTAATTTTACAGGTGGGCTCTCACAAAAGGCCTCGTGAGAGTATGTGGTACCTGAACAGTGGATACTCTCGACATATGACTGGTGATGCCAACTAGTTTATTGTACTAGAGTCCAGGACTGGAGGCAAGGTTACTCTTGGAGACAACACCACCAAGAAGGTGGTAGGCGCAGGTATAATTGGTAATTCCAAGAACCTTATGATTGAAAATGTTTTGCTTGTAGATGAATTGAAGCACAACTTGCTCATCATCAGTCAACTCTGTGACAAAGGCTTCATTGTGCAATTCTTTACAAATTCATGCATTGTAATTTTAAGTAACAACACTATTTTGCAGGGAAAGAGGATCAACAACGTTTACATGCTTGATTTAAATAACATTGAATGTGCTGCTTCATTTTGCTTAAAAATAGTGATTGATGATTCATGGTTGTGGCACCGGAGACTTTGTCATGCAAGTATGTAAACTCTTAGGAAAGTGACCCAAAAAGACCTAGTTAGAGGTGTCCCCAAACTCAAGTTTTCAAAAGACCACCTTTGTGATGCCTGTCAACTAAGAAAGCAAGTGTTAGAATAATTGCTATTTGAATGCTTTACATTTTTTGCAACTTATGTAGTTTTGATGATTCCAAACATTATTGTTAAAATGTGTAGTTATCTCCTAACAATTTTAGAAGATTTGCATTTGCTCTTGTGTGTACTAACATTTCAGGAAAATCAGACTCCAGACTACGATACTTCAAATCAAATTCAACATGAGATATTTTGTTAATTTGAAGTTTGCATTTTTTCTTTGAATTAATTTTGAAAGGGAGTGATTGTAATTGAGTGAATAAAAAACTTACACACACACATAAGGAGATCATAAAATTTTATACTGATCGTACGGGACGATATTTTATCGTACTGGACGATCCGTTAGTTATCTTCTATAGAGCACATGGAACGAATAGGAACTTGCTCGAAAAACTTTTTTCTAAGTCCTATTCGTCCAGGACGAAATTAATTGTCGTCCCGGATGATTGGTTCTCTATAAAATTTGCGTCCAGAGGAATTTTATTATCGTACGAGGCGACCGGTCCTCTGGAAAATTTTCATCCAGACGAAATTAAATATCGTACCGGACGATCAGGTCTCTGGAAAATTTTTGTCCATACGAAAATAAATTATCGTCCGTGGCGATTGGTCCTCTGAAATATTTTCGTCCAGACGAAATAAATAATCGTCTAGGACGATCGGGTCTCTGGAAAATTTTCGTCCAGATGAACATATTCTCGTCCAAACGATTAACCGACTTAGAACAGTTTTCAGCAGTTTCTAGAACCGACCTAGTAATAACCGTTCGTACTGGACGAACCTAGTTCGTACAGGACGATCATCTGTACGAAGACATTTTGTACACATATTCAAATAGGGTCGTTTCAGATCGTTTAAGTAAAATCGTCCCGGACGATCCATGATCGTACAGGACGATCCACTGCGTACAGAATTGGAAACTTGCAGTTTTTGGGCGGTTTTTCTTATCTTTTATATAAATAGTCCAAATTAGACTGCCACCTAATCTTTTTGTCATTTGATCTTCATGCCTCTTGAGAGAATAGCCAAGGAGAGAGTGGAAGAGAGCATTCAAAGGAGGATTCCTACCACTGGAGCGAGAAAGCTTCACTTGGATTTCAAAGGTAAGAGTCTCTACTTGTGAATTTGGATTACTTCACTCTTTTCCTTCTTCCTTCTAGATTCTTGTGAGAAGATCAGTCAAGGAGATCCGGTTCTCTGCCTACACTTGGAGAGTGTGAACAGCCGAAGGGTTCTCTGCCTACACTTGGAGAGTGTGAACAGCGGAAAGGTTCTCTGCCTACACCTGGAGAGTGTGAACAGTCGTAGGGTTCTCTGCCCACACTAGGAGAGTGTAAAAGGACGACGGTTCTCTGCCAGCACTGTAGATTATGTAAAAGGACGACGGTTCTTTGCCGCACCGGGTGGTGGTGAAAAGAGTGTGTTGTAAAGGCTTCTCCGCCTTGCTGTGGGTGCTAAAGGAGAGTCACTATTGGTTTTAGTGCAATACTCAGAGGGTGCCTCTGAGGAGTGGATGTAGGTCTGGTTATAGACCAAACCACTATAAATCTGGTGTCATTTACTTTATTGTTTTTACGTTTCCGCACTTTAAATTTCAGTTTTAACAACTCTATGGTTGAAAAGTATTTTTCTACAAACTTTAAAAGAAAATTTTATTTCGGTTCAACTTAATCTTTAAAGAGGGTTTAAAATTTTTTAAAACTACCAATTCACCCCCCTCTTGGTAGCCGTGGGACATTTACTTAGGCTTAACAACCTAATTACTGGACTCAACAAGTGGTATCAGAGCATTATTTCAAAATCATAAGTTTGAACTACTTTTTGATTAACGTAGATGGCTACATTTGGAAACCGAAACACACCTGAGGGTTACTCTATCACTAGACCTCCACTGTTTGACAATATTCCTTTTGATTTTTGGAAAACACGCATGTCTACTTTCTTACAGTCACTTGATTATCGCATGTGGATGCTTGTCCAGGAAGGTTACTCAAAACCAACTAATTAGTTGATGGAATTAGGGTAGAAACACCCTATGCAGATTGGACTATTGAAGAACGTGACTTAGCACAATTAAATGCGAAATGTTTAAATAGCTTCTTTTGTGCTTTAAAATCTGAAGACTACATGCGAGTTTCCACTTGTAAAAGCGGAAAGGACATATGGGATAGACTTTGTATAACTTATGAAGGGACAAATAAGGTTAAGCAATCAAGACTCAATATCTTGTTACATGACTACGAATTATTTCGCATGAAACCTAATGAATCTATTTCAGTCATGTACACAAGATTCACTCAAATTGTCACCTCTTTGCATGCACTTGGTAGGGAATTAACTAATGCTGAAATGGTCAATAAGATTCTTCGTTATTTACCTACTGCATACGATGCTAAAATTACTGCAATTACAGAGTCTAAAGATCTGAACATTTATTCCATTGATAATCTTCTTGGTTCACTCATTGCTTATGAGCAAGGAGTAAGTCAAAGAAAGATTGATGCAGGTGAACCGAGAAAGGACAAGAATATTACACTAAATGTGGAAGAGTCAGAAAGTGAACACTCACAACCTGAGGATGAAGATGATATTGCATTGATGACTAGACAATTCAGAAGTTTTTTAAAAATGAAGCAGAAGAGACGCCATCAATGGAATAGAGGTAAGTATAGCAGAAATGACAAGGTTTCTAATGAAATGATTTGTTATGAATGTAGGAAACCAGGTCATATAAAGACTGAATGTCTAAAACTCAAAGCCACTCCTAGTAAGGAGAAGGTAGAGAAGAAACCAATGGTAAAGAAGGGCAAGAAGAAGTTTCAAAGGGCCTTTTGGGCGGACTCAGCTTCAGACTCTTCTAAGACTGAAAAAGAAGAAGAAGTCACCAACCTTTGCTTGATGGTAAATAATGCTGAACAATCAGATCAAGAAGAGGTATGTGATTTAACCTATAATGAATTGTTTGAAGTTTCTGAACACATGCATGATGCATATAGGAAAATGAAAAAGATGCATGCTAGTGTAGTTTTAGAATTGGAAGAGCTTAATAAGGAACACGAAATCCTTAGGAAAGATCATGCTTTAATTGATAACAACCACATGAAACTACTTGATGAATATGATGACTTGAATAAAAATTTTGAGAATTTAAAATCATCCTATGCTGAACTTGAAAAAGAATTTAAGAATTTTAAGGATGAATCTGAGAGCAAGACATATAGAATCAATTATACCAATCAAATCTTGGAAGATATGAATTCATTTTACAAACTCACTATAAGAGCTCTCGAGGATAATAGGAACCCCCCTAAACTTGAAGATTTTACAAATCCTAAATATTATCCTAAATTCATGAAATCCCTTAGAAGACAATCATATGAAAGAAAACATAGGAATATTTTTCCTAATGTTAAATGTAATAATTGTGGATTTTTGGGACATATATCTCACACCTGCACTTTAAAGATGAAAACTAATTTGGTGTGGAGAACTAATATGCATAAACCTAGACATATCATACATGCATCTGATTATAAATTTCATAAAGGTGAACCCAAACTAGTTTGGGTTCCCAGGTCTAACATTTGAGAATTTTGCAGGAATACTCTCACACAAGACCTCGTGAGAGTATATGGTACCTGGACAGCGGATGTTCAAAGCACATGACTGGAGATACTTCTCAATTCTTAACGCTGGAAGCCAGGAGTTGAGGCAAGGTTACACTTGGAGATAATACCACAAAGAAAGTGGTTGGATCAGGTATGATTGGAAATTTGAAAAACTTTTTCATAGACAATGTGTTATTAGTTGAAGGCTTAAAACATAATTTGCTTAGCATAAGTCAGCTATGTGATAAGGGCTATAATGTAAAATTTTTACCTACTAGCTGCATAATTAGACTAAATGGGAAAATTGTTTTAAATGGAAAAAGGGTAAACAATGTCTACATGCTAGATTTAAATTGTATTCAATCTCCTACTGCTTTTTGTTTGAAAACTGTTTCTGATGAATCATGGCTTTGGCATAGGAGACTTTGTCATTCTAGTATGAAAAATCTTAGAAGAATTACCCAAAAGAATTTGGTGAGAGGTATACCTAAACTAGACTTTACCAAGGACCATCTATGTGATGCATGTCAATTAGGAAAACAAGTGAAGTCCTCTTTTAAGTCCAATAAAGATCTTAGGACCAGTAAATCTTTAGAAATTCTACACATGGATCTTTTTGGACCTGTAAGCACTGTAAGTCTAGGAGGAAAGGTATATGGATTTGTTATAGTAGATGATTTTTCAAGATTCACCTGGGTTAAATTTCTTTTTCATAAGAGTGAATCATTTGAGGAATTCAGAATTTTTTCAACTTGGATACAAAGAAAACTAGGATGTGAAATAAATTCTATACAAAGTGATCATGGAGGAGAATTTGAAAATGAAAGATTTGAAAATTTCTGTAAAGAAAAAGGGATTGATCACAATTTTTCTGCACCTAGAACTCCTCAACAAAATGGGGTAGTTGAAAGAAAGAACAGAACATTAATAGAAGCCGCCCGAGCAATGTTAGCAGAATACTTGCTTCCTAGATATTTTTGGGCTAAGGCGGTTAGCACTGCATGCTATGTTCTGAATAGGGAAAATTTGAGATAAAATTTGAATAAAACACCCTATGAGTTGCTAAAAGGTAGAACACCAAATTTGTCTCATTTGCATGTATTTGGTTGCAAGGTGTTCATACATAATAATGGAAAATCTGCCTTAGGAAAATTTGATCCAAAATCCGATGAAGGAATTTTTGTTGGATATTTAAGTGTTAGAAAATCTTATAGAGTATTCAACAAAAGAACTTTAGTCATTGAAGAAACCACACATGTTGTATTTGATGAAAATGGAAACATGGAAGAGCCAAATGTTGTTGAAGAAGAAATTGAAGAAAACTCCCAAAAGATTGATAGATTAAATTTGGAAGAAAATGTGGAAGAAAATTTAGAAAGAGAAGACCCTTTGCCTAGAGATTTGAGATTTTCTAAAAACCACCCAAAGGAATTGATTATAGGTGAACCAAGTGACGGTGTTAGAACTAGGCGTGGATTAAACAAGGAAGTCAATCATTCAGCCTTTATTTCAACTATTGAACCCACTAACATTGATCAAGCACTTTCTGATGAAATTTGGATATTGGCCATGCAAGAAGAGTTAAATCAATTTGTAAGAAATAAAGTTTGGGAACTAACTACAAGGCTAAAAGATCAAAGTGTTGTTGGAACCAAGTGGGTGTTCAAAAATAAAATGAATGACTCAGGAGTAGTCATTAGAAATAAGGCTAGATTAGTAGCTAAGGGGTATAATCAAATTGAAGGAATTGATTTTGAAGAAACTTTTGCCCCTATAGCTAGACTTGAAGCAATTAGGGTTTTACTAGCCTTTGCCTGTTTTAAAGGTTTTAAATTATTTCAAATGGATGTCAAAAGTGCCTTTTTAAATGGGGTAATTGAGGAAGATGTTTTTGTAGAACAACCTCCAGGTTTTGAAAATTCTAAATTTCCAAATCATGTTTTCAAATTAAAAAAGGCATTATATGGATTGAAACAGGCACCTAGGGCTTGGTATGAGAGGTTGAGCACCTTCCTACTTGAAAGATCTTTTGAAAAAGGAAGTGTGGATACAACTCTCTTTTTAAGAAAAATTAGAAAGGATATACTTATTGTTCAAATTTATGTGGATGATATCATCTTTGGATCTTCAAATAAACATCTTTGTGATGATTTTTCTAAAACAATGAGTAGTGAATTTGAAATGAGTCTAATGGGAGATTTAAATTACTTTCTAGGTTTTAGCATTAAGCAACTTGAGGAAGGTACTTTTCTTAGTCAAACTAAATATATTAAGGACATCCTCAAAAAATATGAAATGGACAATGCTAAAGCTGTTAGTACACCAATGAGTTCCTCAGTTCAGTTGGATAAGGATCTTAAGGGAAAATCTGTTGATCAAAAGAAATTTAGAGGGATAATTGGATCTTTACTTTACTTGACTGCTAGCCGACCAGATATTATGTTCAGTGTTTACTTATGTGCTAGATTTCAATCAGATCCAAAAGAATCACATCTGACAGCAGTGAAAAGGATTTTAAGATATCTACTAGGAACTCAAAACTTAGGAATTTGGTATCCTAAGTTTAGCTCTTCAATTGAAATTATTGGTTACTCAGATTCTGACTTTGCAGGCTGTAGAGTGGATAAGAAAAGCACTTTTGGAACATGTCAATTCATTGGAAATTCATTAGTTTCATGTTCTAGTAGAAAACAAAATTCAGTGGCACTATCTACTACAGAAGCAAAATACATTGCATTAGGAAGTTGTGTGGCACAAGTACTTTGGTTAAAACAATAGTTGATTGATTTAGGATTAACTATAGGCACTATTCCAATTTATTGTGACAATACTAGTGCTATTGGCATTTTCAAAAATCCTATTCAACATTTTAGAACCAAACACATTGATATAAGACATCATTTCATAAGGGATCATGTATCCAAAGAAGAAATTGAACTCATACATGTTTCAACTGAAAATCAACTTGCAGACATTTTTACAAAACCTTTAGCCTTTGATACTTTCAGTACTTTAAGAACAAGGCTTGGTGTTATTGATTTGAATGCTTCAACAAAATGTCTTTGCAACATTGATATTTGTTTTGTTTTATTTTTTTTTAACTTTGTGAATTTTTTGTGTTTTGAATGAATTGTTTTTGGATCTATGGTTTTGTTTTATATTTTCTGTGTTTTTGAATATTTTGTTTGATTTTCTTAATTTAAAAATCGAAATTAAAAATTTTGGAGGAAATCGTCCGGGACGAATATGGTTTTGTACGGGACGATATGTGAAAGAACAGTTTGCACGAATTTTAACCGTTTTGAGAGCAGTTTTTAATTAGATCGTCTGTACGATCGGACGATCGTCCAGGACGAAAATATTTTTTTTTTCTCTCAAACGTCGGGACGATTGAATGGAGCGGTTGAGTGGATAAGACAGTTATTAATATGGACTTCATTTGTACGAATATTTCGTTCGTCCAGACGAACAGGTGTCGGTTCATTGTAGGGGACGGTTTTCAAGAAACATTAAAACAATTTACTTTTTGATCGTCTGTATGAAAATTTTTCGTCTATAAGATCGGTCAAGTCAAAAAGCCTGTACGAAGGGACGCATTGTAAGTTGTGTTGATTACAAAAAGCCGTTATATTTTGGACGAATTGGATCGTCTGTACGAAATAATTTCGTCCAGACGAACGATGATTTTCGTCCAGGACGAATATTTTCGTCCAGGACGAACATATCATTTTTCTTTAAATATGAAGGCTTTCTAACTTAACAATCACACTTCCAAACTTCATTTTCAATCCCTTTCTACTTCAAATCGACAATGGCCTCCTCAAGCAAAATACAAAAGATGTTGGTGAAGAAACCAAATAGGAATGCCTCAGACAACTTTTTTCTAAGGCGAATGAGGAATCCTTTCCTCGTTTTGCATCCGCCAAAATCACTCCCTCTCGCATTCTAATTCAAACTGAGTTAAAATTTCGGGTAATGCACCTCTTTGCCTCAACCCAATTTCATTTCATTCTTTCTCTCGTACACTTCTACAACAAGCAAACCTACCACTATTTCCTAGCGAACATGAGTTTTAATTCTGACCACTCCTCCATTAGTTCTTATGTCTTTAAGCAAAAAGTTGAGATCACCAAGCATGACCTTGGTGCATTTTTGAACTTAAGAACTCAGGGATATAGAGCTCACACCCTAATGTCAGAAACCTCCTTCAAATGGTATCATGTCAATAGGGTAATTAAAGAAAATGGTATTGACAATCATGTTGCTAGAGTCTCCGGTATGACCAAAAATGCCCGAATCATCCAGCATATCCTTCGATCCTCAATCATTCCTAAAGCTGGTGATAGGATTAATATTACTCCTCTTCTTTCTTCTCTAACTTTTTTAATTATGGAAGGTCATCCTATTTACGAAGCCCAACTTATCATAGACCATATCTATGGGCTTTCAGAAATAACAGATCAGAAGAGGAAGAAGAACATTTCATTAGGACACTTAATTACTTACATTTTGGAAAAGAAATACAACATAGTGCATCCTGATGAAGAATACGAAGAGCCAGTTTACTATAATGATGCTTCATTCAGATTGCTCTTTAAGGAGGAAAAAGGAAAAGCACATGCCAGTGCTTCAGAAGAGGAGGAAGAAGAAGGAGAGCAAACTTCTGCTCCTAAATCAGATTATCAGAATCTGATTGAAAGATTTGATAGATTAGAGACTCACATTGATCAAAGGTTCGATCAATTTGATGCTCAACTTACGCAGCATCAACAAGACATTGGTAATATTAGAAATGAAGTATATGAAATTAATACCAATGTAATGTTGATGGCCTCCTACTTCAACCTTTTGGCGGCATTCCTCCTCCTCCTCCAGAACAGTAGAGATGATTTTCTGTGTGTTTGTTGTAGTCGTATTTTATGTTTTTATTGTGTCTGTTTAATTGTTAAGTGTTTGTGTTTATGTTGATTTTTCTTTTTAAGTTCAATGTATTTTCTTTTTGTTTTTTAGATATTATGTAATCCGTTCATTAATATCAATGGAAGTTGTTCTGTTTTTTTAAATTTGATTTGTTTTTGAAATGTGGTTAATATTTATAAATTTCATTAGTATTATTTAATCTTTATAGTGCTTAAATTAGATTGTAATTTGAGATTATCTATATTAGAAAATCTAGTCTTTCTAAATTTATAAGTTGTTTATAACTTGTTGTAATTAGAACTTTTAAGTTCATGTCTATTCATTTAGACTACATAAAAGTTAATATTACTATTGCAATTTAGATGTTTTCTTATTTTGTATTTCTATGCTCAAGTGATATTTATGCACTTAGAAATATTTGAAATTTTAGATTTTAGATTTTGGAAAGAATTGGTCTCAATTACTCTTGAACATTGTACAAAATGTACAAAAATCAAAAGAAATTCGCAAAGATTTGCAAAGTGAAAAAGAGGCACAAAATAAGTCCAACCAAGAAAAAATGCACAAAAATGTGCCCAAAAATTTTGAAAAAGATGCGCAAAGCGCCACATGTGGTAATTCTCTTCTTTTCAAATTCGTTCAATCTCTTAATTCAAATTGATCTTATGTTCATTTATATTCTATTGAACTTTGAAATATAGAATTTTTATACATCTCTCTTGTAATGATTTTCTATAGTCAAATGTCTAAATTGAATCATGTCTTTGATAAATTCTTCTTACTTATAATGTTATATCACTTCTTAAATTTTATGAATTTCTATGATTGACCTAATATTTTTAGTTTAAAATTTCATACCCTATGTCAATCACCATTTAGATTAAATTTTAAAATGAATTTCAAATAATTAATTACATTTCTTGTCTATTTCTTCTTCACTTTTTGTTGCTGTCAAAAAGGGGGAGAAATTATTGTGTTTTCTGTTTTGATTATTCTGTTTGCAAGTTTTTGACTTTGTAGTTGTTTGTGTTAAAATTTTTGAAAAACAAAAATATTGTTCTTTATGCCTCCTTATTTTAATGTACTTATCAATTCAGGGGGAGTTTAGGAGATAGGAGATTTGTTTAACTTGAAACCATACAAACAATAATTGTTTTGCCATCATAAAAAAGGGGGAGATTGTTAGAATATTTGCTATTTGAATGCTTTACATTTTTTGCAACTTATGTAGTTTTGATGATTCCAAACATTATTGTTAAAATGTGTAGTTATCTCCTAACAATTTTAGAAGATTTGCATTTGCTCTTGTGTGTACTAACATTTCAGGAAAATCAGACTCCAGACTACGGTAACTTTAAATCAAATTCAACATGAGATATTTTGTTAATTTGAAGTTTGCATTTTTTCTTTGAATTAATTTTGAAAGGGAGTGATTGTAATTGAGTGAATAAAAAACTTACACACACACATAAGGAGATCATAAAATTTTATACTGATCGTACGGGACGATATTTTATCGTCCTGGATGATCCGTCAGTTATCTCCTACAGAGCACATGGAACGAATAGGAACTTGCTCGAAAAAAATTTTTCTAAGTCCTATTCATCCAGGACGAAATTAATTATCGTCCCGGATGATTGGTTCTCTGTAAAATTTGCGTCCAGACGAATTTTATTATCGTACGAGGCGACCGGTCCTCTGGAAAATTTTTGTTCAGACGAAATTAAATATCGTACCGGACGATCAGGTCTCTGGAAAATTTTCATCCATACGAAAATAAATTATCGTCCATGGCGATTGGTCCTTTGAAATATTTTCGTCCAGACGAAATAAATAAACATTCAGGACGATCGGGTCTCTGAAAAATTTTCGTCCAGACGAACATATTCTCGTCCAAACAATTAACCGACTTAGAACAGTTTTCAGCAGTTTCTAGAACCGACATAGTAATAAACGTTCGTACTGGACGAACCTAGTTCGTACAGGACGATCATCTGTACGAAAACATTTTGTACACATATTCAAATAGGGTCGTTTCAGATCGTTTAAGTAAAATCATCCCGGACGATCCATGATCGTACAGGATGATCCACTGCGTACAGAATTGGAAACTTGCAGTTTTTGGGCGGTTTTTCTTGTCTTTTATATAAATAGTCCAAATTAGGCTGCCACCCAATCTTTTTGTCATTTGATCTTCATGCCTCTTGAGAGAATAGCCAAGGAGAGAGTGGAAGAGAGCATTCAAAGGAGGATTCCTACCACTGGAGCGAGAAAGCTTCACTTGGATTTCAAAGGTAAGAGTCTCTACTAGTGAATTTAGATTACTTCACTCTTTTCCTTCTTCATTCTAGATTCGTGTGAGAAGATCAGTCAAGGAGATCTGGTTCTCTGCCGACACTTGGAGAGTGTGAACAGCCGAAGGGTTCTCTGCCTACACTTGGAGAGTGTGAACTGCGGAAAGGTTCTCTGCCTACACCTGGAGAGTGTGAACAGCCGTAGGGTTCTCTGCCCACACTAGGAGAGTGTAAAAGGACGACGGTTCTCTGCTAGCACTGTAGATTATGTAAAAGGACGACGGTTCTTTGCCGCACCGGGTGGTGGTGAAAAGAGTGTGTTGTAAAGGCTTCTCCGCCTTGCTGTGGGTGCTAAAGGAGAGTCACTATTGGTTTTAATGCAATACTCAGAGGGTGCCTCTGAGGAGTGGATGTAGGTCTGGTTATAGACCAAACCACTATAAATCTGGTGTCATTTACTTTATTGTTTTTACGTTTCCGCACTTTAAATTTCAGTTTTAACAACTCTATGATTGAAAAATATTTTTCTACAAACTTTAAAGGAAAATTTTATTTCGGTTCAACTTAATCTTTAAAGAGGGTTTAAAATTTTTTAAAACTACCAATTCACCCCCCTCTTGGTAGCCGTGGGACATTTACTTAGGCTTAACAACCTAATTACTGGACTCAACAGCAAGTCCACTCCACCTTTCACCCCATTAAGGACATTACCACCTCTAGACCTTTAGAAGTCCTTCACATGGATTTGTTTGGACCCATTAGCACTATCAACCTAGGAGGGAAAGTCTATGGATTTGTGATTGTTGATGACTACTCGAGGTTCACTTGGACTAGATTTCTTTTTCATAAAAATGAGACTTTTGAGGAGTTTAAAACATTTTCTACTTGGAATCAAAAAAAGCTAGGTTGTGAGATTTTGACCATCCATAGTGATCATGGGGGAGAGTTTGAGAATGAAAGATTTGGAGATTTTTGTGAGGACAAGGGGATTAGCCACAATTTTTCAGCTCCTGGGACCCCTCAACAGAATGGGATAGCTGAAAGGAAGAACCGAACCTTGGTGGAAGTCGCTAGAGCCATGCTTGCTGAGTATTCACTTCAAAAATACTTTTGGGCTGAAGCGGTTAACACAGCTTGTTATGTGTTGAATAGGGTGAATGTTAGAGCCAAATTAGAAAAGACACCCTATGAGATCCTTAACGGTAGGACACCCAATCTTTCTCACCTTCATGTCTTTGGTTGTAAGATTTTTATTCATAATAATGGGAAGTCTCACTTGGGAAAATTTGATCCTAAATCTTATGAAGGAGTATTCTTGGGATATTCTAGTGTTGGGAAGACTTTCAGGGTGTTTAACAAGAGAACTTTGATGGTGGAAGAGACTACTCATGTGGTATTTGATGAGTCTGATCCTAAGAAACTTGGAGTTGAGGATGATGATGATATTGGAGAGATTACTAGTGGAGTAGAGAATTTGGGGAAGGGGGTAGAACACCAAAATAATGAAAGAATAGGAGAAGTCACCCAAGGAGTAGAGAATTTTTATTTGGATGAAAGGGTTGGACATTCTCACACTTTGCCTAGAGATTGGAGATACTCTACAAGTCACCCTAAGGATTTGATCTTAGGAGACCCTTCTAGTGGAATTAAGACTAGACATGGACTTAGGAAGGAGGTGAACCACTCTGCCTTTATCTCAATGACTGAACCCACCACCATTAACCAAGCACTTACTGATGAGTTTTGGATTTTATCAATGCAAGAAGAATTAAATCATTTTGTAAGGAATGATGTTTGAGAGCTTGTAGAAAGACCTAAGGGACAAAGTGGGTCTTTAAGAACAAGGTGAATGATTCAGGAGTGGTGGTTAGGAATAAAGCAAGATTGGTGGCTAAGGGGTATAACCAAATAGAAGGGATAGACTTTGAGGAGACTTTTGCCCCTGTAGCTAGATTGGAAGCCATCAGAGTGCTATTAGCCTTTGCCTGTTATAAAGGATTTAAGCTTTTCTAAATGGATGTCAAGAGTGCCTTTTTAAATGGGGAAATAAAAGAAGATGTGTTTGTAGAACAACCCCCAGGTTTTGAGAGTTCCCAATTTTCAAATCATGTCTTTAAATTAAAAAAGGCTTTGTATGGATTAAAGCAGGCACCAAGGGCTTGGTATGAGAGGCTTAGCACATTCTTACTAGAGAGGGAATTTGCCAAGGGGAGCGTAGACACCACCCTTTTCTTAGGAGAGTTGGAGATGATTTACTCATTATTCAGATTTATGTTGATAATTTACTCTTTGGATTTTCTAATAAAAAATTGTGTGATGATTTTTCTAAAATAATGAGTAGAGAGTTTGAGATGAGTTTGATGCGAGAGTTGTCCTACTTTTTGGGGTTTAGCATAAAACAATTGGAGGATGGAACATTTTTAAATCAAACAAAATACATAAAGGACATTTTGAAGAAGTAAGAGATAGACAAAGCTAAGCCAATTAACACTCCCATGACTTCTAGTGCTCCATTGGATAAGGACCCAAGTGGTAAGTCTGTTGATCAGAAGAAGTATAGAGGCATGATTGGATCTTTACTTTACTTGACTGCGAGCCGACCTGATATTATGTTTAGTGTTTTCCTTTGTGCTAGATTTCAAGATGACCCTAAGGAGTCCCACTTGACTGCTGTTAAGAGAAATTTTAGATACCTTTTGGGGACCCAAGGCTTAGGGATTTGGTACCCTAGACACAACACTTCTTTTGAGATTATTGATTTTTTCTGACTCTGATTTTCCAGGATGCAAGGTGGATAGAAAAAGCACTTCAGGAACTTGTTAATTCATTAGACAGTCTTTAGTCTCTTGGTCTAGTAGGAAGCAAAACTTTGTTGCACTTTTCACTACTGAAGCTGAGTACATTGCTCTTGGAAGTTGTGTGGCCCAAGTCCTTTGATTGAAACAACAGGTATTGGATTTAGGATTACCTGTAGGCACCATCTCAATCTTTTGTGACAACACTAGTGTCATATGCATCTCTAAAAATCCTATCCAACATTCAAGGACTAAGCACATTGACATTAGGCATCACTTCATTAGAGATTATTTGACTAAGGGAGATATTGAGTTACACCATGTGACAACTGAAAATCAATTGGCTGACATCTTTACTAAACCACTGGCCTTCGACACTTTCAGTTCTTTAAGGACCAGATTGGGTGTGATTGACATAAATGCAAGAAACTTGATCTTTTAGTTACTTTCTTTTGCTTTTGTGTTTTTATTTTTAGCTCTTAGTGTGTTTTACTTTCTTTTGCCTTTTTTCTCTTTTAGTTAGCTTTCAAAATCATCGCTGAAATGATAACACATTCCATGCCCTTGTTTTTGAAAATTTGTAGTCAATGTGTTTTTCATATCTCAATCTCTTAGATGGTAAAAATATTTTGTGATTGTATATCTTTCTCTAACCCATTTTAGTGGCATAGTTTTCTTTTCTAAACAAAATTTTTTCAAATTAAAGAATGTGTATGAAATTAAGATCTTTTCTTAAGCTTGCTTAAGCAAATCTATCTTTTATTCATAATGTTTAAGGTCTTTTTGTCACATCAAGACCCCTCATTACTCTTGTCTTTAATTATTGATTCTGTTTGTGGTAATTCTTCCTTATATTAGTGAGAGAGCTCCTATTCTCTAATATCTAAGAAGATATACTCACAACTAAGATTTTTTTAAGAGGTTATAAAAGAGAATGTAGCTTGCAAAAAAAAAAATTTTTGGCCAATGATGCCAACAAAAGAAGAGCAAAGACGCCAAAATTGAAAATCTATAAAAAGATGTGCAAAGCGCCACTCAATTGACATGAGGCATAAAATGAGCCCACTCAAAAGTAAGCTATTCTCTCTTTTTAAATCTTTTAGAACTTAGAAGTTTTGATTCTCAAAGGCTTGGTTTTGATTGTTTTACGATTGTGACAAATTTACTTTGATTCATTATTTTATAAAGATACTTTCGTCTTAAACCAAGTGATGGATGGATTCTTTTTTTTATATCCAATTAATTCTTTGAGTTAGGTCATTAATTTCAAAAGACAATTCTACCCTAAGAAAACGTCTGAGCTAAGGGTAACCATGACCGGATATTCTACCATTCTTTGGATTGTTGAGATTGTTAACTCATTAACCCACAAGTTTTTAAATCAATCACATGGAATACTACATCATTTTCATGCCTTGGTTTAAAAAAAATAATAATTTTTTGCTATTGGTCTTTTTCCCTCCTCCTTTTTGATATGTCAAAAAGGGGAAAAGTTTATGATATTTTTACACTTGTCAATCCCGAAATTTTACTGCTAACTATTTTTGTAGTGTTTTGCCATCATCAAAAAGAGGGAGATTATTGCAAATCTATTTTCATGACTTATGTTTTGATGATTGACAAACACTATTGATTTTTCTTGGACTGCCTGTTACTTCTAACTTTTTCAGGAATCGAAGATTGGGCGAAAAAACGAAGCTAGTTTAAGATTGCATAGGTTTAGGGATGAGTCATCTGTACTTTATTTTTCTCTTCTTGAGTCTATTTGTAATGTTCAAAGAGACTGATGCTAATCAACCCTACACACACACACTTGAGAGACTTTGAATTTCTATTTTTACCCACATCGGCCAGGACGATAGTTACATCGTCCTGGACGATCGGTCTTAAAACAGAAATCTAAACAAGCATTCTTAATTAAGGCAGCCGTCATTAATAGATCATCCTGGATGAGATGTGTATCGGTCAGGACGATAAGATCAAACTAGAAATAAGTTACCGTTATAGATAATTAAGGTATTCTGTATTTTTTAATAATCGACCAGGACGATCATTGATCAGCCTGGATGATATTCACAAATTATGCCTTAATTGATCAAGAAATCAAGAGAGTAATTAAGGATGATTGATATGATCATATCATCCTGGACGATCGCAGAATCGGCCAGGATGATCTATTCAAAAACCTTAGTTACTTCAGAACGATAAATATCAGCCAGCTCGAATTCAGGGCGATGCTCTGGACGATTTTCCTCTGATTTGAACTGATCGGCCGAGACGATCCTGAGATCTGCCTGGACGATCAAGCCAATTTTTAAATCGTCCAGTTTGCATTCAGGGCGATGCTCTAGCCGATCTTCTGAGATTTGTACTGATCGGCCAGGACGATGTCCATTATTGGCCTGGACGATAATTAATGAGCTCCTTTGAAGCTCTTCTATTTAAGAGCTCTTATTCAACATTTTGAATAATCTTTTGCTGCTACCTTGACCTGAGAAGGCCTTGAGGAGAGAAAGAGAGAGGATCTTGTGAGGGATTCATAAGGGTTGCTTCAAGGATCGCTCTGCTTCTTCTTCATCTAGAGTTTCTCGTCTGTGGAAGGGTCGGTAGAGGTAAGGAGTCAGTATCTGGTTGTGGTTCTCTGCCAGCTTCAGGAGGAAGCAAAAAGAGATAGGTTCTCTGCCTTACCGGGGTGGCAAAAAAAGGTTTGTTGTAAAGGCTTCTTCGCCTAGCTGTGGGGGCTAATGGAGAGTCACGATTGTAGTGCAATACTCGGAGGGCGCCTCTGGGGAGTGGACGTAGGTCGAGTTGACCGAACCACTATAAATTTCTGAGTTCTTATTTCTTGCTTCCGCACTTTAAATTTCCGCATTTATTTTTCTCGTGGTGTGATTTTGACTTGTGATCTTATTGCTTTTGTTGAAAAAAAATTTTAAAATACCAATTCACCCCCCATCTTGGTTAGCTTGGGCCAGTTGTATAGGGCTTAACGTCCCTAACAAACTTTCATCAACATTTGCAGGATTGCATCTAAGGTGGGTAAGCCATACTTGCTTGATGGGAACATGTTTCAATGGGGTAGAAGAGAATACGATAGAGTTTGCATTTGAGTTCCCTTTAATGAGAAATTACCCTTTGGGGTATGGTTGGAAGGATTATCTGAAAATTTTTCCATAAAATTGAATATGAGGGCATTACAAAATTATGTTATGAATGTGGTATAATTGGTCATATCTTATTAGAATGTAAGGGCTCTAAGAAGATGAATGTAAAGTTCTATGAAGATCCTAATTCGATCAGGAATGTTAAGGAACAATCAAACTCAATTGAAGTAGGATGTTCAAGTCATCAATGTGTAGAAACTAGCTATGGGCCGTGGCTTCAAGTAAACTATGGAAGGAAGGGAAAAAGAAATAGAGCTGCTGGAAGGAGAAGGCAAACTACAAAAAGAGTTTTTGTTCCCAAACAGAACTCTAAAGTATTGGAGAATGAGCAAGATCTTCTTGATAATGTCCTGAAGCAAGCTCAAGAAGAAATAAAGCACTGAGAGAAGGATTGGGTACAACAGGAAGAAGTCTTGGTTTGTGCAGAAAATACTTAAATAGTAACTGAAATGGCTCAGGTATTAGTTCCAAAATCTTATGTTCCTACACTGAATAAATTTGTCCTTTTATCTTATATGGAAGATAATATTTTGAATGAGTATGAGGAGGAGAAGGGTGATAATGAAGTTGAATAAGGTGAAATACTTACTAATCTGGAGTCAGCTTCAACAAATAGAACTTTGAAAGGAATTCAGGAACTGATGGTGGGATTTGAAGGGCCTAGCAAGGAAATTTTCCTGGAAGTTAAAGCAGTGGAGAACTCTTCTTCAGGAAAGAAAGGAAAATTGCTTAAAGAGCTGAAATCGATGGGGTCAGGTAACAATGTTAATCATAATAGGAAGTTGGAGATTGGTAGAAGTAAAAAGGGTGGGGGTCCTTCCCCTTTGTTCAAACAATGGCATCATTAGCTTTTTGGAATTGTAAAGGGGCCAAGAAAAGAGAGGTTGTTCTATATCTCAAGGATTTTGTAAGGGATAATGATGTTTTATTTGTGGGACTTGTTAAAACAAAAGTAAGTTCCTTGGAGAATCTATATATTTTAGGTTTTTTGGGTGATAAATTGGAATTGTTTATGGTTCAATCTGATGGCCTTTCGGGAGGCATTTTGGTTCTTTGGAGGAAGGATTTGGCATCATTTTCAATGTTGGAAGTTTCTTCACAAGTTATCATTGGAAATCTGGAAGTTGTAAATAGAGGATGTTAGCTTGTATCCACAGTATATGGGAGTAGGAATATGCTAGATAGGAAGTCTTTATGGGAGAATTTGGAGAAGGTGTATCTATTAATAAACATGTAGTTATTGGGGGAGACTTCAATTATATTTTGTCACAGGAGGATAAGAGAGGAGGCAAGAAATTTGTATTCTCTCAAGGTGCCAAAGATATGAAGATGTTTATGAGCAACAATGACTTTCATGAAGTTGGGTTTATTTGACCCAAATGTACTTGGTGCAACAACAAATCTAGAGGGGGCCGTATCTTAGAAAGATTGGATAGATGCCTTATAAATTCTATTGCAATGAACTCCATTCATCTAGCCTTGTTGAAGCACTTGTCACGTATTGCATCGGACCACTGCCCAGTCATTTTAGAGGTGTTCAAACTGGTGAAATCTCACTACAAAGGTATGTGTTTTGAGGATTTGTGGGAAACTTATCATGGGGCTTTTGCTATTGTGGAAAAAACATGGAAGAAGTGTGGGGGAAGTGATCCATCCACTTCCTTGAACTTGAAGTTTAATAGAACTCTAAAGGCCTTATTCTACTGGAGCAAGGCTAAGTTTAAAAGTATAAATGTGTTGAGAGAGTCCTTGAAGAAAGAAATCTATAATTTATAATTAGAAGAGGCTGAGCGGCTGCTCAATGAGGCAAAGTTGTTGTTGCTCAGGTCAAAGGTAAATGAGCTGAATTGTACTCTGGCTAGACTTAATATTTGGTGGAAACAAAGAGCTATGGCTAGGTGGTTGGAGGAGGGTGATTCAAATTTATCTTTCTTTCACTCATTTGCAAATGCTAAAAGAAACTCAAATTGGATTAAACACATTAAAAATGAAGATGGTGTCTTGACGGACCAGCTCTCAGAAGTGGAAAGTATTTTTTCAAATTTTTTCAAGTCAAAATGAAGGCACAGAGACTGTGTGGTGGAAGGCTGGCCAAAACCATTTGTTCTCCTGGAGATAGCTGATCAACTCAAATTGGATGCAGAATTTACTAAGGAAAAACTTCAAGTTGTGGTGGCCAATTTGGGGAAGAACATCTCACCGGGCCTAGATGGGAGCACCTTCACGTTTATTAAATGCCTCTGGAAGGTAATTCAACAGGATGTCTGGAATGCGATTGAAAGGTTTCTCAAAACATGAATTATGCATCACAATTGGAAGGAGATGTTGATAGTGTTAATTCCTAAAATGAAAAGTCCAATTTATCCAAAAAACTCCCGTCCAATTAGCCTATATAGGACCACTTATAAGTTAGTAGCAAAAATTTTGCTTAGCATATTGGAGATGGTCATTTACAAGGTTATTTCAAGTAATCAAGTGGCTTTTTTAAAAGGTAGATCATTGTCAGATCATGTTCTCTTGGCTCAAGAGGATTTCAACAAAATCTGATGCTCTAAAGTAAACAAATGGTTTTTGGCCATCAAAGTTGATACGGAACAGGCATATGACAGTATGGGTTGGCAGGCTTTGAGTCAAGTGCTTCTCCACTTTAAATTCCCTAGAAAATTTTTGTGTTTGATTATGAGTTACATTTTGGATCCAAAATTTTGTATTTTGATCAATGGGAATAAATTGAAATGGATTGAAGATAGGAGTGGGTTTAGACAAGGGTCCCCCCTATCCCCTTTTCTTTTTATATTATGCTCTCAAATCCTATCCGATGCTTTTTATTAAAGTGGAAGAAAGATGTGTATTCAAAATGCTTCTAAAGCACCTAAAGTGTCAAATTTGCTTTATGCAGATGATATTCTAGTTTTTTTCTGAAGCCAACTTGAAGAAGATCAAAAAGGTGTAAAAGATTTTGAATAATTACTGCAAATGGACTGGGAAAAAGGTGAAATACAAAAAATCAATGATGGTGTTCTGGAAAACAGTAAACCGAAGGAGGAAGAAGGAGATTGAAAATGAATTGAGGTTCAACTCTGTTAGGGAAATGAACTACCTTGGTATAAAGCTAACTCTTAGGAGGATGGTGGGATCGGATTTTCAAAATTTTATGGAAGTAGCTATGAATAAATTAAATATTTGGGGGAAGAACGTTATCTCATTGGAAGGTAAAATGGTATTGATAAAATCAGCTTTCTTATCTCTTCCAATTTTCTTATCAACTCTATCCTTGGTGCCATTAGGGATCTTAAAGGAGTTTGATAAAATGTATAGAACTTTCTTGTGGAATAAGAAGAATGAGAATTTGGGAATGCATTATGTATCTTGGAAGAAGTTCTGTCAACCAAAACAAAAAGGAGGGAGAGGTCATTTTTTAGCAGTTTATAAAGTGGGACATCTTAGGGCAAAGTTTGCATGGGAATTCTACATGAAGCCAGAATCTTTGCTCAATTGTATCCTAAGAACTAGATATGGAGATGATCTATGGAAGAATCAAGGGAAGAAAGAGAATTATTCAACTTGGAAAATATTATGTAATGGAGCCAAATATCTTACAAACATTGTGAGATGGAGAATCTTTAATGGGAATTCGATTGATTGGTTGCATGATGCTTGGATATTGGATAAGAATATCTCAAAATGGCCAACATTTGTAAGCAATATGGAGATCAGCAATTACATCTTGAACTTCTTTATCTCAGATGGCAAATGGATCATGGATCATCTTCAAATGTTTTTTTGGAAGGAAGCTTATTGAACTCTTTTTATAATTACCAATTTATATTTATTAAGGATCAGATCAAATAGAATAGAAGTGGAAAGCAGCAGGTCGCTCCATGGCAGTAATTTCATAGGATTCAATTCATAAGAATGATTTAGATTGTGAATTATGGAAATGGTTGAAGAAAGTTAATCTAAGGCTAAGGGTAGAGCTATTTTGGTGGAGATTGCACTAGGAGGTCATTCCAAGCAACTCATTTCTTTTACATAGAAGATTGATTTATTATAGTGGTTGTCTAAGAGGGTGTGATGAAGAGGAGGATAATAGTCATATTACTGGAGTTTGTGGCAAATTGAGGAGGGTGATAGTATGGCTCAACAGATGGGGGTTTATGTACCTCAATTTGGGAGCTTTGCTAAATGTTTAAAAGAGTTGGAGAGGATGTCAGGTACAAATTCGATCATTGTGAACATTTATTGCACTGCAGCTTTTTTGGTATGGAAGAGCAGGAATTTGCTGGTTCATGAAGGAAGAGAAGACTCAGATATATATATTACAGCTAACTCTATATCTATGGCTATTGTAACACCGGCAATCAATATCCAATCGGACAACTTGGATGTCAATCAGCGTAAGCTATTTTCTTCTTGGCATCCTCCTCCACCCGGATGGATAAAGATCAATGTGGATGCATCCGTAAGAAGCAACTATATGGGGGGAGCTGCTGGAGTTTATAGAGATAATAAAGGTAGGATGTTACTTGCATTTGGAACTCAATGATTACACTGGGACATTGGCCAATTGGAACTACAAGCGGTATACATGATAAAGGAGTTCATACAAGATTGGATGGTGGAAACACAAGGTGTTATTATTGAAGAAGATAACTTCAACATCATCAAGATTCTTCAACAAGCTTTGAAGAGATTGAAGAATAAAGAAATAATTGAAGATGAGTTATCCTTCATTAAAGAATTCAGTCAAGTTTCTTTTAGTTTTACTACTAGAAATTGTAATAAATTATCATATTGTTGCGCTAATTTAGCTTTGAGCAAAAGTTTTATTTGGCTTGATCTTACTAACATTGAGATTCCTCCTTCATTCTTGTATATTTTGAAGGAGGAATTCAATTCGTTAGATTTAATTTAGTAGGTTGTGATAACTTTTTTCCATTTCTAATGCAAGGATGCATTTTTCCTCAAAAAAAAAAAAAAGACTATGAGAGAGTGTGAATGTAGTTGGCTAACCATGAACACACACACTAGGGGAGTGTAAAAACTTACAAAATTTTTAAAAGAAATCCTACTATATGATATTAGATCGTACTGGATAAATTGGTATGAGCTTTCCTCCATAAGTAGTTAATAAAAGCATGGATGGAAAAAATTTCCAATTATTTTTCAAATTGTATGAAGTTGCCTTCTTATAGGTGACTTCCATACTACAAAATTGATGCATACATTTTCGTCCATACGAACAAGTAAATTTTTTGAACTATTCATCCAGGACGATCTTGGGTTCATATAGATGATGTCCAGAGTACGTACTTAATGCATACATTTTTGTCCATATGAATAGGTAAATCTTTTGACTTATTCTTTCGGAATGATCTTAAGTTCATACAAACGATGTCTAGAGTATAAAATTCATGCATACATTTTTGTCCATACGAATAGAAAAAATTATTGAACTAATCGTACTGGATGATATATGGTTCATAATGTACGATATGCATGTACCAAAATGTTTCATGCTGAATCAAATGAGTAAACTTTGAATTGTTTGTATGTATGATTTTCGATCGTACTGTATGATCATGGATGATCAAAATTAAAAATTTAAGTTTTCTAAATGATTTTTCATGCCTATCCTATATAAAGTCCTTAAAAATTATTTTAGATAAATCTAATCTTCATGATTTCTTTGAGAGCAAGTAAAAAGGAGATTTGGGAGAGTGTTTGAGAGAGAGAAAGAGTTCTTGCAATTAAAGTGTGAAAGATTCACAAGGTTACTCATAGGTGAGAATCTCTTTGTTTAGGTATTCAATTCTCTACCTTACTTCTTTCAAGTTGCTCAGGAGAAGATCTTTGGAGAAGATTTGGAACTTTGCCGACACTTAGAGAGTGTGAAAGGATGACGGTACTCTGCCAACTCTTAGAGGGTGTGAAAGGATGATGGTACTCTGCTGATAGTTAGAGGGTGTGAAAGAAAGATGGTACTCTACTGCACCTAAGATTGGTGGAAGAGAGGGTATTTGAAAATGCTTCTCCACCTTACTATGGGAGCAAAAGGAGAGTCACTTTGGTAATAGTGTTGTTGCAACCCATGACCCCAAGCTTAAGATTTTGATGATGACAAATAATTATTGTCTTGAGATTCATTGAATATTATTTGTTAATGTCCGTGAGTACTAACATTTCAGGAAGATCAAAAGCTACTCATGATGAGAGGAAGACTCAAGGATGGGTAGATTAGGAGTAAGAGTCTGCAATGTATTTTCTTTTTTATTTCATTTTTATTTTCTTGAGTCTGACCACAAAATGCATAAAAGTTCGAGCAACCATGCACACACACAGGGGGAGAGGTTTTAAATGTAGAATGTAATAGAATTTCTTCTCTGTAGATCATATTGTACGATTCTAATTCGTACCGTACGATCAGAGGGTTGAAGTACGATTATGTGAATAGATCGTACCGTATGAAATTATATCATACTATATGATATGTTCAAATCCAAAACCTTAGCCATTGTTTAACTTAGGTAAGTAATTTTCCATCGTTCGTACGGTACGAACTTGTTCGTACTGTACGATTATTTTTAAATACTTACTTAACTTAACCCGTGATTAGTGCAAGAAATCTGAGCTTAATTATAATTTGAACATCGTATTGTACGAACCCATTCGTACAATACGATGAACAGAGACGAATAACAATCGTCCTGGATATCATCCCGGACGATCAGTTGTTTTTTGTCTCATCGTACTATACGATGTACATCGTAGATACGATGAATAGAGATGATGTTTGATCATCCTGACTATCATCTTGTACAAACTGTGTTGTCATGTATCGTACCGTACGATTTAGTATCGTACTGTACGAACATTTTTGAACTGTTCGTACCACTTCGTACCAAGAAAAAGTCTATTTATGAAGATCGTACTGTACGATTATAGAACCGTACTGTATGATAGTAACGGCTACTTTGAGATTTCAGGGTTTTTGGAGCCCATTTTTATGTATCAAAAAAGTAATTTTTCAGAGAATGTATGAGAGAGGAGAACGTGGTTAGAGAGGGATTCCAAGGGAGAGAGCTCTAGAGAAGTTCTTTAGGGTTTGAGAGAGGAAGGAGAAGGTGAGTGTTGTGAGGGAGAAGAGGTGTGAGGGAGATCACACGGTTGCTCCAAACTTGCTGCATCTTGCTCCTCCTATGGCCCTAGAAGAATTTGAGCGAGGATCTCCGAGGGAAAGGCTCGTCTTCATTCATGACCTCGAGGTACTCTGCCTTCTCCAGAAGGGAGAAAAACGAGAAGGTTCTTTTCTGTCGCTAGGAGGGTGAAAACAGAGTTTGGCACTCCGCCACGCCGGGTTGGTGAAAGGGAGGTTTTTAAAGGCTTCTCTGCCTTGCCGAGGGGGGGAAAAAGGAGAAATATAGTTGGTAGTGAAAATCCCAGAGCGGAGGACTCCGGGGAGTGGACGTAGGTCATATTTTTACTGAACCACAATAAAAATCTTGGTGTGTTTTTTCCTTACTGCTTTTTCATTACTGTATGTCTTTTTAATTTCAAAATATTTGCCTTGGAAAACATGAAAAAAAAGGGTTGTTTAATTTTTCATATTAAAATTCTAAAAACAACGAAAAAATTTAGAACTCCTGCTTAGATTTTAATTATTGTCAAAAAGTTTTCACAATTCACCCCCCCCCCCCCCTCTTGTCCATCTAGTAATTTCAATTGGTATCAGAGAAATTTCAATTGGTATCAGAGCCTACTTTCAAAAATAGTATTTTAGAAAATCTTGAAAGAAAACAATCATGTCAAACTTTGGTAATCGTAACACTGTGGAGGGTTATTCAATAACCCGTCCACCACTTTTTGATAACATTCTGTTTCATTTCTGGAAAATTAGAATGTCTATATTTTTGCAATCTATAGATTATCGCATATGGATGTTAGTGAATGATGGATATGTTGCACCTGTTAAAACTGTGAATGGAGTGAAAACTCCATTACCCTTCAATGAATGGAGCAATGAGGATAGGGAATTAGCCCAACTGAATACTAAGTGCTTAAATTGTTTTTTCTGTGCATTGAAGTCTGAGGACTATATGAGAGTGTCTACCTGTGTTTTTGGTAAGGAGATTTGGGATAGACTGTGTATTACATACGAAGGAACAAACGAAGTAAAATAGTTTAGGCTTAACATTCTACTTCATGATTATGAACTCTTCCGTATGAAACCTAGCGAAATAATTTCTGACATGTACACTAGGTTCACCCAAATCATGACATCCTTACATGCAATAGGTAAAGAGATTTCAAATTCTGAGAAAGTGAATAAAATTCTTAGATGCTTACTAAGTTCCTATGATGCTAAGATAACTATTATCACTGAGTCTATAGACCTTAATGTTTATTCTATTGATAACCTCCTTGGGTCACTCATTACATACGAGTTAGGAGTGAGCCAAAGGCAAAGTGATGCAGGTGAAAAGAAAAAGGAGCGAACGGTGGCATTAAAAGCTGGCAACTCAAAAATTGAAAGCTCTGCATGGGAGGAAGAGGATGAGATAGCATTGATGACCCGACAGTTCAAAAATTTCCTGAAGAGAAAATAGAAGCATCATCAGAATAGCTAGAATAAAGGTAAGAGCTCAAGGTCCAATAAGGTTTCATCTGATACAATTTGTTTTGAGTGCAGGAAGCTAGGTCACCTTCGATCCGATTGCCCCAATCTGAAGAGCCAACCAGCTAAGGAGAAAGGTGATGACAAAGCCAAATATAAGAAAGGAAAGATAAAGACACAAAAAGCTTTTTGGGCCAAGTCTGCCTCAAAATCGTCAGAAGAAGAAGCATAGGAGGAGGTAACAAACTTGTGTCTTATGGCTAATGATAACCTTGATCCATCAGATCAAGATGAGGTATGTCAACTTTCATATGAAGAATTATTGCTTATTTCTGAGAATATTCATGACTCGTATAGGAAACTGAAAAAGATGCATGCTAAGCTTAATGTTGAATTTAGTTCTTTACAAATTTAGCTTGCTAACTTAGTTAAAGAAAATTCTGATTTAGATAAAGATCACATGTTGCTTCTTGATGAATTTGATGCATAAAAAAAGAAGCATGTTGAATTAACTGAAGAGTATAAATCATTGAAAACTACTCATGTTGAACTAGAAGAATCCTTTCATAGATTAGACAAACTTGCATTAGAAGTAAATCACAATGAGTATTTGTTAAAAATAGAAGTTCATGGATTGACATATCAAAACAACACCTTTCAAGAAAGAATCAAAGAAATAAAAAATAAAATTGCATCACTCACAGGACAACCTAGAAAACCACCAACATAGTATACATCATATAACTCTAGGAAGAGGCACCATCACCCACATAGATTAGTAAACCCATTTCCTGGTGTTAGGTGTTTCTCTTACGGCATGGTAGGTCACATAGCCCGCACATGCACAATTCACCGTATGACACACTTAGTATGGAGACCCAAACTGCATCCATCACAGCATAGCATGCATACATCTCATTCATGCAAGCATAAGGTGGAACCCAAACTCACTTGGGTTCCCAAATCTAATCTTTGAATGAAATTATAGGGGTGCTCTCACAAAAGTCCTAATGAGAGCATGTGGTACCTGGATAGTGGCTGCTCATGACACATGACTGGAGATATGAAGAAGTTCATCCTACTTGAGACCAAAATTGGAGGCAAAGTAACGTTGGAAGACAACACTACCAAGAAGGTAATAAGCTCAGGTATTGTTGGTAATGCCAAAAAAAATTTAATTGAAAATGTCTTACTAGTTGATGGGTTGAAACATAATTTACTTAGCATTAGTCAACTGTGTGACAAAGGTTTTGATATTAAATTTCTATCTGATAAATGCCTGAATAGTTTATTTGATAAACTAGTTTTAGAAGGAAAACGAATGAACAATGTTTACATGTTAGACCTTGATTGCATTGATAGCTCAAATTCATTTTGTTTGAAAACAATAGTTGATGACTCGTGGCTATGGCATAGGAGACAATGCCATGCTAGTATGAAAACTCTTAGAAACATCACTTAGAAAAACCTAATCAGAGGCGTACCTAAGTTAGATTTCACAAAGGATCACTTATATGATGCTTGCCAACTATGAAAACAAGTCAAAACATCATTTCACTCAATTAGAGATGTGATCACCGCTAGGACACTAGAAATCCTACACATGGACTTATTTGGACCCATGAGTACAGCCAGCCTAGGTGGAAAAAATTATGGTTTTGTGATTGTAGATGACTTCACTAGATTCACTTGGGTAAGATTCTTAGCATATAAGAATGAGTCTTTTGAGGAATTTAAGATATTCTCCACATGGATTCAGAGGAAATTAGGCTGTGAAATCTGAACAATTCATTACGATCATGGTGGAGAATTTCAAAATGATAGGTTTGAATCAATCTATCAAGAACTAGGAATAGAACACAATTTCTCAACCCCTAGAACACCACAACAAAATGGTATAGCATAAAGGAAGAATAGAACCTTGGTAGAAGCTGCTAGTGAAAGTTCATTAGGGATATTAAGACCTATGAACTTAGTCCCAAGCTAACCAAGAGGGGGGGTGAATTGGTATTTTAAAAAATTCTTTTCACAAAGAACAAAAATCACATAAACCAAAATCACACCACGAGAAAAATAAACAATACAGAAATTAAAGTGCGGAAGCAAGAAAACAATAACACAGAGATTTATAGTGGTTCAGTCAACTTGACCTACGTCCACTCCTTGGAGGCACCCTCCAAGTATTGCACTACAAACGTGACTCTCCTTTAGCCCCCACGGCTAGGCGGAGAAGCCCTCACAAAGAACCTCTTTTTGCCACCCCGGTATGACTGAGAACCTGTCTCCTTTTTCTTCCTCCTGAAGCTAGCAGAGAACAAACAACCAGATGCTGACTCCTTGCCTCTACTGACCCTTCCACGGATGAAAAACTCTAGATGAAGAAGAAGTAGAGCGATTCTTGAAGCAAACCTTGTGAATCCCCTCACAAGCTCCCCCTTACAAGATCCTCTCTCTCCCTCTCACTCTTTCTCTCCTCAAGGCCTTCTCAAGTCAAAGAAGCAGTAAAAAAGGTTGTTCAAAACGTTTAATAAGAGCTCTTAAATAGAAGAGCTTCAAAGGAGCTCATTAATTACAAGTTGCCGACAATATCGTCCAGGCTGATATGGACATCGGCCTAGCCGATCAGTACAAAACTCAGAAGATCGGCCAGAGCATCGCCCTGAATGAAAACTAGACGATTTAAAATTGGCTTGATCATCCAAGCCGATCTCACGATTGTCCTGGCCGATCAGTTCAAATCAAAGGAAAATCGTCCAGAGCATAGCCCTGAATTCGAGCTGGCCGATATTTATCGTCCTGTAGTAACTAAGGTTTTTTGAATAAATCATCCTGGCAGATCATGTGATCATCCAGGTCGATATGATCGTATCAATCATCCTTAATTACTCCCTTGATTTCCTGATCAATTAAGACATAATTTGTGAATATCGTCCAGGCCGATCAATGATCATCCTGGCCGATTATTTAAAAATACAGTATACCTTAATTGTCTATGGTGGCAACTTCTTTCTGTTTTGAGCTTATTGTCCTGGCCGATACACGTATCGTCCAGGCCGATCTATTAATGTCGTCTGCCTTAATTAAGAATCTTTATTTAGACTTTATGTTTTAAGCCTGATCGTCCAGGAAAATGTAAATATCATCTTGGCCGATATGAGTAAAAACAAAAATTCTAATTCTCTCAAGTGTGTGTGTGTAAGGTTACTTAGCATCAGTCTCTTTCACCATTACAAATAGACTCAAGAAGAGAAAAAACAAAGTACATACTAACTCAACCCTAAACCTACGCAATCTTGAACTGACTTTGTTTGTTCGTCCGATCTTCGATTCCTCAAAAGTTAGAAGCAATATGCAGTCCAAGAGAATCTATAGTGTTTTTCAATCATCAAAACATAAGTCATAAAAATAGATTTGCAACAATCTCCCCCTTTTGATGATGGCAAACACGAGTAGAAAAACTCAAAAAAAAAATAGCAGTTCATTAAAATATCAAGAATTACAAGCAAATTAACTTTTCCTACCACAAACTACTTCCTCTTTTGTCATCACAAAAAGAGGGTCCTAGACACACAAAAGAAAAATAACACAATAGAAACTAAAACAAACTACAAGACAAACTACAAAAACAGAAAACAGACAGCAGAAAACACAGACTAGAAAAACGAGGGATCCTGATCATCAGATGGAGGTGGTGGAGGTGGCTGCTGAAAGTAGCTGGCAAGTATAGTAAACTGAGCATTGAACCAAGCGATGTCCTGGTCATGTTGCTGCTGTTGGTGAGTCATGTAGGTGTCAAATCAGGCTAAATCCTCCGTGCGGTGCTTCTCGTAGCGGGCAATGTCCTCAGAATGTTGTTGCTCCTGTGCAGCAACATAAGCGTCAAAACGGGTCTCCCATCGATCAAACCTCTCTATCAACTGATCAACCGGTGAGTGCTGGTGTAGAGGAACATGATCAAGAAACTAGAGCGGGAGCGGGAGCCTCCTCCTCCTCAGCCCCTCGAGGTTCCTCATCCCCAGGGTGGAGACGAGTACTGTGAAGGGTACTGAAGGAACTGTTTGAGTAGAAGGGAGTTGGGAGGTTAGGAGGAATAGGATACTGAAGTTAGTATTTGGTTTTAAGGATATAGGCTATGATGTGTCCTAAGGCTATATTGGGTTTCCTCTTATGACATGAATTGCAGATTGTGGTTAAGTGATCAATGTATCGAAAAATTAAGTCCGCAGTATTAAATTCTCTACGAGCCATAATGT
The DNA here is from genome assembly GCA_016618105.1 of Dendrobium huoshanense. NCBI lineage: Eukaryota > Viridiplantae > Streptophyta > Magnoliopsida > Asparagales > Orchidaceae > Dendrobium > Dendrobium huoshanense. Next base: position 23,192,405 of record CM028342.1, read on the forward strand.
AGAAAGTAGTGAGGGAAAGTAGAGGGGTGATGTGGATTTGGTCCCCAGCTTTTGGAATTATGGAGGTACGAAGGACATGTTGGATTGTCCTAGCATCTTTGACTAAAGAGCTAGTCTCTTAAACATGAAAAGGTGAATTGGTCTGGAAAAGGAAGTTATTTGCCGTGGACCAGTCAAGGAAGTGATTAAGTGAAGCTTATCCCTGATGGTGGATAGCTGTAACAGTTCAACACTGTCCTGATATGTGATTTCAACAAGGCGTCGATTCACATAAGAGGTCAGGGCTGTGAAGGTAGGTTTCATGCAAAGGTTTGCAGAGAATTCTCGAAGAAACTCTGTATTAAAGGGGAAAGCAAGAGACGGAATAAAATAAAGGGAGGTGTGAGCAAAAATATCCATTACCGGGTATGAGATGTGGGCAGGATTGATGATTCTGGAGATAGTTATCCCACACTCTTTGTATCGATGGTAGGCGGCTTCATCTTCTGCCTCCCTGAAACGAGGGTAAATCCTAGCTCTCAAAGAACCCCCAGAAGTTTGTTGAACACTTTTCCCACCGGCTATAGAAGAGAGTTAGCAAGGAGACATAAGAGGAGAAGGGATGAAGTGAAAAATATGGCTGGATCGGCCAGAATTTAAAGAAACGGCCATATCGGCCAGGTCGATCACAGAATCGTCCAGGCCGATATGGCTCAATAATTTCGTACAGGCCGATTGGTCAAAAAGGCGGTCCGATCGTCCGGGCCGATCAGATATCGGCCAGGATGATTAGACACAGGAAATCGTCCCGAGGAGGCAATCCGGACGACCGTTAAAAAAGCAGATCGTCCGGGCCGATTAGGTGTTTCATCCAGGACGATGCACAATAATTGATCATACCGGCCCAAGTTAAAACGTTTTAAATCTCTTCCACGTGTATCGTCCAGGAGGAAAAGTGGATCGGCCAGGATGATTGTCCAATAATGGATCGTCCGGGGCCGATTTTAAGGATTTAAACGTGTTGACACGTGGATCGTCCATAAAGATCCAGTGTATCGGCCAGGACGATGCACATAAAATGCATCGGCCAGACAAAATATAATATTGTCCAGGACTATCATCATGATTGCAATAGAGTTCGATCAGATCGTCCAGGACGATATCGTATCATCCAGAATGATGAGTTCCAGCAAGCACAGAAAAGGTTACTAGATGAAATTTGAAGAGATTTTGTCTAATCGTCTAGGACGATACAGGTATCAGCAAGGACGATGTGATTAGAATTTAAAAATTAATGAATGATGCTGATGATCAAAGCCCTCAAAAATAAAATAAAATAAAATAAAAACAAAAACACAGTAATAGAAAGCTAAAAATAATGAAAATAAAAAAAATAAAAAATTTTTAATTTTAATTTTTCTATTTTTTTTTATCAAGGCTTCATATGAGAAGTTCTCAGATAATTAAATTTTACAGTTCCATAAGATCAAAGAGTTTAGCGAATCCTAATAAGACAAAGGTAAAATATCCGATTCTGTTAACCCTAGATCAGACGATCCTTATGGTACAAATTTTTTTTTGAAAAACAAAAACGTTTAACTCAGAATAAACCTAATTGGGCAAAAAGAAGATCTAATCAAAACTTGTTTACAAAGAAAAAATCTCATAAATAATAAAACAAAGTAATTTATCTCAATCAAGGAATTTGAAATCAAGCCTTTGAAATTATCAAATAATCAATGAGTTCTCTAAGTTTTAAGAGTTTAGAGAAGAAATAGTAGCTTGAATTTAGAGGGCTCATTTTATGCCTCTTTTGTCTTTGAATTGGCACTTTGAGCATCTTGATTTTTGATAAACTTTTGTGTATAAATATATTTCAAATTTGCATCTTTTTAATTTCCTTCTTAATTCTTTCAAGCTACATTCCCTTTAACAAAACCCTTAAAAAGACCCTTAGTTGTGAGTATATCCTCCAAATATTAGAGAATAGGAGCTCTCTCTCTAACATAGGGAAGAACAAGTCACAAAATAAAATCAAAATCATATGATAAAAGTAGTGCCAAGATTTTAAATAACTTGAAAGATATATAAGAACTTTAGATATTATGTACAAGATAGATTATTATAGCAAGTTAAAAAGAATCTTAGTTTCAAAAACCATTGGCTCAAATGAGTTAGACTTTTATTTAGAGAAGAAAATCATACCACTAAACAAGGTTAGAAAGAGGGAAACCATCAACGATGTTTTTCCCTTTAGCCAATTTTAGAAAAGCTAAACACTATATTCAAAACTCCAAAATTTAAAATCTTGAAAAGATTCAACATATGGAAAATCAAATATAAAAGCAAAGAGAAAACAAAACAAATTAAAATAACAAAAAAGCAGAAATAAAACACACTGAAACAAAAACACATTTCAAGAATTTATTGAAGCAGCAGGTTTAAGCATTTATGAGCTGCGAGCCTTCATATGTCCAGTTATCTTGTGCTCCCACAAGGTCTTTGGTGAGAGAACACCTGCAAAACTCAACAACAGTCAGATTTAGGAACCCAAACTGGTTTGGGCCCCTTCTTAGAAAAAGTAGGATGCAATGCAGGTATGGTATGCTGTGAATCATGCACCTTAGGTCTCCATACCCAATGTGTACTATGGTGAACAGTGCAAGTGTGTGAGATGTGTCCTAGCATGCCACAAGAAAAACAACTAACTCCAGGAAAAGAATTTCTTAAATGATTTGAGTTATAATGCATCTTCCTAGGTTTTAGCTTAGGATCAAAAGTAGATGTCATCCGATTTTTCTTACATGTTTCCAATTCATTTTGAATCCTCAAGTTAGTTCTTTTTAATGCATCATTATATATCCTCATATTTTTCTCAATCTCTTTAGATTTCTTAAGATCAGAATTAAGTGAGGTGTGTGAAACTTTTAATGCATTATGTTCAGCAATTAATTCCAAATGCTTTTGTTTAAATCATCAAATTCATCAAGAAGAGCCATGTGATTTGAATCAATCATTGCATGATCTTTCAGAAAAACTTCATTCTCTTTTTGTAAATTCGAAAGTTCTAATTTTAGGCTTGCATGAGTTTTCTTGAGTTTTTTGTATGATGCATGTATTTTCTCACAAATCTCAAAAAATTCATCATAGGTTGGTTTACATACCTCTTCCTCATCACTTTAATCTTCTCCCATTAAACACAAGTTTGTTGTTTCATTCTTAGGTTCCGTTTCAGATGAATCAGTACCAAATTCCACCCATAATGCCTTTTGGATTCTCTTCTTGTCCTTCTTGAACTTAGGCTTCTCCTCAATTTTTTCCTTGCTTGTGTTATCTTGAAGTGTCGGGCAATCTGTTCTCATATGTCCTGGTTTCCTACATTCATAACAAACAACATCAAAAAAACCTTTAACATATTTATGATCCTTACCTTTTCTCCAATTTCGATGATACTTTTGTTTCTTCCTTAGAAAGCTTTTGAATTGCCTTGTGATGAAGAAAACTTCATCGCTTTCAGACCCAGAAGATTCAGAATCTGATTTATGCGCCTTTAGTGCAACTGTTTTCTCCTTCTTCTTCTCACCTGCATTAAGATTTCTTTGATTCACCCCTTGCTCGTAAGCAATGAGTGAGCCAAGTAAGTTATCAATTGAATAAATGTTCAAATCCTTAGATTCAGTGATTGTAGTGATTTTAGCATCATATGACGAAGGCAAGCATCTCAAAATCTTGTTTACTTTTTCAAAGTTTGAAAGTTCTCTTCCTAGTGCATGCAGTGAAGTAACTATCTGAGTAAACCTAGTGTACATGTCAGAAATTGATTCATGAGGTTTCATACAAAAAAGTTCGTAATCATGCAAGAGAATATTCAAACGGGATTGTTTAACCTCATTAGTGCCTTCATAGGTGATACACAATTTATCCCAAATTTCTTTACCAATTTTGCAAGTGGAGACACGCATGTAATCCTCAGATTTTAAAGCACAAAAAAAAATAGTTTAAATATTTTGCATTCAATTGAGCTAAGTCTCGTTTATCGAAAGTCCATTCAGTAAAAGCAACTTCAGTTTTAACACCATTAAATTAATGAGAAGGTGGAGAATAACCTTCTTTGATAAGAATCCACATTCAATAATCAGTAGATTAATAAAACATTGACATGCGAGTTTTATAGAAATCAAAAGGTTGGTTATCGAATAGGGGAGGTCAGGTAATAGAATACCCTTCCATAGTGTTACGATTCCCAAGGTTAGCCATGGATCAAAATCAAAAAGTTTTCAAACTTAAAATTTTTGAATCCCGCTCTGATACCACTTGAAAGTTTGTTAGGGATGTTAAGCCCTATGAACTTAGTCCCAAGCTAACCAAGAGGGGGGATGAATTGGTATTTTAAAAAATTCTTTTCACAAAGAACAAAAATCACATAAACCAAAATCACACCACGAGAAAAATAAATAATACAGAAATTAAAGTGCGGGAGCAAGAAAACAATAACATAGAGATTTATAGTGGTTCAGTCAACTTGACCTACGTCCACTCCTTGGAGGCACCCTCCAAGTATTGCACTACAAACGTGACTCTCCTTTAGCCCCCACGGATAGGCGGAGAAGCCCTCACAAAGAACCTTTTTTTGCCACCCAGGCAAGGCAGAGAACCTATCTCCTTTTGCTTCCTCCTGAAGCTGGCAGAGAACCAACAACTAGATGCTAACTCCTTACCTCTACCGACCCTTCCACGTATGAAAAACTCTAGATTAAGAAGAAGCAGAGCGATCCTTGAAGTAACCCTTGTGAATCCCCTCACAAGCTCCCCCTCACAAGATCCTCTCTCTCTCCCTCTCTCTCTTTCTCTCCTCAAGGCCTTCTCAGGTCAAGGCAGTAGCAAAAAAGGTTGTTCAAAATGTTAAACAAGAGCTCTTAAATAGAAGAGCTTCAAAGGAGCTCATTAATTGCAAGTTACCAAAAATATCGTCTAGGCCGATATGGACATCGACCTTACCGATCAGTACAAAACTCAGAAGATCGGATAGAGCATCGCCCTGAATACAAACTGGACGATTTAAAATTGGCTTGATCGTCCAGGCCAATCTCACGATCGTCCCGGCCGATCATTTCAAATCAGAGGAAAATCGTCCAGAGCATAGCCCTGAATTCGAGCTGGCCGATATTTATCGTCTTGAAGTAACTAAGGTTTTTTGAATAGATCGTCCTGGCCGATCATGCGATCGTCCTGGATGATATGATCGTATCAATCATCCTTAATTACTCCCTTGATTTCCTGATCAATTAAGGCATAATTTGTTAATATCATCCAAGCCGATCAATGATCGTCCTGGCCGATTATTTAAAAATACAGTATACCTTAATTGTCTATGGAGGCAACTTCTTTCTATTTTGAGCTTGTCTTCCTGGTCGATACATGTATCATCCAAGCCAATCTATTAATGTCGGCTGCCTTAATTAAGAATTCATATTTAGACTTTCTATTTTAAGCCTGATCGTCTAGAACGATGTAAATATTGTCCTGGCCGATATGAGTAAAAATAGAAATTCTAATTCTCTCAAGTGTGTGTGTGTAGGGTTACTTAGCATCAGTCTCTTTGACCATTACAAATAAACTTAAGAAGAGAAAAAACAAAGTACAGGCTGACTCAACCCTAAACTTACGCAATCTTGAACTTGCTTCGTTTGTTCGTCCTATATTCGATTCCTGAAAAGTTAGGAGCAACATGCAGTCCAAGAGAATCAATAGTGTTTGTCAATCATCAAAATATAAGTCATGAAAATAAATTTGCAATAGTTAGAGCAATGTTAGCAGAGTACACCCTTCCTAGATACTTTTGGACATAAGCAGTCAACACAGCATGTTATGTTTTAAATAGGGTGAACATTAGATCTAAGCTGAACAAAACTTCGTATGAACTCCTTAAGGGTAGGACACCAAACCTTTCACACTTACATGTCTTTGGGTGCAAGTGCTTCATCATGAATAATGGTAAACATCCCTTAGGAAAATTTGATCCCAAGTCTGATGAGGGTGTCTTCTTTGGTTATTCTTCTGTAGGTAAAGCCTATAGAATCTTTAATAAGAGAACCCTAGTAGTAGAAGAGTCCACCCATGTGGTCTTTGATGAATCAGATAAGCCCTCTAAATCTAAAATTGAAGATGATGAAATAGAGGCAATTCAAGGAGTAGAGACTATGACCTTAGGAGAAAGGGTAGAACCTCAGAAAGATTTTCCTAGAGAATGGAGATATTCTTCTATTCATCCTAAAGAGTTAATTTTAGGAGACCCTTCAGAAGGAGTAAGGACTAGGCATGGACTTAGAAAGGAGGTTAGTCATTCAGCATTCATCTCTATGATAGAACCTACAAGTATAGATCAAGCATTAAGAAATGAATTTTGGATTCTAGCAATGCAAGAAGAGCTGAACCAATTCACCAGGAATGATGTTTGGGAGTTAGTCAAGAGACCTAAAGAACAAAGTATTGTTGGAATAAAATGGGTCTTCAAGAATAAGGTGAATGATTCAGGAATAATAATAAGGAATAAAGCCAGACTAGTAGCTAAGGGGTACAACCAAATTAAGGGAATGGACTTTGAAGAAACTTTTGCCCCTGTTGCTAGACTAGAAGCCATAAGAGTGCTCTTAGCCTTTGCTTGCTTCAAGAACTTTAAGTTATATCAAATGGATGTAAAGAGTGCATTTCTAAACGAGGTAATTAAGGAAGATGTCTATGTTGAGCAACCCTCCAGATTTGAAAGTTCACAATTTCCAAACCATGTATTCAAATTAAAGAAGACACTATATGGATTAAAACAAGCTCCTAGAGCATGGTACGAAAGACTTAGTTCATTTCTATTGGATAGAAGATTTAAAAAGGGTAGTGTAGATACTACACTCTTTTTATAAAAGGTCAAATAATAAATTCTCATTATTCAGATATACGTGGATGACATTCTATTTGGATCTTCAAATAAAATGTTATGTGATGAATTCTCAAAAATAATGAGTAATGAGTTTGAAATGAGCATGATGGGAGAACTTAATTACTTTCTTGTCTTTAGCATAAAACAAATGGATAATGGAACTTTTCTTAGCCAATCAAAGTATATTAAGGATATCTTAAAGAAATATGAAATGGATAGTGCTAAACCCATGAACACTCCAATGAGCTCAACAATTCAATTAGACAAAGATCCTAGTGGAAAATCAGTAGATCAGAAGAAATATAGAGGAATGATTGGGTCCCTTCTTTACTTGACTACCAGTAGACCGAACATAATGTTTAGTGTGTGCCTCTGTGCCCGTTTTCAAGTTGATCCTAAAGAGTCTCACTTAACTACTATCAAGAGAATTCTTAGATATCTACTAGGTACCCCAAACTTAAGAATTTTGTATCCTAGGCACAGCACTTCCTTTGAAATCTTAGAATACTCAGATTCTAACTTTGTAGGATGTAGGATATATAGAAAAAGAACCTCTAGTATCTATCAATTCATAGGACAATCATTAGTTTCTTGGTCCAGTAGGAAATAAAACTCAGTAGCACTTTCCACAGCCGAGGCAGAATATATTGCAGTAGGAAGTTGTGTTGCATAAGTACTATGGCTAAAACAACAAATTCTTGATCATGGCTTACCTGTAGGAACCATTTCAATTATGTGTGACAATATAAGTACAATTTGCATCTCTAACCCAATTCAGCACTGACGAACAAAACATATAGACATTAGACACCACTTCATTAGAGATCACATTGCTAAGGGAGATAAAGAATTGCACCACATTGCTACAGGAGATCAATTAGCAAACATATTCACAAAACCTCTAGCTTTCGACACCTTTAGCTCTTTGATGACTAGATTAAGTGTCATCGATATAATTGCATAAAAAAATAAAAAAAAAATTGACAAAAAAAAAACAAAACAAAAAAAAAAATATCTTCTAGGGCTGCTCCTGATCATCACACACTCACCACACAAAAAGCAATAAACTTGAATTTGTGGTATCGTACTATACGATCTTAGAATCGTACGATACGATCTACTATAATCTACACAGAACATCGTAAATAGCAAAATTCGTCTCTATTGATCGTACTATACGTTATTGCTACTTCGTACTATACGATACACGAAATGGATTGGGACAAAATTTAGCGTGATGGTATGTTATTATTGGTTATCAAACTGTACGCTTTACCTCAAATCGTACTATACGATACAACTCAGCAACGGATGAGAACGAATTAAAGGAGTTCGGTATGAAATTAATGCCACTCGTACTATATGATACACATGTTCGTACAGTACGATACTTTTGTTCAAAAGTCGTACCGATGAGCCTTGGGATGATCAAAAATCACTGATCGTATTGTACGCTACCTATCGTACTGTACGTTTTGTCCGCCTTTTCCCAGTACGAATCGTCAGAACTATTATTGCCACTTCGTATTGTACGAATCCTATATCGTACTGTACGATTTGCTAAAAACTCTATAAATAGAATAGAAGGGCAGATATCCTCACTACACTCACAAACCTCTCAGTCACCTTTCAAGGCATGTCTAGTTCCAGCAAGCGAGGGCGTTTGATAGTGGGAAGCTCATCTTCCTCTCGCCGCCAAAGCGCCCGATTTTTTAATGCAGAAAATGAGGATGCTTACCACAAATTCAAAACTTGCAAAATCACACCCTCCAGGTTGCTCAACCAGGAGGCTCTGAACTTCGAGGTACTAAACCTCTTTGCTTTCACCACCCTCCAATTTCTTCTCACCCTAGCCTTTCTTTATAGTTCTGAACTCCTCCTAGAATTCTTAGCCAATCTTACCTATACCGTCGACAATTTAACCTTCCACTCTTTTGTTTGTCGATAAAATGTTGAAATAACCAAAGTTGACATCGCTCAATACATTGGACTATCTACTGAAGGGCCTATGGTCCGTTCTTTTCTTACAAACGATTTTGATTGGAGTGATGTCAATCGGGTCCTTAGAAATGCCGATTTCTATCAACATCAACCTCTCGTTTCTTCCTTAAATAGAAATGTGCAAATAATTCAACATGTCCTTCGTACCTCAATAATACCCAAAGGTGGTGACCGTGTCAGTATGACCACAACCCTATCTATCACTATCTACCTGATTATGACCAATACTAGATTCGACGAAGCTGATCTGATCATTGACTATATTCACCATATAACCTTCGTTCGTCTCCCTACAACTCACCAAAAATAAAACATAGCTCTTGGTCACCTTGTAGGATATATCCTCCAAAATAAATATCAAATGACTTATCTTGGTGAACCCGACATTATTCCTATTTTTTATATAGATGCCTCCTTCCATATCCTTTTCCATCGGGGACACGAGCCGGAAGAACCAGTTTTTGACGAAGAAGAAGGAGAAGATGTCCCAGCTGCACCACAAGCACGTCCACGACGTCATGCACCACCACCTCGAGCACCTGCACCAGCACAAGATGATTTGGTCAAACGCTTCGACCAACTTCAGACTCGTCTCGACACTCATATTCAGGAACAACATCAGCAACATGAGACAGATATGCAATGATTTGGAGAGCGCTTTACTGCTATTGATCACCATTTTGACACTCTTTTTCAGTACTTCCAACCAAATCCACCTCCACCACCACCAGATTAGGATCCTCCTTTTTAGATTGTATTTGTGTTGTACTTTTCTTTTCGTGTTTGTTCCTCTTTTTGTGCTGTCAAAAGGGGGAGAAGGTTTTTGTATCTTCTTTTATGGTTAAATGCAAGGTTTTTATTTCGCACTACATTTTCTTTATTTTTTGTACCTTTCTTTTTCTCATGTTTAAATTAAAAAAAAATGCCTGTAACACTTGCTTACAATAATTATTATTTGACATCATAAAAAAGGGGGAGATTGTTGCAACCCATGACCCCAAGCTTAAGATTTTGATGATGAAAAATAATAATTGTCTTGAGATTCATTGAATATTATTTGCTATTGTCCGTGAGTACTAACATTTCAGGAAGATCAAAAGCTACTAAGGACGAGAGGAAGACTCAAGAATGGGTAGATTAGGAGTAAGAGTCTGCAATGTATTTTCTTTTTTATTTCATTTTTATTTTCTTGAGTCTGGCCACAAAATTCATAAAAGCTCGAGCAACCATGCACACATATAGGGGGAGAGGTTTTAAATGTAGAATGTAATAGAATTTCTTCTTTGAGATTGTACTGTATAATTCTAATTCATACCGTACGATTAGAGGGTTGTAGTATGATTCTATGAATAGATCGTACCGTACAAAATTATATCGTACTTTACGATATGTTCAAATCCAAAACCCTAGCTGTTGTTGAACTTAGGTAAGTAATTTTTTGTCGTTCGTACGGTACGAACTTGTTCGTACTGTACGATTATTTTTAAATACTTAATTAACTTAACCCGTGATTAGTGCAAGAAATTCGGGCTTAATTATAATTTGAACATCATACTATACATCCCGGATATCATCCCGGATGATCAATTATTTTTTGTCTCATCGTACTGTACGATGTACATCATACCATACGATGAACAGAGATGATGTTTGATCGTCCCGACTATCATCTTGTATGAACTGTGTTGTCATGTATCGTACCGTACGATTTAGTATCATATTGTATGAACATTTTTGAACTGTTCATACCACTTCGTACCAAGATGAAGTCTATTTATGAAGTTCGTACTGTACGATTGTAGAACCGTACTGTACGATAGTAACGGCTACTTTGAGATTTCAGGGTTTTTGGAGCCTGTTTTTATGTATCAAAAAAGTAATTTTTTAGAGAGTGTATGAGAGAGGAGAACTTGGTTAAAGAGGGATTCCAAGGGAGAGAGCTCTAGAGAAGTTCTTTAGGGTTTGAGAGAGGAAGGAGAAGGTGAGCATTGTGAGGGAGAAGAGGTGTGAGGGAGATCACACGGTTGCTCCAAACTTTCTTCATATTGCTCCTCCTGTGGCCCTAGAAGAATTTGAGGGAGGATCTCCAAGGGAAAGGCTCGTCTACATCTGTGACCTCGAGGTACTCTGCCTTCTCCAGAAGGGAAAAAAATGAGAAGGTTCTCTTCCGTCGCTAGGAGGGTGAAAATAGAGTTTGGTACTCCGCCACGCCGGGTTGGTGAAAGGGAGGTTTGTAAAGTCTTCTCCTCCTTGCCGAGGGGAGCAAAAGGAGAACTATAGTTGGTAGTGAAAATCCCGGAGCGGAGGACTCCGGGGAGTGGACGTAGGTCATATTTTGATCGAACCACTATAAAAATCTTGGTTTGTTTTTTCCTTATTGCTTTTCATTACTGTGTGCCTTTTTAATTTCAAAATATTTGCCTTAGAAAACTTGAAAAAAAAGGGTTTTTTAATTTTTCATATTAAAATTCTAAAAATAACGAAAAGATTTTGAACTTCTGCTTAGGTTTTAATTATTGTCAAAAAGTTTTTATAATTCATCCCCCTCTTGTCCATCTAGTAATTTCAATTGGTATCAGAGAAATTTCAAGTGCAATACTTAAATAGGGAGTCTTTCGAGAGTGGATGTTGGTTTAGTTGGACTGAACCACTATAAATTATTGTGTTATTTTTATGTTTTCACATTTTTTATTTTCAGCAATTTTATTTTGGTGGTTGAAAAGTTTATTTTTAAAAAAATAATCAAATTGTGTTAAAGTTATTAAACATTTTTCTTAAAATTCCTATTCACCCCCTGCCCCCCCCCCCCCCCCCCTACTTGGTTAGCATTGCGACAGTTACTATAGGCCAAACAACCTATAAGACTTTTCAAGTTGTATCAGAGAATTATTTCAAAAATTAAGGTTTAGAAAACTTTTTAAAAATTAAACAAACTACTTTTAGAAACTGTAACACACCTGAAGTGTATTCGATCACTAGGCCCCAATTATTTGATAATATTGTTGCAGATCTATGATTTTGATGATAGCAAACATTCCTTATTTCTCTACGATTGCCTTATGTGCTAACGTTTCAGGTCCACACAATCAGACTGCAATCTGGAACCAGCTCAAGATTGGGTAGACTAGATCTAGGTCAGTTTGTAATCTTTTTCCTTTCTTGAGTCTGTTGTATTTGGTGTGGCTATAACTTGGTAGAAATTCTCTTGCTCCCTATATGATTTTTGTTTTTGGTAACATCGTCCGGACGATATTAATATCGTCCTGGACGATCAGTCCAAAAACAGAAACCCTAATTAGGGCATCCTCATTAAGGCAGCCGTCAACCGATCGGCCTGGACGATACTTGTATCGGCCAGGACGATAATCTCAATTCATAAAGAATCAGCCGCCATAATCAGTTTAGGAATTCTTTGTTTTAGGAAATCGGTCAGGACTATATTATTGTCGTCCAAGATGATCTAACTCAATTATGCCTAAATTGATCTAGTATCTTTGGAAAGCATTAATGGTTGATTGATACGATCACATCGTTCAAAACGATCGCATGATCGGCCAGGACGATGGCCTGGACGATCTACATCGGACAGCTTGTATTCAGGGTGATGATCAGGATGATTGAAATCGGTTTTAAACTAATTGGCCAGGACGATCGTGAGATCGGCCTGGACGATGTAATCAATTTTCTTCTGATTGTCTCAAATCGTCCCGGGCTAATGAGCTTAATTTGTACTGATCGGCCAGGACGATATGTCTATCGTCCTGGACGATAATGTCGGCAACTTGCATTAATGAGCTCGTTTTGAGAGCTTCTATTTAAGCTTTGGCATGGCACTTTATAAGTGTCTTTGGCAGCCATTGGAGCTTCGTTCTTGTGGGGGAAACTTGAAGAGAGAGCTTGAAAGGGAGAGAGGAAAGGGTGGAGTTTGAGAGAGGGAGAAGATCTTGTGAGGGGGGACTCAAGGGAGTGTGGAGGGGGTTCCACACGGTTGCTCCGGCGAACTCGCACCTTAGTACCATCGGATTCAAGGCTTGTCTCGAGGTAAGTTCACCAAAGAAGAAGTCTCTTTGGTGTCAAAGGACCCGGCAACTCCACCGCACCGGGAGAGGTGGAAGTGATTTTATAAGGGCTTCTCCGCCTAGCTGTGGGGGCTAAAGGAGAGACACTTGTGTTAGTGCAATACTTGGAGGGTGCCTCCAAGGAGTGGACGTAGGTCAAGGTTTGACCGAACCACTATAAATCTGGTGTGTTCTTTCTTTATTACTTCAGCACTTTAATTTCCGCATCGTTGGTTTTCTATGTGGTGGTATTGGTTTTAGTTTTATCTTTGGCTTTAAAGTTTTCCAATTCACCTCTCTCTTTTAAATTAGCTTTGGGCTAGTTCTATAGGGCTTAACATCCCTAGCGAACTTTCAAGTGCCATCTGAGCACTTTCAAGTGGTATCAGAGCGGTTTTCATAAAATATGTTTTTAAAAACTTTTGAATTTTGATCCATGACTAATATTTCTAATCGTATTTTTTCGAAAGGATATTCAATCACTAGACCACCAGTGTTTGAAAATATTACATTTGATTTTTGGAAAATTCGCATGTCTACTTTTTTGCAATCAATTGATTTTTGCATGTGGCATATGATTTTAACTGGTTATTCATCACCATCACGTAATGTTAATGGAATTAAAACTGATATTCTTTTTTATCAATGGAATTAGGATGAACGAATGGATGCTCAATTAAATGCAAAATCTTTAAATTACTTTTTCTGTGCTTTAAATTCTAATGATTTTTTGTTAATTTCCACGTGCACTACTAGTAAGGAAGTTTGTGATAAATTGCAAACCATATACGAAGGCTCTAATGAAATCAAGCAATCAAAGTTGAATATTTTAATGCATGATTTTGAAATGTTTTCTATGAAACCTTTTGAAATAATTTTAGACATGTATACAAGGTTTATTCAAATTACTACATCATTGCATGCCTTAGGAAAAGATTTTTCAAATTTTGAAAAAGTTAACAAAATTCTTCATTGTTTACTTGAAAAATTCAATGCTAAAGTTGTTGTTATTTGTGAATCAAAATATTTGAATGATTATTCTATTGATAATTTGATTGGCTTACTCATTGCCTACGAGCAAGGGTTGGGTCAAAGACTTTTGGATACAGGCGAAACAATTGTTCTAAAAGCTGAATATATGGAAAGAGGAAGCTTAGGTTGTGATGATAGAAAGGGCATGTCAAGCAAATCACAAAGCTCACCAAAGCATAAGCAAAAGTGGAAAAAAGGTAAAATTGGTAAGGATGTTAATATTTCTTCTGACGTTATTTGTTTTAGATGCAGGAAACCTGGACATATGAAAAATGAGTGCCCTAATTTAAGAATTCTCCCTGCAAAAGAAAAGGGTAAGGCGAAGTTAAATTTAAACTGGGGAAATAATAAAAAGCAAAAAATCTCATGGCAGATCTAGTTTCTGAAGCATCAGACCAAGAAAGAGATAATGGATAAAAGCCTTATTTGAGTTTTTCTTTGTTATTTTTTTTATTTTGTTTTTATTTATTTTTTATTTTTTTTATTGTTTATTAGATTTTTTAATTTTACTTGTTTTGTTTCATATTTTTTTCTCTGATCAACACACACATCCACTTTTCTAGAAATGAAAATTTTACTTCCTAATTTTTCTTGAAATCTTTAGTAAGTTTTGATTGACTTCTCTAAAAACAATCAAAAGAAGGAAACTCATGTTTTTGACTTTCAATCTCTATTTACTAAAAGAGGTTTTTCTACTTTTGATTTAAAATCTTTTTCATCTTTTAAATTGGTTTTTGAAACTAAATTTTTTATCTCCCTATATTTTATTTATCGTATAGGAATCTTTTGCAAGTTGTTGAATCTAATTCAAAATTTTCTTAATCAAGAAATTCCCTTTATCAATAGTATGAGTTTACTTTTGGTATTTAAGATTTCAGAAAGGTAGCATAATAAAAAAAAAATTGCCAATGATGCCAAAAATAAATGATGCGCAAAGCGCCAAATTGAAAAATATAGAATACACAAAGTGTATCAAAAGATGCGCAGTGCGCCAACCAATTGTCAAGAGGCATAAAATGAGCCCACTAAATTTTAATGCTTACCATTCTTATACTTCTTAAAGCTTAAGAAAACCCTTGATTTTTTTATGCTTGAGTTTGAATATCTTCATTCATGATTCAACAAATCGTGCATTAATCTTCTATTAGATATATTTTATGAAAGGAGTTTTGAAAAATTACTGTTTCTTTCTCTAATTTATTCCTTGATTTAGATATTGAATTAAAAAGTTTTTGAGCCTTTTTAAAGAACTTGAGTTTGGATTATCAATTCTTGATTTTCTAACCTTTACTGGGCTATGTGTTGTCAATCCAATTTTACTAATTTTTTTTATTAAAACTCAGAGGTAACTTTCTCATTTTAAGAACATTTATTTTTCACTTGATCAGGGAATGTTTTTTGTTCATTTTGTTTTTTGTTTGTGCCTCCTCTCTTTTTGATAATGTCAAAGGGGGAGAACGTTGTATCTTTTTTCTTTTCAAAAATTTTAAAACAACAAAAATATTTTTATCTCCCTTTTTTTTTTTTTTTTTAAAAAAGGATTTATTCTAGTGAGGGGGAGAATTATGAGGATTTACTTTTATGAAAATTCAAATTAAAATGTTTTGCCATCATCAAAAAGGGGGAGATTGTTGCGGATCTATGATTTTGATGATAGGAAACATTCCTTATTTCTCTATGATTGCCTTATGTGCTAACGTTTCAGTTCCACACGATCAGACTGCAATCTGGAACCAGCTCAAGATTGGGTAGACTAGATCTATGTCAGTTTGTAATCTTTTTCCTTTCTTGAGTCTGTTGTATTTGGTGTGGCTATAACTTGGTAGAAATTCTCTTGCTCCCTATATAATTTCTGTTTTTGGTAACATTGTCCGGGACGATATTAATATCGGCTTGGACGATCTATCCAAAAATAGAAACCCTAATTAGGGCATCCTCATTAAGGCAGCCGTCAACCGATCAGCCTGGACGATACTTGTATCGGGCAGGACGATAATCTCAATTCAGAAAGAATCAGCCGCCATAATCAGTTTAGGATTTCTTTGTTTTAGGAAATCGGCCAGGATGATATTATTATCGTCCAGGACAATCTAACTCAATCATGCTTAAATTGATCTGGTATCTTTGGAAAGCATTAATGGTTGATTGATACGATCACATCGTTCGGGATGATCGCATGATCAGCCAGGACGATGGCCTGGACGATCTACATCGGACAGCTTGTATTCAGGGCGATGATCAGGACGATTAAAATTAGTTTTAAACTAATCGACCAGGATGATCGTGAGATCGGCCTGGATGATGTAATCAATTTTCTTCTGATCGTCTCAAATTGTCCCAGGCTAATGAGCTTAATTTTTACTGATCGGCCAGGACGATATGCCTATCGTCCTGGATGATAATGTTGGCAACTTGTATTAATGAGCTCGTTTTGAGAGCTTCTATTTAAGCTTTGGCATGGCACTTTGTAAGTGTCTTTGGTAGCCATTGGAGCTTCGTTCTTGTGGGGAAAACTTGAAGAGAGAGCTTGAAAGGGAGAGAGGAAAGGGTGGAGTTTGAGAGAGGGAGAAGATCCTGTGAGGGGGGACTCAAGGGAGTGTGGAGGGGGTTCCACACGGTTGCTCCGACAAACTCGCACCTTAGTACCATCGGATTCAAGGCTTGTCTCGAGGTAAGTTCACCAAAGAAGAAGTCTCTTTGGTGTCAAAGGACCCGGCAACTCCGCCGCACCGGGAGTGGTGGAAGTGATTTGTAAGGGCTTCTCCGCCTAGCTGTGGGGGCTAAAGGAGAGACACTTGTGTTAGTGCAATACTTGGAGGGTGCCTCCAAGGAGTGGACGTAGGTTATGGTTTGACCGAACCACTATAAATCTGGTGTGTTCTTTCTTTATTACTTCCGCACTTTAATTTTCGCATCGTTGGTTTTCTATGTGGTGATATTAGTTTTAGTTTTATCTTTGGCTTTAAAGTTTTCCAATTCACCTCTCTCTTTTAAATTAGCTTTGGGCCAGTTCTATAGGGCTTAACATCCCTAGCGAACTTTCAAGTGCCATCTGAGCACTTTCAAATATCCTTTTTGATTTTTGGAAAATACGAATATCTACTTTTCTTCAATTGCTTGACTATTGATGTGGATTTTAGTACAAGAAGGATACACTAGGAAAACTAGACTTGTAGATAGCATTAGAATAGAAATATTATATGCTCACTGGATTGTAGAAGAAAAAGACTTAGCTTAGTTAAACGCAAAATGTTTAAACAGTTTTTTTCTGTGCACTTAAATCTGAAGACTACATACATATTTATACCTGTAAAAGTGGAAAAGAATTTTGGGATAGACTTTGTATCATATATGAAGGGACTAATGAAGTGAAACAATCTAGATTAAATATTTTGTTGCATGATTATGAACTATTTCGCATGAAACCAAATGAATCGATCACTAACATGTATACATATTTCACTCAAATAGTTGCCTCCATGCATGCTTTAGGTAGGGAATTCAAAAATGCAAAAAGTGAATAAAATACTTTTTTGTTTGCTTACTTCTTATGATATGAAAATAACTACTATTATAGAGTCTAAGGATTTAACTGTTTATTCTATTAAAAATCTTCTTGGATCACTAATTTCTTACATGCAAGGAGTGACTCAAAGATAGATTGATGGAGGAGAGAAGTGAAAGGAGAAGAACATATCATTGAAAGTGGATGACTTAAGAAGTGATCAATCTCAGCCTGAGGATGAAGTTTACATTGCTTTGATAACAAGGAATTAAGGAGTTTTCTAAAGAGGAAGCAAAGGAGATGTTAGTAGTGGAATAAAGGTAAGTTCCATAAAAAAGTTTAAGCTTCTAACGATGTAATTTACTATAAATACAGGAAGCCTAGACACATTAAATCTAGATACCCTAATCTTAAAGACAATCCTAATAAGGAGAACGTGGAGGAGAAAACAAAAGTGAGGAAGGGATTGTAGAGAGCTTTTGGGCACACTAAGCTTCAGATTCATCAGAATCAGAAGTAGAGGAAGAAGTCACCAACCTGTGTTTGATGGCTAACAAGCTTGATCAGTCAGATTAAGAAGAAAAATGCTCTCATATAAGACCTCGCGAGAGCATTTGGTACCTGGATAGAAGATGTTCAAAGCATATGACTAGAGATATGACACAAATCATATCGTTAGAAGCTAGGAATGGAGGCAAAGGTATATTGGGAGATAATACCACTTGGAAAGTTATAGGCACATGTATGATGGGACACTTGAACAATTTTTTCAAACAAAATGTTTTACTTATGGAAGGCTTAAAGTATAATATGTTGAGTATTAGTCAGCTTTGTGATAAGGATTATAGTGTAAATTTTTTTTCCAGTAGCTACATAATAAGCCAAAATGGATTTTATATTTTGAATGAAATAAGGGTAAATAATATATACATGCTTGATTTGAATTATATTAAATCTCTTAATGATTTTTGTTTGAAAATAATTTTTGGTGAATCATGTTTATAGCATAGGAGACTTTGTCACACTAGCATGAAAAATCTTAGTAAAATTACCGAAAAAGAACTTATTAGAGGAATACCTAAACTATACTTTACTAAGGATCACTTATGTGATGCATGTCAACTAGGAAAATAAGTGAAGTCCTCATTTCATTTCATTAAGGATCTTAGAATAAGCAAATCATTAGAGATTATTCATATGAATCTTTTTGGACTGGTTAGCACTACAAGTCTAGGAGGTAAAGTATTTGAATTTATAATTATTATTAATTTTCCTATATTCACTTGGATTAAATTTTTATTTCATAAGAGTGAATCATTTGAGAATTTTAGAAATTTTAGCACTTGGATTCAAATGAAAGTAGGGTGTGAGATCTTATCAATTCAAAGTGATTATGGAGGTGAATTTGAAAATAAAAAATTTAAAAAGTTTTGTAAAGAGAAAGGAATTGATTACAATGTTTTAGCACCTATGACCCCTCAGTAGAATGGGGTAGTAGAAAGGAAGAATAGAACATTAATTAAATCCACTAGAGCCTTAATGGCAGAATATTCACTTCCAAAATATTTTTGGGCTGAAGCTATCAGTACTACATGTTATGTTCAAAATAGGATGAACATTAGATCCAAATTAAATAAGAAACACTATGAACTTCTTAAGTGTAGAACACCAAATTTATCACATTTGCATGTTTTTTTATGTAAGGTGTTCATACATAATAATGGGAAAACTCTTTTAGGAAAATTACATCCAAAATCTGATGAAGGAATTTTTCTTGGATACTCTAATGTTAGAAAATCTTATAGAGTTTTTAACAAGAGAATTTGGTAGTTGAGGAGATCACACATGTTATTTTTTATGAATCTGACATTTTGGAAGAGCTAAGGTTGGAAGATGATCATATTGAAAATAACTCCCAAGGAATTGAAAAGATGAATTTGGAAGAAAATGTGGAAAAAGAAAATCTTTTTCCTAGAAAATGGAAATTTTCTAAGAATCACCCTAAGGAATTAATTTTAGGTGAACCTAATGAGGGTGTTAAGACTAGGCATGGATTTAGTATGACATTGGAGATACTTTTGCTCCTATAGCAAGACTTGAAGTAATTAGAGTTTTGTTAGCCTTTACCTATTTTAAAGGATTTAAATTGTATTAAATGGATGTCAAAAGTGTCTTTTTGAATGGGGTGATACAAGAGGATGTTTATATTGAATAATCTTTGAGTTTTGAAAATTCTAAATTCTCTAATTATGGGTTTAAATTGAGAATGGCATTATATAGACATAAATAGGCATCTGGAGCTTGGTATGAGATGTTAATCTCTTTCCTATTAGAGAGAATCTTTATGAATGGAAGTGTGGACACCACTCTCTTTTTCAAGAAAATAGGAGATGATATAAATATATGTTGATGACATCATATTTAGATCTACAAATAAAAATCTTTGTGATAATTTCTTAAAAAATAATGAGTAGTGAATTTAAGATGAGTTTGATGAGAGATTTGAGTTATTTTCTTGGTTTTAGCATTAAGCTAAATGAGGAAAGAAATTTTCATAATCAATCTAAATATATTAAATACATCCTCAAGAAATATGAAATGGGCAACACTAAACTTATAACTACACCAATGAATTCTTCTGTACAGTTGGATAAAGACCATAAGGGAAAATCTATTGATAAAAAAAAATTTAAAGGGATTATTAGATCATTGCTTTACTTGACATCTAGCATACTAGATATAATGTTTATTGTTTATTTGTGTGATAGATTTCTATATGATCCGAAAGAATCACATTTGATAGTAGTAAAAAAAATTTTGAGATATTTTTTGGGAACTCAAAATTTTGGGATTAGGTATTATAAGCATAACTCTTCATATAAAATTATTAGATATTCTAATTCATACATTATAGGTTATAGGGTTTATCTAAAAAGTACATTTGAGACTTATCAATTCATAGGAAACTCTTTAGTTTCTTGGTTCAGTAGGAAACATAATTTAGTAGCCCTATCTACTGCTAAAGTAGAATACATTACCTTAGGTAGTTATTTGGGACAAGTACTTTGGTTGAAATAACAGTTGATTGATTTAGGATTTTCAATTGGCATAATTCCAACCTTTTGTGATAATACTGGTGTCATTTGCATTTTAAAGAAACATATTTAACATTCTAGAACTAAGCTATAAATACAAGGCATCACTTCATTAGAGATCATGTAGCTAAGGGAGAAACTGAATTGAATTATGTTACTACAGAAAATCAACTTACAAATATTTTCACAAAAACACTAGTCTTTGACACTTTTAGTACCTTAAGAATCAGGTTAGCTATGATTGGTCTTAATGCTTAAACTAAAATTTCTACAAACTTGATGTGTTATATATGTGTATGATTATTTTGTCCTTATTTGTTTGTTTTGTTTGATGTTGTGTATTTAGTTGTGTATTTCCTTGTTTTTGTTTTTATATTTAAAAATTAAGAAAAAAATAAATTAATTATTGGTTTTTTAGGAGTTTTTTTTATCTTCATGCCTTATTTTTAAGTGTTTTATTTGTACTATACTTTTTCATCCTGTATGAATTCTATAGCATGTGCATGGTAGGTTTTGGAATTGAGCACGCAAAACTAAGTTTTTCATAGGGTTTGTATTGTATGATAATGCCATCATATAGTACGGTTTGTACAAATTTGTCTGTAAGCATGGGGACAGTTTTACTAGTTAGGGTTAGTTATTTATTGTTGATCATACGTATGAAATTGTTTTTATCTGTATGATCCAGATGTCAATTTCTGTGTGTGACAAATCTAACCATCTTTCAAACAATCTTTAATATTATGATCATCCTGGATGAACACATGTTTATCTATACGATCAAGTGGTCAAATACATATACGAAAGAACGCCTCAGAAATATCTTTTTATGAAAGTTGTTTCTTTTTGTCCATTTTCGTTTGTATGTACAAAAATATTTTCGTCATATATGATTTTACAATCGTATGTACGATCCAAATTTCATACAATATGATTATTCATTTTTTTTCTTTAAATAAAAGGGTCTTTGAAATTATTTTAATTCACTTTCATATCCATTTCAAAATCCTCTAGAGCCCTTGTCTTAGAAATGGCTAGTTCTAGCAAATGTCCTTGTGGTTCTAAGGATTCTTCTTCTAAAAGTGGTGTAGATGACTTCTTATCTAAGAAGAATGAGGATGCCAATTTTAGTCATGTTGCTGTCAAAGTCACCCTTACTAAACTTTTCATTCAGGATGATCTTTATTTTTCAATCATGCCTATGTTCGCCTCAACTCAACTTTCCTTCATTCTCACTCTCATTTATGCCTACCACAAAGAAACATTCCAATTCTTCTTGCCCAATATGAGAGTTAATGAAGACCACTCTAGGATAAATTCTTATGTACAAAAATGACATGTAGAAATAACCAAGGAAGATTTAGGCAACTTTCTTCATCTGAGAACCCAGGGGATTCGAGCCCACACTTTCACCTCTAGAGCCGACTTTGACTGGTCTGAAATTAATAAAGTTTTAAGAGGTGTCTCCCAAGTTAGTCATTTGGCTCGAGTTTATACTTTGAATCAAAATGCCTGGATCATCCAGCATATTTTAAGAACTTTAATTATTCCTAAAGCTGGTGATCAAGTAAATATGACTCCACTCTTGTCCACAGTCACCTACCTGATTATGATTGAAAGCCCTTTAATGAAGCCCAACTCATTATGCACTACCTGTAAAATCTTTCTGAAATTGGACTTTCACATCATAAGAGGAAGAAAAATGTGGTTTTAGGATATTTAGTTGCATATGTCCTTCATAAGAAGTACAATATGATTCATTCTAATCCTCCCACTTAACTACCAATATACTTCAATGATGCCTCTTTTTGGGCATATTTTGGGAGAGATTAGAATTCTGATAGTGATGATTCTTAGGGAGAAGAAGGAGCTCCTACACCTGCTCCAACACCTGCACAAGGAATTGACCAAAACTATTTTCAATAAATGATCTTGTAGTTTGATCATTTGTGTTGATTCTTGATTAGGCTGTTAAACCTAAACTAATGTTCCATGGTTAACCAAGAGGGGGGTTAATTGCTAATTTAAAAAATCTCTTAGATTTTAAAATTTGAAACCGTTAATTTACAAAGCAAGTTAATTAAAGTTTTTAAAATAAAACTTTTCAATCACAAAAAATAACTTGTAGTAAATAAAATTTGGAAATTTAAAAGACATAGAAATTTATTATTGTTCAGTTAAACATGACCTACATCTACTCCCTGAAGATTCCCCCTTTAGGTATTACACTATTACAAAAAGTGTCTCTTTTTTCCACCCACATCAAGGTGGAGAAGCCATTACAAAACTCTCTTCCATCAATCTCCGGTGCGGTAGAGAACTGTCATCCTTTCACACTCTCTGATTATTGGCAGAGAATTGTCGTACTTTCACACTTCTCCAAGTATTGGTAGAGAACCATCGTCCTTTCACACTCTCCAAGTGTTTATAGAGAACCATCGGCTATTCACACTCTCCAAGTGTCAGCAGAGAACTAGATCTTCTTCAAAAATCTTCTCACAAGTAATCTAGAAATATAAGATGAAGAGTGAAAAACACAAATCACACAGAGATCCTTACCTTTGAGTAACCTTATGAACCCTTCACACTCTACTAGCAAAAAATCTCTCACAAACACTCTCTCACCTTATCTTTAATTTGCCCTTAAAAATCACAAAGACAAGACTTTTTCACATCAATTTTAGTGGACTTTTTATACTCAAGACATGAAAAACCATCCAGAATACTGAATTTTATAATTTTGAGCGTACACAATCGTACAGTACGATCAAATTTTGTACGTACAAACAGTTCAAATACTGTTGTGTATGAATCTGTTGTGAATCTTTACAAAATCATTTCATACCCGACCATCATCCGGTACTAACCAAGTTTTTCTAGGACGAACAGTTAGAAAATTTTCAAAATTCACCTATACGAAAAGGAACCCAAATATTTTATGCTATGGATGACGTATGTATGATGACGCCATCGTCTGGTATAATCAGCTAAAAAAATTTCAAATTCATCTGAATGAAACGTCATGATGAAATGGGACCTCACAATTTTGTACTCTAAAAGGCATGTACGAACTGGGTTCGTACAGTACGATCTATACTTATAAAAAAATATTTTTGAGTTAGAACGGACCTGTCAATTTTGTACTCGTGAAAGCATGTACTAACTGGGATCGTCTCGTACGATCTATACTTAGACAAATTTATTTTTGAGTGAACAAGGACCTGTCCATTTTGTACTCTGAAAGGCATGTATGAACTAGGTTCGTACAGTATGATCCATACTTAGAAAAAAATTTATTTATGTTCGTTCGATTGGTCATTAGAAAAAAAACTGACAAAATCATCACGTACAAATAGATATCAAACAGCACGATCAATTTAAAAAATGAGAATTTTAAACTCTCCCCCGGTGTGTGTGTGCACAATTACTCAATTATAATCATACTCTTTCAGACTCAATAAAATGAAAAATATATACTTCAATTACAATAAACTCTAAATTGATCTTGATTTGAAGTCTTTAATAATTCAGAGTATGATTTCCCTAAAATGTTAGTACACACAAAAGAAAAATAATTCTTCCAAAATATCTTAGGAGAAATAATAATCAAACTCAATAATTTTTGAAATCATCAAAAACATACAAGTTGCAAGAATATCAAGCATGCAAGAACCAAGTAGCAACAATCTCAACAATCTCACCTTTTTTTATGATGGCAAAATAATTATTATTTGAGTAAAATTGAATATCCTAAATCTCTCCTTAACTCCCCCTAAATGAATAATCATGTGAATATAAGGGAATTGTTTTTAAGAATAAATCAATTTTTATTTGTTCATAAACTCACACAAAATACTTCAAACAGAAAAATAAAATAACACAGAAAAAATAAAAGAACACTAACAAACAAAATAATCAATGCAAAATCAAAAAGTTAAACAATATTTATTCCCCTTTTTTATAACAATAAAAAGAAGGAAGAAGGGAAAGTTGAAATGAAAGAAGTCATATAAGAAACCTTTAATAATTGAACTTAAAAGAGATTGAATTGTAATAGCAATAACAAAATATCCATTAGATAAAAATAAAGATTCAAAATAATTTAAATTAAAATGTAACAAAGACAAAAAAAATAGATCAATGTAATGAAACATTCTAGACAATTTGATAAGGAGAATTATTGCAAAAGTGACAAAATGAAGATTAGTTAAATTCAATTTCTAATAAAAATCATAATTGAATATTAAATTGATTTGAATTTTAAGATTAAACAATAAAGGAAAGAACATATTTAATTGGTGACATTGCGTTTCTTTTTCAATTATTTGTGGCACACTTTGTGCAACTTTTTGTATTTGGACTAATTTTGTGCGTCTTTTTAATTTGCGGACCATTGCGCATTCTTTCTATTTTTGTACACTTGTACATTTCTCCATTTTTTATTTATCTTTCCAAAATCAATAATATAAAAACTCAAACTTCTCTTAAGTACAAAGATAATTATATTGAAAAGAGAAATAAAAAATAATAAGACATCAAAATTGCAATAATAATATTATGAATTATGTTTGCCTTAAGAGAACATAAGATTGATTTCCATAACTTGATCAAGTTATAAATTAACTTAAAAAATTTTTGAAAAATTAAATTTCATTAGAAAATTAATTTTTATATTGTTGTTTACTTTATAACATTTTTCAGATCAATTAAGATAGGATTAACATATAGGCAAACTAATATTTCAAACAAAGAACAAAATCAACAAAACAAAAAAAGACATTTTTTATTGATATCAAAATAAAGATCTAATAGAATAAAGCACAACCAATATCAATATCATATATCTCAAGACAAGATAACATAACAACAACATCATCAAAGATCTTAAAATAAGACAAGTGCTTAATGCATCAAAAAACATCACAAAGATAAACACATCTCAAATGACTAACAAAGACAACACACAAGAAGTACATCTAAAAATCTGAGGGGCCCTGGTCTGGAGGAGGAAACTGGTTAAAGACCAAAAAATAGCTATTCATCATAGCTACGTTAGTGTTCACGAATTCGAACTATCCTTAAATCCACCCCTTATCTTATTGGTACTGAGCATCCTGTAGATGTAGATGAGCTTGAATTTGATCAAAGCGCTGATCAAAATAACTCATTAGTCTGTCAAAGTGCTGCACCATCTCCTGAAAATTAGGTCCATGAGTAGGAGCATGTGCAGGTACTGGAGCTCCCCCTTTTTTCCTCAGAATCCTCACTTGTATTACCATCTTTCCCAAAAAGTGCTTGAAATGAAGCATCTGTAAAGTAGACTGGCAATTCAAGTTATGGATCGGGATAAATAAGATTGTAGTTTTTCTCTAAAATATAGGTCACAAGATGTCCTAAGGTAATATTCTTCTTCCTCCTATGAGATATATGACCAATTTCAAAAATTCTATGAATATAATCAAAAATAAGTTGGGCTTCATCAATTGGTTGTCCAGTCATGATAAGGTAGGTAACAGTTGACAGAAGAGGAGTAATATTAATGCGGTCACCAGCTTTAGGAATAATAGAAATTCTAAGGACATGCTGAATGATCTTTGTAATTTAGTTTAAGGTATAGACCCTACACAAATGACCTACTTGTTCAATCCCTCTAAAAACTCTATTTATTTCAGTCCAATCAAAATTAGATTTTGAAGTCATTGTGTGGGCTCTAACTCGAGTTCTTAAATGCAAAATGGTTCCTGAATCTTCCTTTGTGATTTCTACCTTTTTTCTTAAAAACTTAAGATCTGATGCTACTCTCATCCAAACTAAAAGATATGTTTTCTAAAAAATAGTGAAAGGTTTCTTTATTGAAGGCATGAATCAGAGTCAGGATTAAGGTAAATTGAGTGGTGCTGAAAAGTGGCATCACTTGAAAGTGAATATCCTCTTGAAGTAGGATTCTAGAAGGAGTAATTTTTGCAAATATAAACCTAAGCAATGAATCCTCATTTGCTCTAGATAGAAAGTTGTCATCTCCACTCTTGGAAGATGATCCCTTAGTGAGTCTACCCCGCTTGCTAGAACTGACCATTGCTAAGTTAAGAAGGGTTGGAAAATGCTATTGAGATGAAAATGAATTCTAAAGCCCTCCTATTTAAAGAAAAATGATCTTTTGTACATACAAAAAATGATTTATATTGTATTATTAATGGTTCGTACATGATGAAATAAATTTTGTATGTACAAACGAATACGTTCGAAATGAAATGACTTTTCATAATCATGCAAGTTACGAAGCATCCTTTCGTACAAGCTTTTTGACCAGTCAATTGTACAGATGAAAAGGTATTCATCCTGGATGATCAGTTACTTAAGATCATTTTAAATATGGTTAGGTTCTTCCCCCACACTGAATGACATGTGGTTCGTATTTACGAACTAATAGTTTATATGTACGATCAGTTATAATAACTGATTCTTCCTGCATAACCGTCTACAAGCGTATAGACAAAGAAATACAAATCGTTCGAAATGATATAAATATTGTACAATAAAATATGTATTGAAAAATTAAAACTTTATGCGATCAGTCCAAAATAATGATTTACGTGCTACAGAATTCGTACGGGACAAAAATAATTTCGTACAATACGAATAAAACACTTAGAAAAATTTGCACGATCGATCAGAAACAAGAAATCCAATTTTTGAAAATATTTCAAAATCATACAAAACATAAAACAAAAATAAAAAAACACTTACACAAATAAGCACATTAAATAAAAAAAAATAGAAAACACATAAAGACACATATCAAGTTTGCAGAAAATTTTAATTAAGCATTTAGATCAATCACACCAAGCCTTATTCTTAATATGCTAAACGTATCAAAGGCTAGAGGTTTTATAAAAATATCTACATGTTGATTTTTAGTAGTAACATGGTTCAATTCAATTTCTCCTTTAGATACATGATCCCTAATGAAATAATGTCTTATGTTTATATGTTTATTTCTAGAATGTTGAATAGGATTTTTTGAAATGCAAATAGCACAAGTGTTATCAAAATAAATTGGAATTATGCCAATTATAAATCCTAAGTCAATCAATTATTATTTCAACCAAAGAACTTGTGCCACACAACTTCCTAAGGAAATGTATTCAGCTTCATAGTTTATAAGGCTACAGAATTCTATTTTTGACTGGACCAAGAAACTAAAGAATTTTGTATAAATTAACAAGTTTCAGATGTACTCATTCTATCAACCCTATAACTTATAAAGTATGAATCTGAATATTTAATTATTTCAAATGAAGAGCTAAACTAAGGATACCAAATCCCTATGTTTTGAGTTCCCAAGAGATATCTCAATATCCTTTGTGTCAAATGTAATTCTTTTGGACATGATTGAAATCTAGTAAACAAACAAACACTGAATATAGTATCGGGTCTGCTAGCAGTCTCCTAAAGTAAAGATACAATTATTTCCCAAAGTTTCTTTGGATTAATAGATTTTCCCTTTGGATCTTTATCCAACTGAACTGAGGAACTCATAGGTGTACTAATAGGTTTAGCATTATCCATTTCATACTTCTTAAAAATGTCCTTAACATACTTCGACTAGCTAAAGAATGTTCCCTCCTCAATTTGCTTAATATTAAAACCTAGAAAGTAACTCAAATCTCCTATTAGACTCATCTCAAATTCTCTACTCATTATTTTAGAAAAATCATCACAAAGATTTTTATTTGTAGAACCAAAGATGATATCATCAACTTAAATTTATATAATTAATATGTCATCTCCCAATTTCTTTAAAAAGAGGGTGGTATGCACACTTCCTTTTTCAAAAGATCTCTCAAATGGGAATGTGTTCAACCTCTCATACCATGCTCTAGGTGCCTATTTCAATCTATGTAATGCCTTTTTTAATTTAAAACATGATTTAGATATTTTAAATTTTCAAAATTTGAAAGTTGTTCAACATAAACATCCTCTTGAATCACCACATTTAAAAATGCACTTTTAAAATCCATTTGAATAATTTGAATCCTCTAAAATAGGTAAAGTCTAACAAAACCCTAATTACTTAAAGTCTAGCTACAGAGGCAAAAGTCTCCTCAAAATCAATCCCTTCAATCTAATTATATCCCTTAGCCACCAATCTAGCCTTATTTCTAATGACAACTTCTAAGTCGTTCATTTTATTTTTGAATATCCCTTAGTTTCAACTATACTTTTATCATTTAGCCTTCAATTAATTTCCAAACATCATTTCTAACAAATTAATTTAATTCTTCTTATATTACCAAAATCAAAAATTCATTCGAAAGTGTTTGATTTACATTTGTGGGTTCTATCATTAAAATAAAGACAGAATGATTGACTTTTTTGCTTAGTCCACATCTAGTCCTAACACCCTCACTAGGTTCACCTAAAATCAATTCCTTAGGGTGGTTTTAGAAAATCTCAAATCTCTACGCAATGGGTTTTCTATCTCCAAATTTTCATCCAAATTAATATTTTCAATCTCTTGGGAGTTATTTTCTATTTCATCCTCTTCCAAATTTGGCTCTTCCAAAATTTTAGATTCATCAAATACAATATGTATGGACTCCTCAACTACCAAAGTCTTTTATTAAATACTTTATAAGATTTTCCAACACTAGAGTATCCAAGAAAAATTTCTTACTCTCATTTTGGATCAAATTTTCCTAAGATAGATTTTCCATTATTATATATGAACACCTTACATCCAAAAACTTGCAAATGTGACAAATTAGGTATTCTCCCATTAAGAAGCTCATAGGGTATTTTGTTTAATTTTGATCTAATGTTCACCATATTCAGATTATAACATGTAGTGTTAATCGCTTCAACCCAAAAATATTGACTTTTTTGCTTGAGCAGCTTCAATTAATATTCTGTTCTTTCTTTCGACTACCCCATTCTATTGAGGGATTCTAGGTGCAGAAATATTGTGATCAAACCCTTTTTCTTTACAAAAATCATCAAATTTTTTATTTTCAAATTCACCGCCATGATCACTTTTGATTGTTAAAATTTCATGACCTAGTTTTCTCTGAATCCAAATTAAAAAATCTCTAAACTCCTCAAATCACTCTTATGAAATAAGAATTTAACCCAAGTGAATCTAGAAAAGTCATTTACAATCACAAATCCGTATACCTTCCCTCTTAGACTTATAGTTCCAACTGGTCCAAAAAGATCCATATATAAAATCTACAAAGGTTTACTAGTTCTAAGATCCTTATTGGAATAAAAAGAGGACTTCACATATTTTCCTAATTGACATGTATCGCAAAGGTGATCCTTAATAAAGTCTAATTTTGGTATACCTCCCTTTTGGGTAATTTTCTTAAGGTTTTTAATGCTAGAGTAATAGAGTCTCCTTAGCCATAACTATGAATCACCAGAAACAAATTTCAAACAAAAAGCATTAGGAACTGAAATATAATTAAAATCTAGCATATAAACATTGTTTACCTTTTTTCCTTGCAAAATATCATCCGTTTAGGCTTAATATGCAGCTAGTGGGAAAAAATTTTACATTTTACTTTTTATCATAGAGATGAGTAATACTTAATAAATTATACATAAAGCCATCTACAAGCAGTACATTTTCTATGAAAAAAATTTGCAAGTTCCAATCATACATGATCCAACAACTTTCCTAACGGTGTTATCTTCAAGTGTAACCTTACCTCCACTTCTGGCTTCTAACGATATAAATTGCTTAGTGTCTCCAGTCATATACTTTGAGCAACCACTCTCCAGGTACCAAATGCTCTCATGATGCCTTATATGAGAGCATGCCTACATAACTATCAAATGTTGGACTTGGGAACCCAAACATATTTAGGTTCTCCATTTAGCAAAATAAAACTAGATACATGTATGATATATCTAGGTTTATGAATCTTAGGTTTTCACACTAAATGAGTTTTCTTATTCAAAGTACAAGTGTGAGCTATATGTACAATCATGCCTCACAAATAACAATTTACTCGAGGAAATGGGTTTCTTAAATTTTTATAGTAAATATGTCTCTTCCTAAATTTTAAATTTTTTTACCTCAAAATAGAATTTGTAAAATCTTCAACTGTTGGCGTTTTCCTATTTTCCTCAAGTGCTTTTCACTTTCAACTTAAGAAATGTATTTATTTCTTCTAAAATATTAATATCATATTTTAAATAATACTCTCTATTTTCAGATTAATCCTTAAAATTTTTAAAGACTTTTTCCAATTGAGCATAGGATGGTTTTAAAATTTCATTCTTCTTGTTCAAGTCATCAAATTCATCAAGTTAGCTCATGTGATTATTATCTATCAATGCATGATCTTTTCAAAGGATTTCATGTTCTCTTTGCAGTTCTATCTTTTCTAAATTTAGACTAGCATGCATCTTCTTAAGTTTTCTATTTGCATTATAAATTCTTTCAGAAACTTCTAACAATTCATTATAGGTCAAGTCATAAACCTCTTCTTGATCTTTTTGATCAATATTATCAGCCATTAAGCACAAGTTCATGACTTCATCCTCCTTTTCTGTTTCTGATGAATCCGAAGTCGAGTCTGCCCAAAAAGCTCTTTAAAATCTCTTCTTGCCCTTCTTCACGTTTGGTTTCTCCTCTACCTTCTCCTAGTTAGGAGTGGCTTTTAGGTTTGGGCATTCCAATTTTATGTGTCTAGGTTTCCTACATTTGTAGCAAATTATATTATTAAAAATCTTAACATTCTTATTAAAATTTACCTCTATTCCACTATTGACGTCTCTTCTAGTTCCTTTTAAGAAAACTTTTAAGTTTCCTAGTCATTAAGGTAATGTCGTCCTCATCCTCAGGTTGTGAAAGATCACTCTCCAACTCCACTTTTAGTGCAATATTCTTCTCCTTTTACTGTTCACCTGCATTAATCTTTCTATAACTCACTCCTTGCTCGTAGGCAATTAGTGAACCAAGAAGATTATCAATTGAGTAAATATTTAAATCTTTAGACTCTATAATTGCAGTTATTTAGCATCATATACAGTAGACAAACAACGAAGAATTTTATTAACCATTTTAACATTTGTTAGTTCCCTACCCAATACATGTAAAGAAGTGACAATTTGAGTAAATCTTATATACATTTCATAAATGGATTCATTTGATTTCATGTAAAATAGTTCATAATCATGTAACAAGATGTTTAATTTAGATTAATTTACTTCATTTATCCCTTTGTAAGTAATACAAAGTCTATCTCATATGTCATTTCCACTTTTAGAAGTGGAAACCCACA
Organism: Dendrobium huoshanense; assembly: GCA_016618105.1. Taxonomy (NCBI): domain Eukaryota; kingdom Viridiplantae; phylum Streptophyta; class Magnoliopsida; order Asparagales; family Orchidaceae; genus Dendrobium; species Dendrobium huoshanense. Next base: position 23,224,297 of record CM028342.1, read on the forward strand.
TGTAGTCTTCTAACTTAAGTGCACAAAAGAAGCTATTTAAACATTTTGTATTAAGTTGTGTTAAGTCACGTTCTTCTACAGTCCAATTTGCAAAGGGTGTTTCAACTCTATAACCATCAACTAATCTAATTAGTTTTGCATACCCTTCTGGAACTAAGATCTACATAAGATAATCTAGTGACTGTAAACATGTAGACATGCGTGTTTTTCAAAAATTAAAAGGGATATTATCAAATAATAGAGGTATAGTGATCGAGTACCCTTTGGATTTGTTTTAGTTTCCAAAAGTATCCATGCTCATTTTTCAATAAGTAGCTTAAACTTATGATTTTGAAATAATGCTCTGATACCACTTATTGATTCTTGATTAGGTTGTTAAACCTAAACTTATGTCCCATAGCTAACTAAGAGGGGGGTGAATTGGTAATTTAAAAAATCTCTTAGATTTTAAAATTTGAAACTGTTGATTTATAAAGCAAGTTAATAAAAGTTTTTAAAATAAAACTTTTAAATCACTCATAATAACTTACAGTAAATAAAATGCAAAAAATTATAGTGCTTCAGTCAAACACGACCTACATCTACTCCCTGAAGACTCCCTCTTCGGGTATTATACTATTACTAAAAATGTCTCTCCTTTTGCCCCCACAACTAGGTGAAGAATCCTTTACAAAACTCTCTTCCACGAATCTCCGGTGTGGTAGAGAACTATCATCCTTTCAAACTCTCTGAGTGTTGGCAGAGAACCATCATCCTTTCACACTTCTCCAAGTGTTAACATAGAACTGTCATCCTTTCACACTCTCCAAGTATTGGAAGAGAATCGTCGATTATTTACACTCTCCAAGTGTCGGTAGAGAATCGGATCTTCTTCAAAGATCTTCTCACAAGAAATCTAGAAAGACAAGAGGATGAGTGAAAAATACAAATCACATAGAGATCCTTACCTTTGAGTAACCTTGTGAACCCTTCACACTCAACTAGCAAGAAATCTCTATCAAACACTCTCTCACACTCTCTCTTTCAATTGCCCTTAAAAAATCATGAAGATAAGACTTTTTCACGTCAATTTTAGTGGACTTTTTATACTCAAGATACTAAAAACCGTCCATAAAATAAAATTTTACAATTTTGAGCCTACACGATCATACAGTACGATCAGATTTCATACGTATGAACAGTTCAAATACTATTATGTATGAACCTGTTATAAATTGGTACAAAATCATTTCATACTCGATCATCGTCCGGTACGAACCAAGTTCATCCGATACAAACCATGTTCGTCTAGGATGAACAATTAAAAAATTTTCAAAATTCATCTGTACGAAATGAACCCAACCATTTCATACTCTGGAAGGCATGTACGAACTAGGTTTGTATAGTATAATCCATACTTAGAAAAATTTTCATTTATGTTCGTTCGACTGCTCATTGGGAAAAATAACTGACCAGATCGTCCCATATGAATGGATATCATACAGTACAATCAGTTTAAAAAATGTGAATTTTAAAATCTCACCCGGTGTGTGTGTGTGTGTGCTAAGTTACTCAATTATAATCACACTCTCTCATACTCAATAAAATGAAAAATATAGACTTCAATTACAATAAACTCTAAACTGATCTTGATTTAAAGTCTTCAACAATCCAGAGTATGATTTTTCTAAAATGTTAGTACACACAAGAGAAAAATAATTCTTCTAAAATATGTTAGGAGAAATAATAATCAAATCAATAATATTTGGAATCTTCAAAAACATACAAGTTATAAGAATATCAAACATGCAAGAACTAAATATCAACTTTCTCAACAATTTGGAGACTCACTTTAATCAACGCTTTGATCAAATTGAGACTCATTTAAATCAGCAGGATGCAAGATATCAGAAAGATATGGGCTGGATTTGTGGTCAATTTAACACGGTTAGCTATGATGAATAGCTACTTTTCAATGTTTAACTAGCCCCCTCCTCCAGATCAAGGTTTCTCCAATTTCTAGGTGTACTTTATTATTGTTTTTTTTTTACTGAGCTATTGAGATTAATGTTATGATATTTTCTTATATGAGTGCTGTGGTTATGTATATTGTTAATTCTTTATGTGATGATGTTAAGTGTTGTTCTATGTGATAACATTGGAAATGGATGTATGTGATTTTTTATGGTATTAATGAAAAATGATATATTTTGATGACATGTTTTGATTCTTGCTTCTTGAAATGTTAGTATTCTCAAAAAATAAAACCCTTTTGAAATTGATGTAAAATGGGCTATAAATTATTTTGCTTTACAAATTAATTTCCTGGAAAAATTTAATCTTTCAAAAATTTAAATTTAAATTATAATTGGATTTAGATAAGGACATCAATTTCATGTTCTTTTAGACAAACATATCTAGAATATAAGTATTGCAAAATTGATGCCTTATTATTTTTAGTTTTTTTTCAATATGATTAATTTTATTATTAGTGAAATTTGAATTTAAATTACTCATATTGGAAATACACAAAAAGTAAAAAAAAATTCATAATATGTGCAAAAATTAAAAAGATGCGCAAGGGTTCACAAAGTGAAAAGATGTATAAAATTAGCCCAAATAGAAAAGATGCTCAAAGCGTGCCATAAATATTTGAAAAGATGTTTAATTTTGCCAATTGTAATTTTTAATTATGTTCTTTCGAGTATTATTTAATCTCTAATCCAAATCAATCTAATTAATAATTATATTCTATATTGAATTTAAAGTAACTTATCTTCATTTCATCTTTTTTGTAATAATCATCTTTATTTAATTTGTCTAGCATGAAATATAACTTCGATTAACTTTTCTTATCTTAGTTGTTCATTGATTTAAAATTTTAAAATTTTCCTTTTTAGTATTATGGAATTAATATTGTATTTGTAATTTATTTCAAACCCTTTTCTAGTTCAACTCTTTTAGTTTATCTATTAAAACCTTTCATTTCAAGTAGTACTTCTTTTTGCTATTGTCAAAAGGGGGAGTAATAATATTGTTTGATTGATGATTGATGATTGATGATTGATTGTTGTTTGATGTTTGTTTGATGTGTGTATGTGTTATGTGTATGTTTTGAATGCATGTGTGAATGTGTTAAATGTTTGAATGTTCGTTCGTGTTTGTGTTTTTGTTCAAATTATTTTTAATTTGGTGTATTTTATTTTGTTTAGGATTTATTTTTTTAATGGGAATCTCTTGATTTAAATTGGTCATTCATTTAGGAGGAGCAAATGAGAAATTTTTTTAAATGTTAACTCAAACAATAATTGTTTTACCATTATCAAAAAGGGGGAGATTGTTATAACTAAGTTTTCATAACTATGTTTTTATATCATGTAAATTTTTAATAATTCCAAAAGATTATTGTATTGATTACTATTTCTCCTAACATATATTGAAAATATTACTTTTATTGTTTGTGTGTACTAACGTTTCAAGGAAATCATACTCCAGACAGTTGAAGACTTTAAGACAGATTAGAGTAAGATTAATTGTATTTAAAGTCTGTACTTTTTATACTTATCTTGAGTCTGAGAGAGTGTGATTGTAATTGGATAATCATGCACAAACACACTAGGGGAGTATAAAAACTTGTAACTTTTTAAAACTAATCATATTGTATGATTGTAGATCATACTGGATAATTTAGTGTAAGCATTCCTCTAGAAGCAGTTAATCAAAACATGGATGGAAAAAATTTCTAAGTATTATTCGTACTATAAGAAGTTGCGTTCATATAGACAACGTCCAGAGTATGAAATTGATGCATACATTTTCATCCATATAAATAAGTAAATTTTTTAAACTGTTTGTCCAGGATGCTATTGGGTTCGTACAGACAACATCCAGAGTATGAAATTGATGCATACTTTTTTATCCATATGAATAGGTAAATTTTTTGAATTGTTTATCCGAGATGATCTTGTGCTTATACAGATAATGTCTAGAGTATGAAATTGATGTGTACATTTTCGTCCATAAGAACAACAAAATTTGTTGAACTAATCATACTAGATGATATAAGGTTCGTATTGTACGATGTGCATATATGAAAATGTTTCGTACAGGATCTTACGAGCAAACTTTAAACTGTTCATAAGTACCATCGTTGATCGTACTGTACGATCATGGACGATCAAAATTGAAATTTTCAATTTTCTTGATGATTTTTTGTGCCTTTCTGATATAAAGTCCTTAAAAACTATTTTGGACGAATCTAATCTTTGTGATTTCTTTGAGAGCAAGAGAAAGGGAGATTTGGGAGAGTGTTTGGGAGAGAGTTCTTGCAAGTGAAGTGTGAAGGGTTCACAAGATTACTCAAATATGAGAATCTCTTTGTTTGGGTTTTCAATTCTCTTCCTTCTTTTAAGTTACTCAGGAGAAGATCTTTGGAGAATATCTTGTACTCTACCGACACTTGGAGAGTGTGAAAGGATGACGGTACTCTGCCAATACTTGGAGGGTGTAAATGGATGACGGTACTCTGCCGACACTTGGAGGGTGTGAAAGGATGATGGTAATCTGCTGCACCTAAGATTGGTGGAAGAGAGGGTATTTGTAAAGGATTCTCCACCTTACTATTAGAGCAAAAGAATAGTCACTTTAGTAATAGTGCAATACCTGAAGATGGAGTTTTTAGGGAGAGGATATAGGTCTAATTAGACCGAACCACTATAAATTATTATGTTCTATTTATATTTCCCATTTTTTATTTTTTATAATTTTATTTTTGTGGTTGAAAAATTAATTTAAAAATAAAACAAATTGTGTTAAAGTTATTAAACAGTTTTCTCAAAACTATAAGAAGGTTTTAAAATTACCAATTCACCCCCCCCCCCCCCCCCCCTCTTCGTTAGCATTGGGACAATTACTATAGGTCTAACAACGTATACGGACTTTTCAATATCATATATGTTAATCGTACAGTATAATCAAAATATTAAAATTAAATACATTTGATTGATTAATCATAAGATTAAATTAGGCAATATTTTAAATATCGTACAATATGATTAGGTTTATATAGTATGAATAAAATAACTTTTTAAATTTAAATTTTTGGCCTAATTTAATGAATGACGTGGTTTCTAATTATAACATATCATTCAGTATGATATAATATTCATATTATATGCATAGTTATATTTATTTTATTTTATTGAAAAATAAAATATTTTAATTAATCTCTTTAACTCAAAATTGTATATTATAATATACAAAAAAATAAAATATTTAAAATTATTTTTTCTCCCCTTGAGTGTGTATGCACGATCACTAGGCTAACATACAAGCTTATAAGACTTAACTCATGAAATTAAAAATAAATAAATAAAAATTACAAAATCTTTCAGCATAATCTATTCTACCCTATCTTGAGCCATGAATCCTAAAATCATGGTGCATTTTATACTTGAAATGCTAGTCAACATATAAACAAATATGCAATATAAATACAATGAGAAATAAAGAGGTAATTAGTAATATTTGTTATCATCAAAATCATAAACTCGAGAGTTTGAGTTGTAACAATCTCCCTCTTTCTTATGATGACAAATATTATTACTTGAATTTGTAAACTAAAATGTTTTCTCCTAATCTCACCCTAACTAAAAGAGTTATATTAAAAAAATAAGAATTTTTTTTAAATAAATAAAATTTTAAACTATATAATAAAAAATTAAAAACTTAAATAATAGAAAAATAGATTAACAATATCACCTAACCATAAATACAACCAACCATAATACATGCTCCCTCTTTGACATAATCAAAAGAAGAGATAAAATGCAAAACATAAGTTAAACTACATGCAGAAGAAAATAACAACATACAAAAAATTACTAAAATATGAAATCATGCTTAAAACATACTAAAAATCAAATATACAAAATAGATAAAAAAGACACAAAAACACACAAATAAACCTTAACATATATATAACTAATAAAAATTAACAATTGAATCCTTGACTATTTAGCATAAGTTTTTTACCTCATTATTTTGCTCTTGTTCTGATGATTTAGAAGCTAGGTCTATCTAAGAGATTTTTTGCTTCTTATCATTTCCCTTTATTAAATTTTTTTCATACTTTTTCTTTACAGAATAAGTTTTTTAATTTAGGCATTCATATTTCAGATGCTTGGGTTTCCTATACCCAAAGCAAGTAACGTTAGAAGAAAACTTTATTTGTTTAACATTTTTACCTTTGCTCCACTTTTATTGATGCTTATGCTTGTGCTTCATTAGACTTTCAAATTTTCTTGTTATCAATGTTATCTCCTTACTAATCAATAAAATATAATATCAATCACAGATTTTAAATCAAGAAATTAAAACAAAAAATAAAATACAAAAAAATAAAGTACATAAAGTAAAAACTAAAACGAGCAGAACAAATTTAAAGTGATTTAGTCAAACCATGACCTAAGTCTACTCCCAGACTACTCCTCTTCAAGTATTACACAATCATTATAGCATCTCTACTTTAGGCCCCACAGTTAGGCGGAGAAGCTCTTACAAAATCTCTTCCACCAACCTGGTGTAGTAGTGGACTTTATCAAATCATGCAGTATTATTAGTTCAACTGAAATGTAATTCATTCTGGATGAATCATGGGATGACCAAATATCATCTTTCTTGATCATACAATACGATCTAGTTCATACAATATGATTAAAATATTAAAATAAGTATATCCAATTGATTAATCACTAGATTAAATTAGGTAATATTTTAAATATCATACAATACTAAAATAACAACTTTTTAAATTCATATTTTTGCCTAATTTAATGAACGATGTAATTTTTAATTATAACAGATCATCTAATACGATGGGGTGTTCATACTATAAAAATAATTATAATTTAAAATTATATTTTAATAAAAATTAAAAATTTTAAATAATTTTTATAACATTAAATCATATAATATGATCCATATCAAATGGTATGATTTACAAAAAAAACTAAAATATTTAAAATTATTGTTGCTTCCCTTGTGTGTGTGTTTGTGGCCATTAGGCTACCATACAATCTTACAAGACTTGACTCAAAAAATTAAAAATAAATAAATGAGAATTACATACTCTTTCAGTATAACCTATTCTACCCTATATTGATCCATAAATCTTTAAATCATACTGCAAGTTGTACCTGAAATGTTAGTTAATACACAAATAAATATGTACTATAAATACTAGGAGAAATAAAAAGATAATCAATAATATTTGTTATCATCAAAATCATAAACTTGGGATCCTGAGTTGCAACAAAATTTAGAGGGTTGACCCTAGTAATCAATATTAAATTGATATATCATAATTTGGGGGTCATTTGACTAGATTTTGAAAAAGATTGAAAAATCACTCAAGAATGGTTATAGGATGTAGGCCTTTAACCTTGGATTTTGGTATGGAATTTTGTATTTGAGCTAGATTTTGATTTAATTGTTTGAATTTGAATTTTCTAAATCAATTACAATCAATTAATTGATTCTTATTGATTAGATATGATTGAAGCTTGATTGAAAGCTAAATCAAGTGCTGATTGAAGTTTGGGTTGAAGACTATATTGATTTAAAGTTTGAATTAATTTGAAGTTTGGATTGATTTGAGATCTGGATTGATTTGAAGCAAGAATAGGTTTGAATTCTAGGTTTGATTTGAATTGGATTAAATCCTAAATTGAAGTCTAGATGATTGACACCTAGAATCAGATCAATTAGGTAGAGATCTGAATGGTTCTCTATGACCTCATACAAAAATGATGTCAACACCATGGATCTTATGTTGGCCCTAAGAAACTTTAAAAAACCATTTCATATGGATACAGATGCATTAGCCATAGGCATTGGCATTGTCTTTAGCTAAGTAAATAGACTACTCAAGTTCTTCAGTGAAAAACTAAGCTCTGCAAGATAGAAATGGACTATCTATGACAAGGAATCATATGTCATTGTTAGGGTATTGAATTAGTGGGAGAAATATCTATTAAATAATATATATATTTTTTATTTTGTAGTGATCACAAGGCATTATAGTATATCAACAACCAGAAACATATAAATAGAATGCATGCCCACTGGTTATATCTATAGAGATTCTCATTTGTACTAACATAAGACGGGCCCTCAGAACATTGTGGCTGATGCTCTAAGCCACTATTGCTCTCAGGCAAAACTTACCCTCCTCACATAGTTACAAACAGAGCTTATTAGACTTAAGTGCCTGAAGGAACTTTATGCGAGCAATGCTAACCTTGGTGCTATATGGAAAGCCTTCCAAGATAGTTGCTTAACTCCAAAATTCACCATATGGCATGGCTACCTATTCAAACACAATCAATTATGCATTCCCAATTCATCATGGAGGCCGCAATGGATCAAGAAAATTCACTATGGAGGTATGTTAGCACATGTGGGTAGAAACAATAGACTAGCTTAGTTATAATTTAGGTTTTTCTGACCTCATCTTCAAAGCGATGAAATGAGGTTTTTCGAACGGTGTCTACTCTGTCAGAGTTACTAGGGAGGCGGATAAAACAATGGATTATATCTTCCATTATCAATATTACAAACTATTTGGGAAGATTTGAGCTTAGATTTCATACTAGGGATGCCTCACACTTGGCATCAGAATGACTCAATAATTGTCTTCATAGATATATTCTCTAATATAGCCTATTTTATTACCTACAAGGAGACCTTCTACACACTTAATGTTACAGTCTTGTTCATTGCTAAAATTGTGTGCCTCCATGGTATTCCTTGCAGTCTTACGTGTAACAGAGATGTGGAATTTATCGATCACTTTTGGAGGGAATTATAGAAGCGCCTACATACCAAAGTTAAGCTAAGCTAGGCCTATCATCCACAAACTAATGGATAGACCAAAGTGGTGAATTGCACTCTTAGCAATATGCTTTAAGTGTTTAGTTCAAGATCATTCGAAGCTATGGGATGAGCTATTGGGACAAGCCAAATTTGTATATGATAGCATGCTGAATCGTTCCACTGGAAAAAGCCCCTTTAATGTGGTTTACACTAAACCACATAATCACATGATTGACATTATTATATTTCCAAAGTGTCATAGTCGAGCACTTAGCACACTTGCATACTAGTTCTTTACTATACTCTAGGTCTTTTGCCAAAGAATTATTGACTCCATTACTCAAAATAAGCAGGTAGTGGACAAACATCAATGTTCCAAGGTTTTTCAACCAGGAGATCTGGTTATGGTTCGATTAAGGCACGATTGATTTGCACCAGGAACCAACTCCAAAATGGTTCACTATAAGATTGGACCAATACTATTTCTCAAACAAATAAATGATAATGCTTATGTTGTAAAATTACCGGCAATATTTAATGAAAGTGCGAGATGTTCCAGGAAGGGGGGTGAATTGGAAATTTATGAAAGTGCGAGATGCTAATCCTTTAGCCCCCACAGCTAGGAGGAGAAGCCCTTACAAAATCACTTCCACCATCGCTGATGCGGTGGAGGAGCCAGGTCCTTTGACACCAAATATATCTTCTTCTTCTCAAAACTTCCCTCAAGATGAACCTTGAATCTGATGGTACTAAGGTGCAAGATTTTTGAAGCAACCGTGTGAAATCCCCTCCATACTCCCTTGAAAGTCTCTCCAAGGATATTCTCCCTTTCAAACTCCATCCTTTCCTCTCTCCCTTTCAAGCCTTCTCTTCAACTTTTCTCTAGAAGATAGAATACACAATGGCTGTCACAGACTCTTACAAAGTCTTATGAGAAAGCTTAAATAGAGGGTTTAAAAAAACTCTAAGAAATCAAATTATCCATCAAAGATCATACAGTACGATCTTAGGATCGTCCATTACGATGTGCAGAATTTGACCTGTTCGTACTATACAATCACCAGTAGTACTGTACAAATAATTTAATTTTCCTGTTCGTTTTGTACGATCACCAGTTAGTACTGTACGATCAGTTCAATCAAAAATAGGTCATCCAGGATGAAACATGGGATGACCAAAATCATCTCTGTTGATCATACAGTCTGATCCAATTTGTAAAGTATGATTTTTTTTAAAAAAAAACTGCATAATTTTTATTAGAAATGAACAAAAGCAAACTAATTACAAAGGCTAGAGTGATAACATTCCTCCTTGATTAACATAAGCAAAGAAGATGGAATGCTATCAAAAAAGGAACTATCAAAAATAAAACTACTATCTAGTGCCAAAGTAGCACAAAAATCTGCCACTCGGTTACAATCTCTATTAAAATGATGAAAAACAACTTTATTGAAATCTTTAAGGAAGAGAATCTCCTTAATCGGAAAATTCTCCATTTGCCACTCCACCTTCTTCAAAGAATTCTGAATGTGTTTAATCACATTGATGTTATCACTTTCAACTCTAATACCTTTGCTTTCCAACATCCAATTTTGTATGAAGTCTCTTATTGCAAAAATGGCTTCTAGCTCAACTTGAGCAATATTTCAATGACAAGTATTCTTATCGAAAGCAACAAGAATTCTGCCTTTGCAATCTCTGAATATCCCACTAATGCCAGCTCTATATGAAGGAAGCCAAGAAGCATCCACATTAATCTTAATCCAATCTAGCAGTGGAGGGTGCCAAGTTGTAAAAGGCTCCCGAAGAGATTAGTACCCTAGCTATCTAGATACAGATTAGACTTAAATGTGGAGAAAGAAATTACATTAGCTGCCACCAAGCTGCTTAACATAGCAGCTCCACCATGCTTCACCAAATTTCGATTTTTCCATGACAGAAAAATAGCAATGCAGTAAAGTCTGACCGTGCTCTTATTCTTGGCCAAACTCCTCTTCATCTCCTCTAAGCATTCATCCAGGAATGAAACTTAGGAATAACAAATCCCCACCCTTGAATATCAGCAATAACTTCATTAAGGTATTTACAATGGACCACAACATGTTCATAATTCTCCACCTCTTGACAACCACGAGACAAGAGTCTTCATTCGCAATTCTTCAAATCTTGAGAAAATGATTGGTAGGTATAGCAAATTTACTTAACCTCCACCAAAACAATTCCACCTTGCTATTAAGCTTGATATTCTTTAGCCAAACAGAGAAACCACCATCATCATTCATATCTCTGTTATTAAGAACAAAATCATATGCCAAGGCTGATAATGATTTACCCGATAGCTTACTGAATAGTCTCCAGCCTATCCTTCTTCTCCACAGAATCAATTTGAACTTGCTTTATGAGAAAAATCAAGTTTCATGAAAGAACATCTTAAGTTTCACCTCATCCCATTTACCATCTTCAGTGATCAGCTGCTGCACCAGCATATCTTCCAAAGATCTACAATCCAGAAAGGCTTGGCCAGACATTTAAATTTTTGTCTAATAGCCAAGTATCACCAATCACATGAATACGCTCACCACTTCCCACCCTCCATCTCACAATATTCTTAAGTTTCATACCACCATCTATAAGAATACGCAAAGCACTGGATGCAATTTGATTTACAAATTTCCATCCACCACCACATCACCATACTTGGCTGTAACAGTTCGATGAAGAAGAGTATCTGGGTTCTGAATATAGTTCCAAGCCAATCTAGCCCATAAGGTCCCTATTCTGATACCTAAGGATTGCACACCCAATCCACCTACATTCCTTGGCTTACAAATCTCACTCCAAGGCACATAATGTAATCCCTTCTTCCCATCCGGTTTGTTCCAAATAAAATTTTTGCACATCTTTTCCATCTAATATACAATTTTCTTTGGCACAATAGAATGAGTGAGTAAAAAATTTGGCTTTGAAAGTAAAGAAGTCTTCAACAAAGTAATTCTACCACCCAAAGATAAAGCCTTCTTACCCTAAACATTTAATCTATCCATAACTTGACTCATGAAATCATGAAAATCTGTTACCTTTAATCTCCTAAGAGATATCTTGATACCCAAGTACTTACATTCCTTCACAACCTTGAACCCAAGTATCTCAGCAACTCCTTTCTTTATTATGTCTTCTAACCGCTTTCCCAAACAGAATTTGGGACTTATTGACGTTCACTTTTTGCCCCGTCCATCAACAAAAATCCTTAACAATTTTCTTCACCAATCTGGCCGAAGAACATAAAGCTTTTGAAAGTAAAAGCACATCGTTCACATACATGAGGTGTGTCACCTTAGGACCTCCCGTAGAAATCTGGATACCCAGATCTTACCCCCTCTGCTCAATACAGTTTGACAACAATTGCGAACACATAATAAACAAATATGGGGAGAGTGGACATCACTGCCGAAAACCACTACAAGCTCTGATTCCATTTCAGCATCTTCCCATTTAAAATAATAGAGAATCTCACATCCACCATGCATTCCATAAGAAATCCTGAGAAAGCTAAAGGGAAACCAAACCAATTGAGAACCTGAAGTAAGGTTGGCCATCCCATGCTATCATAAGCCTGTTCCATGTCAAGCTTCACCGCCATACCTCCTTTCTTATTCTTGGAAGTTTTAAACTTATTAAAGATTTTATGGGCTAGAAGACAGTGCTCAGACATAGATCTACCTGGAATAAAAGCCATCTGCTCTTCAAAAATCATTTTAGGCATAATCTTCTTCAGCCTATTAACTAGCATGGTACGTAGCAACAATCTTATATGTTGTTTGACACAAACTGATGGGCCGAAAAATTAGAGGGAACATTCGGATTCTTCACTTTGGGTATAAGGACAAGTGGACAACCAATGTATCCTTCCACTCCTTATGCATACTACCAGTAAAAAAAACTTACTGATAGCTTTCCACGTAATCTCACCAACAAGCTTCCAATAGCTTTTAAAAAAAGAGAAGGTAACTCCATCCACCCCAGGTGATTTGTTGTTGCCTTGCTAAAAAACAGCCTCTCTACATTCCTCCGAAACAAATTCAGCTTCCAAAAATTTCAAATCCAGAGAGCTCAATCGCTGATGTGCAGAAATCCTTGGCCAAACCGTCAGCTGGCAATCATGGCGCCTCCATTTGTTTGCAAAAAATTGAATAAAAATCTGCTCAATCAGATTCTCATCTTCCACCATCTGTTATTCTCATCTTTAATTTGCTTAACTAACTTTGCATTTCTTCTAGCCGATGCAAATTTGTGAAAAAAATTTGAATTTGTGTCGCCCTCCTCTTGCTATCTAGCCTTGGCCCTTTGATTCCACCATGTAGACAATCTTCTAAGAGTAACATTGAGCTCATGCACTTTACTCCTAAGCATTACCAACTCTTCAACAGTAAAGATTTCCACCGAAGCCTCTTTGATCTGTAGCTCCAGAATTTCCCGCTTCAACTCTTCTTTCAAAATGCATAAATCTTACATTTGTTCTTGTTCCAAAAGAAAAGAGCATGCAACGTCCTTCTAAGCTTTCTTCTAAGGACCTCCACTTCATCCCCAAAATCCTTTTTCCTCCAAGAGTTGTAAATAATGTTCCAAGCTGCTGGGTAAGATCTCCAAGTATCTTCAAACCAAATGAACCTTGTCTTGTTGAGCTGTCCAGTTTCCAACTTAAACATAATTGGACAATGGTCTGACACCACCCGAGCAAAATGTCGCACCTTTCCATAAGGAACCAACTGTAGAGATGCCGAATTGATCAAGTACCTATCCAATCTTTCCCAAATCCTTGAAGCTCCCTCCTTGTTGTTGCACCAAGTAAAATTTCGTCCAACAAAACCTACATCATGTAAATCAACGTTAGTCATAAAATCCCTCATCTCCTTAGATCCTCTAGACAAGAGGAACCTCTTTCCACCCTTCTTCTCCTCCTTACTCAAAATACAATTAAAGTATCCTCCCACCAAGGAAGGACCCGTCCCAGCCAAGGAGCCCTATAACAGCCTCCAAAGATTCCTTCTTTCAACATAACAATTACTACCATACATAGTAGCCACTTTCCAATTACCATAAGAAGGAGTGGTGAGATCCCCAACAACCACCTGAGAAGAGCTCTCCTCGATCACAAAAGAAGCTACATTTCAATCCCATAAAACTAGAATACCTCCAGAATTCCCTACAACAGGGTAATGGAAGAAATCCCAGCTACCACCAATCAAGCTGTCCACATCCCTTCTATCAACCTTATTAAGTTTAGTCTCCACAATCTCAATATAAAAAACATCGTTATCCCTAACAATTTCCTTCAAGTATAGAGAGACGTCACCTTTTATGGCCCTGTACAATTCCAAAAAAAATGATGGAAGACATTAAATCAAGTGAGGGGAGAAGTCCCCACCTTTCAAACCTCCTTTCCTATCTCCTCTCTTCTTCCTATGCTCGGGTTCAAGAGGTCCCAACGACTTCACCTCTTTGGCTAATTTGTCTTTACCCACATTAACTGCTAACATCACCAACCTTCTTCCCACCATTCATGACAACATCGATCTCCTTCAAAGCCTTTTACGAACTCACTTCAGCAGCAATACCTGCCCGTGACTGCTCATATGTGAATGATCAACCATTTCACCTTCTTCAATATCTTCAACTAATGCTTCAAACTTATTATTAATTTCAATATTCACACCCAACTCCGCTTTATCCTTTATCACATTATTATGCTGGCCACTGACCAAGTCCAATAGCTCTTTCTGTGCCAAATCTATGTTCACCTTATTCACAACTTGCACCTCTGTAATATGTACGTTTTGATTTTTCATTTTCAAATTTCTTCCAGTTCTACCTCCCTTAGCAATTCTTATATTAAAGCCTTTCCTGTTCTTGAATCGAACCTGCATCAGGGGACAAAATTCTCCCCCGTGGGCATCACCTCCATCATAAACAGTTTCAGCAATAACTGTCTCCTGATTACCTCTTGTCTTCTCACCAGTAACAGGCCTAACAACTGCCGCTAGACAGACCTTTCTATCATGTCGAACTTTGCCACATTGATAACAAAATAATTCTAATTTTTCATACTCAACTTTCTAAAAAAATGACCAACTATACCATCGATCCAAACACCATTCGGTAGGCTCTTCTCCAGGTTTATTCTAACACACACCCAGGGCAAATTCACGTTTTCCCCATCTAAATGAGTTTCCATCCACATACATTGGAACACCAATTCTCATTGCAATTCTAGCAATTGTTCTCTTCATCACAACAATAAAGAAGGTAAACATGGAAAACGTACCCAAATCCGGAGCAGTCATTCCTTTAAATGAACTGGGATTGAACAACGGCAACCACTTGTCCATCCCCACAATGTATCCTTCCCACATACCATGGGCCTCCGTTCAACACTTCATCCATTGCCTCCCCGTTCTTGAACGAACACAGGATCCAAACTCATACCAAGCGATGTCATGTGAAAACTCCCGAATCTATTCCACTGCTTTCTGAGTTCAATGTTGCAGCACATATGAAAATGAAATTTTATCTCCTAAAACCTTTATAACCAGAGAGTGTTTTAGCACTTGAGAATTCATCACTTCCTTCTCAGCGTTAAGTTTAACCACAACACCATCCTCTGACATCTCAGCCAGATCATTGTTAAACGAAATCTTTATATGTTGGGGTTTCTTTCCACGCTCCAATGAGTTCATTTTTCAACTCATTGCACTCCGTGCAATTCCATCCTCATTCATGCCTTGTTTACCTTCTGCCATCGATATATCCTCTATAGCATTGCCATGAAAATTCCCCTAGTTCTCCACATCTTCTATCTTCAGAACTAAGTTATGGCCAACAATATCCTCATTGTTTTTATAGAATTTATTAACCTTCAGTATCAAACCTGTCAAAGAAGAAACATCAACATTCTGATGTCCATCAAGCCCTCGATCCATAGCAAGATCACTTCCATCTTCAAAGCCGCGATCCATCACTATCTTCTTGCCCTTACCTTCCACAACCATTTCTTGGCTACCTTGAGGTCGAGCATGTTTGAATAGTTGCTATTTGAATGATTTATATTTGTGCAACTTATGTAGTTTTGATGATTCCAAACATTATTGTTCAGATGTATAGTTATCTCCTAACAATTTTAGAAGATTTGCATTTGCTCTTGTATGTACTAACATTTCAGGAAAATCAGACTCCAGACTACGAAAACTTCAAATCAAACTCAACATGAGATATTTTGTTTATTTGAAGTTTGTCTTTTCTTTGAATTAATTTTGAAAGGGAGTGATTGTAATTGAGTGAATAAAATCTCACACACACAAATAAGGAGATCTTGAAATTCTATACTGATCGTACAGGATGATATTTATCGTACTGGATGATCTGTCAGTTATCTCCTGTAGAGCACTTGGAACGAATAGGAACTTGCTTGGAAAAATTTTTCTAAGTCCTATTCGTCCAGGACGAATTTTATTATCGTCCCGGACGATGGGTTCTCTGTACCAGACAAATTTTATCATCGTACGAGGCGACCAGTCCTCTGGAAAATTTTCGTCCAGACGAAAATAAATATCGTACCGGACGATCAGCTCTCTGGAAAATTTTCGTCCAGACAAAAACAAATTATCATCCGCGGCGATTGGTGCTCTGGAACGTCCAGATGACGTCCAGGACGATCGACTCTCTGGAAAATTTTTGTCCAGACGAACATATTTTCGTCCAAACGATTAACCGACTTAGAACAGTTTTCAGCAGTTTCTAGAACCGACCTTGTAATAACCGTTCGTACTGGACGAACCTAGTTCGTACAGGACGATCAGCTGTACGAAGTCATTTCGTACACATATACAAATTGGGTCGTTTCAGATCGTTTAACGTTCAGGACGATCCAGGATCGTACAGGACGATCCACTGCGTACAGAATTGGAAATTTGCAGTTTTTGGGCATGTCTTTTGTATAAATAGTCCAAATTAGACTGCCACCCAATCTTTTTGTCATTTGATCTTCGTGCCTCTTGAGAGAATAGCCAAGGAGAGAGTGGAAGAGAGCATTCAAAGGAGGATTCCTACCACTGGAGCGAGAAGGCTTCACTTGGATTACAAAGGTAAGAGTCTCTACTTGTGAAATTGGATTTCTTCACTCTTTTCCTTCTTCCTTCTAGATTCTTGTGAGAAGATCAGTCAAGGAGATCCGGTTCACTGCTGACACTTGGAGAGTGTGAACAGACGAAGGGTTCTCTACCCACACTAGGAGAGTGTAAAAGGACGAAGGTTCTCTGCCTACACTTGGAGAGTGTGAACAGCCGAAGGGTTCTCTGCCCACACTAGGAGAGTGTAAAAGGATGAAGGTTCTCTGCCTACACTTGGAGAGTGTGAACAGCCGTAGGGTTCTCTGCCCACACTAGGAGAGTGTAAAAGGACGATGGTTCTCTGCCAGCACTGTGGATTGTGTAAAAGGACGACGGTTCTCTGCCGCACCGGGTAGTGGTGAAAAGAGTGTTTTGTATAGGCTTCTCCGCCTTGCTGTGGGTGCTAAAGGAGAGTCACTTTGTGGTATTAGTGCAATACTCAGAGGGTGCCTCTGATGAGTGGATGTAGGTCTGGTTATAGAACGAACCACTATAAATCTGGTGTCATTTACTTTATTGCTTTTACGTTTCCGCACTTTAAATTTCATTTTTAACAACTCTGTGGTTGAAAAACATTTTTCTACAAACTTTAAAAGAAAATTTTATTTCGGTTCAACTTTATCATTAAGAGGGTTTAAAATTTTTAAAACTACCAATTCACCCCCCTCTTGGTAGCCGTAGGACATTTACTTAGGCTTAACAACCTAATTACTGGACTCAACAGAGCACCCTCCCTGATTACAAAATTATTATCACCTCTACCAACCAATGGATTTGTTACAGAAGAGCAAATCTCCATTCGACGATCAACACCGGAAGAATGACCGGAGGACCGTCGATCATTGTCAATCCGATGAACGGAGACCATGAAATCAAACAATCATCGACCGACTGTCAGCCAACGTCGAAACCACCGATCAACGCCGATCAACAAACGCCCGCTAAATCCACAGAATTCAAAAAAACAAAATTCTTGACCTTTCTCTCTCTAGAAAATCCGGGAGCTTCTCTCTCTAGAAAAATGCCCCAATCTCAATCCAAACTTTGATTCTTGTGAAGTACGATTAAAATATCAAAATTAAGCTGATTTGATTTACTAATCACAGGATTAAATTAGACAATATTTTAAACATCGTACATTACAATCAAATTCGTTCAGTATGATTAGAACAACTTTTCAAATTCCAATTTTTGGCTAATTTAATGGATGGTGGGCTTTTTAATTATAATAGATCATCTAGTACGATGTGGTGTTCGTACTGTACGATAGTTTTATTTCAAAAATATTTTTTCAAGAAAATAAAATATTTTAATTAATTTATGTACAGTAGATCGTACAGTACAAACCATATCATACAGTACGATGTACATAAAAATTAAAATATTTAAAATCATTTTTGCTCCCTCTGCATGTGTGCACGGTCACCAAGCTAACATACATCATTATAAGACTTAAATCAAGAAATTAAAAAATAAATAAATAAAACTTACATACTCATTTAACATAACCTATTCTACCCAAACTTGAGCCTTGAATATTCAAAGAATGGTGCATTGTGTACTTGAAATATTAGTCAACATACAAATAAATATGCACTACAATACTAGAAGAAATAAAATAGTAACGAATATTATTTGTTATCATCAAAATCATAAACTCAGGAGCTAGAGTTGCAACATTTAACAGATCATTTATTTTCAATGTTACAAATATTTCCACCTACTATTCTTCGGATGAAGTTCCTACCAACACCTCTCCCATGGAATCGGGCTCTACAGACAGTGGGAGAGAATGATGCTGTGCATCATAGTTAACCATAACTATAGTTTATTTTATCCCTCCTTAATTTACCATTATATGATGTTTGCTCCATTATCTTCGTTGCTTCTTTAGGTAATGTAGTATAGGCTAACCTTTTGTAATTTTAGCGATTATTAGCATGAGGAAGACCTCATGACAGTAATCTTTTTATCCTTCTTGAGCTGGGAGAAAGATCATCTTTTGAATATCATATTACAGAAAATTTCTGGTTTTCTATTTAGTGTTTTCTGCTTTAACTTGCTTCCTCCATAGAATACCACATCATCGTACTTAGTTCAGATTAATCAAATTGCCCATTTATTTGAACTTTTTAAATTATTTGTTAATTTATAATGCCAAACATATATTATTTTTTCTTTGCTTATTTATGTACTCATTCAATTCATTTTGGCATGTAAGCAAAGTTTGATTATAAAAGGTTTAAATAAGGCTAGTGAAAATTTTTATGTGTACACATTACATGAGCTCGAATGAAATATTAAAATCTTTAGCATAAGTAAGCTAGCTCTAATTAATGATTTGCCCAGCTGAGCTTGGTTCAATTACAATTATACTCTTTAATCTATCTTTGAATATGTTGTTCAATATTTATCAAAATAACTTTTTAAAATAAAAGAACATTAGTTTTTATAAAAGTTATTGTTATACAAATTATACATAAGTATTTTAATATTTTTATCTTACATTTAATAATAAATATATTCATTATTTTTAATTCATTAAATAAATTAAAAAATATATTTTATCATATATATTATTAAAATATGAGATATCAAAATTTTAAATTTATTTTGATCAATATTAAATAAAAAAAATTCTAGAACAGTTTTTTAAAAACTACTATAAAAAAAAAAAAAAATCAAACTTCCCAATAGCAATCCCCCTTCTTACATTTAATACAACAGCCATTGCTTTGACATTTCTATGGCTGAGTTACCAATATAGGATGGTCAAGCGGGAAAAGACTTACTGTGGCACGCCAAAGCAGACGAAGCACCCCGCGGTAAACAGAAACAACTTATCATAACCCCGACTTCTCCGCGTATAAAATCACTTTCTCCGCATCCCTCCAAGCTTAAACTCTAATTCCAACCCAGCTCTCTCATCTCAAGATTTCGTTAACTAGTAGCAGATGTTGTACTGCTTGTAAGCTTCTGATAGTTTGGGTCTTTTGAGCAAGCAAAGCAAGATGGAGAGCAGTCTGAAGATGGCAAGTATAAGAGGGAGCATAAGAAGTGTGAGCCGAAACGCTTCCACATGGAGATCAACGAGCTCCGTCTTTGGAAGATCCATCCGGGAGGACGACGACGAGGAGGCTCTGAAATGGGCAGCGCTGGAGAAGCTCCCCACCTACGACCGGATGAGGAGAGGGATTATTACTGGAGCTGGCGGCGCCCAAGAGGTGGATGTTAAAGATCTTGGACTCCAAGAGAGGAAGAACTTGCTCGAGAAGCTCGTTAGGACTGCAGAGGAAGACAATGAGAAGTTTCTTCTCAAGCTCAGGGACCGGATGGAACGGTGAGTCACGGGAAACAAATAAAAAAAAAAAAAATTGTTTTGTTGTTTAAGGATTCTTAAATCATTATTACACTTTCTTGTTTCAGTGTTGGAATTGATAACCCAACGATTGAGGTTCGGTTCAACCAACTTAATATTGATGCGGAGGTGTATGTGGGGAACAGAGGAATTCCAACTTTCCTCAACTTTTTTGTGAACAAGATCTCGGTAATGGAACAATCAATTCATTTTCAGATTTTTTTTTCAATGAATGTTGAATATTTGTGTGTATGTTTATATTGTTGATAAAAACAAAAGAAAGTATTCTACGACTGATTTTCATAGCATTTATATGTAGATTGCCTATTGTCTGCATTGAGATTTATGCATTTCCAAGAACAAGTATCTAGCTAGGGCAAATTTCTAAACTAAGCATCATTAGCATCGTAATTAGGTGATTAAGCATGAAATAAAAATTAAAACTAGGCATAATCCCTCGTTTAATGGGAGATTAGCAATTCATGTATTAGTCATTTTTTAAAAAAATTCATTTATATTCCTGATTTTGTAAATTCATATATATTCAGATTTGGCAAAAATTTTGTGACAATTAAAATTTCATTATTGCCTTTTTTCTTAATTTTTTAATATCTGTAAGTTTTACATAAATTACTTATTTAATTAGATGTAAGAATTTTAAACTTATATCTTGACATAAAATTTGAAATAGCATATTTATTTTGAATTAAAATTATGAAATAATGTAAATTTACGTATTCAAAACTTTAAAAATGTAAATTAAACAATTTAAAAGTTTATCTATTAAATTAAATATAAGTATTGATTTATTGAGAAATTATTCAACAACAACTACAACATCAAGCCTTTATCCCACTACGTGGGGTCGGCTACATGAATTCTTTTTCTCCATTGTGTCCTATTAAAAGTCAAATTCTCGTTTAAATCTAATAAAGAATGGTCATTCCAAATATTTTTTAACCATGTCTTTTTAGGTCTGCCTCTACCTTTCTTAACATAAGTCAAATCTAATATCTCTACTCTTCTAACCTGGTCATCGAAAGGCCGCCATTTTATGTGACCAAATCATCTAAGAGGACTCTCGCTAATCTTATCTTCTACTAGAGCTACTCCAATCTTTTCACATATATGCTCATTTCGTATCCTATCTCTAAGGGTAAAGCCACTCATCCACCTGAGCATCCTCATCTCTGCCACACTTAACTTAGTATTATGCTTCTCTTTTAATGACCAACATTCAGCACCATAAAGCATTACAGGCCTCACCACCATCTTATAGAATTTTCCAGTAATTTTGAGGGGTACTTTTCTATCACACAACAAGCCCGATGCATTTCTCCACTTCAACCATCCAACTTGAATTCTGCTGATAATGTCCCCATCTATTTCATCATTACTCTAAACAATAGATCTAAGTTATCTAAAATGTGTACTATTATTAATGACTTGATTGTCCAAAGTCACAATCCCTTTACATTTGATGAGGTCATTGATAGATATTTTAGGCAGGTCTACCAGCGAAGGAATCGTAGATCGACGGCTACGATTATGAGCTTATATTTCTGATATTTTCCATGTATCTTTTAATTTTAGTTCTTAGTTTACTATTTTGCCCTTATGGATGTTTAGTCATTGTTGTAGCCCTTTGGGCATTTGAGTCATGTTATTTTCTTTTGATAAGACCTATATAAAGAGGTCTTCTACTTTGTATGAGCTTAATGTTTGATTAAAAAAATTTCTGAGATTTTCATTCTTCTTCTTGCTTGAGAGCTTGAGAGAAAGAGAGAAGACCTAGGAGAGGCTCCACCCGAAATACCCAACAACCCACCTTGGTGAGCTCTTGGCTTTATTTTATCTTGTTGTTTTCTTCTTTTCCCACCACTCCCCATACACCTGGCCCCCTTCCCCTTTGTCCGTCCCCCCTGCAGCTGACCCAGCCAATTCCCACCCAGAACCCGCTGACTCACCCCCCCCCATCCCTCCTTGCCGCTGGCTGTGCCAGCCATCGGCCCCAGCCAGCCCACCGTCCCCTTAGCCCAGCCCCTCCTCCCCTTGATCAATCCCGCCAACCCCCTCCCTGTTAATTTTGAATTTCAAATTTAAAACCCTCATTAATTCTTTCCTAAAATAGTTTACCCCAAATAGGAAAGAGATTTAATTGAGGCCCAAGCTATCTTGAATTCAAATTTCAAATCCCTCTCTTCTCTCCCCCCATTTGGAAACTTTCATAAATTAATTAAAATCTGAAATTCAAAATCATATTTGGATTAATTCCCTTGGCCGCAATAATTAATCAATTTTCCCCTTTTTTCTCGTTGCATGGCTGGCCACCCCACCTAGCCGTTTCTTTCTCCACTCGCCACCTAAGCCTCCATTAATTAGCCTATTAATCCCCCCCCCCCCCCCTAACAGCCGCCCCTCTCTCTAGTTTAGGGAGATTTTAATAGCCAATAATATCTTCCTTTAATCAAAGAAAATCTGAAATTCAAATTTAGATTTTCTCCACACAAGATCTCCCCCCTAATCCCTCTCCCTAGCTCACGGCAAACTCCTTTCTTTTTTTTTCTTCTTCCCATTCAATCCCACTATGAATGGAGGATCCAGAATTTGAAGGACTCCTATTCGACGTCTACGAAAAAATCCACGTTCTTCAATCCCCATTCTTCGATGTGGGGTTTGAATACGAAGACATGGTTGAAGATTACTTGGATCGAATCCTCCCCACACTTGTGCACGTAATCGACGGCCAATTCCAAGACTACGTGTGGACAATCACCAAAAGCCATCCACCACCACCTCCACCGGCGGCTACCTCTCCGGTAATAAAGTTCTTCGTCTCCTTCTCCGTAGTGGTGCTCTCCATCCTTGTATGGTTCTTCCTCCTCTGCTAAAGCCAAGAGTGAATGAGTGAGAAGGTGCTCGAGGTGAATTTTCTCATTATTAAGCATATGATTTTGTTATGAGCATTTAAGTATTTCTTTTATCATTGGATGTTTTTGAATTGTTTGGTTATCTCAAAGCACCTCTTCGCCTAAGAAAGTTGATTACCTAGAATTTATTTAATCCTTTATTTTATTAGTGATAACTTTGTGGTGGTAACGCTTTATTTAATTATCATCTTATTTTCTACAAGCAACTCCTACTTGATTCACATCACTATTACTACTAAAATTACACTCCATATATTCCGTTTTAGATCTACTTAAGCGAAAACCTTTAGACTCTAAGGTTGACCTCCATAATTCAAGTTTACCTTCAACTTCCTCTCTAGCCTTATCAACAAGAAGAATATCATCAGCAAAAAGCATACACCAAGGTGCATCCTCTTGCAAATGTCTAGTGAGAACATCCATGATTAAAGCAAAAACGATATGGGCTTAAGGCTGATCATTTATTGAGAAATTATTGATTACAAAATATTTATTGATTTATTATAATTAGTATTATATTATGATTTACTTTATTTTTCAACATTTGATTTTTTTAAAATAATACTAACATTTATCTAATTTATTTATTTTTAATATTAATTCCTTTGATTTGAAAAAGTACCAAAAATTTAAATATATAAAAAAGAAGTAAATTTAAGAAGAAGCAACATTCCAACTACAATAAGAACATTTTATTGAAAATTACATTTAGACATACACGAATGTACATATCCATAAAACTTAATAACTTCGACGATAACATGCATAAACCGCATTCATACCACATTTATAATATACTTAACTAACACACTTAAAATATTTTTAAAAAAAAGGCTTTCCACTTTCAACGATTATTGATTACGTTGCGCATGCGAGCTTGGAGTTGGGATTGAGTTGGGCAGCAATTAAATTTGTGTTGAAACCAATGTTGGATGCATTGCCAGTCTGATGCATTGAGAAACTCCTTCCTCTTTTTACCTTCCATAACAATCAGATTCTCATGTCTCAACGAGTGAGGCATCAGCTGCAAGATGTCATTTATAGTAAAGAATGCATTGATTTATATCATCCGTTGGATTGTCCACAATCTCCTCAAACGACCCATCTTCACAACGTCCAATTTTATCATATCTAGCCTTCAGAATGTTAATCGGCACCAGATGTCACAGCTATTCCATAAACCTCTTTTGCAGAAATCTCCAACCCATCTCATTCAAACCAGCTCCATCCCTATAATAGGGAATCTTTATAACTTCGATGTGTGTGTCCCATAATATGCAATCTTTCAGGAATGCATATAACATCGATAATTGCCATATGATCGGGTCATCTCCTTTAACCCATCATCAGTGGAATGCGCTAAACATTCCTTCAATCGACTGTTGCCCTTCACAATCAACTTGTTCAAAGAGATTGTTTGTATCATACATTGCACAAGAATATATAGAAAGTATAATAAGTTGCAGAGGAAGTGGAGAATGTAGAATACCAGTTACATGCATCCAAATAAGAAAAACATGCTCAATTTATAATAGAAGTTCAGCATATTAAAGGAGCAATTATTAGTTGGTAATAAATAAATGAATAACCTGATTTGGCATTACTGACAGACTTGATAATACAAACTGATTTGACAATACAAACTGTTTTGACAATATATGCTAATTTGATAATATATGCTGATTTGACAACACAAACTGATGTGATTATATAGAGCGACGTTACAGTGACAATTTCTGAATGTGATAACACATACTGATTCGATAATACATACTATTTTGACAGCATAATCTTTTTTACTGTGATTTTTAATATGAAAATATTTATTTTGTTGGAATATTAGTTATGAGTTAAGATATTTTATATTATAAACATTAAGTCATATTCACATTAATATAAAAATATTTTTAAAATTAGTTTGTATTGTTAAATCAATTTTACAGGCTTGTATTGTCATGCCATTGTGATCTTGCTAAGTTTGTCTCATTAATCATTGATAGTACACATTGCAGCAAGTCGTTATATCAGTTGGACTATAAAGATAAAATGTCTCATCAAATAATATTGTAATTATAAGCGGCATGTGAAGGTGGGATTTACACATGCCCATTTATTTAAAGGGGATGCATTCACATAACAAGTAGACTTGTGAATATTTGAGTTTAAATGATCAAAATGTATTGGCCATGCATGGAGAGGATTCAAGGAATCCCTAATAAAAAAAGGTTCGACGATACAAGCAGAAAAAATGCATGCTTGTATAGCACGAGTCAATGACAGTCCGTTGGAGTAGAAGGTGAATGCAAATGAGATATTCAGGTGTTACGTACGTGAATTGTCCAAAGATGAGGACCATGTCCTTTGGTTCGTGCTGAGATAATAGGGTAAAATTATATAGGACGAGAGATTTTGTAAATGCTACTAGATGAAAATATGTTCATATGAGGTTCTTAGAAGAAAATAGCCATCTTGTAAGTCCTCATTTTTTATAGATGTGATATCATGAGTTGAGACATGAAAGAGATGGTGGTCATTCACCAAATGTGGATTGCAATAACCTATACCAAAAATGACATTCTGGTTTTAACGAGTTTATATCAGATTTCTATAATGACTAGATGAAGGAGCTATTACTTGAATGTAAAACTAGAAATTTTTTGAATGGTAAAGACTCACAAGACCTACAGTATGAGTTTGAGTTTCATCTCAAGCGCTGTGCGACTCAAATGCAACTCCAAGCACGTGTACGTATGCTGCTTAACAAATGAAAAAGATATGTATTAGTTTATATGCTCACCATATTCACTATGGTATATATGTGTTGCGTTTATGTTATTTATTATGGTATGTTGTTATATCCTACGGAACCTTTTATAAATATATTTATTTTTGTTTTGTGATTCCAACTTTCAGTAGATTTAAATTTACTAAAGAATCTTAAAGTTTTTAATTTAAAATTTTACTAAGCAATTAATAATTCAAAATAAAGAATTGGTTATATTTAACTTGATATTCATCTTCTAAATTTAAAATAGTTTAAATTTAGATATTATTTAGGATTTGCATAACTTTTTTATAAAAGTAGAACATGCATAGAAGAAGCATAGTAACTTTAACATCATTTCATAAAAAAATAAGTCATCATGGCTGATTACTAGGAATGTCAACATCATCAAAAGGTTACATCATATGAAATACAAACAGAACATCACCTAACGCCTCCTACGTCCTCTATGTGGTAATGCATCATTGTTGGGAGTGTAATGCTGTGGAGGATGTACAGGTTGTTGCGGATCTATGGTTTATGATTTCTTATTTCTCTATGTGCTAACGTTTCAGGTCCACACGATCAGACTGCAATTTGGAACCAGCTCAAGATTGGGTAGACTAGGTCTGAGTCAGTTTGTAATCTTTTTCCTTTCTTGAGTCTTTTGTATTTGGTGTGGGATCTGTTGATTTATAACTTGGAAGATTTCTTGTTGTTCCCTATAAGATTTCTATTTTTTGTAATATCGGCCGGGACGATATGTTCAAAATCAGAAACCCTAATTAGGGCATCCTCATTAGGGCATCCGTCATAAACATATCGGCCTGCACGATACCTGTATCGTCTAGGACGATAATCTCAATTCAGAAAGAATCAGCCGCCATAATCAGTTTAGGTATTCTTTATTTTAGAAAATCGGCCAGGACGATATTCCTATCGTCCAGGACGATCTAACTCAATTATGCCTAAATTAATCTGGTAGTATTTGGAAATCATTAATGGCTGATTGATACGATCAGATCGTCCGGGACGATCACAGGATCGGCCGGGACGATAGCCTAGACGATTTACATCGGACAGCATCTTTCCAGGGCGATGATCAGGACGATTGAAATTGGTTTTAAACTAATCGGCCAGGACGATCGTGAGATCGTCCAGGACGATGTAACCAATTTTCTTCTGATCGTCCCATATCGTCCCGGGCTGATGAGCTGAATTTGTACTGATCGTACAGGACGATAGTCCTATCGTCTTGGACGATAATGTCGGCAACTTGCATTAATGAGCTTGTTTTGAGCCCTTCTATTTAAGAGATGATAAGACACTTTGTAAGTATCTTTGGCAGCCATTGTAGCTTCGTTCTTGTGGGGGAAACTTGAAGAGAATGCTTGAAAGGGAGTGAGGAACAGGTGAAGTCTGAGAGAGGGAGAAGATCCTGTGAGGGGGGACTCAAGGGTGTGTGGAGGGGGATTCCATACGGTTGCTCCAGCAGGCTTGCACCTTAATACTGTCGGATTCAAGGCTTGTCTCGAGGGAAGTTCACCAAAGAAGAAGATCTCTTTGGTGTCAAAGGACCCGGCGACTCTGCCGCATCGAGGAAGGTGGAAGTGATTTTGTAAGGGCTTCTCCACCTAGCTGTGGGGGCTAAAGGAGATACACTTGTTTTAGTGCAATACTTGGAGGGTGCTTTCAAGGAGTGGACGTAGGTCAAGATTTGGCTGAACTACTATAAATCCGGTGTGTTCTTTCTTATTATTTGCTTCCGCATTTAATTTTTGCATTTGGTTTTTTTTGTGGTGATTTTTGTTTGAGTTTTATCTTTGGTTTTAAAGTTATCCAATTTACCTCTCTCTTTGTTAGCCTTGGGCCAGTTCATAAAGGCTTAACATCCCTAACGAACTTTCAAGTGCCATCTGAGAACTTTCAAGTGGTATCAGAGCAAGTTTTCATAAAATAAGTTTTTAAAAGCTTTTGAATTTCAGTCCATAGTTAATCATACTATTACGGAAGGTTATTCAATCACCAGACCTCCTTTATTTGAAAATATGTCATTTGATTTTTGGAAAACTCGCATGTCTATTTTCTTGCAATCGATTGATTTTCGCATGTGGCATATGATTTTAACTGGTTATTCATCACCGTCACGAATTGTTAATGGAGTTAAAATTGATATTCCTTTTAGTCAATGGAACAGGGAAGAACAACTCAATGCTCAATTAAATGCGAAGTCTTTAAATTGCTTTTTCTGTGTTTTAAATTCTGATGATTTCATGTTAGTATCCACGTGCACTACCGCCTACCGGTAAGGAAGTTTGGAATAAATTGCACACCATATACGAAGGCACTAATGAAATCAAGCAATCCAAGTTGAATTTGTTAATGCATGATTTTGAATTATTTTCTATGAAACCTTTTGAAACGATCTTAGACATGTATACCAGATTCATTCAAATTGTAAACTCATTGCATGCTTTAGGAAAATATTTTTCAAATTTTGAAAAAGTTAACAAAATTCTTCGATGTCTACTGGATAAATTTGATTCTAAAGTTGTTGCTATTTGTGAATCTAAATATTTGAATGTATATTCTATTAATAATTTGATTGGCTCACTCATTGCCTACGAGCAAGGTTTGGGTCAAAGACTTTTGGATGCAGGTGAAACAATCGTTCTAAAAGCTGAAGATATGGGAAGAGGAAGCTTAGTTGGTGACGATAGCAATGACTTGTCAATCAAATCTCAAAGCTCACCAATGCATAAGCAAAAGTGGAAAAAAGGTAAAAGTGGTAAGGATATTCATAGTTTTTCTGACGTTATTTGCTTTCGATGCAGGAAGCCTGGACATATGAAAAATCAGTGCCCTAATTTAAAAATTCTTCCTACGAAAGAAAAGGGCAAGGTGAAACTAAATTTAAACTTGGAAAATAATGAAAAGCAAAAAATCTCATGAGCAGATCTGGTCTTCAAAGCATCGGACCATGAAAGAGATAATGGTTAAATGCCTTATTTGTGTTTTTCTTCTTTGTTTTTCGTTTTTTATTATTATTATTCTTTAGATTTTTTTCTTGTTTTTGTTTCATATTTTTTTTATCACACACGCATTCACTTTTCTAAAAATGAAAAATCTACTTATTATTTTTTCTTAAAATCTTTGGTAAATGTTGTTTGACTTCTCTAAAACAGTTGAAGGAAGGAAATTCATTATTTTTTTTACTCTCAATCTCTATTTCCTAAAAGAGGTTATCCTACTTTTGATTTAAAATCTTTTTCATCTTTTAAATTAGTTTTTGAAACAAAATTTTTTTATCTCCCTACATTTTTATTTATCGCATAGGAATCTTTTGCAAATTGTTGAATCTAACTCATAATTTCTTAATCAAGAAATTCGCTTTGTCACTAAGATGGGTTTTCCTTTGTTTTTAAGATTTAAGAAATGAAGCATATTAAAAAAAAATTGGTCAATGATGCCAAAAATAAAAGATGCGCAAAGATGCCAAATTGAAAATATAGAATACACAAAGTGTATCAAAAGATGCGCAGTGCGCCAACCAATTGTCAAGAGGCATAAAATGAGCCCACAAATTTTAATTCTTACCATTCTTGTACTTCTTAAAGCTTAAAAAAATCTTTGATATTTTCGATACTTTAGTTTGAAAATCTTGCTTCCTGATTCAACAATTCGTGCATTGATCTTCTATTAAATATATTTTATGGAAGGAGTTTTTGAAAAATGATTGTTTCTTTCTTTAATTTATTCATTGATTTTGATATTAAATTAAAAAGTTTTTTAGCCTTTTTAAGAACTTGAGTTTGGATTATCAGATTCTGAATTTCTAACTTTTTCTGGGCTATGCGTTGTCAATTCAATTCTACTAAAGTTTTTGATTAAAACCAAGAGGTAACTTTCTCATTTTAAAAGAATTTTTGTTTTGTGTATTAGATCAGGGAACTTTTTTTTCTGTGCCTTCTCTCTTTTTGATAATGTCAAACGGGGAGAACGTACTTGTATCCTTTGTTTTTCTTTTCAAAAATTTTAAAACAACAAAAATATTTTTTATCTCCCCTATTTTTTTTAAAGTGTTATTCAAGTGAGGGGGAAATTAGGAGAAAAAATTATTTTTGAAAATTCAAATTGAAATGTTTGTCATCATCAAAAAGGGGGAGATTATTGCGGATCTATGATTTATGATTTTGATGATAACAAACATTCTTTATTTCTCTACGATTGCCTTATGTGCTAACGTTTCAGGTCCACACGATCAGACTACAATTTGGAACCAGCTCAAGATTGGGTAAACTAGGTCTGAGTCAGTTTGTAATCTTTTTCTTTTCTTGAGTCTGTTGTATTTGGTGTGGGATCTGTTGATTTGTAACTTGGAAGATTTCCTGTTGTTCCCTATAAGATTTCTATTTTTGGTAATATCGACCAGGACGATATTTATATTGTCCTGGACAATATGTCCAAAATCAGAAACCCTAATTAGGGCATCCTCATTAAGGCAGCCGTCATAAACATATCGGCCTGGACGATACCTATATCGGCCAGGACGATAATCTCAATTCAGAAAGAATCAGCCGCCATAATCAGTTTAGATATTCTTTATTTTAGGAAATCGGTCAGGACGATATTCCTATCATCCAGGATGATCTAACTCAATTATGCCTAAATTGATCTGGTAGTATTTAAAAATCATTAATGGCTGAATGATACGATCAGATCGTCCGGGACGATCATAGGATCGACCGGGATGATTTACATCGGACAACATCTATCCAGGGCGATGATCAGGATGATTGAAATCGGTTTTAAACTAATCGGCCAGGACGATCGTCTGATCGTCCAGGACGATGTAACCAATTTTCTTCTGATCGTCCCATATCGTCCCGGGCATATGAGCTGAATTTGTATTGATCGTACAGGACGATAGTCCTATCGTCCTGGACGATAATATCGGCAACTTGCATTAATGAGCTTGTTTTGAGCCCTTCTATTTAAGAGATGATAAGGCACTTTGTAAGTGTCTTTGGCAGCCATTGTAGCTACGTTCTTGTGGGGAAAATTTGAAGAGAAAGCTTGAAGGGGAGTGATGAATGGGTGAAGTCTGAGAGAGGGAGAAGATCCTGTGAGGGGGGACTCAAGGGAGTGTGGAGGGGGATTCCACACAGTTGCTCCGGCAGGCTTGCAACTTAATACCGTCGGATTCAAGGCTTGTCTCGAGGGAAGTTCACCAAAGAAGAAGATCTCTTTGGTGTCAAAGGACCCGGCGACTCCGACGCACCGGGGAAGGTGGAAGTGATTTTGTAAGGACTTCTCCTCCTAGTTGTGGGGGCTAAAGGAGAGACACTTGTTTTAGTGCAATACTTGGAGGGTGCCTCCAAGGAGTGGACGTAGATCAAGATTTGACCGAACTACTATAAATCCGGTGTGTTCATTTTTATTATTTGCTTCCGCATTTAATTTCCACATTTGGTTTTCTTTGCGGTGATTTTGGTTTGAGTTTTATCTTTGGTTTTAAAGTTATCCAATTCACCTCTCTCTTTGTTAGTCTTGGGCCAGTTCATAAGTGCTTAACATCCCTAACGAACTTTCAAATGCCATCTGAGAACTTTCACAGGTCTGCCATGTAGCGCATGCTACTCGTCCCAAATGATGATATGTTGCTCCACCCCAACTATAGTTGACTCTGAAACTGTCGCTGATGTAGTGCCTACAACATACTCAGTTCCGTACTATGCTAGTATATACTACTGAGTTGGCTAAGTAAAGTAATCCTGACATGGTTTCAAGTCTTCAAATGATGATGGTCCTACATCCATAACATGGGGATCTTTTTTTTTTTTTTTTTGAAAGAAAAGCATGAAAGCTTAATTAATCAAATAAAACTTATTACGAACTAATGGCATTCGATTCCTCCTTTAACACATTATTGGAGTGGAGATGCTACTTGTATACCTTGTATATGCATGCTCTAATACTCATCAGGAATATGAATCTCTCTACACAGATCCGCTATCATCTTTGTTATTCTCCTAATAACACTTTCAACATCAGTGTTGTCATCATGACTCACCAAAGGTAGAACTGCCCTCTCTATGTCCAAGAAGACTTTGCGCAAAAGACAAAAAAACAAACGACTATAATTAAAAGATGATACTACCTATATTCCTTAATGACATGTATAATGTGTAAATATTACTAACTAGATATCACTCTGAAATGCTTGAGGGTAGTATATTATCGGCGGTGTTAAAGGCGGCTTCAACATGTATAATGTTGCCTACGACCTAAACCACTGTAAGTATTGCTGGTTCGTGCTCGGTATCTTCTCTAGCACCCATTCCTTCAATAATGTATGCTCGCCTACCCTCCCACAATCCAACATAAGGTTAATGGTACACCATCCAGTCCGTATCAGCTTTACCTTGCCCGTCTATTCGAACAAATTTTGTTTTCATAGGCTGAACTTGAGTAGTAAGAACAAACCCAAATTGTCGAATGACTCTATCTAGCAAGTGCCACTCCACACGCGTCAAACTAACCAGAGGCAGATGAGCCAACGATATGGCTTCTCCTAATAGGTATATATCAGCTACTTGAGCATGAACTTCTTCTGTATATGGCTCCCAGATTATTGGCCAAAGAAGAAAAATTTTTATTAGGTTTCTTCGAACCAATTAAAATTCAAATAGTTGAAGAAATTTTGTTAGTAATAATGCATATATGAGAGTCCAATAAGCCATCCAACTCATCTCTATAACTACTAATACTACTTAGTAGGAGCTGCCTGATGATTTCCTGGTTCCACCTATGTATACATACAAAAGAAAAGTAATTTTTTTTAATTAGGTCACTATGAAAGGTATTGAAATGTAATGCCCAACCAAATAGATTACCTATATCCAACACTAAGGCCATCCAAGCTAACATGTTGTGGAACATGAAGTGTTGGACACCCGACATGTAATCGCTCCCAGCATCATATCTGAAGCAAATAAATATAATTGCCAATATTCACTCTCTTTGGCTTTGTGGCTTCAGCAAGTTCTCTGTATAAGTGAGCAAGTACAATTGCCCCTAAGGAATATGTGCTGAATTAACCCAAGTTATCTAGTAAAGGTAGGAACCTCAAATGAATCTCACAATGGAAAAAGGTAAGATCCCATCAAGAAGGGAATATATGCTCGAACATGCTGCAAAAAATCAAGCTCAGTCAAGTCCAGATATGAGTTTCTGTAGAAGGTCCAACATAGTCATCTCAATGGTAAGCATGTCTGAGCTTGTGCATGTCCCATCCTAAATTTCAAAGAGACCCATGGATCGAATGGATCATGATACACAACACTCATTGAGGGTGTTATCTTAGTAGATCATCACAACAATCAAGCCAAGTCAATCATCTTCTACCAGCACCTACAACAAAGTGGAAAACCAACACTGGGCTATAAACATCAAGACCCAATATGAGAGAAGCATCCTCTAATGTAATGCTCATTTCACCAACAGGTAAGTGAAATGAGTTTGTTTGCGGAGACTAATGCTCCACCAAAGTTGTTAGTAAATTGTGATCCATTCTGATGTAGTGCAACTGACTAACACAATCTAACCCTAACATTCAAAGCCCTTCCACAAACCTTGGCCATTTTATTGGCCACTAATGTACCATAAGTAGATGGGAGGTGGCTTCCAAAATTGTTCCCTACATGTTTAAAACTTTTAAAGTCATAAAGAACAATAACTAAATATAGGATTTACTAAATGTATTATAATACCATACCTCATCTGGATGTGCCGCTCTATATGATCCATGCAATGAGGTAATGCTGGGATGTAGGTCAACCAACACAGCTTGTTGAGCCTTATCAACCTGTGTCACATTTTGTTTTGACCGACGCTTCCGTCTAGCTGGTTGATTTTCTGCCGTAAGATCTACAAGTTGGTTTAAGAAATCCATTAATTTTCAATGTATATAACAAAGTGAAAACATTTAAGATTCAAAGATTCAATTTGCATAAATTTAAAATTTTATAATGGAAACATAAAGATAGTATGATTGTGATTGAAGAACAAGACATCCAACAAATTTTATAATGCTATTTTGAGATATTTAAAATCTAAGAAAAATGTATTTATATTTAAAATTAAGAAAATGTAAAGCATTGTATTGTGTTATCACTGAAGAACTGATATTTAAGCAGAATGGAGCATGTTGCATTGATATAAATTTTTTTATCCCAATCTCTATATCTTAATTGTATATTGGTAATAATATGTTTGGTGGGTATTTACAAATTTAGAATAATTGGATAAAAATATTATTTTTATTCAAGTATCAATAAATAATAGTAGATATCTCTCACTAGTGATTTTCTTGAAATATTGATGCCAGAAATCTCATGCCATTAGTTTTGAGCGTAAATTTGTATGTCATTACACCAACAACTTGTATCTATAGATTATTCATTAAAATTGTACTTTCATATTGTTTATTTGATTTAATAACAATATATGAATTATTTTGGAATTTTTATCTTAGGAATTAGTTGACGCAACAACACTAACAAAATGCTTATAAGAAGCCAAATATTCATAGATCCAATAAAGGAGTTCAGAAAATATAATATTGAACTCTAATATTACAATCAAATTACAGTGCACATTTACGCCAAATATATTTTATGAGGTGACTACAACATCATAGAACTACAACATCACATAACTACAACTTCTCAACAATATCAACGTGAACAAAATAGAAGTATTTGGACATTATTTTTATTAATGATTTGCACGGTGTGTAGGACAGGTTGTTCTGTTATGCCCAATTATGTTGCAGTAACTGCAAACCCTGACACTCTACTGCCTTGGTTCATCCATTGTGTTCCTATATCATATTGACTTCGGCCTGCCGGTTCTCCTCCTAAAATTTGGTGGGGTCAAGGGGTATAGAGCAATAACAGGATCATGGATTGGCTAGTATTGCTTGTCAGGTATTGTGTGAAATTCGTCTGAGTAAGTCAACTTGAAGTAATTCATGGTGTAGAACTCAGAAACATAATCCATATGACTTAGCCTAACTGATACAATGGAGCTTGTCTGCTTCAAATGTGTTAGTTGTCATTATTCCATATCGAAACCCACCATCAAATGTCAAAGTCGACTTCGAAACATCCTTCTCGATTAACCATTGATGAAGTTTAGGCTTTATTTTGATTATATCCATAATGTTTTAATAGAATATTTCAGTATCATCTGTATTACATATTTTGTACATCTTCTGGCTTAAAACCTCGACATTAGAAACTCCCATTTGTTGGATAGTTTTCTTAAAATTCTCATATAAGTGTCTAAGACAATGACGGTGTGTTACACCTGGGAATATGCCCCTACAACCATAGACCAAGCCTGCATGCCTATCATATATGATATAGAGATTACTTCTACTACTAACAGATGGGACTAAATCATGAAGCATGCTAAGAAACCATATCCAAGCCTCATTGCACTCTAACTCCACAATTCTGAAAGCTAATGGGAAAAGGCTATTATTCGTATCAAGGCCAACAACAATGAATAATGTTCTCCTATATTTACCTAGTAAGAAGGTCCCATCTAGGTTGAGGATAAGACGACAAAATCTCCAACCACTGATAAATGTGCTAAAAGTCCAAAATAACCTCTCTAATCTATGTATGTTGGAGGATTAGATATTGTATACTATTCTTGGCATTGCTACAACAATACCTTCCATGAACAAATTTAGGGATCGATAAGAGTCCTCCCAACTACCAAACACGACCTTGATAGCCTTTTGACATGCATCTCATGCTTTCATGTATGAAACTTTTATGTTGAACATTGCCTCGACTCTTCCATTTATCTATATGGGTTTGATATCCATTTTCTTCCTTATCATAGGAATAATAAATTAATGAATTTTAGTTACATTGTCTGTGACTCGCTTGAAGAATAGGGTTCATGCATGTATATTTCCCTTAGATGGTATCTATTTTCCATACTCCTCCCAAACGCTTACTTAGGCTAGCATGTAAATGTCAATGACACTTAACCATCAAATTATCATGTTGAATACATGCAACGATGAATTTTTGGCTATTTGAAACAACCACGATAAATTGGACATTATTTCTTAAGGATTAGCCTTATAAGGCAAATTGCAGTTCTAATTTTCGTCTAAAAGCACATATGTTCTACCAGTTCATTTGGAATGACAAATTCATCAGTCGTTAAGCTAAAAATAGTAGTACCATCAGATGCAACCTCCGCATTCCACTGACGGGTACTCATAGGAATCTCATCATATTCATTATTAGCTATTATACCCTCCTCTGCATTTCCAGTCCTTACACGGTACAACAACAACATCAAGCCATTGTCCCACTATGTGGGGCCGGCTACATGAATCATTTTTCGCCATTATGTCCGGTTAAAAATCAAATTCTCATTTAAATCTAATAAAGAAAGATCATTTCTAATATTTTCTAGTCAAGTCTTTTTAGGTCTACCTCTACCTTTCTTAACATAAGTCAATTCTAATACCTCATCTTTCCTAACTGGGTCATCGGAAGGCCTCCGTTTAAAGTGATCAAACCATCTAAAGAGACTCTCTCTAATCTTATCTTCCAATGGAGCTACTCCTACCTTTTCACGTATATGCTCATTTTGTATCATATCTCTAAGGGTCAAGCCACTCATCCACCTAAGCATCGTCATCTCTGCAACACATAACTTAGTATTATGGCTCTCTTTTAATGGACAACATTCAGCATCATAAAGCATTGCAGGTCTCACCACCATCTTATAGAATTTTCCCTTAAGTTTGAGAGGCACTTTTCTATCGCACAATAAGCCCGATGCATTCCTCCACTTCAACCATTCAACTTGAATTATGTTGATAATATCCCAAATCAATTTCACCATCACTCTGAACAATACATCCAAGATATCTAAAACGTGTACTCTTATTAATGACTTGATCGCCCAAAGTCACAATCCCCTCACTAGGTATATTGCTACTAA
The DNA here is from genome assembly GCA_016618105.1 of Dendrobium huoshanense. Lineage (NCBI taxonomy): Eukaryota > Viridiplantae > Streptophyta > Magnoliopsida > Asparagales > Orchidaceae > Dendrobium > Dendrobium huoshanense. The sequence goes on from CM028342.1 coordinate 23,261,404, forward strand.
AATTATACTCCATATATTCAGTTTTAGATCTACTCAAACGAAAACCTTTAGACTAAAGTTGACCTCCATAATTCAAGTTTAACTTCAACTCCCTATCTAGTCTTATCGACAACAAGAATATTATCAGCAAAAAGCATACACCAAGGTACATCCTCTTGCAAATGTCTAGTGAGAACATCCATGACTAAAACAAAAAAGATATAGACTTAAGGCTGATCCTTGATGTAATCCAACCGAAATAGGAAAATACTTGGTCAAACCACCTTGTGTTTGAACACAAGTAATAGCCTTAGTTGTAATCCAACATTGGGCGATCAAGTCATTAATAAGAGTACAAGTTTTAGATATCTTGGATCTATTGTTTAGAGTGATGGTGAAATAGATGGGGATATTATTAGCAGAATTCAACTTGGATGGTTGAAGTGGAGGATTGCATTGGGCTTGTTGTGTGATAGAAAAGTTCCCCTCAAACTTAAGAGAAAATTCTATCAGATGTTGGTGAGACCTGCAATGCTTTATGGTGCCGAATGTTGGTCATTGAAAGAGAAGCATAATACTAAGTTAAGTGTTGCAGAGATGATGATGCTCTGGTTGATGAGTGTCTTTACTCTTAGAGATGGGATACAAAAGCATATACGTGAAAAGGTTGGAATAGCACCAGTGGAAGATAAGAATAGACTAATAGAGAGAGTCGTCTTAAATTGTTTGGTCACATAAAATGGCTGCCTTATGATGACCCGGTTGGAAAAGTAGAGGTATTATATTTGACTTATGTTAAGAATGATAGAGGTAGACCTAAAAAGAATTGGTTAGAAAATATTAGAAATGATCTTTCTTAATTAGATTTAAACAAGAATTTAACTTTTAACGAACACAGTGGAGAAAAAGGTTGTAGTCGACCCCATATAGTGGGACAAAAGATTGATGTTGTTGTTGTTGTAAAACTATTAACATAATTAAGAACTTCATCATATAATTGTAACTTTTACAAAATAGTTAAAAAATAATAAATAATATTTAATTTTTCTAAATAAAGCATTAAGGTGAAATAATATTTAATTTTTCTAAATAAAGCATTAAGGTGAAAACTGGTATAAACAACCCACATAATTTTGTTATATAAATACATTATTTTTAAGAAAATTACAATTTGAAAACTAATTTTTAGATTTTATTAATTAAGTCATGATAAAAATGATTTATAATATCACATGCTTATAATATTTTGAGGTGCTGTTTCAATTATTTTAGTTAAATTGCTCAAAATACTTTATCAGATATTCTATACTGAATCCTTGAAAGGGACATTCTTTGCTAGTGTGGATGATCCTCTTTCCATTTAAAATTAATTACAATCTCTATACTTCTCTATGATATAGTTACCGTTAATTTTCTCGCATAAAACTTCTATTTTTCTCAAGTTTTTCTGATAATTATTACATGAGGTTTCTATTTTTAACGTATAAGATTGTATTCACCCATTCCATTATTCTAATAAAAAAAAAGTTTCACTTCTACCATATTTATCTAAATTTACAATGATTGAAGTATCAAAAGCATACACCCAAACATGCCTCATAAAACACAACTATAAAAAAATAAAAATCTATTCATTCTACAATAATACATGGTGAATTTCCAATATTTTTGCCTATCTGTTCTTCAGTCTTCTTGTAGAGCTACTAATAGTGGCTCTACCCCACAATTTTGCTTTTCTTTTCTCTTCTTTCTTACACATGTAACTAGTCTTTTTACTTCAATGAAAATTGGGCTTTGCCCTTAATTTTCCCAAAAAAAAAAAATTTGTTGTTAACCGTAGCTTTGTCAGAGGTAGTGGACGTTGCTGCTTTTTGGCATGACGATTTATGCATATATATTTTACCATGTTCTCAGATTAAAATTTTTCTGCATAAACCAACATTTCTCAATTTTTGGTTGAGACTATTTCTTACAAATGAAAAACTTTTAAAGCGGTAATAAATTCTATCCCAAAAATGATGGCATGTTATTAAACTATTCTACTTTTAATGCTAAATGTTTATATCAGGGAGTACTGAGCGCTTTAAATATTGTGCCAAGTGGGAAGAGGCCAATTTCTATCCTTAGTGATATCAGCGGGATTGTCAAGCCTTGCAGGTGAGAAGACCTTTGCTTGTCTAAATCTGGGAGTGTGACCTATTTATTCTAGTTCAGAAGTGTCTGATTAGTTAACTCGTTGTACAGAATGTCTTTGCTTCTTGGACCTCCTGGATCTGGGAAGACTAGCCTTTTATTAGCTTTAGCCGGAAAGCTTGATTCAACTCTGAAGGTACATACTGAAACTTTCTTCTCTAAATTCTTTTAAAAAAATTGCAGAGTTCAGTAAATATTATTTGATAGGCATTGGTGAGAGAACTGGATTTGACCGAAAATGATATTGCATGATCTGGTTTGCAAAGTTTTTCATTTGCATTCCATATCGTGCCACATCATTCAGCTGTTTTTTCCCGTTAAGCAAAAGAGACATTTCTATTTTTCACTTGGGTTTTAGTTGACGAAAGTCATTTTAACTAAATGAATCCTTTATTACAACAGGAAATTATGTTTGAAGGGAAAGAAATTAAAACTAATAGTTTCCTCAATTTCATCAGGTTTCAGGTGAGGTAACTTACAATGGTCACCACATGGATGAGTTTGTACCTCAGAGGACTTCTGCTTATATTAGTCAGAACGACATACACGTTGGAGAGATGACTGTGAGAGAAACCTTGTCTTTTTCAGGAAGATGCCAAGGAGTTGGAACTCGTTATGGTAGTCTAGCTAGAAAGTTCTGTTTTTAGAAGTACTCAATGAGATTTGAAGGGACTTGAAACTTAGTTGTTTTTCTTCCAAATGATTTGCAGATATGCTGACTGAGTTATCAAAAAGAGAGAAGGAAGCAAACATCAAACCAGATGCAGAAATTGATGTCTACATGAAGGTTAGTACCAGAAGAAACTTCGTTCATTTTTCATTACATGAAATTTAATGGGTGATACTTTAACTAATAATTAGAACAAAGAAAAGTTACAAATTGGCGAAATTTACTATTGTAATTTTTTCGACAATAGGCCATATCAGTGGAAGGACAGGAAAATGTGATTACAGATTACATTCTGAAGGTAATCCTTAAACATAGAAATCTTTTTGTTATTCTTATTAAACTTCTATTAAGGAAGCAAGTCTTATTAGTGTTGTTATTTTTACTATCTTAAGATTTTAGGACTGGATGTTTGTGCTGATACCATGGTTGGAGATGCAATGATAAGAGGCATTTCAGGTGGACAAAAGAAGCGTGTTACTACTGGTAAGTTTCCATTGGGGTCTAGTACCATTTCAAAATAACATAAAGCAAATATTAGAACTTAGAAGTTATTCTAATTGTTGATAGCAAATTGACTTTCATTTTAGCACTACTCACTTGTGCTGCTTTGTTCAAAATTCTGTGCAGGTGAAATGCTTGTTGGGCCAGCAAAAGCACTTTTCATGGATGAAATTTCGACGGGTCTTGATAGTTCCACCACATACCAGATAGTGAATTCCCTCAGGCAATCTGTTCACATCCTTGGCGGGACAGCAGTGATTGCATTGCTCCAACCTGCACCTGAAACCTATGAACTCTTTGACGATATCATTCTTCTCTCTGAAGGGAAGATAGTGTACCAGGGCCCAAGAGAGCATGTTTTAGGGTTCTTTGATTCAATGGGTTTCAAGTGTCCTGAAAGGAAAGGAGTTGCGGACTTTCTGCAAGAAGTAAGTAGTAGAGACTAGATTGATATTATGTTTTTTTTATCAATAGACTGATTCTACAATGAGATCTCTTTTTACACATCAATAGGTGACTTCTAAAAAGGATCAACATCAGTACTGGGCAAACAAAGACGAGCCATACTCTTATATTTCTGTCAATGAATTTGCTGAAGCTTTTCAGGCCTTCCATGTCGGCCTCAAGATACGAACAGAACTCGGTACTTCATTTGATAGGAGTAGGAACCACCCTGCAGCATTGACAACTTCGAAGTATGGCATTAGTAAAATGGAGCTCCTCAAAGTGTGCACCTCACGGGAATGGCTTCTGATGAAGAGAAACTCTTTTGTCTACATCTTCAAAGTCGTCCAAGTGTGTAGACAATCCAGAAACCTAAACTAACAATCTTTAAAGTACTTGATTCATAAGCAATAACATAGTGCTAAGCTGTTTTCCCCCATCTACTACAGCTTATCATTCTTGGTTTAATTACAATGACGGTCTTCCTGCGTACAAAGATGCATCATGAGGGGATAGAGGATGGTGTCGTCTTCTTAGGTGCAATGTTTCTTGGTCTTGTCACTCATCTGTTTAATGCATTTGCTGAACTTGCAATGAGCATTGCAAAACTTCCTATATTTTATAAGCAAAGAGACCTACTCTTCTATCCTTCATGGGCTTATGCACTACCTACATGGGTCCTCAAGATACCAATTTCATTTCTGGAGTGTGCTGTCTGGATTTGTATGACTTACTATGTCATTGGTTTTGATCCAAATATCAACAGGTTAGAATAAACAGGATAACATCTTAAAATCATTAATATATGATATCGATAGGTTTTGTGTAAGATTCTCAGTACTAATTCCTGATCAAAAAACTATTTTACAGGTTCTTCAAGCATTATCTGCTGCTTGTTCTAATCAGTCAGATGGCATCAGGACTCTTTCGGCTCCTTGGAGCTCTTGGAAGGGAAATGGTTGTGGCGGATACTTTTGGGGCTTTTGCACAGATTGTGCTTTTGATCCTTGGGGGATTCCTTATTTCACGAGGTGAGGCAATTTTTATGGAAATAAATATACTGCCAGAACTTCTATTACAACTTTGTTTTGAGTAAAGAGTATTATCTTCTTGCAGAAAACATCAAGAAATGGTGGATATGGGGTTACTGGTCCTCTCCTTTGATGTATGCACAGAATGCAATTGCCGTGAATGAATTTCTTGGGCATAGTTGGAATAAAGTATAAATAGTTTTCTCAATCCAGACTCAATTCTTCTGCTTTTCTTAGGCGAATATCCTTAACGAAATTTATTTGTTACACAGCATGTCCCTGGATTTAATAATACTATTGGAATTGAGATCTTGAAGTATCGTGGGATCTTTGTTGATGCTAACTGGTACTGGATTGGTGTAGGGGCACTTCTCGGATACATCTTCCTGTTTAATGTCCTCTTTGTTTTCTTTCTCGATTGGCTTGACCGTAAGTATCAAATGCATAAGCTTCATCTTGTAAAACTTCGGAATATTCAGTTCTAAGCTGATTAAATCCTACAGCACTTGGCAAAGGTCAGACAACCATTTCTGAAGAGGTATTGAGAGAGAAGCAGGCTAATAGAACAGGCGCATCCATCGAACTACCTTCAAAAGCTCAGTTATTGCCACCAAGTACAGGTGAAGGTAATAACTATAATAACTGTGCGTATGAATATTTTAGTCTCATATGTATAATCACTAATCAATTTTGTTCTCATCTGCTTGAAACATTTAAAATTCTTACAGAAAGTATTTCAAAAGAAAATGAAAAGCGTGGAATAATGCTCCCATTTGCTCCTCTTTCAATTACCTTTGACAACATTAAGTATTCCGTGGACATGCCTCAGGTATTTTAAGTCTTATGGACCTAATATTTTATGTTCCTTGAAACAAAATGTTAATCATCCTTCTATATATTCTTCATAGGAAATGAAAGGCCAAGGGATAGCTGAGGACCGTTTGGTCCTATTGAAAGGTGTTAGTGGAGCATTCAGGCCAGGAGTTCTCACAGCTTTGATGGGTGTAAGCGGAGCAGGCAAGACAACTCTTATGGATGTTCTTGCTGGAAGAAAAACTGGTGGTTATATAGATGGAGATATCCGTATATCAGGATATCCCAAGATGCAAGAAACATTTGCTAGGATTTCTGGATATTGTGAACAAAATGACATCCACTCTCCACATGTTACCGTTTATGAATCGCTTCTTTATTCAGCCTGGCTACGTCTAACTTCTGAAGTTGATGCTACAACAAGAAAGGTTAGTTGAGTAATATATTCTACTTGGAACTCCAAAGAAAGTCTGTTTCCTTTGGTTTGGGACTAAATTCTAGAAATTAATCACTGCAGATGTTCATTGAGGAGGTCATGGAACTTGTGGAGCTAAACACACTGAGGGGAGCACTAGTAGGATTACCTGGAGTGAATGGCTTATCAACTGAGCAGCGAAAGAGATTAACAATTGCAGTAGAGCTCGTTGCCAACCCTTCAATAATATTTATGGATGAACCAACCTCTGGGCTTGATGCTAGAGCAGCAGCCATTGTCATGAGAACAGTCAGGAACACAGTGGACACTGGTAGGACTGTGGTGTGTACAATACACCAACCAAGCATTGATATCTTTGAAGCTTTTGATGAAGTACTTTCAAGGCTAATGAGTAGAGCATCTAAAAAATTTACTTGAATACTAAGATACTCATAATTTATCCCTCTCAATTTTAGCTTTTCCTTATGAAACGTGGCGGAGAGGAGATTTATGTTGGCCCGCTGGGCCGCAATTCTTGTCATTTAATTAAGTACTTTGAGGTCAGTATCAGCTTTAGTGGAGTGGTAATGTCTATAAACACCAAAAGCTTAGAAAATATGTAACTAAGATCACACTTTCTTTCTTATTCTTCAGGAATTTGGCGTCAGGAAAATTAAAGATGGCTACAACCCAGCAACATGGATGTTGGAGGTCACTACCCAGGCACAAGAGGAAATTTACGGTATTAATTTTGCTGAAAAGTACAAGGACTCTGACCTCTTCAGGTGAGCACATCTACAGTTAACTCTTATAGCTTAGAATGGTAGAATGGGAATTTGGCAGGAAAAAAAAAAACTAACTTTAGATTTAGCCTAACATGAGATTTTAACTCATTGCAGGAGAAACAAAGCTTTGATCAGTGAGCTAAGCACTCCACCTCCTGGCTCAGAGGACCTTTTCTTCCCAACCAAATACTCTCAGCCATTCTTGACTCAGTGCGAGGCTTGCCTATGGAAGCAGCACAAGTCGTATTGGCGCAATCCATCTTACACAGCTACAAGAATCTTCTTCACCTCAGTCATTGCTCTGATATTTGGAACTATTTTCTGGAAACTCGGAAAAAAAGTGTAAGTTTGAATGAAAAATTCTCATATAAATCCATCATATATTTTCACACCTTTCTACTAGAATTAAAAAATTCAAACTTTATCAATTAATCTTGCAGGGAGAAACAGCAAGACCTGTTCAATTCTTTAGGCTCAATGTATGCAGCTGTGCTATTCATTGGAATCCAAAATGGGCAAACTGTGCAACCAATTGTAGATGTTGAACGATCAGTTTTCTATAGGGAGAAGGCAGCAGGAATGTATTCTGCTTTACCTTACGCTTTCGCACAGGTATGTACAATGATTTTAAAATGAAAGCAATGCTGCTTTAAAATCTCAGTTATATGTATTAACCCCTTACCTTTACTGATGAATGCAGGTCCTTATAGAGATTCCACACATTTTCCTACAGGCTTTAATTTATGGGCTGATTGTTTACAGCTGCATCTCCTTCGACTGGACAGCAGTGAAGTTTTTTTGGTATTTGTTCTTCATGTTCACGACCTTCCTGTACTTCACATTCTACGGCATGATGGCAGTGGCCATGACACCCAACAGTGACATTGCTGCCATAGTCTCCACAGCATTTTATGCAGTATGGAACATTTTTGCAGGCTATCTAATCCCTCGACCTGTAAGTTTGGTTTGACAACCTAAATGCCTCTATCTTGAGTATATCATCACATCTGAACTCTAGATTAGTAAAGTTTTTTCTGGCAAACTTGCAGAGGATTCCTGTGTGGTGGAGATGGTACTCCTGGGCATGCCCAGTTGCTTGGACTTTGTATGGACTTGTTGCTTCGCAGTTTGGAGACTATGATCAGGACAAAATGACAGACGGTGATGTTACTGTACGGGAGTTTATTAAGGAATACTTTGGATTCAGGCATGACTTCTTGGGAGCAATAGCTGCTGCAATGATTGGGTTTACTGTGCTATTTGCCTTCGTGTTTGCCTTCTCAATTAAAGTTTTCAACTTCCAACGACGATAGTAAAAACTTAATATGTCTTCAGAATTCGTGTTGCAGATGATTTCTGTATATAATAAGTCTTTGTAGAACTTTTCTTTCTTTCTTTTTTTTCTCCTCTCTGCGATTGACTTCACCTGTTTTTAATAACTAGGCAAAAAAATGTTCTTATAATCAGCTTATGTGAACTTATTTGTATTAATCCATGCTGCTAGGTATTTATACGCATTTTGTTTTGGGAGTTAGGTTCTATTTATCTCAACTATGCTTTAATATCATTTTATTTACGGTAATCTTTGTTGGTGACTTGAAAACTATCCCATATTTATATGGAAATGATTTCCTTTTTGTTTTTTTGGTTTTTGTAGGCTCCAAAAATTCAACGCGCCCCGGCCTCTTCATGCTAGTCTATTTTCTTGTTTGTTGTGTATGACAGCGGAGAGTTTTAATGAGCTTAGGTTTCGAGTGAATTTTTAAAAGACATATTGGGTTTTAGATAAGACACTACCTAGAGATTTCGCCCTCATCTTGTGGAAAAATTACTATGCCCTGACAAAATACCGAGCATATCGAGTGTACTTGTGGGCTCTGAAAAATCGACCCGGCCTCCGACCACTTTTCTTTTTATTCGGCAATGAAGTTTTAACTGAATATGTTCTGAGGTAAATTTTTGAAGGCAGATGAGTTTGTAGATAAGACACTACCCAGAGATTTCGCCCTCATTTGGTGAGGACTTTATGATCTGAGTTCTGGTTTCCTATAGGCGCAAGCCCCTATAGTTAATTACCTCTCCCAGTAACGAGAGAGAACTTTCGATTAAGGCTAGTCGTCGATCAGATACGTAGAATGTATGTGTTATCTGGCATATAGTAGCAGCAATGGGTTTGGAAATTTGGAATTTGAATATTTTGAATCTTGGAAATTTGGAAAGTTGGGAGATTTGATATTTAAAATGAAAATTTCACCATCTTGCACTTAAAGCGGATGGTGGGGGAATGGATGATAGACCCGATCAAGATCTCATGGTTCCGTCTTCCCGGGCCATCGTGGTCCCTGGTCTACTTAGTCAGAGGAGGTAGTCGACCCAACCTGACAGAAGGATCCTTGTCGGCAGCCATGGGTTGCTTCGTCCGAGGGGACCTTGTAGACCTGGGTTGGATGTTTGTCTAAGGGGACAAATTTGAATCCACCTTAGCTAATAGAGGGCTTTGTGCCCTATCGATCATATCATATTGATTCATATCTCAAGGATTTGATGTCACTAAGGAGCGTATTGGCTCTAGTCATAACCGGTATTTCGTGGTACCATTTGGCGGCAAAATCACTCGGTTCAGAGGGCCTCGGGTCATAACCGTTTATCCTGCGATGCCATTTGGCGGCAAAATCGTCAGTTAGAGGACACGTACCACGTCCTTACTGACAGAAGATTTTTGGAGAATGGATCATAGTGATATTTTCGAGTAGGCTTTAGCTCTTTTGTGAGCTGAAATAAATATTGATTCGTCACCTCGACAAACTATTGCGAAGGGTGGATGAAGTTTTGCTTTAAGTGATTTATAGTGTTATTTCAATTTTAAATATTTTTAGGATTTTGGGATTTTTTTTTTTGGAATTTTCTAGGATTTTGGGTGGAGCTTTGGAGTATTTGAAATGGACTTTTGGGGGACAATTGAAAGTATTTGAGAACCCCTCCGGTTGAGATCTACATTCAACACGGCTATCATCGGGGTGTTCGAGGTCATTTCTCTTTTGTTGATTTAATCTTGTCAACTCTATCGAATTATCGATAGAGGATCGAATTTTGTAAGCTTTATGCCCTTGATAGTGAATTCTCATTGCTATAGGCCTTGAAGGCCTAATATGAATGTATTAAGATAAATATGACGGTCGCCACAACCTTATATTTGTTTGTTGGTTCGAACCCTGTCGACTTCTATTGACCCGTATAAAATCATGGTTTAAAATTGCGCAATATGAGGCTCGCCTTTGCGCAATTCCAGTAAAAAATGCCTCGATGCTTACGCCTCGAGTTCTTTTTATGAGGCTTACGCCTCAACTTGGTTGAGACCCGCCTTGAAGCCCGCCTCGCCTCACTGGCATGAGGCTTACGCCTCACGCTATATATATTAAAACTTACATAAATCTTGAAGTAAATGTCCGACAATGGACTCTATAGGAGAGGAGGAAGGGGGGGAGAGAGCAATTCACCATAACGATGATTCAAATGAAGAACCCCTTAGTGATTACAGTTCTGATGACTTATGAGTTATTATGTGATATGTCATTGCTATTTATTTTTAGAAATTGGAATTATATGTTAATGAAAAAAAAATACTTGGATTTTGGAAAGATAGAATTTTGAGTTGACCTATATTTCATGTTGTCTTATTATTGAGATATTTTGATTTCACTTTATCTCTTATGTTTTTTTATATTTATATTATTCACTCATTAGTATATAAAAAAATTATCATTTTATGTTTACGCAATCTTTTGATTTTGAGGCTTACGCCTCAAAACGCCTTGAGGCTTACGCCTCGCCTCACGAATGAAAAACGCCTCAATACCCGAATACGCAATTTTAAACATTGTATAAAATGATCGATTTCGAACTTGAATTCACTTGTCAGCCCGTGCAGCATCCCTAGACGTCACGTGTATACCAATAACACGCCCGTCGGGGCCCATGTTGGTGTTTGGGGGTATTTTGTAATTATTTTTTGAATCTTGTCGACTCCTATTTACCCACTTAGGAGGATCGGATTTAAATTTAAAAACCCGCACAGCATCCCTAAACATCACGTGTGTACCAATAACACGCTCGTCGGGGCCCATGCGGGTGTTTATTGAATACCCTCTTTTAGTGTACCTAAGTGTGTACAAACTACAGTGGATGTGCGAGGGTATTTTTGGAATATTTGTGAAATGCCTTCTATCCGCTTCCAAGAACGTCGCGGATCCGGTGGCGTGGCATAGCAGCTTCTCGCTGCTTTGTATAGGCGGATTGTGGTGCACTACTTGTTGCTTTCTGCAGGTGGATCGTAGTGCACTAACGAGTCTCCTTCTTTGGTTGTAGATGTCTGTATTTGTTGAATCCCTTTTAGCACTTTTGCTTGTGAATATTGAAATGGGTACATGATGGGTCTTCTACGGTAGCTCGTAGAAGCTTGCATTTGTCGTAGTACTTCAGTACTTGTATGTAGAAGGCATGTTGGATGCATAACCATTGTTCATCAAGAGACTTGGAAGCCTCAATGATCTTATACAATTTAATGTTCAGGATCTTGTTAAACTGAGACTCATTCCATCCTCGAAAAAAATGATTTGATCTGGCTTTCTTTTCTCAAAATTCGTATAGAAATCAATAGGCAACTTCATGATGATGCTTTTATGCGGTCGTTTTAAATAAAGAACCGATCACTTCAGCCTTGGATGATTGTGTTTTTACTGATGTCCCGCACATCAGGCTTAGTGGTCACTACTTTGAATCAACAATTACAATAACTGAATATATATATCAGGTTGTCCAAAGGATTCTTGCAAGAAATCAATTCCTAAAATGATTGTTGCAGCCCTCGGTATGATCAAGCTTCATCACGTATACTGAGTTGCCTTGTACATTGTATGTCTAACTTCTCTCCTTGTGGGGAACATACATGTATTCTTTCCACAATACCATTGCCAATGATATGGGTGATTTTTATTGACTTCCGCATTCGTCATACTTTATGGATATACCAAACCTTCAGGTTTCACCTACGATCATATTAGTGCATTTATGTTGTACATTCCTTTTGAATTGGTTGGGGATGTATTGACATTAATTTGCAGTCAGGTATTTGGTCACTTATCAATCACAAATCTTTTGATTAATCATTAATCTTCATACCATTAGTTGTTTTAAGCGAGATGTAGGATTTTTACCCACCATGGATCATTGCTTGTAAACAAATTACGATTGAACTTCTGCTCATCACATATTTTCCACATTCTTCGAAAGGGGATCAAATCTCCGTATGCACATGTAATTAGATCAGTGTGTTCATTACAAGTCTCTTGATATTGAGTAAAAAGCTTGCATTGTTGATTGCAATCATGGTATTGTTCAAAAGAACCCAAGCCTTGACTTTATAATTGAGTTGTATTTTTTGTAACTTCCTCTTGTAGATAGGTTATGAACACAAATTCCTTATCTCTATTCATGATTAGTGACATGTAGGAGGGCCCTTTGATATTTCAATGAAATTCCTTGTTGTCGACTGTAGACATATTATTGCATACGAATCACTATAATTCACAATGAATTTGTTGTTGTGTTCAGTGTATGCCTCTTGAGTGTGCTTGTAGACTAATCGCGTGATGAATACAAATGTTGTAATTGATCACTATCATTCTCATATGATAGATAAAGCATCAATTTTGTTTTGCATGAGTTTCATACTTATATATTTAATCACTTCTTATTTTAGATATTTTAGCATTAGACATTAGATTATGCTCTCTATAATTACAAGTCCAGTTCATGTTCTCCTTGATGTTGTATAGTTCAAGTTCAGCGTCCACTGTAGTCCAACTCAAATCTTTGTTTGAGTTTAAATGTCCAAGTCATGTCTATGTTCATTTCAAGTTCTAGTTTTGATTTGAGTTCCTTATAGTTCAAGGTTGATTCAAGTCTTTGCTCACATCATTTGATTTCCAAATCAAGTATGAGTTCAAGTTCAATTAAGTTCTATCCTTGTTCATAAGTCATCTGCTCTTGTTCGAGTACAAGTTCTATCCTTGCTCAAATTGTCAAGTCCTTTGTAGTCTCTTGACTTCAAGATCATATTCTAACTCAAGTCTTCATTGTAGTTCATTTGTAAGTTCAAGTTTAGTGACCATTCAAGATTGACTTAAGCATTTTGTTCATTAATATTTAGTTCATTTATTGTACAAACAATGTCCAAATAATGTCCAAGTAAAGCTCCAAATGTTTCAAGTACAATCTTGCGTTTACCCAAAATTTCGGTAGCCTTCTGGTGTCTCCCCCGTTTAGGGGGAAACTACGGAAAATTGGGCCTCCTGCCACGCTAGAGAAAAGCGTGCACGGTAGGTGCCCTCGGACGAGGACACCGTGGCCGTAATATTTTTGTTCTCCCACCACGTCAGAAAAAGGCGTGCATGGTTTTTCGGGCACCAGTTCAAAATAAGCAAGTTTATATTTGACCCCGCCTCGCCGTAGGCATCGCACCGGGTTCCCTTCTCACCACGTTAGAGAAAAGCATGCATGAGTTGGTTTTTCGGTCCGATACTAACGCCGAAAATGGGGTTTTGATTACCCATCCCGTCGCAAGCATCGCAACGAATTCCCTCCTCCTACCACGCTAGAGAAAAGCGTGCATAAGTGGTCGTTCCCCGCGTTGCAAGCATCGGAAATGGGTTTTCAAAGTTTTAGGGGGAAGGGGTTATACCTTAGCGATCGTCGGCGCAGATCGAGGGAGAAAGAGGTATTTTTATTTTTTATTATTATCATTATCTTAATTAATTAATTAATTATAATTAATTAAATTAATCATAATTATAATAATTAATTATATTTAGTCATAATTAATAATAATTAATTTAAATTAAAATAATTAATTTTAATTAATTTTAATTAATTTTAATCAAATTATAGTTAATTATTAATTATAATAATTAACCATAATCATTAATAAAATTAATTATAACTTATTTTAATTAAAAATGATTATTAATAATAAAAATTAAATATAATTAAAATATTTAATTATAATAATTATAATAATTATAATTAATTGTTATTAATAACAATTAATTAAAATTAAATAATAATAATAATAATAATAATAAGATAAATAATAAAAATTAATGCCTCTTCCCCCTCCCGACTCAACGGGTTCACGAGATTTGGTCGAACAAGCGCGCGTGAGGGAGAGAGTTACCTTCATTGTTGGCAGGTGAGGTCGCGTCTGATCAAAATGTCGTGACTGAAAGTTCGATGGGGATGATAAGCCCTATGAACTTAGTCCCAAGCTAACAAAGAGGGGGGGTGAATTGGTATTTTAAAAAATTCTTTTCACAAAGAAAGGAAATTGCATAAACCAAATCACACCACAAAAAATAAATGCGGAATTTAAAAGTGCGGAAGTAAGAAAAGGAACACAGAAATTTATAGTGGTTCGGTCGACTCTGTTGCAAATCTATTCTTCATGTCTTATGTTTTGATGATTGACAAACACTGCTTTTCTTGGACAGCTTGTTGCTTCTAACTTTTCAGGAATCGACGATCGGACAATCAAAAAGAAGCCAAGTTCAGGAATGCGTAGGTTTAGGGTTGAGTCAGTCTGTACTTTTGTTTTTTACCTTTTGAGTCCTCTTGTAATAGTCAAAAAGACTGATACTTTGTAACCCTTCACACACACACTTGAGAGAATTAGAAATTCTGTTTTTACTCATATCGGCCAGGCCGATATCTTTGATCGGCCTGGACGATCAGCTTAAAACAGAAAGTCTAATTAAGGATTCTTGATTAAGGCAGCCAACGTTAACCGATCGTCCTGGACGATACGTGTATCGGCCAGGACGATAAGCTCAAAACAGAAAGAAGTAGCCGCCATAGACAAGTATGGTATAGCATATCTTTAAATTATCGGCCAGGACGATCCTCGTATCGGCCTGGACGATATTAACAAATTATGCCATAATTGTTCAGGAAATCAAGGAAGTAATTAAGGATGATTGATACGATCATATCGTCCTGGACGATCTCAGGATCGGCCCGGACGATCTAGTCAAAAACCTTAAGTTACTTCAGGACGATCAATATCGGCCAGCCCATATTCAGGGCTATTGTCAGGACGATTTTCCTCTGATTTGAACTGATCGGCCAGGACGATCGTGAGATCGGCCTGGACGATCAAGCTAATTTTCAATCGTCCAATCTTGCATCCAGGGCTATGCTCTGGCCGATCTTCATTGATTTGTACTGATCGGCCAGGCCGATGTCCAGATCGGCCTGGACGATAAAGTCGGCAACTTGCAATTAATGAGCTCCTTTGAAGCTCTTCTATTTAAGAGCTCTTGTTCAACGTTTTTCAAGACCTTTGGCTGCTGCCTTGACCTAAGAAGACCTTGAGGAGAGAAAGAGAGAGAGAAGAGAGAGAGAGGATCTTGTGAGGGGGAGCTTGTGAGGGGTTTCACAAGGGTTTCTTCAAGGATCTCTCTGCGTTGTCTTCGTCTAGAGTTTCTCGTCCGTGGAAGGGTCGGTAGAGGTAAGGAGTTGTGCTTTTGGTTCTGGTTCTCTGCCAGCTTCAGGAGGAAGCAAAAGGAGATAGGTTCTCTGCCTTGCCGGGGTGGCAAAAAGAAGATTCTTGTGAGGGTTTCTCCACCTAGCCGTGGGGGCTAAAGGAGAGTCACTTTTTGTTTAGTGCAATACTTGGAGGGTGCCTCCAAGGAGTGGACGTAGGTCGAGTCGACCGAACCACTATAAATCTCTGTGTTTCTTTTCTTGCTTCCGCACGTTTAATTTCGCATTATTTTCGTGGTGTGATTTGGTTTATGTAACTTTATTTCTTTGTTTAAAAACGAAGTTTTTAAAATACCAATTCACCCCCCCTCTTGGTTAGTTTGGGACTAAGTTCATAGGGCTTAACATCCCCATCGAACTTTCAAGTGGTATCAGAGCCTGTTTCAAAAATTAAAGTTTAAAAACTTTTTGAATTTGATCCATGTCTAACTTTGGGAATCGCAACACTACGGAAGGGTATTCTATTACCCGACCTCCTCTGTTCGATAACCTACCTTTTGATTTCTGGAAAACTCGCATGTCAACTTTTTTACAATCTACTGATTATCGCATGTGGATGCTTATTCAAGAAGGTTATTCTCCACCTTCTCGTGAAATTAACGGTTTTAAAACTTAAGTTGCTTTTACCGAATGGACTTTTGATGAACGAGATTTAGCCCAATTGAATGCGAAATGTTTGAATTGCTTTTTCTGTGCTCTAAAATCTGAGGACTACATGCGTGTTTCAACTTGCAAAACTGGTAAAGAAATTTGGGATAAATTGTGCATTACTTATGAAGGCACTAATGAAGTTAAACAATCCCGTTTAAACATTCTCTTGCATGACTACGAACTTTTTCGTATGAAACCTCATGAATCAATTTCTGACATGTACACTAGGTTTACTCAGATTGCTACCTCATTGCATGCACTAGGAAAAGAACTTTCGAACTATGAAAAAGTTAACAAGATTTTGAGATGCTTGCCTTCATCCTATGATGCAAAAATTACTGCAATTACTGAATCTAAAGATTTAAACACCTATTCTATTGATAACTTGCTTGGCTCACTCATTGCTTACGAGCAAGGGGTGAATCAAAGAAATCTTGATGCAGGTGAGAAGAAAAAGGAGAAAACCATTGCATTGAAGGCACACAAATCGGATTCTGAATCTTCCGGGTCTGAAAGCGATGGAGTTGCCTTCATCACAAGGCAATTCAAAAGCTTTCTAAGGAAGAAATAAAAGCATCATCAAAGTTGGAGAAAAGGTAAGGATCATAAACATACTAAAGGATCTTCTGATGTTGTTTGTTTTGAATGCAGGAAACCGGGACATGTAAGATCTGATTGTCCTACACTTCAAGATCAATCGAGCAAAGAAAAAGGTGATGAGAAAGCAAAGTCTAGGAAGGACAAAAAGAAAAACCAAAGGAGCTTTTGGGCAGAGTCTGGTACTGATTCTTCTGAGACTGAACCAGAGGAAGAAACTACAAACTTGTGTTTCATGGGAAAAGATCAAAGTGATCAAGAAGAGGTATGTGAACTTTCATATGATCAACTTCTTGAAGTTTCAGAAAAAATTCATGCATCATATAGAAAATTAAAGAAAACTCATGCTAGCTTGAAATTAGAACTTTTAAATCTACAAAAAGAGCATGAAATTTTGATTAAGGACCATCAAACAATTGATTCAAATCACATGACTTTACTTGATGAATTTGATGAATTAAATAAAAATCATGGTAAGTTAGTTGAAGAGCATGATGCATTGAAAATATCACACATATCTCTTGAATCTGATTTTAAGAAGTCAAAAGAAATAGAAAAAAATTTGAGGATTGAAAATGAAATTTTAGAAAACACAAACTTGAAGATTCAAAGTGATTTAGAAGCATGTAAGAAATCTAGGATGAATTCTACTATTAATCAATTGCCAAAACCTAGAGAGAGGCATTATAACTCAAATCACTTAAGAAATCCCTTTCCTGGAGTTAGATGTTTTTCTTGTGGCATGCTAGGACATATCTCACATACTTGTACAATTCATCATAGTTCACATTGGGTATGGAGACCTAAGGTACAAGATCCACAGCATACCACACATGCATTGCATTCTTCTCTTCATAAGAAGGAACCCAAACCTGCTTGGGTTCCTAAAACTAACATTTGATAATTTTGCAGGAAGTCTCTCACAAAAGACCTCGTGAGAGTATGTGGTACCTGGACAGTGGATGCTCTCGACATATGACTGGTGATGCTAGCCAGTTTGTTGTACTAGAATCCAGGACTGGAGGCAAGGTTACTCTTGGAGACAACACCACCAGGAAGGTGGTAGGAGCAGGTATAATTGGTAATTCCAAGAACCTTATGATTGAAAATGTTTTGCTTGTAGATGGATTGAAGCACAACTTGCTCAGCATCAGTCAATTCTGTGACAAAGGCTTCATCGTACAATTCTTCACAAATTCATGCATTGTAAGTTTAAGCAATAACACCATTTTGCAGGGAAAGAGGGTAAACAACGTCTATATGCTTGATTTAAATAGCATTGAATGTGCTGCTTCTTTTTGCTTAAAAACTGTCATTGATGATTCTTGGTTATGGCACAGAAGGCTTTGTCATGCAAGTATGAAAACCCTTAGGAAAGTGACCCAAAAGGACCTAGTTAGAGGTGTCCCCAAACTTAAGTTTACAAAAGACCACCTTTGTGATGCCTGTCAACTAGGAAAGCAAATTCACTCCTCTTTTCACCCCATAAAGGACATTAGCACCTCTAGACCTTTAGAAATCCTTCACATGGATTTGTTTGGACCCATTAGCATAGCAAGTTTGAGAGGGAAAGTCTATGGTTTTGTGATTGTTGATGACTACTCGAGGTTCACTTGGACTAGATTTCTTTCTCATAAAAATGAGTCTTTTGAGGAGTTTAAAACTTTTTCTACTTGGATTCAGAAGAAGCTAGGATGTGAGATTTTGACCATCCATAGTGATCATGGGGGAGAGTTTGAAAATGAAAGATTTGGAGATTTTTGTGAGGAGAAGGGGATTAGCCACAATTTTTCAGCTCCTAGGACTCCTCAACAGAATGGAGTAGCTGAAAGAAAGAACCGGACCTTGGTGGAAGCCGCTAGAGCCATGCTTGCTGAGTATTCTCTTCCAAAATACTTTTGGGCTGAAGCGGTTAACACAGCTTGCTATGTGTTAAATAGGGTGAATGTTAGAGTCAAATTAGAAAAGACACCCTATGAGATCCTTAAGGGTAGAACACCTAATCTTTCCCACCTTCATGTCTTTGGTTGTAAGGTTTTCATTCACAATAATGGAAAGTCTCACTTGGGAAAATTTGATCCTAAATCTGATGAAGGAGTATTTCTAGGATATTCTAGTGTTGGGAAATCTTTTAGAGTGTTTAACAAGAGAACCTTGATGGTGGAAGAGACAACCCATGTAGTTTTTGATGAGTCTGATCATAAGAAGCATGGAGTAGATGATGATGATGTTGGAGAGATTACAAGTGGAGTAGAAAAATTGGGGAAGGGGAGTGAGCACCTAAGCAATGGAGGAGTAGAAGGAGTCACCCAAGGAATAGAAACTTTTGATGAAAGAGGAGAAACTTCACACACTTTGCCTAAAGATTGGAGATACTCTACTAGTCACCCCAAGGATTTGATCTTAGGAGACCTTTCTAGTGGAGTTAAGACTAGACATGGACTTAGGAAGGAGGTGAACCACTCTGCCTTTATCTCTATGACTGAACCCACCACCATTAACCAAGCCCTCTCTGATGAGTTTTGGATGTTAGCAATGCAAGAAGAGTTGAATCAATTTGTTAGGAATGATGTTTGGGAACTTGTGGAAAGACCTAAGGGACAAAGTGTAGTTGGAACAAAGTGGGTATTTAAGAACAAAGTGAATGATTCAGGAGTGGTGGTGAGGAATAAAGCAAGATTGGTGGCTAAGGGGTACAATCAAATAGAAGGGATAGACTTTGAGGAGACTTTTGCCCCTGTGGCTAGATTGGAAGCCATTAGAGTGCTATTAGCCTTTGCTTGTTATAAAGGATTTAAGCTTTTTCAAATGGATGTCAAGAGTGCCTTTTTAAATGGGGAGATAAAAGAAGATGTGTTTGTAGAACAACCTCCAGGTTTTGAGAGTTCTCAGTTTCCAAATCATGTGTTTAAATTAAAAAAGGCTTTGTATGGTTTAAAACAAGCACCTAGAGCTTGGTATGAGAGGCTTAGCACATTCTTACTAGAGAGGAAGTTTGTCAAGGGGAGCGTAGACACCACCCTTTTTCTTAAAAAAGTTGGAGATGATTTACTCATTGTTCAGATTTATGTTGATGATATACTCTTTGGATCTTCAAATAAAAATTTGTGTGATGACTTTTCTAAAACAATGAGTAGAGAGTTTGAAATGAGTTTAATGGGAGAATTGTCTTACTTCTTGGGGTTTAGCATAAAACAATTGGAAGATGGCACTTTTCTAAATCAAACAAAATACATAAAAGACATTTTGAAGAAATATGAGATGGACAAAGCCAAGCCAATTAACACTCCCATGACTTCTAGTGCTCCGTTGGATAAGGACCCAAGTGGTAAGTCTGTTGATCAGAAGAAGTATAGAGGCATGATTGGATCTTTACTTTACTTGACTGCAAGCCGACCTGACATTATGTTTAGTGTTTGTCTTTGTGCTAGGTTTCAAGCTGACCCTAAGGAATCCCACATGACTGCTATTAAAAGGATTTTTAGATACCTTTTGGGGACACAAGGATTAGGGATTTGGTACCCTAGACATAGCACTTCTTTTGAGATTATTGGTTTTTCTGACTCTGATTTTGCAGGATGCAAGGTGGATAGAAAGAGCACCTCTGGAACTTGTCAATTCATTGGACAATCCTTGGTCTCTTGGTCTAGTAGAAAGCAAAATTCTGTTGCACTTTCCACTGCTGAAACTGAATACATTGCTCTTGGAAGTTGTGTGGCCCAAGTTCTTTGGTTGAAACAACAGGTATTGGATCTAGGAGTACATGTAAGCACCATCTCAATTTTTTGTGACAACACTAGTGCCATATGCATCTCTAAAAATCCTATCCAACATTCAAGAACTAAACACATTGACATTAGGCATCACTTTATTAGAGATCATGTGACTAAGGGAGACATTGAGTTACACCATGTGACAACTGAAAACCAACTGGCAGACATCTTTACTAAACCACTGGCCTTCGACACTTTCAGCTCTTTAAGGACCAGATTGGGTGTGATTGACATAAATGCATGAAAACTTTCTTTTTCTTTCTTGTATTCTTTCTTGTTGTCTTCTTTTTTTCTTTTCATGTACCTTAGTTTTAGATCTTCTTTGATATGATATCTCTTGTCTTGTCTTTAACAATTTGTAGTTAATATGTTTTCATCCACTTAATCCCTAGATAGTATGAATATCTTGTGATTGTGTCTCTTTACCTAACTTAGTATTAGTGGCATAGTTTTCTTTTCTAATCAAAAGTCTATCTCAAAATAAAAGATTGCTTATGAAACTAAGATTCTTTCTAAAGCTTGCTTAAGCAAATCTATCTTATATTTACAATGATTAAAAGTTTTTTTGTCACCTCATGATCCCTCGTTACTCTTGTCTTCAATTATTAATCCTGCTTGTGGTAATTCTTCCCTATGTTAGAGAGAGAGCTCCTATTCTCTAATATCTGAGAAGATATATTCACAACTAAGTTTTTTAAAAGAGTCTAAAAGGGAATCTAGCTTGCAAAAATAAAAAAATTTGGCCAATGATGCCAACAAAAGAAGCGCAAAGACGCCAAAAAATTGAAAAATCTATAAAAGGATGCGCAAAGCGCCACAACATTGACAAGATGCATAAAATGAGCCCACTCAAAAGCAAGCTATTCTCTCTTTTTATATCTTTTAGAACTTAGAAGTTTTGATTCTCAAAGGCTTGATCTCGATTATCATTCGATTGTGACAAATCTACCTCATTGTTTTATGGAGATTTTTTCCTTATGCCAAGTGGTGGGTAGATTCTTTTTCTCATATCCAATTAATTATTTGAGTTAGGTTAGTGATTTCAAAAGACGATTCTACCCTAAGACAACGTTTTTGGCTAAGGGTAAATCATGAACGGATATTCTCCTATTCTATGGATTAAATGAGATTGGTAACACATTAACTCACAAATTTTTAAAACAATCACATGGAATACTATATCATTGATATGCTCAAAAAAAAAAAAAAAAAAAAAAAAAAGGGGGAATTTCTTTTACTATGCTTTCATGTACCCTCCTTTTTGATATGTCAAAAGGGGGAGAAGTTTATGAGGTTATTTTTTCATGGTTGGGATTAAATCCCTTTAACATGTTTTGTCATCATCAAAAAGGGGGAGATTGTTGCAAATCTATTCTTCATGTCTTATGTTTTGATGATTGACAAACACTGCTTTTCTTGGACAGCTTGTTGCTTCTAACTTTTCAGGAATCGACGATCGGACAATCAAAAAGAAGCCAAGTTCAGGAATGCGTAGGTTTAGGGTTGAGTCAGTCTGTACTTTTGTTTTTTACCTTTTGAGTCATCTTGTAATAGTCAAAAAGACTGATACTTTGTAACCCTTCACACACACACTTGAGAGAATTAGAAATTCTGTTTTTACTCATATCGGCCAGGCCGATATCTTTGATCGGCCTGGACGATCAGCTTAAAACAGAAAGTCTAATTAAGGATTCTTGATTAAGGCAGCCAACGTTAACCGATCGTCCTAGACGATACGTGTATCGGCCAGGACGATAAGCTCAAAACAGAAAGAAGTAGCCGCCATAGACAAGTATGGTATAGCATATCTTTAAATTATCGGCCAGGACGATCCTCGTATCGGCCTGGACGATATTAACAAATTATGCCATAATTGTTCAGGAAATCAAGGAAGTAATTAAGGATGATTGATACGATCATATCGTCCTGGACGATCTCAGGATCGGCCCGGACGATCTAGTCAAAAACCTTAAGTTATTTCAGGACGATCAATATCGGCCAGCCCATATTCAGGGCTATTGTCAGGACAATTTTCCTCTGATTTGAACTGATCGGCCAGGACGATCGTGAGATTGGCCTGGACGATCAAGCTAATTTTCAATCGTCCAATCTTGCATCCAGGGCTATGCTCTGGCCGATCTTCATTGATTTGTACTGATCGGCCAGGCCGATGTCCAGATCGGCCTGGACGATAAAGTCGGCAACTTGCAATTAATGAGCTCCTTTGAAGCTCTTCTATTTAAGAGCTCTTGTTCAACGTTTTTCAAGACCTTTGGCTGCTGCCTTGACCTAAGAAGACCTTGAGGAGAGAAAGAGAGAGAGAAGAGAGAGAGAGGATCTTGTGAGGGGGAGCTTGTGAGGGGTTTCACAAGGGTTTCTTCAAGGATCTCTCTGCGTCGTCTTCGTCTAGAGTTTCTCGTCCGTGGAAGGGTCGGTAGAGGTAAGGAGTTGTGCTTTTGGTTCTGGTTCTCTGCCAGCTTCAGGAGGAAGCAAAAGGAGATAGGTTCTCTGCCTTGCCGGGGTGGCAAAAAGGAGATTCTTGTGAGGGTTTCTCCACCTAGCCGTGGGGGCTAAAGGAGAGTCACTTTTTGTTTAGTGCAATACTTGGAGGGTGCCTCCAAGGAGTGGACGTAGGTCGAGTCTGAAAGTTCGATGGGGATGTTAAGCCCTATGAACTTAGTCCCAAACTAACCAAGAGGGGGGGTGAATTGGTATTTTAAAAACTTCGTTTTTAAACAAAGAAATAAAGTTACATAAACCAAATCACACCACAAAAATAATGCGGAATTAAACGTGCGGAAGCAAGAAAAGAAACACAGAGATTTATAGTGATTCGGTCGACTCGACCTACGTCCACTCCTTGGAGGCACCCTCCAAGTATTGCACTACAAAACGTGACTCTCCTTTAGCCCCCACGGCTAGGCGGAGAAACCCTCACAAGAACCTCCTTTTTGCCACCCCGGCAAGACAGAGAACCTATCTCCTTTTGCTTCCTCCTGAAGCTAGCAGAGAACCAAAACCAAAAGCAAAACTCCTTACCTCTACCGACCCTTCCACGGATGAGAAACTCTAGACGAAGACGACGCAGAGCGATCCTTGAAGCAACCCTTGTGAATCCCCTCACAAGCTCCCCCTCACAAGATCCTCTCTCTCTCCTATCTCTCTTTCTCTCCTCAAGGTCTTCTCAGGTCAAGGCAGCAGTCAAAGGTTTTGAAAAACGTTGAACAAGAGCTCTTAAATAGAAGAGCTTCAAAAGAGCTCATTAATTGCAAGTTGCCGACAATATTGTCCAGGCCGATCTGGACATCGGCCTGGCCGATCAGTACAAATCAATGAAGATCGGCCAGAGCATAGCCCTGGATGCAAAGTTGGACGATTGAAAATTGGCTTGATCGTCCAGGCCGATCTCACGATCGTCCTGGCCGATCAGTTCAAATCAGAGGAAAATCGTCCTGACAATAGCCCTGGATACGGGCTGGCCGATATTGATCGTCCTGAAGTAACTTAAGATTTTTTACTGGATCGTCCTGGCCGATCAAACGATCGTCCAGGACGATATGATCGTATCAATCATCCTTAATTACTCCCTTGATTTCCTGAACAATTATGGCATAATTTGTGAATATCGTCCAGGCCGATCATAGGATCGTCCTGGCCGATAATTTAAAAATACAGTATACCATAATTGACTATGGCGGCTACTTCTTTCTGTTTTGAGCTTATCGTCCTGGCCGATACATGTATCGTCCAAAACGATCTGTTAATGTCGACTGCCTTAATTAAGAATCCTTAATTAGACTTTCTGTTTTAAGCTGATCGTCCAGGCCGATCCAAAAAATCGTCCGGGCCGATATGAGTAAAAATAAAAATTCTAAGTCTCTCAAGTGTGTGTGTGAAGGGTTACATAGCATCAGTCTCTTTGACTATTACAAGTAGACTCAAAAGGTGAAAAACAAACATACAGACTGACTCAACCCTAAACCTACGCAATCTTGAACTTGGCTTCTTCTTGATCATCCGATCTTTGATTCCTGAAAAGTTAGAGGCAACAAGCAGTCCAAGAGAAACAGTGTTTGTCAATCATCAAAACATAAGTCATGAAAAATAGATTTGCAACAATCTCCCCCTTTTTGATGATGGCAAACACAAGTAGGAAAAATTAAACAAAAATATGTTCATTAGAAAATCAAAGTTACAACAACTTTTTTCTACCACACCCTATCCTACTCCCCCTTTTGTCATCACAAAAAAAGGGTCCAGAAACAACAGAAAAACATCACAAAAGACTAATAAGCAAACTACAAAAAGACAAGAAATAACAGCACAAAGCACAAACTAAAAGAACGAGGGATCCTGATCATCAGATGGAGGTGGTGGAGGTGGCTACTGAAAGTAACTAGCAAGCGTGGTAAACTGAGCATTGAACCAGGCGATGTCCTGGTCATGCTGCTGCTGGTGGTGAGTAAGAAAACTGTCAAATCGGGCTAAATCCTCAGCGCGGTGATGTTTGTAACGGGCAATGTCCTCAGAGTGTTGCTGCTCCTGGGCAGCAACATAGGCATCAAATCAGGTCTCCCAACGATCAAATCTCTCAATCAACTGATCAACCGGTGAGTGCTGGTGGAGAGGAGCAGGGTCAGGAAAGGGAGCTGGAGCGGGAGCCTCCTCCTCTCTAGCCCCCCGAGGTTCTTCAGGGTGGAGACGAGTACTGTGAAGGGTGCTGAAGGAATTGTTTGAGTAG
Source organism: Dendrobium huoshanense (assembly GCA_016618105.1). Lineage (NCBI taxonomy): Eukaryota > Viridiplantae > Streptophyta > Magnoliopsida > Asparagales > Orchidaceae > Dendrobium > Dendrobium huoshanense. Next base: position 23,286,592 of record CM028342.1, read on the forward strand.
AAGGGAGTTGGGAGGTTTGGTGGATTGGGATATTGAAGTTGGTATTTAGTTTCAAGAACATAGGCTATGATGTGTCCTAAGGCTAGATTTGGTTTCCTTTTGTGGCCTGGATTGCGAATTGTGGTTAGGTGATCAATGTATCTAAAAATTAGGTCCGCAGTGTTGATTTCCCTATGAGCCATGATGTAGAAGGTGGTGAGGGAAAGTAGAGGGGTGATGTGGACTCGGTCGCCGGTTTTTGGAATGACGGAGGTGCGAAGGACATGTTGGATTGTCCTAGCATCTCTGACTAAAGAGCTAGTCTCTCCAACATGGTAAGGTACATTGGTCTGGCGAAGAAAGTGATTTGCCGTGGACCAGTCAAAATCAGGGTCAGAGGCGATTATGTGCAGCTTATCTCCGATGGTGGATAGCTGTAAAAGATCAACACAATCCTGATATATGATTTCGACAGGGCGTCGATTCACATAGGAGGTCAGGGCTGTGAAGGTAGGGTTGATGCGAAGGTTTGCAAAAAATTCTAGAAGAAACTCTGAATTGAAAGGGAAAATAAGAGACAGAATGAAGCAAAGGGAGGTGTGAGCGAAAAGATCCATTATCGGGTAAGAGATGTGGACAGGATTGATGATTCTGGAGACAGTGATTCCACACTCTTTGTAACGATGATAGGCGGCTTCATCTTCTGCTTCCCGGAAACGAGGGTCAATCCTTGCCCTTGAGGAACTTCCAGAAGTCTGTCGGGCACGTTTCCCACCAGCCATTGAGAGCACTAAGCAAAGAACACAAGAGGATAAAGGGTTGGAAGTGAAAAACCATGGCTGGAACGGCCTAAATTTAAAGAAACGGCCATATCGTCTTGGCCGATCGCAGCATCGTCCAGGCCGATATGGTTCAATAATTACGTACAGGCCGATTGGTCAAAAAGGCGGTCCAATCGTTCGGGCCGATCAGATATCGGCCAGGCCGATTAGACACAGGCTATCAGCCCGAGGAGTCAGTCCGGACGACCGTTGAAAAAGCAGATCGTCCGGGCCAATTAGGTGTATCGTCCAGGACGATGCACAATAATTGATCGTACCGACCGAAGTTAAAACGTTTTAAATTCTTGCCACGTGTATCGTCCAGGACGAACAGTGGATCGGCCCGGCCGATTGTCCAATAATGGATCGTCCGGGGCCGAATTTAAAGATTAAAACGTGCTGACACGTGGATCGTCTTGGACGATCCAGTGTATCATCCAGGATGATGCACATAGAATGCATCGGCCAGACAAATATACTATCGGCCAGGACTATCACCATGAGTTCGATCAAATCGTCTAGGACGATATAGTATCGTCCAGGACGATGAATTACAGCAAGCACAGAAAAAGGATCAGCAGATGGATTTTGAACAGAATTTTTCATATCGGCCAGGACGATAGAAATATCGTCCAGGCCGATGTGACTTGAATTTGAAATCAAGAAAAGAATGGTGATGATCAAGACCCTCAAAAATAAAACAAAATAAAAGACAGTCAAAGACACAGAAAAATAAAAACAACATAATGAAAATCAAACACCGAACATTTTTGAATTTTAATTTTTCTATTTTTTTGTTTTATGGAGGCATCATATGAGAATTCTTTTCACACATTAAACTTTTAAAGTTCCAAGAGATCAAGAGGTTTAACAAATCCCAATCAGAAGAAGGTAGAAAAACTGATTCCGTTAACCCTAGATCGGACATCCTTCAGGGTACAAAATTCTCTTGGAAAAACAGAGGCTTAACTCAGAATAACAAAATAGGATAAGAAGATCCATTCAAGACTTGTTTACAACTAAAATATCTCATAAATAATAAATCAAAATAATTTTTCTCAATCATGGAAATTGAAATCAAGTCTTTGAAAGTATCACATAATCTATGAGTTTTCTAAGTTTTAAGAGTTTTACCAAAGAGATGATAACTTGCATTTAGTGGGCTCATTTTATGCCTCTTGTCACTTTTATTGGCTCTTTGAGCATCTTTTGATTTTTGATACACTTTTGTGTACAAGCTTTCTTTTCAATTTGGCTTCATTGGCATCTTTCCTTTTTAACTCTTGCAAGCTAAAAACTCTTTAATATACCCTTAAAGAAAAAGACTTAGTTGTGAGTATATCCTCCAAATATTAGAGAATATGAGCTCTCTCTCTAACATAGGGAAGAACAATCCACAATACAAAATCAAAATCACGTGATAAATGCAAATGGCAAGATTTCAAAAGCTTGAATGATATCAAGAATTTTGGCTATTATGCATAAGATAATTTAATGTAGCAAGATAAGAAAAAGATCTTAGATGAAAAGCCATTTGGTTAAACTGAGTTTAGACTTGTTTTAGAGAAGAAAATCATGCCACTAAACAAAGTCAGAAGAAGGGAAAACATCAACAGTTTACTCTCTTTAACCAATTTAGAAAAGCTAAACCCTATCTCCAAAACTCCAAAAATTAAAAGCTTGAAAAGTTTCATCATATGGAAGGCCAAAAATAAAGAACAATGTGAAAAACAAAAAACACATAAAATAAAATAATAAAGCAAACTAAAAAATAGCATAAGGTGAGCACAAAAACTAGCACAAACAAACAAAATAAAAGACACACAAAAGCTAAAGATTTCAAGCAATTGATAAAGCAGCGGATTTAAACAATTTTGAGCTGCGAGCCTCCTTAGGTCCAGTTATCTTATGCTCCCATGAGGTCTTTGGTGAGAGCACACCTGCAAAACCCAACAACAGTCAGATTTAGGAACCCAAACAGGTTTGGACTCCTTCTTAGGAAACGTAGAGTGCAATGCAGATGTGGTATGCTTTGAATCATGCATCTTAGGTCTCCACACCCAATGTGTACTACGGTGAACTGTGCAAGTGTGTGAGATATGTCCTAGCATGCCACAAAAAAAAACATTGAATTCCAGGAAAAGGTTTTCTTAAATGGTTTGGGTAAAAATGCCTCTTCCTAGGTTCTGGCTTTTGATTAGTAGTTGGTGTCATCCTAGCTTTCTTACATGTTTCCAAATCATTTTGAATTCTCAATTAGTTCTTTTTAATGCATCATTCTCAATCCTCAAATTTTTCTCAATCTCTTTAGATTTCTTAAGATCATCCTTAAGTGAGGTGTGTGAAGCTTTTAATGCATTACTTTCATCAACTAATTCTAAATGCTTCTTGTTTAATTCATCAAATTCATCAAGGAGAGCCATGTGATTTGAATCAATCGTTGCATGATCTTTGAGAAAAACTTCATGCTCTTTTTGTAGATTTGAATGTTCTAATTTTAGGCTAGCATGAGTTTTCTTAAGTTTTTTGTATGATGTATGGATTTTTTCACAAATTTCAAACAATTCATCATAGGTTGGTTTGCATACCTCTTCCTCATAACTTTGATTTTCTCCCATGAAACACAAGTTTGTAGTCTCTTCCTCTGGTTCAGTCTCAGAGGAATCAGTACCAGATTCTGCCCAGAAACCTCTTTGGATTTTCTTCTTCTCCTTCCTAGACTTAGCTTTCTCCTCACCTTTTTCCTTTTCTTTGCTTGAATGATCTTGAAGTGTAGGACAATCGGCTCTCACATGTCCAGGTTTCCTGCATTCAAAACAAACAACATCAGAAGATCCTTTAATATGTTTATGATCCTTACCTTTTCTCAAATTTTGATGATGCTTTTGTTTCTTCCTTAGAAAGCTTTTGAATTGCCTTGTGATGAAGGCAATTTCATCGCTTTCAGACCCGGAAGATTCAGAATCCGATTTGTGCGCCTTTAATGCAATTATTTTCTCCTTTTTCTTCTCACCTGCATCAAGATTTCTTTGATTCACCCCTTGCTCGTAAGCAATGAGTGAGCCAAGCAAGTTATCAATAGAATAGGTGTTCAAATCTTTAGATTCAGTGATGGCAGTAATTTTTACATCATAAGACGAAGGCAAGCATCTCAAAATCTTGTTAACTTTTTCATAGTTCGAAAGTTCTTTTCCTAGTGCATGCAATGAAGTAGCAATCTGAGTAAACCTAGTGTACATGTCAGAAATCGATTCATGAGATTTCATACGAAAAAGTTCGTAGTCATGCAAGAGAATGTTTAAACGGGATTGTTTAACTTCATTAGTGCCTTCATAAGTGATGCACAATTTTTTCCAAATTTCTTTACGAGTTTTGCAAGTTGAAACACGCATGTAATCCTCAGATTTCAAAGCACAGAAAAAAAAATTCAAACATTTCGTATTTAATTGAGCTAAATCTCGTTCATCAAAAGTCCATTCGGTAAAAGCAACTTCAGTTTTAAAACCATTAATTTTATGAGAAGGTGGAGAATAACCTTCTTGAATAAGCATCCACATGCGATAATCAGTAGATTGTAAAAAAGTTGACATGCGAGTTTTCCAAAAATCAAAAGGTAGGTTATCGAACAGAGGAGGTCGGGTAATAGAATACCCTTCTGTAGTGTTGCGATTCCCAAAGTTAGACATGGATCAAATTCAAAAAGTTTTCAAACTTTAATTTTCGAATCAGGCTCTGATACCACTTGAAAGTTCGATGGGGATGTTAAGCCCTATGAACTTAGTCCCAAGCTAACCAAGAGGGGGGGGGGGGTGAATTGGTATTTTAAAAAATTCTTTTCACAAAGAAAGGAAATTGCATAAACCAAATCACACCACAAAAAATAAATGTGGAATTTAAAAGTGCGGAAATAAGAAAAGGAACACAGAAATTTATAGTGGTTCGGTCGACTCGACCTACGTCCACTCCTTGGAGGCACCCTCCAAGTATTGCACTATAAAATGTGACTCTCCTTTAGCCCCCACGGCTAGGCGGAGAAACCCTCACAAGAACCTCCTTTTAACCACCCTGACAAGGCAGAGAACCTATCTCCTTTTGCTTCCTCCTAAAGCTGGCAGAGAACCAAAACCAAAAGAAAAACTCCTTACCTCTACCGACCCTTCCACGGACGAGAAACTCTAGACGAAGACGACGCAGAGCGATCCTTGAAGCAACCCTTGTGAATCCCCTCACAAGCTCCCCCTCACAAGATCCTCTCTCTCTTTCTCTCCTCAAGGTCTTCTCAGGTCAAGGCAGCAGCCAAAGGTCTTGAAAGACGTTGAACAAGAGCTCTTAAATAGAAGAGCTTCAAAAGAGCTCATTAATTGCAAGTTGCCGACAATATCGTCCAGGCCGATATGGACATCGGTCTGGCCGATCAGTACAAATCAATGAAGATCGGCCAGAGCATAGCCCTGGATGTAAAGTTGGACGATTGAAAATTGGCTTGATCGTCCAGGCCGATCTCACGATCGTCCTGGCTGATCAATTCAAATCAGAGGAAAATCGTCATGATAATAGCCCTGGATACGGGCTGGCCGATATTGATCGTCCTGAAGTAACTTAAGGTTTTTGACTGGATCGTCCTGGCCGATCCAGCGATCGTCCAGGATGATATGATCGTATCAATTATCCTTAATTACTCCCTTGATTTCCTGAACAATTATGGCATAATTTGTGAATATCGTCCAGGCCGATCATAGGATCGTCCTGGCCGATAATTTAAAAATACAGTATACCATAATTGACTATGGCGGCTACTTCTTTCTGTTTTGAGCTTATCGTCCTGGCCGATACATGTATCGTCCAGGACGATATGTTAATGTCGGCTGCCTTAATTAAGAATCCTTAATTAGACTTTCTGTTTTAAGCTGATCGTCCAGGCCGATCCAAAAAATCGTCCGGGCCGATATGAGTAAAAACAGAAATTCTAAGTCTCTCAAGTGTGTGTGTGTGAAGGGTTACATAGCATCAGTCTCTTTGACTTTTACAAGTAGACTCAAAAGGTGAAAAACAAACATACAGACTGACTCAACCCTAAACCTACACAATCCTGAACTTGGCTTCTTCTTGATCGTCCGATCTTCGATTCCTAAAAAGTTAGAGGCAACAAGCAGTCCAAGAGAAACAGTGTTTGTCAATCATCAAAACATAAGTCATGAAAAATATATTTGCAACAGTGACTTCCAATCCTACAGGAAGGGACGGTCGTGGAAGGTGGAGCGGATGGAGGCTAGGGCACAGGGAGATGGAGTCATGGGAGGAGGAGGCGGCGGGTTCGACTTTGGAGGATTGGTCGGCAAGAGGAGCTCGGCAAGAGTCTGGGGAGACTTCGGATAGGTAAGGGTTTTCTCGTCTCTCCCTCTCTCTCTCTCTCTCTCTCTCTCTCACTCACTCACTCACTCTCTCTCTCTCTCTCTCTCTCTCTCTCTCTCTCTCTCTCTCTCTCTCTCTCTCTCTCTCTCTCTCTCTCTCTCTCTCTCTCTCTCTCTCTCTCTCTCTCTGCTTGGGGCCAAGTAAGTGAGGAGGAAGAGGCTGGATATTTGGAGTTCGATCGGGTGCGGGTTATCGAGTGAATGCCGACGGGTAGAAGAGATGGATGTTAGGCTTGTGGTCGGACAAGGCAGAGATCGGGAGCAAGGGAATCAGAGGGAAGTTCGTGAGCGAAGTCGTGGGAAGAAGAGCAGCCGAAGGCTCCATTCGATTGGGTATTTAACGACGTGAATAAACATCCTCGAGCGGGGTTCGAGCAGAATTCGTGGGATACGACTCAAGCGGCGCTGAATCAGAGCAATTTCGGCAGGATATCGCGGGTCCGACGAGTAAGAGGCTTATGCGCAGGATTTCCGCTTTCATTTCTTCTCCATTTTTTATTTTATTGGGTATAACATGAAGGTCAAGAATACCGAGTGCGGTACCGAGCGCTCAAGTGACATGACGCTTTGTTATTGATCTCTGGACATGTTCGGTGTCCGGACACAATAATTACTCCATCTTGTGAGAACTTTATAATTTGAGTTCTGGTTTCCTATAGGCGCAAACCCCTATAGTTAATTACCCCTCTCAATAATGAGCGAGAACTTTCAATTAAGGCTAATCGTTAAAGTGGTCATATAAGTTGTAATTCTTTTTTTTTTTTTGTAGCACAGGTTGTAAATCTAGCGTATAATAATAATAATTTTAGGATTTGAATTTAGGATATGAATTCTATAATTTGAGACTTAAAGTTTATCACCATAAATTTAAAACTGGTGATGATGGGAATGAAGATGAGCCCAATCAAGATCTCATGCTTCCATCGTCCCGAGATGTCATGATCCTTGGTCTACTTAATATCTTGTAGACCTAGGTTGGTGTTTGTCTAAGGGGATAAATCAGAATCCATCTTAGCTGATATAGGTCTTTTATGCTTATCAAATATACCATATGATTCATTACTCAAAGATTTGAAGTTGTTAGGGAACATACTGGTTTTGGCTGTGATTGTAATATAATGGTGTCATTTTGTGGCAAAATCATCCGACAGAGGGCACATGCCACATCGCTGCTGGTAAGAGATTATTTGAGGATGAATCTTAGTAATACACCTGACATTTGCTCTTTATGAGTTAAAGTTAATTTTAAATTTATCTCTCCTGTCAAATAGTTGTGGGATGTGGATGAATTTTAGTTTTAAGTTTTTAGGTGATAGATTTTATTTTAGGGATTTTAGACTTTTATTGGATTTGATATTTGACCCCTCCTGTTGAGATTTTGCATCAACACGGTCATCATCGTGGAGACATTAAAGTCACTTGTATTTTCATAGGAATTTGGGAGGCATTTGATGATTCAAGTCATATCGACTCGTGTCCTTTCATGGAGGAGGATGAAACTTGAATGTTTGACCTGCGCAACATTCTTAGACTGTCCGATTTAGGAATCATATGTGGCGATTGAAGCACATACGGGTGTTATTTAGTTTGAAAATAGAATGGGCATTTGACCCTGCACAGTATTCTCAAACATTTGTGTTTTTAACTTTACACTTTTTTTGGAGCACGTGCAGGTATATTTTAAAATATAGATTGGAGTTATTATAGAAATATAGTCTTTTGTCTGCCTGTACGAGTATTGCGGATTCGGTGTCATGAAAGCTTTTTAGCTTCAGTTTTTGCATGTATAAGATAGGTATTGTTTAGTTCATTTTCACTCTTTAAAGTGTCATTTAGCACAACTCGCGAAGGGAATTTGCTCAATAGGTATTAGGAGATCGTGCTCATGTTCGTAGGAGAATCATCTTGCTCACTACAAATTCCCCTATTCTCTCCCTTAGGTCAAGTTCCCTATTCTCTCCCATATGTGGATTGATTTGATCGATACAAGCTCTTTGCCCTTGCTTATAGGCTAGTTGTTGTGGGCACTAGGAACTCCTTGTTCCTACTTACAAGTGAATTGTAGTATGTTCTATTTTGCCTTTGGATTGAAGGAAACAATTTGAAGCTCTAACTATCTTAGATCTTGATGAATTGAATCCCTTCTCCTCAAATGACATGCTTCATATTTTTAATTGAAGGCTTGAAAGTGGAAGCCACATATATAACTGATACAAGAGGATCATCCACTTGTAAGGGTTTTTTTTTGTTGAGCATAAGATGTTGTTTCAAGTAGACTGTGTTAACTATAATACCCAAGCATCTTTAGATGTACTAAATCCTGTAATTGATCTTCTCCAACTTATGGTGACTCTTGTTCTATTTCATTTCACTCAAATATTCTAAATTACACGTAGCGAGTCATCATTCAAAATGACAAGATTTTTTTTATTATTATTTAGTTGGAGTATTGAATTCAACAATGCATCCCTTGATGTTAGATTACTCATATAACTCATATATATAGGATTAGATTTCAGTTCTTCCATAAATAATTGGTAATTTTGAATCATTCATTTTAACATGTAATTTTAAATTTTATCATTTAGGATACGCTCCATTACCCCTTTTTATTTATTAACCACTTTTTTAATATTTAAATCATTAGAAATGCCATAATAATTATTTGAATTTAATAATATGAAAGGTCCTTTATCATTTTCATTTCGACAACCTCCTGACGCCCCTTCCCGCTAAGGGTGGTAGGGAGGACACTTGCCCTTTCAGTGGGCTCAAAGTCAAGTTCAAAAGGCGGGCTCGAGCTCGAGCTTATCCCACTTTAAACGAGCTAAAGCAGGCACGCGAGCCTCGGCGGTCTTCTGTGTCGTCCAACTCGCGACCTTTCCTACCCAAGAAAGAAAGGTAAGATAGTCTGATTAAAAGTTGATTAGAAGGAGCTTAAAGTTGATTAGAAGGAGCTTAAAGTATTTTATTATGTTTAAATGAAATAAACTATATGATTTTTATTTGCAAATAAATTTAACAAAATTGAAAATATTTGAGGTAAAATATAAGAAAAAAAAAAAGAAATTTATATACAATTGATCAGATAAAGAAAATAGAAAAATTAACAAGTATCAAATTTTTAAGAACATCCTGTAAAAAAAAGGCTTTGATATTTTTAAATAAATAGATCTTCTTATTTTGAAATTTTTAATAATTTATTTTTTCTTAATAGGATCGACTTATATGAATTTATGGACCTGTGCTATCCTAGAAGATCTCTCCAAATATTTATCAGGTTTTGGCTGCCAGTTCTAGTTCTTTTTCTTCTTCAAATTCATTAATAATAATGTAATTGCCTATTTAGAGAGTGAAATATAGAGTTATTCTATCTAGCATTAAATAGGTATTTGGTACTCTAGCAACTATAAAAGGAAAGAAAAAATTATTTATGGTAATACATCAAGATGGAGGGATTCTTCTTATGGTTACATAGTGAGACTGAGAAATCTTTCTTTAATATTTTAGAGTGGGATCGAGCAAGATCACTGAAAGATATAAGTTTCGAGCAATTTTATGATATTAAAAGGAAGATCATAAGTTTCGAGCAAGGTAGAGGATCAATTGAAGACCTACAACAACCTACAAGGTTTATGAAGAGAAATTGATTTCCACTAACCCAAACCCTGATGCAATATAAGAAGTGAAACCTGAAATTATAATTTGGAGTTAAAACAAGAAGAATGTTGTAGCTAATCAAGGAGTTATAATTAGGTGGAAAATGAAGACATTTAATTAGGATATATTTGCAATTTATATATTTTACAATGGAATATAAGGCCATGCGTTTAGAGTTAGAATTCACGAACATGTGATAAATTTTGAAGTTGTTAACTTCAAAAATTGAAATTTTAAGTTTAGATTTTTAAATATTGAGGAAAAATAAATTAAATTTGTATTAAAATTATTTATTTATTTACATAATATAAATGCAAATAACTCTTTTTCACTATTACTTGACCGAGAAAATAAAAAATTAGGAGTATTTACATATCTGTTACATCATTCCAATGAATGAGTTGGATGATATATCCTATGATGAATTGCATGATTCTTTAATTGTTATGAATGATATCTTGATTAATTTAAAGAAGTGTTAAACAAAGAAAAAAAGAGCATGCAAATTTAGATTCTCGTTATATTGATTTTGAAGAGATTTGATCTCTGTGTTAGATCTCGTGAGCGTGCAGAGTTTCAAGAAGAGAAGTAAAACAGCAGACAGAGATGAGAAGTAAAATAAGTATATTATCTTATCTGTCCTGTTACAGCATATGAGACTTATTTATAGAAAACAGAGAAAGGTTCTACCAGTCATAAAGTGCCAACTTAGATAATGGAAATTTACGTAAATGTGTAAATAGACATATATCACTTATACGCCCCTGCAAACTGACGGATCGGTGGTGACCGTAAGTTTGTTACGAAGTAGTTGAAATCGTGGAGTGGATAAAGATTTGGTGAATATATCCGCCACCTGATCTGTGGTAGATATGGGTAATAAACGAACTGTGTTGTTTTGGATATGCTCCCTAAAAATTTTTTTGTCAATTTCTATATGCTTCGTGCGAGCGTGAAATACTGGGTTGTTGGCCAAGGCAATGGCGGAAGTGTTGTCACAGTACATAGTGGTAGGAGCTTGTTGTGATATGCTGAAATCATGCAGCAGTCGTCGAAGCCAAAGTACATCCGCCGTGAGAGAAGCCAGTGCTCGATATTCTGACTCCGTGGAAGAACGTGCTACTGTATGCTGCTTGCGGACCGTCCAGTTGATGAGTGTAGTTCCCAGAAATGAGCAATAGCCTGATGTGGATCTCCGGGATAGAGGGTCGCCTACCCAGTCCGCGTCTGAAAAGGAAGTTAAATTGAGATTAGATTTTGAAATAGGAAGACCATAAGAAAGCGTACCTTTGATGTATCTTAACAGCCTTTTGAGAAGATAGAAATGCAGAGGGAGAGGGTTGTGCATATGCTGTGAGAGTTGATTTACACTGTGCGCAATGTCGGGTCGAGTAATCGTTAGATATTGCAAAGATCCAGTGATCTTTCTATAGATACCCGGGTCATGAATTACAGGGTCTGATGCAATGTTTTCCGGAACCTTTGTACATGCTGGATTGGCCAACGGCTTACATTCGGTGAGATGAACCTGCTGTAGAATTTTGTATGCATAGGTGGATTGGGAAAGAAAGTAACCGTTGCTGTGAAGGTTAATTCTAATACCAAGGAAGTCACTGGCTTCGCCCAAGTGCTTCATTGTGAACTGAACACTTAATTTGGAGATAATATCAGATATAAGACTTGGATTATTACCGGTTAAAAGTATATCGTCAACGTACATAAGTAAATAAATTTGAATATCATTATGTTTAAAGACAAGAAGCGAGGGATCGGCATTGCTATGAGTGAATCCTAGAGAAACCAAATGCGAAGTGAAAGTGTTGTACCATTGTCGCGGAGCCTGTTTAAGACCATAAATTGCTTTATGAAGACAACATACGTGATTAGGATACAGCTTGTCTTCAAAGCCTTTGGGTTGATGCATATAGACTTTTTCCGACAAATTGCCGTGAAGAAACGCATTTGCAACGTCAAGCTGTTGTACCTTCCAGTCATTATATAAAGCAATTGTTAATAGTATACGAATAGTAGGAAGTTTGGCTACCGGAGAAAATGTTTTCGTGTAGTCTATGCCATATTCTTGCTGATTGCCTAGCGCAACCAGTCTTGCTTGTGTTTGGCGATCGACCCATCGGAGTGAAGTTTGAGACGATACGTCCATTTGCTACCTAGAACAGGTACGTTTGGTGGTGGAGAGACCAAACTCCATGTTCCTTGTTTTTGTAGTGCATAGAACTCCATTGCCATAGCTTGTCTCCATTAAGTAGTCTTACTGGCCTCTGTAAAGTTAGAAGGAGCAAGCAAAGAATGAATATTAGAAGTATGACATAAATTTAGACGAGCCCGAGGCTTGAGAGACCCGGTTTGTTTTCTGGTAATCATATGGTGATGCTGTTGTTCCAGACGGACATCATTGGGTAAGTTGGATGTATCGGGTTCATGCAGAGAGGGTGCAGGTTGCTTAGGATCAGCTGCAGTCAAATGTATATGCGGTTCAGACTCTGGTAGATCCTGTTGGCTGTAGACTTTGGTAGATGCAGCCGATACTGGAATAAGGAGACCTGGAGGAGGGGGCTCCATGTGTTTACTGGGAGCAGAGCTGAAATGCGCAAACGGAAAATGATTTTCATCAAAAGAGATATTTTTGGATATAGAAATTCTGTTGGTCAGACGATCAAGACACTTGTAGCCTTTGTACATATCTGAATAACCCAAGAACATGTTAATATTAGCTTTGGGTTGAAGCTTGTGGCGGGTATGCGACGGAGCGAGAGGAAAACAAGCGCATCCGAAAACCCGTAAATGCCCATAATCGGGTTTGACGTGATGAACTAATTCAAATGGAGAAGTGTTAAAGGTTACAGATGAAGGCATTCTATTAATCAAGTATACCGAAGTAAGAGCAGCATCGGGCCAGTGACAATAGGGAATGGAAGCAGCGTGGAGAAGCGTTCTAGTTGTCTCAATTATGTGGTGATGCTTACGCTCAGACACGCCGTTTGCTCCGGAGTGTACGGGCAAGAAACTTGATGAGTGATACCATTCTTGATCAGAAATTGTTTAAACAAGTTATTCATAAATTCCATGCCTCCATCGGTGCGAAGAGATTTAATAGTGTGGGATGTGTAAGTTTCAATTTTCTTTTTAAAGTTTATAAAAACATTTGTAACCTCATATTTTTGCTTAAGAGGAAAGATCCATGTAAAACGGGAATAGTCATCGACAAAAATCACGTAGTATCGAAATCCTTGAATAGAAACAACGGGGGCGGGACCCCAAACATCCGAATGAATAAGAGAAAGTAAAGACACGTGACGAGTAGCAGACTTATCAAAACTAAGTTTGTGACCCTTAGAACTTTTACATGACATACAACTTGAAGATAAAGAGGAAATACTGAGATGAGGATTATTGTTGGCGATGGTATGAAGTATGCGGTTATGCGGATGATCGAGTCTGGAGTTCCATAAGTTTGGTTTTGGTGAGATAGCTCATAGCGCCTGATGCCTATCCTTGGAACGAGTAGTCGGAACCTGGTACAGACCGTTGATGCACGGACCTTGAAGCAGAGTTTTCTTCGTCTGTAGATCCTTAAGAACAAAACCATTAGGATTAAATTGAATTGAAACATTATAGTATTTAGTTAAGCGAGAGATCGATAAAAGATTGTAATGTAAATCAGGCGTATGAAAGATTTGGTTGAGAGTGAGCTTACGGCTTGGGGTTGGCAGAAGGCCAGCCCCTGTGTTGGCAATGTTTACCGTTCGGCCATCTCCCACAGTGATATTATCGTGTCCCTGGTAAGAGTTTGAGATGGACATATTTTCCATGGAATTTGTAAGATGAGACGTGGCTCCCGAATCAAGCAACCAGTTGTTGTAAACTGATTCAGGATTTGCCACTAGAGCTTTGTTCGAATTGTTGACGGATGTAGAAACATATTGAGAATTCATTCGATGCCAGCAATCTTGCGCCGAGTGTCCTTTCTTGAGACAAATTTGACAAATAGTGGTTTGATTTGCGGAATTTCGAGCAGTTCGAGGCGCAGAGTAATTCTGGCGATATCTGTTCTTGTGATAGTTCCCGCGGGTAGCAGAGAGAGCAATAGCGGGATCAGGAGCGGTGTTATTACGGCTTGCGTCTGATGCTAAGTTAATCTCTTCACTTATCAACAGTGGGTAAAGTTGATCAAGAGATATCGGGTGCAGCATAGTTCGTATGGCAGTTTTAAAAGGTTGGTAAAGATTAGGAAGACCATTTAGGATATATAGAATAATGTCTTCCGTATCTACCACCGAACCAGCGGCAGCTATCTGGTCGACGATAGCTTTGATTTCAGCAAGGTATTGATGCATAGTAAGGTTCTTTAGGGAAAAATTGTGGAGGGTGTTCTTGAGTTGAATAACTTTGGACCGGTTAGAGGATTGAAACCTAGTTTCAAGAACAACCCATATAGCAGCTGTGGATGCAAGATTGATGATGTAGGGTAAAATGGGTGCGGTGATGGTGGAGCAGAGAGCAGCGGCAAGAATATGATTGGTAAGATGCCATTGGGCGTAAGAGGGAATGGGATTAGAAGGTACGTTTTCCGAAGAGAGCGACTTATCTGGAGGTATCATCAACGAGTCAAGAAATCGGTGAAAGCCCTGAGCACTGAAGATCTTAAGAATTTGAGGTTTCCAGATAGCATAGTTGTCGGCTGTCAGGTGAATCGGAGCTATGTTCTTGATATTTGCGACTAAAAATTTTAGAGAAGATGAGATCTGCGGTTCTTCTTTATCTTCCATGCTTGATCTTTCATTGTTTCTTGAAGTTGCAGAGCTCGCCATTGATGACCTGCTCTGATACCATGAAGAGATTTGATCTCTGTGTTAGATCTCTTGAGCGTGCAGAGTTTCAAGAAGAGAAGTAAAACAGCAGACAGAGATGAGAAGTAAAATAAGTATATTATCTTATATGTCCTGTTACAGCATATGAGACTTATTTATAGAAAACAGAGAAAGGTTCTACCAGCCATAAAGTGCCAACTCAGATAATGGAAATTTACGTAAATGTGTAAATAGACATATATCACTTATAGATTTATAAAATTAACTACATTATTGTAAAAGGAGAATGATCACTTGTTAGCAAGAACATCTATATGAGATAATTTACTTGAATAAATCTTATTTTACATATAAGGATTGATAATTTGAAAAACTCTAATAGATATGCTTTTCATGATTTATTTAAATCTAAAAAAATGTACAACATAGACCATATAAACTCACAAATATTGTTCTATTTATGGTGGATTAGGCCACATTTCTAAAAACTGTGATGATGGCAAACTAGGACACACGCCTAGAAATTATAAAGTTATAATCACAATTTCTTTGGGTTCCTAGGCTTATATAAAGTCCACTTCACATTTAATCATATTTTCTCATTCCAATGGTATACTCCAAATAATTTGGGTTCTCAAGCTAGAGGCATGAACTTTTGTATAGGTACACCTTCACTTTAGGACTAGTGAAGGCGTGGTTGGAGAGTGATTGGAGCGAAGAGAGCGATTGGAGCGAAGATTTTGGCAGTTCCTTGGAGATCGGTGGTTCTCCGTCGGCCTGGTATGGCCGACGGAGGATCTTTGAAGAATCTGGTTAGAGAGACGATGGATTTCAAGATGGTTTTGTCAGACCTTAGATTGATTATGGTTCTCCATCAACCGAAGTTGGATAATATCTGGAACTATTGTCTAGATTTTAGTTTCTTGATTGAAGTTGGTAAGTTTACAATTCTGGATGTGATCTTTGAGAAGGTTTTTCATTTGTTCGACAGTGGGTTCAGTTTTTTTGTGGATGAGATCTCTGTTTGGTGGTCAATTTTTGTGAATCTGGCGGTGATTTGTTTTGACGGAGCTAGCTTATGGAGTGGTTGTTTTGCTTTGATAAGATTTGCGAAGTTTTGTGGTAATGTCTACTTGATTTTGTATGGATTTTATAATAACCTCGAATCAGTTCATGGAGCTGGTATTCTTTGGGGTTTGACGTTTGATCTCAGGAGTTTCTTGATGAGGATTCAGCTGTTAATTAAGGAGCTATGCTGTTGCTTTTTATCTTATATATGTGGTTGGTTTTGTCTTCAATATTTGGTTATGAAAGTTTTCTTGATTTTTTTGGAATTATGGATTGAAAAGCTTCATTTGAAGTATGCGATGCAGAATTGGATTGATCAGTTTGAAGAACTTTTGAGCAGCTTTTTTTATTTTTTTCTTCAAGCATTTTGGAGAACACAGATACTGTGTGTGAATTCTTGTTGTGTGAAAAGAATTCTAATTTTCTAAGACCGGATAAATTCTCTGATGAAGCCGAATTCATTGAAGCTATTATGCTTTTGTTGGTTTGTTTTATGGACTATCACATAAGAGTTGGTGCTAGTTGTAGATGGAGGCTTACTCCATCTAGAATTAAGATGTTTATTATTTTGGTCTGTGAAGAACAAGTTTTATTTCTTGGAAACTCGAAGGAATGGAATATTACTGGTGTTGCTCTTGCCAATATGATGGGGGTGATGGAGATTTTCAGTTCGTATGACTTTGCTTGTGAAGAGGCTGACTCTTGGAATTTTGAGGGGGGAGTTGGCGTTATTGCTTTGTCGACGTTGATTGGTTCGTTCTTGGTGGCTGTTGTCGGCTGTGTTGATGCAACAACTAATTTTTCTCTTGATTGGAGCTTGTTGGGCCCTAAGATCGATGGGGGTCTTGTTGATGTTTGTTTAACTGGTTTAGTAGTTCTTTTTATTTTTCTTGTTACTAGTTGTCATTTGCTTGTTTTGCTTATAGGATTCTTTTGCCTTTTTAAAACCATTGTGATAAAATATGAGATTTTTACTAGGCTTCATTTTCCATCTTTTGGGAAAGCTGGGATATTAACCAACCTTTTAGGTTGTTTTAATATTTGGTATCTCCATAACCCCAATGGATTTAAAATGGAATTTAGTGGATCACATATCCATTATGATAGTTTTAAAGGGTTTGCTTTTGCTTTCTAGTTTGTAATAGGTTTTTCTTCTTTTTA
This sequence comes from Dendrobium huoshanense, assembly GCA_016618105.1. Classification (NCBI taxonomy): domain Eukaryota; kingdom Viridiplantae; phylum Streptophyta; class Magnoliopsida; order Asparagales; family Orchidaceae; genus Dendrobium; species Dendrobium huoshanense. The sequence continues at coordinate 23,303,521 of CM028342.1, forward strand.
ATGCAATTTGCATTTCCTCAAAAAAAAAAAAATAATAAAAAAATAAAAAAGGCATGGTACTTGTATAGTAGATGCTCGAGATATATGATGGAGATTAGTTATTTACTTTGCTAGAACCAAGTGATTGTATCAATATATATTTACTATATAACATTAAAAAAACATAATAAAGTTAACACCATTAGATATGGCTCATACACCATTGAGAAGGACCTACATTAGCATCAACTAGTAGTTTGATAATGGATATGAATTTCAATTATCATCCTCATATTATTTGATTAAATTGAAAGATTAAGTTTATTTTAAGGGTCATATGTATAACAACTTTTATTTAGTTAAGTGATGTTGTTTAATGGCTAGTAATGTTAAATGCTTGGAGGCTTTTTATGATGATCCTTGCTTAAGGAATAGGTGATTTTATCATGCAAGAATACATACCTTATATAGATTTTTTAAGCAAGAATTGGATTTAGGCATAGCTAAACTTAATTTTTCTAGGAATTAGATATGTGTTAATTATTATTTAGAAAAATAAGTTGTTACTTTTAATAAGATAAAAATAGTTTATTTTAATTTCATATTATTTTATTATTTTATACTTATAAATAGTTTATGCAGAAATTATAAAAAATCATTAAAATTGGACAAGCGCCATAGTTCCAGAACTCATTTTACTAATGTAGCACTAATCGAAGATTTTACCAAAAATTGGTTGGAGAGCTTAGCATCGAAGTGATATATAGTTAGTGACGCATCATCGGATCAAGGCACCAAGTGTTGTAGTAAGAGTTAGTTGGACAGGTGAACTGAAGCGACTATTGGTTAACCCACACGCTAGTTTAGTAGCACTACAATGCCACCAAAATAGCATCGCAGTGCTAGTTCGGTTAAATTGAAAAATTATAAATAATAACCTTAGTCTTAGTGTGGAGAGGTTGACATATTATAGAGTCATTTGTGAGTGTGTGTGTGTGAGTGTACAGATTGTCTTAGGGAGAGTATAACTTGTGTTCTTATACCTAGAGTCTTATATTAATGTGGAGAAAAATAAGGATTGTTGTTCTACTTTTTAATCAATTCTAAACTTTACTTTATCCTATTGACATTTTTATCCTGTGTTGTAGTTTGTACTTTTTAAACATTCAGCTTAATTAAATATTTGTTATGTTTGTGTTGTGTAACAATGCCTCTATGTGTAGCTAAACAAAATCTCTAAATCTCTGCTAATTTTAAAGCATGTATTTCTTAGAGTAAGTTTTATTTTTAATATATACATGTTATTTTTAATTTCTATGTTCTTCAATTGGTTTATATATAGGCCACAAATAAATTTAAAACTTTAAGTGATCTAGAGCCTTGACAGAGGAATAGAATAATAATTATGAAATTTAAAACACAGTCCAACCCAATGTTTAAAATTGCGTATTCGGGTACTGAGGCGTTTTTCATTCGTGAGGCGAGGCGTAAGCCTCAAGGCGTTTTGAGGCGTAAGCCTCAAAATCAAAAGATTGCGTAAACATAAAATGATAAATTTTTTATATACTAATGAGTGAATAATATAAAACATAAAAAAGTATAAGATATGAAGTGAAATCAAAATATCCCAATAATAAGACAAGAAATATAGTTCAACTCAAAATTCTATCTTTCTCAAATCCCAGTATTCTTTTCATTAACATATAATTCAAATTTCCAAATATAAATAACAATGACATATCACATAAGAACTCATAAGTCATCAACAATGTCATCACTAAGGGGTTCTTCATTTGAATCATCATTATGATGAACTGCTCTCTCCCCTTCCTCCTCTCCTATAGAGTCCAATGTCGGCATTTACTTCTTTATGTAAGTTTTAATATATATAGTGTGAGGCGTAAGCCTCATGCCAGTGAGGCGAGGCGAGCCTCAACCAAGTTGAGGTGCAAGCCTTATAAAAAAACTCGAGGCGTAAGCATCGAGGCATTTTTTTACTGGAATTGCGCAAAGGCGGGCCTCAAGGCGAGCCTCATATTGTGCAATTTTAAACCATGGTCCAACCATAACATAAATATATGGTGGTTAGGATTATGGTGCCTTAAGGAGAAAGATTAATAATAGGTATGAAGGATCCTTGCTAATAATCTAATGAGCTTAAAATAGATGAGGAGTAACTATTGCTTTGATCCACAAAAATAATAGGAAGTATAAACCTCCCTAAAGCAATCATGCTCTTTTAAAAAATCATAGGTTCTAAATTTATAAAATTTAATAAATTTAACCTTTTGCACTTTGAAGTTATTTACTTTTTACATGTGTCACTGTTGACCTCATTTCTGTTTGAGGTCATATGAACATCAAAATCATAAATCACAATCAAATTGCCTAGTGCACTGCTCCCTGTAGTACGTTGGCCCTTTGACTTCAACCATTATTCAAATGACACCGTTATAATCTTCATAAATTAAATTCACTCCATAACCTAGTTCTTAACCCATTTGACCTAGTTGAGCTAGCTTAACCTAGCCCAATTAATCAAACCCTTTTATTAAACTTTTATAATATTTCACATAAGAACTTCACCATATAAGTTAAAACTCAGCTCCTCAAGGATTGAACATGTTTACTCAATTTGGCCCAACACCACAGGAAAAATGTCATTTTCCAGCGGCCATTTTTATCGGTAAATGAAGAAAATTCATCGCTAATTTACTTTTACAGTGGAAAAGGTTTTAATGTTAATTCACACATAAAAAAACAAACACCGTCGAAAAAATTTCGCAAGAAATATTTCTAGCAGATTTTCTGGCAGAAAATCCATTGCAAATTGCTTAGAAAAAAATTAAGAAAAAAAAACTCTTAGAAATTGCATAACCCGAGTTGGCTAGCTATCATCACCGCTTGTCTTTAAACATAGCCTGCCCGCGAACCAACCCCGGGCCTGTAATGCAGGAGCGCCTGCTATTGCCATCACCGGTCTGAACCAAGGCCCGCCCACGAACAACCAACTCCAGTGAATCCATCCATAAGCTAGGCTAGTCTTCATACCCGCATGGCAATGAACTAGGCCCACCACACTAACCCAACAGCCTAGCTTGCGTGGGATTCAAACCCCCGCCTCTCCGATGCCACCTGCCTTGTCAATCGGTTGAGCTCTTATTCATAATATGTTATTATAGATGCTTTTTATATTTAAATTATCCTTATTATATATATATATATATATATATATATATATATATATATATATATATATATATATATATATATATATATATATATATATATATATATATATATATATATATATATTTGATATTATATTTAACATAATAATAATAATTAAAAATGGTAATATTTAGTTTAATTAATTTTTAATAATATTTAGTTTAGTTAATTTTTAAAAATATTTAATTTAAATAATTTTATTTACTAAAATGAATAATTATAAAAAATTCTTTATTATTAGCTTAACATTGGAAAATCCATTAGAACTAAGCATTTTTCCTGTTGTGTAATCAATAGTTGACTTGGTTAACTCTACCTAAAATTAGTTAAACATAGTCAACTTTGGTTAAACATTCAAATTCACATGAATCAAATCCATCAAACTTTTTAACTAAAACCTCATGAAACATTTGATGAGTCAAGATAATGGGAGGCCTCATTTGACCAAGTTGACTTGGTCAACTTAATCAATTTGTCCAAACCCATTCAAAATTAATTTTTTAAATTTAAATTATAAACCTAATGAAAGTCTGAATAGGTTTTTAGACTTAAAGCACTTGTTCCAAGGATAACCAAGAGAGGATTGAATTTGTTATTTAAAAATTTTCTTGATAGATTAGAAAAACTAATTTTAGATTTTTAAACATAATGATAATTTTTCCAAAAATATTTTTCAACCAAAAAATTTAAACTTACAAAAAAATAAAAATGCAGTAAAAAAATAAATATAGAAAAATAACACAGATGTTTATAGTGGTTCGGCCCAACTAGACCTACGTCCACTCTTTGAAGACTCTCTCTTCGGGTATTGATCTATTCCAAAGTGACTCTCCTTTTGCTCCCACAGTAAGGCGGAGAAGCCCTTACAATTAACCTCTCTTCCACCAATCCCTAGTGTTGCAGAGTATTGTCGTCCTTGCTCACCCTCCTGGTGATGGTAGAGAGCCATCATCCTTTCACACCCTCCTAGTGTAAGAAGAGAACATTTATCCTTTCACACCCTCGTAGTGTTGGTAGAGTATCATCATCCTTTCACACCCTCCTAATGTCAGCAGAGTACCATTATCCTTTCACACCCTCCTGGTGTAGGTAGAGTATCGTCATCCTTATACACCCTCCTGGTGTCGGCAGAGTATTGGAGCTCCTTTGAAAATCATCTTCCAAGAGACTTCAAGAAAGTGGATAAGAACATTAAAAAATAAGCAAGAAATACTCACTGTTGGGCAACCTTGTGAATCCCCTCACAAATCTCTCTTAAGAAATCTCTCACTCTTCAATCCCAAGAAACTCTCTCAAACACTCCCCATGTACACTCTCAAAAGAAACTTGCAGTAGAAATTTGTAGGAGTTCTTTGAGAGATAATTTTAAGAACTATATATGAATGACATGAAAAATCATCCAGAAAACTAAAAATTTTAATTTGACCGTCATGGATCATACAATACGATCACACATTATATATAATATCATTTAAAAAATGTTCGTACTATCCTGTATGAATTGATTTTGTACTCTGGTTGATGTATGTATGAATGGACAACATACAGTATGATTAGTTCAAGATTGAACAGATTTGTCCGGTACAAAGTTGTACGAACGCATTTCATACACTGGTCAGCGTACTATACAAACCCTATATCATATGGTATGATCAATTTAACCAAATTATGCTTCATTTGGCATAAAATTGGATGAGTCCATTTTTACTCTGGACGTCGTCTATTCTGTACGAAACTAATTTCATTTCATACTCTATATGTCGTCTGTACGAAACTAATTTTGTACATTATGAATAGTTCAAAAAATTTACCTGTTTATATGGATGAACTGGTATGAACCCATTTCATACTCTAGATGTCATATGTACGAAAGTTATTTTGTATAGTATGATCAGTTTAGAATATGATGAGTTTATTTGGATGAACTGGTACATAGCCATTTCATACTCTGGACGTCATATGTATGAAGGTAACTTCGTACAGTACGAATAATACTTAGAAAATTTTACATACATGATTTGATTAACTACTTTCTGGAGGAACACTCAGGTCAAATTATCTCGTATGATCCCTTGATCGTACTGTACAATTAGTTTTAAAAATATAAGTTTTAACTCTCCCCAGTGTGTGTGTGTGGTTACCTAATTACAATCACACTCTCTCATACTCAAGAAAAATAAAAAGGTATAGACTTCAATTATAATAAACCCTAATCTAATCTGTCTTTGGAGTCTTCAGCAGTTTGGAGTATGATTTTCCTGAAATTTTAGTAAACACAAACAACACAAATAAAATTTCTAGTATATGTTAGGAGAAACAATAATTAGTACAATAAGATTTTGGAATTATTAAAAATATACATGATATAAAAATATAGTATTGAAAACTAAGTTACAACAATCTCCTCCTTTTTAATGATGACAAAATAATTATTGTTCAAGTTAACAATTAAAGCAAATTTTTTCCTTAGCTCCTCTTAAATTAATGATCAATTTAAAACAAGGGTTTTCATGAAGATCAAAAACACAAACATACAAAAAAATTAAAAAAGAAACAAACCACAAAAAATTAAGAAAATTATAAAACTACTTAAACAAAAACTCGAACAAAACATACACACATTCACAATACAACACATACATACACACATCACACATACATCAAATAACATAAACAACATCAAACATTATTATGACTCTCCATTTTGGCAACAACAAAAAGGGAAGAAAATCTTGAAATTAAAAGTTTCTATGGAAAAATCAAAGTAGTTGAAGAAGAAAAATATTGTAAACTAATTGCAAATACAATATTAACTTCCAAATGCTAAAAAGTAAAAATTCAAATTTTAAATCAAAGAACAATTAGGATAAGAAAAATCAATCAGGTTCACTAATCATAATAGATAAATTGAATAAAAATAATTATTACAAAAAGGATGAAATAAAGATTAATAGTTTCTAATTCAATAGTGAAGATTATTATTAATTATGTAAATTTGAATAGGAGATAGACTGATAAAAGAAAGAACATTATAGATTTTTTGATTAGCGACATAATGCATCTAATCTATTTTTGTGACACTCTTTGTGCATCTTTTATATTTGGACAAATTTTGTGCCTCTTTTCACTTTGACAAATATTGCGCATCTTTTGAAACAAGTAGTATATTTTGGGCATCTTAATTTTCAAGTTTGACACACTTTGTGCATCTTTTGATATTTTTTATCTTTCCAATATCAATAAATCTTAACTCAAACTTGAATAATTAATAAAAGTTAACACATTGAAAAAGAAAAAAATAAATAAATAAATTAATCTTGCAACAATTATAGCTAAGTTATATTTGTCTATAAGAAGAAGAAATTGATCTCCGTATCTACATCCAGTCATAATTTTAATTCAAAATTTGAAAGATTGCATTTTATAACGAAATTAATTTGTAGAGTAAAGTAATTCAAAATTTAATTCAAGAGATCAACCACAAATGATTTGTCTAATGAAAAAAATGACATTTCAATAAGTAAAATATCAATGCATGTTCATTTATCATTCATGGACACATACAAGCATATTTTTCCATTTAACATCATCCCAAATCACATCATCCTAAAAATACTAAAATAGCACATTTAACCACTAACACTTGAAATCACTAAAATCTCAGAAAAAATATCTCAACAATAAACACTGAAAATCATCAGCAACTACAACACATAAGTACAACTAATAATCTCAGGGGCCTTGATCTGGAGGAGGTGGTAGAGGGTTAAATACCGTAAAATAATTATTGATCGTAGATAGTGTTTACCAAGTTAAACTGCCCTCGAATCCATCCCATATATATATATATATATATATATATATACATATGTGTGTGTGTGTTAGGAAAGTTGCTATTTGCATGTTTTACATTCTTGCAACTTATATAGTTTTGATGATTCCAAATATTATTATTTTATATGTTGTTATCTCCTAACATTTTTTAGAATATTTGTTTTTTGCTCTAGTGTGTACTAACATTTCAGGAATATCAACTCCAAGATATGAAGACTTGTAATCAAATTTAACAAATATTCATAAGTTTTGAAATGAGAGGGAGTGATTGTAATTTAGCAAAAAAATCACATAATACACACTTGGGGAACAACTTTTGTAAACTGATCGTACGGGACGAACATAGTTTGTACGTGACGATCATGTCAATTACCCCTAAGAAGAGCAATGGATCGACAGGCGGGGAGAACATTTTTCTAAGTACTGATCGTCCAGGATGAATTTAATATTCATCCCGGGACGAACTTCTCGGGATTCTCACTTGCACTATTGGTCCAGACGAAAAATAAGGTCCGTACCTGGATGAAACTCTTTGTATGAGATCATATAAGACGAAATAAATTTTCATCCCTGGATGAAACTCTCTAATGAGATCGTACAGGACGAAATAAATTTTGGTCCCTAGATGAAACTCTCTGTATGAGATCGTACATGAAGAAATAAATTTTTGTCCCTGGACGACACTCTCTGTTTAAAATCGTCCCAAGATGAAACCCGTTCGTCCCAGGATGAACTGAACCGACTTATGTCAGTTGGTTACATCCTGAAGAATTTTGGGAAACCGACCTATGAAATAACCATTTCGTAGGTGTACGAACATAATTCGTACCAATATACATAAGGTTCATTTTCCGACAATTTAAGTAAAATCGGCCAGGATGATCCACTATCGTACGGGACGATCAATTGCGTACAGAATTAAAAACTTGCAGTTTTTGGGTAGTTTTTCTTGTCTTTTGTATAAATAGTTCAAATTTGACTGCCACCCAATCTTTTTTGCTCATTGAACTTCATGCCTATTGGAAGAAGAGTAAATGAGAGAGTGAGAGAGAGCATTCAAAGAAGGATTTCTATCACTAGAGCGTAAAGGCTTCGCTTGATGATACAAATGTAAGATTTCCAACTTGTGATTTGAGATTACATCACTCTTTTTCTTTCTTCGTTCTAGATTTCTAGTGAGAAGATCTGTCAAGGAGATCTGGTTCTCTGCCGACACTAGGAGAGTGTGAACAACCGAAGGGTTCTCTGCCCACACTAGGAGAGTGTGAAAGGATGAAGGGTTCTCTCCCCACACTAGGAGAGTGTGAAAGGACGAAGGGTTCTCTGCCCACACTAGGAGAGTGTGAAAGGACGAAGGGTTCTCTACCCACACTAGGAGAGTGTGAAAGGACGAAGGGTTCTTTGCCCACACTAGGAGAGTGTGAAAGGACGGACGGTTCTCTGCCAATATTGGGGATTGTGTAAAAGGATGACAGTTCTCTGCCGCACCGGGTAGTGGTGAAAAGAGTGTTTGTAAAGGCTTCTCCACCTTGCTGTGGGTACAAAAGGAGAGATACTATTGATATTAGTGCAATACTCAGAGGGTGCCTCTGGGGAGTGGATGTAGGTCTGGTTTAGACTGAACCACTATAAATCTTGTGTCGTTTACTTTACTGCTTTTTATTTTCAAATTTTTCTTTTGTTTTAAAAAATTTGTGATTAAAAAACTTTTCTATAAAAATTTCATTAAAAGTTTAATTTTGGTTCAACTACAATTTAAAAGAGGGTTAAGTTTAAAAAATACTAATTCATCCCCCCTCTTTGTAGCCTTGGGACATTAACTTAGGTCTAACAACCTATTCACTAGACTCAACAAGTGATATCAGAGCTCCGTTTCAAAATCATAAGTTTTAACTACTTTTTTATTAACGTAGATGACTACATTTGAAAATTGAAATACACCTGAGGGTTACTCTATTACTAGACCTCCACTGTTTGACAATATACCTTTTGATTTTTAGAAAACTCGCATGTCTACTTTCTTACAGTCACTTGATTATCGTATGTGGATCCTAGTCCAAGAAGGTTATACAAAACCAACTAGATTAGTTGGAGTTATGGTAGAAACACCTTTTGCAGATTGGACTATAGTAGAACGTGACTTAGCTCAACTAAATGCTAAATGTTTAAATAGCTTCTTTTGTGCTTTAAAATCTGAAGACTATATGCGGGTTTCCACTTGCAAAAGTGGAAATGACATATGGGATAGACTTTGTATAACTTATGAAGAAACTAATGAGGTTAAGCAATCAAGACTTAATATCTTGTTACATGATTATGAATTATTTTGCATGAAACTAAATGAATCTATTTCTGACATGTACACAAGATTCACACAAATTGTCACTTCTTTGCATGCACTTAGTAGGGAATTAACTAATGCTGAAATGGTTAATAAGATTCTTCGTTGTTTACCTACTGCTTATGATGCTAAAATTATTGCAATTACAGAGTCTAAAGATCTAAATATTTTTTCTATTGACAATCTTCTTGGTTCACTCATTGCTTAAGAGCAAGGGGTTAGTCAAAGAAAGATTAATGCATGTGAACCACGAAAGGAGAAGAATATAGCACTAAAAGTGGAAAAGTCTGAGAGTGAACACTCAGAACCTGAGGAAGAAGATGATATTGCTTTGATGACTAGACAATTCATAAACTTTCTAAAAATGAAGCAAAAGAGACGCCAGCAATGGAATAGAGGTAAATTCAACAGAAATGGTAAGGTTTCTAATGAAGTGATTTGTTATGAATGCAGGAAACCAGGTCATATCAAGACTGATTGCCCAAAACTCAAAGACACTCCTAACAAGGAGAACATAGAGGAAAAACCAATTGTAAAGAAGGGTAAGAAGAAGTTTCAAAGAGCTTTTTGGGTGGACTCAGCTTTAGATTCATCCGAGACTAAAAAGGAAGAAGAAGTCACCAATCTTTGCTTGATGGCAGATAACATAGATCAAACAGATCAAGAAGATGGTTGCTCTCACACAAGACCTCGTGGGAGCATATGGTACATGGACAGCGGATGTACCATATGATTGGAAATTTGAAAAACTTTTTCATAGACAATGTGTTATTAGTTGAAGGCTTAAAACATAATTTGTTAAGCATAAGTCAGCTATGTGATAAGGGATATAATGTAAAATTTTTACCTACTAGCTGCATAATAAGCCTAAATGGGAAAGATGTTTTAAATGGAAAAAGGGTAAACAATGTTTATATACTAGATTTAAATTGTATTCAATCTCCTACTTCTTTTTGTTTGAAAACTATTTTTGATGAATCATGGCTTTGGCATAGGAGACTTTGTCATTCTAGTATGAAAAACCTTAAGAGAATTACCCAAAAGAACTTAATGAGAGGTATACCAAAATAAGACTTTACTAAGGATCACCTTTGTGAAGCATGTCAATTAGGAAAACAAGTGAAGTCCTCTTTTCAGTCCAATAAGGATCTTAGGACTAGTAAACCATTGAAAATTTTACACATGGATCTTTTTGGACCAGTAGGAACTGTAAGTCTAAGAGGGAAGGTATACAGATTTGTTATAGTTGATGATTATTCAAGATTCACTTGGGTTAGATTTCTATTTCATAAGAGTGAATCATTTGAGGAATTTAAATATTTTTCGATTTGGATTCAAAGGAAATTAGGGTGTGAAATAATTTCTATACAAAGTGATCATGGAGGAGAATTTGAAAATGAAAGATTTGAAAATTTTTGTAAAGAGAAAGGAATTGATCATAATTTTTTTGCACCTAGAACCCCTCAACAAAATGGGGTAGTCGAAAGGAAAAATAGAACATTAATAGAAGCCGCCCGAGCAATGTTGGCAGAATACTCACTTCTTAAATATTTTTGGGCTGAGGCGGTTAGCACTGCATGTTATGTTCTGAATAGGGTGAATGTGAGATCGAATTTAAATAAAACACCCTATGAGTTGCTAAAAGGTAGAACACCTAATTTGTCTCATTTGCATATTTTTGGTTGCAAGGTGTTCATTCATAATAATGAAAAATCTGCCTTAGGAAAATTTGATCCGAAATCAGATGAAGGAATTTTTGTTGGATATTCAAGTGTTGGAAAATCTTATAGGGTATTCAACAAAAGAACTTTGGTCATTGAAGAAACCACACATGTTGTATTTGATGAATCTGGAAATTTAGAAGAGCCAAATGTTATTGAATATAAGATTGAGGATAACTCTCAAAAAATTGATAGAATAAATTTGAAAGAAAATGTGGAAGAGAATTTAGAAATAGAAAACCCTTTTCCTAGAGATTTGAGATTTTCTAAAAATCACCCAAGGGAATTGATTATAGGTGAACCTAGTGATGGTGTTAGAACTAGGCGTGGATTAAACAAGGAAGTCAATCATTCAGCCTTTATTTCAACTATTGAACCCACTAATGTTGATCAAGCACTTTCTGATGAATTTTGGATATTGGTCATGCAAGAAGAGTTGAATCAATTTGTAAGAAATAAAGTTTAGGAATTAACTTCAAGGCCAAAAGTTCAAAGTATTGTTGGAACTAAGTGGGTGTTCAAAAATAAAATTAATGACTCTGGAATAGTCATTAGAAATAATGCTAGATTAGTTGCTAAGGGGTATAATCAAATTGAAGGAATTGATTTTGAGGAGACTTTTTCCCCTGTAGCTAGACTTGAAGCAATTAGGGTTTTACTAGCCTTTGCCTGTTTTAAAGGATTTAAATTATTTTAAATGGATGTGAAAAGTGCCTTTTTAAATGGGGTAATTGAAGAAGATGTTTTTGTAGAACAACCTCTAGGGCTTGAAAATTCTAAATACCCAAATCATATTTTCAAGTTAAAAAAGGCATTATATGGATTAAAACAGACACCTAGGGCTTGGTATGAGAGGTTGAGCACCTTAATACTTGAAAGATCTTTTTAAAAAGGAAGTGTGGATACAACTCTCTTTTTAAAGAAATTTGGAAAGGAAATACTCATTATTCAAATTTATGTGGATGATATCATTTTTGGATCTTCAAATAAAAATCTTTGTGATGATTTTTCTAAAACAATGAGTAGTGAATTTGAGATAAGTCTAATGGGAGATTTAAATTACTTTCTAGGTTTTAGCATTATGTAACTTGAGAAAGGTACATTTCTTAGTCAAACTAAATATGTTAAGAACATCCTCAAAAAATTTGAAATAGACAATGCTAAACCTGTTAGTACACCAATGAGTTCCTCAGTTCAGTTGGATAAGGACCTTAAGAGAAAATATGTTGATCAAAAGAAATTTAGAGGGATTATTGGATCTTTACTTTACTTGACTGCTAGCCGACCATATATTATGTTCAGTGTTTGCTTATGTGCTAGATTTCAATCAGATCCAAAAGAATCACATTTGACAGCAGTGAAAAGGATTTTAAGATATTTACTATGACTCAGAACTTAGGAATTTGGTATCCTAAGTTTAGCTCTTCATTTGAAATTATTGGTTATTCAGATTCTGACTTTGTAGGCTGTAGGGTGGATAGGAAAAGCATTTCTAGAACATGTCAATTCATTGGAAATTCATTAGTTTCATAGTCTAGTAGAAAACAAAATTCAGTGGCCCTATCTACTGCAGAACCAGAATACATTGCATTAGGAAGTTGTGTGGCACAAATACTTTGGTTAAAACAACAGTTGATTGTGATAATACTAGTGCTATTTGCATTTCAAAAATCCTATTCAACATTCAAGAACAAAACACATTGATATAAGGCATCATTTCATAAGGGATCATGTATCCAAGGGAGAAATTGAACTTATCCATGTTTCAACTGAAAATCAACTTGCAGACATTTTTACAAAACCTTTAGCCTTTGATACTTTCAGTGCATTAAGAAGAAGGCTTGGTGTAATTGATTTAAATACTTAAATAAAAATATTTTTGCAACATTGATGTTTTGTTTTCGTAGTTTATGTTTTTATGATTTTATTTTTATGATTATTATTTGTTCTTGAGTGATTTTTATTTAGAGTCTGTACATTTGTCATTATTTATTGTGTTTTGTGTGTTTATTTTGGTTTTCTTTGATAAAAATACAAAAAATTCAAAAATTTTGTGTTAATTGTCCGGGACGAAAATTTTTTCATACTGGAGGATGTGTGTAAAATGTCAATCTGCTTGATTTCAAATCGTCTTAAGAGAAGTTTTTAATGTAGTTCGTCTGTACGATCCTCACGATCGTCCGGGACAAAATATTTTTTCTCAACCGTCGGGATGATTGATTGCAGCAGTTGAATGGATAAGACAATTTTTATTATAAATTTCATCCGTACGAACCTTTGGTTCATCCAAACGAACAGATGTCGATTCATAGCGGGGGACGATTTTCAACTGCCACTAAAATGAATTAAATTTTGATCATCTGTATGAACACGTATTCGTCTGTACGATCGTCTTGGTCAAAAGTCTATTCGAAAAGACGCTTCAAAAATTGTGTGTTTACGAAAAGTCATTATTTTTTAAACTCATTAATTCATCCATATGAAATATTTTCGTACGGGACGAATTTAATTCATACGGGATGAACGAAAATTTTGTCTGGTACGAACAATCGTTCTTCTTTAAAATTAACAGCAATTTTTACTAAATAGTCACTCTCACACATCTCTTTCAAAGCTTTTATATTTTCAATTCCTTCAATGGCAAGTTCTAGCAAGCGCCAAAAGACTTTGGCTAAGGGTCCTCCTAGGAATACATCCGAAAACTTCCTGTCTAGAGAAAATGAAGAATCTTTTCCTAGGTTTTGCCTCTGCAAAAATCACCCCATCTAGAGTTATCCTACAGGATCAACTAACATTTAAGGTAATGCACTTGTTTGCCTCTACCCAATTTAGTTTAATCCTCACTCTAGTCCATTTCTACAATAAAGAAACCTTTCACTACTTCTTGGCAAACATGTCATTCAACTCTGACCATTCTGTCATCAGTTCTTTTGTTTTCAAAAAGAAAGTTGAAATCACCAAGGATGACTTTGGTATTTTTCTAAACTTAAGGACTGAAGGCTTAAGAGCACACACTTTAACCAACTCAAGTTTTTATTGGACAGAAGTTAATCGTGTGATTAGAGATAGGAGAACTAAGGATCATTTGCCTAAAGTTTCAACCTTAGTGCGTGATGCCCGTATCATCCAGCATGTGTTAAGAACTTCCATTATACCTAAAGCTGGTGATAGAATCAACATCACTCCTCTTCTTTCTACTATTACCTACTTGATTATGACTAGACAACCTATAGATGAGGCCCAACTCCTAATTAACTACATTTATGGTCTCTCTGAAATTGGTCATGTTGATCATAAAAGGAAGAAGAACATAGCTTTAGGACAACTGATTGCTTATATTTTGGAGAAGAAGTATGAATTAATTCATCCTGAACAAGACTTTGAAGAACCAATCTACTACAATGATGCATCCTTTAGAGCTATCTTCAATAAGGACGAGCCCAGCAAAACTCATGTAGTTCTAAGTGAAATAAAAGAAGAAGAAGGACCTTCACATGCTGCTGGACCAAATTATGAGGATTTGGCTCAAAGATTTGAAAATTTAGAGGCTCATTTTGATCAAAGATTTGATCAAATTGAAATTCATCTGCAGCAGCAAGATTTTCAACACAATCAGGATATGGGATATATGCGTGAACAAATAAATGCCATTAATACCAACATGTTCACGATAAGTAGTTACTTCAGCTTTTTTGGTGCAGCACCACATCCTCCTCCAGATCAGGGTTCATCTGAGTGATTTGTTCAGTGTTTGTTCAGTGTTTGCTCTATGTTTGTTCTGTACTTCAGTATTGTTATTGTGTTAGTGATTTCCTTTTGTGTGTTATTTTTCCATGTTTTAGTTGTGGTAATATTAATATCAAAGAGTTTAAATTGTAATAGTTTTATCCGATATCAATATAAGTTTCAATGTTTTTGTTGTTAAATGTTTTAGAAATGTGTGTTAGACTTTATGACATTCATTTTATTTTAATCTTAATAGTGCTTTATAAAAAAAAAAAAAAAAAAAAAAAAAAAAATCTTAATAGTGCTTTATTTAACTTGTAAATTTAAATTAATTTCATTAGAAAATATGATTTTTCTAAATTTAAGACATGCTTATAACTTGATATACTTAGAATTTTGAATTCCATGTCTCTTATTTAGACTACATTATCTTGGTATTATTATTATAATTTAGATGTTTTCTTATTTTGTATTTCTCTTTTTAATTAGTATTTATGCACTTAGAAAAATTTGAAATTTTAGATTATTGATTTTGGAAAGAATTCAAATACTCTTGAAAATTATACAAATGTACAAAAATTAAAAATAAATGTGCAAAAAAAAAAAAAAAAAATTTGCAATGACAAAAAGAGGCACAAAATAAGCCCAAAGTAAAAAGATGCACAAAAATGTGCTGGTATAAAAAATTGAAAAAGATGTGCAAAGCACCACATGTGGTAATTACTTCTTTCCAAACTCTTTTTATCTCTTAATTCAAGTTGATCTAACATTCATTTATAATTTAAATTGAAATTTGAAATATAATTTTCTTTATCTTCATGTCTAAATTAGCACATGCCTTTGACAAATTCTTATTATTCTCTAAGTTATATCACTTCTTAAATTATATAAAATTTTATGATATTTCAAATGCTTTTTATTTTATTTACATATCTTATCTCAATCACTTTCAAGCTTAAAATATAAAATGAATTTCATAATTCTGCTTACATTTCTAGCATTCTTTTCTTCTTCACTTTTTGATGTTGTCAAAAAGGGAGAGAAATTATTTGTTGTGTCTTGTGTATTTTTTTATTATTATTATTTGTTTTGGTTTTTGTTTTGTGTTGTATAAAAAATTTTGTAAAACAATTTTTTTTTTTCAAATGCTTCCTTATTTTCATGAGTTCATCATTTCAGGGGGAGTTTAGGATATTCTTAAATTTTCAAGTAATACAAACAATAATTGTTTTGCCATCATCAAAAAGGGAGAGATTGTTAGAAAAGTTATTATTTGCATGTTTTACATTCTTGTAACTTGTATAGTTTTGATGATTCCAAATATTATTGTTTTATATGTTGTTCTCTCCTAACATTTTTTGGAAGATTTGTTTTAGCTCTAGTGTGTACTAACATTTCAGGAAAATCAACTCCAAGATATGAAGACTTGTAATCAAATTCAAAAAATATTCATAAGTTTTGAAATGAGAGGGAGTGATTGTAATTTAGTGAAAAATCACATAGTACACACTTGGGGAATAATTTTTGTAAACTGATCGTACGAGACGAACATAGTTTGTACGGGACGATCATGTCAATTACCCCTAAGAAGAGCAATGGATCGAACAGGCGGGGAGAAAATTTTTCTAAGTACTAATCGTTCATGACGAATTTAATATTCGTCCCGGGATGAACTTCTCGGGATTCTCACTTGCACTGTTCGTCCAGACAAAAAATAAGGTTCGTACTTGTACGAAACTCTTTATATAAGATCGAACATGACGAAATAAATTTTCGTCCCTGGACGAAACTCTCTGTATGAGATCGTACAGGACGAAATAAATTTTTGTCCCTGGACGACACTCTTTGTTTAAAATCATCCCAGGATGAAACCCGTTCGTCTCAGGATGAACTGAACCGACTTACGTCAGTTGGTTACGTCCTGAAGAATTTTGGGAAACCGACCTATGAAATAACTGTTTCGTATCGGACGAACTTTGTTCATACGGGACGATTAGGGTATACGAACATAATTCGTACCAATATACATAAGGTTCATTTTCCGACAATTTAAGTAAAATCGTCCAGGACGATCCACGATCGTACGGGACAATCCATTGCGTATAGAATTGAAAACTTACAGTTTTTGGGTAATTTTTCTTATCTTTTGTATAAATAGTTCAAATTTGACTGCCACCCAATCTTTTTGCTCATTGAACTTTGTGCCTATTGGAAGAAGAGTAAAGGAAAGAGTGAGAGAGAGCATTCAAAGAAGGATTTCTACCACTGGAGCGTAAAGGCTTCGCTTGATGATTCAAAGGTAAGATTTCCAACTTGTGATTTGAGATTACATCACTCTTTTTCTTTCTTCCTTCTAGATTTCTAGTGAGAAGATCTGTCAAGGAGATCCGGTTCTCTGCCGACACTAGGAGAGTGTGAATAGCCAAAGGGTTCTCTTCCCATACTATAAGTGTGAAAGGACGAAGGGTTCTCTGCCCATACTAGAAGAGTGTGAAAGGACGAAGGGTTCTCTGCCCACACTAGGAGAGTGTGAAAGGACGGATGGTTCTCTGCCAACACTGGGGATTGTGTAAAAGGACGACGGTTCTCTGCCGCACCGGGTAGTGGTGAAAAGAGTGTTTGCAAAGGCTTCTCCACCTTGCTGTGGGTGCAAAAGGAGAGACACTATTGGTATTAGTGCAATACTCAGAGGGTTCCTCTGGGGAGTGGATGTAGGTCTGGTTTAGACCGAACCACTTTAAATCTTGTGTCGTTTACTTTACTGCTTTTTATTTTCCGCATTTTTCTTTTGTTTTAAAAAATTTATGGTTGAAAAACTTTTCTATAAAAATTTCATTAAAAGTTTAATTTCGGTTCAACTAAAATTTAAAAGAGGGTTAAGTTTTAAAAATACCAATTCACCCCCCCCCCCCCCCCCTCTTGGTAGCTTTGAGACATTAACTTAGGTCTAACAACCTATTCACTAGACTCAACAATATGTTATGCTTAGCATCCTGCAGATTAAGGTGATTCTTAATTTGATCAAAGCATTGACCAAAATGAGTTTCCATTTTGTCAAATTGCTGGACCATTTCTTGATAGAAGTTCTAGTCAGGTCCAAGTGTTAGTGCAAATGCTACAGTAGGAGCTTCCCTTTCTTCCTCATAATTATCTCCCTCAAAACTTTGATCCCTCCCAAAGAGTGTTAAAAAAGAGGCATCTAATAAAGTTAATAGGAAGTTCAATGGGAGGATCAGGATGAACAAGATTGTACTTCTTCTCTAAGATGTAGGCAACTAAATATTATAAGGCCACATTTTTTTCTCTTATTATGAGGAAGTCCAATATCAAAAAGCTTGTAAATATAATATATGATAATTTGGGATTCATCAAAAGGTTTTTTAGTCATAATCAAATAGGAGATTGTGGATAAAAAAGAAGTTAAGTTTATGTGATCACCAGCTTTAGGAATGATAGAGGTTCGCAAGACATCCTGGATAATCTGGGCATTTTGATTGAGAGTGTACACACGAGATAGATAACTAACTTGGGCAACACCTTTAAGAGTTTGATTTATTTCTGACCAATTAAAGTCGGCTCTACAGGTTAAGGTGTGCATTCTAATTCTTAGGTTTTAAGGTGGAGGAAGTTGTCTAAGTCTTTCTTAGTGATTTCTACACGGTGCTTGAAAACATATGAGGTAATCCTTGTGTGGTCTTGGTTTACCTTCATGTTAGCCATAAAAATTTGAAAGGTTTTACAGTAGTAAGTGTAAATCAAGGTAAGGATGATTGAAAATTGGGTTGAGGCAAACAAAGGCAAGATTAAAAAGTTGATATCACTTTGGATAAGGAAATGGGAAGAGGTTATTTTGGCAGCAAAATACCTATCATATGCATCTATTATATTTGGAAAGAAAATTGTCATCCCTACCAGATCTAGAGCATGATCCCTTAGAGGTGTGAGGTCTTTTGATACTACTAGCCATTTCTAAGATTTAAACTCGAGAAGGTTTGGAATAGATGAGAATGTGAAGAAAAACTTATCCAAGACCCTTCTATTTATAGAAAAAAATCGTACAGTACAAAATTCAGATCGTACGTATGATTTTAAAATCGTACGAGATGAAAAGATTTTCATACATACAAATGAATATAACCAAAAATGAAAAAACTTTTCATAAAAAGCTATTTATGAGATGTTCTTTTGTATAGGTTTTTTGACCAAACAATCATACAAATGAATACGTGTTCATCCAGTATGATCAGAATATTAAAGATTGATTAATGACGGTTAGGTTCATCTCTAAGAGAAACTGATAATAGAATTATACAGACGAAATGCAATTTTGTACATTTGATCTATAATCAATAACTGCCTTTTCTGGAAAACTATCCCAAATCATATAGATGAAATAGCACATAACGTACAGTACGATGACATCAGTGTACAATATGAAAAATAATGAAAAACTTAGTTTGTGTGCACAACTCAAAAAACTATTATTTACATATTATATAATTTGTACAATACAAAAAAAATTCGTACAGTATAAAAAGAATACTTAAAACAAGACATAATTAACAGAAAATCTTTTCAAACAAAATGACATGCTTCCAGTAAAATAAAAAAACAAATCAAAAAACACAATGAAAATATCTGCAAGTTCATTCTCAGTAGCAACGTGATGCAATTCAATTTCTCCCTTAGCTACACGATCTCTAATGAATTAATGCCTTATGTCTATATGGTTGGTTCTAAAATATTGAATAGGATTCTTTGAAATACATATGGCACTAGTATTATCACAAAAAATCAAAATTATGCCAATATAAAATCCTAAATCAATTAATTGTTATTTTAACAAAGAACTTGTGCACACAACTACCTAAGAAAATGTATTTTGCTTTAGTAGTAGAAAGGACTACTGATGTCTATTTTCTACTGGACCAAGAAACTAAAGAGTTTCCAATAAATTGACAAGTTTCAAATATACTTTTCCAATCAACCCTACATCCTTCAAAATCTTAATCAGAATATCCAATGATTTTAAAAGAAGACTATGCTTAGGATACTAAATTCCTAATTTTTAAATTCCCAAAAGATATCTTAGAATTCTTTTAAATGTGTCAAATATGATTCCTTTGTATCAGGTTGGAATCTAGCACACAAATAAATATTGAACATGATATATGGTCTTCTAGCAGTCAAATAAAATAATAATCCAATTATTACTTTAAATTTCTTTTGATCAACAGATTTTCCCTTAGGGTCATTATCTAACTACACTGAGAAACTCATTGGTGCAGTCACTAGTTTAGCATTATCTATTTTATATTTCTTGAAAATGTTCTTAATATACTTTGGCTGACTAAGAAAAATTCCTTCCTTATTTTGCTTTATATTAAAACCAAGAAAATAACTCGAATCTCCCATCAAACCCATCTCAAATTTACTACTCATTAATTTTGAAAAATCATCCCAAAGATTTTTATTTAATGATCCAAACAAGACATCATCAACATATATTTAAATAACGATTATGTCATGTCCAATCCTTTTCAAAAAGAGAGTGGTGTCCACACTTTCTTTCATAAATGATCTCCCTAATAGGAAAGTGCTTAATCTTTTATATCAAGCCCTAGGTGCTCGTTTTCATATATACAATATCTTTTTCAATTTAAACACATGATTAATGTATTTAGAATTTTTAAAACCTAAAAATTGCTCAATATAAATATCCTCTTGTATCAACCTATTTAGAAAGGTGCTCTTAACATCCATTTGATATAATTTAAAACATTTAAAATAAGCAAAGGCTAATAAAACTCTAATTTCTTCAAGTTTATTTATAGAGGCAAAAGTTTCTTCAAAATCAATCCCTTCTATTTGATTATACCCATTGGCTACCAATCTTACCTTATTTATAATCACAACTCCTAAATCATTCATTTTATTTTTGCACATTCACTTAGTTCCGATAATACTTTGATCCTTAAGCCTTTCAATTAATTCCTAAACATTAGTTCTAACAAATTGATTTCATTCTTCTTGCATAGCCAAAATTCAAAACTCATCTAAAAGTGTTTGAATTATATTAGTGTGTTCAACCATCAATATAAAGGCAGAATTATTCACTTCTTTGCTAAGTCCATACCTAATCCTAGCACCCTCACTGGGTTCACCTAAATCAATTCCTTAGGGTGATTCTTAGAAAATTTCCATTCTCTAGACAAAGGGTTTTGTTTTTCAACATCTTGTTCCAAATTTGTCTTTTCAATTTCTTGGGAGATATTTTCAATATATTCTTTTTCCAACTTTGGCTCTTTCAAAATTCTAGATTCATCAAAAACAACATGTGTAGTCTCCTCAACTATTAAAAATCTCTTTTTAAAAACTCTATAAGATTTTTCGACACTAGAATATCCAAGAAAAATTCCTTCATCTTAATTAGAATTAAATTTTCCTAAAGGAGTTTTATCATTATTATGAATAAACATTTTACATTCAAAAACATGTAAATGTGAAAGATTTGATGTTCTACCCTTAATAAGTTCATAAGGCATCTTATTCAATTTTAATATATTGTTCACTTATTCAGAACATAACAAACTGTACTAATCATTTCAACCCAAAAATATTTTGGAAGTGAGTATTCTACCAACATGGCTCTAGTGGCTTCAATTAATGTTTTGTTCTTTCTTTTTACTTCACCATTCTAAAATTGTGATTAATTCCTTTCTCTTTATAAAAATCTAAATTTTTTTCATTTTTAAATTCTCCTCCACGATCACTTTGAATTGATAAAATCTTACACCCTAATTTCATCTGAATCTAAGTATAAAAATTTCTAAATTTCTCCAATGATTCACTCTTATAAAATAAAAATTTAACCCAAGTGAATCTTAAAAAATTGTCAACTATAATAAATTTAAATACTTTACCTCCTAGACTTACAGTGCTAATAGGTCCAAAAAGATCCATGTGAATGATTTCAAATGGTTTGCTAGTTCTAAGATCCTTAATGGAATGAAATAAGAACTTCATATATTTTTCTAATTGGCATGCATCACAAAGGTGATCCATAATAAAGTCTAGTTTGGGTATTCCTTTAACCAATTATTTTTGGGTAATTTTTCATGATTGCATGACAAAATCTCCTATGTCATAATTATGATTCATCAGTAATTATTTTAATACTAAAGGAATTATAAGATTTAATAAAATGAAAATCAAGTATGTACACATTATTTTTCCTTTTTCTATGCAATACATTAATTCCATTTTGGCTTATTATGCATCTAGTGGGAAAAAAAATTTACACTATAATCTTTATCACATAAGTAACTAATATTTAACAAGTTATACTTTAATCCTTCTACCAAAAAGAAATTTTCAATGAAATAATTATTCAAAATTCCAATCATACCTGTGCCTACCATTTTTCTAGTGTTATTGTCTCCCAGTATAATCTTGCTTCCATTCCTAGTTTCCAATTATATAAATTGTGTCGTATGTCTTGTCATATGCTTCAAACATATGCTATCTAGGTACAAAATACTCTCATGAGATTGGTTGACTTAAAAAATATTAATTTTCTTTGGGAAAGAATAACTTTTGGAATTATAGTTTTCAAATCGAACACATCATTATGAATAGCATATCACCTCATGAGGTGAATATACCATTCCCTAATGGGTTTAAATTTTAGAACTTTAAATTTATCCGGATTATCATAGTCAACTCAAGAAAATACAACGTACAACCCCTTTGGATTAAAATGATGTTTAATCGAATGTTCAACTATAATAATTTGGATAAGGTTTTATAATCAAAATCTTGATAATAGAATGATATATCTTCCCAAGGAAAGAGAATATCATCTACGATCAATCAGTTGAAAAAGGAGATAACGATCATTAAATTTTAATTTTTCCAATGATAATTAATTAAAGTTTTGAAAAACTTGATTTTGATAATCTTGTCTGAGTTTCTAAACTCCTATGAATGGAAGCCCTCGTAGTTAATTACATCATAGGAAACTAAAATTTCCTACAAATACTCTCGGTAAAAATAGCGTTAGAAATTTTATTTAGTTTTTCAAAGCTCAATATCAAAGGATGTAAGGGTTGGAAATTCAACAAGGATTGGATAAAAGTTGAATACTTATTTCTGGAGTAAAAGGACGAAGACTAGGAGTTACTTGGGATTCTTAAATAAATAAGATGTGCCCCAGTCTATCCTAAGTATTGGGCTTAAATTTGATTAAAAGAGACATTAAGTTAAATTATCAATTTTATTAGAAAGTTGGGATTAGATTCCCAAAGGTTGAGGTTTTATGGCTCGAGCCTGTCTCAGAACCTAAGTATAAATTGGGTACTTAAATTAGTAACCTGAACCTAGCTAATGTAATGTAGATCTGGACTTACCTCAGCCTGGATTGGGAAGCCAACTAAACCACCTAGGCGCTTTAAAAATATGTATCCGATCATTAATGAAAGAGTGGTTAAGGATGTTAATCAGATTGAGTTTAAAGTAAGTGGGGCTAACAACTATAATAGATCCAAATTGACCCCTTTGACTTATGTTGGGTATTGATGCTTAAAAGTAAAATGCAATTAAGTTTTAGAATCATTTAGATTTATTTCTAATGCGATGCATGTTAGTTGACTCGATTAAATATTTAAATTTGAAATGAAGCAATTTTAAAAATGCTTAAAAATAGGTTTTATCGTAAAGATGCTCAGATCCACTTGACAGAACTGCACCCTCATAGGCCATGTGGTCTGCCAAAACCCGTAGATAGGGAGGTGCCTAACAAAAGGAAAGAAGATGCAGCAAAATGTTATGCGAACTCTCGGCGATCTCAGTCTTACTTCTTAAAACATTAAAATTTCTATGTTGACTTAAAAATTTTTATTTTGATTAAAGTTGAATAAATTTTTAATGAAAGCTTATGAGCCTATGATCAGATTCCAGGCTAAAACAAATACAGCATGCAAATCAAAAGACTAAAAAAATAAGTAGTTCTACTGCGCAATCAATTAAATTAAATGCTCAAATTGAATGTCCATGTGGCAACTGCCACTTAATATTACATCTCATAATTACAGAAAAGTAAAGTGGTTGGGAACCACTGACAACAACCCAGATTTTAACTCCTAAAAGACAAGTGACTTTGAGAATTGGGATTCTTCTCGTCTTCCACTTCTTTATCTTCTCATGAGCTTCTTGATCCAACGATTCCGGATATCCAAATAAAAAGAAACTCCTCCTCGAAGGTGGTGTTACCTTTTCTCTTTAGATATTTAAAAGACATCCTGATTTGGATCTCTAAATAGAGAGGGACTCTCCCCTGAGGGATGTCGCATCCTCTTTGGATTCCAAATTGGATGTTCAATGTCCCATCTCAACTATTCACTTTAAATATTTACAACTCAATTGAATTTAAACTACATTGGATATAAAAGAAAAATCTAGACTCAACAACATTCAAGGTTATTCTAATAATCAACAATTAATTAATCCCAAGCAGTTAATATTTAAAAATTAAAATGCATAATTATAGTTACACTTTGCCATGCTCTTTTAATTTAAAGGGGGTCTTAAGCGTAGCAAGCACTTGTACAAACTATAATAATATTATTTTTTTTATTTAATGCCCCATTCACTTTAATTTCCCTGTATAAGTATGGCTACCTGCAAAAGATTGAAATAGTATAAAGCGTTCCTAACCTTAGGAT
Source organism: Dendrobium huoshanense (assembly GCA_016618105.1). Taxonomy (NCBI): domain Eukaryota; kingdom Viridiplantae; phylum Streptophyta; class Magnoliopsida; order Asparagales; family Orchidaceae; genus Dendrobium; species Dendrobium huoshanense. The sequence continues at coordinate 23,328,075 of CM028342.1, forward strand.
AGATCTAATGCACAATCAAACATAGAGTGCATAAATTAAATAAATAATCATAATAAACTAAGCTAGAAAACACCATGTACTAAAAACTCAAAAATCCTGCACACCATAGAAAAGTAAACACTGGCCCAGCCTAGATTTAGAAGTGGTGGCCTAGCAAACCATCTAAAGTGTGTCAGTAAGGCTGTGTGTTTTGAATATGTCTTAAATAGGATCATTAGTTAAAGTTGTTTGAGGTTTGATTGGTCGGAAGGCTTAAGGGAAATATTTAATTAAAGTTTAAGTATTAAAGATTTGAAATTGATTTTGAGAATGTTTTTTTCATTAGATACCAATTTTTTTTCTCACCAAGGCAGTGAAGTTTATTTCACCTTTCTTTGGCCAAATTTAATAGCCTCGTAAGCCTAGCTTACCCAGTGGTACCCGATATGATTAAGTGATTTGATTTAAGGTTTAAAAGTTAATGAATTTTAATTAAAATTGATCAATTGTTAATTTTAAGGTTAGTTAATAATTTTTGGACTTTTAGATTGATTTTTGAATTTTTAGATTATTTAATCATTTAATTTAGGGGTCAAATGTTGACTTTTTGATTAAGCTCAAATTCTAGAAAGTTAATATTTTATTAAAATATTATCCCTTAAGATGAGTTGTTAGATACTAAGTTTGCTAGATTTATATTTTTTATAATTAGTTATGAAGGTTTGAAGTTTTAACTTGATTTTGACAAAAGTTTGACCGGATTATTGATTTTTTTATTTTGATTTTTTTTATATGAGTTGAATGCCTTTGAGTTAGTTTAATTTGTAATTTTTTGTAATTAGTTATGAATTTTCAAAGTTTAAACAATTTATTTGAATTATTAAATTATTTTAATTAAGGGCCTTTTGTTGATTTGAATTCAAATGGACTCTGAACTCCTTGAAATCAGCTCCAAAGGTCAGGAATGACCTAAGGAGAGATTCTCAAGTGTTTGAGAATTTTATAGAATTTTTAATTATTTTTAATTAATTAAATTAATCAAATATTAAATTTTAATTAAAATTAAATTAAGCTTAAATTTACTATCAAATCAAAAGAATTTTATTTTTCTTAAGTTAAAAATTGAATTATGGTCAGTTTGAAGTATTGTTTAGAATTTTTGGATTTAAATTTGATTTGTTAGAATTTTTGGAAGTTTTAAATGCTTAATTAAGGATCTAATCTTTAATAAATTAATTAAGAGACTTAATGAGTTTTAAAATGTCTAGAAATTTTACTATGAGCTTGAGATGTCGCTTTTTGAATTTTTAAAGTTTTAAGTCAAAAGGATGTGAATCCTAATTTTTTAAAATTAATCTAATTTTTCTAGCCCATAGTCCTTAATTATTGTCTTTAATAATGTCACTAAATTTAGTATGTTTGAATCAAGGTTTGTCTAACCCTTGGACTTAACATACATAGATGAACACATAACATTCATAATCAAATCCTAGATCTAGGTGAGCCTTAAGACTAGGTGGTGTGTACTTCTTAAGCATGCAAAGACTAAACTTGATTAACTTTAAATAAAATCTTGATTAGTGAATAGTTAAAATACAACTATGCACTAATCATTCTCCATGATTTCTATTCAAGTATGCTCAAACTATGCTTAAAATTTTATAGGATCTCACAAAGTTAAGGATTTAAATTCATATAGTTTTAAAAAAGATTTAAAGTAGATATATACATCAATTCCTGACATTTGGAGCTATATGGAGTCTAAAAGAATCATAGGCTATGGGAAGGTCCTAGGGCTTAGATTGATCTTAAGTTCTAGATTGGTCTGGAAGAATCCTAGTGTCTATAGTAGATCCTAAGGTCTGGAGTTTAGAAGGATCCTAGGACCTAAAATAGATCCTAAGGTCTAGATCTAGGAGAATCCTAGAGTTTAGAGTGGTCTGGAGGCTAGATTGATTTGGAGTCAGAATTGATTTGGAGTCCAGAAAAAGTCCTAGTGACCTTAAACAAAAATGAGGTCAACAAATGGACCCCCAATATATGTACTACAATGAAGTTTTAGTGCACATATTGGTGTTGACTAAATTGATAGGTCAAGTTTGGAATTTTGGTCCTAAGGAAGGGTGAAGTTAATCCCTGGGGAATCAGTGGTTTTAATTGATATTAGAGTAGTTCCGAGGAAAACGTACTCTAGCACTAGTGAGTCTGGACCTAATGGGAGGAGAGAACCTAACATTAAGGAGAAGAAGTCCACGGTGATCATATAGGAAGGAAGAATCTCTAACTACAGAGGATCAAATTTGAATTGATACTAGGGTAATGCCACGAGGGGCGTACTCCACCACTAGTAAATCTAACCTAAGGGAGGAAAGAACCTATCCTTAAGGAAAAGAAGGCTAAAATTAAGGGATTTGAAGTTGAAAGTGAAACTGGGGAGTCTAATCCTAGGGGAAAGAGAACACCTAATCCTAAGGAGAGAAAAGCTAGATGGTCTCAATGGGAAGAAGTGTTTGCTTCCCATCGAGATCGGACCTAAAATTTTTTATTTTGAAGCTATAATCGTGTCGTAGAGGACGTTATCCACCACTAGAAGATCTAATCCTAATGAGTGAAAGCACGATGTCTTATATTGTTGACCTCATTTTTATATGAGGTCACTTGGACCAATCTTGACCCTAAATCAATTCAACTTTCAAACAAATCTAGACTCTAGGATCCTCCTAGAATACATACCCTAGGATCTACTCTAGACCCTAGGATTCTGCCAAAAAAATCTAGACCTTAGGATCTACTCTAGACCCTAGGACTCTTCTAGACTCTAAACCTTAGAATTTATTCTAATCCTAGAATTATTCTAGATTAATCTAAACCTTAAGATTTTTCTAGATCCTAGAATTATTCTAGATTAATCTAAACCTTAAGATTTTTTCCAGACTTTAGATTCTAGGATCCTCATAGACTTCAAACCCTATGATCAACTTAGGCCTTAAGAGTTACCTAGACTACAGATTAATCCAGACCTTAGGATGAATTTTGATCATAAATCAATCTAGACTTCAAATAAAACCTGACCTCAAGTCAATCCAGATCTCAATTCAATTCAAACCTCAATCAAAATACAGACTTTAATCCAGTTCAAAATCAAAACTCTAGTTCAAATCTTAATCCAACTTCACCCTATCTAATCACTTATAATCATCCCAAATGATCATAAGTGATTTAAACAATTCAAATCATATCAATCAGACTCAAAGCCCAAATAAAATCCAGAGTTTTAAATCAAAGTTCAAGGGCATAAGGCTATGTCCTAAAAGCCTTTTCCAGCAAACTTTCAAACACTTTAAAACTCAGTCAAAAGACCTCTGATTCAAAGTCTATCATTTGCAAAGTGATAAGACATGTCTCTGGAGGCTACCCTCCAAATTTGAGCCCATTCTGAGGTCTCTAACCCCAGAAACTAAATCAAAATCCAAAGGTTATAAAACTTTCAAATATTTATAGCCTATGCCACTGGACCTGCCACCTAGTGGGATCCTGACCTTAGAGCTTTCTCCAAAGCCTCCAATCACTTCCAGACCTTTAATTCTGACTTATTAAACATTAAAATATATTTTTATGGACCCACTTTGACCCCCAGTTGACTAGGGGTCAAAATGACCAAATTACCCCTAAACGGTTCAAATATCAATTTCAAACCAAATGACATCCGAATTGCTTGGAATCACTTCTAGCAATTTTCAATTATCAAATCAAATTTGTTGAGCTTGGACCCACAGTCTACCTCAACTTGGTTGACACAATCAACCTAAGTTGACCCAATGAGCCCTTAAGGGTCCAAATGGGCTATTCCAACCCATTTAACCAAATCAAGCCCTTTAAATTCTCAAGCTCACTTCAATGATTGATTTAAACATACACAAATCATTTGGAGTCAAGTCACCATAGATTTGACTTAGTCAAACTCTAAAACATAGTTAAACCTTCACACTACATATGCTTTTCCACTTGATTTTCAAACCCATTCATTTAAATATTCTCAATTCTATTCCATTCAGAGCTTTGAACATCTACCAAACCATAAAAAATCATACCATGGTCATTTTGACCAAATCATTCCATTTTGACTTGGTCAAACTTATTCAAGTTCCTTTAAATGCAATCAAACTCTAGCCTTTAAGCATATAAACCCCTCCAACCTATTTAACCAGCACTCAAGCTCCACCCCCTTTCCACCTTAGTAGTCAATTTGATTGTTGACTAGTCAACATATTCAAATTATCAAACAAATGGTTACAATGTTGCAAACCTATTTTTTATGTATTATGTTTTGATGATTGACAAACACTATTTCTCTTGGACTACTTGTTGCTTCTAACTTTTCAGGAATCGAAGATTGGACGATCAAGAAGGAGTCAAGTTCAGAATTGTGTAGGTTTCGGGTTGAGTCCATCTGTACCTTTTTTACCTTTTTTGAGTCCACTTGTAATGGTCAAGAGACTGATGCTAAGTAACCCTACACACACACACACTTGAGAGACTTAGAATTTCTATTTCTACTCATATCGGCCAGGACAATTTTTGGATCGGCCTGGACGATCAGCTTAAAACCGAAAGTCTAAATAAGGATTCTTAATTAAGGTAACCGACATTAACAGATCGTCCTGAAAGATACGTGTATTGGCCAGGATGATATTCTCAAAACAGAAAGAAATTGTCGCCATTGACAATTAAGGTATATGTTGACCTCATTATTCGAGGTCAATTTTTCCCAGAATCGACTCTAGTACCTAGGTTTTCGTAGCCTAGTGTAGATGTCACACCCGCAGGATTTCCCTTAGGTGGACACCTAATGACGTAGCACGGACTCAAACCTATCACTCAACTCGAATCGAAATCCATTCAATCCAATTTTTATTCAACTCCAAACAAACTCAAATCAAGCTCGATTTATGATTCGTCGATGTCGATCGACTCAATCTAATTCGGTTCTGATCAAATTGATATATCATTGGACTTAAAACAACTCACCAATCAAATCAAAATCAAATCAAATTAACTCAAATTGAATTCGATTTCAATGGCTCCGATTAACCCATTTTGACTCGTCACAAGTATATATATAATAATAATTGATACGTCGTCAAAAATTATCTTAATCGGCATGAATCTCGATGCAAAATCAAGTTTGGAAACTTCAAAAATTAATTAGGAGACCATCCAAACTCCGATTTCAGCAAACTTACAGTCGAACTGAGCGTCTCAGAGATACAAACCCAACGACCCAAAGATCAACCCAATCTGAGCCCAAATGAGTCCAAATCAAGGGCTCAAAGCACTGTTGGAAGGTTCAAACCGCAATTTGAGTTACCAAACAGTCTCCGATTTTGACGAGCTTATACTCGAATCGAACGGCTCGACGAGATGAATCCAATGAGCCCACGATCACCGAATTCCAAAATCATTAAGGCCTTCAAATGTCAACCGAACGGTCCACGGTCAAAGGGTTCAGCAACAACCCATAACCACCCACTCTCCCTCTCCCTCAACCCATAACCACCCACTCTCACTCTCCCTCAACCCAAAAAACGTCCAAGCCTCCCTCCTCTCATACATGACACGTTGAAGCCCCTCCTCTCATCTAATCTCCAGCCATAGGAACCCCAAATGAACCCCACTATGCCACGGCTTGTTCAACCAGAGGCAACAAAAAGTGGTTGGGGAGTTTAATGGCTGCAGTTCACGATCTAAGCATGAGAAATCCACACGAAGCCGCTCCATCGCTCCCTCCAGAGATCCAAGACAAAGAAAAGTGGTGAACTTCCTTTTCTTATTGATTCTTCTTCCACTCTTCTCCCTCTCATCATTTTTCATTTTTTTTTATGGATAATTTTTGTTGGATAGTTAGCCTATCAAATGAGGTTATTTAGTAAACGTTCATTCATTTTATGCATAAATTCCTGCACTTGTTTGGGTTGAGTATTATCCTATTTGTAAATGCTTATTCTTCAAGACTTAACTAGATAACCTCATGAATCATGAATGTGTTTATGGAAAAATCCATGTTGTTTGAAACTAACTTCTTTGTGTGTAAAATCTGCATAATACTATGGTTATTGTAGTTCATATCATGAGATGTATGCATAGATTGGAGGAAATTATAGCGTGATCTATTAAATGCATAAAATATGTTTGTGTTATTGTCTATTCAAGAATCCGATGAGTTTTGGTTAAATAAAAGTTAGTGGGAAAGCATATCTATGTTTTATTCCATTCATACTCCCAAGAGATGCATGAGTTTAAAGAATTTTCATAAATTTTATGCAAGGTTGTGTTGTGTTTGAAAGGTGAAATCTATGTATTTTAGAGAAGTTAAGTAAATGTGTAAAAGTATAGTACGATATTTTTGGGAGGGTGAAGTGGATGAATCTTGTAGTATTTACTTGTGTTGGGAAGTATACAAAGTGTATATTGAAGAGAAAGTGCATAGAGTATGGAAGATGAAAAGTATTTGTTTTGAAATATAAAGTAGGTGAGACGTGTGCATTTTTGGATAAGTTAAATAAATGTGGTAAAGTCTAATATGATATTTTTGGAAGATGAAGTGGATAAATCTTGTAGTGTATATATATTGGGAAGTATATGAAGTGTATATTGAAGAGAAAGTGTATAGAATTTGGAAGGCAAAAGGTATTTGTTTCAAAAGTGAAATTTGTGTATGTTTTGAAGAAGTAGAATTTTTGTATAAGAAAAGTAAGGTGTGTGTGTATCTTTTAGAAGATGAAAAGATGTGTGTTTGTGGGAAGTAACTTGTGTGTGTTTTTGAAGGATAACATATGTGAATTTAGAAGAGTAAAATGCTTGTTTTTGTGAAAAATGTGTGTTGAAAGGTGGAATTTGAGATGTATTGGAAAAGGGAGAAATGTATGTTTGAAAATTAAAGATGTATGGTTTTGTAAAGTGAGTTTTGTGTGATTTGGAAAGGTGAAAAGTGTAGATTTTGAAGGGTGATGCTTATGGAAGACGAAAAGTAAACTGTTTTGTGTGTAAGTATTAAAGGTGAAAATATATGTTGAAAAATTACAAAGTGTACTTCCAAAAGTAAAGGTTCCAAAAAGACATTCAACAAACTGGTGTTCAAGCCCGAAGAAAGGTACGTCTTTATTTTCTGTAAATTTCTATTATTTCATTTTTAATTATTAAATGGGCTTTCTAATCCCTCTTTTCCTTGTTTTCTTTGTTTTATTTGCATAAACTACGAGGAATGGTACCGGTCGAGGGAACAAAAGGATAAGGAGCTAATGACGTCAGTCGCCTCTATCCAGCCGGGTAGAGGTGCTACAGGCGGAACCACCAGGTCGTAGCCCCCGGTGACTGTGAGTATTTCTAAACTTAGAAAACCTTTAGGGACCCCTTGATGTGGTGTGCGTGAATCATTCCTTTAGGTCATTGTAGTAACTTCAATTTTATTAGGTTTACTTTTATTTGCTTTTAGATCCTTAAACCCCTTTTACACACGCTCAAAGTCCTAAGGGTTAGTAATAATAAAAATTTCACCCTATACAACAGTAGTGACACTTAAGGACAAAAATTAAGGACTGAGTCTTAGAAAATCTAGACATAGGATGCATGCACACTTTAGGATAGAAACTTATAACATAGAAAATTTAGTGACATCTCACTTTAGAATTAGTAAACATCTTTAAATTAGAATTCAATCAATTAGAAAACTTTAGCCAATAATTGACTTATGACATTTCAAAACCTCACAGCCTACTGCACACACTTAGATTTATTTGCTAGGACAACCGACTCTAGTTTTAGGTTAGGCCGATGTTTATTTTCTTACTGCTGTGTGACAGGCTTTTTCTCGATTTTCACTGCATGCTGGTTGTAAAAACAATATTGGTGTGTTTGCTTACTTACTCTTACTGCACTCTGTGATGTTGGTTTGATTGACGATTAGATTACCCATAGGCTAGGAGCGATCTGGATTGTTAACATGATTTTCTGCAGGTGGCCACACTCGTGCAGGGCAGAAAAAGGGGACTAATTAATTAATAATAAATAAATGCTACAGGTGCTTCAGCTGTTTAGCCCCCAAATAAAGAAGAGTGTGGCCAAGTGTGGCTGTGTGATTTAATTTAAATGATTATATATAACTGCTTGGGATGATAATTGCTTAGGATAACCCTGCAGGTGGACTAGATTTTTCTTCCCTTTCTGTGAAATGAAATGTAATGTAAATATAATATATCAAGAGTCAATAAATGTGAAAGTGATTTTTTGAAAATGGGATATTACATCCAATTTGGAATCTAAAGAAAGGAGAATATACCTTAAAAGATTATTCTCTTTTATTTGGAAAGCCAAATTAGGATGATTCAATATCCAAATAGAAAAGAAAATACCCCTCTTAGGGATGAGTTTCTTTTCATTTGGATATCCAGAACCTGGCGGACTCAAGAAGCTCGTAGAAGACGAAAAGATAGAATGAGAAGATTGAAGAAAGAAGACGAAGAAATGAAGATTCAAGGAACAGTATATCCCAGTTAAAAAACCACTTGCGTCATTCTTAGGATTAGAATCCAGGTTTGTTGGCAGTGGTGCCCGGTCACTTTACTTTTCTACAAATTCTGGGTGTAATATGGACATTGGACATTGGATATTATAATTTTGGATTATTAAAATTGATTGTTTATATTGTTTGTGCAGTAGATTGTTTTTAGGACCTTGCATGTCGTGTTTTGTTTTAGCCTGGATTCGAATCGGAGAGATTTTTTTCGTAAGGGTACGCTCAAAATTCTTTTACTTGAAATTCTAATAAAATTTTTAGGCTCACATAGTAACTCTAACGATCTAAGAAGTAAGCTCGGGACCGCCGAGAGTCAGCATAATCATATTAATACTTTCTCTTCCTTGTTAGGCTCCTCCCCGCCTGCGGGTTCTGGCAGACCACTTGACCTATGAGGGTGCAATTCTGTCAAGGGGAAGTTGTACAATCTCTAGGAAAAAATCTATTTTATAAGCCTAAATTTTTAAACTGCTTCATTATCATTTTATGCATTCGAGTCAATTAGCATGCATTGCATTAGATACAAACTAAAAAGAGTCTAAAATATTAATAGCATTTTTAGACATTTTTCACCTTACATAAGTTGAGGGGCCAATTAGGGTCTATCTTAGATGTCGGCCCCCAATTCATTAAAACCTAAACAACATCCCTATCTATCTTTCATAAGAGACTGGATACATGGTTTTAAAGCGCCTAGGTGGTTAGCTGGCTCCCTAATCCAGGCCGGGGTAAGTCCAGATTTGCACTTCATTAGTTAGGTTTGGGTCACTATTTTATAGTACCCAAATAAGATTTAAGTTCTGAGGCAGATTCTTTTTAGATCTTAAGTCCTCGCCCTCCGGGAATATAATCCCAAATTTCTAATAAAATGTCAACTTAAACATAAAATTTTCTCTTAAAATATAAAGCCCAACATAGGATAGACTGAGGTTGTCTCTGAGCTTCTCAGAATCCGACACCTCCTACTTTTCCTCCATTGACTCATTAATAAATGTTCAACATTGAGCTTTCTCCTTGGAAAATCTTTACTTCTATTTCCTTGTCTTCTACTTTGTAGTCAAAAGGGTATGAAATCACTGCTTTAATCGAGAGTTTTCTTAGGAGCATTCCTCCTAGGATGTAATTAACTATAGGAGCTTGCTCTTATAGGGATTTGAGAACCCTAGACTAAAATAAACCTTGTTTTATTCGTATAAAATAAGGGAAGAATCTTTGGGAACGTAGATATTTTTTAAAACCTCATTTCTAATTTTGAATAGACTTGTAGAATGTTATTATTATCTTTTCAGATAATATAATATTATACTTGTTATATTCAACTTTAGAAATAATGAATTTTATAAAACTCATTCTCGCTTTTGGATATCTTGAATAATGTTCTGTTTGTCTTTTAAGATGATATAATATTATTCTTGCCATATCTAAACAAAAGAATGAATAAACTTTTTCAAAAATATATTTCTATCTTTAAACATATTCTATAGAATTTCATGTTCATCTTTTGAGATGATATATTATTCTTTGAACTATGTTTGATTATAGAAATATCAATTTTCAACATCCTATTCTGATATTGAATCCATTGTAGAATATTGTGTCAGCCTCTCGAGACTGTACTTTATTCTCAATGCAGTATTCGATTACAAAATAGGAGAAAATCAAAATCTGTGTGGTGATACACAAATTTTTCCCACCAAGGTTTTTCTGGCGACTCCGCTGGGGATCAATCCTCTCTCCATCTTTAGCAGTGTTTTATACCCTTTAATCGGTAGTATACTTGTGCTCGTCATAGGTTGTAACTACTTTTCTTCCGCCGGTTCTTTTATTCATTTCATTCTTGGATAACTTGGCCGGTATCTAAATAAATTTTAGAGGTCTTATTTTTGACCCCATTAGAAAACTAATGGGAAGCTCCTTTATATGACCTTTTTGTAAAGTAAATCCCCGTGCTAATTCGAATGCTATAGTTACATTTTTTTTGTAGCTTAATGTTTGAGTTAGCACTAGGTCCAAAATCAATTTACCCAATCTTTAGTAATATGTATAGTTTCTTCTTTTAGTAACTTAATATATTATTTGGATTGGGTCAAAATAATTTTAAGTCTTTAAAAATTTAAATTTCTTCGTGTCCTAGCTAATAAGTTGTAGTTATATATTTTTATAACTCAATATGTGGCCTGACAAATCTTAAGAAAATTTGAGCTTTTAAATCAAATCAAAGTTTTCTCCTTATCTAAACTAACATATTATAGTTATATATTTTTATAGCTTAATATGTGTGGTAGGACAAGGTCCAAAAGCTCAAACCTTCAAATCAAAACTTTTTTTACTTGTCCTATTAACATATTGTAGTTACATGTCCTTTGTAGCTTGATATGTTTGCTAGGATAGGGTCCATTACCTGATCTATGCAAGATTTTCAAGATTAAATTCGATTTACATTGAGAAAAGTTTGAAGGTTTGAATAGTAGTTAAGCTTATAAAAATAATTTTGCTATAGAAAATAGCAGGTTGATTTCTTTTAAAAAGAAATTTACCTCTATCTTCCTTAAATTGTAATTAAAACTTCATTGTGGTTGACTCCTCTAAACACTTAAATAATAAGACCTATGGTTATCAATGCTAAAATGAAAAGTGTGTGTGTGTTCCCTTCCTCCCTCCACTTGAGTTGATTAACGCTTTAGATGAAGATATATTTGATCTCATTTCCTTTTGGAACCTCAAAGCACAAAAGTTTAGCTAATTTTGCTAGGTTCCTAGCAATTGCTGAATTAAATTCAAATATATTTTCAAATCTTCTATTCAACCATATTATGATTTTTCTAATCTTAGGAATGTATAAATATTGGTTGATATATTGAAGTTTGAAAATCATTCTAAATTCCCTCACCTTTAAACCTTCTTGTAGGTTAAAGTTTAATATGCCTATAAATCCTATTCCCTAAGAGTACTACATGGATACGACGATTTGTCCTCTGCCATGTGATTTAACTCTGATAAAAAATGGATCTTAAGGCATACAATGAAGATAAATAGACAAGTTATATAAAAGCTTTTATTCATCATATGTAGTTTTCTCTTATGGTAATATTATTAAATTAAATATTAGCTAAGTTTACTCTTGGCTTTATTACTCCATTTGAGAAAACTCATGAGCAATTCTTGTTAAGATTGATCATCTTAAATTCCTCTTTCAGTCAAAGACTTGGGATAATTCAAGGTTCCTTATTAAGGCTAACTCATGATATGATAAACATTTCTTTGTCATGTGGCTTTTTCTTAAAAGTAATTGACATACCTTGAATTGATACCGAGTCAGGTGATTTTATAACATCTTTAATAGTTTTTCCTCTTCAATAGTGATAAAAAATTATCATATTTGGGTTCACCCATTATGATATTCATATATATCTTCTTTTGAAAAAAGATTTATGTCAAATTAAAATAGGAGGAAAGGAAAGTTTTGTTCACCTCGTTGTTATACATTTTATAGGCATCTTATAAATTGATGAACTTATTTCATAATTATCTCATTCAAGTTATTTATTCATACTATAGGATTGGGTCCGATTTGTAGATCTATATTCCTTATATAAAAGGGTTAATTTTCTACTCTTATACTTGGAAGATGGTTTTACAACTAAAATAATCATTTCAAGATTTAGGTAGATGAAGCCTCCTTAAAAAAAAAAAAAAAAGTGAAGAAGGAAAATAAAAGAAAAGAAAAAAGAAACACATTCATTAAATGTGTAGCAAAAAAAAAAAAAAAAAGAGGCTTCTCTTTCTAAATCTTGAATATCATAGGACCTATTCATCCTTTAGTATTTTTAACACTTGACTTTGAGAATTCAAAATTTTGGTTCATCATCAAGCATTGATGTTCTATTAGATGTAAAATACATATACCATCTGAAAGATTTAAAAAAAGATTGAATTTCTACCTCCAATTTAATTTCTTTATATCTTAGTTTAAAAAGAAGAAAAAGATGAAGAAGGAAACCCCAGTTTTGCTTGTAGAGAGCTTTGATCTGGGTTAACAAAATCTAAATCTTGAGACCTCTCTAATTAGCAACTTGAGTATGTCAGTTCATATATTCAAATTACTTTCAAGAAAAATCATATAGATGATCAATCTAAATGGAATTATAATGGTGCTGGTTATGCATTATTTGGGTTTCACATATATAACCTAATTGAAATGCATAAACAAATCATGATCCAAAAAAATCTTTAACTCTCTTTTGGACATCTTCCAATTTGAATGAGATTCTAGGCAGGGTCTTGATACTGGATGATCTATAGTGATATTTATAGATATAAAAATCACTTTCTTTAGATTCAAAATTTTCAAACTGAACTAAAGGACATTCTTTAGTTGATTTTGAGATGATTGTCTAATGTTCTCATTCACTATAAGTAAATGTCATGTCTGAATTTAAAATCTATTATTGACTGAACTAGGATGTTAGAACATGAGGGGTTCTATCCTTAGTGATGTCGATGATACCTTTGTTTGAATCTTTGTCAAACTTCAAAACAAAATCAAGCAACAATTTGACTAAGTTCATAATTGACTAATCTTGGATGTTAGAATTGGAGGGATTCTATTCCTGATAAAGTCCATTGTAACTTCGTCAAAAAGATATAAAATTCAATTCAAGATATATCTTTATCATAAACTAGAATTGGATGTTAGAGTCTAAATAACTCTATTCCCATTAAAGAATCTTTCTATAGCATTGAAATTCAAAATCTTTGAAGCTACAATTTTCTTTAAAGAAAGTTGTTAAGTTTTGATTATTTGATTAAAACTCAATTTGGTCATATTCAAACTATTTAATTTAGAGGGAGTCAACCTATCTTTCGTTGAGTTTTTGAATATTTTCCTATGTCATTTTCATTAGGTTAAGATGATTAAAACTTAAACGATCACTTTCAAATATTATAAGAAAATTATCAAATAAAAAAAAATAAAGCTTTCACTTTTTGATGAAAATCAAGCTTTTCTCAATCATTGTGAGTATTTGATATTCCTTAGTGTTTTCACTATAAAGGATGCTCAAATATTCTCCTTGTTCTTCAACAACTCATGCAAAAGTTAAAATTTTCAAAAGAAAATTTTATCATGTTGCATTTAGTTCTCTTAGAACATACAAACGAGGACTCTAGAAAATTCATATGATTTTCTTTGAGTTAATGGAAATAATTCAATCATAGAATCAATCTTTAAACAAAATTTTGCATTTATCTTTTGGTAGTCAAGATGCTTTGTTAAGTCTTTACTTATCAAAGATGATCAAACTACTCCCATTTCCCTTTTTCACATATGATGATCCAATATAAAAAATAAAATCCCTAGTGGAATATTTGTATGTTATAAGGATCATCTATATTAAAAGAGAACAAAATTTTCAATTCAATGAATTTCAAAATTTTTATTCTTCCAAACATTTTTCTTTCCCTTTGAGAAAATGACATATACAAATGTAATAATCTCTAATAGAATATTTGCAATTTGTTAATGTCATTTGTGATGAAAGGGAAATGATTCATGGCTTTAAAGAAATCAACTATAAATCTAAATTCTAAATTCTGGCTTAAGTCCGCTTTTACGGCAGCCATCCAGTTTAAATCAGCCTTTAGGTTTAAGTCCGCTTTTACGGCATCCTACTGACTTTCTGGCTTAAGTCCGCTCTTACGACAGCCAATCAAGTTTAAATCAGTCTTTAGGTCTAAGTCCGCTTTTACGGCATCCTATTGGCTTTCTGGCTTAAGTCTGCTTTTACGGCAGCCAATCCAGTTTAAATCCGTCTTTAGGTCTAAGTCTGCTTTTACGGCATCCTACTGACTTTCTAGCTTAAGTCCGCTCTTACGGCAGCCAATCCAGTTTAAATCAGTCTTTAGGTCTAAGTCCGCTTTTACGGCATCCTATTAGCTTTCTGGCTTAAGTCCGCTTTTACGGCAGCCAATCCAGTTTAAATCAGCCTTTAGGTTTAAGTCCGCTTTTATGGCATCCTACTGACTTTCTAGCTTAAGTCCGCTCTTACGGCAACCAATCCAGTTTAAATCAGTCTTTAGGTCTAAGTCCGCTTTTACGGCATCCTACTGGCTTTCTGGCTTAAGTCCGCTTTTACGGCAGCCAATCCAGTTTAAATTCGTCTTTAGGTCTAAGTCCGCTTTTACGGCATCCTACTGACTTTCTGGCTTAAGTCCGCTTTTACGGCAGCCAATCCAGTTTAAATCCGTCTTTAGGTCTAAGTCCGCTTTTACGGCATCCTACTGACTTTCTGGCTTAAGTCCGCTCTTACGGCAGCCAATCCAGTTTAAATCAGTCTTTAGGTCTAAGTCCGCTTTTACGGCATCCTATTGGCTTTCTGGCTTAAGTCCGCTCTTACGGCAGCCAATCCAGTATAAATCTGTCTTTAGGTCTAAGTCCGCTTTTACGGCATCCTACTGACTTTCTGGCTTAAGTCCGCTCTTACGGCAGCCAATCCTATTTAAATCAGTCTTTAGGTCTAAGTCCGCTTTTACGGCATCCTATTGGCTTTCTGGCTTAAGTCCGCTCTTACGGCAGCCAATCCAGTTTAAATCAGTTTTTAGGTCTAAGCCCGCTTTTACGGCATCCTATTGGCTTTCTGGCTTAAGTCCGCTCTTACGACAGCCAATCCTGTTTAAATCAGACTTTAGGTCTAAGTCCGCTTTTACGGCATCCTATTGGCTTTCTGGCTTAAGTCCGCTCTTACGGCAGCCAATCCAGCTTAAATCAGTCTTTAGGTCTAAGTCCACTTTTACGGCATCCTATTGGCTTTCTGGCTTAAGTCCGCTCTTACGGCAGCCAATCCTGTTTAAATCAGTCTTTAGGTCTAAGTTCGCTTTTACGGCATCCTATTGGCTTTCTGGCTTAAGTTCGCTCTTAGGGAAGCCAATCCAGTTTAAATCCGTCTTTAGGTCTAAGTCCGCTTTTACGGCATCCTATTGACTTTCTGGCTTAAGTCCGCTCTTACGGCAGCCAATCCTGATTAAATCAGTCTTCAGGTCTAAGTCCGCTTTTACGGCATCCCATTGGCTTTATGGCTTAAGTCCACTTTTACGGCAGCCATTCAATCTTAAATCTGTCATTAGGTCTAAGTCCGCTTTTACGGCATCCTATTGATTTCTAACTTTTATCAAAATCAAAATCAAACTCTCAATTCCTTCCTAACTATATTCAAATCATAACTTTCAATTTTTCAATACCTTGGCTTTGTTAAATGATACTAATTTTATTAGTAATTATTTGCTGAAGCTTCCATTGTCATTATCGACATTTAAATAAAATAATCGATCCAAATCCTTCAAACAATCAACTCAAAACTCCATCAACTTTTCATTCTGATTTTCTATCAAACTTCAAAATCTTTTCAATTCATAAACTCAAATCTTCAACTTCAATTTTGGATCTAGTTGATTGTTTCGGTCAACACCAATACGCACGATAAACTTTGGCAAGTTTATCATGCCTATTGGGGGTCCATTTGTTGACCTCATTATTCGAGGTCAATTTTTCCCAGAATCGACTCTAGTACCTAGGTTTTCGTAGCCTAGTGTAGATGTCGCACCCGCAGGATTTCCCTTAGGTGGACACCTAATGACGTAGCACGGACTCAAACCTATCACTCAACTCGAATCGAAATCCATTCAATCCAATTTTTATTCAACTCCAAACGAACTCAAATCAAGCTCGATTTATGATTCGTCGATGTCGATCGACTCAATCTAATTCGGTTTCGATCAAATTGATATATCATTGGACTTAAAACAACTCACCAATCAAATCAAAATCAAATCAAATTAATTCAAATTGAATTTGATTTCAATGGCTCCGATTAACCCGTTTTGACTCGTCACAAGTATATATATAATAATAATTGATACGTCGTCAAAATTATCTTAATCGGCACGAATCTCGATGCAAAATCAAGTTTGGAAACTTCAAAAATTAATTCGGAGACCATCCAAACTCCGATTTCAGCAAACTTACAGTCGAACTGAGCGTCTCAGGAATACAAACCCAACGACACAAAGATCAACCCAATCTGAGCCCAAATGAGTCCAAATCAAGGGTTCAAAGCGCTGTTGGAAGGTTCAAACCGCAATTTGAGTTACCAAACGATCTCCGATTTTGACGAGCTTATACTCGGATTGAACGGATCGACGAGATGAATCCAATGAGCCTAAGATCATCGAATTCCAAAATCATTAAGGCCTTCAAATGTCAACCGAACAGTCCACGGTCAAAGGGTTCAACAACAACCCATAACCACGCACTCTCCCTCTCCCTCAACCCATAACCACCCACTCTCACTCACCCTCAACCCAAAAAACGTCCAAGCCTCCCTCCTCTCATACATGACACGTCCAAGCCCCTCCTCTCATCTAATCTCCTGCCCTAGGAACCCCAAATGAACCACGGCTTGTTCAACTAGAGGCAACAAAAAGTGGTTGGGGAGTTTAATGGCTGCAGTTCACGATCTAAGCATGAGAAATCCACACGAAGCCTCTCCATCGCCCCCTCCAGAGATCCAAGACAAATAAAAGTGGTGAACTTTCTTTTCTTATTGATTCTTCTTCCACTCTTCTCCCTCTCATCATTTTTCATTTTTTTTTAATGGATAATTTTTGTTGGATAGTTAGCCTATCAAATAAGGTTATTTAGTAAACGTTCATTCATTTTATGCATAAATTCCTGCACTTGTTTGGGTTGAGTATTATCCTATTTGTAAATGCTTATTCTTCAAGTCTTAACTAGATAACCTCATGAATCATGAATGTGTTTATGGAAAAATCCATGTTGTTTGAAACTAACTTCTTTGTGTGTAAAATCTGCATAATACTATGGTTATTGTAGTTCATATCATGAGATGTATGCATAGATTGGAGGAAGTTATAGCGTGATCTATTAAATGCATAAAATATGTTTGTATTATTGTCTATTCAAGAATCCGATGAGTTTTGGTTAATTAAAAGTTAATGGGAAAGCATATCTATGTTTTATTCCATTCATACTCCCAAGAGATGCATGAGTTTAAAGAATTTTCATAAATTTTATGCAAGGTTGTGTTGTGTTTGAAAGGTGAAATCTATGTATTTTAGAGAAGTTAAGTAAATGTGTAAAAGTATAATATGATATTTTTGGGAGGGTGAAGTGGATGAATCTTGTAGTATTTATTTGTATTGGGAAGTATACAAAGTGTATATTGAAGAGAAAGTGCATAGAGTATGGAAGATGAAAAGTATTTGTTTTGAAATATAAAGTAGGTGAAACGTGTGCATTTTTGGATAAGTTAAATAAATGTGGTAAAGTCTAATATGATATTTTTGGAAGATGAAGTGGATAAATCTTGTAGTGTATATATATATTGGGAAGTATATGAAGTGTATATTGAAGAGAAAGTGTATAGAATTTAGAAGGAAAAAGGTATTTGTTTTAAAAGTGAAATTTGTGTATGTTTTGAAGAAGTAGAATTTTTGTATAAGAAAAGTAAGGTGTGTGTGTATCTTTTAGAAGATGAAAAGATGTGTGTTTGTGGGAAGTAACTTGTGTGTGTTTTTGAAGGATGACATATGTGAATTTGGAAGAGTAAAATGCTTGTTTTTGTGAAAAATGTGTGTTGAATGGTGGAATTTGAGATGTATTGGAAAAGGGAGAAATGTATGTTTGAAAATTGAAGATGTATGGTTTTGTAAAGTGAGTTTTGTGTGATTTGGAAAGGTGAAAAGTGTAGATTTAGAAGGGTGATGCTTATGGAAGACAAAAAGTAAACTGTTTTGTGTGTAAGTATTAAAGGTGAAAATATATGTTGAAAAATTACAAAGTGTACTTCCAAAAGTAAAGGTTCCAAAAAGACATTCAACAAACTGGTGTTCAAGCCCGAAGAAAGGTACGTCTTTATTTTCAGTAAAATTATATTATTTCATTTTTAATTATTAAATGTGCTTTCTAATCCCTCTTTTCCTTGTTTTCCCTATTTTATTTGCATAAACTATGAGGAATGGTACCGATCGAGGGAACAAAAGGATAAGGAGCTAATGACGTCAGTCGCCTCTATCCAGCCGGGTAGAGGTGCTACGGGCGGAACCACCAGGTCGTAGCCCCCGGTGACTGTGAGTATTTCTAAACTTAGAAAACCTTCAGGGACCCCTTGATCTGGTGTGCGTGAATCATTCCTTTAGGTCCTTGTAGTAACTTCAATTTTATTAGGTTTACTTTTATTTGCTTTTAGATCCTTAAACCCTTTTTACACACGCTCAAAGTCCTAAGGGTTAGTAATAATAAAAATTTCACCCTATACAACAGTAGTGACACTTAAGGACAAAAATTAAGGACCGAGTCATAGAAAATCTAGACTTATGATGCATGCACACTTTAGGATAGAAACTTATAACATAGAAAATTTAGTGACATCTCACTTTAGAATTAGTAAACATCTTTAAATTAGAATTCAATCAATTAGAAAACTTTAGCCAATAATTGACTTAGGACATTTCAAAACCTCACAGCCTACTGCACACACTTAGATTTATTTGCTAGGACAACCGACTCTAGTTTTAGGTTAGGCCGGTGTTTATTTTCTTACTGCTGTGTGACAGGCTTTTTCTCAATTTTCACTGCATGCTGGTTGTAAAAAGAATATTGGTGTGTTTGCTTACTTACTCTTACTGCACTCTGTGATGTTGGTTTGATTGACAATTAGATTACCCATAAGCTAGGAGCGATCTGGATTGTTAACATGATTTTCTGCAGGTGGCCACACTCGTGCAGGGCAGAAAAAGGGGGCTAATTAATTAATAATAAATAAATGCTACAGGTGCTTCAGCTGTTTAGCCCCCAAATAAAGAAGAGTGTGGCCAAGTGTGGCTGTGTGATTTAATTTAAATGATTATATATAACTGCTTGGGATGATAATTGCTTAGGATAACCCTGCAGGTGGACTAGATTTTTCTTCCCTTTCTGTGAAATGAAATATAATGTAAATATAATATATCAAGAGTCAATAAATGAGAAAGTGATTTTTTGAAAATGGGATATTACATCCAATTTGGAATCTAAAGAAAGGAGAATATACCTTAAAGGATTATTCTCTTTTATTTGGAAAGCCAAATTAGGATGATTTAATATCCAAATAGAAAAGAAAATACCCCTCTTAGGGATGAGTTTCTTTTCATTTGGATATCCAGAACCTGGCGGACTCAAGAAGCTCGTAGAAGACGAAAAGATAAAACGAGAAGATTGAAGAAAGAAGACGAAGAAATGAAGATTCAAGGAACAGTGTATCCCAGTTAAAAAATCACTTGCGTCATTCTTAGGATTAGAATCCGGGTTTGTTGGCAGTGGTGCCCGGCCTCTTTACTTTTCTGCAAATTCTGGGTGTAATATAGACATTGGACATTTGATATTATAATTTTGGATTATTAAAATTGATTGTTTATATTGTTTATGCAGTAGATTATTTTTAGGACCTTGCATGTCGTGTTTTGTTTTAGCCTGGATTCGAATCGGAGAGATTTTTTTCGTAAAGGTACGCTCAAAATTCTTTTACTTGAAATTCTAATAAAATTTTTAGGCTCACATAGTAACTCTAACGATCTAAGAAGTAAACTCGGGACCACCGAGAGTCAGCATAGTCATATTAATACTTTCTCTTCCTTGTTAGGAACCTCCCCGCCTGCCGGTTCTGGCAGACCACTTGACCTATGAGGGTGCAGTTCTGTCAAGGGGAAGTAGTACAATCTCTAGGAAAAAATCTATTTTCTAAGCCTAAATTTTTAAACTGCTTCATTATCATTTTATGCATTCGAGTCAATTAGCATGCATTGCATTAGATACAAACTAAAAAGAGTCTAAAATATTAATAGCATTTTTAAACATTTTTCACCCTACATAAGTTGAGGGGCCAATTAGGGTCTATCTTAGATGTCGGCCCCCAATTCATTAAAACCTAAACAACATCCCTATCTATCTTTCATAAGAGACTGGATACATGGTTTTAAAGCACCTAGGTGGTTAGCTGGCTCCCTAATCCAGGCCGGGGTAAGTCCAGATTTGCACTTCATTAGTTAGGTTTGGGTCACTATTTTATAGTACCCAAATTAGATTTAAGTTCTGAGGCAGATTCTTTTTAGATCTTAAGTCCTCGCCCTCCGGGAATATAATCCCAAATTTCTAATAAAATGTCAACTTAAACATAAAATTTTCTCTTAAAATGTAAAGCCCAACATAGGATAGACTGAGGTTGTCTCTGAGCTTCTCAGAATCCGACACCTCCTACTTTTCCTCCATTGACTCATTAATAAATGTTCAACATTGAGCTTTCTCCTTGGAAAATATTTACTTCTATTTCCTTGTCTTCTACTTTGTAGTCAAAAGGGTATGAAATCACTGCTTTAATCGAGAGTTTTCTTAGGAGCATTCCTCCTAGGATGTAATTAACTATAGGAGCTTGCTCTTATAGGGATTTGAGAACCCCAGACTAAAATAAACCTTATTTTATTCGTATAAAACAAGGGAAGAATCTTTGGGAACGTATATATTTTTTAAAACCTCATTTCTAATTTTGAATAGACTTGTAGAATGTTATTATTATCTTTTCAGATAATATAATATTATACTTGTTATATTCAACTTTAGAAATGATGAATTTTATAAAACTCATTCTCGCTTTTGGATATCTTGAAAAATGTTCTGTTCGTCTTTTAAGATGATATAATATTATTCTTGCCATATCTAAACAAAAGAATGAATAAAATTTTTCAAAAATATATTTCTATCTTTAAACATATTCTATAGAATTTCATGTTCATCTTTTGAGATGATATGATATTCTTTGAACTATGTTTGATTATAGAAATATCAATTTTCAACATCCTATTCTGATATTGAATCCATTATAGAATATTGTGTCAGCCTCTCGAGACTGTACTTTATTCTCAATGCAGTATTCGATTACAAAATAGGAGAAAATCAAAATCTGTGTGGTGATACACAAATTTTTCCCACCAGTATCAGGAAATCAAGGGAGTAATTAATGATGATTGATAAGATCATATCGTCCTGGACGATCGCAGGATCAGCCAGGACGATCCAGTCAAAAACCTTAAGTTACTTCAGGATGATAAACACCGGCCAGCTCATATCCAGGGCTATTGTCAGGACGATTTTTATCTGATTTGAACTGATCGGCCAGGACGATCGTGAGATCGGCCGAGACGATCAAGCCAATTTTCAATCATCCTGTTTTGTATCCAGGGCTATGCTTTGGCCGATCTTCATTGATTTGTACTGATCGGCCAGGCCGATGTCCATATCGGCCTGGACGATATTGTCGGCAACTTGCAATTAATGAGCTCCTTTGAAGCTCTTCTATTTAAGAGCTCATGTTCAACGTTTTTCAACACCTTTTGCTGCTGCCTTGACCTGAGAAGACCTTGAGGAGAGAAAGAGAGAGAGAGAGAGAGAGAGAGAGAGAGAGAGAGAGAGAGAGAGAGAGAGAGAGAGAGAGAGAGAGAGAGAGAGAGGATCTTGTGAGGGGGAGCTTGTGAGGGGATTCACAAGGGTTGCTTCAAGGATCGCTCTACTTCGTCTTTGTCTAGAATTTCTCATCCGTGGAAGGGTCGGTAGAGGTAAGGAGTTTGCTTTTGGTTTTGGTTCTCTGCCAGCTTCAGGAGGAAGCAGAAGGAGGTAGGTTCTCTGCCTTGCCGGGGTGGCAAAAAGGAGGTTCTTGTGAGGGCTTCTCCGCCTAGTCGTGGGGGCTAAAGGAGAGTCACTTTTTGTAGTGCAATACTTGGAGGGTGCCTCCAAGGAGTGGTTATAGGTCGAGTCGACCGAACCACTATAAATTTCTGTGTTTTTTTTCTTGCTTCCGCGCTTTTAAATTCCGCATTTATTTATGTGGTGTGATTTGGTTTATGCAAATTTCTTTCTTTGTGAAAAGAGTTTTTAAAATACCAATTCACCCCCCCCCCTCTTGGTTAGCTTGGGACTAAGTTTATAAGGCTTAACATCCTTAACGAACTTTCAAGTGGTATCAGAGCGGGATTCGAAATTTTAAGTTTGAAAACTTTTTGAATTAGATCCATGGCTAACCTAGGAAATCGTAACACTACGGAAGGGTATTCAATTACCCGACCTCCTCTGTTCGATAACCTACCTTTTGACTTTTGGAAAACCCGTATCTCAACTTTTTTACAATCTACTGATTATCACATGTGGATGCTTATTCAAGAAGGTTATTCTCCACCTTCTCATGAAATTAATGGTGTTAAAATTGAAGTTGCTTTTACTGAATGGATTTTTGATGAACGTGATTTAGCCCAATTAAATGCAAAATATTTGAACTGTTTTTTCTGTGCTTTGAAATCTGAGGATTACATGCGTGTCTCAACTTGCAAAACTGGTAAAGAGATTTGGGATAAATTGTGCATCACCTATGAAGGTACTAATGAAGTTAAACAATCCCGTTTAAACATTCTCTTGCATGACTACGAACTTTTTTGTATGAAACCTCATGAATCGATTTCTGACATGTACACTAGATTTACTCAGATTGTTACTTCATTGCATGCACTAGGAAAAGAACTTTCGAACTATGAAAAAGTTAACAAGATTTTGAGATACTTGCCTTCATCTTATGATGCTAAAATTACTGCAATCACTGAATCTAAGGATTTGAACACCTATTCTATTGATAGCTTACTTGGGTCACTCATTGCTTACGAGCAAGGGGCGAATCAAAGAAATCTTGATGCAGGTGAGAAGAAAAAGGAGAAAACAATTGCACTGAAGGCGCACAAATTAGATTATGAATCTTTCGGGCCTGAAAGCGATGAAATTGTCTTCATCACAAGGCAATTCAAAAGCTTTCTAAGGAAGAAACAAAAGCATCATCAAAGTTGGAGAAAAGGTAAGGATCATAAACATGTTAAAGGATCTTCTGATGTTGTTTATTTTGAATGCAGGAAGCCTGGACATGTGAGAACTGATTTTCCTATGCTTAGAGATCAATCAAGCAAAGAAAAAAATGAGGAGAAAGCTAAGTCTAGGAAGGACAAGAAGAAAAACCAAAGGAGCTTTTGGGCAGAATCTGGTACTGACTCCTCTGAGACTGAACCAGAGGAAGAAACTACAAACTTGTATTGGGAAAAGATCAAAGTGATCAAGAAGAGGTATGTGAACTTTCCTACGATCAACTTCTTGAAGTTTCAGAAAAAATTCATGCATCATATAGGAAATTAAAGAAAACTCATGCTAGCTTGAAATTAGAATTTTTAAATCTACAAAAAGAGCATGAAATTTAGATTAAAGACCATCAAACAATTGATTCGAATCACATGACTTTACTTGATGAATTTGATGAGTTAAATAAAAATCATGGTGAGTTAGTTGAAGAGCTTGATGCATTAAAAATATCACACACATCACTTGAATATGATTTTAAGAAGTCAAAGGAGATAGAGAAAAATTTGAGGATTGAAAATGAAGTTTTAAAAAGCACAAATTTGAAGTTTCAAAATGATTTAGAAGCATGTAAGAAAACTAGGATGACTTCTATTTTTAATCAATTGCCAAAACTTAGGAAGAGGCATTATAACTCAAATCACTTAAGAAATCCCTTTCCTGGAGTTAGATGTTTTTCATGTAGCATGCTATGACACATCTCTCACACTTGCACGATTCACCATAGTACACATGGGGTGTGGAGACCTAAGGTGCATGATCCACAGCATATCACACATGCATTGCATTCTTCTCTTCATAAGAAGGAACCTAAACCTGCTTGGGTTCCTAAATCTAACATTTGATAATTTTGCAGAAGGGCTCTCACAAAAGACCTCGTGAGAGTATGTGATACCTGGACAGTGGATGCTCTCGACATATGACTGGTGATGTTAGCCAGTTTGTTGTACTAGAGTCCAGGACTGGAGGCAAGGTTACTCTTGGAGACAACACCACCAGGAAGGTGGTAGGAGCAGGTATAATTGGTAATTCCAAGAACCTTATGATTGAAAATGTTTTGCTTGTAGATGGATTGAAGCACAACTTGCTCAGCATCAGTCAATTCTGTGACAAAGGCTTCATCGTGCAATTCTTCACGGATTCATGCATTGTAAGTTTAAGTAACAACACTATTTTGTAGGGAAAGAGGATCAACAATGTCTACATGCTTGATTTAAATAAAATTGAATGTGCTGCTTCTTTTTGCTTAAAAACTGTGATTGATGATTCTTGGTTGTGGTACAGGAGGCTTTGTCATGCAAGTATGAAAACCCTTAGGAAAGTAACCCAAAAGAACCTAGTTAGAGGTGTCCCCAAACTTAAGTTTACAAAAGACCACCTTTGTGACGCCTGTCAACTAGGAAAGCAAGTCCACTCCTCTTTTCACCCCATTAAGGACGTTAGCACCTCTAGACCTTTATAAGTCCTTCACATGGATTTGTTTGGACCCATTAGCACAGCTAGTTTGGGAGGGAAAGTCTATGGTTTTGTGATTGTTGACGACTACTCGAGGTTCACTTGGACTAGATTTCTTTCACACAAAAATGAGTCTTTTGAGGAGTTTAAAACTTTTTCTACTTGGATTCAGAAGAAACTAGGTTGTGAGATTTTGACCATCCATAGTGATAATGGGGGAGATTTTGAAAATGAACAATTTGGAGATTTTTGTGAGGACAAGGGGATTAGCCATAATTTTTCAGCCCCTAAGACCCCTCAGCAGAATGGGGTAGCTGAAAGGAAGAACCAGACCTTGGTGGAAGCCGCTAGAGCCATGCTTGCCGAGTATTCACTTCTAAAATACTTTTGGGCTGAAGCGGTTAACACAGCTTGTTATGTATTGAATATGGTGAAGGTTAGAGCCAAATTAGAAAAGACACCCTATGAGATTCTTAAGGGTAGGACACCCAATCTTTCCCACCTTCATGTCTTTGGTTGTAAGGTTTTCATTCACAACAATGGGAAGTCTCACTTGGGAAAATTTGATCCTAAATCTGATGAAGGAGTATTCTTGGGATATTCTAGTGTTGGGAAGTCTTTTAGGGTGTTTAACAATAGAACTTTGATGGTAGAAGAGACAACCCATGTAGTTTTTGATGAGTCTGATCCTAAGAAACATTGAGTAGAAGATGATGATGTTGGAGAGATTACAAGTGGAGTATAAAATTTGGGGAAGGGGAGTGAGCACCTACGTAATGGAGGAGTAGAAGGAGTCACCCAAGGAGTAGAGAACTTTGTTGAAAGGGGAGAAACTTCACACACTTTGCCTAAGGATTGGAGATACTCTACAAGTCACCCCAAGGATTTGATCTTAGGAGACCCTTCTAGTGGAGTTAAGACTAGACATGGACTTAGGAAGGAGGTGAACCACCCTGCCTTTATTTCTATGACTGAACCCACCACCATTAATCAAGCCCTTTCTGATGAGTTTCGGATTTTAGCAATGCAAGAAGAGTTGAATCAATTTGTTAGGAATGATGTTTGAGAACTTGTGGAAAGACCTAAGGGACAAAGTGGGTCTTTAAGAATAAAGTGAATGATTCAAGAGTGGTGGTGAGGAATAAAGCAAGATTGGTGGCTAAGGGGTACAATCAAATAGAAGGGATAGACTTTGAGGAGACTTTTTCCCCTGTAGCTAGATTGGAAGCCATTAGAGTACTATTAGCCTTTGCCTATTATAAAGGATTTAAGCTTTTTCAAATGGATGTCAAGAGTGCCTTTTTAAATGGGGAGATAAAAGAAGATGTGTTTATAGAACAACCTCCAGGTTTTGAGAGCTCCCAATTTCTAAATCATGTGTTTAAATTGAAAAAGGCATTGTATGGTTTAAAGCAGGCACCAAGAGCTTGGTATGAGAGGCTTAGCATATTCTTACTAGAGGGGGAATTTGTCAAGGGAAGTGTAGACACCACCCTTTTTATTAGGAGAGTTGAGGATGATCTACTCATTGTTCAGATTTATGTGGATGATATACTTTTTGGATCTTCTAATAAAAATTTGTGTGATGATTTTTCTAAAATAATGAGTAGAGAGTTTGAGATGAGTTTGATGGGAGAGTTGTCCTACTTTTTGGGTTTTAGCATAAAACACTTGAAAGATGGAACTTTTCTAAATCAAATAAAATACATAAAGGACATTTTGAAGAAATATGAGATGGACAAAGCCAAGACAATTAACAATCCCATGACTTCTAGTGCTCCATTGGATAAGGACCCAAGTGGTAAGTCTGTTGATCAGAAGAAGTATAGAGGCAAGATTGGATCTTTACTTTACTTGACTGCGAGCCGACCTGACATCATGTTTAGTGTTTGCCTTTGTGCTAGGTTTCAAGCTGACCCTAAGGAATCCCACATGACTGCTGTTAAGAGGATTTTTAGATACCTTTTGGGGACACAAGGATTAGGGATTTGGTACCCTAGACATAGCACTTCTTTTGAGATTATTGGTTTTTCTGACTCTGATTTTGCAGGATGCAAGGTGGATAGAAAGATCACTTCTGGAACTTATCAATTCATTGGACAATCTTTGGTTTCTTGGTCTAGTAGGAAGCAAAACTCTGTTGCTCTTTCCACTGCTAAAGCTGAATACATTGCTCTTGGAAGTTGTGTGGCCCAAGTCCTTTGGTTGAAACAACAGGTATTGGATTTAGGATTACATGTAAGTACCATCTCAATCTTTTGTGACAATACTAGTGTCATATGCATCTCTAAGAATCCTATCCAACATTCAAGGACTAAACACATCGACATTAGGCATCACTTCATTAGAGATCATGTGACTAAGGGAGACATTGAGTTACACCATGTGACAACTGAAAATCAACTGGCGGACATCTTTACTAAACCACTGGCCTTATATACTTTCAGCTCGTTAAGGACCAGGTTGGGTGTGATTGACATAAATGCATGAAACTTTTTCCTTTGTTTTTTATTTTCTTTTGCTTTTGTTTACTTTTTATTGCTTTATCTTTTTTTGTGAGTTTTATTTTTCCCTTTTGTCTCTCTTTTCTTAGTTTTCCAAATCATCGCTAATATGATACTATATTCCTTGTCCTTTCCTTTGGAAATTTGTAGTCAATTTGTTTTCATCTACTTAATCTCTTAGATGGTAGGAATATTTTGTGATTGTGTCTCTTTCTCTAACCTATTTTAGTAGCATAGTTTTCTTTTCTAATCAAAAGTCTATCTCAAATTAAAGATTGTTTATGAAATTAAGATCTTTTCTTAAGCTTGCTTAAGCAAATCTATCTTGTATTTATAATGATTAAAGTCTTTTTGTCACATCAAGATCCCTCGTTACTCTTGTCTTTGATTATTAATCCTGCTTGTGGTAATTCTTCCTTATGTTAGAGAGAGAGCTCCTATTCTCTAATATCTGAGAAGATATATTCACAATTAAGATTTTTTTAAAGGATTATAAAAGAGAATCTAGCTTGCAAAAATAAAAAAAAAATTATCCAATGATGCCAATAAAAGAAGCGCAAAGACGCCAAAAATTGAAAAATCTATAAAAAGATGCGCAAAGCGCCACAAAATTGACAAGAGACATAAAATGAGCCCATTCAAAAGCAAGCTACTCTCTCTTTTTAAATCTTTTAGAACTTAGAAGTTTTGGTTCTCAAAGGCTTGATCTCGATTATAGTACGATTGTGACAAATCTACCTTACTTCATTATTTTATGAAGATATTTTTCTTACGACAAGTGGTAGGTGGATTCCTTTTCTCATATCCAATTAATTATTTGAGTTAGGTCATTGGTTTCAAAAGACGATTCTACCCTAAGAAAATGTTTTGAGCTAAGGGTAAACCATGAACGGATATTCTACTATTCTATGGATTAATGAGATTGGTAACTCATTAACTCACAAGTTTTTTAAATCAATCACATGGAATACTATATCATTGACATGCCTTGATTAAAAAAAGGGGGGGGGGATCTCTTTTGCTTTACTTTCTTGTACCCTCCTTTTTGATATGTCAAAAAGGGGAGAAGTTTATGAGGTTCCTTTTTTCATCAATCCTGAATTTTTGCTATTAATTGTTTTCGTAGTGTTTTGCCATCATCAAAAAGGGGGAGATTATTGCAAACCTATTTTTTATGTATTATGTGTTGATGATTGACAAACACTATTTCTCTTGGACTACTTGTTGCTTCTAACTTTTTAGGAATCGAAGATCGGACGATCATAAAGGAGCCAAGTTCAGGATTGCGTAGGTTTAGTGTTGAGTCAGTCTGTACCTTTTTTACCTTTTTTGAGTCCACTTGTAATGGTCAAGAGACTGATGCTAAGTAACCCTACACACACACACTTGAGAGACTTAGAATTTCTGTTTCTACTCATATCGGCCAGGATGATTTTTGGATCGGCCTGGACGATCAGCTTAAAACAAAAAGTCTAAATAAGGATTCTTAATTAAGGCAGCCGACATTAACAGATCATCCTGGATGATACGTGTATCGGCCAGGATGATATTCTCAAAACAGAAAGAAGTTGCCGCCATTGACAATTAAGATATACTGTATTATTAAATTATCGGCCAGGACGATCCTAGGATCGGCCTGGACGATATTCACAAATTATGCCTTAATTGATCAGGAAATCAAGGGAGTAATTAAGGATGATTGATACGATCATATCGTTCTGGATGATCGCAGGATTGACCAGGATGATTTAGTCAAAAACCTTAAGTTACTTCAGCACGATAAACACCGGCCAGCTCATATCCAGGGCTATTGTCAAGTCGATTTTCCTCTGATTTGAACTAATCGGCCAGGACGATCGTGAGATCGACCGGGACGATCAAGCCAATTTTTAATCGTCCTGTTTTGCATCCAGGGCTATGCTCTGGACGATCTTCATTGATTTGTACTGATCGGCCAGGCCGATGTCCATATCGGCCTGGACGATATTGTCGGCAACTTGCAATTAATGAGCTCCTTTGAAGCTCTTCTATTTAAGAGCTCATGTTCAACGTTTTTTAACACCTTTTGCTGCTGCCTTGACCTGAGAAGACCTTGAGGAGAGAAAGAGAGAGAGAGAGAGAGAGAGAGAGGATCTTGTGAGGGGGAGCTTGTGAGGGGATTCACAAGGGTTGCTTCAAGGATCGCTCTGCTTCGTCTTCGTCTAGAATTTCTCATCCGTGGAAGGGTCGGTAGAGGTAAGGAGTTAGCTTTTGGGTTTGGTTCTCTGCCAGCTTCAGGAGGAAGCAAAAGGAGGTAGGTTATCTGCCTTGCCGGGGTGGCAAAAAGGAGGTTCTTGTGAGGGCTTCTCCGCCTAGTCGTGGGGGCTAAAGGAGAGTCACTTTTTGTAGTGCAATACTTGGAGGGTGCCTCCAAGGAGTGGACGTAGGTCGAGTCGACCGAACCACTATAAATTTTTGTGTTCTTTTTCTTGCTTCCGCGCTTTTAAATTCCACATTTATTTTTGTGGTGTGATTTGGTTTATGCAATTTTCTTTCTTTGTGAAAAGAGTTTTTAAAATATCAATTCACCCCCCCCCCCTCTTGGTTAGCTTGGGACTAAGTTCATAGGGCTTAACATCCCTAACAAACTTTCATAAAAGTGTGGTCAAATGGTCAAATCCCCTACTCCAAACTAATTCACTAATTATCAAACCACTCCAGCAATCCTTAATATCTTATGGAAGATTCCTAAGCCTCATATAATCCTTAGATTTAGGCTAAACCATCCCAAGTGGTTCGAAAGTGCTTAAGAAAGAACAAATTCTTTTTACACCTCATATCCTTGCCTTGTCCTTTCTCTCTGCTCTTCAACCACTCTAGGGATAGGTAGCAATCATCCAAGAGCCCCTCAGTGAATCCCAGCCAGCCATTTTGATCAAAGGACATTTGAATAGGGTGAAAACCCTCATTTGAGCCATGATTCTATCCTTATCATTCTCTCACTCAATCCTTCTCCTCCAGAACTCCTTCAGCCTTCAAAGCTTTTCTAAGAGCTTCTCCAGCAACTCCTAAAGCCCTCCCAAGCTTCTCCTCATCAAAATCTAGCCTCCAAAACCCTCATTGGAGAAGAGAGATGATCTAGAGAGAGAATTAGGAGATTAAAGAATAACTTAGAATCCGTCTAGATTCAGGTCTTCAGGTCTTCTACAAAGTTGAAGAGAATCCTAGCAGCTTTTCAACGAGGCCAAGATCGTCAAACTTTGACCACAGGTTAGAAAGTTATTTGTGTTTTAATTTCTATGATCAAACCCTGATATCTCTATATGCTCAATGCATGGAGCCTTGAAACTCCATGGATTATAAGATTAGGATATCTAGATCCTACGTTTCAAATTTCATCAAATTTTAACGGTTGGATTGACAGTTATGGGCATTTGAAGTTGTTGCAAATCTATTTTTCATGGATTATGTTTTGATGATTGACAAACACTGTTTCTCTTGGACTACTTGTTGCTTCTAACTTTTCAGAAATCGAAGATCGGACGATCAAGGAGCCAAGTTCAGGATTACGTAGGTTTAGGGTTGAGTTAGTCTGTACATTTGATTTTCACCTTTTGAGTCTACTTGTAAAATTCAAAGAGACTGATGCTATGTAACCCTTCACACACACACTTGAGAGACTTAGAATTTCTGTTTTTACTCATATCGGCCCGGACGATTTTTGGATCGGCCTGGACGATCAGCTTAAAACAGAAAGTCTAATTAAGGATTCTTAATTAAGGTAGCCGACATTAACATATCGTCCTGGACGATACATGTATCAGCCAGGACGATAAGCTCAAAATAGAAAGAAGTAGCCGCCATAGTCAATTATGGTATACTGTATTTTTAAATTATCGGCCATGACGATCCTATGATCGGGCTAGACGATATTCACAAATTATGCCATAATTGTTCAGGAAATCAAGGGAGTAATTAAGGATGATTGATACGATCATATCGTCCTGGACGATCGCAGGATCGGCCAGGCCGATCTAGTCAAAAACCTTAAGTTACTTCAGGACGATCAATATCGGTCAGCCCGTATCCAGGGCTATTGTCAGGACGATTTTCCTCTGATTTGAACGAATCATCCAGGACGATAGTGAGATCGGCCTGGACGATCAAGACGATTTTCAATCATCTTGTTTTCCATCCAGGGCGATGTTCTGGCCGATCTTCATTGATTTGTACTGATCGGCCAGGCCAATGTCCATATCGGCCTGGACGATATTGTCGGCAACTTGCAATTAATGAGCTCTTTTGAAGCTCTTCTATTTAAGAGCTCTTGTTCAACATTTTTCAAGACCTTTGGCTGCTGCCTTGACCTAAGAAGACCTTGAGGAGAGAAAGAGAGAGAGGATCTTGTGAGGAGGAGCTTGTGAGGGAATTCACAAGGGTTGCTTCAAGGATCGCTCTACGTCGTCTTTGTCTAGAGTTTCTCATCCGTGGAAGGGTCGGTAGAGGTAAGGAGTTTTGCTTTTAGTTTTGGTTCTCTGCCAGCTTCAGGAGGAAGCAAAAGGAGATAGGTTCTCTGCCTTGCCGGGGTGGCAAAAAGGAGGTTCTTGTGAGGGTTTCTCCACCTAGTCGTGGGGGCTAAAGGAGAGTCACGTTTTGTAGTGAAATACTTGGAGGGTGCCTCCAAGGAGTGGACGTAGGTCGAGTCGACTGAACCACTATAAAATTCTGTGTTCCTTTTCTTACTTCCGCACTTTTAAATTCCGCATTTATTTTTTGTGGTGTGATTTGGTTTATGCAATTTCCTTTCTTTGTGAAAAGAATTTTTTAAAATACCAATTCACCCCCCTCTTGGTTAGCTTGGGACTAAGTTCATAGGGCTTAACATCCCCATCAAACTTTCAAGTGGTATCAGAGCCTGATTCGAAAATTAAAGTTTGAAAACTTTTTGAATTTGATCAATGTCTAACTTTGGGAATCGCAACACTACGGAAGGGTATTCTATTACCCGACCTCCTCTGTTCGATAACCTACCTTTTGATTTTTGGAAAACTCGCATGCAACTTTTTTACAATCTACTGATTATCGAATGTGGATGCTTATTAAAGAAGGTTATTCTCCACCTTCTCGTGAAATTAATGGTTTTAAAACTTAAGTTGCTTTTACCGAATGGACTTTTGATGAACGAGATTTAGCTCAATTAAATGCGAAATGTTTGAATTATTTTTTCTGTGCTTTGAAATCTGAGGATTACATGTTATTGCAACTCGGGATTTCGAGTTTATGATTTTGATGATAACAAATAATATTTATTATTCTTTTATTTCTCCTGGTATTTGCAGTGCATATTTCTTTCTATGATAACTAATATTTCAGGTACATCATGCACCGTTCTGTGAAGATTCAAGGCTTAAGATTGCGTAGAATTAGTCGTATTAAATGAGTCTGTAATTTTCATTTATTGAGTCAAGTCTTATAATGATGTATGTTAATTTGTTGATCATGCACACACACAGAGGGAGCAAAAAATGATTATAAATATTTTAACTTTTCTGTTCATCATACTGTACGAATTAATTTCGTACTGTACGATCTAGTGTAGCAGAAATAAATTAAAATATTTTAATTTTTCTAAAAAAATTATTTTTGAATATAACTAATCGTACGGTACGATCACCATATCGTATTGTACGATCTGTTATAATTAGAAAGCCCGCCGTCCATTAAATTAGGCAAAGATTTGAATTTGAAAAGTTGTTATAATCGTACTGTACGATTATAATCGTACTGTACGATGTTTAAAATGTTGCCTGATTTAATCCTGTGATTATTCAATCAAAACGGCTAAATTTTGATGTGTTGATTGTACTGTACGAACTGTATCGTACTATACGATCAACAGAGACAATTTTGGAAAACTGCCCGTTTATTGAACTGTTCGTACAGCACTTTCGTACAGGATATCGTACAGTACGAACTTCAACTGAACTGTTCGTACAGTACTAACTGGACATCGTACAGTACTAACAGGTTAATTTCTGCACATCGTACTGGACGATCTTGCGATCGTACGGTACGATATTTGAATGCTGAATTAAGTATTTTTAGGGTTTTTTGAGCCCTCTATTTAAGCACAATCATAAGACTTTGTAAGGGTCTTTGGCAGCCATTGTGTCTTCATTCTTTTGGAGAAAACTTGAAGAGAGGACTTGAAAGGGAGAGAGGAAAGGGTGAAGTTTGAGAGAGGGAGAAGATCCTTGGAGGGGGTTTCAAGGGAGTGTGAAGGAGATCACACGGTTGCTCCGGCGAGCTTGCACCTCAGTACCATCGGATTCAAGGTTCATCTTGAAGGAAGTTTTGGGAAGAAGAAGATCTCATTGGTGTCAAAGGACCCGGCTCCTCCGCCGCACCGGGGAAGGTGGAAGTGATTGTGTAAGGGCTTCTCCGCCTGGCTGTGGGGGCTAAAGGAGAATCACTAAAGGTTTAGTGTAATACTCGGAGGGTGCCTCCGGGGAGTGGACGTAGGTCATGGTTTGACCGAACCACTATAAATTGGTGTGTTCTTTCCTTTATTTTTTCTGCACTTTATTTCCGCATTTATTTTTATTGTGATTAATTGCGTGGATGAAATTTATTATCTATCTTTTTATTGTGAATGAAATTCGCTTCCGCATAAAGTCATAAAAAGATATTTCTTTTCATTAAAGAAGTTTTTAATCATCCAATTCACCCCCCTCTTGGCGCATCTAGTAGGTTCGGGTTACTTTTTAGTACCCAGTTTAGACTTAGGTTCCGAGGCAAGCTTGGGCTATAAGACCTCAACCTCCGGGAATTGAATCCCAATTTTCAAATAAAATTGATCATTTAACTAAAAACTCTCTTTCTATTAAATTCGAGCCCAACACTTAGGATAGACTGGGGCACTTCTAAATTATTTTAGAATCTTAGGTGCCTCCTACCATTCTTTCTTTGACTCCAGAAATGAGTGTTCAAATTTGATCCAGTCCTGATTGAAATTTCTAACCATTTTCTTCTTTGATATCGAGCCTTAAAATCTTGAATAAAATTTTATACCGCTATTTTAATCGAGAGTATTCATTAGAAAACTCTGGTTTCCCTATGATGTAATTAACTACGATGGCTTGCGCTCGTAGGAGACTTAGAAACTCAGACCAGATTTTCAAAATTAAAATTTTCAAAACCTTTAATTAATTATCTTTGGGAAAATCAAATACAACGATCATTATCATCA
Source organism: Dendrobium huoshanense (assembly GCA_016618105.1). Lineage (NCBI taxonomy): Eukaryota > Viridiplantae > Streptophyta > Magnoliopsida > Asparagales > Orchidaceae > Dendrobium > Dendrobium huoshanense. Next base: position 23,362,805 of record CM028342.1, read on the forward strand.
TTTTCAAAAGATCGATAGTAATTGATATTTTTTTCTTCGGAGAGATATATCAATTATTATTGTAGTTTTGATTATGAAATTAAAGATTCCTTTATTCAGATTAACGTAGTCAAACACTCGAACGAATTTAATGTTGACCCTCTACGGTCAAATATGATTCTTTCCTGAGTTTGACTACGATAATCTGGATAAATTTAAATTTTTAAAATTTGAACCCATTAAGGAATGATATGTTCACCTCCCGAGGTGATATATTATTTATAATAGCGTGTTCAATTTCAAAAGTCAAAAAAAAAAAAATCTTCCCAAAGAAAATTAATACTTTTTCAAATCACATTTTTTTCAATCAAACAAAAAATGGCGACTCCATTGGGGAGTCATCTCACTCTCCATCTTTAATAGCAGTTTAAATTTTGTTCCATCGGTAGTTTTGACTACCTTTTCTTCCGTTGGTCCCTCTCCCATTTCCTCCTTGGCTGAGTGTGGCCAACTAGATTAAGACATGTCAAGTGAGAGGTGAGTGTAGGAAACCTCTTCCAAGTCGAGCTTTGATATTTTGCCTCCAAGTTAATTAGTAGAGTGAAAGAATCAAGCAAAATCTTTCTGTATATGTTACAAACTTGCAGGCGAATAAATATCTAGCATACTAAGTTTCACAATCTATAGAAGACTCATAGATTTCAAAATTAAAATTTCTATCCTTTAGCAAAATTCAAATCTCTTTCAAATCTTAATCGATCAATATATTCTATCATTACATATAAAATTATAACTCTTATAATTTGGTATGTGATAGAATATAGACTTTTTTATTCAAATTTGATTCTAAAGTTCGAATCTTTCTCGCAAAGTCAAGTTTTGATATTTTACTCCTGAACAGTTCGTCGAGGTGAAAGAGTCAAGTCAATGTCTCTAGATTTTCTCTTAATTTTTGTTAACCATTATGTTGAAAATAGAACTCAAGATTTTGAGTTTCAAAGTAAAGGAAAATCTTTCAAATCAATTCTAATTATTGTTGCCATGTGTGTTCTACGACATTCTGTTGTAGTTGAACACATGCAAAAATCCAGAACCTTCCAGTCAATTCTGGGCTTTGAAATTTCACCCCCGAATTACTTAGTGAGATGAAAAAGTCAGGCCTAATTGTTGAGTCCAGTAATTAGGTTGTTAAGCCTAAGTAAATGTCCCACGGCTACCAAGAGGGGGGTGAATTGATAGTTTAAAAAATTTTAAACCCTCTTTGAAGATTAAGTTGAACCGAAATAAAAATTTCTTTTAAAGTTTATAGAAAAATATTTTTCAACCACATAGTTGTTAAAACTGAAATTTAAAATGCGGAAACATAAAAACAATAAAGTAAATGACACCAGATTTATAGTGGTTCGGTCTATAACCAGACCTACATCCACTCCTCAGAGGCACCCTCTGAGTATTGCACTAAAACCAATAGTGACACTCCTTTAGCACCCACAGCAAGGCGGAGAAGCCTTTACAACACACTCTTTTCACCACTACCCGGTGCGGCAGAGAACCGTCGTCCTTTTACACAATCCACAGTGCTGGCAGAGAACCGTCGTCCTTTTACACTCTCCTAGTGTGGGCAGAGAACCCTACGGCTGTTCACACTCTCCAAGTGTAGGCAGAGAACCTTTCGGCTGTTCACACTCTCCAAGTGTAGGCATAGAACCTTTCGTCTGTTCACACTCTCCAAGTGTAGGCAAAGAACCCTTCGGCTGTTCACACTCTCCAAGTGTCGGTAGATAACCGAATCTCCTTGACTGATCTTCTCACAAGAATCTAGAAGGAAGAAGGAAAAGAGTGAAGTAATCCAAATTCACAAGTAGAGACTCTTACCTTTGAAATCCAAGTGAAGCATTCTCGCTCCAGTGGAAGGAATTCTCCCTTGAATGCTCTCTTCCACTCTCTCCTTGGCTATTCTCTCAAGAGGTACGAATATCAAATGACAAAAAGATTGGGTGGCAGTCTAATTTGGACTATTTATATAAAAGACAAGAAAAACCGCCCAAAAACTGCAAGTTTTCTATTCTGTACGCAGTGGATCGTCCTGTACGATCAAGGATCGTCCTGGATGATTTTACTTAAACGATCTGAAACGACCCTATTGAATATGTGTACAAAATGTCTTCGTACAGATGATCATCCTGTACGAACTAGGTTCGTCCAGTACGAACGGTTATTACTAGGTCGGTTCTAGAAACTGCTGAAAACTGTTCTAAGTTGGTTAATCGTTTGGACAAGAATATGTTCGTCTGGACGAAAATTTTCCAGAGACCCGATCGTCCTTGACGATATTTTACTTCGTCTGGACGAAAATATTTCAGAGGACCAATCACCACGGATGATAATTTATTTTTGTCTGGACGAAAATTTTATAGAGAACCAATCGTTTGGTACGATAATTAATTTCGTCCTGTCGAATAGGACTTAGAAAAACTTTTTCGAGCAAGTTCCTATTCGTTCCATGTGCCCTATAGGAGATAACTGTCTGATCGTCCCGTACGATAGGATATCGTCCAGTACGATTAGTATAAAATTTTATGATCTCCTTATGTGTGTGTGTATGTTTTTTATTCACTCAATTACAATCACTCCCTTTAAAAATTAATTCAAAGAAAAAATGCAAACTTCAAATTAACAAAGTATCTAATGTTGAATTTGATTTGAAGTTATCGTAGTCTGGAGTCTGATTTTCCTGAAATGTTAGTACACACAAGAGCAAATACAAATCTTCTAAAATTGTTAGGAGATAATTACACATTTGAACAATAATGTTTGAAATCATCAAAACTATTCAAGTTGCAAAAAATGTAAAGGCATTCAAATAGCAACTATTGTAATAATCTCCCCCTTTTTGATGATGGCAAAACAATTATTGTTTGTATGGTTTCAAGTTAAACAAATCTCCTATCTTCTAAACTCCCCCTGAATTGATGAGTACATTAAAATGAGGAGTCATAAAGAACAATATTTTTGTTTTTCAAAAATTTTAACACAAACAACAACAAAGTCAAATTCTTTCAAACAGAATAATCAAAACAGAAAACACAATAATTTCTCCCCCTTTTTGACAGCAACAAAAAGTGAAGAAGAAATAGACGAGAAATGCAAGCAATTATATGAAATTCATTTTAAAATTTAATCTAAATGGTGATTGACATAAGGTATGCAATTTTAAACTAAAAAATATTAGGTCAATCATAAAAATTCATAAAATTTAAGAAGTGATATAACATTGTAAGTAAGAAGAATTTATCAAAGACATGATTCAATTTAGACATTCGACTATAGAAAATCATTACAAGAGAGATGTATAAAAATTCTATATTTCAAAGTTCAATAGAATATAAATGAACATAAGATCAATTTGAATTAGGAGATTGAAAGAATTTGGAAAGAAGAGAATTACCACATGTGGCGCTTTGCGCATCTTTTTCAAAATTTTTGGGGCACATTTTTGTGCATTTTTTCTTTGTTGGGCTTATTTTGTGCCTCTTTTTCACTTTGCAAATCTTTGCGAATTCCTTTTGATTTTTGTACTTTTTGTACAATTTTCAAGAGTAATTGAGACCAATTCTTTCCAAAATCTATAATCTAAAATTTCAAATATTTCTAAGTGCATAAATATCACTTGAGCATAGAAATACAAAATAAGAAAACATCTAAATTGCAATAGTAATATTAACTTTTATGTAGTCTAAATGAATATACATGAATTTAAAAGTTCTAATTACAACAAGTTATAAACAACTTTTAAATTTAGAAAGACTAGATTTTCTAATATAGATAATCTCAAATTACAATCTAATTTAAGCACTATGAAGATTAAATAATACTAATGAAATTCATAAACATTAACCACATTTCAAAAACAAATCAAATAAAAAAAAAAACATCCATTGATATTAATAAACGGATTACACATTTCATTATATCTTAAAAACAAGTAAGAAAATACATTGAACTTAAAAGAAAAAATAAACATAAACACAAAAACTTAACATTGAAACTGACACAATAAAAACAAAAAATACGAATACAACAAACACAAAGAAATTCATCTCTACTGTTCTGGAGGAGGAGGAGGAATGCCGCCAAAAAGGTTGAAGTAGGAGGCCATCAACATTACATTGGTATTAATTTCATGTACTTCATTTTTAATATTACCAATGTCTTGTTGCTGTTGCGTAAGGTGAGCATCAAATTGATCAAACCTTTGATCAATGTGAGTCTCTAATCTATCAAATCTTTCAATCAGATTCTGATAATCTGACTGAGGTGCAGATGTTTGCTCTCCTTCTTCTTCCTCCTCTTCTGAAGCACTGGCATGTGTTTTTCCTTTTTCCTCCTTGAAAAGCAATCTGAAGGAAGCATCATTATAGTATACTGGCTCTTCGTATTCTTCATCAGGATGCACTAAGTTATATTTCTTTTCCAAAATGTAAGTTATTAAGTGTCCTAATGAAATATTCTTCTTCCTCTTCTGATCTGCATGTCCTATTTCTGAAATCCCATAGATATGATCTATGATAAGTTGGGCTTCGTCAATAGGATGACCTTCCATAATTAAAAAGGTTAGAGAAGAAAGGAGAGGGGTAATATTAATCCTATCACCAGCTTTAGGAATGATTGAGGATCGAAGGATATGCTGGATGATTCGGGCATTTTTGGTCATACCGGAGACTCTAGCGACATGATTTTCAATACCATTTTCTCTAATTACCCTATTGACATGATACCATTTGAAAGAGGTTTCTGACATTAGGGTGTGAGCTCTATATCCCTCAGTTCTTAAGTTCAAAAATGCACCAAGGTCGTGCTTGGTGATCTCAACTTTTTGCTTGAAGACATAAGAACTAATGGAGGAGTGGTCGGAATTAAAACTCATGTTCGCTAGGAAATAGTGGTAGGTTTGCTTGTTGTAGAAGTGGACGGGAGAAAGTATGAAATGAAATTGGGTTGAGGCAAAGAGGTGCATTACCCAAAATTTTAACTCAGTTTGAATTAGAATGCGAGAGGGAGTTATTTTGGCGGATGCAAAATGAGGAAAGGATTCCTCATTCGCCTTAGACAGGAAGTTATCTGGGGCATTCCTATTGGGTTTCTTCACCAACACCTTTTGTCTCTTGCTTGAGGAGGCCATTGTCGATTTGAAGTAGAAAGGGATTGAAAATGAAGTTTGGAAGTGTGATTATTAAGTTAAAAAGCCTTCATATTTAAAGAAAAATGATACGTTCGTCCTAGACGAAAATCATTGTTCGTCTGGACAAAATTATTTCGTACAGACGATCAAAAACTAACTCGTTTTAATGTCTCTTGAAAACTGTCCCCTACAATGAACCGACACCTGTTCGTCTGGACGAACGAAAAATTTGTACAAACGAAGTCCATATTAAAAACTGTCTTATCCACTCAACCGCTCCATTCAATCGTCCCGACGTTTGAGAAAAAAATATTTTTTCATCCTGGAAGATCGTCAGATCGTACAGACGATCTAATTAAAAACTGCTCTCAAAACGGTTAAAATTCGCGCAAACTGTTCTTTCACATATCGTCCCGTACGAAACCAGATTCGTCCCGGATGATTTCCTCCAATTTTTTTTTTTAATTTTGATTTTTAAATTAAGAAAATCAAACTAAACATTCAAAAAAACACAAAAAATATAAAACAAAACCATAGACTCAAAAACAATTCATTCAAAACACACAAAATTTCATAAAATCAAAAACAAAACAAAACAAATATCAATGTTGCAAAGACATTTTGTTTAGGCATTCAAATCAATAACACCAAGCCTTGTTCTTAAAGTACTGAAGGTATCAAAGGCTAAAGGTTTTATAAAAATGTCTGCAAGTTGATTTTCAGTTGAAACATGTATGAGTTCAATTTCTCCTTTGGATACATGATCTCTTATGAAATGATGCCTTATATCAATGTGTTTGGTTCTAGAATGTTGAATAAGATTTTTGGAAATGCAAATAGTACTAGTATTGTCACAATAAATTGGAATAGTGCCTATAGTTAATCCTAAATCAATCAACTGTTGTTTTAACCAAAGTACTTGTGCCACACAACTTCCTAATGCAATGTATTCTGCTTCTGTAGTAGATAGTGCCACTGAATTTTTTTTTCTACTAGACCATGAAACTAATGAATTTCCAATGAATTGACATGTTCCAGAAGTGCTTTTCCTATCCACTCTACAGCCTGCAAAGTCAGAATCTGAGTAACCAATAATTTCAAATGAAGAGCTAAACTTAGGATACCAAATCCCTATGTTTTGAGTTCCTAGTAGATATCTTAAAATCCTTTTCACTACTGTCAAATGTGATTCTTTTGGATCTGATTGAAATCTAGCACATAAGCAAATACTGAACATAATATCTGGTCGGCTAGCAGTCAAGTAAAGTAAAGATCCAATTATCCCTCTAAATTTCTTTTGATCAACAGATTTTCCCTTAAGGTCCTTATCCAACTGAACTGAAGAACTCATTGGTGTACTAACATGTTAAGCATTGTTCATTTCATATTTTTTGAGAATGTCCTTAATATATTTAGTTTGACTAAGAAAAGTATCTTTCTCAAGTTGCTTAATGCTAAATCCTAGAAAGTAATTCAAATCTCCCATTAGACTCATTTCAAATTCACTACTCATTGTTTTAGAAAAATCATCACAAAGATGTTTATTTGAAGATCCAAAGATGATGTCATCCACATGAATTTGAACAATAAGTATATCCTTTCCAATTTTCCTTAAAAAGAGAGTTGTATCCACACTTCCTTTTTCAAAAGATCTTTCAAGTAGGAAGGTGCTCAACCTCTCATACCAAGCCCTAGGTGCCTGTTTCAATCCATATAATGCCTTTTTTAACTTGAAAACATAATTTGGAAATTTAGAATTTTCAAAACTTGGAGGTTGTTCTACAAAAACATCTTCCTCAATTACCCCATTTAAAAAGGCACTTTTGACATCCATTTGAAACAATTTAAAACCTTTAAAACAGGCAAAGGCTAGTAAAACCCTAATTGCTTCAAGTCTAGCTACAGGGGCAAAAGTTTTCTCAAAATCAATTCCTTCAATTTGATTATACCCCTTAGCTACTAATCTAGCCTTATTTCTAATGACTACTCCTAAGTCATTCATTTTATTTTTGAACACCCACTTGGTTCTAACAACACTTTGATCTTTTGGCCTTGTAGTTAGTTCCCAAACTTTATTTCTTACAAATTGATTTAACTCTTCTTGCATGGCCAATATCCAAAATTCATCAGAAAGTGCTTGATCAATGTAAGTGGGTTCAATAGTTGAAATAAAGGCTGAATGATTGACTTCCTTGTTTAATCCACGCCTAGTTCTAACACCCTCACTTGGTTCACCTATAATCAATTCCTTTGGGTGGTTTTTAGAAAATCTCAAATCTCTAGGCAAAGGGTCTTCTCTTTCCAAATTTTCTTTCACATTTTCTTCCAAATTTAATCTATCAATCTTTTGGGAGTTTTCTTCAATTTCTTCTTCAACAACATTTGGCTCTTCCATGTTTCCACTTTCATCAAATACAACATGTGTGGTTTCTTCAATGACTAAAGTTCTTTTGTTGAATACTCTATAAGATTTTCCAACACTTGAATATCCAACAAAAATTCCTTCATCTGATTTTGGATCAAATTTTCCTAAGGCATATTTTCCATTATTATGTATGAACACCTTGCAACCAAATACATGCAAATGAGACAAATTTGATGTTCTACCTTTTAGCAACTCATAGGGTGTTTTATTCAAATTTGATCTCACATTCACCCTATTCAGAACATAGCATGCAGTGCTAACCGCTTCAGCCCAAAAATATCTAGGAAGCGAGTATTCTGCTAACATTGCTCGGGCGGCTTCTATTAATGTTCTGTTCTTCCTTTCAACTACCCCATTTTGTTGAGGAGTTCTAGGTGCATAAAAATTGTGATCAATCCCCTTTTCTTTACAGAAATTTTCAAATCTTTCATTTTCAAATTCTCCTCCATGATCACTTAGTATAGAAATTATTTCACATCCTAGTTTTCTTTGTATCCAAGTTGAAAAATTTCTGAATTCCTCAAATGATTCACTCTTATGAAAAAGAAATTTAACCCAGGTGAATCTTGAAAAATCATCTACTATAACAAATCCATATACCTTTCCTCCTAGACTTACAATGCCTACAGGTCCAAAAAAATCCATGTGTAGAATTTCTAAAGGTTTACTGGTTCTAAGATCTTTATTGGACTTAAAAGAGGACTTCACTTGTTTTCCTAAATTACATGCATCACAAAGATGGTCCTTGGTAAAGTCTAGTTTAGGTATACCTCTCACCAAATTCTTTTGGGTAATTCTTCTAAGATTTTTCATACTAGAATGACAAAGTCTCCTATGACAAAGCCATGATTCATCAGAAACAGTTTTCAAACAAAAAGCAGTAGGAGATTGAATACAATTTAAATCTAGCATGTAGACATTGTTTACCCTTTTTTCATTTAAAATAATTTTCCCATTTAGGCTTATTATGCAGCTAGTAGGTAAAAATTTTACATTATAGCCCTTATCACATAGCTGACTTATGCTAAGCAAATTATATTTTAAGCCTTCAACTAATAACACATTGTCTATGAAAAAGTTTTTCAAATTTCCAATCATACCTGATCCAACCACTTTCTTTGTGGTATTATCTCCAAGTGTAACATTGCCTCCACTCCTGGCTTCCAGCGTTATGAATTGAGCAGTATCTCCAGTCATGTGCTTTGAACATCCGCTGTCCAGGTACCATATACTCTCATGAGGTCTTGTGTGAGAGTACTCCTGCAAAATTCTCAAATGTTAGATCTGGGAACCCAAACAAGTTTGGGTTCACCTTTATGAAATTTATAATCAGATGCATGTATGATATGTCTAGGTTTATGCATCTTAGTTCTCCACACCAAATTAGTTTTCATCTTTAAAGTGCAGGTGTGAGATATATGTCCCAAAAATCCACAATTACATTTAACATTAGGAAAAATATTCCTATGTTTTCTTTCATATGATTGTCTTCTGAGGGATTTCATGAATTTAGGATAATATTTAGGATTTATAAAATCTTCAAGTTTAGGGGGGTTCCTATTATCCTCGAGAGCTCTTATTGTGAGTTTGTAAAATGAATTCATATCTTCCAAGATTCGATTGGTATAATTGATTATATATGTTTTGCTCTCAGATTCATCCTTAAAATTCTTAAATTCTTTTTCAAGTTCAGCATAGGATGATTTTAAATTTTCAAAATTTTTATTCAAGTCATCATATTCATCAAGTAGTTTTATGTGGTTGTTATCTATTAAAGCATGATCTTTCCTAAGGATTTCTTGTTCCTTATTAAGCTCTTTCAATTCTAAAACTAAACTAGCATGCATCTTTTTTATTTTCCTATATGCATCATGCATGTGTTCCGAAACTTCAAATAATTCATTATAGGTTAAATCACATACATCTTCTTGATCTGATTGTTCAGCATTATCTGCCATCAAGCAAAGGTTGGTGACTTCTTCTTCTTTTTCAGTCTCAGATGAGTCTGAAGTTGAGTCCGCCCAAAAAGCCCTTTGAAACTTCTTCTTGCCCTTCTTTACCATTGGTTTCTCCTCTACCTTCTCCTTGCTAGGAGTGGCTTTGAGTTTTGGACAATCAGTCTTTATATGACCTGGTTTCCTGCATTCATAACAAATCACTTCATTAGAAACATTGCCATTTCTGTTATACTTACCTCTATTCCATTGCTGGCGTCTCTTCTGCTTCCTCTTTAAAAAGCTTCTGAATTATCTAGTCATCAATGCAATATCGTCTTCATCCTCAGGTTGTGAGTATTCACTTTCTGACTCTTCCACATTTAGTGCAATATTTTTGTCCTTTCTAGGTTCACCTGCATCAATCTTTCTTTGACTTACTCCTTGCTCATAAGCAATGAGTGAACCAAGAAGATTGTCAATGGAATAAATGTTCAGATCTTTAGACTCTGTAATTACAGTAATTTTAGCATCGTATGCAATAGGTAAACAACGAAGAATCTTATTGACCATTTCAGCATTAGTTAATTCCCTACCAAGTGCATGCAAAGAGGTGACAATTTGAGCTAATCTTGTGTACATGTCTGAAATAGATTCATTAGGTTTCATGCGAAATAATTCATAGTCATGTAACAAGATATTGAGTCTTGATTGCTTAACCTCATTTGTCCCTTCATAAGTTATACAAAGTCTATCCCATATGTCCTTTCAGCTTTTACAAGTGGAAACTCGCATGTAGTCTTTAGATTTTAAAGCACAAAAGAAACTATTTAAACATTTCGCATTTAATTGTGCTAAGTCACGTTCTTCAATAGTCCAATCTGCATAGGGTGTTTCTACCCTAACTCCATCAACTAATCTAGTTGGTTTTGAGTAACCTTCCTGGACTAGCATCCACATGCGATAATCAAGTGATTGTAAGAAAGTAGACATGTGTGTTTTCCAAAAATCAAAAGGAATATTGTCAAACAGTGGAGGTCTAGTGATAGAGTAACCCTCAGGTGTGTTTCGGTTTCCAAAAGTAGCCATCTACGTTAATCAAAAAATAGTTCAAACTTATGATTTTGAAACTATGCTCTGATACCACTTGTTGAGTCCAGTAATTAGGTTGTTAAGCCTAAGTAAATATCCCACGGCTACCAAGAGGGGGGTGAATTGGTAGTTTAAAAAATTTTAAGCCCTCTTTGAAGATTAAGTTGAACCGAAATAAAAATTTCTTTTAAAGTTTGTAGAAAAATATTTTTCAACCACAGAGTTGTTAAAATTGAAATTTAAAGTGCGGAAACGTAAAAACAATAAAGTAAATGACACCAGATTTATAGTGGTTCGGTCTATAACCAGACCTACATCCACTCCTCAGAGGCACCCTCTGAGTATTGCACTAAAACCAATAGTGACTCTCCTTTAGCACCCACAGCAAGGCGGAGAAGCCTTTACAACACACTCTTTTCACCACTACACGGTGCGGCAGAGAACCGTCGTCCTTTTACACAATCCACAGTGCTGGCAGAGAACCGTCGTCCTTTTACACTCTCCTAGTATGGGCAGAGAATCCTACGGCTGTTCACACTCTCCAAGTGTAGGCAGAGAACCATTCGGCTGTTCACACTCTCCAAGTGTAGGCAGAGAACCTTTCGTCTGTTCACACTCTCCAAGTGTAGGAAGAGAACCCTTCGGCTGTTCACACTCTCCAAGTGTCGGTAGAGAACCGAATCTCCTTGACTGATCTTCTCACAAGAATCTAGAAGGAAGAATGAAAAGAGTGAAGTAATCCAAATTCACAAGTAGAGACTCTTACCTTTGAAATCCAAGTGAAGCCTTCTCGCTCCAGTGGTAGGAATTCTCCCTTGAATGTTCTCTTCCACTCTATCCTTGGCTATTCTCTCAAGAGGTACGAAGATCAAATGACAAAAAGATTGGGTGACAGACTAATTTGGACTATTTATATAAAAGACAAGAAAAACTGCCCAAAAACTGCAAGTTTTCTATTCTGTACATAGTGGATCATCCTGTACGATCATGGATCATCCTGGACGATTTTACTTAAACGATCTGAAATGACCCTATTGAATATGTGTACGAAATGTCTTTGTACAGATGATCGTCCTGTACGAACTAGGTTCGTCCAGTACGAACGGTTATTACTAGGTCGGTTATAGAAACTGCTGAAAACTGTTCTAAGTTGGTTAATCGTTTGAACGAGAATATGTTCGTCTGGACGAAAATTTTACAGAGACCCGATCGTCCTGGACGATATTTTACTTTGTCTGGATGAAAATATTTCAGAGGACCAATCGCCACGGACGATAATTTATTTTCGTCTGGACGAAAATTTTACAGAGAACCAATCGTCTGGTATGATAATTAATTTCGTCCTGGACGAATAAGACTTAGAAAAAAAATTTTGAGCAAGTTCCTATTCATTCCATGTGCCATATAGGAGATAACTGTCTGATCGTCCCGTACGATAGGATATCATCCAGTACGATTAGTATAAAATTTTATGATCTCCTTATGTGTGTGTGTGTGTGTTTTTTTTATTCACTCAATTACCATCACTCCCTTTCAAAATTAATTCAAAGAAAAAATGCAAACTTCAAATTAACAAAGTATCTAATGTTGAATTTGATTTGAAGTTATCGTAGTCTGGAGTCTGATTTTCCTTAAATGTTAGTACACACAAGAGCAAATATAAATCTTCTAAAATTATTAGGAGATAATTACACATTTGAACAATAATGTTTGAAATCATCAAAACTATTCAAGTTGCAAAAAATGTAAAGGCATTCAAATAGCAACTATTCTAACACTAATTTCTTAGGATCTTCCTATAATTTTGTAAACCTATACATTTGATTGAAATTAAATGTCTTGAGTTTCAAAATTTAAAGGAGATCCATTCAAATATAACCTTAAGTTAAAATTCAAATCAAACTTTGATTTCAAATAAAATTTCAAGCTTAAGTTTAAACTTGTTTTTCACCTCAAACTTAAATTCAATTTTGATTTCAAATGTGAGTCTAAACTTTGACGTTTTTCCCCATGTCAGTTGGTGTAGCGAAAGAGTCAAGTTCAACTCGTCAATTTTATGAACCACCTTGTTCCGTGTAAACTGAATACGATTGAGTTATAAGATTTTGAATAAAATTAATCAAAATTAAAACTCAAATACCATTTTACAATCACTAATTCAAATCATTTTCTTAATTTTAGAAAATCAAGCACTCAAATGGCTGAGAGACTCGTCTTCTCACTGAATAGGAATGTGCCTATAGAAGAAATTCTTAATGGCAATTTAATTCAGTATGAGATAGGATTTCAGAACCTTAAACTTTTAGTTGATGGAGAAAGAATCTTAGATCTGGCCGCTGGTACTCGAGGAGATTCTCCTTGAGTTGAGATTACTTTAGGGTCAGGAGTTGACTCCCCCATCTCCAAGATGGAGGTCACTGTCGCCCCTGTATTCACTGTACCCTCTACTAAGGAGGATCAAAACCAGAAGTCAATAACGATAGAAGATCTACCGTCTCAGTCTGAGATTGGGTCAAGTTCTAGCACCCCTGTCATCGGTAGGAACAAGATTAAGAATTACCTTCGAAGAGCCAGGAAAAGGAATCTTAAGGCTAGAAAGACCGTTGAGTCAGAAGCCTTAGAGAGGGCAGACTTCAAGGCCAATTGAGAGTTCGTTGCTCCTTCTACGTACCCTCTCCTTGCACAAAGGAGGGAGGTTGTAGATACGAGAGCACGATCTTCAATACCTCTTCTTGACTACTACATAGAAAGACTCAAGCAAGCAAGAATTGAGCAATCACCAGCAATAGGCCATAGGCCCCCAACTGAGGGTTATGATCTGTCCACTCTACTAGAAGATGTTAAGGCATGTTACTACACGTGTCCCACTACCTCATCTACAAAGGAGGAGGAGTAGAAACCACTCGGGGTGCCACTCTCTTAACTACTAGGCCACTAGTAATGTGAGAGGGGAAATAATCTAAGATTGTGTGAGATAGTGATACCGTCAAAATTTAAATTTCAATGGGGTCCTATCACGATAAATCTTTTAATTACAGTAATGTCATGCCTTCTAGGGATACTGCAGATCCTATAACCGTCTCTCCCTTCAAAGAGATTGTAGGAATTCAATTCCATATTGATAAGGATCTTACCACCTAGACTTGCAATTTTTTTAAGAAAAGCTTATCAATTTCTCAAGTGTACCGGGTCCGGATATTCAAGATAGTTGATTCCTTTTTTTTTTAATCGAAATTGACCTCTACCTTAAGTCTTAAGCATGAGAGAGTTGTAGTTTACTCCATCAAATGTTTAGATGTCCCTCCCTCCCACCGCTTCAGTGGGGTGATTTAACTGTTGAACTAAAATCTATATCAAGCTTAAGTTGACTTTAGAAATAAAATCTTATCAATCTTCTAGCAATCTTCCATCTTAATAGGCAATTCTCGAATGTCTAAAATATGTTCAATGATTTTCAAAAGTCAAGTCAATACCATTTTTAAAAAAGATTGGATGTGCTTTGAGGATTATTTTTCCTTTTATAAGAGAATATATTCTCTTCTCTAATACTTGAGATATAATCCCAACATTCAAAATAAAGAAAGTGGAGTCTCTTTTTGAATTCAATTGAAATCAAAAGATGCGAAAGCGCCAAAAATCAAGAAATGCACAAAGTGCACCAAAAGTCAACAGATACGCAAACTACGTCACCAGAAAAAGAGAAGAAGAGTTAGATGGCTTCGTTCCTTTAAAATCCTTAAATCTCAAACTACTCGATCACCCTTAAATACTTGACTTTGAAAATCTTGAATTCAGATTCCTCACCGTGCATGAATTATCTATCATATAGAAAAATATCATGCAAGAGAATTGAAAACATCAAATTTCTACCTCCAACTTAAATCCTTTCAAAATTTATTTTAATTCAAAATATTCAAGGGATACCCCAGCTTAGTTTCTATGAAACTTGGTCTGGATCAACAAAACTAAAATCCTTCCAGATTAGTTGGAGTCGACTCTACTTCTCACTCTAATTGATAAATTTGTTCCTGTTTGTCATTATGACAGGTCCAAATAGTTAGAGGAAATTTTCAATAAAACGAATGAATATTCTACTCCTGATAAAAAATCAAATCCTGTCCTTAAGAAATGTACATAAGCCCTTGGACAAAGGCATCTTTTCCTTTAAGGCCTTTTTAACAAAATTACACTCTATAATGGGTCCAAGATCAACCCCATTAGAGGACTATTTTGTAATGATGGGAATTGCCGTTCAAAATCAAGCGACGACTGAGCAGAGTGCCCGACTCCAATTTGAAGAGCTTTGTCTTTAAGGCTTAATAAATCTCCAAATCGTACAAAGCCGGACTGGTTCAAGTTCATGATAAAATAGAGCAACTTAGAACCTTCTAAGGAGGAGACTTGGTATAGGTTCTTTGGATTCATATCTTAGCATATCGAGAGATCGGTGGAGACTCTTGAACTAATACAAGACTGTCCTCTTGTCGTAGAGATGATCTTTGAGGGAATGTCCAAAATTAACTGATCAATCCTGAAGGATGCCGCCTGATATTTTCAAACATTGAGGAGGCTCTTCAGGAAGTACCATGCCATATGAGTGTCAAAACTTAAAATTAAATTCAAAATAAAATTCTTCAAGCTTAAACAAATCAAATTCAAACCATTGAAATTCATAATCATTCTTAAAATCAAACTTTAAAAACTCTTAAAAATTAAACCAAATCAAATTCAAACTCTTCAAATTTAAGAAAATCAAAATCAATCAAATCAAATCTCCAAATTCAAAATCAAACCTCAAGTTTAAAGATCCTTCAAAATCAAATCAAGTTTCAAATTCAAATTCGTTAAATCAAATTTCAAATTTAAATATCTATAAACTCAAAACCAAATCAACTCAAATTCAAAAGTCATTCAAATCTCAAATTTCAAAGTTCAAACTCAATCCTCTGTATGGAGAAAGTTTCCTCTACATACAATCATCCAGACTCGATCCTCTATGTGGAGCAAGTTTTATCCACATATGATCATCCAAACCCAGTTTTTTATGTAGAGCAAGTTTCCTCTACATACGATCATCTAGACCCGATCCTCTGTGTAGAGAAAGTTTCCTCTACATACGATCATTACAGACCTGATCCTCTATATGGAGCAAGTTTCCTCCACATACAATCATTCTAGACCTGATCTTCTATATGGAGCAAGTTTCCTTCATATACGATCATTCCAGACCCGATTCTCTATGTGGAGCAAGTTTCCTCCATATATAATCATCCAGACCCAGTTCGTTGTGTAGAGCAAGTTTTCTCTCCACAAGACCATCCTTTAGTGATGGAGTATGCCCACTGTGGCACCATCCTAAATTCAATATCTAGATCTTATCTTTTGTGGGAAGCAATGCTTCTTTCCCATGAAATCTTTCTAGTCCTCTCTTCCTTAAGGTTAGGTGTGAGTCCTAGAGCTTCCTTTCCTTAGGATTAGATCTGTTAGTGGTGGAGCACGCCCTATGTGGCACCATCCTAGTTTTAAATTCCAGACTAGATCTTTCGTGTAAAGTAAGTTTCCTCTCCATGAGATCGTTCTTTAGTGATGGAGTACGCCTTTGTGGCACCATCCTAAATTCAAATCCTGATTCGATCTTTCATGAGAAGCAATGCTTCCTTCCCATGAGATCTTCAAATCCTCTCTTCTTTAAGGACAGATGTGAGTCATTGTACTTTCTCTCCTTAGGATTAGATCACTTAGTGATGGAGTACACCCTTCGTGGAACCATCCTAGTTTACAAAATATAGATCTAATTTCCCGTGGGAAGCAATGCTTCTTTCCCACAGGGTCCCCCACTTGTTTTCTCTTTGGGGTTAGATATTCTCTTTCCCCTAGGATTAGACTCCCCATTTTCAATTTCACTTTCCCATTTTTAAATTCAATCTTCTTCTCCCTTAGAATCAAAACTCCATACTTGACCTTTCTATTCAGTCAACTCCAATATGTACAATAGAACTTCATTCTATTACACATATTGGGGGTCCATTTGTTTACCTCATTTTTGTATAAGGTCACTTGAACCAATCCTGACCCTAGATCAATTCAACATTAGATAAATCTAGACTCTAGGATCATCCTAGAATACAGACCATAGGATCTACTCTAGACCCTAGGATTCCTCCAAAAAAATCTAGACCATAGGATCTACTTTAGACCTTAGGACTCTTGTAGACTCTAAACCTTATAATCTAATCTCGATCCTAGAATTCTTCTAGATTAATCTAAACCTTAAGATTTTTTTCCATACTTTAGATTTTAGGTTCCTCATAGACTTCAAACCCTATGATCTTCTTAGGCCTTAGGAGTTACCTAGACCACAGATCAATCCAAACCTTAGGATGAATTTAGATCTTAAATAAATCTAGACTTCAAATAAAACCTGACCTCAAGTCAATCCATATCTCAATTCAATTCAAGCCTCAATCAAAATCCAGACTTTAGTCCAGTTCAAAATCTAAACTCTAGTTCAAATCTTAATCCAACTTCACCCTATCAAATCACTTATGATCATCCCAAACGATCATAAGTGATTTGGACAATTCAAATCATATCAACCAGACACAAAACCCAAATCAAATCCAGAGTTTTAAATCAAAGTTCAAGGGCATAAGGCTATGTCCTAAAAGCCTTTTCCAGTGAACTTTCAAACACATCAAAACCTAGTCAATAGACATCTAATTCAAAGTCTATGATTTGAAAAGTTATAAGAAATGTCTTTGGAGGCTACCCTCAAAATATGAGCCCATTCTGAGGTCTCTAACCCCAGAAACTAAATCAAAATCCAAATTTTATAAAAATTTCAAATATTTATAGCCTATGCCACTAGACCTGCCACCTAGTGGATCCTGACCTTAGAGCTTTCTCCAAAGCCTCCAATCACTTCCAGACCTTTAATTCTGACTCATTAAACATTAAACTATAATTTTATGGACCCACTTTGACCCCCAGTTGACCAAGGGTCAAAATGACCAAAATACCCCTTAAGGGTTCAAATATCAATTTCAAACCAAATGACATCCGAATTGCTTGGTATCACTTCTAGCAATTTTCAATTATCAAATCAAATTTGTTAAGCTTGGACCCACAATCTAGGTCAACTTAGAAGACCCACTCAACCTAGATTGACCCAATAAGCCCTTAAGGGTCCAAATGGGTAATTCCAACCCATTTAACCAAATCAAGCCCTTTAAATTCTCAAGCTCACTTCAATGATTGATTTAAACATACACAAATCATTTGGAGTCAACTCACCATGGATTTGACTTAGTCAAACTCTAAAACATAGTTAAACCTTCACACTACATATACGTTTCCACTTGATTTTCAAACCAATTCATTTAAATATTCTCAATTCTAATCCATTCAAAGCTTTGAACATCTACCAACCAATAACAAATCATACCATGGTCATTTTGACCAAGTCATTCCATTTTGACTTGGTCAAACTTATTCAAGTTCCTTTAAGTTCAATCAAACTCTAGCCTTTAAGCATATAAACCCCTCCAACCTATTTAACCAGCACTCAAGTTCCACCCCCTTTCTACCTCAGCAGTCAATTTGACTGTTGACCAGTCAACATATTCAAATTATCAAATAAATGGTTAAAGGGTGGTAAAATGGTCAAATCTCCTACTCCAAACTAATTCACTCATTATCAAACCACTCCATCAATCCTAAATAACTTCTAGAAGATTCCTAAGCCTCGTCTAATCCTTAGATTAAGGCTAAACCATCCCAAGTGGTTCCAAAGTGCTTAAGCATGGACAAATTCCCTTTACACCTCATGTCTTTGCCTTGTCCTTTTCCTCAGCTCTTCAACCACTCTAGGGACAGCTGACAATCATCCAAGATCCCCTCAGTGAATCCCAGCCAACCATTTTGATCAAAGGACATTTGAATAGGGTGAAAACCCTCATTTGAGCCATAATTCTATCCTTATCATTCTCTCACTCAATCCTTCTCCTCCAGAACTCCTCTAGCCTTCAAAGCTTTTCTAAGAGCTTCTACAACAACTCCTAAAGCCCTCCCAAGCTTCTTCTCATCAAAATCTATCCTCCAAAACCCTCATTGGAGAAGAGAGATGATCTAGATAGAGAATTAGAATATTAAAGAATAACATCAAATCTATCCATATCCATGTCTTGAAGTTTTCTACAAAGTTTAAGAAGATTTTAGCAGCTTTCCAACGAGGCCAAGATCGTCAAAATCCGACCACAGGTTAGAAAGTTATTTATGTTTTAATTTCTTATGATCAAACCCGGATATCTCCATATCCTCAATGCATGGAGCCTTGAATCTCCATGGATTGTAAGATTAGGATATCTAGATCCTACGTTTCAAATTTCATCAAATTTCAACTGTTGGATTGAAAGTTATGGGACATAAAATTTTATAGTTCATTTTGAACTAGAGTGGCTCTGGTTCAATCAGAGCCGTCCGATCGCACATTCTGCGCGATCGGATGGCCCATAATCGGCCACATCACCAAGTTCAGATCACGCGTCTCCAGCAGGATTTGAACTCGGGACACTTGTGAAGAGGCGCATCTACGTGGCTCGATCCTAGCCGTCGGATCATGCTGCGTTGAATATGACGGTCGATCTGAATGTCTGATGTGTTTAAGTGGCGCGCCGATGCACGCCACATGTCAGAACGCCACCCAATGATTAAAATTGATTAAATCTGATTGTTCTCAAATTTGGATATGATATACTATGGTGTACTATGCATATGCTATAAAAGTTTTAATTCATTTAAATGGCTGGATTTTGGTGAATTTAATTTTCAAAGTTTTGGGCCAGATTTTGATCCAAAACTTTGAAAATTCATAACTCACACACCACTAAGGACTAGGTCTGTATTTCTCTATGGTATGTGTAATATAGTGTCAGGGTTAGTTGGACAAAATTTTAAGCTAAATTGAACTTTAGTGATACCTAGGAAAAATAATTAAGAATATGTTCATTAGGTCATAAAATTAAACAAGTCAAAATTAGCCCCTTAATTAAGTATTAAATATTCCAAAAATTCTAGTAAATCAAATTTAAACCCAAAAAATATTAATAATACCTCTAATTGACTACAATCAAACTCTTAATCAATGAAAATTAAAATCCCTTTGAATTGATAGTAAATTAAACTTTAATTTAATTTTAAGTAAAATTCAATATTTAATTAATTTAATAAATTAATAATATTTAGAAATTCTAAAAAATTTCTAAACACTTGGGAATCTCTCCTTATATCATTCCTGGCCTTTGGAGCTGATTTTAAGGAGTTTGGAGTCTATTCGGATACAAACCAACAAAAGTCCTCTAATTAAACAATTAAATAAATCCTAATATATACTCATACTTTGAAACTTCATAACTAATTCTAGAAAATTCCAAATTGACCAAACTCAAAAGCATTCAACTCATAATTGAGTGTAGTGTTTATCAAAAATATTAAACCTTCAAAAATCACTCAAAGTCAAAAAGTCAACAAACTGATCAAACTTAAGTCAAAATCAAGTCAAATCTTCGAACCTTCATAACTAAATCCAAAAAAATCCAATTTTAGCATACTTATAGTCTAACTGATTGTATTAAGGTCTAGTATTTTATTAAAATATTAATTTCCTATAAAACACTTTTAATTAAAAAGTCAACTTTTGACCCCTTAATTAAATGATTAAAATAATCCAAAAATTTCCTAAAATTTGAAAATTGTCTTAAAACTCAAGAAATCATTAATCAACCTCAAAATCAATTTCAAATCATTAATACTTAAACTCAAATTTAAATCTTTCCTTAAGCCTTTCAACCAACCAGAACTTCAAACAACTTTAACAAATTACCTTCCATAGGACAGATCCAAACCACACGGCCTATCTCACACATTTTAGATAGTTTGCTAGGACAACCAACTCTAGTTTTTGGCTAGGCTGGTGTTTACTTTTCTGCTGTGTGCATGGTTTTCGAGCTTTCACTGCATGCTGTTTGCTAGCTTAGAATTGATTGATTGTTTATTTATTTATTACACTTTATTGAGCATTTAAATTTCAAATATGTCAACTGCTTGAGATCAAATATTAACTGCTTGGGATTATATATAACTGCTAATTATTAGGATAACCCTGCAGGATCTAGTCTAGAATTTTATCTTTTTAAATGTAATTTGATTATATAACAGTTGTAAATATTCAAAGTGATTTGAGTTTGGAATATTAATATCCAACTTGAATTCCAAAGAGGAGAAGACATCCCTAAAGGAGAGAGTCTTCTTCCATTTGGAAGATCAAGTTAGGATACTCTTTAAATATCTAATGAGGAAAGATAACACCCCGTTTAAGAGGGAGTTTCTTTTCATTTGGATATATGGAACCGACGAATCAAGATGCTCGTGGGAAGACGAAGAAGGGGATAGCGAGAAGAATCCCAAATCTCAAAATCACTTAAGTCTTAGGAATAGAACTCAGGTTATTGTCAGTGGTGCCCGACCACTTTACTTTTATGCAATTCTGAGATATAATTTTAAAAGGCACTTGCCTATGGACTTTCAGTTTGAATATTAATTTAATTGATTTGATTAATGTTTGATATTGATTGTGATATAGGATTGCCTGATTTTTGTAATTTTTTGGTGATTCTTGCATGTCGATTTTGATTTAGCTTGGAACCTGATCGTAGGCTCTTAAGGACTCATTAAAATTTTTCTACTTAAATCAAATTAAAAACTTTAAGCTCACATAATAACTCTAAACAAAAAAAGAAGTAAGCCCGGGACCGCCAGGAGTTCTCATTTCACAACTTCTTCATTTCAAATTTAAATTATTTAATCGAGTCGATATGCATGCATTGCTTTATTAATAAATTTAAAACTCTCCAAATCATTAAATTGCATTTTTAGCTTAAGCATCAAACACCCTACATAAGTCAAAGGGCCAATTAGGATCTCTAGATGTCGGCCCTATTCTCAAAAACCTATCTTAAATAACATCCCTACCACTCAACATTAAAATACCGGATACATATTTTTAAAGCACCTAGGTGGTTTAGCTGGCTCCCCAATCCAGTCCGGGGTAAGTCCAGATTTACACTGCATTAGCTAGGTTCGGGTTACTTTTTAGTATCCAATTTAGACTTAGGTTCTGAGGCAGGCTCGGGCTATAAGACCTCAACCTCCTGGAATTGAATCCATATTTTCTAATAAAATTGATCATTTAACTAATAAATTTCTTTCTATCGAATTTGAGCTGAACACTTAGGATAGACTATGACACTTCTGAATTGTTTCTGAATCCCACGTGCCTCCTACCATTCTATCTTTGACTCCAGAAATGAGTGTTTAAATTTTATCCAGTCCCGATTGAAATTTCCAACCATTTTCTTCTTTGATATTGAGCCTTGAAATCTTAAATAAAATTTCATACCACTATTTTAATCGAGAGTATTCATAGGAAAACTCTGGTTTCCATATGATGTAATTAACTACGAGGGCTTGTGCTCGTAGGAGATTTAGAAACCCATACCAGATTTTTAAAATCAAAATTTTCAAAACCTTTAATTAATTATCTTTGAGATAATCAAATACAACGATCATTATCATCATTTTCAAACGATCGATAGTAATTAATATTTTTTCTTCGGAGAGATAAATCAATTATTATTGTAGTTTTGATTATGAAATTAAAGATTTCTTTATCCAGATTAACATAGTCAAACACTCGATCAAATTTAATGTTGACCCTCTAGGGTCAAATATGATTCTTTCTTGAGTTAGACTATGACAATTCGGATAAATTTAAAATTTTGAAATTTGAACCCATTAAGAAATGATATGTTCACCTCCCGAGGTGATATATTGTTCATAATAGCGTGTTCAATTTCAAAATTAAAAAAAAAAATATTCCCAAAGAAAATAAATACTTTTTTAATTCACATTTTTTTCAATCAAACACATATCTATCCTTAAGAAAAAGAAAGCTGGAGGACAGTGTGGGAATGAAGCATTGATTCCTATAGTGTATCAGATCTAAAATTTGAAACTAGGATAGTGCCATAGAGGGTGTGCTCCATCATAAGTGATTCTAATCCAAAAGAAAGAAAGCATTGGGTCTCACACCTAACCTTAAGAAAAAGAAGATTGAACAATCTTTTGGGATAGAAGCATTGCTTCTCATTATTGATTAGATCTAGATTTTGAATTTAGGATGGTGCTAAAGAGGGCGTGCTCCATCACTAAAGGATGATCATGTGAAGAGGAATTATGCTCTACAAGAAATATTAAATCTAGATGATTATGTAGGGAGAAAATTTGCTCCACATAGAGGTTCAAAACTAGATTTTGAAACAAGGATGGTGCCACAATGGGCGTACTCCACTAGTTGAAGATCTTGTGAGAAGGAAGCTTGCTTCATACAGAATGAGATCATGATAATCATGTGTTGCGGATCTATGGTTTATGATTTTGATCATAGCAAACATTCCTTATTTCTCTACGATTTCCTTATGTGCTAACGTTTCAGGTCCACACAATCAGACTGCAATTTGGAACCAGCTCAAGATTGGGTAGACTAGGTTTGTGTCCGTTTGTAATCCTTTTCCTTTCTTGAGTCTGTTGCATTTGGTGTGGCATCTGATGATTTTTAACATGAAAGATTTTTTGTTGTGTCCTAAAAGATTTCTATTTTTGGTAACATCATCCAGGACGATATTTATATCATCCTGGACGATCTGACAAAAGTAGAAATCCTAATTAGGGCATCCTCAATAAAGCAGCCGTCTTTATGCAAAACACATCATCCTGAAAGATTTTTTATCGGCTAGGACGATCGGCTCAATTCAGCAAGAATCTGCAGCCAGATCTACTTAGGAAATTCTTATTTTTGGATATCGTCCTGGTGGATCAGCCTGGACTATAAAATATTGTCCAAGATGATCCAGGACAATTTTTTCAAAAT
The DNA here is from genome assembly GCA_016618105.1 of Dendrobium huoshanense. Lineage (NCBI taxonomy): Eukaryota > Viridiplantae > Streptophyta > Magnoliopsida > Asparagales > Orchidaceae > Dendrobium > Dendrobium huoshanense. The sequence continues at coordinate 23,386,402 of CM028342.1, forward strand.
TTCTCAGGCCGTTTTTGAAAGCAATTAATGGGGATTTCATCCAGGCCGATCGCAAGATCGTCCGGGATGATTATACATCGTCCAGCTTCATTTCATGGCGATATTCAGGATGATTTTTCTCATATTTGAACTAATCGGCCAGGACGATATGCCTATCGTCCTGGACGATAATGTCAGCCACTTACATTAATGAGCTCGTTTTGAGAGCTTCTTTTTAAGCTTGGCATGATACTTTATAAGTGTCTTTGGCAGCCATTGTAGCTTCGTTCTTGTGGGGGAAACTTGAAGAGAGAGCTTGAAAGGGAGAGAGGAAAGGGTGGAGTTTGAGAGGGAGAAGATCCTGTGAGGGGGAGGAACTCAAGGGAGTGTGGTGGGGGATCCACACGGTTGCTCCGACGAACTTGCACCTTAGTACCATCGGATTCAAGGCTTGTCTCGAGGTAAGTTCACCAAAGAAGAAGATCTCTTTGGTGTCAAAGGACCCGGCGACTCCGCCGCACCGGGGAAGGTGGAAGTGATTTTGTAAGGGCTTCTCCGCCTAGTTGTGGGGGCTAAAGGAGAGACACTTGTTTTAGTGCAATACTTGGAGGGTGCCTCCAAGGAGTGGACGTAGGTCAAGGTTTGACCGAACCACTATAAATTCGGTGTGTTTTTTCTTTTTACTGCTTCTGCATTTTAATTTCCGCACTTTGTTTTCTGTGGTGATTTTGGTTTGTGTTTTAATTTAAAGATTCTTCTTTTCCAATTCACCTCTCTCTTTATTTAACCTTGGGCCAGTTCTATAGGGCTTAACATCCCTAACGAACTTTCATCATGTGGGGAGAAAACTTGCTCCACATAGAGGATCGGGTCTAGATTGATCGTATGTAGAGGAAACTTGTTCTACATATAAGATTGAGTCTGGAATGATCGTATGTAAAGAAAACTTGCTCTACATAGAGGATCGAAATTAGAATGATCGTATGTAGAGGAAACTTGCTCTATATAGAGGATCTAGTATAGAATGATCGTATGTAGAGGAAACTTTCTCTACACAGAGGATCAAGTCTGGAATGATCGTATGTAAAGAAAACTTGCTCTACTTAGAGGTTCAAGTCTAGAATGATCATGTATAGAAGAAACTTGCTCTACATAGAGGATCGTGTCTGGAATGATTGTGTATAAAGGAAACTTGCTCCATACAGGGGATCGAGTCTGGATGATCGTGTGTAGAGGAAACTTACTCTACAAAGAGGGTTGGGTCAGCATTTTAGAATATGATATTCAAATTTAGACACTATTTAATTTTAACTTGATCAAGTTTTGAATTTGATGGATTTTAAATTTGAAATTTGATTTGATTTAGTTTTGAATTCAAAATATCTTTAAACTTGATTTTGATTTTTGAATTTGGAGAATTTTATTTGATTGAATTTTGATTTGTTTTAATTTGAGGGGTTTGAATTTGATTTTGATTAGTTTAAATTTGGAGAGTTTTGAATTTAATTTGATTTGATATTGATTTATTTGAATTTTTGGTGAGTTTTGAATTTGATTTGTTTGAGTTTGAAGATTTTTTAATTTGATTTTAAGTTTTGACACTCATCTGCCATGATACATCATGAAGATCTTCATCAATATTTGAAAATGTTATGTGGAATTCTTCAGGGTTAATTAGTTAAGGCTTTAAACTTTCTTAGAGATTGTCATTAGAGAGAACGATCCAGTCAACGTTGATTCAAGGTTTCCATCAGCTTTGTGGCGGGTTAAAACAGGTCTCCAAAAGACTACAACCAAGTTTCTTAGTTGGAGAGTTCTAAATGACACAATTTATCAGGATCTCAAATAAAACGTGACTTATGAATTTTTAAATTTTGCTAAGATTAAAATTTACTTTGTTTGAAGCCCTCGAGGTCCTCCAAATGGAGTTGGGCACTCTCCTCAATTAAAGTTTGATCTTGAATAACAAATCCCAATGATGGAAATTACATCTCTATATCAAAATGATCTAGGAACCAAGGTATAACATAACTTTGTTTAGAAGGCCTTGAAGGAAAAGATGCCTCTATGCAAGGACTCGCATATATTCCTCAAGGACAAAGTTTGAATTCTCATCAGGAGTAGAAGATTCATTCATTTTACTGAAAAATTTTCTCTAGTTATTTGGACCCTATCAGAATAACATGTGGGAACAAATTTAGAAGTGCGGTGAAAAGTTGAGTGACTCCAACTAACCTGAAAAGGTTTGAGGAATTATATTTTTTTGTCTCAGACTAAGTTTTGTAGAAACTAAACTAGGGTCTCCCTTATACGAATTTTGAATTAAAATCAATTTGAAATGGGTTTAAGTTGGAAGAAGAAATTTATTCTTTTCAATTCTCTCGCACGAGAAATTTTTTTTTGTATCTTGATAGATTATTGATGCATGATGATGAATTTAATTCAATATTTTCAAAATCAAGCAATTTAAGGTTGACTGGGTCTTTTTAACCTTAAAGATCAAAAGGAAGGGAGGCCTCTTACTCTTCTTCTCTTTTCTTAGTGGTGCATTTTGCGCATCCTTTTTTACTTTTGGTGCATTTTGTGCATATCTTAATTTTAATTGAATTTGAGAAGAGGTTGTACCTTCTTTATTTGAACATCGAGATTATATCACAAGTATAAGAGAAGAAGACTCATTCTCCTATGCAATCAAGGATAATCCTCAAAGTGTACCCAACCATTTGATAAGGGTGATAGCTTGACTTTAAAAATAATTGTATAGACTCAAAGCATGCAAATGATGCCTACTAAGATAGATAATTTACTAGAAAATTGAAAAGATTATCATCTCAAAAATCAACTCAAGTTTGATATGGATCTTAATTCAATGGTTAGAACAATCCCACAGAAGAGGTGGGAGGGAGGGACCTTTAAACATCTAGTGGAGTGAACAACAACTTTCTGCAACTTAAGATTTAAAGTAGAGGTCAATTTTTATTAAAAAAAGAGGAATCAACTTGTCTTGAAAATCTAGAACCAATACACTTGAGAAATTTGCAAGTTTTCCTTAAAAGTTGCAAGTCTATGTGGAAAAACCCTAGTGTTATGGAATTAAATTCCTATGATCTTCTTGAGGGAGAGACTGTTATAGGGTCTGCGCTATCCCTAGTTGATATGACATCATTGCAATCAAAAGATTCATCACAATAAGATGCCGTTGAAAGATAAATTTTGATGGTATCACTATCTGATATAATCTCAAATTATTTCCCCTATCACATTACTAGTGGCCTAGTAGTTAAGAGAGTGACACCCCGAGTAGTTTTTACACCTCCTCCTATATAGGTGATGTAGTAGGACACGTATAGAAATGTGACTTAATATCATATAGCATAGTGGATGGGTCATAACCCTCAACTGGGGGTCCTATGGCCTTTTACTGGTGATTACTCAATTCTGGCTTGCTCTAGTCTTTATGTGTAGTAGTCAAACAGGTATATTGAAGATCGTGCTCTTGTCCTCATAACCTCCCTCCCATGTGCAACAGCAAGAGCGTGGAAATAATTTCCACCAAGGAGGGGGTACATGAAAGGAGCAACAAACTTTTAATTGGCCTTAAATTTGCCTTGATTTATGGCTTCCGACTCAGTAATCTTTCTATCCTTAACAACCTTCTTTCTAACTCTTCAAAGCTAGTTCTTCCTCTTATTTTTATCAATGACAAGGGTGCTAGAACTTGACCCAATCTCAGACTGAGATGGTCTTTCATCAATCGTTTTTTACTTTTGGATCTTATCCTCCTGAGCAAAGGATACAGTGGGTAAAGGGGTGACAGCAACCTTCATCTTAGAAATAGGGGAGTTAACTGTTGACCCTAAAGTTAGCCCAACTAAGGGGGAATCCCTTTACATCCCGGCAGACAGATCAATCAATATTTCCCCATTAATTGAAATGTTAAGGTTTTGAAATTCTATTTCATACTGAATTAAATTTCCATTAAGAATTTCTTCTACAAGCACATCTCTATTCAGTGAGAAGATGAGTTTCCTAGCCATTTGAGTGCTTGATTTTTTAGAATTAAGAAAATGATTTGAATTAGTTAATCATGAAATTCAATTTTAATTTTAAACTTGATTAATTTTATTCAAAATTTTATAACTCAATTATGTTAAGTTTACACTCAACACGGTAGTTCATAAAATTAATGAGGATGACTTAAGAATTAGACTTGACTCTTTCGCTTCGTCAACTAACTTGGGGGCAAAATGTCAGTCCTGATTTGAATTTGAAATCTAATTTGGGGTTAAATTTATAGTTCAAATCAAACTTGATTTTAAGGATGAAGTTGAATTTAGATTCAAGATTGAATTTGAATCTAGAGGTTAAAATTGAATTTGACTTCGAGCTTAAAATTCAATTTTAATTGTGATTGAAATTGAATTTGAACTTAAGGTTGGAATCTAACGGATCTCATTCTAACTTTAAAACCCAACATATTGATTTTTGTTCAAATATGTAGGTTTACAAAATTAATCTGAAGATCCTAAGAAATTGGGCTCGACTCTTTCACCCTATCAAGCGATTTGGGAGTGAAATGTCAAAGCCCAGAATTGATTGGAAAATTTTGGATTTATGATGCATATGTTCAAATAGAACAGAATATTATAGAAGACACATGTCAACGACAGTTGAAATTGGTTTGAAAAGATTTTCCTTTACTTTTGAAAGTAAAAATGTTGAGTTTTATTTTCAACATAATGGTTAATAAAAATTAAGAGAAAATCAAGAGACCTTAACTTGACTCTTTCACTGTACTGACTAGTTTAGAGTGAAATATCAAAATCCAGGTTAGATCAAGGGTTTGAATTTGTATTGCCTATGTTAAATTACAAAAGGGTATTGTATAAAACATATGGCAATGACGATTGAAGTTGGACAATTCTGGAAGGAATTTGGAAGTTTGAAAATCCGGCAGCATCTCTCCTTATTTTTGAAACTCAATATGTTGAACTCATGTCCAATGTAAAGGTTAACAAAAATTTGGAGGAGGAGATTCTAAGAAGTCAATTTGACTCTTTTAACTCGACAAATAATTTGTGAGTGAAATGTCGAAGATTGACTTTGCCAGAAAGATTCAAACTCTATAATCAAATTTGAACAAGAAGTCTATATTCTATCACACATACAAAATTATAGGAGTTACATTTTCATATGTAATGATAGAATATAGGGATCGATAAAGGTTTGGAGAAGATCAAATTTTATTAAAGGCTTGAAACTATGATTTTGAAATCAAGAGATTTTTTGTAAATAGTTAAACTTGGCATGCTTGAGATTTATTCGTATGCGAGTTTACAACATATACGGGAGGATTTTGAAAGACTTGGCTCGACTCTTTCACTCTACCAATTAACTTGTTGGCAAAATGTCAAAGCCAGACATTGAAAGAGGTTTCCTACACTCACCTCTTTGTTGATATGCCTTAATTGATGTTGGCCACACACACCTAAGGGAGAAAGGGTTAGAGAGACCAACAGAAAGAAAAATAGTCAAAACTACCAATACAATAAAATTTGTACCATTATTAAAGATAGAGAGAAAGATTTTTCCCTAGCAGAGTCGACATTTTTTTGTTTGTTTAAAAAAGTGATTTAAAAAAATATTAATTTTCTTTGGGAAAGATTAATTTATTGAATTTTAGTTTTGAAATCAAACATATTATTATGAATAGCATATCACCTCGTGAGGTGAATATACCATTCCCTAAAGGGTTTAAATTTTAGAACTTTAAATTTATCTGGATTATCATAGTCAACTCAAAAAATACAAAATATAACCCCAAAGGGTGAAAATGATATTTAATCGAGTGTTCGACTATAATAATTTGGATAAGGGATTATTAATTTTATAACCAAAATCTTGATAATAGAATGATATATCTTCCCAAGGAAAGAGAATATCATCTACGATCAATCATTTAAAAATGGAAATAATGATCATTAAATTTTTATTTTCCCAAAGATAATTAATTAAAGTTTTGAAAATTTTGCTTTTGAAAATCTGATCTGGGTTTCTAAATCTCCTATAAGCATAAGCCTTCATACTTAATTCTTCATAGGAAACTAAAATTTCCTACAAATTCTCTCGATTAAAATAGTAGTATAAATTTTATTTAGATTTTCAAAGCCCAACATCAGAGGAGGTAAGGGTCAAAAATTCAACAGTGATCAGATCAAAGTTGAGCACTTATTTCTGGAGTCAAAGAAGGAAGAGTAGGAGGCACTTGGGATTCTGAAATAATTCAGAAGTTCCCCAGTCTATCCTAAGTGTTGGCCTTAAATTTGATTGAAAGATATTTAAAGTTAAATTATCAATTTTATTAGAAAGTTGGGATTAGATTTCCAAAGGTTGAGGTCTTATGGCCTGAGCCTGCCTTAGAACCTAAGTCTAAATTGGGTATTGAAAACTAGTGACTTGAACCTAGCTAATATAATGTAGATCTGGACTTACCCCGGCCTGGATTGGAGAGCTAGCTAAAGCACCTGGGCATTTTAAAACATGTATCTGGCCATCAATGAAAGAGTGGTTAAGGATATTAATTAGATTGAGTTTAAGGAAAGTTGGGAAGAATTTTAATTTGCCCATTTGACATATATTAGGTATTGATGCTTAAAAATAAATGCAATTAAGTTTTAGACTCATTTAGATTTATTTCTAATGTGATGCATGCTAGTTAACTCGATTAAATATTTAAATTTGAAATGAAGTAGTTTTAAAAAGGCTTAAAAATAAGTTTTATCCTAAAAATGCATAGATCTCCTTGACAGAACTTCACCCTCATAGGCCAGGTGGTCTGCTAGAACCTGTAGGCAGGGAGGTGCCTAACAAAAGGAAAGAAGATGCAACAAAATGATATGTGAACTCCCGACAATCCCGGACTTACTTCTTAAGATGTTAAATTTTCTATGTTGACTTAAAAATTTTAATTTTGATTAAAGTAGAAAAAATTTTGAACGAGTCCTTATGAGCCTACAATCGAATTCCAGGCTAAACAAACATGGAATGCAACTAAAAAGACTAGAAAAATAGGTAGTTCTATTGCGTAATTATTAAATAAATTAATTAAATTAAATGCTCAAATTGAATGTCCATGTGACAAGTGCCACTTAATATTACATCTCAGAATTACAAAAAAGTAAAGTGGCCGGGCACCACTGACAACAACCTGGATTCTAACTCCTAAAAGACAAGTGACTTTGAGAATTGGGATTCTTCTTGACTTCCACTTCTTTGTCTTCTCATGAGCTTCTTGATCCGTTAGTTCTGAATATCCAAATGAAAAGAAACTCTCCCTCAAAAGGGGTGTTACCTTTTCCCTTTAGATATTTGAAAGACATCATAATTTGGATCTCCAAATGGAGAGGGACTCTTTCCTAAGGAATGTCCCTTCCTTTTTGGATTTCAAATTAGATGTTCAATATCCCATCTCAACTAGTCACTTTGAATATTTACAACTCAATTGAATTTAAATTACATTGGATATAAAAGAAAAATCTAAACTCAACAACCAGCAGGGTTATCCTAATAATCAAAAGTTAAATAATCCCAAGCAATTAATATTTGAAAATTAAAATACATAATTATAGCCAAACTTGGTCATGCTCTTTTAATTTAAAGGGGTTCTTAAGCGCAGCACCTGTGAAAAGCATAATAATATATTCTTTTATTTAATGCTCACTTTACTTTAATTTCCGTATATAAGCATGGTCACCTGCACATGATTGAATTAGTATAAAGCGTTCCTAAACTAAGGATAGATCTAACGCACAATCAAACATAGAGTGTAGATATTAAATAAACAATCATAACAATTTAAGCTAGCAAACAGCATGAAGTGAAAACTCAAAAAATCTGGCACACTGCAGAAAAGTAAACACCGGCCTAGCCTAGATCTAGAAGTGTGTGAGTAAGGCTTTGTGGTTTGGATATGTCCTAAATAGGATCATTAGTTAAAGTTATTTGAGGTTTGATTTATTGGAAGGCTTAAGGGAAATATTTAATTAAATTTTAATCATTGATGATTTGAAATTAATTTTGAGATTGATTTTAATTATTCGTTGGATACAACCTTTGTTGCTCACCGATGCCATGATGTTTATTTCACATTCCTTGGGGCTAATTTAATAGCCTTATAGGCCTGGGTTACCTAGTGGTACTCGATATGATTAATTATTTTAATTTGATTTAAAGTTTGAAAGTTAATGAATTTTAATTAAAGTTGGTTAATTGCTGATTTTAAGGTTAGTTAAAGATTTTTGAAGTTTTAGAGTACTTTTTTTATTTTTGGAAATTTTTTGGAATATTTTAATCATTTAATTAAGGGGTCAAAAGTTGACTTTTTTTATTAAGCTCAAATTCGAGAAAGTTAGTATTTTATAAACATATTAGGCTATAAGATGAGTTATTAGACACTAAGTTCACTGGATTTGCATTTTTTATATTTAGTTATGAAGGTTTAAACTTTTGACTTAATTTTGACTTTAGTTTGATCAGATGTATGACTTTTTAATTTTGATTGATTTTCTGAAGGTTTGAAATTTTTAATAAATATTTAATTTTTATATGAGTTGAATGCTTTTGAGTTTGTTCAATTTAAATTTTTTCTAATTAGTTATGAAATTTAAAAATTTTTACAATTTATTTAAATGATTAAATTATTTTAATTAAGGACCTTTTATTGATTTGAATCCAAATAAACTCCAAACTCCTTGAAATCAGCTCCAAAGGTAAAGAATTGCCTAAGGAGAGATTTCCAACTTTTTGAGAATTTTCTAAAATTTTAAATTATTTTTTATTAATTAAATTAATAAAATATTGAATTTTAATTAAAATTAAATTAAGACTAAATTTTCTGTCAAATTGAAAGGATTTTATTTTTTTTAAGTTTAAAATTAAATTTTGGTCATTTTGAAGTATTATTTATAATTTTTGGATTTAAATTTGATTTGTTAGAATTTTTCAAAATTCTAAATGATTAATTAAGGATCTAATAATTAATCAAATTAATTAAGAGGCGTAATGAATTTTAAAATTACTAAAAATTTTACTATGGGCTTGAGATGTCACTAAGTTTGAATTTTTGAAGTTTTAAGTCAAAAGGTTGTGAATTCTAATTTTTTTAAATTAATTTAAGTTTTTTAGCACAAAGTCCTTAATTATTATTCTTAATGATGTCACTAAGTTTAGTAGATTTGAATCAAGGTTTGTCTAACCCATGGACTTAGCATACATAGATGAACAGACAACATCATAATCAAATCCTAGATCTAGGTGAGCCCTAAGACTTGGTGGTATGTGCTTCTTAAGCATGCAAAGACAAAACTTGATTAACTTTAAAAAAATTCATATTAATGAATAGTTGAAATACAACTATCCACCAATAATTTCCCATGATTTCTATTCAAGTATGCTTAAAATTTCATAGGATCTCTCAAAGTTAAGGATTTAAATTCATATAGTTTTAAAATTGATTTTAAAATATATATATATATGTGTGTGTGTGTGTGTGTGTGTGTGTGTGTGTGTGTGTGTGTGTGTGTGTGTGTGTGTGTGTGTGTGTGTGTGTGTGTGTGTGTGTGTGTAAATATATATATGGATAAACCTATATATATAAATATAAACTTTTAAAATAAAATATTTAAAAATACTATCAAAATTATTTTTAAATATCAATAAGAGATCCTCTAGTTTTAGAGTAAATTGAAAATAAATTTTAAAATTTTTAAATATTTAATATAATATATAATTAAACTTTAAATAAATATAAATATATTTAAATAATTCAAATTAATTAAAATAAATTAAGTTTTTTATATTGAAAATAATTTTAAATTAAAATTCTTAATGTTTTTGAAAAGTTTGATATATTACACTCAATTATTTGATTTAAAATGAATTTATTTTAAATTTTTAAAGTTTTAAGGTTAATTAAAATATTTAAAATAATTTAAAAAATAATTGATGATTAAAATAATTTTAAAATTAAATTTAATTGATTAATAAATGTTTTTATAAATTTTAATATTATTCAAGATAAATTTTTTTAATATATTTAAAATTATTTTAACTTAACTTTAATTAAATATTAATACAATACTTAAATATTTAAAAAAATTAAATGATTTAAAATTATATACAATATAAAAGATCTTAAATTAATTAAAATAGTTTAAATTATATCAACAAATATTTAGAAAATATAAAAAAATAGATTTTTGATGATATTTAAATTAATATTTAATCACATCTTAATTAAATATTACAAATTAAATGTTTTAAATTTATTTAAAACATATCATGTATTTTAAAATAATTTTGATTTTAAATAAAAGATTTTTTAAATTTTTGAAATTTTGAGGTGTTTTATGGATTTTTTTGAATTTGTTTTCAATTTTTAATTAATTTTTGAATTTATGTACTTAAAAAACGAATTTAAAATGAATTTAAAATAAAAATAAATAAATAAAAAAGTCTCCAGCTGCAGTAGAGAGGGCCACATGGCACGCTCGGAATGGCCTATGCAAACCGCAGTGGCGGCATCCAATCATTGCCAATGATTGGCATCGCCACCAATCTTTGCCTTCTAATTTGTGGGATGGAGGGCCCCACGTGAAAAGCGCTTAACCCGTCTGCAAATTTCACGGGACGTCCGATTGAGCACTTTTTGCAATCAATGGCCATGATCGTGTTGAATGGATGATCTCATGAATTGTCGATCTCGCGGTTTCAAACGGATGGCTCAGATCGAGCGAAACCAGGAGATTAACCGTAGAATATAATCAGTGGTTTATCTAACCCGTGGAATGACAAAATCAAGATCGTTGATCCTAAGATCAACGGTCACAATTCATCTCTGATGTAAACTAACAAACCCCGAACCCTAAAGAATTAAAACTACTCGTTCTCTCAAAATACTGAACCATTTGACTTGAAATTTTAAACATATAACCCATTAATAAAGAGAAACAATGGGGATATATTTATTCTTTTTGAAAAGTGCTTATTTAAAAGCTAATTTGAACTAAGTGCCCTAAGCTAGGGTTTGAGATTTTGAGCAAGCTAACCATTGGATTGGAAATATTTTGGATTCTCTGAAACTGTGGTTTGTCCACGCTCATTTCCCTTGAAGGAATCGCGGTCTGATAACCTCCCAATCACAAGTTCTTTAGGTTGGGTGGACTTTAGATTGAGCTCGCCAGAAAACTCATTGTCGACAGCTATGACCGACTGGGCTAAACTAGAAATGAGTGGAGAAGGGTCTAGGAAGTTAGAAAAAGTTAGGAGCTCGGTTGGGGAAGCTTGAGGAGGTGAGAGAGTGGTTGGATTAGAATGTTATCCTTCTTTAGGGTTTTATCCTATTCAACTCATTCTAGGTTGAATGGAGGGCTAAGATTACTTTGGAGAGCTGCTAAGATGCTGCCACATGTCCATGGGGTGGTTGGGGGAAAAGAATCAAAAGGACATAAGGACATATGAGGTGGAAAGCCTCTTTTGTCCCGTTGTCCACATAGGTTTGATTAAAAGCTAGTTTTGAGCCAAACAAGGGATTGGAGGGGGTTTTAAAGGTGTTTTCAAGGTTCTAATATAGGCTTGAATGGATGGAGTTGAGTGGATTTGATTAACCTAGGAAACTTAATTATTTAAGGGTCTTTTAAGCCATAGTTGATTGGTTTGACAAGTCAACTGGTCAACATAGGTGACATGGCATGCAAGGTAGCATCATGCCTTGATTGGAGTAGCTTGGATTGAAAATCAAGCTAAGGGATTTGGATTAAAATGGAAACATATGAGTTTGAGATGGTTTGACCAAGTCTTGTTGGGTTGACTTGGTCAAACAAACTAGAGTTTAATTCAAAGTAATTTTGGGATGTTTGAACCATAGAAAGGAATGAGATTGAGGGTTTAGAAGGTTTTGCCTGAATGGGTTTTGATTATATGATGGGATTTGACCAAGTTCAAGTGAGTTGACTTAGTCAAATCCAGTTAGATTTGCCTAACCCAAGGTTTAGATATGTTCAAATCGTGGAGTGGATTAGTTTTGAAAGCTTAAGGAGGTTTGGAAATTTGATAAGGTCCAAATGGCTTTATTTGACCCAAATAAGTGAAGTTGTGCTAGATTTGGGTCTTAGTTGACTTGGTCAACTGTTGATTTGGTTATGGTGACCAATCCAAACCAAATCATCAAGAGCATGTTCAAGGAAATTTTAATGGAATTTGAATGTATTTGGAAGTTAAATTCCATATAGAAATGGCTTAAGAATTGAGTTGGTCAACCTGAGTTGACCTGGTCAACTGGTTGTCCTAGGTTCAGGGTTTAGGCTGAATAGTTTAAAATGATATCTGGAGTTTGGTGGAGGTGATTTCAGGGATCAGAATGGTCATCTGAGTCAAATCACCTATTGAGTCCTTAATGGGTCATTGGGTTAAACTAGGTTAACTCGATCAACCAGGTTGACGTGGGGGCTAGTTCTAGTCTGGACAAGTTTGAAATGACATTTGGAGACCAGTGGAGGTGGTCCCCAGATCTGTGGAGGTCAATTTGGTCAAAATTCATGTTCTAACCCTAAAGGACTTATTTTGTCAACCTAGGTTGACTTGGTCAACCTAGGTTGACTTGGTCAACCAGGTTGACCCAGGATCTAGGTTTGGGTCTAATAGGTTTGGTTTGATATTTGAAAATTATTGGAAGAGTTTCCATGTAATTTGGAGGTCATTTGATTTTAAATAGGTATTCAAACCCCTAAGGGGTATTTTGGTCATTTTGACCCCTGGTCAACTAGGGGTCAAAATGGGCAACCAAAGTGTAGTTTATTGTTTAATGAGTCATAATCAAGGGTCTGGAAGTGATTGGAGGCTTTGGAGAAAGCTCCAAGGTCAAAGTCCATTGGGTGGTAGGTCCAGTGACATAGGCCGTAAATATTTAAAGGTTTTATAGCCTTTGGGCTTCAATTCAATTTCTGGGGTTAGAGACCTAAGAATGGGTTGAAATTTGGAGGGTTGCCTCAAGAGATATATCTTATCAATATGCAATTAATAGACTATGAATCAAAGGTCATTTGATCGGGTTTTGAAGTATTTGGAAAATCCCTGTAAAAGGCTTTCAGGACAGGGCCTTTAAACCTTAGATTTTGGTCTGGATTTTTGGATTTGGTTTGGATTTTGATTTGATTGTTTTAATTTGAATTACCATCATCACTCATAACCATATGGATGATTATGATTGATTGGATAGGATTGAAGCTAGATCAGAGGCAGGATCAAGGTTTGAACTAGAGTTGGGATCATGATAGGTATAAAGTCTTAATAGGTTTGAAGTCTGGATTTGATTTGAAACTTGAATTGATTTGAGTTTTTTTTATTAATAATTGAGGTTTGAATTATAGTCTGGAGTCTAGATTAATTTGAATTTGGATTGATCTAAGATCTTGATTGATCCTAGGATATAAGTAGCTCTATGGTTTGGACTAGATCCTAAGGTTTAGGTTAATTTAAGATCTAGGTAGATCCTAAGGACTAAGAAGATCATAGAGTATGGAGTCTAAAAGAATCCTAGGGTGTGGGAAGGACCTGGGGCTTAGATAGATCTTAAGGTATGGACTGGTTTGGAAGAATCCTAGGGTTTAGAGTAGATCCTAAGATCTGGTGTCTAGAAGGATCTTAGGACCTAGAATACATCCTCATGTCTAGCTCTAGGAGAATCCTAGAGTTTAGAGTGGTCTGGAGGCTATATTGGTTTGGGGTCAGAATTGATCTGGAGTCTGGGAAAAGTCCTGGTGACCTTATACAAAAATGAGGTCAACAGAGGTCTTGTATGAGAGTGTTTCTACAAAATGTTCAAATGTTAGACTTGCCTCTTAGCAAAAATAATCTAGATGCATGTTTGATATGTTGTAGTTTATACATCTTAGGTCTCCACACTAAATGAGTTTTACTATGAATAATATAAGTGTGTGAGATATGCCCAATCAATCCACAAGAAAAATATTTTATTCTAGGAAAAGGATTCATTAATCTACATACATTTTTTCTCTTTTTCTAGGTTTTGTCATTTTAGGCTTCTGATTAGGATTAAAAAAATCTTCAAGTGTTGGGGGTTCATATTTTCCTCAAGAGCTTTTAATTTTTCTCCATGATATAAATTTGCACCTTCTAAAATTGAATTATCAACTTTCAAATAATGCTCTCTATTATCAAGTTCATCCATAAATATTTTAAAATCTTTTTCAAGTTTAGTATTGTAATGATTTCAAAAATTCATGCTGTAAGTTTAAATCATCAAACTCATCCAATAACTTCATGTGGTTGATATCTATCAATATGTGATCTTTCTTAAGGATTTCATGCTCTTTTTGTAATTCTAAATATTCTATATTCAACCTAGCATGCAGCCTTTTGAGTTTCCTATAAGCATTATGAATTTTCTCAGAAACATCAAATAATTCATCATAGGTTAAGTCATATACCTCTTCTTGATCTGACTGATCAAGCTTGTCGGCCATTAAACACAGGTTCGTGACTTCCTCCTATGCTTTTGTTTCTGAGGAATTTGAAGCTGAGTCTGCCTAAAATGCTCTCTAAAATTTCTTCTTTCCCTTCCTAACATTAGTTTTCTCCTCAACCTTTTCTTGTTAGGATTAGCTTTAAGATTAGGGTAATAAACTTGATGTGGTCAGGCTTCTTATATTCATAGCAAATTACATCATTAGAAGCCTTAGCATTTTTGTGGAACTTACATTTATTCCACTGCTGACGTCTCATTTGCTTCCTCTTACGGAAACTTCTAAATTATCTTGTCATTAAGGGAATATCATCTTCATCCTTAGGCTGAGACTGATCACTCTCCAAGTCATCCACATTTAATGCAATGTTTTTCTCCTTCTGCTTGTTTCCTGCATCAATCTGTCTTTGAGTCACTCCTTGCTTGTAAGCAATTAGTGATCTAAGAAGATTATTAATGGAATAAATATTTAAATCTTTTTATTCTGTTATAGCAGTTAATTTTGCATCATAAGCTATATGCAAACATTTTATTTACTTTTTTGATATTTGTTAGTTTCATACCTAAAGCATGCAATGAGGTGACTATTTGTGTGAAATGAGTATATATATCAGTGATTGATTTATTCAATTTCATGCAAAATAAATCATAATCGTGTAGTAAAATATTCAATCTAGATTGTTTCACCTCATTTGTTCCTTCATATATATTGCAAAGTCAATCCTAAATTTTATTTCCAGTTCTATAGGTTGAGACTCGCATATAGTCTTCAGACTTAAGTGCATACAAAAAGTATTTAAACATTTAGCGCTTAATTATGCTAAATCTTTTTCTTTTATAGTCCAATCAATAAATGGTGTTTCCATTATAATTCCATCAATAAGTTTAGTTGGTTTAGTGTAGCCTTTCTGTACTAAGATCTACATGTGATAGTCAAGCGATTGAACAAAAGTACACATATATGTTTTCAAAAAATCAAAATGGTATCAAACAGTGGGGGTCTAGTGATCGAATATCCATCGAGTGTGTTACGGTTTCCAAATGTAGCCATGATCATTTTTAAAAAGTTTTCTAAACCTTAATTTTTGAAGCTAGCTTTGATACCACTTGAAAGTCCGAATAGGGTGTTAGTACTAAAGTAATTGTCCCAAGGCTAACTAAGAGGGGTGGGAATTAGTGACTTAAAAAATCTCTTGGTAGATTAAAAAAATAGATTTTAGATTTTTAAACATAATGATAAATTTTTCCTAAAATATTTTTTCAACCACAAAATTTAAACTTGCAAAAAATAAAAAATGCAATAAAAAAATTAAAAAAAAAAAACATAGAAAGTTATAGTGGTTCTATCCAACTAGACCTACGTCCACTCCCTAAAGACTCCATTTTTAGGAATTGCACTATATCAAAGTGGCTCTCCTTTTGCTCCCACAATAAGGCAGAGAAGCCCTTACAATTGAACTCTCTTCCACCAATCCCTGGTGTGGCAATGTACCATCATCCTTTCTTACCCTCTCTGTGACGGCAAAGAACTGGCATTCTTTCATACCCTCCACGTGTAGGCAGAGTACTTTCCTCCTTTCACATCCTCCTAGTATCGGTAAAGTACCATCATCCTTTCACACCCTCCTGGTATCATCAGAGTACCGTCATCATTTTACACCCTCTTGGTGTTGATAGAGTATCGTCGTCGTTACACACCCTCTTAGTTGTTGGTAGAGTACTGGAGCTCTTTTGAAATCTTCTTCCAAGAGACTTCAAGAAAGTGGGGAAGAATTTTAAAGAACAAGCAAGAGATACTCACTGTTGGACAACCTTGTGAATCCCCTCACAAATCCCTCTTAAGAAATATCTCACTCTTCAATCCCAAGAAACTCTTCCAAACACTCTCAAAAGAAATTTGCAGTAAAAATTCATAGGAGTTCTTTGAAAGTCCTTTTTAAGAACTCTTATATATGAATGACACAAAAAATTATCCAGAAAACTAAAAATTTCAATTTGATCATCATGGATCATATAGTACGATCGCACATCATATATATGATCAGTTCAAAAAATGCTCGTACCATCATGTTCGAACTGATTTTGTACTCTTGTTCACGTATGTACAAACGGCTATCGTACAGTATGATTAGTTCAAGATTGAACAGATTTTTCTTGCACGATGTTGTACGAATGCATTTCATATACTAGTCAACGTATTATTTTAATCCCTTATCGTACAGTACGATCAGTTTAATCAAATCATGCTTCGTTTGGTACAAAAATGGATGAATCTATTTCTTACTTTGGATGTCATCTGTACAAAACTAATTTCATACAGTACGAACAGTTCTAAAAATTCACATGTTCATATGGACGAATTGGTACGCACCCATTTCGCACATTAGATGTCGTTTGTATGAAAGTTATTTTGTATAGTACGATCAGTTCATAAAATGGTGAGTTCAATTGGGACAAACTGGTACATAGTCATTTCGTACTCTAAACATTGTCTATACGAAGGTAACTTCATACAGTATGAACAGTACTTAGAAAATTTTCCAAGCATGATTCATTTAACTGCTTTCTAGAGAACACTCAGGGCAAATCATCCAGTACGATCCCATAATCATATAGTAAGATTAGTTTTAAAAATATAAGTCTTGCCTCTCCCTTAGTGTGTGTAAACATAGTTACTCAATTATAATCACAATCTCTAAAACTAAAGAAAAATAAAAAAGGTACATACTTCAATTTTAATAAACTCTAATCTAATCTGTCTGGAAGTCTTCAGCAGTATGGAGCATGATTTTCCTAAATTGTTAGTACACACAAAAAACACAAACAAAATTTCTAGTATATATTAGGAGAAACAATAATCAACACAATAAGATTTTGGAATCATTAAATACACATATGTTATAAAAACATAGTTTTGATAACTAATTGCAACACATAATGCATTGAATCTCATACATTCATCTCAAATAGATTATAGGGAATCGCCAGTCTATCCTAGTCAGCTTGACCAAGTTTGACCAATCAAACTGGTCAAATTAATTAAAATTTTTAAAATTTCTCAAATTGTAAAAAATGAGCAAACGTTTTCTATTTGTCAAATCCCTCAACACCAGCTAGTTTAAGCCATTTAAATCTATTATGTAACCTTCCTAATCATGGTTAAACTCCACTTAAACCCTTGGTTCAACCCAAACCAATTCCAAGTGGTTTCCCCTCACAAAATGCCAAAGATCCCTCCACCTTAGATTATCATTTCCTGGATAATGCCTACTTTTCTCTCCACCTTGGAGATTTGGAAAACTTCCAAGGAAATGCTCTAAACTATCTCAACCTTCAATTCAAACCATAGTGCTTGGAATATGACAAAACACTCATAAAAAGTCATTCTAACATATATTACCATTAAAAAACATCTCCAAGGCCTTCATTGTCTCTATTTCCTTCATGGAGAATTTTCCCTTACTTCCCCGCTCTTTCTAGTTATTAAAGTCTTGTTGAAGAGGATATCCAAAATCACTTGAAAGTTATTTTCCTTCAAGACACCCCAAATTTCAATCCAAGCATCCTCCAGGTTTGGTTCCTTTATGTAAGTGGTTCTTAATGATCAAAAGAAAATAAGACCAAAAGCAGCCAATGGTATCCATTGGATAGAGGTATTTTTAAAACCCTAATCCCAAACCTAGGGATTTTAATAACTTTCAAAATAGGTTTCAATTCTATTTGTGTTGAGCATCTTAGCAAGACTCTTTTCGACCACTCTCCGATGTTAATTAGTCTTAAGACCCGGCATATGACTTCTTTGCCTCAATTTAGATTTCAAAACATGTGGTTGTTTCATGAGTCTTTTATGTATTTGGTTTAGGATAATTGGTAAGCCCCCTTGCATCAGGATAACTCTTCATTTGGTATGAAAAGATTTTGGTTTAAACTTAAAAGGATTAAGAAAGTTCTCAATTTGTGGAATCATAATGTTTTAAAAATATCTTCACCAACATTTTGAATGCTGACGATAAAGTGAACACTATTGAGCTTAACAATTAATTATCTCCTTCTAATGATAATTTTGCTTTATTGAGGGATGCTAAAAATTGTCTTTTTAAATTACAAGCCCAAGAGGAAGCCTATTGGAAACAAAAAGCGATTGTGAAGCATCTTGTGGAAGGTGACAATAACTCTTAATATTTTCATGCTTTGGCTAAGAGAAAACATGCCAAAAACTTCATCCATAAAATCAATCATGATGATTATTTTGTTACTGAGGATGTTGAGGAAATCACTAATTTAGCTGTGTAACATTTGTTAAAATAGTTGCTATTTGCATGCTTTACATTTTTGCAACTTGTATAGTTTTGATGATTCCAAACATTATTGTTCAAATGTGTAGTTATCTCCTAACAATTTTAGAAGATTTGTATTTGCTCTTGTGTGTACTAACATTTCAGGAAAAACGAACTCCAGAATACGAAGACTTCAAATCAAATTCAGAATGAGATACTTTGTAAAATTAGAAGTTTGCACTTCTTTGAAATTAAATTGAAAGGGAGTGATTGTAATTGAGTGAATAAAAACATACACACACATAAGGAGATCATAAAATTTTATATTGATCGTACTGGACGATATCCGTTCGTATGGGACAATCAGACAGTTATCTCCTATTGAACACATAGATGAATAGGAACTGGCTTGAAAAATTTTCTAAGTCCTATTCGTCCGGGACGAAATTAATTATCGTCCAGGATGATCTGGTCTCTGTAAAATTTTCATCCAGACAAAATTAATTTTCATCAGAAAACGAGTTGCTCTCTGTAAAATTTTCGTCCAGACGAAATTAATTATCGTTCAGGACAATCTGGTCTATGTATAATTTTCGTCCAGACGAAATTAATTATCGTCAGAAAACGAGTTGCTCTCTGTAAAATTTTTGTCCAGACGAAATTAATTATCATTCAGGACGATCTGGTCTCTATAAAAATTTCGTCCAGATGAGCCAATTTTTGTCCAGACGATTAACCAACTTAGAACAGTTTTCAGCAGTTTTCTAGAACGACCTAGTAATAACCATTCGTACCGGACGAACTTAGTTCGTACGGGACGATCAGCTGTACGAAGATGTTTCGTACACATATTCAAATAGGGTCATTTTAAATCGTTTACGTAAATCATCCAGGACGATCCACGATCGTACGGGACGATCCAATGCGTACATAATTGAAAACTTGCAGTTTTTGGACGGTTTTTCTTGTCTTTTGTATAAATAGTCCAAATTAGACTGCCACCCAATCTTTTTGTCATTTGATCTTCATGCCTCTTGAGAGAATAGCTAAGGAGAGAGTATGAGAGTGCATTCAAAGGAGGATTCCTACCACTGGAGCGTGAAGTCTTCACTTGGAATTCAAAGGTAAGAATCTCTACTTGTGAATTGGGATTACTTCGCTCTTTTCTTTCTTTCTTCTAGATTTCTTATGAGAAGATCTTTCAAGAAGATCTGGTTCACTGCCGACACTTGAAGAGTGTGAATAGCCAAAAGGGTCGCTTCCTACACTTGGAGAGTGTGAACAGCTGTAGGGTTCTCTGCCCACACTAGGAGAGTGTGAAAGGACAGTAGGGTTCTCTGCCCACACTAGGAGAGTGTGAAAGGACGGTAGGGTTCTCTGCCCACACTAGGAGAGTGTGAAAGGACGGAAGGGTTCTCTGCCCACACTAGGAGAGTGGGAAAGGACGGAAGGGTTCTCTGCCCACACTAGGAGAGTGTGAAAGGACAGACAGTTCTCTGCCAACACTGGGGATTGTGTAAAAGGACGACAGTTCTCTGCCGCACCGGATAGTGGTGAAAAGAGAGTGTTGTAAAGGCTTCTCCGCCTTGCTGTGGGTGCAAAAGGAGAGTCACTATTGGTATTAGTGCAATACTCATAAGGTGCCTCTGGGGAGTGGATGTAGGTCTGGTTATAGACCGAACCACTATAAATCTGGTGTCATTTACTTTATAGTTTTTACATTTCTGCATTTTATTTTCAAGTCTTAAAAACTTTGTGGTTGAAAATATTTTTCTACAAAACTTAAAAGAAACAATTTTTATTTCGGTTCAACATAATTTTAAAAGAGGGCTTAAAATTTTTAAACTACCAATTCACCCCCCTCTTGGTAGCCATTGGGACATTAACTTAGGTTTAACAATCTAATTACTAGACTCAACAAGTGGTATCAGAGCATCATTTCAAAATCATAAGTTTGAACTACTTTTTGATTAACGTAGATGGCTACATTTGGAAATCGAAACACACCTGAGGGTTACTCTATCACTAGACCTCCACTGTTTGACAATATTCCTTTTGATTTTTGGAAAACACGCATGTCTACTTTCTTACAGTCACTTGATTATCGCATGTGGATGCTAGTCCAAGAAGGTTACACAAAACCAACTAGATTAGTTGATGGAGTTAGGGTAGAAACACCTTATGCAGATTGGACTATAGAAGAACGTGACTTAGCACAATTAAATGCCAAATGTTTAAATAATTTCTTTTGTGCTTTAAAATCTGAAGACTACATGCGGGTTTCCACTTGCAAAAGCAGAAAGGACATATGAGATAGACTTTGTATAACTTATGAAGGGACAAATGAGGTTAAGCAATCAAGACTCAATATCTTGTTATATGACTATGAATTGTTTTGCATGAAACCTAATGAATCTATTTCAGACATGTACACAAGATTCACACAAATTGTCACTTCTTTGCATGCACTTGGTAGGGAATTAACTAATGCTGAAATGGTCAATAAAATTCTTCGATGTTTACCTACTGCTTATGATGCTAAAATTACTGCAATTACAGAGTCTAAATATCTTAACATTTACTCCATTGACAATCTTCTTAGTTCACTCATTGCTTATGAGCAAGGAGTAAGTCAAAGAAAGATTGATGCAGGTGAACCACGAAAGGAGAAGAATATTGCACTAAAGGTGGAAGAGTCAGAGAGTGAACACTCACAACCTGAGGATGAAGATGATATTGCACTGATGACTAGACAATTCAGAAGCTTTTTAAAGAGAAAGCAGAAGAGACACTAGCAATGGAATAGAAGTAAGTTTAACAGAAATGGCAAGGTTTCTAATGAAGTAAGTTGTTATGAATGCAGGAAACTAGGTCATATCAATACTGATTGTCCAAAACTCAAAGCCACTCCTAGCAATGAGAAAGTAGAGGAGAAACTAATGGTAAAGAAGGACAAAAAGAAGTTTCAAAGAGCTTTTTGGGCAAACTCAGCTTCAGACTCATCTGAGACTAAAAAAGAAGAAGAAGTTACCAATCTTTGCTTGATGGTAGACAATGTAGATCACTCAGATCAAGAAGAGGTATGTGACTTAACCTATGATGAATTATTTGAAGTTTCTGAACATATGCATGATGCATATAGGAAAATGAAAAAGATGCATGCTAGTGTAAGCTTAAAACTGGAAGAGCTCAAGAAGGAACATGAAATCCTTAGGAAAGATCATGCTTTAATAGATGACAACCACATGAAACTACTTGATGAATATGATAACTTGAATAAAATTTTTGAAAATTTAAAAACATCATATGCTGAACTTGAAAAAGAATTTAAGAATTTTAAGGATGAATCTGAGAGCAAGATATATAGAATCAATTATACCAATCGAATCTTTGAAGATATGAATTCATTTTACAAATTCATAATAAGAGCTCTCGAGGATAATAGGAACCCCCCTAAACTTGAAGATTTTACAAATCCTAAATATTATCCTAAATTCATAAAATCCCTTAGAAGACAATCATATGGAAGAAAACATAGGAATATTTTTCCTAATGTTAAATGTAATAATTGTGGATTTTTGGGACATATAGCTCACACCTGTACTTTGAAGATGAAATCTAATTTGGTGTGGAGAACTAAGATGCATAAACCTAGACATATCATACATGCATCTGATTATAAATTTCTTAAAGGTAAACCCAAACTTGTTTGGGTTTCCAGGTCTAACATTTGAGAATTTTGCAGGATTGCTCTCACACAAGACCTCGTGGGAGCAAATGGTACCTGGACAGCGGATGTTCAAAGCATATGACTGGAGATACTGCTCAATTCATAATGCTGGAAGCCAGGAGTGGAGGCAAGGTTACACTTGGAGATAATACTACAAAGAAAGTGATTGGATCAGGTATGATTGGAAATTTGAAAAACTTTTTCATAGACAATGTGTTATTAGTTGAAGGCTTAAAACATAATTTGTTAAGCATAAGTCAGCTATGTGATAAGGGCTATAATATAAATTTTTTACCTACTAGCTGCATAATAAGCCTAAATGGGAAAAATGTTTTAAATGGATAAAGGGTAAACAATGTTTACATGCTAGATTTAAATTGTATTCAATCTCCTACTATTTTTGTTTGAAAACTGTTTCTGATGAATCATGGATTTGGCATAGGAGACTTTGTCATTCTAGTATGAAAAACCTTAGGAGATTTACCCAAAAGAACTTAGTAAGAGGTATACGAAAACTATACTTTACTAAGGACCACCTTTGAGATGCATGTCAATTAGGAAAACAAGTGAAGTCTTCTTTTAAGTCCAATAAAGATCTTAGGACCAGTAAACCTTTAGAAATTCTACACATGGATCTTTTTGGACATGTAGGAACTGTAAGTCTAGGAGGGAAGGTATACGGATTTGTTATAGTGGATGATTTCTCAAGATTCACTTGGGTTAGATTTCTTTTTTATAAGAGTGAATCGTTTGAGGAATTCAGAAATTTTTCTACTTGGATTCAAAGAAAACTAGGGAGTGAAATAATTTCTAGACAAAGTGATCATGGAGGAGAATTTGAAAATGAAAGATTTGAAAATTTCTGTAAAGAAAAAGGGATTGATCACAATTTTTTTGCAACTAGAACCCCTCAACAAAACGGGGTAGTTGAAAGGAAAAATAGAACATTAATAGAAGCCGCCCGAGCAATGTTGGCAAAATACTCACTTCCTAGATGTTTTTGGGCTGAGGCGGTTAGCACTGCATGCTATGTTCATAATAGGGTGAATGTGAGATCAAATTTGAATAAAACATCCTATGAGTTGCTAAAAGGTAGAACACCTAATTTGTCTCATTTGCATGTATTTGGTTGCAAGGTGTTCATTCATAATAATGGAAATTTTTCCTTAGGAAAAGTTGATCCAAAATCAGATGAAGGAATTTTTGTTGGATATTCAAGTGTTGGAAAATCTTATAGGGTATTCAACAAAAGAACTTTAGTCATTGAAGAAACCACACATGTTGTGTTTGATGAATCTGGAAATTTGGAAGAACCAAATGTTGTTGAAGATGAGAGAAGAAAACTCCCAAAAGATTGATAGAATAAATTTGGAAGAAAATGTGGAAGAAATTTTGGAAAGAGAAAACCCTTTGCCTAGAGATTTGAGATTTTCTAAAAACCACCCAAGGGAATTGATTATAGGTGAACCGAGTGAGGGTGTTAGAACTAGGTGTGGATTAAACAAGGAAGTCAATCATTCAGTCTTTATTTCAACTATTGAACCCACTAACATTGATCAAGCACTTTCTGATAAATTTTGGATATTGGCCATGCAAGAAGAGTTGAATCAATTTGTAAGAAATGAAGTTTGGGTAGTAGTCAATAGAAATAAGGCTAGATTAGTTGCTAAGGGTATAATCAAATTGAATGAATTAATTTTAAGGAGACTTTTGCCCCTATAGCTAGACTTGAAGCAATTAGGGTTTTACTTGCCTTTGCCTGTTTTAAAGGTTTTAAATTGTTTCAAATGGATGTCAAGAGTGCATTTTTAAATGGGGTAATTGAGGAAGATGTTTTTGTAGAACAACCTCCAGGTTTTGAAAATTCTAAATATTCAAATCATGTTTTCAAATTAAAAAAGGCATTATATGGATTGAAACATGCACCTAGGGCTTGGTATGAGAGGTTGAGCACCTTCCTACTTGAAAGATCTTTTGAAAAAGGAAGTGTGGATACAACTCTCTTTTTAAAGAAATTTGGAAAGGATATACTCATTGTTCAAATTTATGTGGATGACATCATCTTTGGATCTTCAAATAAAAATCTTTGTGATGATTTTTCTAAAACAATGAGTAGTGAATTTGAAATGAGTCTAATGGGAGATTTAAATTACTTTCTAGGATTTAGCATTAAGTAACTTGAGGAAGGTATATTTCTTAGTCAAACTAAATATATTACGGACATCCTCAAAAAATATGAAATGGACAATGCTAAACCTGTTAGTACACCAATGAATTCCTCAGTTCAGTTGGATAAGGACCTTAAGGGAAAATCTGTTGATCAAAATAAATTTAGAGGGATAATTGGATCTTTACTTTACTTGACTGCTAGCCGACCAGATATTATGTTCAGTGTTTGCTTATGTGCTAGATTTCAATCAGATCCAAAAGAATCACATTTGACAGCAGTGAAAAGGATTTTAAGATATTTACTAGGAACTCAAAACTTAGGGATCTGGTATCCTAAGTTTAGCTCTTCATTTGAAATTATTGGTTACTCAGATTCTGACTTTGCAGGTTGTAGAGTGGATAAGAAAAGCACTTCTGGAACATGTCAATTCATTGGAAATTCATTAGTTTTATGGTCTAATAGAAAACAAAATTTAGTGGCACTATCTACTGCAGAAGCAGAATACATTGCCTTAGGAAGTTGTGTGGCACAAGTACTTTGGTTAAAACAACAGTTGATTGATTTATGTTGACCTCATATTTGTATGAGGTCACTAGGGATCCATCTAGACTCCAGATCAATCCTGACCCTACATCAATCTAGATTCTAGACCCTAGGATCTACTCTAGACCTTAGGATTCTTCCAGACCAATCCAGATGTTAGGATCTATTCTAGACCCCAGGAGGTGTCCAGACCTTAGTTCAATTCAAATTCCAATCAAATCCAGTTCAAATCCAGAATCCAGACCCAAGTCCAATGCTAAAAGGCCAAGTCCTAAAAGCCTTTTTCAGCAAATTTTCAAACACTTCAAAATCAATCAATTGACCTCCGATTCAGGGTCTGTCAGTTGCATACTGATGGGACATGTCTCTGGAGGAAACCCTCCAAATTTGAGCCCATTCTGAGGTCTCTAACCCCAGAAACTTAATCAAAATCCATAGGCTGCAAAACCTTCAAATATTTACGGCCTATGCCACTAGATCTGCCACCCAGTGGATTTTGACCTTAGAGCCCTCTCCAAAGCCTCTAATTACTTCCAGACCCTTAATTATGATTCACTGAACAGTAAACTGCATTTTGGTTGACCTAGTTTGACCCCTAGTTGACCAGGGGTCAAAATGACCAAAATACCCCTATGGGGCTCAAATGGTGATTTAAAACCAAATGAACTCCGAATTGAACGCAACCACCTCCAGCAAGTTTCAAATATCAAACCAAACTTGTTGGACCCCTTTCCAAGCTCTGGGTCAACCTGGTTGACCAAGTCAACCTAGTTGACCTAAGAGACCCTTTAAGGGTCCAAATAGGCCTTTTGACCCAAATGACCTCTCCAGGCCAGAAAATTACTTCCATTGGTCTTGAAACGTCATTTGAAACCTGTTGGACCCAGTTCCAAGCCCTGGGTCAACCTGGTTGACCAAGTCAACTTAGTTGACCCAAGTGACCCCTTAAGGGTCCAAATGGGTGTTTTGACCCAAATGACCTCCCCAGGCCATGGAACCACTTCCATTAGTCTTGGAATGTCATTTGAAACCTGTTGAGCCCAAGTCCAGACCCTGGGTCAACCTGGTTGACCAAGTCAACCTAGGTTGACCAAACAAGCCCTTAAGGGTTCAAATAGTGATTTTGACCAAATTGACCCCTCCAGACCCTGGGACCACATCCAGTAGACTCAGGAGGACATTTTGAATTTGTTGAACCCATTTCCAGACCCTGAACCCAGTCGGTTGACCAGGTCAACCAATTTTGGCTTAAGGGCCCATTAAGGGCCCATTAAGCCCTTTTGACTCAAATAACCAATTCAATCCTCGAAAACACCGTTACCAGACTTCAAATATCATTTTAAATTTGCCCAGCTTGAACCCACCCCTTGAGTCAACCCAGTTGACCCAGTCAACCTAGGTTGACCCAAAATTCCCTTAAGGCCTTAATGGGCTATTTTAGCTCATTGAACCCATTGAATCCATTTCAAAACTCCAATTAACTTCAAACATAGCCTAATCATGTTTTTGGGTGTTGGCCAATCAAACCCATTTAAAGTTGACCAAGTCAACTTTGAGCTTGGGTCAAATCCATTCCAAACCTCATTTTA
The DNA here is from genome assembly GCA_016618105.1 of Dendrobium huoshanense. Taxonomy (NCBI): domain Eukaryota; kingdom Viridiplantae; phylum Streptophyta; class Magnoliopsida; order Asparagales; family Orchidaceae; genus Dendrobium; species Dendrobium huoshanense. The sequence goes on from CM028342.1 coordinate 23,413,229, forward strand.
AGTTCAAATCTCAAACCCTTCATTTAACCTTTGCTCTAAATCAAACCAATCAGCTCTTAAGGTCATTTGGCTGCCACCTCAACAGTCAACATGGTCAATTGACCAGTCAACACATGGTCAACAAGCATTTGGGTAGTCAAATCCCTTGGCTCAACCCATTTCAACTCACTTGAACCCCCATTGACCCACCACTTCAGCTCTTGAACTCCTCCCCATGCCAAGTCAGCTGCCACCTCAGCCTCCCTTGACCCTTGACTGGTCAACAAAGTCAAATCAAGCCCTCAAATCCTCCCAAATGGCCATAATCAGCCTTCCATCCTTTTTTCCCTGATTTAAGCTGCTCTAGCCCACCCTTTTATCACCTAAAGCTCTCTAATAGGCTCCCTAACCAAGCCCAGCCCTAGGTTTAGCCTTAAGAGGCAATGGTCCCCCCCACCTCCCTAAGTTGACCAATGGTTGGAGGGGCTTTTCCAGCCTTTCTCCCTGCCACCTGATGGCTTGGGACACTTGTCCCTCATCAGGGAGAGCCCCCTGAAGCATCCCAGCCATCCATTTGGCTGGGGGATGTTTGAATAGGGCAAAAGGCTCTTTTGAGGCCTCATTCTAATCCCATCATTCTCTCACCTGTCCAGAGCTCCTCCAGCTTGAATCTCTGTTCCATTGGGCTCTCCAGAGTTTCCTCAACATCTCCCCATTCAAACTCCGGCGATCAAAGCCTTCTCCGGCGATCTTCCGGCGAGCCAATCTCAAATCAATCTAAGGCTCGTTCCAGACGATCCGTGGCGTGTCGGAGCTTGGAGTTAACTAGGAACTTAAGCGTGGACAGTCTACAAGCTCAGAGAATCCAAAAGCGGTTCAATCCGTCCAGTAAATCAATGTAAAACTCTAACCCTAGTCTAAGACACTTAGGCTAAATAGTTTTTTATTAGAAGCATATTATGCCGTGAGAACATTTCCCCAGTATTTCTGTTCACCTAGGCTATCTAGGTTTAAAATTTCAACGTTTTTTGTCTATCGGATCGAGAGAACGAGCGAAAAAACGGGTTCTAGGGCGCTCTCGCAGCTCAGTCCAGGCCTGCCGTTTCGGGACCGTTGATCGCTCGATCAACGGTCCTGATCGAGCCGTTCCGCGGTTCAATCCAACCGTGTATTCTTTTCGTTGCCCTTTTTTTTTGGTTCGACGAAATCTGGACCCTTGATCCGGAACCGCGGGATCAAATCCCGCCGTCTGATCCTTTTCCGTGAGATCAGATCGCGGGATCTGATCCAGGCCCTTGATTTCGAACGGCGGGTGATCCAACGGCTGGAAGAGGCTGCTGACGTGGTTTAGTGAATGCCGCGTGGGTCCCGACAGCCGCCGCGCGTTTAATGCCAATGATTGGCCGCCGTTTCTGGCTGGCCGAATCAGAGGGCGCCACGTGGCGCCGCCGCTGCCAATTAAGAGGAAATTATGTTTTAATTTAATTTTAAATCCTTTTTAATTATAGATTTCTTCTAAAAATATTTTAAAATTATTTTAAAAATATAAAAAAATATTTATTATCAGAAAAATTCAAAAAAAAAACTTAATTTAAATTTTTTTTTTTTTTTTTTTAAATATTAATGTATTTTGAAATATTTTAAGTGTTAATTATTTTAGGTTTTTATTTAAAATAATATTAAATAAGATTTAAAAATTTATTTTAAAATACGTTCTAATATTCAAAATATATATGTATATTTATATTCAAATACTTTGATTTAGTATTAATTTTAAAATTAAAATATTCATTTATATTAATTAATTTGAATTATATGAATATTATAATACTTAATTAAGTAATTAATTAAACATTATACTAAATATCTTCGAATTTAAAAAAAAAAATTTATTTTCAAATGATTAAAAAAACAGTAGACCTCTCAAACACTTAAAATCTATTTTAATAGTATTTTTAAATTATTATATTTTAAAACTTATACTTTGGTGCATAGATCTATATATATATATATATAAATATATATTTTGAAAACTATTTTAAAATTATATTTATTTAAATTATTGAGTATTGAGAGGTCCATTGAAATTTTAAACTTAGATCAAGTTTATGTGAAGAGAAATTATGGGAAATGATTAGTGGGTAATTATTTTTAATTATCCATTAATCAATTTAATACTTATGTTAATTACCCTTAACTTTTGCATGTTTAGGTTGTGCACACACATGCACCTAGCCTAGGCTCTCCTAGTTTTAGGATTTGATTGTTTCTATGTGCTTATGTCATGTTAAGTTAAGGGTTAGAGAAACCTTGATTCAAACCTATCAAACTTAGAGACATTAAGGACAAAAATTAAGGATTTTGATTAGAAAACTTAGAAAATTCATTGTGATTAGGATTTGTACCTCCTTGACTTGAAACTTCAAACACTTAAACTTAGTGACATATACAGCCACTAGGAAAATTTTCACTGAATTTGGGAATAATTAAGGCCCCTAATTAATTTTCTTAAGTTTAAGCCCTAATTAAGCCATTAAACCTTCCGGAAAATCTAATAAATCCTTTTTAAATCCAAAAATTATGTTTAACCCCTCTAACTGACCAAAATTAAACCCTTAACCCATGAAAATTAAAACTAAAATTATTTGACAGCAATCTTAACCTTAATCTAATTTTTTAGTAAAAATCAATATTTAATTCATTTAATTAATTAAAAAATATTAAAAATTCCAAAAATTTCCAAAACACTTGGAAATCTCTCCTTAGGTCATTTCTGACCTTTGGAGTTGATTTCAAGGAGTTTGGAACTTATTTGGAGCAAAATCACAAAAAGACCCCTCTAATTAAGTAATTTTCAAAAATTCAATAATTACCCAAACTTTAAATCTTCATAACTAATTCCAGAAAAATCGAAATCACCCAAACTCACTTGCATTCAATTCCTAATAAGCTCTAGTATTTATTAAAAATGTTAAATTCCAGAAATCTGCAATATTTCAAAAAGTCAACAAACCGGTCAAATCTAGTTCAAATCTAGTTCAAAACTTCAAACCTTCGTAATAAAATGTAGAAAAATCCGATTTCAACGTACTTACCTTCTAACTGATCGTAGTAAGGTATAGTATTTTAATAAAATACAAACATTCCAGAATTTGAACTTAATCAAAAAGTCAATTTTCAACCCTTTAATTAAATCATTAAAATATTCAAAAAAATTCATAAAATCCCAAATTATTTTAAAATTCCAGAAAATCTTTACTTAATGTTTAAAACATTCAACAAACCTTTTAAAACACAACAAGCATCCTAAAGATGAAGTTTATTGGCTGGACTACTCCGGGCTGCGGGGCTAAGTGTCCTAAGGAGGCTGGTTCCTCGAGCCTGGTGGCACAACGCCACGAATGGATTCCAAGGGGTGTTAAACCTTAAAAATAGATTAATTATTAAGTATCTAACCTTTTAAAACTTTTAATTTAACTACATTAATTTGGTTTATCGGCTGGACTACTCCGGGCTGCGGGGCTACGTGTCCTAAGGAGGCTGGTTCCTCGAGCCTGGTGGCACAATGCCACGAATCAATTAATGGCAAATTTAAATAAATCAATCTTAAAAATCAGCAACCAAACTTTTTTTATAAATTTCATTAATTCTTAAGCCTTAATCAATCTAAAATACTTAATTATATCGGGTACCACTGGGTAACCCAGGCCTACGAGGCTATTAACTTAGCCCCAAGGAAGGTGAAATAAACTTCACGGCCTCGGTGTGAAACAAAGGTGATATCCAACAAATAATTAAATGAATCTTAAAATTAATCTTAAGCCATTAATATTTGAATTCAAACTTAAATCCCTTAAACCTTCCAACCAATCAAACTTTAGATAACTTCAACTAATAATCCTAATTAGGATACATCAAAACCACACGACCTACCTCACACACTTTAGATGGTTTGCTAGGATCACTGACTTTAGTCTTAGGATAGGCCGGTGTTTTACTTTCTGCAGTTGTGTGACGAGTTTTTTGAGCTTTTACTGCATGCTGTTTGCTAGTCTAGAATTGATGTGTTTATTTACTTACTTCCTGCATTCTGTGATTGATTGTACGTTAGGCTTACCCCTAGGCTAGGAACGAAATATACTTGTGCAATCTTATGCAGGTGGCCATGCTCATATAAGGAGCTAAAAATTAAAGGGGGCAGTTAATAAAAATATATACTCTTTGCACAGGTACCTGCCGCGCTTAAAGACCCCCTTTGAATAAAAGAGCATGGCCAAGTGTGGCTAAAAAAAAATGCATTTTAAATTTTCATATTATAACTGCTTGGGATTGAGTATACAACTGTTGATTATTAGGATAACCTTGCAGGATCGAGTCTAGATTTTCTTATTTCTTTCAATGTAAATTTAATTCATTTAAGGTTGTATTTCTTTAAAATGTTTTGAGATTGGGATATGAATATCCAATTTGAATTCCAAAGAGGTGAAGACATCCCTAAAGGGGAGAGTCTTCTTCCATTTGGAATTCAAATTAGGATACTTTGCAAGTATCCAAAGAGGGAAGATAACACCCCGATCAAGGGGGAGTTTCTTTCCATTTGGATATCCTGAACTGACGAATCGAGATGTTCGTGAGAAGATGAAGGATTAGACGACGAGAAGAATCCCAAGTCTCAAAATCATTTGATTTAGGATTAGAAATCCGGGTTGTAGTCAGTGGAGCCCGGCCACTTTACTTTACTGTCATTTTTGTGATGTAATAATAAGTGGCACTTGCCATATGGACATTCAATTCGATATATTTAATGTAGTTAATTTATTTAATTGATTGCGCATTAGAATTCCTGTCTTTTCTAGTCTTTTTATATGCATGCCGTCTTTGATTTAGTCTGGAATACGAATTTAGGCTCTTAGGGGTCTGTCAAAAAATTCTTCTATTTTAATTAAATAAAAATTTTAAGATAAGATAGCAACTCTAAACGGTCCTAAGAAGTAAGCTCGGACTCGCCGAGGGTTTTTCATGCATACATATTATACTTTCTCAACCTTGTTAGGCATCTCCCCGCCTGCGGGTTCTGGCAGACCACCTGGCCTATGAGGGTGCCGATCTGTCAAGGGGATGTTATGCAATCTCTAGGGAAAAACCTATTTTCTAAGCCAAAATTTTTAAACTGCTACATACAAATTCTGCATTCAATCGAGTCAATTAGCATGCATCGCATTAGCAACACATTTAAAAGAGTCTAATATTTAATTGCATTACTTAGACATCGAATACCCAACATAAGTCAAAGGGGCCAATTAGGACCTGCTCTAGATGTCGGCCCCGCTCTCAAAAACCTTTCTTAAATAACGTCCCGATCACTCTACATAAAAAGACCGGACTCATATTTTAAAATCGTTTAGGTGGTTTAGCTGGCTCCCCAATCCAGGCCGGGGTAAGACCAGACTCGCATTGCATTAGCTAGGTTCGGGGTGCTAATTTTTAGTGCCCAATTTAGACTTAGGTTCCGAGGCAAGCTCGGGCTATAAGACCTCGCCTTTCGGGAATTGAATCCCAAATTTCTAATAAAACGAATCACTTAAACTAAAAATCTTCTTTCAATCAAATACAAGCCTAACAATTAGACTTAGTTGGAGTGTTTTCTGAAGTAATTCAGAATCCCAAAACATTCCCTACTACTCTTCCTTTGACTCCAGAAATAACTGTTCAACATTGATCCAATCCCATTTGAACTTCCAACCCTTTGCTTCCTTTGATGTCAAACTTTGAAAATCCAAAATAAAATTTCTACCGCTATTTTAATCGAGAGTTTTCGTAGGAAATTTCGATTTCCTACGATGTAATTAACTACGAGGGCTTGCGCTCGTAGGAGATTTAGAAACCCAGACTTAATTTTCAAAAATAAAAAAAATATTTTAAAATCTCTAATTAATTATTTTTGGGAAATTTAAAATACAACGATCATTATCGTCATTTTCAAACGATCGATAATGATTGATATCTCCTTTCTTTGGAAAGGTATATCAATAATTATCGTGGATTTGATTATGGAGTTAATGATCTTTCATCCAGATTAACATAGCCAAACAACTTTGAATTTGGCTACAATAATTTGGATAACTTTAAAATTTTGAAATTTGAACCAATTAGTGAATGATATTCTCCCAGTTTGGGATGGTATATCGTTCCTAATGTTGCGTTAGATTTCAAAACTAAAATTCAAAATTTAATCTTCCCAAAGATAATTAAATATTTTTCAAAACTATATATACTTAATTAAATTTTTTTTTTAATCAAAACAATTTAGGATTAACTATAGGCACTATTCCAATTTATTGTGATAATACTAGTGCTATTTGCATTTCCAAAAATCCTATTCAACATTCTATAACCAAACACATTGACATAAGACATCATTTCATAAGGGATCATGTATCTAAGGGAGAAATTGATCTCACACATGTTTCAACTGAAAATCAACTTGCAGACATTTTTACAAAACATTTAGCCTTTGATACCTTCAGTACATTAAGAACAAGGCTTGGTGTTATTGATTTGAATGCTTAAATAAAAATATTTTTGCAACATTGATATTTATATTTTCTTAGTTTATTTGTCTTTGATTTTTGTTTTGAATTTTGTGATTTTTGAGTGTTTTGATTGAGTTTATTTTATAGTCTGTGGTTTTGTCTTTGTTTTCTGTGTTTTGAATGTTTTGTTTGTTTTTCTTCAATAAAAAATTCAAAAATCCAAAAATGTGTGGAAATCATCCGGGACAAAATTTTTCGTACTGGACGATGTGTGTAAAATTCATTTGCGTGATATGAAACGTTTTGAGAGCAGTTTTTAATGTAGTTCATCTGTACGATCTAATGATCGTCCAGGACGAAATATTTTTTTTTCTCAAACGTCGGGACGATTGAATGTAGTGGTTGAGTGGATAAGATAATTTTAAATGTGAAGTTCATCCGTACGAACTTTTTGTTCGTCCAGATGAACAGACGTCGTTTCATTGTAGGGGACGGTTTTCAACTGACATTAAAACGAATTAACTTTTGATCGTCTGTACAAAATTTTTTCGTCTGTACGATCGATCAAGTCAAAAGTCTGTACGAAAGGACGCATCGTAAATTGTGTTGATTACAAAAAGCCGTTTCATTTTGGACGAAATGGATCGTCTGTACGAACTTTTTTCGTCCAGACGAACGATAATTTTCGTCTAGGACGAACTGTTTTCGTCTAGGATGAATGTATCGTTTTCTTTAAATATGAAGGAATTCTAACTCAATAATCACATCTCCAAACTTCGTTTGTTGTATTTGTGTTTGCTTTAGTGTTTGTTCTAGTGTTTGTTCTAGTTGTGTTTGTTTGTCATTATTTTAAACTTTAGTGTATTTTCTTTTGTATTGATATTATGAAATGATCCTGTAATCCTTTTCATAAATATCAATATATGTTGTAGTTGATTTTGATTTTGGATTGTTTTTGAAATGTGTTTAGTTCTTATGAATTTCATTAGTCTTTTTAATCCTAATTGTGCTTAAATTAGATTGTGATTTGAGATTAATTACATTAGAAAATCTTGTCTTTATAAGTTTAAAATTTATATATAACTTTTCATAATTAGAATTTTTAATCTCATGTCTATTCATTTAGACTACATAAAAGTTAATATAATTATTACAATTTATATATTTTCTTATTTTGTATTTCTTTGCTCAAGTGATATTTATGCACTTAGAAAAATTTGAAATTTTAGATTATTGATCTTGGAAAGAATTGGTTTCAATTACTCTTTAAAATTGTACAAAGAGTACAAAAATCAAAAGAAATGCGCAAAGGTTCGCAAATATGAAAAAGAAGCACAAAATTAGTCCAATGTCAAAAGATGCACAAAAATGTGCCAAAAATTTGAAAAAGATGCGCAAAGCGCCACATGTGGTAATTCTTTTCTTTCCAAATTCTTTCAATCTCTTAATTCAAATTGACCTTATGTTCATTTATATTCTATTGAACTTTGAAATATAGAATTTTTATTCATCTCTCTTGTAATGATTTTCTATATTCAAATGTCTAAATTGAATCATGTTTTTGATAAATTCTTCTTACTTACAATGTTATATCACTTCTTAAATTCTATGAATTTAGATGATTTATCTAATGTTATTAGTTTTAGATTGCATACCTTATGTTAATCACCATTTAGATTAAATTTTTAAATGAATTTCATATAATTACTTACATTTCTTGTCTATTTCTTCTTCACTTTTTGTTGTTGTCAAAAAGGGGAAGAAATTATTGTGTTTGTATGTTTTATTTGTTTGCATTTTGAATTGCATTTTGATGACTTTTGTTAAAAAAAAATTAAAAAAAAAATAAAACAAAAATATTGTTCTATGCTTCAAAATGCCTCCTTATTTTCATGTATTTAGGGGTGTCAATTTCGGATCACGGGTCGGGTACGGGTCGAACCCGGAACTGACCCGGGTTCAATCGAGTCGACCCTAACCCGACCCGGATAGTCAAACAGGTCGAAATCCTAGACCCGAACCCGACCCGCCCAGGTTCGGGTCAACCCGACACGACCCGGAATTCGGGTCAAAATCCTGGCGCAGCAGGCCGGCGACGGCACGGTTTGCGGTTCCGCAGCGGCGCAGCGGCGCGGTAGGCTGGCGGCAGCGGTTCCGCAGCGGCGCGGCAGGCCAGCGGCGCTCGGCAGCGGCACAGTTCCGCGCGGGAGTGATGCGACGCGCGACTCGTGATGCGCCAGCAGACGCGACGCGACGCGCGATGCGACGCGCGGTCAGACCCAGTCCGCTCGGACTCCGCACGGGCAGCTTCGGTCAGCTCCGGTCAGGGCGGGCAGCGGGTCATTCCGGGTCATTTTCGGGTTTCCGGGTCAACCCGAACCCGACCCGGTTTTTCAAACGGGTCGAAAACTCCAACCCGAACCCGACCCGGTTCGGGTTCGGGTTGACCCGAACCCGAAATTTTCGGGTCGGGTCCGGGTCGGGTTGTCGTGTCGTGTCAAATATTGACAGCCCTACATGTATTCATCAATTCAGGGGGAGTTAAGGAGATTTGTTTAAATAGAAATCATACAAACAATAATTATTTTGCCATCATCAAAAAGGGGGAGATTGTTAAAATAGTTGCTATTTTCATGCTTTACATTTTTGCAACTTGTATAGTTTTGATAATTCCAAACATTTTTGTTCAAATGTGTAGTTATCTCCTAACAATTTTAGAAGATTTGTATTTGCTCTTGTGTGTACAAACATTTCAAGAAAAACGAACTCCAGACTACGAAGACTTCAAATCAAATTCAGAATGAGATACTTTGTAAAATTTGAAGTTTGCACTTCTTTGAAATTAAATTGAAAGGGAGTGATTGTAATTGAGTGGATAAAAACATACACACACACATAAGGAGATCATAAAATTTTATACTGGACGATATCTGTTCGTACGGGACGATCAGACAGTTATCTCCTATTGAGCACATAGAAAGAAAATAGGAACTGGCTTGAAAAATTTTCTAAGTCCTATTCGTCCGGGACGAAATTAATTATCGTCCAGGACGATCTGGTCTCTGTAAAATTTTCGTCCAGACGAAATTAATTATCGTCAGAAAATGAGTTGCTCTCTGTAAAATTTTCATCCAGACGAAATTAATTATCGTCTAGGACGATCTGGTCTCTGTATAATTTTTGTCCAGACGAAATTAATTATCGTCAGAAAATGAGTTGCTCTCTGTAAAATTTTCGTCCAGACAAAATTAATAATTGTCCAGGACGATCTGGTCTCTGTAAAAATTTTGTCCAGACGAACCAATGTCCAGACGATTAACCGACTTAGAACGGTTTTCAGCAGTTTTCTAGAACGACCTAGTAATAACCGTTCGTACGGGACGATCAGCTGTACGAAGACATTTCGTACACATATTCAAATAGGGTCATTTTAAATTGTTTAAGTAAAATCGTCCAAGACGATCCACGATCGTACGGGACGATCCAATGCGTACAGAATTGAAAACTTGCAGTTTTTGGACGGTTTTTCTTGTCTTTTGTATAAATAGTCCAAATTAGACTGCCACCCAATCTTTTTGTCATTTGATCTTCGTGCCTCTTGAGAGAATAGCTAAGGAGAGAGTGTGAGAGTGCATTCAAAGGAAGATTCCTACCACTGGAGCATGAAGGCTTCACTTGGAGTTCAAAGGTAAGAATCTCTACTTGTGAATTGGGATTACTTCACTCTTTTCTTTCTTCCTTCTAGATTTCTTGTGAGAAGATCTTTCAAGAAGATCTGGTTCACTGCCGACACTTGGAGAGTGTGAATAGCCGAAAGGGTCGCTTCCTACACTTGGAGAGTGTGAACAACTGTAGGGTTCTCTGCCCATACTAGGAGAGTGTGAAAGGACGGTAGGGTTATCTGCCCACACTAGGAGAGTGTGAAAGGACGGTAAGGTTCTCTGCCCACATTAGGAGAGTATGAAAGGATCACACTAGGAGAGTGTGAAAGGACGAAAGGGTTCTCTACCCACACTAGGAGAGTGTGAAAGGACGGACGGTTCTCTTCCAACACTGGGAATTGTGTAAAAGGACGACGGTTCTCTGCCGCACCGGGTAGTGGTGAAAAGAGTGTGTTGTAAAGGCTTCTCCGCCTTGCTTTGGGTGCAAAACGAGAGTCACTATTGGTATTAGTGCAATACTCAGAGGGTGCCTCTGGAGAGTGGATGTAAGTCTGGTTATAGACCGAACCACTATAAATCTGGTGTCATTTACTTTACAGTTTTTATGTTTCCGCATTTTATTTTTAAGTCTTAAAAACTCTGTGGTTGAAAAACTTTTTCTACAAAACTTAAAAGAAATAATTTTTATTTCGGTTCAACATAATTTTTAAAGAGGGCTTAAAATTTTTAAACTACCAATTCACCCCCCTCTTGGTAGCCTTTGGGACATTAACTTAGGCTTAACAACCTAATTACTAGACTCAACAACATTTCCAAAGGTGTTTCAATAAATATTTTTCTCCTACTCACATTGATAACCCTCCCTTCATCCCTAACCTCATATCTTAAGAGAATAATGATTCCCTATCTAAACCTCCTTCTTTGTAAGAAGTTAGAGAGATGGTTCATAGCATGAATGGGGACTTTGTGGCTGGGCCTGTTGGTTTTACTACTAAGTTTTTCTAGAAAGCTTGGCATATTATTAGTAGTGATCTTTAATCGGCTACTTTGAATTTTTTTGCTGGTAATCCTATTCCTAAATTTTTTGCCTCTACTTCTATTGTTCTTATTTCCAAAAGTATTTCTTCTAGCAGTTGGAATGAATTCAGACCTATTAGTCTGTGTAAATTTTTTAATGAGCCACTTTCAAAAAGTATTATGAGTCGTTTAGTTCCTATTCTTCCTAAAATTATTTCTCCGTTTCAAATGGGTTTTATCAAGGGGAGAGCCATTGCTGATAATATTTTGTTGACCCAAGAATTTTGTATTAACTTAAATGTTAGGGTGAAAGGTGGCAACATGATCTTGAAGCTTGATATTTCTAAGGCTTATGATAATCTTGATTGAAACTTTCTTTAAAAGTTTTTACAATTATTTGGTTTTAATTCCATCTTTATTAATTTTATCAAAAAAGGCATTGAGGAGCCTTATTTTTTTATTATTGTGAATGGTAAAAGTAATGATTTTTTTAAATCCTCTCATGGTCTTAAGCAAGGAGATCCTATATCTCTTGCTTTGTTCATCATTGCTGTTGAGCATTTATTATCTAGAGGTTTCGGTAACCTTTTTTAGAAGCACCCTAACATGTATTTTAGAACTATGGGGGGTTTTCCTCTTTCTCACTTATGTTTTAATGATGATTTTTGTTGAATCTTGAATAGGTTGTTAAACCTAATCTAATGTCCCAAGGCTAACCAAGATGGGGTGAATTGGTATTTTAAAAAATGTTACTCTTGGATTTTAAAAATTAGAAACCGATTGAAAGCAAGTTTAGTTAAATTTTTAAAAATAAAAACTTTTCAACCATAGAATTAAAATGCAGTAAGTAAGCAAGCAGCATAAATTAAAAATGACACAACAATTTATAGTGGTTCGGTTAAACACGACCTACATCCACTCCCTGAAGACTCCCTCTTCAGGTATTGCACTATTACCAAAGTGACTCTCTTTTTGCCCCCACAGCAAGGAAAAGAAGCCTTTACAAAACTCTCTTCCACCAAAGCTCGGTGCGATAGAGAACAATCATCCTTTCACACCCTCCAAGTGTAGGTAGAGAACCTTCATCCTTTCATACCATCCAAGTGTAGGCAGTGTATCTTCATCCTTTCACACCCTCTAAGTGTAGGTAGAGTACATTCGTCCTTTCACACCCTCCAAGTGTAGGCAGAGTATCTTCATCCTTTCACACCCTCAAAGTATTGGCAAAGTACTGGATCTTTCTTCAAAGATCTTCACATGAGCAATCTAGAAAGATAATAAGAAGAGTTAAAAACATAAATCTAAACATAGAGATCCTTACCATTGAGTAACCTTGTGAACCATTCACACTCCACTAGTAAGAAATCTCATTCAGACACTCTCTCACACTCTCTCCTTCAATTTCCCTTGAAAAATCATGAAGACAAGACTCTGAGAAATATTACACTTCACTTTTTAATGGACCTTTTATATAAAAGACATGAAAAACCATCCGGAAAACTAAATTTTTTTAATTTTGAGCATAACCAATCACATAGTACGATTGACTTTCATATGTACGAACAACTCAATTACTATTGCATACGAAAGTTTTGTGAATTGGTACGAAATCATTTTGTATACGATCATCTGGGATGAACAATAGAAAATTTAAAAAATCGTCAAGACGAAATGAGCAAAAATGGATCCGAGTCATTCATACTTTGAAAGGCATGTACTAATTGTGTTCATACCGTACGATCCATACTTAAAAATTTTTGTTTGCGTGACCTGGAACCCGAGACATTCGTACCTTGAAAGGCATGTGCGAACTGAGTTCGTACAGTACAATCCATACTTAGAAAAAAAGTATTTTTGTGCAACCTGGAACCCGAGACGTTCATACCTTGGAAGGCATGTATGAACTTGGTTCGTACAATATGATTCATACTTAAAAAAAAAAATTTTGCGCGACCTGGAATCCAAGATGTTTGTACCTTGGAAGGCATGTATGAACTGGGTTCATACAATACGATCAATACTTAGAAAAAATATTTTTGCACAACTTGGAACCCGAGAAGATCATACTTCTGAAAGGCATGTATGAACCAAGATCATTCCGTATGATCCATACTTAAAAAAAAATCATTTTTGTTTATTCGACTGCTCATCGGGGAAAATAACTGACTAGATCATTCAGTACGAAGGGATATCATACAGTACGATCAGTTTAAAAAATATGAATTTTAATCTCTCCCCCAATGTGTGTGTGCTCAGTTACTCAATTATAATCACACTCTCTTAGACTCAATAAAAAAGAAAATACATACTCCAATTACAATAAACTCTAAACTGATCTAGATTTAAAGTCTTCAATAATCTAGAGTATGATTTCTTTGAAATGTTAGTACACACAAGATCAAAACAATTCTTCCAAAATATATTAGGAGAAATAATAATCAAAGCAATAATATTTGGAATCATCAAAAACATACAAGTTGCAATAATATCAAACATGTTAAACTAAGTAGCAACTATCTCAACAATTTTATTATTTTCATGAATGCTACTTTAAATAGGATTAATAGACTTATGGAGTTTTTTCATTATTTTGAAATTGTTAGTGGACTTACTCTAAATAAGCACAAGTGTTGTTTTATTGCTTCCAACAAAGTACCTAATAATCATATATTTTGTCTATTAAAAGCTTGACTGGTTTCACGCAAGGTCAATTGCCTATTAAATATATTGGGGTTCCTATCTTTAAAGGTATAAAAAAGTCTGTTATGTTTTATGATCTGATTACTTTTGTTCAAAAAAAACTATTATTTTTATATGTTAATTTTCTGAGTTTTGGTGGTAGATTAGTTCTTATTAGAAGTGTTATATGTTCTCTTCTAGTTTATGTATTCCAAACTTTTCAACCCACCCAAGTTATTTGTAATAGAATTGATAGACTTTTTAACATTTTTTTTTTGGAAAGGTGTTAATAGCTATATTAAAATTCGTTGGACTTCTTAAAAAAAGTGTTGTGGTATTTTGAATGAGGGTGGCTTGGGGTGTAAGAGTTTGCTTGATTTGACCCATGGCTTTTCTTTCAAGTTATGGTACAACTTTCGTGCTAATATCAACCTCTGGGCTAAGTTTAAGTTTGCTAAGTATTGTGTTGGTAGGCACTCGACTATGTGCTATTTTAATAAAGGTGATTCTAAAGTGTGACAGAGACTTTGCAAAGTTAAGTGGATGGTTGAACCTCATCTCTCTTTGGGGCTTAGTGGTGGGAATATTTTCTTTTGGCAAGACCATTGGTTGGGGGGTCAATTTATTGATGCCATTATGAACACTTCTTCTACTACAGTGGTTAAGGTGAACAATTTTATTTCTAATAATTGTTGGGATTATGATAAACTTGTCAATGTTATTCCTGATTTTATCATTCAAAAAATTTTTAACCTTTCTCTTAACACTGATTCTAATGATTTATTATTATGCAACTTATCCAAAGATGTGAGTTTTAGATTAAAGTATACTTGGAATGCTTTTAGAGCTACGAATGATGCTACTAATGTTTATTATATAATTTGGCATAAGTGTATTTCTTCCACTGTGGCTATTTTCATTTGGAGAATTTTGCATTAGTTTATTCTTATTGATGAAAACTTGATTAATATAGGATTTACTTTAACTTCCAAGTGGCAATGTTGTTATCATGTGGAGAATATGCATCATGTTTTTATTTTTTGTCCTTTAGTAGTTAAAACTTGGACTTATTTTGATGATATCTTCAAATTATATAGTTTTAGTGCTAAATTATCTATTAAAGCTTTACTTAACTCTTATTTTATTAAGTATAAAGGCCATATCATAAATGTGATCCTCCCCTTATTTTGTGGTATTTATGGTTGGATAGAAATAATTCAATTTTTAATGGTATGCGTATGAACCATCATAGGATTATTAAAAATGTGAAAGATATGGTGCTTGGTCTCTTTTCTGTCAATCTCCTTTATGTTAAGAGTTTTAAGAATTATTTTCATGTTGCTGATGAATTTGGTATCAAAGTGGAGGAGAATTTTTATTCTTCTAAACCTAGGTTTATTTACTTGCTCATATCTCCTAATAATTCTTTTAAGTTGAATGTTGATGGTGTTGTTATTGGTTCTAACACTGATTTTGGTGGGATTATTAGAGATAGTGTTGGTAATCTTATTAATGCTTTTGCGGGCCCTGTTCCGAGCTGTGATGAGAACTATGCTGTTCTCTTGGCTATTCTTCATGACATTATAATATATATTTCTTTGGGCATTACTAAAATTGGTATTAAAGTTGTTTCTAATTATAGCATTAAATGTTTAAATAATTGTGAGGATACATTTTTGCAATTCTAACACTTTTTATTTAATGAGAGATATTAAACATCTGCTAGTATGGTTACTCTCTCTTCTGTGTTTAAGGAGAGGAATGTTTGTGCTGAGTGGCTTGCTAACTTAGGGTGTGGTTTGGATGGCTATACAGAGCTTTCTGTTTCTAATTTACCTGGTCATTTAAAAGGTCTTTTAATGCTGGATAAAATTGGTCTTCCCTTTGTTAGAAATTAATGTTTTGGCTCTATTTTGTTTGAGTTTAAAGATTGATTCTATCTAGTTAGCCTTGGTTTTGGTGTTGTTCTTCTAGCTTTGGTTTTCTTTCATTATTAAGTGTTTTTTTTGCTATAGGCTGGAGCTGTGATTGTGCCAGTTTGTATGTTGATGGTTTGCCCAATGATTACTCTTCTACCTTTAATTGCTGGTATGTGTATTGGTCGTGTTGTTTGGCTAGGGTTAACTTTTGGGAGTTTGATTTTGATATGGGGCTATATTCATTTTTTCTGTGTTGGTGATGGTTCGTAGTTTTTTTGCTATGATGCTGGGGATAATTTTTATAGCCTGGTGCTATTTCTGGGGCATAGTTTGAGCCTTCGGTCTTTGGTTGTTGGTTTTAGTGATGGGCCTTATGGTTGGGATCGTTGGTGGCTTATCTACTTTTTATCTTGTGTGTTCTGCTGGATTGCTACTCCACCTAGAGACATTTCTTGTTTCGTTGGCTTTTTTGTGTCCCATTTTTGGCTTTCTCTACTTTTTCCATCTGTGTTGTTTATCCTATTGTGACTGATTTATTTTGGAGAGCGGCATTTGGTCAACCCTAGTGATGGCTAGGGTTTTTTTAACTTCATGAGCTCTGTTAGCCTATATCGCTGGTTGGTTTTAATTGTTGGATTAGTGTTTTCGGGTTGCTTATCATCATTCTCCTCGGGTATATGCTAACTGCGGACATTATTAATTCTCGTTCCTGGGTACTTTGGTTTCCTCTGCTATGGTATCGATTTAATTTTGCTTATTATGGAATTATTACTTATATCATGTCGTCCAAGTTATTTAATGATTTTAGCTGCTGGTGTGTTCATTATGGTGGATATTTTGTTAGTTTTCAAATCATTATATTATAGTTTCAAACAATCCATTGATAATCCTTTTGGGAGATTGACCTACCTTGTTAAGATCTTGTTTTATTCCAATATTATATATATTATGTTAATTGTTGTTTTTAGTGTCCCTACAGGCCTTTGTTACAGGTTTTTGGAGACTAGTGCTCGTTTTGTGCAAGTTCTTTTTTAGGCTGACGAGGCTGGATTGCTGATTCTAGTACCTCTCCTTTTCGGTTTTTAGAATGTTATTAGGTCATTTTGTACTTGTGCTTAGTGGGGATCGCTAGATCCTAGGTTTTTTTTTTTTTTCTTTTAATTTTGTAAGCTACTTGGAGATGTAGTGAGCTAGCTTTTCCCTTAAGGACTTGTTATATTTTTTTTCTATCAATGAGTAGTCCCTTTGTGTGGGTTTTAAAATAAAAAAAATTCAAAATAGGTCATATGAATCCCCCAAAATTCATATATAAGGGCTTCATATGATTATAAACAATTCCTAGGGCTCAAATTTGAATAGAATAAACTAGGAGATGTTCCCTACACCCCCAAATTTTCCTTAGGCTTTGTTAAACCCATGAGTTTTGTAATTGATTTTTCACTGTGATGGGTCATCATTTGACCAATAACTTTGAAAAATTAATTCTTTAAATGCATATAGAATTAGCTCACCAAACTTGTGTGAAATGTTTACATTGCTGCAAGGGTTAATTGATACTAATTGCAAGTCTAATTGAATATTAAACAAACTAGATAAATCATCTTAGTGTTGTGTCTAGAGAATTGAGAAAAATTCTAAGAAATTTCCTGGATATTCAATAGGGGTGAAACTTAAACCTATAATACTTAGTGATATGATGAACCCTAGGAATTAATTGAAAATTTCTAAGAAATTTCCTTGATATTCAATAGGGATGAAACTTAACCCTAGAATACTTAGTTTAAGAAATTAGTTAATTAACGAATCCTAATTTTAGCCCTTATTTTGGGGCTGAAATTTCCAATATTCATAAATATTTAAAGAAAAAACCTAAAAATGCAAAATAAATTTTAAACAATTCTAAATCAATCACATAATCAAGGAAAATTAAAATTAACACAAATTTTTAATCAAAATTAAACTAATTTAAAATTAAAATTTAATGCCCCATCACCAACATTTACGTTCTTTATTAACTACGACTCTTGTAAATCATATGAATGGAAGTGTGACTGCAATCTCTTATAATTAATTAGAAGCTGCAGTGAGGCCTGTATATTAATTGTTCAAAGTAGAGACTTTCATCTCCTTTAAACAGGATCCTGCACTGTAAAAGTACCTAGTGAATATGCAATAATTTGTTATTATCATCAGAATCTCAACATTTTTAATTCTCCTCCTCTTATAGAATGGTAAAATAAAAGGTCATATATTTGTATAAGTTATTGTAATATTCTTAAATAAATGGCATACTCATTTTGTGTAGTTTCCTTCTCTTCGAAAGTTGAGTTATCTTACTCATTTTTTTGTTAGTCCCAAAAATAGCATCTAACCATTTATTCCACTATACATGTTAGGCTCCAAAGAACTCTATAATGTTTATACTCTAAAACACCATCATTTACATTTCATCATTCATAACTTATGTTTTACTTTTCTTATTACGGATACTATACACACAAATGCTAATGAAAAGCTAGTGATAGCCTAAGAGACAGGTTTGAGTCTACTATTCTAGTTGGTATAGAATCATTATGTTGTAGGATTTTTTTTTTTAGAAATTAAGACATTTAGATTGCATTAGTCACATTTAAAAATTAGGGAAAAATTAATTTCAAAATATATTAATTAGGTGTGCTCGAACCATTATCATCTTTAAACCATCATTTATAATTCTGAACTTTAAACCCTTCATTCTTAGGTAAATAATAATTTATCTATCTCTCATTTCATTTGACTTGAAATCATTATTTTGCAAAAAAGGCTTGGTGGTTAGTTTTCCACACTAGGTAGACATAAGAGTATTAGCACAATTCCTAAACTTCCTTCCAGGCATATAATCTTGCTAATCTAATAAATTATCAACTAGAGCATAAATTTAATATTGTTCTAAATTATTAAAGCCCAATCATAGTTTAAGTTGGAGTGTTATATAGGTATGCTTGAATATAAAACACTCTCTACCTTTTCTCCTTCGAATTAAAAAAAAAAATGTTAACTTTTGATATATTCCTTGTTCATAAATCCTAAATTTAATTCTATGCCTTGTTGACCTCATTTTTGTATGAGGTCACTAAAGCCCTTCCAAACTCCAGATTAATTTTATATCCTAGGATCCACTCTAGACCTTAGGATTCTTTCCTAGAGCCAGACCTTAGAGCCTACTCTAGAGCCTAGGATCCCCTTAAATCCTAGATCTTAGAACTCCTCTAGATCTTAGGACCACTCCAACTTCAAATCAATCCCCACCTTTGATCAACCTCAACCTCAAATCATTTCCTACATTTGATCAATTCCAACTTCAATTTGATTCCTACCTTTGATCAATTTAAATCTCAAACTTCATTCAACTAAAATTCAAATTAATTCAAGTTTCAAACATATCCAAACCTTGATCCAATCAATTTGACAATCCAACCTTCAACTTAGACTTTGATCCAAACTTCAATCTAGCTTTGACCTCATCCATTCATTAACAATCATCACATGATTGTAAATGATTTGGATACTCCAATACTAATCATTCAAACTTGAAATCCAATCCAAACCCAGAACTCATAGGCTAAAGACTTAGGTCCTAAAGCCCTTTCTAGGTGATTTTGCCATCACCTCGAAACCCAGTCTTTTGACCTCTGATTCAGGGTCTATCAATTTCATATTGATGTGACATGACTCTAGAGGTAACCCTCCAAATTTGAGCTCATTTGGAGGATTCTAACCCTTGAAACTTAATCTAACTCCAAATATTGCAAAATCTTTGAATATTTACAATCCATGCCACTAGGCCTTTCACCTAGTAGAATTTGACTTTGGATCCCCCTCCAAATCATTTGATCCTTCTTAATACCTTGATATTAACTTATTAAGCAATGATCTACATCTTTTTAGATTCAATTTGACCCATAATTGACTTGAGACAAAAATGACCAAAATGCCCTTAAAGGAGGATTTTTGGACTTTTGGCCTAAACCCAATTTGATTTGACTTATCAACCTTTGAAATCTTCTTCAAATATCATTCCAATGGATCCTAAATGACTTTAGGAACACATTGAACCCAAACTTACTCTTTGGTTTGACTTGGTTGACCAAGTCAACCATGATTGACCAAATCAACCCTTTAACCCAACACTTGTTAATTTTAACCATTCTAGTGATTTTGAATCAATTCAACTCATCAAGATTGGTTAATTATACACTCTTGACTTCAAATTCCTTGGCATAATGTCTTGTAGCACTCTTGACCTCCCTCATGCACATCCTAGTCACCATTGACTAGTCAACAAGTCAATGGGTCAAAAACAACCCTTGAAATGAGACCATAGCTTGGCCACCTCATCATCCCATAAAGCAAACCCTTTTTCCAAGCCAAAATATCCTTTTGGCTAATGAGAATATGCTTTTTCCCTCCCTAATTGATCATTAAACAAGCTCTATTAACCAAGACAAGCATTGGTTCATCCAAATGGGGGAAAAGGTGTGGTCCCTCTTCACATGGACCAAGAGATGTCACTCTCAACCACCAACCCTATTCCATAGCTTTGGGCAGCATAGGGGACACTTGGCACTCATCCAAAACCACTCCAAATCAAATCTCAACCATCCAATCCAAAAGCCAAAGGTAAAGTGAGGGAAAACTTGACCTAAAGGTGGCTTTTTCATCATTCCTTCTCATATGATCAAAAGCTCCAAACTCCAGCAGCTCTAAACCTTCCAAGAGCTCCTCCCATACACTCCAACACATTTCAAGTCCTTCCCAAGCTTTTCCCAACCATTTCCAAGCCTCAAATCACTATTTTAGTGAAGAGAGAGCATTCTAGAGAGAGAAAGAGGACTTTCCAATATACCTTTCGATCCAGTGAGATCCAGCTTTTGGAGTCTTCAGTAAAGTTGTAGAGGATTGCTGCAGCTTTCCAACAAGCTAAAGATCTCAAAAATCCGACGGTTGGATCGTAAGTTATGCTCATTTTAAGTTTAAATTTCAATTTGAAACTGTAGCAATTTTACAATGAATGGAGCCTCCAAACTCCAGGCATTGTAAGATCATATTGCCCTCTAGCTACAGTTCAAATTTCATGCAATTTCATCGAGTATTTTGAAAGATATGAGCGTTTAAAGATTTCTATTCAAAATGAACTAGAGCAGATCTGGACCGTCCGATCGACGATCAGACGGCTCAGATCTGGGTATACCGTGCGGCTTCCTCCATGTTTGAATGTGGGTCATCCCGTGGTATGGGAGGGTGACGTGGCGTCACGCCACGCCGCCACGTCACCGTCAGCTGATTTGAATAAAAAATACTTGAAATGCTCCAAATCTTCCAAAATTCACAGAAAATCGAGTTCTCCACCAAATAGGGCGTTCTTGGGCTCGTTGGAAAGATAATCTAATGTAGTATTTATTAAAATTAAAATTAATTTGATTTTATTTCTGTATTGTGAGATATTTAAGTTTATGTGAATTTCATATATTGCTATTTTCTCACAATCCAGTGATCAAATGAAGCCCAAATTTTGGTGGATGATTATTGAGTATCTTAGGCATGTTTAATAATTTTTCTAGATTTATATGCTCAATAGATTTCTGTGATATGAATTTTTAAGGTAAATGGTCTATTTTGGACCCTAAACTTTGAAAATTCATAACTCTTTAGGGATTTAGTATTTTGCTGTGATATTTCTGTGGTATGATTGAATGTATGTTAGGGTTAGACACACCAAGTTTCATGCCTATTTGAATAGTAGATACACCTAGGAAAAATAATTAAGGAAATGTCTAGAAAACTTAGAAAATTCATAGGGCATTGTAAACACACCCAATAGGGGTGAGACTTGAACATAGTAAACTTAGTGACATCATATACCTTAGGTTCAAATTTTACTCAATTTGGAGGTCATTAGGTTAGAAAATTGAGCATGTCAAATTTCAGCCCCTTTAAGGACTTAAAAAATTCAATAAATCATTATAAATTTATATTAATTCCAAAAAATACCCATAATACCTCTAATTAACCATATTTAAACTCTTAATCATTGAAAATTGAAATTACATTAATTTGACATTAAAATCCACATTAATTTAATTTTAATCAAAATCAATGTTTAATCAATTTTAATTAATTAAAAATTATTAAAAATCCCAAAAAATCTTTAAACACTTGCTGATCTCTCCTTAGATCATTTTTGATCTTTGGAGTTGATTTCAAGAAGTTTGGGACTGATTTGGGATCAAATCACTAAAATGACCCTTAATTGAAACAATTTAATAATTTCAATAAATACCCAAACTTCCAAAATTCATAACTAATTGTAGAAAATTCCAAATCAATCAAACTCAGTGGCTAATCACTCTAATTAAAATCTAGTATTTTCCAAAAATTTCAAACCCCCAAAATCTGGTCAAAGTCAAAAAGTCAACAAATCGGTCAACTTTAAGTCAAAACTAGTTCAAAACTTCAAACCTTCGTAATAAAATGCAGAAAAATCTGATTTCAACGTACTTACCTTCTAACTGATCGTAGTAAGGTCTAGTATTTTAATAAAATACAAACGTTCCATAAAATACCTTTAATCAAAAAGTCAATTTTCAACCCTTTAATTAAATGATTAAAATATTCAAAAATTCATAAAATTCAAAATTATTCTAAAATTCCAAAAAATGTTAACTTAATGTTTAAAATATTCAACAAACCTTTTAAAACACAACAACCATCCTAAAGATGAAGTTTATTGGCTGGACTACTCCGGGTTGCGGGGCTAAGTGTCCTAAGGAGGCTGGTTCCTCGAGCCTGGTGGCACAACGCCACGAATGGATTCTAAGGGGTGTTAAACTTTAAAATAGATTAATCATTAATTATGTATCCTTTTAAAACCTCTAATTCAACTACATTAATTTGGTTTATCGGCTGGACTACTCCGGGCTGCGGGGCTAAGTGTCCTAAGGAGGCTGGTTCCTCGAGCCTGGTGGCACAACGCCACGAATCAATTAATGGCAAACTTAAATTAATCAAGCTTTTAAAATCAGTAACTAACTCATTTTAATATTAATCCACTCTTTTAATTCTAACCAATTTAAATAACTTAATCAACCCCGATTGCTACTGGGTAACCGAGGCCTACGAGGCTATTAGCTTAGCCCCAAGGAAGGTGAAATAAACTTCACGGCCTCGGTGTGAAACAAAGGTAGTAATCAATTAACTTTTAAAATATGTTTAATTAAAATTCTTAATTCATTAATATTTAAATTTTAATTTAAATCCCCCCTTCTAAGCCTTAACAAATCCAAATTTTTAGACAACTTTAATTAATCACCCATTTTAGGATCTATCTTAGCCACACGACCTTTCTCACACACTTTAGATGATGTGCTAGAACAACCAACTCTAGATCTAGGATAGGCCGGTGTTTACTTTGCTGCTGTGTGCCGGATTTTTCGTAGTTTTCACTGCATGTTGTGGATGAAATTGCTTTGCTGTGTCTGCTTACTTTTTCTGTACTCTGTGGATGGATTGATGTGTTTGGCGACTAGATTACCCTTAGGTTAGGTACGATCTGGATGTTGACACAGTTTTCTGCAGGTGGCCACGCTCATGCAGGGCAATATAAAAAGGGGGCAAATCAAAAAAATGCATAAATATTATAAACTCTTTGCACAGGTGCTTCAGCTGCCAAAGCCCCCAAATCATAAAAAGAGCGTGGCTAGTGTGTTTACTTTCTTTTCTGCTCATATACAACTGCTTGGGAATAACTGCTTTTTATATATTAATTGCTTAGGATAACCCTGCAGGTGAGTCTAGATTTTTATTTTGATATCAATGTAATTTGTGCAAGTGTCAAGTGTTGTGAAAGTTTATTTTGAGTTGGGATACATATATC
Organism: Dendrobium huoshanense; assembly: GCA_016618105.1. Lineage (NCBI taxonomy): Eukaryota > Viridiplantae > Streptophyta > Magnoliopsida > Asparagales > Orchidaceae > Dendrobium > Dendrobium huoshanense. The sequence continues at coordinate 23,436,930 of CM028342.1, forward strand.
CAAAGCTTGGATTCCAAAGAGGAAAGGATACCCCTTTAGGGAACACTCCTTTTCCATTTGGAAATCCAAATTTGGATCATACCTCTTCCTTACCCAAAGAGGAAAGAGTGGCCTTCCCCTTAGAGGGAAGTGCCCTTTTGTCCATTTGGGTAATCCACTACGAAGATTCCAAGAAGATTGAAGAAAAGGAGTCCAAAGAAGAATGAAATTGAAGATTTGAAGATTTGAAGATTAAGAGTATCCCACTCAAAATAACTTGTGTCATTGCTAGGCTTAGAATTCGGGTTGTTGTCAGTGGTGCCCGGCCACTTTACTTTCTGTAATATTCTGGTTTGTAATAAGCAAGGCAATTCTGCCTATGGACATTTATTAATTAATTTATATTTGATGTGATGATTTGATTGCCTTTAGGATTGCTTGTTTTTACTAGTTTTTTTGGCGATTGCATGCCGCTCTTTGTTTTCGCCTGGATAGTGAGACTCGTGAGGGTGTGAAACTTTTCTACTCATAATTTTAAAAGTCTAAAATTTTAGTGAGTCTAAATAACATAGAAAGATAACGAATCTAGGGAATTAGCCGGGGATCGCCCCCGGGGTCGCATGCATATTTTTGCATTCTTCTTTCCTTATTTTAGACCCTTCCCCGCCTGCGGGTAGAGTCCGGATAGTCTGACCTATGAGGACGAGGTGCCGGACCTGGGGGAGTCCAGTCTTCTAAAAAATTATTTTATAAGCCTGTTTTTAAAAATTTCAAGCATATTTAATTTGAGGTTGTTAACCAGCATGCATTGCATTAGATACAAATTAAAGAGTCAAAATTTTAATTTCATAGTCCTTAGCATTTTAGCACCCAACATAAGTCCTAGGGGCCAATTAGGAGAATCTCTAGATGTCGGCCCCAACTCTCCAAAACTTTAAATATAACGTCCCTACCACTCTTTCATAAAAGACCGGATTCATATATTTTAAATCGATTAGGTGGTTAGCTGGCTCCTCAATCCAGGCCGGGGTAAGTCCAGACCTTGCACTGCATTAGTTAGGATCGGACGACTGCGGTCCAGTGTCCAAAATAGATTTAGGTTTCGGGGCAGATCTTTGATTATAAGACCCCAAACTTCGGGAATATAGTCCCAAATTTCTAATAAAATGCTCAACTCTAATTAAACATCATTTCAAGTCCAAAACATAAAGCCCAACACTTAGATTAAGTTGGGACATTTCCGGATGGTTCTGGAATCTCAAAGTGTCCCCTACCTCTCATCCTTTAACTCCGTTAATAACTGTTCAATTTTGATCCATTCCCTTTTGATTTTCCAATAATTCTATTCATACTTTGATATCACTCCTAGAAACTCTAAACAAAATTTTGCCATTATTTTAATCGAGAGTTTTCGTAGGAGATTTTATCTCCCTACGATGTAATTAACTACGAGGGCTTGCGCTCGTAGGAGATTTAGAACCACACACACACCTGATTTTAAAGAAAACTCAATTTCTAAAACTTCATTAGATTTCTTTGGGAAAAGTTAAATAATGATCGTCATAGTTGCATTAGAAGAATTATCGCAGAATGGCGTCATTTCCCTTTGGGGAGATACATCCTTCTTCGATAAGGCTTTGGATGCGAATGCGATGATCATGTCTCTTGAATATTGTAATTGGGTACTTAGTTGATCTATATTTTGTCCCCTCGGGGCCATATAAAGTTCTTCTTAGAACCCGATCATAGTATTCAAGATGAGTTTACATAATTTTAAGTCTGAACACCGTTATGAAAGTTTATTTTCGTCCTTTGGGGTGATATACTCTTTCTAACGAGTCGATTCGACCTTAGAATTAGAACTCAACCTTAATCTTAAAATCCCCAAAGAAAACTAATATTTTTCAAAACATGTTTTCCAAAATTCCACCAACAATAAAATGGCACGCCCGGTGGGACAAATCTCTCTCTCCATCTTTAATAATGGCAAAATTTTATTTCATCGGTAGTCTTAACTACCTTTCTTCCATTGGTCCCTCTACCCATTTCTTTCTTGGGTCAGTGTGGCCAACATCTAAAAGAAAATACCTTTCAAATAGAGAGGCGAGTGATGAAACCTTTGTCTAAGCCGGGCTTTGACATTTTGCCTCCAAGTTAATTGGTAGAGCAAAGGAGTTAAGCCAGGTTCCTTGAATATTCTCAATCAATTTTGTAAACTCTCTTATTGGGTGAAAACTCAACATATTGAGGTTCAAGATTTAGATAAAATTAATCATGCTTAAAATTCAAATTTTAATCCAAAATTGACTAAGATAAACCACCTCTTCTTAATTTCAGGAACTTAAACACTCAAATGGCTGGAAAACTTATCTTCTCCCTGGATAGAAACTTGACAATAGAAGAAATTACCTCTGGCAACTTGATCCAGTTTGGGATAGAATTTCAAAACTTTAAGTTATCAGTCAACGGGGAAGAAATGATTGATCTCTCTGCTGGAATACAAAGGGATGTCCCCCTAGTCGAGATTACTTTAGGGTCAGGAGTTGACTCCCCCATCTCTATGATGGAGGTCGTTGTCGCCCCTTCGACCACTGTGCCCTCTACTCAGGAGGATAAGAATCAAGAACCATTAAAAATGGAAGAATTACCATCTCAACATGAGATTGGGTCAAGTTCTAACACCACTGTTGCCAGCAAAAGTAAGTGGAAGAAATACCTTAAAAGGGTTAAGAAGAAGGTTGCTAAGGCCAAAAAGACTGCTAAGGTAGAAGCCTTGAAACAAGTTAAATTTGAGGCCAATCGAGAATTCGTTGCTCCTTACACTTACCCCCTCCATGGTGGAAATGTTTTCCACCCTACTCCTGTTACTCAAAGGAGAGAGGTTGTGAAAATGAGAGCACAATCTCCGATACACCTTCTTGACTACTATACAGAGAGAATCAATCAAGAAAGAGCTAAGCAATCACCTGTAATAAATCATAGGCCCCTGGTTGAAGGTTATGACCCATCCACTCTATTAGATGAAGTTTGGTCACGTTACTACACGTGCCCTACTATATCATCTGTAGAGGAGGAGGTGCAGAAACCACCCGGGGTGCCACTCTCATAATTGCTAGGTCACTAGTAATTAGGAAGGGGAATAATGATGGATTTAAGATCTTATCAGATAGTGACACCATTTGAATTTAACTTTTAAAAGGGGTCCTATCGCGATAGATCCTTAGATTGAGATGATGCAGCACTAGTTAGGGGTAGTGCAGACCCCACAACAATATCTTTATTTTAAGAGATTGTGGAAATATAATTTATATTGACAGGGTCTTGCCACCTGGACTTGCTGTTTTGAAGAAAATCACATTATTTCTCAAGTGTACTAGATCAGAATTTTCAAGATAGTTGATCCATCTTTTTAATGAAAATTGACCTCTACTTTCAATCAAAAATAGGAGAGAGTAGTGATTGACCCCACTGGATCTTTAAAGACACCTCCCTCTCACCGCTTCTGCGGGTTGATTTGATTTTTGAATTAAAATTTGTATCAAACTTAAGTTGGTTTTTGAAATGAAAATATTCTTAGTCTTCTTGCGGTTTTGTATCTTATAGGCTTCTCTTGCATGTTCTAAATCTATTCAATGATTTTCAAAGTCAAGTTGATATTTTTTTATCAAAAGATTGGGTCCAATTTGGGGATTATTCTTCCTTGGATAAGAGAATGAGTTTTCTTCTCTTATACTTGCGATATAATCCTGGATTAAAAAAAAAAAAAAGAGCAATTATTTTAAGGTTTTAAAGAAAGTGAAGCCTCTTGTTAAAAAAAAAAAATTCAAAGGATGCACAAAGTGCATTAAAAAAATTCAAAATCAAAAGAAGCGCAAAGTGCGCCAAAGAAATAAAAAGATGTGCAAAACACGTCACAAAAAAATGTGAAAGAGGCTTCCTTCTTTTTAAATCCTTAAATTTCAAAGGTCCCGAACACCCTTAATAGCTTGACTTTGTAAAATTTTGAATCTAGATTTATTGTCGTGCATAGACAGTTTATTAGATAAGAAAATTCTATGCAAGAGAATTGAAAAGATTAAATTTCTCGATCCAACTTAAATCCTTTTGAAATTGATTTTAATTCAAAATTTCTATAAGGGGAGAACCTAATTCAATTTCTATGAAATTTGATCTGGGTCAACAAAATCCAAAACCCTTGGCTCTTTTCGGGTCAATTGGAGTCACTCTACTTCTCACTTTTGAATTTGTTCCCACTTGTCATTCTGATAGGGTCCAAATGATTAAGAGAAAATTTTCAATAAAAAGAATGAATCTTCTATTCTCGATAAGAATTCAAATCCCATTCTCAAGAGATATATGTGAATCTTTAAACATAGGCATCGTTTCTTTTAAGATCCACTATGTAAAATAACACTCTATGCTGGGTCCAAGGTTGTTCTCAAATAGAGGTGTGTTTTACATCGCACAAAATTGACTTTCAAAATTGAGTCACAACTAAGTAGAGTGCCTGACTCCAATTGGAGGATCTTGAAGGCCTTGAAGAAAGTTGTTTTGAACTCAATAAAATTTGAAATTACATAAGTCACGTATGATTCAAGCTCGTTATAAACTGTGTCACCTCAGGGCTTTCCAAGTAGGAGACTTGGCTATAGCCCTTTGGAGACCAATTTTAGTCCACCATAAGATCAATGGAAGCTTTGAATCAATGTTGACTGGATCGTCCACTTTAGAGATGATTTATAAGGAAAGTTCATGGCAATGAATTAATTTTGAAGATACCAGCAGATGCTTCCTTTCATTTGGGCGGTTCTTTAAGAAGTATCATGCCTAATGAGGATCAAATTAAACATCAAATTCACCCCTTCAAATTCAAAAAAATCAATTCAAATTCAAAATCATCAATCAATTGTTTTCAATTTTCTTTTCCTTAAGGTTAGGTCCTGCCTTCCCTTAGGATTAGACCCGCTAGTGGTGGAGTACGCCCTCTGTGGCACCATCCTGGCTTTTACCCGGGGATTAGTGGAGGAGTACGCCCTTCGTGGCACCATCCTAATTCCCATTCGCTAGTGGTGGAGTACGCCCTTCGTGGCACCATCCTAGTTTGCCAGTTGAGGTCCTCTGTGTGGAGCAAGTTTCCTCCCCACATGACCATTCGCTAGTGATGGAGTACGCCCTTCGTGGCACCATCCTAGTTTGCCAGTTGAGGTCCTCTGTGTGGAGCAAGTTTCCTCCCCACATGACCATTCGCTAGTGATGGAGTACGCCCTTCGTGGCACCATCCTAGTTTGCCAGTTGAGGTCCTCTGTGTGGAGCAAGTTTCCTCCCCACATGACCATTTGCTAGTGGTGGAGTACGCCCTTCGTGGCACCATCCTAGTTTGCCAGTTGAGGTCCTCTGTGTGGAGCAAGTTTCCTCCCCACATGACCATTCGCTAGTGATGGAGTACGCCCTTCGTGGCACCATCCTAGTTTGCCAATTGAGGTCCTCTGTGTGGAGCAAGTTTCCTCCCCACATGACCATTCGCTAGTGATGGAGTACGCCCTTCGTGGCACCATCCTAGTTTGCCAGTTGAGGTCCTCTGTGTGGAGCAAGTTTCCTCCCCACATGACCATTCGCTAGTGGTGGAGTACGCCCTTCGTGGCACCATCCTAGTTTGCCAGTTGATCTGCCTATTAGGAGTAAGTCTTCTATCAGCATCCTATAGGCCTAAGGTTGGGTGATGCCCTTCCTTAGACCCAAGGCTAGGTATTCCCTACCTTGGTTTCCAGTTGATCCGTCTACTAGGAGTAAGTCTTCTATCAGCATCCTGTAGACCTAAGGTTGGGTGATGCCCTTCCTTAGACCCAAAGCTAGGTATTCCCTACTTTGGTTTCCAGTTAATCTGCCTATTTGGAGTAAGTCTTCTATCAGCATCCTATAGGCCTAAGGTTGGGTGATGCCCTTCCTTAGACCCAAGGCTAGGTATTCCCTACCTTGGTTTCCAGTTAATCCGTCTACTAGGAGTAAGTCTTCTATCAGCATCCTGTAGACCTAAGGTTGGGTGATGCCCTTCCTTAGACCCAAAGTTAGGTATTCCCTACTTTGGTTTCCAGTTAATCTGCCTATTTGGAGTAAGTCTTCTATCAGCATCCTATAGGCCTAAGGTTGGGTGATGCCTTTCCTTAGACCCGAGGTTAGGTATTCCCTACCTTGGTTTCTCCGGTCCTCTCTTCAGAATAGGTGTAAGCTTTTCACTAGTTTCCAATGGACTTAAGGTTGGGTGATGCCCTTCCTTCAACTCTTTAAGATCCTACTCCTATTCGGTCAACGCCAATGTGTGCAGCAGAAGTTCCTTCTACCACACACATTGGGGGTCCATTTGTTGACCTCATTTTTGTATGAGGTCACTAAAGCCCTTCCAAACTCCAGATTAATTTTATATCCTAGGATCCACTCTAGACCTTAGGATTCTTTCCTAGAGCCAGACCTTAGAGCCTACTCTAGAGCCTAGGATCCCCTTAAATCCTAGATCTTAGAACTCCTCTAGATCTTAGGACCACTCCAACTTCAAATCAATCCCCACCTTTGATCAACCTCAACCTCAAATCATTTCCTACATTTGATCAATTCCAACTTCAATTTGATTCCTACCTTTGATCAATTTAAATCTCAAACTTCATTCAACTAAAATTCAAATTAATTCAAGTTTCAAACATATCCAAACCTTGATCCAATCAATTTGACAATCCAACCTTCAACTTAGACTTTGATCCAAACTTCAATCTAGCTTTGACCTCATCCATTCATTAACAATCATCACATGATTGTAAATGATTTGGATACTCCAATACTAATCATTCAAACTTGAAATCCAATCCAAACCCAGAACTCATAGGCTAAAGACTTAGGTCCTAAAGCCCTTTCTAGGTGATTTTGCCATCACCTCGAAACCCAGTCTTTTGACCTCTGATTCAGGGTCTATCAATTTCATATTGATGTGACATGACTCTAGAGGTAACCCTCCAAATTTGAGCTCATTTGGAGGATTCTAACCCTTGAAACTTAATCTAACTCCAAATATTGCAAAATCTTTGAATATTTACAATCCATGCCACTAGGCCTTTCACCTAGTAGAATTTGACTTTGGATCCCCCTCCAAATCATTTGATCCTTCTTAATACCTTGATATTAACTTATTAAGCAATGATCTACATCTTTTTAGATTCAATTTGACCCATAATTGACTTGAGACAAAAATGACCAAAATGCCCTTAAAGGAGGATTTTTGGACTTTTGGCCTAAACCCAATTTGATTTGACTTATCAACCTTTGAAATCTTCTTCAAATATCATTCCAATGGATCCTAAATGACTTTAGGAACACATTGAACCCAAACTTACTCTTTGGTTTGACTTGGTTGACCAAGTCAACCATGATTGACCAAATCAACCCTTTAACCCAACACTTGTTAATTTTAACCATTCTAGTGATTTTGAATCAATTCAACTCATCAAGATTGGTTAATTATACACTCTTGACTTCAAATTCCTTGGCATAATGTCTTGTAGCACTCTTGACCTCCCTCATGCACATCCTAGTCACCATTGACTAGTCAACAAGTCAATGGGTCAAAAACAACCCTTGAAATGAGACCATAGCTTGGCCACCTCATCATCCCATAAAGCAAACCCTTTTTCCAAGCCAAAATATCCTTTTGGCTAATGAGAATATGCTTTTTCCCTCCCTAATTGATCATTAAACAAGCTCTATTAACCAAGACAAGCATTGGTTCATCCAAATGGGGGAAAAGGTGTGGTCCCTCTTCACATGGACCAAGAGATGTCACTCTCAACCACCAACCCTATTCCATAGCTTTGGGCAGCATAGGGGACACTTGGCACTCATCCAAAACCACTCCAAATCAAATCTCAACCATCCAATCCAAAAGCCAAAGGTAAAGTGAGGGAAAACTTGACCTAAAGGTGGCTTTTTCATCATTCCTTCTCATATGATCAAAAGCTCCAAACTCCAGCAGCTCTAAACCTTCCAAGAGCTCCTCCCATACACTCCAACACATTTCAAGTCCTTCCCAAGCTTTTCCCAACCATTTCCAAGCCTCAAATCACTATTTTAGTGAAGAGAGAGCATTCTAGAGAGAGAAAGAGGACTTTCCAATATACCTTTCGATCCAGCGAGATCCAGCTTTTGGAGTCTTCAGTAAAGTTGTAGAGGATTGCTGCAGCTTTCCAACAAGCTAAAGATCTCAAAAATCCGACGGTTGGATCGTAAGTTATGCTCATTTTAAGTTTAAATTTCAATTTGAAACTGTAGCAATTTTACAATGAATGGAGCCTCCAAACTCCAGGCATTGTAAGATCATATTGCCCTCTAGCTACAGTTCAAATTTCATGCAATTTCATCGAGTATTTTGAAAGATATGAGCGTTTAAAGATTTCTATTCAAAATGAACTAGAGCAGATCTGGACCGTCCGATCGACGATCAGACGGCTCAGATCTGGGTATACCGTGCGGCTTCCTCCATGTTTGAATGTGGGTCATCCCGTGGTATGGGAGGGTGACGTGGCGTCACGCCACGCCGCCACGTCACCGTCAGCTGATTTGAATAAAAAATACTTGAAATGCTCCAAATCTTCCAAAATTCACAGAAAATCGAGTTCTCCACCAAATAGGGCGTTCTTGGGCTCGTTGGAAAGATAATCTAATGTAGTATTTATTAAAATTAAAATTAATTTGATTTGATTTCTGTATTGTGAGATATTTAAGTTTATGTGAATTTCATATATTGCTATTTTCTCACAATCCAGTGATCAAATGAAGCCCAAATTTTGGTGGATGATTATTGAGTATCTTAGGCATGTTTAATAATTTTTCTAGATTTATATGCTCAATAGATTTCTGTGATATGAATTTTTAAGGTAAATGGTCTATTTTGGACCCTAAACTTTGAAAATTCATAACTCTTTAGGGATTTAGTATTTTGCTGTGATATTTCTGTGGTATGATTGAATGTATGTTAGGGTTAGACACACCAAGTTTCATGCCTATTTGAATAGTAGATACACCTAGGAAAAATAATTAAGGAAATGTCTAGAAAACTTAGAAAATTCATAGGGCATTGTAAACACACCCAATAGGGGTGAGACTTGAACATAGTAAACTTAGTGACATCATATACCTTAGGTTCAAATTTTACTCAATTTGGAGGTCATTAGGTTAGAAAATTGAGCATGTCAAATTTCAGCCCCTTTAAGGACTTAAAAAATTCAATAAATCATTATAAATTTATATTAATTCCAAAAAATACCCATAATACCTCTAATTAACCATATTTAAACTCTTAATCATTGAAAATTGAAATTACATTAATTTGACATTAAAATCCACATTAATTTAATTTTAATCAAAATCAATGTTTAATCAATTTTAATTAATTAAAAATTATTAAAAATCCCAAAAAATCTTTAAACACTTGCTGATCTCTCCTTAGATCATTTTTGATCTTTGGAGTTGATTTCAAGAAGTTTGGGACTGATTTGGGATCAAATCACTAAAATGACCCTTAATTGAAACAATTTAATAATTTCAATAAATACCCAAACTTCCAAAATTCATAACTAATTGTAGAAAATTCCAAATCAATCAAACTCAGTGGCTAATCACTCTAATTAAAATCTAGTATTTTCCAAAAATTTCAAACCCCCAAAATCTGGTCAAAGTCAAAAAGTCAACAAATCGGTCAACTTTAAGTCAAAACTAGTTCAAAACTTCAAACCTTCGTAATAAAATGCAGAAAAATCTGATTTCAACGTACTTACCTTCTAACTGATCGTAGTAAGGTCTAGTATTTTAATAAAATACAAACGTTCCATAAAATACCTTTAATCAAAAAGTCAATTTTCAACCCTTTAATTAAATGATTAAAATATTCAAAAATTCATAAAATTCAAAATTATTCTAAAATTCCAAAAAATGTTAACTTAATGTTTAAAATATTCAACAAACCTTTTAAAACACAACAACCATCCTAAAGATGAAGTTTATTGGCTGGACTACTCCGGGTTGCGGGGCTAAGTGTCCTAAGGAGGCTGGTTCCTCGAGCCTGGTGGCACAACGCCACGAATGGATTCTAAGGGGTGTTAAACTTTAAAATAGATTAATCATTAATTATGTATCCTTTTAAAACCTCTAATTCAACTACATTAATTTGGTTTATCGGCTGGACTACTCCGGGCTGCGGGGCTAAGTGTCCTAAGGAGGCTGGTTCCTCGAGCCTGGTGGCACAACGCCACGAATCAATTAATGGCAAACTTAAATTAATCAAGCTTTTAAAATCAGTAACTAACTCATTTTAATATTAATCCACTCTTTTAATTCTAACCAATTTAAATAACTTAATCAACCCCGATTGCTACTGGGTAACCGAGGCCTACGAGGCTATTAGCTTAGCCCCAAGGAAGGTGAAATAAACTTCACGGCCTCGGTGTGAAACAAAGGTAGTAATCAATTAACTTTTAAAATATGTTTAATTAAAATTCTTAATTCATTAATATTTAAATTTTAATTTAAATCCCCCCTTCTAAGCCTTAACAAATCCAAATTTTTAGACAACTTTAATTAATCACCCATTTTAGGATCTATCTTAGCCACACGACCTTTCTCACACACTTTAGATGATGTGCTAGAACAACCAACTCTAGATCTAGGATAGGCCGGTGTTTACTTTGCTGCTGTGTGCCGGATTTTTCGTAGTTTTCACTGCATGTTGTGGATGAAATTGCTTTGCTGTGTCTGCTTACTTTTTCTGTACTCTGTGGATGGATTGATGTGTTTGGCGACTAGATTACCCTTAGGTTAGGTACGATCTGGATGTTGACACAGTTTTCTGCAGGTGGCCACGCTCATGCAGGGCAATATAAAAAGGGGGCAAATCAAAAAAATGCATAAATATTATAAACTCTTTGCACAGGTGCTTCAGCTGCCAAAGCCCCCAAATCATAAAAAGAGCGTGGCTAGTGTGTTTACTTTCTTTTCTGCTCATATACAACTGCTTGGGAATAACTGCTTTTTATATATTAATTGCTTAGGATAACCCTGCAGGTGAGTCTAGATTTTTATTTTGATATCAATGTAATTTGTGCAAGTGTCAAGTGTTGTGAAAGTTTATTTTGAGTTGGGATACATATATCCAAAGCTTGGATTCCAAAGAGGAAAGGATACCCCTTTAGGGAACACTCCTTTTCCATTTGGAAATCCAAATTTGGATCATACCTCTTCCTTACCCAAAGAGGAAAGAGTGGCCTTCCCCTTAGAGGGAAGTGCCCTTTTGTCCATTTGGGTAATCCACTACGAAGATTCCAAGAAGATTGAAGAAAAGGAGTCCAAAGAAGAATGAAATTGAAGATTTGAAGATTTGAAGATTAAGAGTATCCCACTCAAAATAACTTGTGTCATTGCTAGGCTTAGAATTCGGGTTGTTGTCAGTGGTGCCCGGCCACTTTACTTTCTGTAATATTCTGGTTTGTAATAAGCAAGGCAATTCTGCCTATGGACATTTATTAATTAATTTATATTTGATGTGATGATTTGATTGCCTTTAGGATTGCTTGTTTTTACTAGTTTTTTTGGCGATTGCATGCCGCTCTTTGTTTTCGCCTGGATAGTGAGACTCGTGAGGGTGTGAAACTTTTCTACTCATAATTTTAAAAGTCTAAAATTTTAGTGAGTCTAAATAACATAGAAAGATAACGAATCTAGGGAATTAGCCGGGGATCGCCCCCGGGGTCGCATGCATATTTTTGCATTCTTCTTTCCTTATTTTAGACCCTTCCCCGCCTGCGGGTAGAGTCCGGATAGTCTGACCTATGAGGACGAGGTGCCGGACCTGGGGGAGTCCAGTCTTCTAAAAAATTATTTTATAAGCCTGTTTTTAAAAATTTCAAGCATATTTAATTTGAGGTTGTTAACCAGCATGCATTGCATTAGATACAAATTAAAGAGTCAAAATTTTAATTTCATAGTCCTTAGCATTTTAGCACCCAACATAAGTCCTAGGGGCCAATTAGGAGAATCTCTAGATGTCGGCCCCAACTCTCCAAAACTTTAAATATAACGTCCCTACCACTCTTTCATAAAAGACCGGATTCATATATTTTAAATCGATTAGGTGGTTAGCTGGCTCCTCAATCCAGGCCGGGGTAAGTCCAGACCTTGCACTGCATTAGTTAGGATCGGACGACTGCGGTCCAGTGTCCAAAATAGATTTAGGTTTCGGGGCAGATCTTTGATTATAAGACCCCAAACTTCGGGAATATAGTCCCAAATTTCTAATAAAATGCTCAACTCTAATTAAACATCATTTCAAGTCCAAAACATAAAGCCCAACACTTAGATTAAGTTGGGACATTTCCGGATGGTTCTGGAATCTCAAAGTGTCCCCTACCTCTCATCCTTTAACTCCGTTAATAACTGTTCAATTTTGATCCATTCCCTTTTGATTTTCCAATAATTCTATTCATACTTTGATATCACTCCTAGAAACTCTAAACAAAATTTTGCCATTATTTTAATCGAGAGTTTTCGTAGGAGATTTTATCTCCCTACGATGTAATTAACTACGAGGGCTTGCGCTCGTAGGAGATTTAGAACCACACACGCACCTGATTTTAAAGAAAACTCAATTTCTAAAACTTCATTAGATTTCTTTGGGAAAAGTTAAATAATGATCGTCATAGTTGCATTAGAAGAATTATCGCAGAATGGCGTCATTTCCCTTTGGGGAGATACATCCTTCTTCGATAAGGCTTTGGATGCGAATGCGATGATCATGTCTCTTGAATATTGTAATTGGGTACTTAGTTGATCTATATTTTGTCCCCTCGGGGCCATATAAAGTTCTTCTTAGAACCCGATCATAGTATTCAAGATGAGTTTACATAATTTTAAGTCTGAACACCGTTATGAAAGTTTATTTTCGTCCTTTGGGGTGATATACTCTTTCTAACGAGTCGATTCGACCTTAGAATTAGAACTCAACCTTAATCTTAAAATCCCCAAAGAAAACTAATATTTTTCAAAACATGTTTTCCAAAATTCCACCAACATGCCTACAATCTTTATAAATCAATAAAAATTTAATTACCACTTAATCAAGAGTTTTCTTAGGAGTTTCTCATGAGAAGTAATTAATTATAGAGACTTATCTCTACGAGGAACTCAGAACCATAGTAAAAAAAAAAAAATCATATGTTAGTTTGCTAAAGTAGGAGAAATTTTTTTGGGCCATAAATAAGTTTTATCCAAATTTATTTTCATTTTCAAGATGATAGTTGAATATTATTTCATATTTTGAGTTATTATGTTATTTTATATGTTGTGTTTGATCATAAAAATTATAAAATCATTTTTTATCTTCAAATTGATAATAAAATATATTTTTTTGTCTTATGAGGTAGTATGTTGTTCTCTATGTGGATTTAGCTATAGGAATATAAATTTTAAAATCCATTGGTGATATATTTTTCCACAAATACTATGTTATCTTCTCCTACTCATAGCCTCTAGCAGCAGCTGAGGATTCATCCTCCTCACCCCCAATATTGTAGATACCATTTTACTATATAAATATAGTGAGCTTGAGAGGGCTCATACCTATAATTTTCCATTGGGTCTTTTCTTGGGCATCAAATAGGTTCAACAAACACAAATTCCTTTAGCTTTCTAGCTTTCATGAGATCTTCAATTAAGCCTAGAGGTGGTGACACTCCTTTGAGTCATGTCCATGATTCTTATGGAAGGTGCAATATCTTAATGTGTCTCGAGTACGCGCACTCATCTTCGTAGGTGTTATGTTATTAAAGAACTCCTTATTCTAAATGGCCATCAAAAGCTTAATTATGGATGCTTTTTAGTGTTATGGGAAAATGATTGTGTTGTGGCACAATAGGTCTCCTATATCTTCAATCTCTTAGGAAATTTGTTTCATCTCTTCCTTTGTAACTTATCTCTCTTCACGTTTATAAGGGTGAGTGGAAGAAGAAGATTTGACCACTCTATTATACTCCTCAACATTAAAATAATTGTTTATGAGCTTAAGTATTTCAACAAACATCCTTGGCTATAATAAGATGATTACACAATGAAAAGGGCATTCACTTAGTCCTTGGGTTGGGGCATCTTGAGTGATGGCAAGCTCAAAATCTTTCACTTCTAATATCTCTATCTTGAACTTCTAAATAATGCTTATGAATGACTTGCCTAGTTCTTGCCTCATTTTGAGGAGAACGTCTAAGCTCTTCTAGGGCTTCTTGACATTGATGAATCAGGTTATGAAAATCCTTTTGCACTCTATGAATGAGAGATGACTCTAATTAGTTGGCCAGTGAACCACCACTATGCAAACTCTTAGGAGTCGTGAAAAATAACTAGCATTTTAGAGAAATATTAATGTCCAATGGTAATTCCATTGATTCAAAGGTAGTTATATAATCTATTGGTTTAGTCTTGCCCTTGTAAGACTCAATATGTTACATTTTAAACTTTGGAGGTGGCTGCACCTCTATTATTTCCCTAGAAAAAGCATTTGTTTGCTCAGTTTTATCCCTTCTCGTGCATTGATGTGTTGGGTTATAATCTTCATCCCTCATCACAATGGGTCCATACTAGGTTTTGAGGTCCATGCTCTATACTCTAGGCTTCTATGGAGAACTATTGAGTTAGATGATCATTATGGGGCTCTCTCCCTTTGTGTATCCCACTAAGACATATTTGATCATTTCTTTCACTATTTTCTCCATCTCCATTACGTCATAGTGAGTAGTGTAAATTGGGTTTTTCATATTCACAGACTATTCGAGCTTAATTTCCTCATCAAGGTGCATTTGTCTTCTAGTCACTAGCATTAATCCATGCTCACCTCCTTTTTTAGGATGTTTGATCTAAGTTTATTCATGGACAACACTTGATCTTACTAGTAGGTGATCTCTAAGGGGTATGACCTAAGAACCTGTAGAAGAATAGAAAGGGAAAAAAGAAAGTTAAGTGGATAAATAATATATTAGGTTAAATGACTCAATAAAATACTAAAAAAATACAAAATGTTCATCTTCACCTCTTATTTATAGGGATATAAGGGCCATAAAAAGGCTAAATAAAAAAGAGTAAAAAGTATAATGTTAAATGGGACCCAATGCGGACTGCCATAAACACATGTTACACTCTAATTTGAAAGTTCGATGGGGATGTTAAGCCCTATGAACTTAGTCCCAAAGCTAACAAAGAGAGGTGAATTGGATAATAAAAAGGATTCTTTAAACAAAGAAATAAAATCACAAACCAAATCACCACAAGAAAAACCAAGTGCGGAAATTAAAATGCGGAAGCAATAATAAGAAAAGAACACACCGGATTTATAGTGGTTCGGTCAAACCTTGACCTACGTCCACTCCTTGGAGGCACCCTCCAAGTATTGCACTAACACAAAGTGACTCTCCTTTAGCCCCCACAGCTAGGCGGAGAAGCCCTTACAAAATCACTTCCACCTCTCCCGGTGCGGCGGAGTTGCCGGGTCCTTTGACACCAAAGAGACTTCTTCTTTGGTGAACTTACCTCGAGACAAGCCTTGAATCCGATGGTACTAAGGTGCGAGTTCGCCGGAGCAACCGTGTGGAACCCCCTCCACACTCCCTTGAGTCCCCCCTCACAGGATCTTCTCCCTCTCTCAAACTCCACCCTTTCCTCTCTCCCTTTCAAGCTCTCTCTTCAAGTTTCCCCCACAAGAACGAAGCTACAATGGCTGCCAAAGACACTTACAAAGTGCCTTGCCATAGCTTAAATAGAGGCTCTCAAAACGAGCTCATTAATGCAAGTTGCCGCCATTATCGTCCAGGACGATAGCCAAATCGTCTTGGCCGATTAGCACAAATATGAGGAAAATCGTCCTGAAAATCGCCCTGAAATGAAGCTGGACGATGTCTAATCGTCCCGGACGATCTTGCGATCGGCCTGGACGAAATCCCCATTAATTGCTTTCCAAAACTGCCTGAGAAATTTTGGAAAAATTGATTTGGATCGGCCAGGCCGATATTTTATAGTCCAGGCCGATAACCAGGACGATATCCAAAAATAAGATTTTCCTAAGTAGATATGGCGGCAGATTCTTGCTGAATTGAGCTGATCGTCCTGGCCGATACAAAATCGTCCAGGACGATGTGTTTTGCAAAAAGACGGCTGCTTTAATGAGAATGCCCTAATTAGGATTTCTACTTTTGTCAGATCGTCCAGGACGATATAAATATCGTCCCGGACGATGTTACAAAAAATAGAAATCTTTTAGGGCACAACAGAAAATCTTCCAAGTTACAAATCATCAGATACCACACCAAATACAACAGACTCAAGAAAGAAAAAAGATTACAAACTGACACAGACCTAGTCTACCCAATCTTGAGTTGGTTCCAGATTACAATCTGATCGTGTGAACCTGAAACGTTAGCATATAAGGCAATCGTAGAGAAATAAGGAATGTTTGCTATCATCAAAATCATAGATTCGCAACATAATTGGCTCGAGGGATACATCTCTTATTTTTTACTTCTCTAACTTGGGTGAGTTCCCCTATGTAGAAAGTGTACTGGCAAGTGGCAAGTTTGCTATTGAAGGCTAAAATGAGAGGATTGTTGCTAGTGAACACTCAGAAGTCATTAGTAATCGTTAGATGGAGCTTTGGATTAATATGGTAGTAGGCTCCATGCTAAGTTGACTGAGACGAGACTAGCTAGTATTGAGTTCTTGGAAGAAGCCAACGGACAGAAGAAAGATGTAGAGAGAAAGAGAAGAATAGAGATTGTATTTGCTTAATATCTAGCTGTTACATGTGATGTTAATGTATAGATAACGATAGATGAGATCAGAGCAAGAAAGTACAAAACATAAACTACTGACGTGTCGGTTCTTTAATAGCCCCTCTCAAATTAAGTATTTTGGGATCGAATGGTTAATTTGGATCATAACATTTTGAATCAGTTTATCGAGATTGGTTTCGTTAGGATGTCATCCACTTGATCATAGGAGAAGTGATCGATGTAGATTTCTCCCTGTTGAATGTGTCCACTGATGAAGTGGTACTCGATCTCGATGTGTTTGGTATGGGCGTGGAAGATGGGGTTGTTGGCTAGTGCTATTGCAGAAGTATTATCACAATAAATTGTGGTGGGGAGCTTTTGTGGAATTCCAAACTCGGCTGCTAACTAACGAAACCTTAGGACGTCATATGTGGCGAATGAGAGGGAACGATACTCCGCTTCTGTGGATGATCATGCTAAGGTTGTTTTTTTTCTTAACGGACCATGAGATAAGGTTGTTGCCCAAAAAGGTACAAAACCAGAATATGTATTTTCGGTCGGTATTGTAAACAGCCCAGTCGGCATCAACGTAGATGCAGAGTCGTAATTCACCAGTTGTTAGAGGAAGGCCGAAGTCCAGCGTGCCTTTGACGTATCATAGTAGCCGCTTGAGGGCCTAAAAATCACATTTTCGGGGATGATGATTTTGTTGACATATTGAGTTGATGGCGAAGGCGATGTCCGGTCGAGTAATCAATAGGTACTGTAGAGTTCCGAGGAGTTGGCGAAAGAGCTTGGGATCGGAATATGGGTGAGTATCCGTTTGTTTGTTTTACTTGGTGGGCGCCGATGTGGTGGATAGTTTGCAATTAGTAAAGCCTGTATGAGAGAGTAATTTTGTTGCATAGTGGGATTGATTTAAAAAATAACCATTCTGAGTTTTGATCACCTGGATGCTGAGGAACAGAGATACTTCATCGAGCTGCTTGAGGTTAAATGTGGAGTGGAGTTGTTGTAGCGTGGACTGTATTTTGGAGCTGTTATTACCTGTAATAAGAATGCATCGACGTATATGAGAAGGTACATGCGCGTATCAGCCTGGTTAAAGATGAGAAGGGAAGGGTCAGCCTTACTGAAGTTGAAGCCGAGCGTTTGCAGAAATGTTGTGAGTTTCTTGAACCATTGGCACGGGGACTGCTTTAGTCCATAGATCGATTTGTGGAGTTCGCAAACGAATTGTGGATATTGGTTGTCTTCGAATCCATGAGGCTGTTTCATGTAAACTTCGTCGTGCAGATCGCCATGAAGAAAGGCGTAAGAGATGTCAAGTTGATTGACTGGCCAGTTGTGGTGGAGGGCAACGGTGAGAAGCATGCGAATTGTGGTCATCTTAACCACAGGGCTAAAAGTTTCAGTGAAATTTATGCCGAATTCTTGAGAGCATCCTTGAGCGGCCAGTCGATCCTTGTAGCTAGCAATCTCACCGTTAGGGTGAAGTTTTATTTTGAATGTTTATTTGCTATCAAGGATGGGTTTGTCGAGAGGCGCGGGAACCAGGGACCATGTGCCCTATTTTTGTAAGGTGAGGTATTCAGTGGACATGGCCTGACACCATTGAACGTGTTTTGTGGCTTATGTATAGCAAGTGGGAGTTTTGTGAGTAGACGGTGTAATAGACAGATCAAAGATGGGCTTAGGTTTGGATATGCCCGATCAAAGTCGAGTTTGCATGTGATGACAAGGAGGAGGTTGAGTATAGGATTCGTTGGAGCTATTTGAGAAGGGAGGGCTGATGTTGAGTGGGGGATTGGTAGGTGGAGTGAGTGGTGTAGTGGTTTGTTGGACGGGAGTGTGAGGGGTGGTTTGAGTGATGGTAGAAGTGGGGACTAGCAGCAGGGGCAAACTGGATTGTGTGGGATTGCTAGTGGGGCTCTGTGAGGTTTGGTTGTTATAAGGAAAAATGTTTTCGTAAAACACCACATGCCTTGAAATATACAGACGGTTGTTGTGTAAGCTTAGGCAGCGGTACCCTTTGTGCTGAGACGAGTAACCAAAAAGTAGACATTCCAACGAGCAAGGAGACAGGTTATCCTAGGCGTGTGGTTTTATCCAAGGGAAGCATAGATGACCCAGAGTGAATTGGGAAGATGTGCGGCGTGGAGTAACGTGCGTGTGAGTTCAAGAAGGTTACAGTGTTTCCGCTCAGTGGTGCCATTTTGTTTAGGTGTGTACGGGCAGCTGGATTGATGGGTTATGCTGTTTTGGGATAAGTAGGTACATAAGGGGTTGCTATTAAATTCGCCGCTGCCGTCGGACCTAAACGTCTGAATTTTTGCATTGAATCTAGTCTTGATTAAGTTATGAAAATGTTTAAATTTTGTAAGAACTTCAATTTTATAATGCAGCAAGTATAACCATGTGAAACGGGTAAAATCATCTTTGAATATAATGTATTATTTAAAGCCAGTCATAGAGGGTATGGGGGCCGGACCCCAAACGTCCGAATGGACGAGTTCACATGACTTGTTACAGACCGAGTCACTATTACAGAAAGATTATTTGTGACTTTTTGAAATGTTACAAGAGATGCAGAGTTCCATGAAGCGGGTGGAAACGTCAAGAAGTAAGTCGGCGAGGTGTCGTATGGTGCGGAGATTGGGGTGTCCGAGCCTATCATGCCAAAGGGAATTGAACAATCTAGTTGTCGTTAGAGCAGTATGGCTATTGCATATAAGAGCCTTGATTTGATATAGCCCATTGTGTTTGGGACCTTGGAGAAGAAGCTGATTGCCATGACGATCCTTAATAGTATACATGTTAGCATTAAAAGAAATTGAAAGATTATTATTATAAGTAAGTTTTGAGACAAAGAGAAGATTGTGCGAGAGAGAGGGAACGTGAAGTATATTGCGGAGGTGAAGCTTACGATTGGACTTGGGTAAGGGCAGGAGGCCTTGGCCTGAGTGCTGAATTGAAGAGTGCTTCCATTCGTGATCGATACAGAGTCAAGACCGTGATAGGGTGCCAGATGTTGAAGATTCGTAATGTCTAATGTTAAATGTGATGACGAGCCTGAATCCAATATCCAATCATTGGTGGCAGCCTGCTGCTGAGCCATGAGAGCTCTTGAGTTGGATAGAAGAGCGTAGTTTAGGTTGCAGCAGTGCCAGCAGTTCCAGGCAGAATGTCCCTATTTGCCACATATTTGACAAGTTGGTCGAGTTGCGGGAATTCTTGTGGAGTCTTGAAGATCGGTTGGGGCCTGAGATCATTGGTTAGAGGGGTGGCTATGAAACCTGGTAAACTTGCCACGGTAGTTGGAATTGCTGTTGGATAGAAGAGCAGTCGCCACCATTTGTTGTTGTTCTTTGAGTTGCTACTGGTGGGTATTTATTTCTTCACTGTAGAGTAAGGAGTATAAGTCATCAAGACTAATCGGTTGAAGATACATTCTTATGGCGTTCTTGAATGGAGTGTAGGCGGTAGGCAGCCCGTTTAAAATGTAAAGAATGATATCCTCAGTGTCGATGGTGGAGCCGGCTGCGGCAATGTTGTCGACAATGGTCTTGATTTGATCAAGATATTGTTGCATCGTACGAGCTTTCATTTGAATTTGATCCAGCTCGTTCTTGAGTTGTATCACTCGAGAGAGATTTGTTGGTTGAAGACGGTGCTCAAGAGTGGCCCAAACCTCATGGGCGGTGTGGAGGGTTAGAACGTAGGGAAGGACTGATGATGAAATGGTAGAAAGAAGATCGAACTTAAGGTTTTAGTATGTAAGTTTCCTCTGGTTTTGAGCCTTGACGTTAGATTGAGATGGGTAGATCGCAAGTCTGGTGAGATGATCATCGTACCCGTTAGCCGAGAAGTGTTGCAAATGGCATAATTCTCAGTGGTGAGTTGAGTCGGTACAAGGTTCTTGATGTTTGAGATGAGAAACTTGAGGTGGGGGGAATGGAGATTTCAGTGCTTGATGAATGACACTAGATGTCGTCCGTTGGGATCCGGCTGAATGTTCTTCAACAATGAGGGAAGGAAGGAGTAGAGAGATCAGGGGAGGGCTGTGATACCATGTTGAGTTCCTAGAAGAAGCCAACAGACAGAAGAAAGATGCAGAGAGAAAGAGAAGAATAGAAATTCTATTTGCTTGATCTCTAGCTATTACATGTGATGTCTATGTATAGACAACAGTAGATGAGATGAGAGCAAGAAAGTACAAAACATAAACTGTTGATGTGTCGGTTCTTTAATAGCTAGAACCTAGCTCTTTCCTACAACTGGGATGACGAATATAGTTGAGGTGTTTAGTTCTAGGTAGAGGCAAGTGGCTTAGATGGGTGTTTCCCTTAGGGGACAAGTCCCAATATAATTGGTCTATGTGTTTTTTGTGCATCCTTGGCTTCCCCATGAGAGGCAACTCGCTGGCTTTTCCATCAAGTTATAGACTATTAACCTTCGGACATGTTCTCCTTGCAACGTCGATTAGGTATTAATTCATTGGCCATGACTCACTGTATACCTTCTAAACAGTGGTGAAGTCATAAATTTTCATAAAGAGACTTTTTTCAAAGAAAATGCCATCAATTTTTTTCATCTGGGCTTGGGACCATCATTCACAGTTTAAAATTTTTTTATGTAAAAAAATAAAGTCATAAATATAAGATGAAGTACACTTACAATTTATAGAGTTTGATTTTTTAATTTTGAAAATAAAATTGAATAATAACATCATTATCAATGTAATATTTTTTTTTCAATATAAGCTATTTCAAATTGCATTTAATGTATGAATCACATACAATACAAAAAAGCGCTCATTAGCATTTCTAAATGGTTGTGAAGTTAGAAAAGGCGTGCATACAATAAAAGAATTTACATAAACTAATTCCCAAGTGAATCAAAATGGTGAGGACTTAAAAAGAAAAGCAAAAAATAAATTCTGAACAAAGCCTTTAATGTATGAATCACATACAGTAAAAATAATCAATTCAGATGCACTAATCAAACAACCTTTAGCCTTTTCATCGCATCAATAAGTTCAGTAGAAAGACTATGTACAATATTAAAGGCATCTAAGCACAACAATGCAAACAAAGCTTTACATAGAAAACTAAAAACATCAAATAAAATTATTGCAAATGAAATCTTATATAAAAAACTAAAATGAAATCGTAAGAGATTTTGAGAGCTTCTTTCCTTCAGAATTTCAAGTACGGACTGCTAGATTGAAGACGGAAGAAGAGAGCAAATGTACGGTACAAGCTGTCGGCTAGATGCACTATTTCGAAACGATCCTCGTGTGTGAAATTCGAATGCAAAGCTATTGGCTGGATGCACCGATAGAGGTCGGAGGCAGAGGCGAAGAGACGAGAGTCTCCTGCGCCACGCGAGAGCTTTTGAGGCCAAAGTATTAAGGAGAGTGAATGTCGAACAACCCTTAACGCCTGTTGTAGGGTTTTTTCTCAGAGGGTCCCCGCCTCCCTCCGTCATTGCTTCTAAATATTTGTTAAGGCACATATAAGTATACAGGACATGACTAATAATATATATATATATATATATAGCTAAGCCATGTTAACAGAATTAGTTCAAGATTGTTGATAATGGGCGGCCATATAGTGACATTAAAACTTCGACGTATTGTCAACGAAAAAAACAAAAAAGACTTCATAGTCTAACCTCTAACGTGTCATTTTGAAACAATAAAATAATACACTGTGTTAATTATATCGCCAATTTACGTAATGGCACACGTAAGGGGGCTTCCATTTCTCAAAATTTTCTTACATTTAAAAAATTGCATTTTGTCGCATTTATCGTACGGGAGGAACTGAGCCGTTGAAAGCTGAGAACACTTTCGTAAAAAAAAAAATTTGTTGAGAGTAGTTCAGGAGAAATCAATTCATAAGCTTTATAATATCTTTGCTCTAAAAATGTTTAATGAGTTTAGCGGTAGTTGGTCGGTACTTTCCATTCTCAAAAAAAAAAAAAAAAAAAAAAAAAAATAAAAATAAAAAAAATAAAAAAATAAAATATATATATATATATATATATATATATATATATATATATATATATATATATATATATATATATATATATATATATATATATATATATATATATATATATATATATATATATATATATAAAAATTTGAGTTAGGGTCGACCCGTTTCACAAACGGGTCGGGTCTGGGTCTCAACTTTTGACCCATTTAAAAAACGGGTCTAGTCGAGGTCAACCTGGTAACTCGAAACTGTCCCATTAACCCACTCATTTTTAACTTTTCTCGCTTGGGACTGGGAGGGAAATAGGGTCCGCGTCAACACCTCGTCGTCTGGCCTAGTCGGCTAATCGGTCACGTAGTCTGGCCGTGTCAACACCTCACGGTCCTCTCCGCACCGCCTTAGCCAGTCAGCCCCAGGCTTACATAGTCGCGCTGGCAGTTCTTGCGGGCTGCGTCCGCCGTCCGGCGTGTAACATCAAACTAACGAAGACGGACTCACTGCACAGGCGCTCGCGCAAGCAGTTCTCGCACCGACCGACGACCGCCGACCTCCATGCAGCCACCGTCTCCGGCACCGCCTCATAGTCGTCGTCTCACCCCTTTTTTGAATCAAACGGGTCCGCGGGTCGGGTCGGGTCAACCCAGGAACCCGTGCGGGTCGGGTCCGAGTTTAATTTTCTGACCCACTTAGCTAAACGGGTCAGGTTTAGGTTGACCCGTTCATACCCGAGTCAAGTCGGGTTATAAAGACCGTTGTCTGACGATGGAGGTCAGAAGGACCATATTCGGCGGGGCACAGAGGTCGGAAGGACCATTATCTGGCGATAAAGGTCAGAAAGACCGTTGATGGGAGAAAGTCTGGCGTTGGGTAAAATCCGACGACGAGCATAAGTCCGGCGGCAGGCAAAAGTTCCGCGATGGGCAAAAGTCCGACGACGGGCAAAAGTCCCGCGGAAGTCGGAGCGGTGGTTGAGGAGAGGTTATGCGGCAAAATAGATCTCAGATTTCTTTTCTTCATTCTCTTCCTTGCTTATTTACTTGAGCCTCCTTCCTCCTCCTCCCCCATAAGAAATGAGGGGTCTATTTATAGTTTTCTGATAGTGATATGACTAGTAAATTGAAAAAAGATCACAGGTAAATTGAAATTGGTTTTCATGGATAGACGATATTGAATCCCTTGATCGCGGTATGTATATTCAACATTTGAATGCCTTAATGATGTTAGAATTTGACGATCTTGGGCTCATTGGATTTTTCTCGTCGAGCCGCTCGATTCAATTATATACATGTCTCGTTTGGAAATCGTTTGGTAATCCAAATTATGGTTTGACCTTTCCAAATATGCTTTGAGTCTTTTGGACTCATTTGGGCTTGGATTGAGTCGAATTTGGTGTCATTTGGTTTGTATTTCTGAAACGATGAGTTCGAATGTAAGTTTGTTGAAATGAGAGTTGAGATGGCCTTCTTTTTTAATTTTTGAAGTTTCCACTTGATTTTGATCGGGGATTCATGTTCTATCAATATAATGTTTTGATGATATATCATTAATATAGTTGGAAACTTTCAAATTCAAATTCAAGACCATCAGAATTCACATCGCAATAATCTTATAGTCAAATTAAACGTCTCAACAAGATGAACCCAATGACAGTAAAATCAGTCTAATCCAATCCCAAATAGGGTCAACTAAAGGCTTAAAGTATATTTTAAAACTTTAGAGTATTAATTGGTTGACCAAATGATATCCAAATATGGCATGTTATAGTCGAATCGAGAGACTCGACGAGATAAATCTAACGAGCCTAGGATCGCTTAATTCTAACATCATTAAAACATATAAATGTTAAACAAATGCTCAATGATCAAGGGAATAACTATGGGTTGTTAGATGGAGAACTCTGAATTTACCTTAGATCTTATATATATATATATACGAGATGAGTCACTCTCATAATCTATAAATAAACCCTCTCGTCCCACATGAAGGGGCTTGCACCTTTTGAGGCTAAGACCATGGGCTAGATACTCAAGAAAGCTATCAGGCCTGAAAAATTATGGGTTGTTATGGATATACCTATGCCCAACCATAATCATCAAAACATCCATTGTAGCAACCATCGGAACTTTGTCCGATCTTGAAAAGAAGTAGATTGTCACTTATTGGACGGATTGAAATTAACATATGAGATATTCAGATTTCGTTTGGGACGATTTTTTTTATTACTTATTTAGTACAAAAATTTTAGCTTCAATCTCTATGATGGAGCACTGATTTTCCCATGAAAAATTTTGATTCTCCGTTTAACCGTTTAGTCTTATATCATTAATATTAAATTTAGAAAATTAAGATTAATGATTATTTAATATAATTTAAAATTTTAAATGTTGTATAGATACATATCAAAAATTAATTATTAGATAATTCTTACGAATTGTGTGGTATGTATGTAAATTCGCGTACGTCATTTTGAACAGTTTAGAATTCCAGTCAATCTACCGCAAGTCCGCAACACTCCTCCCCATCTATTTGATACTACTTGCTCAACACAGATTTCGAACCACAGCTAAGAAGCTGGAAGAGTGGACTGCGGCAAGGAATGGGAGCAAGCGGTACGTTTAGGGTCTTATCATCGGAGATGACGCCGGCGGCAGCGGCGGTGGCGGCGGCGATGGCGGCTTTGCTGCTGTTGATTTCATGGTCGGCCACATGGCTATGGTGGGCCCCTCGACGTCTCGAGCGATCTCTACGGGCTCAGGGTCTCCTCGGAACTCGCTACTGCTTTCCCTCCGGTGACCTAAAGGAGAACGCCCGCCTCATCCGCGAGGCTCTGATTAAGCCGCTCCCTCTTTCTCACTGTATCATACCCCGTGTTTCTCCGTTTCTTCACCGAGTCATCAATCAATGTGGTATTTAATCGCTTAGCATAGCTACGCACTGTTCTCTTTTTTGAGGCCTATATCTCATGAACTTACTCTTTCATTGTGCTTGACATTCAATCATACTACGGAGCTGTAAAGCAGTCCTTTTTCGTGAACCTTGGACATGTTTTCTTAGAAATGCTTCTACTTTCTGTCTGCTGATATGTATTTTTTATCCTAAAGTGGTTAAACTATGTTCTTTTTAAGGGTCCCTTCAATTGGAACCGACCAATAAGTATCATTTTGATCTGCAAACAGGTAAATTCTGCATTACATGGATTGGGCCGATTCCCAGAGTCACCATCATGAATCCTGATTTAATGCGTGAAATTCTATCCACCAAGTTTGGCCACTTTGAAAAACCAAAGATTAATCCTCTGGGGAAGCTGTTGGTGACTGGACTTGTAAGTTATGAGGGTGAAAAATGGGCTAGACACAGGAGGATTATTAATCCAGCGTTTCATATAGAGAAGCTGAGGGTAAGAAAAAATCATAGACTACGTGACTTCTTCTTTTTGAGCCATTTAATGTTTAAAGGAGAAGTTCGTACGTTTTAGTCATCATTTTTTCATCTTATAAATGATTTTTAATGGTTTGCAGCGAATGCAGTCAGCATTCTCCTCTTGTTGTAGTGAATTGATCGAAAGGTGGGATAAATTAATTGATCATGATGGAACATGCGAGCTGGATGTTTGGCCTGAATTCCAAAATTTAAGTAGTGATGTTATCTCAAAAACAGCATTTGGTAATAGCCATGAGGAAGGAAGGCGTATATTTCAACTCCAGACAGAGCAATCTCAACTTCTTATTCTGTCTTCTCAAAATGTATACATTCCAGGCTTCAGGTATGACACACTTGGCCAATTGTTGAATTGCATATTTGCATTATAATATATAAGTGGATAAAGATATACTTATGCCTCAAAAACAGGATCTGGGGAGGATTGGTGCAGCATCTTATATTTCTTATTATTCTTGTTAGATAATTTCAACAATTTTATAACATGTGTAGATGTTACAGCTAGTGCACTCTCAAATTTATTCAAAGATGTGACATAACGATGCTTGCTCAAGCTTACCGCAATAGCTTTTCATTTGAACTTCCACTTTCCTTTTTGTTACATTTTAAAATTTTTAGTAGCTTAAGTATGCGAAGAATTTTTTCCAGCCCTTCATGATATGTTTGATGTGAAACATCTTAGTTATAATAGAGCTTAGTTCTAGTATACTTTTAATTTTTAGAATATTCTATTTGAGTTATAAATAGCTGAGGTTAGGTGTAAGGAGAATGAAAAATATTATATCTTTTTTAGCCTTGAGCTTGTGTTTCTTCCCCGGTTTATGTGTGTTCATTCTAGCAAATTTTTTCTTCTATCGATCCACTACATCTATTGGTATTAGAACCTGAAGATCGTGAAGAATGGTGGACTGCAAAAGAAGATGTGTTATTGATGATGATCAAAGTTAAAAAAGATATTTTGTCGATTACGATTGACGCCAAAGAAGTTTGGTTATCGATGGCGATTAAAGCCATGAAGCTTTTTGGGCAGCTCTAGTAAATGCATCACTTGATCGATTGGATGATTTATGTTATAATTTCATTCATTATGTAGAGAGAATACGCACATAGGCAACCATATTGGCGCCTTCGCTCCTCTGCACCTCCAGCGCGTCTGCGCTACTAGCCCTACTTCAGCACGATTTTGCTCCCACCCCCACTTTCACTGCTGCTACAGCTCCCACTCTGCTCCTGTGATCCCACGCATGAGATACCAACCCCGCTCCAGTGTGATTCCACCCCCACCCCCACTTCACTCCTGCTTCTGCTCCCACTCCCCTTCCGTGATCCCACACTCTACTTCACTCTCAAGCGCGATCTGCGCTTGTGTTACGCCACTATTGAGGAAGAATCTAAGGGAGAGAAGAAGGATCACCTGATCAACAGTCAGTGCGGTCCATCCTCAACCAGCCTTCCACATCACCTATTGTTGACCTGTACCCTAACAAAAAAAAGGGAGATTTACATGCATACCACTTATTTCATGCTACTTACATATCTAACACCCAAAACATTAATATTATATGTCTACCACTCATAAAATAAAATTGGGTGCATGAAATGAAATATTAAAGTTTATAGGATGGTATGAATGGTAGAAATGAATTATAGGTGTGGTATATTTGATATTAAAGTTGTATATGAGTGATAAACATGTAATATTAATATTTTGGGTGTTAGATATGTAAATAGCATGAAATAAAGCAGTACGTATGTAAATTTTCCAAAAAAAAAAAGCTCAAATCTCATACCTATCCGGCTGTACGTCGAAGCCATCCACGAAATCACACGAATCTTGCTAGCCCGGACATCCTACGTCAAGCTCCGCACGTTGTTGACAAAGCTCCCATGATCTCTCCTATGCTTTGTTAAAATGGCGAAGAGCTGAAGCATTCGGTCGCTCACTCTTTCCCATCTCCACTCGCTCTTCTTCCATCCTCCTCTTGCGTGTTTCTTAGGCCCCTTCGCTGCTATTCGATGACGTCCCTCCAGCGACTTCCCTTTCTTGCCGGATTGAAAGCAACGATCCGGAGCTCACTCGTTGAGAAGGTAACTTTCGCCCTTGCACGCGTTTCTTCGGCTCCTTCACTGTTGTTCGACTTCGCCCTTTCGACGATGTTCCCTTGCTGTCGAATTGGAAGTAACGACATTCTGATCAGAAACAATGGGAGCTCGCTAGCCGTGAAGGTAACTTTCTCTCCTTAGTGAGCTTCTTCAGCCGAATCCTGCATAAATCATGTTGCCGAACAAATTTCCTTAGGGCAAGGAAAAGAGGGAAATGAAGGATTTATTCCATTGTGAGATTTACGGGGCGATCAAATATTGTTTGACAAGATTTGACATAAATTGTGCATTAATCCTGTTATAATTCGACCAAAAAAATTTAATTAATTATGATTATTCATGATTAATTTTCGTTAATTTTAAATAATTATAATTAATTATTAATTATGATTAATTTTAATTAATTATATTTAAATATTTCTTTAATCTTAATTAATAATTATTTATAATTAATTGTCATTAATTATAAATAATTATAATAAATTACTAATTATGATTAATTTTAATTAATTATTTTTAATCTTAATTAAATATTATTTATGATTATTCATAACTAATTATTATTAATTATAAATAATTATGAATTATAATTAAATTTAATTAATTATATTTAATTTTTTAAATCTTAATTAATTATAATTAATTATATTTATTTAATAATTAGTTCTTATTAATTATAATTGATTATAATTATTTTTTATTAGTCATAATTCAAAAAAATAAAAAAGGTAGAAAAATAAAAAAAAAGGAAAAAAAAAAGAAAGAAAAAAGAAAAGAAAAAAAAAATGAAAAAAAAAGAAAAGAAAAGAAAAAGAGGGGAGAGAGGGATCCCTTTTGTTTAGGTCCAAATCCCGTCCTCGAGGCACGTGATGCGCTGGTGGGCCCCCTATATGCGCTCTTGTAGCACGGTAGGGGAGAATTCGGTGCAACAAGTGAGCCGAGGCAGGTAGGCCCTATACACGTCTGGTAGTGTGGTGGGGACAACCTTGAGTATCACGGGACCTTCTCTTCTCCCCAAATGTCCCAATTATCCCTTCTACGTTCATACCCAAGCCCTTCATTAAATTCTCACATTCTCCTTTCAAATTCAGCACCCCTTGAATCATAACAAACCCATCCCCTTTCAAATTCAATCCCCCTTTGATCATAATTACCCATTTCACTTTCCAATCTTGCCACTCTCCTCTCCAAATCAGCACATCTTCGTTCTTGCCCTACCTCCTCACGCCTCTCCTCATACCCTATGTCCGGCTCCTCCCTAGGAATAGGCTCAAGGAGAGGTATTCTCTCTTCTCCCTTTCGAGTCACCACCTCCTGATCTCTCATTTGCCTGATTGGCTTAGGGTTTTTCCCATCTCCTTGGCTGTCAGCGCTTTTCTTCCCCTCCGATGGTATTATTTTGGTTTGACCTTCGAGCACTTTCTTCAACATCTCCTCCAGGATGGAAAATTTCGAATCGAACTTATCATGGATGGCTGAAACAGCTTTTTTAAATCTGAAACTTGAGTTTGGAGATCTAAAATTTCAGATTTCATTCGTCCAATCTACACTTCGAGCCCTTCCTCCAACGCATCCATTGTCTTGGGAGCCATTGATGCCCGGATTTTTGTAGAAATAAAAATCTGGACTTCGACTTTCAAAAACAGCAACTTTCTTCTATGAAATCCCAAGAACAACCGCTGAAATTCACCAAAACAGCCAACCCAAGGCCCCAAAAACAGCTATGATACCAATATTATGGGAAACACTTGTAGATCTTAAGTATTTCCTTTCAATCTTTGGAAGACAACGAGAATTCTCCACAAAAATCTGCACAAAATCACAAAAATAGTTGATAATTTGTATTATTTGATGAAAGGGAAATGGAAAATAGCAAGATACAATTGATCCTCTATTCGAGAGGAGGATCGATCTCTCCCAAATCTCTAGACGCCGCTAGAGCCCAAAGAAAAACCTAATCTAGAAGATATCAAATTTCAGCCAAATTCAAGATACCCTAACCCTAGGAAAATAAAGTACACAAATCAAAAGGAAATCCCTAAACAGTCACTACATTCAAATTTTTCTCCCAAATCCCTCAAAAATCCTTCATAAAATGCTTCGTTTGCTTCGGCGGCTCACGCGACACCTGCAGGAGGCGGAAGAGTTCTGCCTCCGTTTCGTGAGCCGGTCCAGTATGAACCGGCAAAACCGGTCCAATGGACCTGTCTAATAGACTGACAACTACAAAAAAATGCTCATCCAATCATTCCATCCCATTTCATCGTGGGGTGTCAAAGAAAAGCACAAAGCTCATTAACTGTGCGTCGTCGGCTCGATAACACCGCAAATTCAATTTAACAGCAGTTCCTGTTCAGCTTGTTAGATAAATTAGCTATGCTTGAGCAAAATTTTTTGAACTTATTTACTGAATAAACCAACAAGAAAAGAGCTTGTTTGTGTTTGGATCTTTAAGAGTTTTATATAAATACTTAAATATATATAGAAAGAAACTTGAGGCTTTAACCATTTGCGGGACAGGAGTAATAAGTTGTCTCTTTTTTCTATCTACTATTGTACATATATAAGTGATTCTTTTATTTTAACAAATAAGCTTTCCATCATTAAATACAAAGACCGCATGAAAAGTAACGATTAATTAAAAGGTTTTATATTCTTCCTAATTAATGAAATTGCTTTGTTGTGATTTGTAGGTTCTGAATTCAATTGATAGTACCGAATGTAGGTAGTATCTTGATCCTTAACCACTTGAGGAGACTTTAATCTGAGTCACTTAAGTTTATCAGATCAGGAGAGCTAGGATTTGATAGCTCTTCGTCCTTTAGTTGCTGAGATGGGGTTCCTCTACTGCAGCCTTTCTTATGGCTTGCTGAGTAGATGGAGCTGCCAACGATCCGGCCATATTTGAGCTTATTGATCCGACCTTTTACACCCATTTAGGCTTTAGAGTTAAGCTATGGGAATTGCGCTCCTTAATGCTGATTTTACTGAAGTTGGTAAATTTGGATTCATCATTTGTGGTTGAAGATTTGGAGCCTACGAACATTCAGTAGTTGCTCGAGGCCCCTCCTTCCTATTGGAACTTTGATTCTCTAATCATTTAGAAGAATTCGGTGGACTACGATCACTTGAACTGGTCGAGTCAAATTGACCTTCATTATTCCTACAATCCTTACTAACGGGCTGATGAAGTTGGGGTTCCGCTACTACGACTTTTCTTATGGCGTGTTGAGTAGACAGAGCTGCTAGCGATCCAGCCATATTTGGGCGTGTTGGATCCGGCCTTTTATACCAATTCGAACCTTAAGCTTCAAGCTGTCGAAAGACTTCAAGCTTTTCTGGCTCAATTTATTGGAGTGTAGCCACAAAAGTCTCTTTCTTGACCTTTGTCTTGCTACATTGAAGAAGATGGTGTCTCTAACTTTTGAAAGATCACCTGCATATACTTTGGAAAACGAGTATTTATATTCTTTAGTATAAAAGAACATTTGAATTGATAATTTTAAATATTTATTCGGGGATCTCGGTACGCAATGCAAAGTCGAACCAAATAAATATTTAAAATGCTCCTTGTCTCGTAGGGACATTTTAGGGCAGAATAGATTTGAAAATTTTGAAATTTTAAATATTTATTCGGGGATCTCGGCACGCAGCGCGAGGTTGACCCGAATAAATATTTAAAATGCTCCCAATTTGATGGGGCATTTTAGAGTAGAATAGATTTGGAATTTTTTTTGAGATTTTAAAAATTTATTTGGGGATCTCGGCATGCAGCGCAATGTCGACCCGAATAAATATTTAAAATGCCCCCAGTCTGATGGGGGATTTTGAAATGCATTTTCGTAACACGAGAATTTTAAAATATGAAATGTATGTGCTAACAATAATGCTTGAAAACATAACCCATTAAGCACAATATTTTATGGGGCAACTTCATGCATAGTATTTCTTCAGGTATCGGCCATTGATCGGCGGCATGGACCTCTGACCATTCAGATCGATGAGTTGATATGCTCCTCCTTTAAATACCTTCTCGATGACGAAAGTTTATTCCCAATTGGATACGAATTTGCCACCAATTTTTCTATGCGGGATGATTGGCCTTCTATGCACCAGAACTAATTCTCATTCTTGAAATGATCGAGGACGCACCATTCGATCAAAGGACTTTGTCATCTTTGCTCGGTAGATTTCCAGGTTCTGTTGAGCTTGTAACCTGACTTCATCGAGTGCATCGAGTTCCTCCATCCTTAATCGAGCATTTTGTTCTTGAATGAGATCATTTTGGATTGCTACCCAGAGTGATGGTAGTTCAACTTCTAATGGCAACACGGCTTCAACTCCGAACACCAGAGAGTAAGGAGTGGCCTTGGTTGGTGTTTTGTAGGTTGTACGATATGCCCATAACGCTTCTGCCATCTTCGTATGCCACTCTCTCTTATTCTTAGTGAGAATCTTCTTTAACAGTTTCGCTAGTGTTTTGTTGAAGGCTTCTGCCAAGCCATTTGCTCTTGGATAGTATAGAGAGAAATATCACCAATCGATTTTGTGCCGATCAACAAATTTATAAATTTTTGTACTTTTAAATGTAGTTCCGTTGTCTGAGATTATACGGCGCGGTACTCCGAATCTATAAACAACATTATGCGTGAAGAAGTCGTTCACATGCTCGAATGTAACTTCTTTGAATGGAGCCGCTTCTGCCCACTTGGAGAAGTAGTATGTTGCTGCCAAGATGAAGCAGTGTCCTACTGATGATGGCAGATCTATCAGCCCGGTAACATCAGTACCCCAGCATTCAAATGGCCATGATATTATTGTAGGGTGCAGTGGATTTGGCGGTTGATGTATAACATCACTATGGATCTGGCACTCGTGACACCTCTTAGCGTGGTCGATATAATCTTTTATCATTCTTGGCCAATAGTATCACATTCTTTTGACTTTTACTATCATCTTGGGACCTGATTGGTGCGCTCCACAAAGTCTTTCATGAACTTCTGCCACCACCTTATCAGCTTCTCGAGTCCCTAGGCACCTTAGCCACATATGTTTAAAAGCACGCCGATACAACGTGTTGTTAACAAACGCATATCGTAGCGCTCTCTTTCTGATTTGAGCGGCTAATGACTTGTCCGTTGGCAATCTACTTTCTTTAAAGTAGTCAATGAAAGGTTGCCTCCAATCATCTTTTTCTTCGACATCTAGGCAATGCCACAATGATTCTAAGGCTTGACTAGCTTTACGTATTTTCTTAGGAACTTGCTGTTCTTCAGACTGATCTTCGAGATCAACTGGTTGGGGAGGTTGTGGATCAATTGGAGTTGAATCCTGCTGGCTTGAATTTGATATTTCCTCTATCTGCGGGAATTATAATAGTGCTGGCTCTAGGATCCGTCGATTATGTACCATAATTATTATATGACATTCGTCATCCATATTCGCCATTTCTTTAACTAATTTTGCTAGGGAATCAGCTTTGCCATTTTGACCTTGGGGAACTTGAGTTAGTTTGACAACTGGAATTTGCTTCATAAGTTCAAGAACTCGCCGATGATAACAGGCTAATTTAAACTTGGTGAATTTGTAAATTCCCAGTATTTGATTTACAACAAGTTAAGAATCACCAAAGATTTGGAGATTTTGAATTCGAACATCGATTGCAATCTCCAGTCCTACTATTAGGGCTTCATATTCAGCTTCATTGTTGGTCTGAGGTTTAGTCAAGCTGAATGAGAATCTCATTATGCCTTCCTCGGGCTCCACAAAAATGATTCTAATCCCAAGTTGAGCTTTTTCTAGATTTGGAGGCCGAGCACGCTTAATCAATGACGTTCCATCGAAGTACATTTCCCATACTCATAGCATCTCCTCATCTTTGACATTCATGATCTGCTCGTCAGGTAGATCATCATTGAGCGGTGAATCCGCGGGGATAGGGTGTGCAGCAAGAAAATCTACCAACACCTTCCCTTTCACTGCCTTTTGCGGGACATATGTGATATCAAACTGCAGGAGTATCATTGCCCACCTTACCAAATGACCTGTCAACGCTGGTCTTGTCATCAAGAACTTCAGCGGATCGATCTTTGATATCAAGGTGATTTTGTGAGATAACATGTAACAGTGGAGCTTCTGAACTGCAAAAATCAGGGCCAAGTAATACTTCTCAATTGGAGAATATCGTATTTCTGCTCCTATCAACCTCCGGCTTATGTAGTAGAGCGAATTTTCTTTTCCTTCATTATGCTGGGTCAATAATGCTCCGAGGAACTCTTCTAGTGCTGCTGTGTACAGTATAAGAGGCTTCCTCGAGATTGACGCCATGAGAATAGAAGGATTCAACAATATCTTTTAATGCTACCAAATGCTTCTTGGCACTCTTTGTCCCATTTGAAATGGACATCTTTCTTCATCAGCTTTGAAAATGGCTGGCACCTACCCGACATATTCGATATAAATCGCTGAATGAAATCCAGTTGCCCTTCTAAGGAGCGGAGTTGCCTCAGATTCTTTGGAGGTGGCATCTCCATAATTGCCTTGATCTTATTAGGGTCAACTTCAATTCCTCGATGTCGAACAACATACCTCAAAAATTTTCATCAGGATACCACAAATGCACACTTGAGAGGGTTCATCTTCAAATCGTACTTTAAGATCCTCTCGAACACTGTCCTTAAGTCATCAAGGTGATCTTTTCGGTCCATGCTCTTAATGACCAAGTCATCTACGTAGCATTCAACCTTTTGGTGAATCAAATCATCAAATATACGAGTCATCACCCGTTGGTAAGTAGCACCAGCATTCTTCAGGCCAAAGGGCTTGACCGTATAGCAGCCGATGGGCGTTCTGAACGATGTATGCTTTTCCTCTTCAGGCGCCATTTTAATTTGGTTGTAGCCCGACGATCCTTCCATGAAGGAGAACATATTATAGTTGGAAGTGTTGTCAACTAGAAGTTCAGATACCAGGAGCGGAAAGTCATCTTTCGGGCATACCTTGTAGTGATCCATGAAGTCAATGCATATGCGGATCTGACCATTCTTCTTCTTTACAGGGACAATATTGTCAATCCAGTCAGCATACTTTTCTTCTAGGATAAAGCCTGCCTCTATAAGCTTCTTCGTTTCTGCGATCACCTATTCTTTAATCTCCAATCTCATTCTCCTTGGAGCTTGCTTGCGGGTACTGCGTCAGGCTTGATGGCCAATCTGTGAACCGCTACATCAGGGGATAAGCCGGGCATCTCAGCATATATCCAGAAAAAGCAGTCCCTGAATTCACAAAGGAGCTTCTTCACTTCTTCTACTTGACCTTCTAGCAGAAGAGAGCTAATGAAGGTTGGGCGAGGGTCTTCCTCAGTTCCCAAGTTAACTTCCTTCAGCTCATCCATAGTAGCGATCTGTCCACCATCTTCCAATTCTTCTGGTGCTGGTTTGGCCTCTACGGGTTGATCATCATAAGTATTGTCTTCATATATCTTATCTTCATCATTATCGGATTTGACTTCTTCGCACATTATTGCTCGACAAGTCTCCTTTCGGAGAAATTTTCGCTTGATGAATCTGATATCTTTATATGAGTCTATATCATTCCGTCATAATAGACGCGAATTTCTTCCATACCAGAGGTCCAAGCTTGTACGAAGTTGTCGTTTGCTAGTAGGAATATTAATTTGTTTTCGTAGCATTCTTTGAATATTTTTGGTATTAAACCTAGGTAGCCTCGTAGGAAGTAATTCATCGGGATCGAGGTGCATGCAGCACCAATCATAATTCTCTTCTTCGCATATTCATGTAGAATACAATATATTCCCTGGCGCAGTCCCCTTCTTAAGAGGAGGCAGATAACGGGTAGTGAGCTCTTAAATCTTATGCATCTCGCGCGGGATGATTTCCTTGAAGTGTTGTAGGGGAATTCTCGTGACTACGAGTACGCTATCTGAAATTGATAGAATGTCTATTCTTCTGGAGAACGCATCCTACATAGTGTTAATGTAGATAGAGTCGTAGTCATAATCATAATTCGAAAATTTAGCCTATCTACTCCACTTGAACGCAGACTGACCTACTTTTCGAGACTTTGTAGGGGTGGCATCACTTTCATCAGTGCAACTCCCAAGGTGAGGCACGTATTTCCTTTCTTTTGAAATTGTTGGTGATTTGGAAAGAGTCTGCGCTGCCTTCTTTCTTCCCATACGTTTCTTTTCACCTTCTTGTTTGGGTTTTTTTACAACCTTTGAATTTGATGCTTTAGCCTCAAAAGAACTCGAAGGCTTTTGCTTCTTTGGCATGAAGTACTTGGCATCTTCGTATATCGTTACTTCATGTACTGCAAAGGGTTGAATATTGCCAAAGATCCTGAATTGTTCTTTTTCCTTGAGATATTTCATACACTGGTGTAATGTTGAAGAGACAACGCCATATTCATGCAGCCAGGGGCGACCTAGTAATGCCTTGAATGAAGTGTCCGCATCAATTATATGGAATTTGGCTACTGTATGAAGTTCCCCAAATACAAGAGGAAACATAAACGAACCAAGGGTTTTTTGCCCTTTCTTGTTGAACCCGTGCACCATCAACTTATCTTGACCAAGATGTTCCACATCGAGGCACAATGATCTCAATGCTTTAAGGCTCATGAGATTTATGGAAGATCCAGGATCAATCAAAATTCGATTGATCATCATACCATCGCTCTCAGCCGTAACATACAACGGGCGATTGTAATCTGCCGTTCCAAGCATCATATTATTCTCAGCAAAAGTAATTACTGGCTCATTCCGAGCTTACAAGACCTTAGTTAAGTTACGTTCAGCAAAATATGCCTCATATCTTTCAGGGTCTTTGAGAGCTTGGATCAAAATTTCCCGAAGTTTTTTAGACATCACGAGGGCATCGTATATACTGAGTTGTGCTGGGATCTTTCTCAAGTGGGATAAGATATTGTAATTTATCCCCTTGGCTGAAGTATTCTTTTTCTTGGGATCTTCGGGGATAATATCTTCATTGATAATTATCTATTTTCCCTTATCTTTGTTAGGAACCCCCTTTTTTAGTGGAGGTGGCAGTGTTTTGCCACTTCTCAACTGCACCTGGTCCACCTCATCTGATTCAGACTTATTTAATGAAGCATTCTCCTCAGAGTCAGCCATTATTGCGTCTGAGGATCCACCTGTAGACTCGGAATCATCTCCTAGTTTTACCTCCTTCATTTGCGATGCTACGCTTGGGTCTTAATCTTCATCATCTGGAAAACATAGATCTTCTTCTGAACTATATTCCATTGATGACACCATCAGACAGAATTCAGGGGCCGTTTCTTCAGCGTATTTCTCCCTTTCTGTTATCTTTGATGTTTCTGAAATGACTCGGCATGTCTCTATAGGAAGAGATTCATCCTCAACTTCTTTCTTTTCATCTATTTTGAGCTCTTTCATTAAATCATCGAGCTTGATAGGCCTCCTAGCGGTCTGATAATATTCACCCAAACTATCAATGACTTTCTGAGTTGTAGTCTTCTTTACCACAGACTTCTTCAACTTTGCTTTCTTCTTAGAAGCCTTTGATTTTTCTTTGCCAGCCTTTGATGAGCTAGCTTGGCCAGATTATTGTTTAGAGGTGGATGCCTGTAACGCAGGCAACCACTTTAAATTCAGTACTAGCTCAATAGGAGATTTCCACTTAACACCTGGAACTCCTTCTGGCTGTTTCAGCATTTTTGTCATCTTCTTGGAGACCACAATCTCCCATTGCTCTTTTTTAACAAGTTCTTTTGTTGTTGTTTCTTTAGGCGGGAGTACGAAAGAGGACGTGACTACCCGAGTGGATTCCTTTCTGGGACGAACTAACACGTTATCTGATAATGTTAAATCTCCCATTATGTGCTTCTTCTCTAGCCAATCTTTGAAGACATAGCAATCTTCAATTGGATGACTAATCACCTAATGATACGGGCAGTAGTTTGGGTCGCCACTATGTTTGGACTCTTCAGGTCTTTTGCATTTTGACAATTCCAGACCGTTCTTGAGTGCTTATCAGAGCAGTTTAGCGACACTATCCCTCTTGAATGAATATTCTTTGTTCATTTTTTCCTTGAGGGAGGGGAACGTTCTATCACCAATTCCCATTGCCTGCCTCTGGTGCTCTCCTCTATCGGGAAAGGCTCGAGGTTTATCATTTCCTCAAAGTACCAGCTTCGGTTGAGGATTTGGATAGTAAGCCTGTTTTGATTTTTCTTCATACTGCATTGGCTGCTTTCCTTTATCCACATTATACATTGCCCGTTTACCTTTATCAGGTCTGAGAGGGAACGTGGAGTAGACCTCATTTTTCCTGACACAGGAGCTTTAGTCTTTTTGCGTCTCTCGGGGAAGCTTTCAGATTTTGATAAGTTCAACTTTTCAAACTTTGCCACCCTATCCAACAAATCTTGGAAGGTAGTGATTGAAGCTATGCATAAGAAGGGTTGCATCTTATCATCGATATTCCCCATTAATAGTTGAACTGCATGCTCTTCTTCTAGTTCCTGCTCGCACTTCATGCTGAGATTGCATTAGCGTGTTATATACTTTGTCATTGATTCATCCTTTCTCCTCTTATCGAGGGCAAGATCAGCAATGACAGTCTTTTTTGTTGCACTGGCAAAGCTCTTCACAAACAAGGCCGCTAATTCCGCGAAGGTCTTCAGAGAATCATTTGGCAGCTCAGCGTACCATTCGAAAGCAGTTACACTCAAGTAGCTCACGAATTGCCGGAATAACAAAGCATCATTGCCTCCCGTATTTCCACAGGTAGCTTTGAATTGTGCCAGGTGTTGTCTGGGATTTTTATTGCCATCGAAAATGTTAAATTTTGGCACAGAATATCTTTTTGGATATGACACCTGGTCGTACTTTGCCGGGTACGGGCGACCTTTACCTACCAATTTCTTTGCATGTTCAGCAGCTATAATGACCTTAATCTTTTCACTGATCAATCCCTCTAGTTGTGTCGCAGTTACAGGTTCAGAGGCGCTCGCCACATTTTTTGGAGTACGCTGACAGATTGGATCCTCGATTTCTTTACCACCTTCAGATACATCTTTCACTCCTGAGGCTTGCGGAGCTTGGAGATTTTGAGGATTTACAGTTTGGTTGATGGGTTGAGCTGGTGTAGGATCCATAGAAGTGATCATCTGCATCATCTCCATCATAGCTGTTATTTGAGTCATCATCTCAGTCATTTTATCTTTTAACTGAGAGATTTCTCTATCTTTCTTTCGTATCTGTCGCCTCATCTGATTTCTCATTTCAGTGAGTGTGATGTCTTTGTCAGCGAAGGGGTTTTCTCCAACTTCTTCTTCCTCATCTTATTCTTCTGAGGAGCGAGCACTTCGGCTGGTAATGGATCTAACCCTGTGGCGGCGTTAGTAAGCACGTACGCGTGGTTGTAATTGATGGTCATCTTCATCACCATCATCATCTTCAACATCGATGTGGCTGACCATATGAACCACCTCGATCTCCATAGTGTCTTCATCGCCATATTCTTCTTCTTCTTCTTCTTGTACCTGAATTTCTGAGTGACATCGTCACTGAATTTCAAGCTCTTGACTTGGAATGATTACCTCTTCGATCCACGGATTGCGATCGAAATGAACTTCTTCTTTGGCTGAAGTAGGAGCATTCGGGCTCTTTTATCTTCTGAGGGGCCGGGGCTTCAGATCATCATTCCCAGAAGGATTTCTTGAGCTCACCAGAAGTGCTATTTCTTTTTATCCACCTCAGATTAGAAAACCTATTTTGGGTGGGGATATTGATTTCTGGTTCTGGTGCTGGCAGGTTGGAGGGATGGATTGGTACAGGTAACTGTTGAGCTCGCAGTTCCGCATTTCTTCTCCTCCTCTGCCTTCTATTGAGCCTTCCTCCAGATGAGGAAGCTTCAGTATCATACCTCCCAGGTACAACAGGCTCTCTAGGCAGGGTAGTGGTGTTCGCAGTCACCACTGAGATCTTCTTTCCAGTAATAACCCTTTTTGCAGTAAGGGTCTCGGGTTGTGATAGTCTTTTGAACACAGAGACTCTTCCTTGAGCAACACCTCTGGCACCAGTCCTTGCAGAATAAGACATTCCAGAAGATTCTTTAGAATTCATGCCGTACACAGGGACGGCTGCAGCCTTTGCAGTAGCTGCTGAGAATTCGAGCCCACCAAAGTGGATGGTGGCTCCAGTATTTCCAGTCTCTATGACAGCATTAGCCAGCTGAATCCTGGCTCCTCGTCCTAGTTGGACGGTCATCAAGGTGTCCTTTATTTCGTTTCTGCAAAAATGAAAGGCGGGGGTTAGTGATCAGAATTGATACATCACCTCACACTTTCATAATACAGAAATTACGCAGAACAAATAATAGAAGCATGAAAAATTAGAATAGAATTGAAATCCTGTTTATGAATTTACAACGAATCTTATTTAAAAAATCAAAATTTTTAAGGAAATTTAAAATTCTAGTCCATATGGATTTGCTTGCTACTATAGCACTGAGACGACTAGCCAAAGATGGAAAGAAAAACCATTCCCCAGCAGAGTCGCCAGAAATCTGTGGGCTCCGAAAATTCGGCCCCGGCCTCCCCACCGCACTAATTTTGTGCTTTTTATTTTGGCGAGGGAGTTTTAACGGATTAAGTTCGGGGGTAAATTTTGGAAGGCAGATAAGTTTGTAGATAAGACACTACCCAGAGATTTAGCCTTCATTTTGCGAGGACTTTATGATCTGAGTTCTAGTTTCTTATAGGAGCAAGCCCCTATAGTTAATTACCCCTCCTGATCACGAGAGAGAACTTTCGATTAAGGCTAGTCATCAATCAAATACGTAGAAATACGTGTTATCTGGCATATAGTGGCAGCAATGGGCATAGGAATTTGAAAAGTTTGGATTTGGGAATTGAAGAGTTGGGTTTTTAGATTTGGAATTTGGGTTGGAAGATTTGATATTTAAATAGAAATTGCACCATCTTGCACTTAAAGCGAATGGTGGGGGAATGGATGATGGAACCGATCAAGATCCCATGGTTCCGTCGTCCCGGGCCATCGTGGTCCCTGGTTAACTTAGTCAGAGGAGGTAGTTGACCCAACCTGACAGAAGGATCCTTGTTGGCAGCCATGTGTTACTTCGTTAGACCTGGGATGGATATTTGTCTAAGGGGACAAATTTGAATCCACCTTAGCTAATAGAGGGTTTTATGTCCTATCGATCTTCTCCTATTGATTCATATCTAAAGGATTTGATGCCACTAAGGAGCGTATTGGCTCTGGCCATAACCGGTATTTTGTGGTGCCATTTGACGGCAAAACCACTCGGTTCAAAGGGCCCCGGGTCATAACTGTTTATCCTGCGGTTCCATTTGGCGGCAAAACCGCCGGTTAGAGGATGCGTACCACGTCCTTACTAGCAGGAGATTGTTTGAGAATGGATTCTAGTGATATTTTCGATTAGGCATTTGGCTCTTTGTGAGCTGTAGTAAATTTTAATTTGTCCACCTCGGAAAACTGTTTCGGAGGGTTGATAGATTTTGCTTTAAGATTTGATTGTTGGATTTCAATTTTAAATATTTTAATCTTAGGATTTTGGTATTTTCTGGAGTTTTAAATTTTTTTGATGGACATTTGGGTGGCATTTTTGAAAGAGTTGGAATTAACCCCTCCGGTTGAGATATACATTCAACACGGCCATCATCAGGGTATGGGGTCATTCATTGACTAAACCTTGTTGACCCTATCAACATGCCGATAGGGGATCAGGTTTCTTAGGCTTCATGCCTTTGTTTGTGAATTTTCTTTGTTAAAGGTCTTGAAGACCTAATATGAATGTATAAGATAAATATTATGGTCGACTTCGTGACCGTATATTTATCCGATGGTTTGAACCCTGTCTACTCCTATTTACCTGCTTAGGAGGATCGGGTTTCGTAGGCTTTATGCCCTTGTTAGTGAATTCTCTTGATTATAGGTCTTGAATGCATAATATGAATGTATTTAAACAAATACACCGGTCACTACAATCGTGTATTTTGTTTGAAGGTTCGAACCTAATCGACTCCTATTGATCCGTATAGAAGGATCAGGTTCGAACCTGAATTCACTTATTGACCCGCGCAACATCCCTAGGCGTCACGTGTGTACCAATAACACGCTCACTAGGGCCCATGCGGGTTATGATTATATTTATCCCTTTAGCTTACCTATGTGTATACGATTTATAGTGCACGTGCAGGGATACTTTGAAATAATTGTAATTGTGTAGGTAACTGCCATTTGAATACACAACATTTCATTTGAGAGATTATACACGCCTTCTGTCCACTAATACGAGTGTTGTGGATCCGGTGGAGTTATGGTCTTGATCTTATAAGGCATCTCCTCATCTTGATTTTGACTCCCCCTTTCTCATTCACTGGGGAGGTCTTCTTTGAGGCTCGAGCCCACTGCCTCAAAAAAATTATTTTTCAGGATCTTTAGTGTAGTAGACTTGTTATTTCCGGTGTTTGTGAACACCAGAACCGTTTTCTTTTTAAGGGTGGGATTAATAAGATATTTTGGGACACCAGGACTTTTAGCTCTAATTTGTTCATACATCCCTTTCTTTCTGCCAGGAGATGTTATTTTTCGTACATCAAGTTGTCCTTGTACCTGACATACTTTGCAGCATTTTAATCACCGCTGTCGTAGGTGATGTCTGCACTTGTGTCCATAGTGGTTCGTTGTTCCTACAACATACACATTGTTGTTATCCATAAGTGACTCGTGTTTATTTGTGGGGACCCGTTGCATTCGCTACTAGCTCCTAGGAATATTCGTAGAAGAGTCATTTACATCAGTATCATATCCACCTTTCACCAGTCTCAGGTGTGTTTTTGTGTTTGTACTTGTTTGTAGGGCCGGATCTTCCACTATCAAATGACAGTTTTGTCATCTGAATCTACAGGCAAACTTGTAAGAATTGTTGTAAGAGTACACTGCATTCATCAGTATCGTCCACTATGTATTTTGTCTCATGCATTCTTAGGCTTTGATAATTGAGATTTGTTTGTGATTGTTCAAATACTGTAAATAGATTACTGTTCATTGCTTGTATGCATCAAGGTCCTGTTCGCCACGTGTCCCTTGCTGTTTTCTTGTATTTGTTTTAATTTATTAAGATTGTCATTTGACATTTAAACTTTGATCTTGATTGTGCATTTTAGGATTTGGATTCCAATTTTTTATAGTTCAGTTCAAGTCCAAGTCCCCTGTTGTTCGTACAAGTCCTCTGCGCATTTAGTTCAAGTTCTATGCATTTCTATTCAAGTACAAGTCCTCTGCATTGTTGCTCAAGCGAGGTCTTTATATTGTTTAAGTCATGTGAACTTTAGTGAAAATTTCGGCAGCACCCTGGCATATCCCCAGTTTGGGGGAAAGTAGAGGAGCTGGGTCTTCCCACCACGCTACTCGAGCGTGTATGATAGGTGTCCTTAGACACCGCGTCCGTACAAATTCTCATCCCACCATGCTACAAGAGTGTGGGTTGGGCCTTCAGCAGTACCCATACGAGAACACCAGTAGCTCTCCCCACCACGCTACAAGAGCGTGTATAGGGCTTACCCACCTCGTCGTATGCGTCGCACCGGGCTTCCTCATACCGTACTACGAAAGCGCGTATAGGTGGTTCTCCGGTCTGCCGCAAACGTCGAGAATGGGATTTTAGAACATCATACCTTGCGTAGCAGTCGTCAGCAGTGTCGATGTCGAGGTCGAGGACTGTCCCCACCACGCTACAAGAGCGTGTATAGGGCTTACCCACCTCGTCGC
This sequence comes from Dendrobium huoshanense, assembly GCA_016618105.1. NCBI lineage: Eukaryota > Viridiplantae > Streptophyta > Magnoliopsida > Asparagales > Orchidaceae > Dendrobium > Dendrobium huoshanense. The sequence continues at coordinate 23,481,122 of CM028342.1, forward strand.
ACCTGTTGCACTGGATTTCCCCCTACCGTGCTACAAGAGCACGTATAGGAGGTCCACCAGTGCATCGAGCACGTCAAGGACAGGATTTAAGTTTTTTTTTTTTGAAGAAAACACATAACATTACTAAAGAAAAAGGAAAAAGCCCCTACTAAGTACAAGCTAATGACTCCTTCAAAATAGTAACAAACGAAGGAGGAACCTTATCAAGAAAAATATCATCCAAAAAAATAGAAAAAGCTCCAAAGTTAGCACATAAGTCTGCTAACTTATTACATTCTCTTTTAACGCAATTGAAAATAACATAATTAAAACTATCAACAAAAGAAATTTTATCCATACTTTTATCTCCTTTCTTGAGAGCCTTGTGGATGAATTTGATAATATTAACATTATAACTTTCAATGATTATACCTTTATATCCATGCACCCGATCCTTGATCACTTCTTTGACAGATGCTATAGCTAGAAATTTCAGGTAAGTGATATCCCGATGCATATGAGGTCTTCCATAAGCTGCTATCAATCTTCCTTTGTGGTCTCTAATCACTCCTCCAATACCTCCTTTATAGGAAGGGAATAATGTTGCATCTACATTCACCTTGATCCAATCTAGTGAAGGAGAGTACCAACGATCTTCAAATAGCAAAAGCTGATTAATACTCAACCGGCCCGTGTTGATGTAATTAGGAGCATTAAAAACTCCTACATAGCTTACCGCCTCAGCAGCTATGTAAACAGAGCTTTTTCCATTTTTCCATGAACAAGTTCTTTCTCTCCTTCCAAGTAAAAAAAATGGCATTACACAGTAAGCTAGAAAGAAATGCATTCTGTTTAACCAACCAACTATACATATCCTCCTTATAATTGAAGGGTGGGATATTAAAACCCCACTTGTTCAGTTGTTGAATAACTTCAGTAACTTTTTGGCATCTACAAGTTAGATGAAAAATATTTTCTTCCTCATAACGACCTCTAGGACAATAAGCTATCCTTTGGAGTCTTCTATATGTTAAAAATGAATTGGTTGGCAATGCATTGTTAAAAACTGTCCATAAAAAATTTTCCACTCTAGCATTCAAATTAGATTTCTTCAACCATTTCCATATTTCATTGTCAGTGTCAAGAGAGAAATTGTTACCAGCAGCCATAGAAGTGATTATTTTCCCAGATTCCATGTGAATGAGTTCAATTTGATCTTCAGTAAGCTCCGGTTTAATCTCGATCTTACAGATGAGATCCACAAGGTCCTTTCCGAAAAACTTGTGAAGTTCTGGACTGCACCATTGATCTCCCGAAATAAACTTTTCCACCGTTAAGGATCCAGCCAAATCTTCTTGTTAATTGACAAATGTAGGCCATCTGTTAAGGCATTTGTCTAAAATCCATGTGTCTTCAAATACATCAATAGATTGACCATTTGTAATATTCCATCTCACAATATTTTTCAGGAATGTGCTTCCATCTTTAGTGATCTTCCATGCTGAAGAATTGGATTTATTTCTGTTCACAGCATTCCAACAAGAGTCATATCTAGGATATAAAGTTTTATGCAATAAGGAGTCTTCTTCTTTCATATATTTCCAGGCTAATTTGGCCCTTAAAGGATCCATTTTGTTGGAGCATGAATGTAGCCGTCTGCCTCTATAATCTATTGGTTCACACATTTTGTTCCAGCTTATATAGTGCAAGCCATGTTCCTCATTTGACTTATTCCAGATAAAGTTTCTGCAAAATTTCTCATATTCTCCTAGAACAGCTTTTGGGACCAGTGAAACCGTGGAATGGAAGGATGGAAGAGAAAGGATAACAGCCTTGACCAAAGTGATTTTGCCTGCTAACGATATAAATTTTAATCCCCAACTATTGAGCTTCTTCAGAACCTTGTCTAGCATGAATTGGAAATCTATCCTTGAAAGTCTCCTTAATGCCAATTTAGTACCAAGATAATTGAACTCTTTCAGTTCTTTGAATCCCATGATTCTTTTAATTTTTCTTTTCTTCCTGATATTGACTGCTTTCCCAAATAAAATTCCTAATTTGGTTATGTTAACCTTTTGGCCGGTCCAATCACAATACCTGTTAATAATGCTTTTGATAGTCTTCACATTTATAAGCTTTGCTTTAGCAAAGAAAATGATATCGTCCGCATATAGTAAATGCGAGATCCTTGGGCTGTTATTACTAACCCGAACACGAATTTCTTCCTTCTCCATAATGGCATTAGAAAGGAGCTGAGAACACAGAATAAAAAGGTAAGGTGACAAGGGGCATCCTTGTCTGAATCCACTCCTGGCATTGATCCAACTGGAAGGATTCCCATTGATTAATATAGAGAAAGAAGGATTTTGAACACATTCCAAGATTAGCTTAGAGAAGAATTCAGGAAATCCAAAATAAGAAAAAACCTTTTGTAGAGTTGGCCACCCCATTGAGTCATAGGCCTGTTCCATGTCTAATTTGATTGACACAAGACCTTTAGATGCTTTAGAGTATCTAAATTTGTGGAAAAGTTCTTGGGCAATCAACATATGATCTTGAAGAGATCTCCCCTTAACAAAGGCTGCTTGCTCTAGAGTGATAAGTTTTGGAATGATATCATTTATTCTATTGAGAATAACCTTGGAAGCAAGCTTGTAAACCGTGTTAGAAAGACTGATAGGCCTATAGTTATGAGCATATTTCGGATTGTTGATTTTGGGTATAAGAACTATAAAAGTTCTTTTCCAATTAACATTCATTTCAGCCGTTTCAAAAAACGCTTTCATTGCTTTCCAGAAATCAATTTTAATGATAGACCAGTAACTTTTAATAAAAGAATAAGAGATTCTGTCCTCACCTGGAGAAGTGAATCCAGTGGTTTCTCTTATAGATTTTTCTACCTCCTCTAACTTGAAATTGCTGTTTAATTGATTTCTGTCTTCCTCATCCAGAAGATGTTGATTCTCCGGCCAATCTTCAAGCAAGCATCTCCTATCACACCATTTATTTTTGAAGAACTGAATTAATACATCTTCAATTTGATTTTGCTCTTCCACCATGATTCCGTTGCCATCCTTAATGCAATGGATGAAATTTGTATTCTTTCTAGCACTAGCAATTGAGTAAAAAAATTTAGAATTTTGATCACCTTCACCGATCTATTTTACTTTGGATCGTTGTCGCCACCACGTGCTTAACCGAGCCAAAGTAGAATTAAGTTCATTAATTTTGAATTTCAGCAAATAATACTCATCTTGAGAAAGCACACCAACTTCTGCTTCCTTAGTTTGAAGCTTTAAAATTTCATCTTTGAGCAAGTCTTTCAGTTGGTTCAAGTCTTTAAGCTTTGCCTTACTCCAAAAGAATAAGGATTTGAGAGATCTTTTCATCTTGAAGTTAAGAATCTCAGCTGCCGTTCCAAAGTCTTTTTTGTTCAAAGCTTTTTCCACCACTGTATAAGATGCCGGGTAAGAAGCCCAAACATCCTCAATTTTAATTGATTTCTTAACTTTAGAAGAAGAGTCTAAAGTGTTAAGGAGAATGGGATAATGATCCAAAACTATCCTGGGAAGATGCTTAACCACCATGTGCTGATTGTAGTTAACTGAAATTGAGTTGACCATCATCCGATCTAATCTTTCCATAATCCGATCTGCTCCTTTCTTGTTGTTACTCCAAGTTAGCCTAGGACCAATGAATCCTAGCTCATGAAGTCATTAGATGTCATAATAGATTTCATCTTTTTGGGCCCCAAAGAAAATGAAAATCTCCTACCACCCTTCTTGTCTTCTTTGGACAAAAGACAATTAAAGTCTCCTCCAATCACCATAGGCCAATCATTGGTGATATGAGGTTCCAGCCCATTCCAAAGAAATCTTCTATTATAAACATCTTTTCTTCCATAGATTGTAGCAATCCTCCATTTTCCCTTGTTGAGAATATCCAAATCACCAATAATGAATTGGGAAGAAGAATCTATTTTGCTGAAATTAGCCAACCTTCTCCTCCAAAGCACTAGAATGCCTCCTGATAATTTAGCTGAAGGTACATAACTGAAGTCCCAACCAGTGCCAATCAATGACTCCACATCTTTAAGCTGAATAGAGACCATTTTAGTCTCCAACAGCCCAATAAACAAAACATTGTGATCTTTCACTACCTCCTTGAGGTAGAGAGAAGCCTTCTTTTTCTTGGCTCCTCTACAATTCCATATCAAAATAGAATTCATTTATGGATAAGTGGGGAAGATTTCCCCCCCTTCTCCTTATCATCTCCATCCATTTTTCTGTTCCTGGTCTTCAAATTGATGGGTCCCAAACCTTTCAATTGTTTCACACCTTTCTTTTTTACTGTTGAGGAGCTATTTTCATTAACTTTGAATTCTTCCTTATTAAAATTTGTAGTTTTCGGCAAAACCTCCTGAATTGCATTTCTATCCAGGATTTGAATGACTGGAGGAATATTCACTTCAATTATCTCCCCTTCAGCAAAATTTCCCAAAGCTTCAAATTTATTTTTATTAGCAGGAATTCCTTCAGTAATAACAGCTTTAGCATTCCCCTCTTCTGTCTTTTTTCGGGTGTTCAATCCAGCACAACAGATAATTTCTTTAGAAGGAACTTCTTCCTTTTCACCTTCTACAACTGGATTCTGTTCTATTGGCTTTAATAAGACGTGCTCCAGCATATCTTTACCACCAATTTCTTCATTACTGTTGTTGAAAACATCATTGGATCTTTTCTCCAGATTTGAATTAGAGGTTCTATCTTCTCCTTTAGTAGAGACTGTTCTAAGAGCTTTCTTTTTTTTGTAATCCACATGAATCCAAGGTTCATACACTTCTCCATTGCTGTCATTATTAGAAGCTAGAACTTGTGATTTTGAATTTGGGTCTGATACCAACTTATCTTTACTGACTTGAGCTTCCCCAGCTTGCTTTAGATTGATAGGTAAAGCTTTTTTCAAACATTCCTCCCTTAGGTGACCCAGCTTGCCACAATTGAAGCAGAATGTAGGCAATCTTTCATATTCTATGTTCTGATAGAATTTACCCAATTCACCTTCCACCCATACTCCCAAAGGTAGTTTCTCATTGAGTTTGACTCTCACACAAACCCTTACGAATTCTCTTCGACTCCATTGGAACATGTTTCCAACATTGAAGAGGAAGATTGGGCATTTGAATCCAAATTGGAGCTATGAGCCCTTTGAAAGAAGTAGGAGAGAAAGCAACTGTCCATCTATCCATGCCCACTATGTTACCATTGACATACCAGGACCCGAAGCTATGATTTCCTCCAAAGAGTCATGTTCTTCAAATGCACAGAGCACCCATCCCAATCCTAACTGAGTTAGATGGAATTTACCAATTCTGGACCATTGCTTCCTTAGCTCAATGCTTATGACATTGAAAGGGATATTATTGCCAAAAACCTTGATCACCAGAGACTTCCTAAGTCTATTTTAATTATCTTTTTCATTCTCAACATGCAGCTTTACCACACCATCTTCCTTCACAAAATTTTCACCAAAGTTTAGCTCTGAAACTTTAATATTGGCCTTCTTCTTCCATACATTCAAACCAGTGTTATCAGCCATTGTTTTAGAACATTCAGCATTTTTCTTTTGATTACTGCAATTTCCTAGCTCTCCCGATTCACATTCACGAACCTTGAAGAGGGCAGAATTAACAAGGCTTATGTCAAAGCAATCTTGTTCAATAGTGTTCACGTTTACTCCTGTTTTAACCGGATCATCAGTAATCTGGTTGCTCTTCACTTCGCCATTTAAATCTATCTCATTTGTTGTTGCCCCATTATTGCAAGAGGTTGACGTGCGTTTTGCTATTTGGTATGAAATACAAGGATGAAGGATCATGTCAGATAAACAGTTTTCCTTGGGCTGAGAATTACTGTCTTCTTCCATCAGGATTTGCTTACCCTTTCCAATGCAATCAAAATTATTCTTCTTATCAACCATTCCTCCTTGACAACCAGAGGACGTTCTTTATTGAACCAGAACTTGCATTCTTTCTCATATCCATTGTCTCCGAAAGCCGGTGGAGACGAGTCAATTTGACGCGAGATCTTTCGAGATGATGGGGGAGGTGGACGGAGGATGACTGGGGCACCAGCTGCCACTGTCCGGCGATCCTCCGTCGCCATCAATGGCCTGCTGAAAACCTGCGAAGATGGAATTCAAAATTGTCTTCAAATGGAAATGACGGAGCTTCACTCTCTTCCGCTGAACTTTTTCTGGTGTTTTTGAAGTTTGTTGTTACAAGTTGTGTAGGACAGGATTTAAGTTAGAAATTATACCTTGGGGCTTGACGAGGTGGACTGACGGTGGATGCTCGTGGATCGAGGGAAGGAGAAGGGCAAGCATTCTTCTCTCTTTTTCTTTGAATTAATTATAATTAATATTAATTAATTATAATTAATTAATAAATTTTTTTAATTAGTTTTTTATAATTAATTAAAATTAATTAAGATAATTAATTAAAATTTATTAAAGTTAATCAAAATTATTAGTTATAATTAATCTATAAATAATTATAACTAATTACTATTAATTAATTTTAATAAATTATAATTAATTAATAATAATTAATTTTATAAATTATAATGAATTATAATTATAATTAATTAGATTAATTATAATTAATTAAAAATAATTACTATAATTAATCAGAATTAATTAAAATAATTAAAATTAAACATTTATATTATTTTATTTTAAATCCCTCGGTTTAGCGGATTTACGGGATTTGGCCGAACTAGCGTGCGAACAGGGAGAAAGTTACCTTCACCCCAGCGAGCTCTCCTCCCTGCTTTCGATCAAAATGTATAACTTCCGATCCGACGGATAAGGGAACAACGTCGAGGGAGCAAAGCCGAACCTCCACGGAGGAGCCGAAGATGCGACGAAAGGGAGAACATTATCTTCGCATGATCAAGCTCCCGTTTCTTCCGTCCGATCAATTTGTCGGAACTTCCGATTCAGCCAGAAGAGAAAGTCGTCGGAAGAGGCAGAGAAGCGCGCGAAAGAACGAAAGTTACCTTCACAGTCTGGCGAGCTCACGTTCTTCCTTCCAATAAGATGCCTGACTTCCGACTAGATCGAATGGGGATGACGTCGAAGCTTCAAAGCTGGCGAGCTCCTGCGGCTTCACAGGGAGTAGAGCTCCCGTCGTTGCTTCCGATCGAAACGGACTAACTTCCGATCCCACAAGAATGGAAAGTCGTCGAAGGTGTCCAGTCGAACGACCACGCAGGATTTGGAGAGGGGTCCGAATAGAATAGCGACGAGGTAGAGAGAATGAGCAGCCCGAATGCCTCGTTTCTTCTCGTTTTAACGATGTAAGGATCATGTGAGGTCGTGGGAGAAATGACGGGGTTGCTAGATTTACGGGATTTGAGCGGCGACGATGTGCGATTCGGCATTGGATAGGTACGAAGAGATTTGTTTTCCCATTTTTTTTTCATATTTTTTTTTCATATTTTTTTTTCAAATACATGTCAACACAGTGCCCTCTATGGTCTCCTGATCTCTTTCAGTAATCTGATCAATCATTAATTCCTGCTCATTGAAGATGACATATCTGCTAATGATACAATTTGATTCATCTGAAAGCCAACATTTGTACCCTTTCACTCCATTCAGATATCCTAAGAATATACCTTTCTTGGATCTTTGTTCTAGTTTTCCTTGATTCATGTGAACATAAATTGGACATAAAAATTTATAGATTGCTATAATCAGCCTGTTTCCCTATCCAAACTTCTTCAGGAGTTTTGAATTCAAGAGCTGTAGATGGCCTTCTATTCATCAAGTAACAAACAATATTAATTGATTTCCCCAGAAATGTTTATCCATTTTTGCAAACGATATCATACATTTGACCTTTTCTAGCTAAGTTCTATTCATCTTTTTTGTAATACCATTCTCTTTTGGAGTCATTCTTATAGTCTTATGTCAGGCAATTTCATTTTCTTTACAAAATTTAATAAATTCATTATTCAAATATTCCAACCCCATTATCTGTTCTCAACTTTTTAATTTTCTTTCTAGTCTAATTTTCAAATAGCATTTTCCATTGCTTAAATGTTTTAAATGCTTTATTTTTATGTTTTAAAATATAAATCAAGACTTTTCTAGAAAAATTTTCAATGAAGGTGATAAAACCTCTATCTCCACCCAAAGTTGAAACAAAAGCATGTCCCCAAATTTTTGAATGAATGTAATCGACAGTCCCTTTAGTACCGTTTCCCTGTAGCAAGCTTTACCCGAGTTTATTTTCCTAAGATGCAATGTTCACAGAAATCAATCTAATCCACATTGTCTTTGCCAATTCGTGCTGAAAATATAAACCATTGTGACTCATATGAGCAAGACAAAGATGCCAATGCATTCGAAGTTTCTGCTCAATTTTTCATTGTTCCTCCCATTAAAGAATGCAATTCATTCTGCTTCTTGCCTTTCATAATCACAATTGAACCTCTAATAACCTTATGAATACCATTCTTAGCTTTGAATGTGCAACCAAGTGCATTGAGAGTACCAAGAGCAATTAGTTCTTTTTTAGATCTGGCACATAGCTGTCTTCAGTAAGAGTCCTAATCACTCGATCTTCAGTTTTAATTATAACAGTTCCAATTCCAAGGACTCTACAAGATGTCATTTTCCATAATGTCCTTCCGTCCACTGAATTCTTTGAACGAAATAAACCAGTGCCTGTTAGGAGTGATATGAAACGAACAACCAAATCCATTATCCAATCTTTAATTCCTTGTTAGAATTTGTAATAACTGCAAAAAACTCTGAATCTACATTAATCTGATGATACTGACGTATCCCAAAATTTAACTGACTTTCCCTTACAATTCTTTTTTAGTTTCAGAAAAATTCTTCTTATAATGTCGTTCCTTATGAAAGTGGAAACATTTGAATTTAATCTTAGATCTGGACCTTCTTCTTTCTATACTTGTTCTTTTCTGGCCTACCTCTAACATTCAAACCTAAAGCTTCTGTTTCTTTTTCAATTTTGTTTCTATCTATTTGGATGTCAAAGCAATCTGAACCTCTTCCAAAGACAAAGTCTGTTGAGCCTATTTCATTGTTTCAACAAAACATGCATACGATTTAGGAAGCGGATTTACGATGATTATTGTCTGATCCTTATCATCCATCTTAACTCAAGGATTTTCTAAATCAATGTCAAATTTATTGAAATCATCAATATTATCCTCAAGACTTTTTGACTCAGGCATTTTAAATCCAAACAACTTCACCTTATAGTAGATCCTATTCTACAAATTCTTAGTCATATACATTTGTTCTAATTTCCACCAGATCCTAGCAACAGTCGTTTCGTTATCAACCTCACGATGAATCTTGTCCCTCAAGTTCCAAACCAGTGTACTATACATTAACTCAATGATATCTAACTTCTCATATGGATCTAAAGAACTCAATAAATTTCTCTCCTTCCAACACCTTAGCAACCTTCATTTGGACCAGAATGCCTTTTTATTCTTTTTTTTTTTCAAATTGAGAAATTGGTTTTTCCCATACCTTTAATTCTTAACCTTTGAATCCCCCATTCTGTTTAAATCTAACGAGTGCCTCTTATACCAATTTGTCCAACCTTTCAGATTTTTGAACGCAGCTAACACAGGATCTTTTCCAAACTAGAATGACTGAAACTTTTAAATCCAAATTTGCTTGATTATATCTTGAAGAAACTTGAAGAAGGAGAAAACCTCTAATCAGCTAAACCTCCAATCTTTGGTAGCATGTATGAATCATACAAGAAGAAGCATCTGAACCTTCTTCCCTCTAGCTTTTACCTGAAATCACAAGCATAGCACTCATCTCATTCTCAATGAACCACAAGATCTCGATCTCCTTAGCCCTTGGTTCCATATGCGAGAGAGAGCTCTCTGATTCCTGTCCTCGGCTCCAGCCCTAGTTTTGCCTCCTCTCGAGAGTTGCACATGTATCACTCCTCTCAATTTGTTTGCCCGTATCTGTTTTTCCAAAATCCCCACCTGCTATAATAAGAGAAAAGCAATGCAAGAAACAAAGCACACTAATGACAATACAAGAGGCTACGCAAAAGGCTAAAAAAGAGAAAAATTGTTAGCTTTAAAAACAAGTTTTAAATAAAACTGCTAGTGCAAATTAATAAAATTAATTTAACAAGTAATATTTGATTCACATAATTAATTTGCATTTTAATTAACAGTGATTGATTTCTGATGTCATTTATCCACATAAGTCACTTTTCATATATTCGGTATGGAAGAATAATATGGAACTGATTTAATGAGGTTTGTGGTTATTAGAGCTTTGAGACTTTTTTTTTCTTAAACTTCTATATTAATCACTAACTCATTTTTCAACGAGCATTATTCAGAAAGAAACTGCATCTCATTTCCCTGAACATGTTACTTAAAGGCCAACTCCTCATTGCATATATTAGCCAAGTCATTGTACAACTTTTAATCATGGCTAAATTTATGTATTATTATTTAGCATCGTCCCCCAGTGTCTTAATAAGCATTATGCCCTGAACATTACGTATATTCTATGAATCTTAAACATAGTTATAATTTGTTATGATATCGCAGGTTTTTGCCCACCCCAGTTAATAGAAGAAGAAATCAAATTAATAGAGAGGTTCGATCCCTTCTTAGAGGCATGATTGAAAAAAGAGAGAAGGCAATCAAATCAGGAGAGAAAAATATCGATGACCTGTTGGGCCTATTGATTGAGACCAATCTCAAACAATCTGAAGAGCATGGAAATTACAAGAAAGGTGGGATGACCACAGAAGATATTATTGAAGAATGTAAGCTTTTTTACTTTGCAGGACAAGAGACAACAAGTGTTTTACTTAATTGGACAATGGTACTCTTGAGTATTTATCCAAGCTGGCAGGAAAGAGCGCGTGAAGAGGTCAGGCAAGTTTTTGGTGAAAATGCACCAGACTTTGATGGTTTAAGCCGACTGAAGATTGTAAGTGATTTCTTAGTTTGTTTATTCATCTCAGAATGTTTTTGCATTCTTGGCCAGTGAAGAGAAAGTAGGTTATTTGTGCTATCAATATTTGCGTTAAATTTTTGGTTTTGGTATGTAGAAATTTATTAAAGTTTAGCTTTTGAAATTGCTTCTCTCAAACTTAACTGTCATACGGAAGAAACCAAATCATAACATTGAAGAGTGCGTCAGGTGTTTATATGCTCGTTGATGGATGGATTAATCATATTAATAAACATAATAACAACATTTGACCCACAACTTTACACACAAATAAAGAAATATTTTTCATGTTTATCTAGTATTAAATGATTAATAGAATTGCAATCTGTTCAATCTTAATTATTACGAAGGAGTGACAAATAGAACGCATGTAAAGTTTATATTACAAATGAGCTTATTATGCTCAGAAGACCTACAAAACGCCCTTTAATTATAAAAAAGTATCAATGATACAGCGATTTAATTATAAAAAAGTATCAATGATACACCGATTAAACGCAAACCAATTTGATAAACTAGTTGATTATTTAGTGCTTGTTTCTGTTAGTAAGAAGTTAACATCAAATTGCAGATCGTAACACATCATTCCACTTGTTTCTGATTTTTACTCTCATATCCTCGTGTTATTCTAAGTAACGCTGAATCATGGTAATATATCATTCATTAAACCTTTTTTTTTCTTTCTCATTACCAATCAGCTAAGAAACTCAAATTCACCTCATTAAGAAATCTCATTAATTGGAAAATAAAGCAAGCGATGCTCAACAAATATCAAGCTCAGCCAAGTACTAATGTAACTCAAACTCTAATTAGAACTGGCTAGTTAGCATCAAATACATCTTCAAATATGCTAGATTGTGTAATTTGGAGTACAGAATAAGAAACTTTGTAATACGCTTATGCTTTTGCTGCTAACTTCCAAATTGCTGCAGGTGACCATGATTTTGCATGAGGTTCTAAGGCTATACCCACCTATAATTCTCCTTGGCCGAATGACCTACAAGACTATGGAGCTAGGAGGTATCACTTACCCGAAAGGTGTTATACTCTCCCTTCCTGTAATCTTCATTCACCATGATCCTGAAATATGGGGGGAAGATGCCCATGAATTCAACCCAGAGAGATTTGCAGATGGCATATGGAAGGCAACAAAGAACAATCAGATGGCCTTCTTCCCATTTGGTTGGGGCCCTCGCATTTGCGTTGGTCAGAACTTTGCAATGTCTGAAGCCAAGATGTGCTTGAGCTTGATTCTTCAGCGTTTCGAGTTCGAGCTCTCACCATCGTATATCCATGCTCCATACACTGTCATAACACTTCAGCCTCAGCATGGCACTCAAGTCGTGTTACGTAGAATAGAATGAATTACAATTATACTACATGCCTCAGCAGTATTAATACTTAAATAGTTTGATAAATCGCATATATTTGCAGTTAGAATAGTCATTTTGGGATCAACTTTTTCTCTTGTTTTACTTTGCAACTTTTCAAGAGGGGAGTGGCAATAATGTAATTATATGCGAGCTGTGTGCAATTAAAAAAATAAAACCACAATTTTTGTTTATGCTAAAGGTCGGTATGTCATTTTGCATGTATCAATCAATATTGAAAAACAGACGTTGAGGCAAAAAAAGGTGTTGGGAAATAATTGTGTTGCTCAAGATGAACCATAACTAGATTCAATTCTGGTTGATTGTAAAGCCTCTAAAGAGTGGTACGATGTGGATTCATATATTGTTGGCTGCATTTGAATTTTATTTATAAAGAGAATTATACATGACCAATGAACAAGGCAAATTAGTTAAACACTTCTTGTACATCTTAGGTCAATTAAGAAACCTAAGACTTACTGTTTTCAAAGAGGTAGCTAGAAGAGAAGCCACACATTTGATTTTATGGAAAATCATTTCCTTTTTATTGCTTTTAGGTTGCTAAGTATTAGGATAAAAGATTTAATGTGTTGAGAGCATAAAAAAGCTCACAAGCAAATCCAAAGTTAAGAAACCAAGGTAAGAGCATTCCATTCTAGTGCCCAATCATTTAAATAATAAAATAAAATTATGTATACAAGTGAATGGAATCATATAATGCAAATATGCCTTGCAATACATTCAAGAAAATTAAAACATGATTAATTGGGCACTATCAGAAATCAACATAACATTTCATCTGGTGATTAAAGAGAGAATGGTAATCTAAGGACCCTATAAAATATTAACATAACATTTATTCATATAGTAGTAAGATTTTAAGATATCATAAATGAATAAGGCCTTGGCTCATGTGGAAAAGTTAATATGATATGAACACAACTTATGGCCCGCTAATAGTAATGATTGAGTCTAGTGAAAATCACAACTTCACCCAAGAAAGAACAATCTAGGCAATTCTCTCAAGGTGCAAATAATTCAAATCACATAGGTGTTCAAGGTGGTTGTCAACCTAAGGTCGAACAACCCTCTGTCATGCACTACAAAAACCACTCTCATTTTTTAGGTGGAATAGAGTGCCCAAGTTATTGATCCTATGTTGGGCTATATATTAACAATATATCATGCATAATATGTGCCTCCATTGATCAATCATGGGTTAAGGAATAAGAAAAGTTTACTTCAATTAAATTTTTGGTGGTCTTGCTATACTAACCAAGGCCAAAAGGGCTCATTATGTTTGGGAATTGGGCAATGTGGAATAAAGTTGTTGGGTAGAAGTTTATCGGTCATTAAGAAGTAAATCAAATTTACGCAACAATCCTTGATGGGTAATATTCGACTATGAAACAGAACCCTTGACTTACTTCTTTGCAAGAACTCACAAAAGTAGAACTTACTGGTAATAGAAAAATTTATATATAAAGTTGTTGGGACAGAAGTCATTGGCCTATGGATGAAAAGGGAGTAAATTGACACCGTGGGAAACTTTAAGATGCCACCTTATAAAAGATGATGAGATGTCCACTTGCATTTTAAGAAGGTCACCTTTTAAAGTCAAAAACTTTTCCTTGCTTAGAATATCAATCATAAATGATGCTATTCATATATGAAGTTATTTTAGCTAACAACCTGTCGACAAGGAATCTAAAAGCAGTGACAAAGAGACTGTGAGAGACCGCTTGAAGTCATTGAACACTTAAAGTCGAGAAGGGTGTAACTATCTTTTTTAACGTTGAAGCTTGACAAAGCGATTGTGAGAAACCGCTTGAAGTCATTGAACACTTAAGAGTCGAGAAGGGTGTAACTATCTTTTTTAACGTTGAAGCTTTATTTATTTGGCAAATCACATGGTATACTTAGTTTATGGAAATGATTATATCATTTATAAATCTTGTCAAGTAATAAGAATATACATTTTTCATATATTCATTTTATTTTTTACATAATGATTAACTCATCTCTTACATGATTTAGGATGTATTTATGCATGGTATGTTTTTTAGGCCAATAGTAGAGGACATATCACAAGTAGGAGACCCATAGAGAACATAAATTCTTTGCGATAGAAAGAATAAATCAAATTTATGTTAGTGGCCCAAGGACATGATGATTGTTTGGCATTGTATGTCAAAGCATGCAAATTCTAGGCTATTTAGCAACGGAAAATAGACTTCACCCTTCACTTATGACTTAAAATTCTAATATTTATTTTAGAAAACTACAAGATCAATGTAGGATGACATCTTCCAAGTGTCGACCTCATTTCTTAATGAGGTTGACTCTATCCTATTAGAGCTTAGACTTAACACATAAGTTTCTTACCTTAGTGTAAAGTCCTTCTCTATGGGACCCTCTTAGGTGGATTCATAAGGATTTAACTTTGCCAACCTTAGAATATTTAGAATTGGATGTTTCTCATCATAGGACCCTTAGCCTAGATTAACCTTAGTTTGGCCATAGAAGGTGCCTATGAATATTTAGGAAATACTTTTAGACCCCTTTTAAACTTACTAGGATAATTTTAACACTTCACGACCTCATTTGTAAAAGGTTGGAGTCAATCCAAAACTCAATATCCAAATGGATCCTATGGTGGACCTCGTAAGATTGATAAAATTACATATTGCCCAATCAACCTTAGATTAACCCATAAACCTCTTAGAGATCTTAGAACATTGCTTTGTAACCTTAAGTAGGCATTAGACACCACCAAGTCAAACAAATGTTAACTTTAGAGCAAACTTTAAAATACCTAAAATTACCTAAATGTCTTAATCCTTAGGTTCAACCTATGGTAACCTTTGGCCCTAAGACTCATCCAAGAAACTTTAAGACCTATTCATGATTTCATCACATAAGTTAAGGAGTTTTGGCCCTTTGACCCTTGGTGAAAGGGGGTTTGACAAAGACTAATCCTTAACCTAAAACCAATCCTAAAAATCCAAATATTGTAATTTGGCTTGAGACTTAAGTCTAAATACTCTAAACCCATGTTAGCAATGTTTTGACTCGGGTTAACCCATGGTCACATCCCTTATCCCTTTGAACATGGTTAACCCAAATTTGACCTAAACCCTAAGACCAACCTAAATCCAATATAAATGACCAAACCTAATTATGTTTGTTTAACATTTATTCCAAATTATTATAATTCATATTTGTAGCATTTGGGTTATTGTTGGATCCATGGTCAAGCCTTTTGGCCATGTTCATCCCATAGTTGACCTAAAATCCTTAAAACCATGGATTTGAACTTAGTAATTTAAACTTAATACTAAAATTTTAGCTATTATTTTAAATGACTAAATAATTTTAGAATATTTCGAATCAAGTTTTACCAATGGTCAAATATATTTTTTCCATAGGTGCCAAAATTATCAAAATACCCTTATGATGTATGTTAAGGCATAACAAAACCCTCAAGCCTTTGCTTTGTATTCAAATGACTCTAATTCATTTTACATACATTTGTGATCATACCTTAACCATGGTCAAACCAAGTTGACCATGGTTGACCCAAGTTACAAAAAATACCCCATAAGATTTCCATTATGGGTTCCTTAGGTAAAAAAACTCAAACCCATGCTTTGGAATTAAATTCAAGAATCCTAACTCACATTAGGATCATTTGAAATCATGTATAGCTCATGGTCAAGCCTAGTTGAACAATGCTAACCCAAGTTACCAAAACGCCCCATAAGATTTCCATCAGGGTTCCCATGCTTTGGCATTAAATCCAAAAGATCCTAACTCACCTTAGGATCATTTGGAATCATATCTAACTCATGATCAACCATTCAACCCTAGTTGAACATTGTTGAACTGCTGTACTGAAAAAAAGAAGAAATAAAAAATGCCATACTTGCTCTGCCAAAACCCACGTCGCTCCCCACGTCGCAGCCAGTTCGCACGTCGCTCGCACGACTGACGTCGTTTCCTCACATGACATCGAGTCGTTAAAAGGCCGTAAGAATGAAGACCACGACCCTTTTTCCTGGGCTCTCTCGCTGCTCTCTCCATGTGATTCCTCTCTCCCTTTCTGTCTCCTTCCTGGCTGCTCGACTTGGCTTACTCGACGACTTTCTCTTCTAGCCAGATCAGATGTCAGGACACTTTGGTCGGAAGCCACAATGTGAGCTTGCTTGCTGTGGAGGATCAAAAATTATGACATTTTGATCGAACGAAACCCAAGGAGCTCACCTCCTCTTCGTCTCCTTCAGAGGCGATCGACTTCGCTCCTTCGAAGATATTCCCTTCTCTGTCGGATCGGGACTTCCAACATTTCAATCGGAAGCAATGTTGGGAGCTCGTAGCTTTGAAGTAAGTCTCTCCCTTGCCGCCTCTTCTTCCTAGCCTGATCGAACCTCTTTGTTGGTGGCGAATATCCAAGGCCTATTCGGCCTTTATCTCGCCAAACCCTTCAATGCTGACCCAAACCCCATCTCAACGGAGAGTTCTACCCGATCTCCGTCTTCCTCAAGCCGCAAACCAAAACCCTATTAGGTATATTTATTATTATTATTATTATTAAATATAATAGTAATGATAATAATAATAATAATAATAATAATAATAATAATAATAATGATTATTATTATTATTATTATTATTATTATTATTATTATTATTATTATTATTATTATTATTATTATATGGTTATAATAATAAAATACTACTCCCCTCCTGCCTCGGTTTCCATGCCCTCCACCGCTGGTCTGCTTGTCCCGAAGGTATAATCTAAACCCAGTTTTCTATCCTTGACGATCGCGACGATTTGGCAAACTCACTACGTGCTCACGTAGTGTTGTTGGGAGGGAAACTGGTCCGGCACTCGCGACGAGATCCCTGGAGTGCTCACGTGGCGCGAGGGGGATAAAATAATAAATAAACAATAACAATAAAAAAAACACCATTAAAGTTCACGTAGCGGGCAGGGATAATTAAAAAAAAGCGATCGCGGTGTCATTTTGTTACCTATATGAAGTGCTCACGTAGCATCGAGGGGAAGGTTGCATTTTAGTTTTTCCCCTAAATGGGGGAGACGCCGGGAGGCTGCCAAAATTTTCACTAAAATATCGGACTTGGACAGAAATTTGGACAAATTAAACTTTTACTCAAACTTAGACAAGAACTTAAATTTGTAAGGACAACAGGGGACTTGTGCAAATGAACTTGTTTTGAACACCAATTTGAACATCAAATGAGCAAGACTTGGACTCAAATGATATTGCACTTAACTTGAATAAATAATTTAATCAAATAAATAATCAAAATAATGATTAATTTATCTCAATTGGAATTAAAAAAAATATTGAGAACTATAACATTAAGATCATCTTACATATTGTAAATCATTATTGAAGATAAAGAAATTGCAAATGGGTCCATTTACAAGAAAGCAAGGACTCATAATGCATTGATTCATCTACAAACAAACCATGTTGGAGGACCCTCATGAATATAGTCTATCCACAAGCGAAGGTTAATTGAAAAGTGCAATGACATGATTGCAATCAAAGCATAAATTTTCAATGAAATATCAATGGATCATCGCATTAACTAGAATGCAAATATTATCAAACAAGCTTGTTATACAAGATTTGAATCGTCTTCATGTGACAACGAAAGATTTATGAAGTTGCGAACACAACGAGCTCACAAGCAACACATAATTAGAGAATAAATGTGGTCTTATCATAGATAGATCATGAAGTGACTTATCAATGACTTGATTTGTCAAGATTATCTATGAATGCCGAAAGTCAAAATTCAAGAACCTATTGAAGTTGATTGCATGCAAAGATCAATGATACAAGTCCACCATGCTGACCACAAGCAAATATAGGAGTTTTTACTCATATAGTAGTCCACTTATGGGTGATGACGATTAATGTGCAGTAGATGCTAAATCATCCATACAATTGATAGCCACTCAGTTGTAGTCAAATACATTAGCCTTCTACAAGCAATAATTAAAGATATGCAATACATACAATCTTTCTACGAATACGGATGTATGTATAACATGCCATTTATGGGTATATGCAGAGAAACTTTAGTAAATGCAGTATCCTGAAGTCAATTTTGATCTGTGAAGGAATACATCTTTCTGCCTACTTATGGTAGTTTTGGATGTACTATATGAGCCAAATACCACAATAAAGTGCATAAAGAATATGACATATACAAGCTCACACGAGCTTCTGCTGAAGCCTCGCTACGAATATTACATACAATCTACGAACAAATGCCAAAAGACCACATCAAAAGCAAGCTTCTACAAGTAATTGTAGGAAATCCACCATACACTTAGCATGCATGCCATCTACAAGAAGAATGCAAGGGAACTATAGTAGATAGCAAAAACCTACTAATCAAAGCAGGAAATTCGTTAGTGCACTTTAATCAATATGCATAAAGCAATAAATAGTGCACGATAGTCTACCTGTATACAACGGGCAGATAACCAGTACAACACCACGCCACTGGATCTGCAACATCTATGCAAGCAGACAGAAGGCGTCTCTAAATATTTCAATAATACCCCCACACGAGCATTATAGTTTGTATACACATAGGTACACAAAGGGGTAAATGTAATCATAAAACCCGCATGGGCCCTGACGAGTGTGTTATTGGTACACACGTGACATCTAAGGATGTTGCGCGAGTTATTAAATTTGAATATGATCCTCCTAAGCAAATAAATAGTAGTCGACAAGGTTTAATCAATAATTATAAAATTCCCCCCAAACACCCGCATGGGCACCGACGAGCGTGTTATTGGTACACACCTGACGTTTAGGGATATTGCGCAGGTTATTAAATTTGAATCTAATCCTCATAAGCAAGTAAATAGGAGTCGACAAGGTTCAGTCAATAATTATAAAATGCCCCCCAAACACCCGCATGGGCCCCGACGAGCATGTTATAAGTACACACGTGACATCTAGGGATGTTGCGCAAGTCGATAAATGAATTCAAGTTCGAACCTGATTCTTCTATGCGGGTCAATAGGGGTAGACATGATTCGAACCATCAAACAAATATACGATTATGGTGACCAATATATTTGTTCTAATACATTCATATTTGGTCATCAAGGCCTATAATAATGAGAATTCACTAATAAATGCACAAAACATACGAAACTCGATCCCCTATCAGCTTGCTAATATGGTCGACAAGGTTTAGTCAATGAATGACCCCACACCCCAATGATGGCCGTGTTGAATGCTGATCTCAACCAGAGGTGTTCATAAATAATTTCCAACGCCATCGAAACGTCCAAAAGTCCAAAAATTCCAAAGATCATTCAAAAACCCAAGAATCCCAAAATCCAAAAATATTTAAAATTGAAATGAATCCATCAATAACTTAAAGCAAAATCCATCTACCCTTCGCAATAATTTTCCGGGGTGGACAAATTAAAATTTACTTCAGCTCACAAAGAGCTAATGCCTAGTCAAAAATATAACTAGGATCCATTCTCAAACATTTTCCTACTAGTAAGGATGTGGTACGTGTACTATAACCGGCAGTTTTACCGCCAAATAACACCTTAGGATAAGCGAGTGTGATCAGGGGCCCTCTGAACCGAGTGGTTTTGCCGCCAAATGGCACCACGAAATATTGGTTATGGCCAGAGCCGATACGCTCCTTATTGGCATCAAATCCTTGAGATATGAATTAATATGATATATTCGATAGGGCACGAAGCCCTTTGTTAGCTAAGGTGGATTCAAATTTGTCCCCTTAGACAAATATTCACCTTATGTCTATAAGGTACCCTTGGACGAAACAACCCATGGCTTCCGATAAGGATCCTTCTATCGGGTTGGGTTGACTACCTCCTCTGATAGTAGACCAGGGATCACGATGGCCCGGGATGACAGAACCATGGGATCTTGATCAGGTCTATCATCTATTCCCCAACCATCCTCTTTAATGCAAGATGGTTAAATTTCTATTTTAAATATTAAAATCTTCAAATTCCCAACTATTTCCAATCTTCTAACCTTCAAATTTTCAAACTTCCAAATCTCAAACCCATGCTACTACTATATGTCAGATAACACGTATTCTATACGTATCTAATTAACGACTAGCCTTAATCAAAAGTTCTCTCTCGTGATCGGGAGGGGTAATTAACTATAGGGGCTTGTGCCTATAGGAAACCAGAACTCATATCATTAAGTCCTCACAAAATGAGGGCGAAATCTATGGGTAGTGTCTTATCTAAAAACTCATTTGTCTTCCAAAATTTACCCCGATACTTATTCCATTAAAACTCCCTTTGCCAAAATAAAAAAACAAAATAATCAGCGCAGCAGGGAGGCCGGGGTCAAATTTTTGGAGTCCATAGATTTCTGGCGACTCCGCTGAGGATTGGTTTCTCTTTCCATCTTTGGATAGTCGTCTAAATGCTATAATAGAAGTAAAAAATAATGATGATATTGAGCTCTGTATGGTGAACATCAGGATGTGACATTTGATCCTCATGTTCAAAGATCCATCACTGAAATGTTCCGATAGAGATAAAAGGTACAATCTTTTATGATGGTAGGGAAAATAAAGAATAAAGATGTGTACGATGAATATCAGGATATGACATTTGGTCCTTATGTTCAAAGATCTATCTCTGAAAGGTCCCGATAGAGGTAAAAGTAAATTGAGCTTTATACGGTGAGCATCAGGGTGTGACACTTGAAAGTATATCCAAGAATTCACCACCGAAAGATCCCAGCATAAGGGAAAATAAATATGGAGACCAACATCTCTAAAAAGTATGTTCAAAGAATGGTGTGACATCTAGAGTACACCCCTAGAAATCCATCATTAAAGAAATTCATCAAAATTGGGACCCTAAGAAGAAAGATGTTTCAACCAAGGGAATATATTATAATATTTTATCCCATTTGAGAAAAATTCTGGCACAACTCAGCATATATGATGCTTTAGTGATGTCCAAAAACCTTCGAGATACTTTGATTCAAGCTCTTAAGTACCACGAAAAATATGAGGCATATTTTGCTGAGCGTAACCTAACCGAAGTCTTACAAGCTCGAAATGAGCCGATCATTACCTTTGCTGAGGATGATATGATGCTTGAAATGGCAGATCACAATCGCCCTTTGTATGTTACGGCAAAGAGTGACGGTATGATGATCAGTCAGATTTTGATCGATCCCAAATCTTTTGTGAATCTCGTGAGCTTGAAAGCATTGAGATCATTGTACCTCGATGTGGAACATGTTGGACAAGATAAGTTGATGGTATATGGCTTCAATGAAAAAAGGCAGAAAACCCTTAGATCATTTATGTTCCACCTTGTATTTGGGAAACTTCATATAGAAGCCAAATTTCATGTAGTTGATGCGGACACCTCCTTCAAAGTGTTACTACGTCACTCGTGGCTGCATGAATATGGCGTTGTCCTGTCAACGTTACACCAGTACATGAAATATCTCAGGGAAGGAGAAGAATTCAAGATATCTGGTGATATTCAACCCTTTACAATACATGAAGTAACGATATATGAAGATGCCAGGTACTTCATGCCAAAGAAGCAAAAGCTTTCGAGTTCTCTTGAGGCTAAAGCATCAAACTCAAAGGCTGCAAAGAAACCTAAACAAGAAGGTGAGAAGAAGCATACAGGGAGAAAGAAAGCAACACAGACTCTTCCTAAATCACCAACTTCTTCCAAAGAAAGGAAATACGTACTTCACCTTGGAAGTGACACAGATGAAAGTTATGCCACCCCTACAAAATCCAAAAAAGTTAGTTAGTTTGCGTCCAAATGGAGCAGGGAGGTTGAATACTCAAATGATGATTATGACTACGACTATATCTACATGAACACGGTGCAGAGTGTGTTCTCCAGAAGGATAGATAGTCTATCAATTTTAGATAGTGTGCTCGTAGTCACGAGAATTCCCCTATAACACTTCAAAGAAATCATTCTACGCGAGGTGCATAAGATTGAAGAACTCTCCACTTGTTATTTTCCACCTCTTGAGAAGGGGACTGCACCAGAGAATGTATTATATTCAGCAGGAATGCGTGAAGAAGAGAATAATGACTGGTGTTGTATGCTCCTCGATTACAAAGAATTATTTCCTACGAGGCTACCTAGGTTTAATACCAAAGGTATTCAAAGAATGCTACGAAAGCAGATCAATGTTCCTACTACCAAAAGACAACTTCGTACATGTCTGGGCCTCTAGTATGAAAGGAATCCACATCCATTATGATAGAATGATATAACTGCATACGAAGGTATCAGATTCATCAAGCAAAAGTACCTCTAGAAGGAGACTTGTCGAGCAATCACATGCGGAGAAGTCAAATTTGATAATAATGAAGATGAGATATATGAAGCCAATGCTTATGGTGATCAACCCGTAGAGGATAAATCTGCACTAGAAGAATTGGAAGATGGTGGATTGGCAGCTACTATGAACAAGCTAAGAGAAGTCAACTTGGGAACTAAGGAAGACCCTTGCCCAACCTTCATTATCTCTCTTCTATCAGAAGATCAAATGGAAGAAATAAAGGAGCTTCTCTGTGAATTCAGGGACTGCTTTACTTGGACATACACTGAGATGGCTTGCTTATCCTCTGATGTGGCAGTTCACAAGTTAGCCATCAAACTAGATGCAACACTTATCAAACAAGCTCCAAGGAGAATGAGATTGGAGATTGAAAAATAAGTGATTGTAGAAACGAAGAAACTTATAGATGTAGGCTTTATTCATGAAGAAAAGTATGCTGATTGGATTACAAATATCATCCCTGTTAAGAAGAAGAATGATCAAATTTGTATCTGCATCGACTTTAGGGATCTCAACAAAGCATGTCCAAAAGATGATTTTTCGCTCTTGGTATCAGAACTTCTAGTTGATAATACTTCCAACTATAATATGTTCTCCTTCATGGATGGATCATCAGGCTACAATCAAATCAAAATGGCATAGAAAGATGAAAAACATACATCATTTAAAACACCTATAGGCATATTCTATTACACATTCATGCCCTTCGGCCTGAAGAATGCTAGTGCCACTTATCAACGAGCGATTACTCGTATATTTGATGATTTGATTCATCAAAAGGTTGAATGCTATGTAGATGACTTGGTCATTAAGAGCATGAACCAAAAAGATCACCTTGATGACTTGAGAATCGTGTTCGAGAGGATCAGGAAGTTCGATCTGAAGATGAACCCTCTCAAGTGCGCATTTGGGATATCCTCCAGCAAATTTTTTGGGTACGTTATTCGACATCGAGGAACTGAAGTCGACCCTAATAAGATCAAGGTAATCATGGAGATTCCACCTCCAAAGAATCTTCGACAACTCCGATCCTTACAAGGACTACTAGCTTTCATTCGGTGATTCATTTCGAAATTTTAAAATTGATTAAGAAAGATGTCCGTTTCAAATGGGATGAAGAATGCCAAGAAGCATTTGACAGTATCAAAAGATATATGATGAATCTAACCATTCTCGCAGCACCAATCCCGGGAAAGCCTCTTATAGTGTACACAATAGTACTGGAAGAGTCCCTCAGAGCTTTGTTAGCCCAACATAATGAAGAAGGAAACGAGAATGCGCTTTATTACATTAGCTGAAGGTTGATAGATGCAAAAATATGATACTCTCCTATTAAGAAGCATTGTTTGGCTCTGATTTCGCAGTTCAGAAACTCCGCCATTATATGCTATCTCATAAAATTACCTTGATATTAAAGATCGATCCGCTGAAGTTCTTGATGAGAAGATCAGCGTTGATAGGTCATTTGGCAAGGTGGACAGTGATTTTACTATAATTTGATATCGCCTATGTACTACAGAAAGCAGTGAAAGGGAAGGTGTTGGCAGATTTACTTGCTGCACATCTTTATCCCTGTGGATTCACCACTCAATGATGATCTACCCGACGAGCAGATCATAAATGTTGAAGAAAAGGAGATCCTACAAGCGTGGGAAATGTATTTTGATGGAGCATCATCAATTAAGCGTGCTCGGCCTCCAAATCTTGAAAAAGCTCAAGTCAGAATCGGTCTCATCTTTGTAGCACCTGAGGAAGGTATAATGAGATTCTCTTTCAGCTTGACTGAACTTCAAACCAATAATGAAGCTGAATATGAAGCCCTAATAGTAGGATTGGAGATTGCAATCGATATTTGAATATGAAACCTCCAAATTTTTGGTGATTTTCAACTTGTTGTAAATCCAGTATTGGAAGTTTACCAAATCACAAAGTTCGAGTTGGCCTGTTATCATCGGCAAGTTCTTGAGCTTATGAAGCAAATTCCATTTTTTAAACTAACTCAAGTTCCCCGAGGGCGAAATAGAAAAGCTGATTCCCTTGCCAAATTGGCTAAAGAAATGGCGAATATGGATGACAAATGGCCTATAATAATTATGGTGCACCATCGAAGGATCTTAGAGTCAGTATTATTACAATTCCCGTAGGCAGAGGGAATACCAAGTTCAAGCCAATAGGATCCAACTCTGGTTGATCCTCAACCTTCCCAACCAGTTGATCTTGAAGATTAGTCTGAAGAACAGCAAGTTCCTAAGAAAAGATGTAAAGCCAGTCAAGCCTCAAAATCATGGTGACATTATTTAGATGTCGAAGAAGAAGATGACTGGATGAAAGTTTTTATTGACTACTTCAAAGAAAGTAGACTGCCAACAGACCAATCATTGGTTGCTCAAATTAAAAAAAGAGCGCTACGATATGCATTCATTAAGAACACATTGTATCGACGTGCTTTCGATCAAATGTGGCTAAGGTGCCTAGGGACTCGAGAAGCTGATAAAGTGGTAGCAGAAGTTTATGATGGACTTTGTAGAACGCACCAATCAGGTCCCAAAATGGCCGCTAAAATCAAGAGAATGGGTTACTATTGGCCTATAATGGTAAGGGATTGCCTCGATTATGCTAAGAGGTGTCACGAGTGTCAGATTCACGGTGATGTTATACATCAACTGCCAAATCCAATTACCCTACAATAGCATCCTGGCCATTTGAATACTGGGGTACTGATGTTATCGGGCTGATAGATCTGCCATCAGATGCAGGACACCGCTTCATTCTGGCAGCGATAGACTACTTTTCTAAGTGGGCAGAAGCAGCTCCATTTAAAGAAGTTATATCTGAGCACGTGATTAACTTCTTCACACATAATATTGTCTATAGATATGGTGTGCTACGCCGTATATCTCAGACAATGGTACTACATTTAAAAGTACGAAAATTTATAAGTTTGTTGATCGGCATAAAATTGATTGGCGATATTCATCCATATACAATCCAAGGGCAATTGGATTGGAAGAAGCCTTCAACAAGACATTGATGAAATTATTAAAGAATATTTTCACATAAAAAGAGAGTAACATACGAAGATGGAAGAAGCATTGTGGGTGTATCGTACAACCTATAAAATATCATCCAAGGCCACTCCTTACTCTCTAGTGTTTGGAGTTGAAGCAGTGTAGCCACTAGAATTTGAACTGCCATCTCTTCGGGTTGTAATCCAGAATAACCTCACTCAGGAGCAAAATGCTCAGTTAAGGATGTAGGAGCTCGATGAACTCGATGAAGTTAGGTTACAAGCTCAATAGAACTTGGAGATCTACTGAGCAAGGATGATAAAGTCCTTTGATCGAATGGTCCATCCTCGATCATTTCAAGAAGGGAAATTAGTCCTGGTGCAGAGAAGGCCAATCACCCCCCATGAAAAAATTGGTGGCAAATTTGTATCAAACTGGGAAGGACCTTTCGTCATCGAGAAGGTATTTCAAGGAGGAGCTTATCAACTTATCAATCTGAATGGTCAAAGGCCCATGCCGCCGATCAATGACCGATACCTGAAGAAATACTACGCATAAAGTTGTCAAAAGAAATGTGTTATGTTTAATACGCAATGTTTTCATACATGATTTTTAGCATATGCATTCTGTATTTTGAAATTCTTCTGTGTTACGAGAATATATTTCAAAATCCCTTGTTAGACTGGAGGTATTTTAAATATTTATTCAGGTTAACATCACGTTGCGTGCCAAGATCCCCAAATAAATATTTAAAATTTTAAGATTTCCAAATCTATTTTGCCTTAAAGTGTCCCTACGAGACAGGGGGCATTTTAAATATTTTTTCGGGTCGACATTGCGTTGAATGCGAGATCCCCGAATAAATATTTAAAATTATCAATTCAAATATTCTTTTGTGCTAAAGAATATAAATGCATCTTTTTTCAAAGTATATGCAGGTGATCTTCCAAAAGTTAGAGACATCACCTTCTCCAATGTACCAAGACTCAAAAATCATAAAAGAGACTTTTGTAACTAGTCACTCCAACAAATCGAGCTAGAAGAAGCTTGAAGTCTTTCAACAGCCTGAAGCTTAAGGTTCGAATGGGTGTAAAAGGTCGGATCCAATAAGCCAAAATATGGATGGATCGCTGGCAGCCCCATATACTTAACAAGCTATAAGAAAGGTCGTAGTAGCGGAACCCCCACTTCGTCAACCCGTTAGTAGGGACTGTAGGAAGAATGAAGGCTAATTCGACTCGACTAGTTCAAGTGATTGTAGTCTACTAAACTCTTCTAATTGACCGGAGATTCAAAGTTCTAGTGGAAGGAGGAGTCTCGAACAACTACCAAATGTGCGTAGGCTCCAAAATCTACAACCATAGAGGATGACTCAATATCTGCCAACTTCAGTAAAATCAGCATTGGTAAGTACAATTTTCATAGTTCAAGTCTGAAGCCTAAATGGGTGTAAGAGGTCGAATCCAACAAGCCCAAATATGGTCGGATCGCTGGCAGCTCCATCTACTCAATAAGTCATAAGAAATGTCGTAGTAGAGGAACTCCCATCTCAGCAACCAGGGGATGAAGAGCTGTTAAATCCCAACTCTTCTAATCTGATAGACTCAAGTGAATCAGATAAAAAGTCTCCTCAAGTGATTAAGGATCAAGATACTACTCGAGTTCGGTATTATCAACTAAATTCAGAACCTGCAAATCCTTTAATAAATCCACAAAACACAAAGAAAAGATCGAAGGAATTCTTCTTCAATAAGTCCGCCAAAACACAAAGCAAAGGAACGAAAAAAATATCCTAAAGTTCACACAAAGCCTTAGGCTGAACTAAAAGGATTAGTCATCAACAAGTCTGTTATCAAAAAAGCTCTAGACTGATGACTTCTTGCCACCAACCTAGTACAAACCTAAAGGGTTTAGGTCACCGGCATCTATCCCTTCATCAAGCCCGCCAAAGCTAGAAGCAAAGGGCAGAAGGCATACAAATCTTCTTACAAGTCACCGAAAACAAATCATATAACCCTTCACCAAGCCAACACTGTGGAATGAGCACCCTAGATGACATCTACAAATGTCCCTAAAGACTGGCATTTAAAATATTTATTTGGGTCGACATCATGCCGTATGCCGAGATCCCCAAATAAATACTTAAAATTTTCATTAAAATATAACCAGATGATGGAGAAGTCTTGAGCATATATAAAAGGGCCATAGACTAAAGTGATCGTGATGATTAAAGAGAGCAACTGTTGGTGATGTTATCCACTAGTGTCAATCTACAAGGAAAATACATCAACTATTTATGGATACATTTAAAAGAGCCGTGAAAAAGAAGAAAGTATTATGACATCCAAGTAAATTTTTGGAGATCCACTAAATAGGAGTCCTAGTGTGACATCCAAATAAATTTTGGAGATCCACTAAATGAAAGCCCTAGTGTGACATCTAGAATAAGTATCTAGAGATCCACAGGATCAATTAGCATACAACAAACATGGTCCGCTCCAGACGCGTACCACATTTATTGCGGGGCATTTATTGACATGCTGTACCGAAAAAAAAGAAGAAATAAAAAATCAATGCCACACCTGCTCTGTCGAAACCCACGTCCCAGCTAGTTCGCACGTCGCTAGCAAAACTGACGTCGTTTCCTCACACGACATCGCGTCATTAAAAGGCTGTAAGAACGATGACCATGACCCTTTTTCCTTGGCTCTCTCGCTGCTCTCTCCATGCGATTCCTCTCTCCCTCTCCATCTCCTTTCTAGCAGCTCGACTTGGCTCCCTCGATGACTTTCTCTTCTGGTTGGATCGGAAGTCAGGACACTTTAGTCGGAAGCCACAACGTGAGCTCGCTTGTTGTGGAGAATCGAAAATCACGACATTTTGATTGGACGAAACCCAAGGAGCTCGCCTCCTCTTCGTCTCCTTCTGAGCCGATCGACTTTGCTCCTTTAAAGATATTCCCTTCTCTGTCAGATCGGGAGCTCTAGCATTTCGATCGGAAGCAACGTTGGGAGCTCGCGGTTGTGAAGTAACTATCTCCCTTGCTGCCTCTTCTTCCTAGCCATACCGAACCTCTCTTGGTGACGAATATCCAAGGCCTATTCGGCCTTTATCTCGCCAAACCCTTCAATGCTGACCCGAACCCCATCTCAATGGAGAGTTCTACCTAATCTCCGTCTTCCTCAAGCCACAAGCCAAAACCCTACTAGGTATATCTATTATTATTATTATTATTATTAAATATAATAGTAATGATAATAATAATAATAATAATAATAATAATAATAATAATAATAATAATGGTTATAATAATAAAATACTCCTCCCCTTCTACCTCAGTTTCTGTGCCCTCCACCGCTGGTCCGCCGATCCCAAAGGTATAATCTAAACTCAAGTTTCTGTCCTCGTCGTTCGCGATGATCTGGCAAACCCCTACATGCTCACGTAGCGTTGTAGGGAGGGAAATTGGTCCGGCTCTTGCGACGAGATGGGTAATCCCCGGAGTGCTCACGTAGCGTGAGGGGGATGAAATAATAAATAAATAATAACAAAAAAAACACCATTAAACGCTCACGTAGCGGGCGGGGATAATAAAAAAAATTTGACCGCGGTGTCATTTTGACACCTACCTGAAGCACTCACGTAGCATCGAGGGGAAGGTTGCCTCTTGGTTTTTCCCCTAAACAGGAGAGACGCCGGGAAGTTGCTGAAATTTTCACTAAAATACCGGACTTGGATAGAAATTTGGACAAACTGAACTTTGACTCAAACTTGGACAAGAACTTAAACTTTCAAGGACAACAGGGGACTTGTGCAAATGAACTTATTTTGAACACCAATTTGAACATTAAATGAGCAAGACTTGGAATCAAATGATATTGCACTGAACTTGAATAAATAATTTAATCAAACGAATAATCAAAATAATGATTAATTTATCTCAATTGGAATTAAAAAATAAATAAATATTGAGAACTATAGCATCGAGATCATCTTACATATTGTAAATCATTATTGAAGATAAAGAAACTGCAAGTGGGGTCTATTTGCAAGAAAGCAAGGACTCATAATGCAATGATTCATCTACAAACAAACCATGTTGGAGGACCCTCATGAATATAGTCTATCCATAAGCGAAGGTTAATTGGAAAATGCAATGACATGATTGCATTGAAAGCATAAATTTTCAATGAAATATCAATAGATCATCACATTGAATAGAATGCAAATATTATCAAACAAGCTTGTTATACAAGATTTGAATCGTCTTCACGTGACAACGAAAGATTTATGAAGTTGCAGACACAACGAGCTCACAAGCAATGCACAATAAGAGAATAAATGTGGTCTAATCATAGATAGATCATAAAGTGACTTATCAACAACTTGATTCGTCAAGATTATCTATGAATCCCGAAAGTCAAAATTCAAAAACCTATTGAAGTTGATTACAAGTAAAGATCAATGATACAAGTCCACCATGCTGACCACAAGCAAATATAGGAGTTTTTACTCATATAGTAGTCCACTTATGGGTGATGACGATTAATGTGCAGTAGATGCTAAATCATCCATACAATTGATAGCCACTCAGTTGTAGTCAAATACATTAGCCTTCTACAAGCAATAATTAAAGATCTGCAATACATACAATCTTTCTACGAATACGGATGTATGTATAACATGCCATTTATGGGTATATGCAGAGAAACTTTAGTAAATGCAGTATCCTGAAGTCAATTTTGGTCTGTGAAGGAATACATCTTTTTGCCCACTTATGGTAGTTTTGGATGTACTATATGAGCCAAATACCACAATAAAGTGCATAAAGAATATGACATATACAAGCTCACACGAGCTTCTGCTGAAGCCTCGCTACGAATATTACATACAATCTACGAACAAATGCCAAAAGACCACATCAAAAGTAAGCTTCTACAAGTAATTGTAGGAAATCCACCATACACTTAACATGCATGCCATCTACAAGAAGAATGCAAGGGAACTATAGTAGATAGCAACACCTACTGGTCAAAGTAGGAGATTCGTTAATGCACTGTAATCAATAAGCATAAAGCAACAAATAGTGTACGATAATCTACCTGTATACAACGGCCAG
The DNA here is from genome assembly GCA_016618105.1 of Dendrobium huoshanense. Classification (NCBI taxonomy): domain Eukaryota; kingdom Viridiplantae; phylum Streptophyta; class Magnoliopsida; order Asparagales; family Orchidaceae; genus Dendrobium; species Dendrobium huoshanense. Next base: position 23,512,038 of record CM028342.1, read on the forward strand.
ATAACCAGTATAATGCAATGCCACCAGATTCGCAACATCTATGCAAGCGGACGTAAGGCATCTCTAAATATTCCAAGAATACCCCTACATGTGCACTATAGTTTGTTTACACATAGGTACACAAAGGGGAAAGTGTAATAATAAAACCCGCTTGGGCCCCAGCGAGCGTGTTATTGGTACACACGTGACATCTAGGGATGCTGCATGGGTTATTAAATTTGAATCTGATCATCCTAAGTAAGTAAATAGGAGTCGACAAGGTTCAATCAAAAATTATAAAATGCCACCCAAACACCTACATGGGCATCGGCGAGCCTTTTATTGGTATGTATGTGATGTCTAGGGATGCTGCGCTGGTTGTTAAATTTGAATCTGATTCGCCTAAGCAAGTAAATTGAAGTCGATAAGGTTCAATCAATAATTATTAAATGCCCCCTAAACATCCGCATGGGCCCGGCGAGCGTGTTATAAGTACGCACGTGATATCTAGGGATGCTGCACGGATCGATAAGTAATTTCAAGTTCGAACCCGATCCTCCTGTGCGGGTCAATAAGTGTAGACCTGATTCAAACCATCAAACAAATATACAGTTATGACGACTGATATATTTGTCCTAATACATTCATATTAGGCCTTCAAGGCCTATAATAATGAGATTTCACTAATAAAGGCACAAAACCTACGAAACTCGATCCTCTATCAGCAAGCTGATAGGGTCGACAAGGTTTAGTCAATGAATGACCCCACACCCCGATGATGGCTGTGTTGAATGCAGATCTCAACCGGAGGAGTTCATAACTAATTTACAACGCCATCCAAACATCCAAAAGTCCAAAAATTCCAAAGATCATTCAAAAACCCAAAAATCCAAAAATCCCAAAATATTTAAAATTAAAATAAAACCATCAATAACTTAAAGCAAAATCCATCCATCCACCGCAACAGTTTGCTGGGATGGACAAATTAAAATTTACTTCAGCTCACAAATAGCTAATGTCTAGTCAAAAATATCACTAGGATTCATTTTTAAATAATCTCCTACCAGTAAGGATATGGTACATGTCCTCTAATCGACAGTTTTATCGCCAAATGGCACCGCAGGATAAACGGTTGTGACCCGGGGCCCTCTAAACCGAGTGCTTTTGTCGCTAAATGGCACCACGAAATACTGGTTATGGCCACAGCCGATACACTCCTTATTGGCATCAAATATTTGAGATATGAATCAATAGGATATAATCGATTGGGCACAAAGCCCTTTGTTAGCTAAGGTGGATTCAAATTTGTCCCCTTAGATAGATATTCACCCAGGTCTACAAGGTACCCTTGGACGAAGCAACCCATGGCTGCCGACAAGGATCCTTCTATCGGGTTGGGTCAACTATGTCCTCTGACTAAGTAAACTAGGGATCACAATGGCTCGAGATTACAGAACCATATGATCTTGATCGGGTCTATCATCCATTCCCCCACCATTTGCTTTAAGTGCAAGATGATGAAATTTCTATTTTAAATATCAAAATCTTCAAATTCCCAACTATTTCCAATCTTCTAACCTTCAAATTTTCAAACTTCCAAATCTCAAACCCATGCTGCTACTATATGCCAGATAACACGTATTCTATACATATATGATTGACGACTAGCCTGATCAGGAGGGGTAATTATCTATAGGGGCTTACGCCTATAGGAAACTAGAACTCAGATCATAAAGTCCTCACAAAATTAGGGCGAAATCTCTGTGTAGTGTCTTATCTACAATCCCATCTTTCTTCCAAAATTTACCCCGGAACTTATTCCGTTAAAACTCCCTCGCTGAAAATAAAAATCAAAATCAGGCGGAGGCTGGGGCCGAATTTTTGGAGCCCACAACCATGGGGGTCTTAAATCCCAAATTACCACTATATGAACCATTATGATTTCGTTAGCTTAAAACCCAAAAAATTGGGTTTGGCTTTGAACCCAAGTGACTCTAATCCAATCTATAGACACTTGGTATCATTTCAAACCATGGACAAGCTTAGTTGATCATGTGTAACCTAATTTACCAAAATAGCCTTAAGAGCATATCCTTATTTCCCTTAATTAATATCTAATTATGTCTAATCCAAATTGAACCAAACATGGACTGAAAGTTGCTTAAGACTTAAGTTGCTGATTAAGTCAACCAAGCCCTTTTGGGATAACACAAAGGGTGAAATCATATAAACACACCCTAATTAAGAGACCCAAAATAAAAATTAGGCTAGGTTTAATGAATCTATTACCTTGGCTAGTTGTCTACACCATCTTTGAAGTCATCACCACCCTGCACTTGCTCTAATAGTAGGTGGCTACTGGTTGTTGGATGAAAATCCATGGATTTCCATTGTGTCAAGAATGGGCTTTGTCCTAACCAACTTGCCAACTATCCCCATGCATTGGAATGCTCATAGGCACTTGGTAGTACCCTAATAATTTATTCCTAATGACCTAAGATTTGAAATTAACTTTGCAGCCACTAAATTAGGTAGGAAATATCAAGGTTTTTTTTCTTGAACAGCTCTTTCCACATTGAAAATTAGTTGTGAAAACTTGTTTATTTCATTTCATAGAGCTCCCATAACTATCCGCTAACTTTACCCAGTTCAACTTTGGCCTCTAGGATTTACATAAACTGAGCCACGATAGGTCTCCATGGCTAAATCTCATTTTGCAATCCACTCCTCAATTTCAATCTCTTCAATAATCTTATTCATTGAGGTCAGACAAACTCACAACAACACTCAATTGAATTTTAAGTGCATAGATCCAAGTATCCCCAATAAAAATTTAAACAAAATATCAAATTCCACATATTGTGAAACTAATTTGCAAGATGTGGTGATCCTATTATTGGATTGCGAGCATATGAAACCTTGATCCTCCTCGAACAAAAGGTAATAAATTTATCTATGAATAAGCCTGAATAAGAATAAAATGTGTTAATGATTTTATGTCTAAAGTGGATGTCAAAGACATAATCAAAGCAATTCAACTTATTGAAATTGAATATTGTTGATTTGGTCACACTATAGCTCAGATCGACTTCTTGTGTTATAGGAAAAATGTGCAAGCCATCCAATTCAAGATTTGATAGCTTGAATTGATCCTATGTGGTGCACGAGATCCATGGATATAAACCAAAAATAATGGGCCATTGCTGCATCGACACCTTTTAATTAAGTCAATTTAAATGACTTAATAATTTTCAATAAATCATTCAAATTAAAAAAAAAGTATAGTAAATTCATTTGTAATAAAAAATTAATGATTCGACCCTCTTTGTATTAAAAAAAGCAAGAATTAAACTTTAAAAATAAAATAAATGGTGTTCGGCATAAACCTAAATACCACTTCAATTAATAAGTATATAGGAATATATGAGTAATAAGAACAATTAATCACTTCTATTTGATTTCAAATAGACAAGGTTAATTCTTTGATGCGTAATATATGTCTCTAAATCTTATCGTGGTAATGTGAAATCAACACAAACCTTCATTATTTTTCAAACACTACAGGAAAATCATCAATGATCAGCAAAATTTTTTACGGTTACAGAACCCTATTTATTGTAAGCCGTTGGAAAATAGCGATGGTTATTGCCTCCGGAAATCACCGGCGATTTTCCTATGGTTTATTCACTGGTAATTTCTAGTGATTAGACTGTTTGTATGTTCTAGCGGTAAAACCACCTGCAATACCACCAAAAATCTCTGGTAGCAATTTTATGCAAGTCGCTGCTCCGACTGCTGCCAGAACACAACGTAAATCCAGAAAAAAAAAATTGCAGGTATGTTATTCCTACACGATCTTTATCGGTGGAAAAAATATCCATGAAATCCGCCGAAATATCTAATTTTCCCTTAGAAATTTTCCATTTTCACAGGTAAAATCTGTCGGTAATGAACGATTTTCATGTAGTGAAAGTATAGAATTTTTAAGTAACACTAAACTTTTGGAAATCATAATAAATCCCTCTCTATCTTAAAATTTATAAAATTAAAACCTCGTAATCCTTTCATCTTGCAGAATATAGAAAAATTTTCTAAAGCCCTAAATCATTTATCATTATCTTTAATAAATTTTCAAAGGTATAAGTCCTAAGGATTTGAAAAAAAAAAAAAAAAATTCATCTTGAATCTTGATTACTTCAAATTTATAATGATTGATCTTAACTTCGAGATTTAGTTTCATGAGTATTTGATGCCAGTTGCCTAGAAACATCTTGAACCCTAGTTTTAGCCTAGGCTTTTAATTTTCTCTCTTTTGGGGGAAGATTAGTTTTAATTAAAAGTATTTTGTGCTCCGTTCATATATATTTATTTCACACTTTATATCCGAGCATGAATATTTGCACTAGACTTGAAAGAATTTTAACAAATTTCTATGGGGGGCTAAAGATAGTAAATCTACTATTTTGTGGTCCTCTTGGGATAGAAGCTTTGGTGTCTAGGATGAAAGCAAGTTGGGTTTTAAGAACTTAAGTGAAATGACTCTTTGTTTTTCCCGTAAAACTCTAGTTTTATTTAAGGTCTAAAAAAAGCCTTTGGTCGAAGTTTATGATTGCTAAATATTATAATGGTAAGCATCCTCTAAATTGCTTTTTCAAAAAAAGAGATTCTTTCAATATGAAAAGGATTTGCTCGATTAAATGGGATGATGATAATTTTATTCAAAGGGGTTTGGGGTGTGAGGATTTTTTTTTTGAAAGATAATTGGCTTGGATTCAATTCTATTGATAATTTACTCAATACTCATACAAATAGTGCTTGTAAAGTGGCAAATTTTATTCAAGATGGGACCTGGAATTTGAATTATTTTGCTGATATGGATTCTGATTTTTTCATTAATCTCATTTTGAAAGTGCCTTTACAACTTGATCAGATAACCCGGGGGGGGGGGGGGGGGGGGGGGGAGGAGGGGGTTTACCAGTTTTATTAATATCATGTATTAGTATGACAAGTTTTTAGGTTTACCGGTTCAGTATTTCAGCCATAAGACATTCATTCGGTCCACTCCCGAAGCAGTTTCTCTCGCACTCGCCCATTGCATGTAGGGTTTCATCACAACTCGTAGCAGTGAGTCGGCGACCGTGGTGGATGATGGCATCATGGCTGTACGGTGTGCCTTCGGCCCTTCTCCTCCCCTGCCAAGACCCGACGAATCTTACTCCTTTTGAGTCGTCTTGCTCAGATAGATTACAGCTGAGAGGTATTTTTTTTTTTAAGTTATAATGGTGGATTATATCATTTGTTCTTTAAAATAGGCTTGTTCCTTGTGAAGATCTTCCTACTTCAATGCTTTGTTTTCATGATGTTGTGAGACCTTTGATTTTATTTTGTTTGAATGTATAAATTGGTAGATATTGTGAATAGAACAATTTTTTAGGTAAGTAGTTCGTTCCCAATTTGGAGATTGAACTAGTCCTTATTATGCTATAGTTATTTACACAGTTCAGTTGGGCATTTTGATTGTAGTAGTTTTTCTTTTATTTTTCATTTTCTATGATCTTATCTTATATAACAAATAAAATGGTAGATTTAGTTTCTAGCCTATAGTTTGTGCATGTTTTATGTTTGAATTATAAATGATAATTTTATTACATTCTTTTCATTTATAAGATTGATTATGTAAGTTTTATTTATGTGTAATGTAATATCTTGTTTGTTTTCTTAATAGATATATAATCAGATTAATCTTAAGGCATCTTTGAATATGAATATTATGGGGAGATATTTCAAACCATCTTCAATTCCAAAAACATCAAATGACAATAGCAATCAGGTTGAAGATTATAACGAAAAGCATATTCAAGTGGATGTTGATTTACCCAACAATATAGAAGTGTTGAAAATCTTCCATCTGATCCAGGATTATGAATTCCCAATGTTAATTTTAATCATAATATTCTGGATGAAGTCCGGAGAATATATTTACAACGAGGGTCATTTCAACCTCGCAGTCATGATTTTCCGAAAACTAAATTCGGGATAAAAGATATACAATTTAATCCAACTTGGTTTGACAAGTACTCTGAGAGGTTAGAGTATAGCATAAGCAAAGACAAATCATACTGTCTTTATTGTTATATGTTCAGAAAATCAGGTAGAGGCAATGAAGAGGAAGAAGCATTTAATAAAAATGGATTTCTGAATTGAAAAAAAAAAACAAACAACTTTGATCTTCATGCAGGAGGACATAACAATGCGCATAATAATTCTAGACGTAGTTCTGAAGACCTACTGAAATAGTGTCAACACATTGGGTTTGTGTTCCAAAAGCAAACAGATCAAGCTACAACTGCATACCGTATCTTCCTCAATACTTCTGTTGACTGCATAAGATTTCTTTTGAAGCAAGGGCTAGCTTTTTGAAGACATGATAAGTCTTCTACATCCAAAAATTAGGGTAATTTTCTTGAACTGTTGCAATTTTTAGCTGAACATAACATAGACATAGACAATGTGGTTTTAAAGAATGCACATGAGAATTTAAAGTTAATTGCACCTGATATTCAAAAAGATATTACTAAAACATTTGCTATTACTATTACAAAGTTTATATCTGAGGAGATTGGTGATAAGTTTTACTCAGTTTTAGTTGATGAATCACGTGACACATCTGCTAAGGAGCAAATGACAATCGTAGTCCATTTTGTTAATAAAAAAGGCAAGATAGTGGAACATTTTTTGGGCATTTCTCATGTATCAGATACTACTGCAAATAGTCTGAAATTGGCGACTGAACAACTCCTACCAACATATGGTTTGAGCATATATAAAATATGGGGTCAAGGCTATGATGGAGCTAGTAATATGAGAGGGGAGTTTAATGGTCTAAAATCTTTATTTCTCAATAAAAATCAATCTACACATTACATCATTGCTTCTCACATCAGCTTCAATTAGCATTGGGGGTAGTGGCAAAAAGTCATGTTCATATTGCTTTGATGTTTATTATCATTTTGAGTGTAATGAATCTTTTTGGTGTTTCTTGTAAGCGTCACAACCAAGTTCGAGAAATACAACGTGAGATGATATTAAATGAATTACAAAGTGGAAATCTTTTATCTGGGCAAGGCTTAAATCAAGAAATAACCTTAGGCATGCTGGTGATACATGTCGAGGTTCACATTATGAATCAATTTTAAGATTAATTACAATGTTCTCTGTAGTAATTGATGTTCTAGAAATCATTTTGAAAGATGGCTTAAGCTCAGAACAAAAAAGATGAGGCAAATGCTTTATTAGAATAATTATAGACCTTTGAGTTTATCTTTTGCCTACATCTTATGAAAGATATTCTTGGTATCACTAATGAATTATCACAATATTTACAGAGAGGAGAACAAGATATTGTTAATGCTATGTCATTGGTGCGTATATGTAAAAAAAGACTGCATGATATGAGAGATAACAAGTGGACTGACTTCATCAGTAATGTAACCTCATTATGTGAGCAACAAAATATCAATGTTCCACATATAGATGACAAATGAGTTGCTCGTGGTCAGCCATGTCGTAGAGCTCAAGATATAATAAATTTATATCATTTTTGGGTTGAAATATTTTACACAGTGCTTGATATGCAGCTTCAGGAATTGAACAATCAGTTTATAGAAGTAAATACCGAACTGCTCTTGTGCATGGCTTGTTTGAATCCTAATAACGGATTTCATGCATTCAACAAAGACAAGTTGATTCGAATGACACAATTTTATCCAGCTAATTTTAGTCTTCTTTATCAAGCGGTTCTTGAAAATCAATTGGATACTTATATCATGGATATATGATCTGATGATCAGTTTACCTCATTAATAGATATTGGAATTCTTGCTCAGAAAATGATCCAAACTAAAAAGGATATAATATATCTTGTTGTTTTTAAACTACTGGAATTGGCATTGGTATTACCAGGTCCTACAGCAAGCGTTGAAAGAGCATTTTTTGCCATGAATATTATAAAACATTGGTTGCGAAATAGGATTGGCGATCAATGGATGAATGATTTATTAATTGCTTATGTTGAAAAATACATTTTGGATTCTATTGATAATGAAGTAATCATTCAACTCTTTCATAATATAAAGAGTAGATGTTATAAATTGTAAGTTGTTTACTATCTTATATTTAATATTATATGTTTTTTGATAATTATTAATAAAAAAAAATTTAAACTTCCTATACTGGTTTCAAGTCCGGATGAAAAAAGTTGAGGGAAAAGTATTAATAAAATAATTTAGGTCTCCCCTTCATAAATTTTCTAGCTCCGCCACTGAGTAGGAATGATGCTAAGCATGAGAATATTACTATGAAAGCCTCGTCCATTATCCTCAAGATTAAGGGCAAAGTGAGACAATTATATTTGGCTAAGTTGATTAATTGGATTATTTTAACAATTGCTCTCAAATTGCTGAGCAATTTGTTTTTTTTTTAGTGTTGCGACTTATAGACATTTCTATAAAAACATTTTAGTTAAATGGATTAAACCTTGTGTGGGTTGCTACAAACTTAATACTGATCATGCATTCAAAAGTAGGAAAGTTTTTTGGGGTGGTCTAATTCGTGACTTCAATGGCCACATTATTATAGCTTTTGCGGATTTCTCTGATACCAACATTGCAATTATGGTTGAAATTCAAGCTTTAAAGTATGAGTTACAATTATCCATTTCTCTTGGGATTACTAATGTCTGGATTGAAACTGATGCTATGCTTGTGATCCATTATATTTCTGATAATTCCATTGCAAATAATTTTTACTTCTAAATTATTAGAGAGATTAAACAATGGTTATCTCTTGTCAATTTTTCTATAACTCACATATATAGGGAAGGGAATGTTGTTGCTGTCTTTTTAGCAAATTTGGGTTGTAACCCGTTGGATTTTGTGGAATTTGTGAGGTCCTCTCTTTCGCCCAGACTGTTGGGTTTAGCAAGGCTTGATTGTATGTGCATACCTTATATTAGAGTTTCTTAGTTTTTTTTTTCTTTTGGATTTGTGCCCGTTTGGTTTTTTTGTGATGTCTTTGTTCTTTATGTTGGTTCCCTTTCCTTGGCTAGCTATGTTAACTCTTGGTTTGAATCCTCTCTTAATTGTTTACTTGGTGTTCTTTTGGATGAGCTCTTTTATTTGTTGGTTAAACTTATCTCCTCCTATGTGTGTGTGTGTGTAGGGGGGGGGGGGAGGTGGAGGATTATTATTTTTATGTGGATCTACTTACTGCTGCCTTTATTTTCTTTACATCTGCCTTTGGATTGGTAACTCTACAGGTTGGTTCAGATTTTTCTTATTTATGTTGTCAAGTTAGGGGGGCTGAATCATTTTGATATACTTATTTTCTTGTTTCTATTTTTATGTGGAAGAATCACAGGAGTAGATTCATTACTATTCTGTTTATGTCTTTCGATCATAATGGATGGTATGGGAATGGTGTTAAAGTCTAGTCCCCTTCCAGGGGTATGCCTTGTGCTGCTATTATTCATTCTCCATGTATTATGGTGCTACATATTTGGCTCCCGAGGTTGCATATTCTGGGGGAGCCCATTTTCTGACATAGATGGGTATATCTTGGGCTTCTATAGCTGTTAGAATTCTCTTACTTTGTTTTTACCATATATATGCATTATGTATTACTTTTTACTGCATTTATCATTCCTTCGATGTTGGTCTATTCCATTTTGATGAGGAATACAAATTGTCAAAGTATTTTTTGCTCTATAGTGCTGATAGCCTTCAAATGGCTTCCAACAGAGATTTCGACATCCTTGTTTTTTTTTATGTTGATAATTTATAATTCTGCCTATATCTTGTTATATAAGTTTTATTTTTGCAGTCTGATTCTCATGCAGACTTAAGGGATTGAGGTTTTTGTGGACAATATGGATAATTTTGTATGAAGACTGCGCTGAAAGTTTCTATTATTTTCTTCCTTTTTTGGTGAAGGATTTTGGCCACCCTAGAATGTTACTAGGCTTTTTTGTTAATTGTATAACATAAAACTATCATTTAATTGATTTTATTTTGATTTGTTTTGCAGCTCTTTCAAGCATTAGAGAGCTGAAGGTTCCCTTTAAGGACCTTGTAATATATTTTTATATTAACACATAGGCCCCATAGAGGGTCCACCACCCCACCAAAAAGAAAAAAGAAATCTTTGGACATAGTGAACTTTTATAATACCTAAAAAAATTAATTATAATCATAAAAATATATAATGATTTGCAGCAAAATTGTAACTAATAATAGAATTTGGGAAAAACCATTTCAAATCATTTTAAAATAAAAAATATCGTTACTTAAGTTTTGAAAAAATAAATTTATTTAAAGTATAATAAATTAATAAAATCAAAAATAACTCCAATGCACTAAAATGTTTTGGGAAATCATTTTGCAATTATCTATGATGAAAATTTCATGAAAATGTGAGTTTATTTGATGGGCTAGATCTTAAACCCTAATTTGTAGATCGAAACTTTGAAAATCACAACTAATTTTTGGAAGAATAATACAAACTACAAGTAATTAGAATTCTTGATAAACCTTAAAAATACAAAATAATAGGTTTGAAAAGATTTGAAAGTAGAAAATCCTTTTTATGTTAAATTTAAAGTATAATTTATTCATTAAATAAACAAATTATAATAAGTTATAAATATTTCTTAATTGTCCTAAGCTTTCACCTAAATTTCTGACTCGTGAAAACAATTTTATTGAATATTTGAATCCTTTTGATTGCTCAAAACATAAACCATGATTCCTAATACAGTCACGTAGCCTAGTTGATTAAGAATTTAAAAATTCTAATTCATAGACATTCATTTATAAACTAGAAATAAGGTCATGAGAGATGTAGCGCAACGAAAGAGGCATGGTTTTGAGGGAAAAATTATTCTGTGCGAAAGTAGAACCCGTTTTGATGCCTAAGCATGTGGCGCGGTACCGCTTGATACTGAACATCGATTCCACTCGGTACCACGGCTCGGTATGCCTAACGTGGCTCATTCAGATTTGTATCCAAATGCATTCTCAAAAGTTAAATTTAATTTTAAGATTTAATCCTTTATAACTTATGATAAATATTGCATTTTACAAATTTTTTAAACCTTAAATAATTTTATTCAAATAAATATAACTTTTATACCCTTGCATTCTATAGAAGGTCAGACTTCTGCTAACTTCATAGAAGCACAGTTGATCTCTGGTAAGTCCCCTCAGTAGATTAAGAGTTTAGAAGAGTAGAAAAGCTCTACTTGGAAGTTACATTTTAATAGTGCAACATCTTCCAAAAGAGTTATAGTACCACAAGATACTTATCTAGTGAAAGTTGATACTTGTTTGATACTTATAACTCCCTAAAAGAAACTATTATGGTATTCTTACCACTTATTAGAGCCTTGTATGAATAAAGAAAATTAGTACAAAGCTTTAATAGTTTGTTTAGGAATAAGAATTCTAATGGAAATAAAAAAATTAAGATCTTTGGAGATTCAAAACTTATCATTAATAATGTTGTCATAGCTTACAAAGTCCTGAAACCCAAATTACTTCCTTATTATAAAAACATGATGAAACACCATGAGCAAAGTCCTATTATAACTTTTTATATATAAAAGACCTTGTGGGAGAGTGTTCACGATAGATACCCTAGATAAGTTCATAAAGGAATTAGCTTTCTTCAAGAAAGAATCTATTCTTATAGAAGTACAAAAAATAAACAAGTTTTGTCTCAAATAGATTTTGAAAACGTTAAGAAATTTATCCTTGAGTGTGAGTTGGATCTTGTTAAATATGATGAAGTAGTTGATTAGATACAACCATTTATTGACTACTTGTAGGGAGACAAACCAACTCTAGAGAAATCATTAGCCACATAGATTAAGAAAAGAGCTCTCTATTAGGTTTTAGTCAATGTACTATGTTCCACTGATCATTCGATCAATGTTGTTACGTTGTCAACAAACAAGAAGTCAAAAAACTTATTGAGTTGCATGAATGGTTATATGGTGTTCATATATCATACCTAAAAATGAAGCAAAAAATAAAAAGATTACGTTACTATTAGCTGTTAAAGATTAGTGAGTGTATAAACACTACATGTTATTATCATCAATAACAAGTACATGGTTATATTTTATCAGTTGCTTAATATGTTACACCTTATGATAGCTTCCTCGTCTTTAAAGAGTTGGTGCATGGATGTTATTTGTCTAATCGACCATAGTTCCAAGGTTCATAAATTCATATTAGTTGTAACCAACTATTTCCATAAATTTGTGAAAGCTATCTCATTATGAGAGATTAAAGCTCATCTTATTCTATAATTTCTTCTGGACAATATCATGTATCAATTTAGAATTTATTGTCAAATTATATTTGACAATGGTTCCTCTTTTAGAAGTACAAAAATAAATAAAGTTTCCTAAGAACATGCTATTAAATAGAGATACTTAATAATATATTATACTTAGTTACATTGATTCCCTAAGTCCTTAAATAAAACATTGGTTTAAATCCTAACTAAAATTATGGATGAAAATTAATAGTAGTAGAATGAAAAATTGTTTGAAGCCTTGTGGGCTTATTGATCTATATATAGGATCCCAACTCAGTCCACTCTAATTTCTCTAGTATTTGATGCTCAAGCAATTGTCTCATTAGAGATATAATTTCCCTCACTATGGGTTATAATTAGCAATAAAAATAACCTTTAAATAAAATATCGAACTCTAATTTAAAGAACTGAATGGCCTAGAAGAGAAGCGTCAACATGCTCATCATGAACTTGATTTATATCAACACAAACTCATGATAAACTAGTTTGCCTAAAACTTTTATAATAGGAGAGTTTACCTTGGTTCATCAAAGGCCTATTTCAAACCATCATAGAAGGGGGAAAAGTCTATTAAAGGTGATCATATAAAATTAAATTAATTAAAAATTAAGCTCCAATTAAAATCTTAATCTCTTCATGAGTAGTCACTTTGATAACTTTTATATATCAATGAAAATCAAATTACACTCTCTTTTTCTCCTTTCCTCTAAAAAAATGTGGCATATAAAAGCTTCTAATCCCCAATATGATATTTTGTAAATTGCTTAAGGACTCTTTTAGGAAGTTGAGAAAGAACAAATTTTAAAATAAATTTACATATTCCTAAAATTTAAACAAATCAATCAAATTTCTAAATCTTCTTCTCATTCCCATGATTAGGATATTATTATCTTCTTAACATAGGTTTAGGTTTAAGCTAATGCTAATAAGATTCAACAACCCTAGTTCAAATGACTTTCCCTATTTTGACCTAATACGATCTATTCTAACTTCATTGTGCACTTATAAATAAAAAAATCTCTCCCCCACCATGGGTTGTTTGATATATTTTGTTATAGTTGATTTAGTAAATCAAGGCCATGGTCAGTAAATCTAGGCAGGGCACCAAGTCCTAAAGACCACCTTGATTAGTCATTAAAAACAATTAGGATCTAGCCTAACCTTTTTGAAACACCCATAGGTCCAAGAATATTTTTTTTGGGTTCCTTGATCTATTATTGAATTGTTGGTTCACTAGATCTAGGCCTTATTTAGTAAGTCAAGGTAGGGCTTCATGTATTTTAGACATTCTCTTAGTTTGCTTATTAAAAATCATAAAGAAATTAAAAAAATTTTAAAAAAAGTTCTTAAAAACCATAGGTCTAGTATAGCCACACTTATTATTCATTGACATACCTTTAATCTTTAAGCCAAACCAAGTCTTATGACATTTTCTATTAGACTATATATATTAGGTTAGGATTCAAGTTCTTATGACCCCTTCCTAGTATAGTCACCCCTGGGATCTAGCCTAACCATATTTAGGCATCCAAAAGTCCAACTTTCTTATGGCCTCTTTAATCTACTAATCCACAAATGAGTTAGAATATTAAGGCCATGCCTAGTAAATCTTGGTTAATAATAAGCCAATTAGGCCTCTTTTATAGTGCAACCATTGCAAATCTTTTGAGAAGAAACCCTTATAATCGATCATGACCCTTCTTAGGCGATGGATTCACCCTCCTTATGGGCTTCTTGATCTACTATGTTTTTGTTCAATTAATACATCAAAGCCTTATCTAATAAATCCCAAGGTTATCAACAACTCAAATTACCTTGGGAAAACAAATATTAGAATCTTGATTAACCTTACTTAGGCATCTATAGATCAATCTTATTTATGGCTTCATTTATTTATTTTGCCACAGTTGATTAAGTAAATTAAGGCCTTTTCTAGTAGGCCACTTTCCTAATTTCGCAATTGAAAATCTTTTTTTTTTTTTTTAGATTGATTCCTTTATATTGCACAATAGTTTATTAGCAGAATGAATTTATCTCTTATCTTTTGAATGATTTTCATTAGTTTTGTTAATTCTATTATGTTAAAATTGATTTATTAGGCTAATTTTGGAATAGTTGACTTAAGTAGAGTCCTTGGATTTCTCCAAGCCTAGGTCCTTTTTGGACATAATCTTTCCTTCGATTAGGTATCTCTATGTTCATCCTATGAACTTTAGCTCTAGAAGATTCCAATCTTCATAGGTTCTACTAAGCTTTTATTAAAATCAAAATAAATTCTCAAAATTAAATCTAATTAAGAAAAAATTAAATTAATGTAAATTTTACCAAAATTAAACATTTAAATTATATTGAAATTTAAATCACAAAAAAATTCTTTCAAGTATTTTTCATTTGCAAATATCTTTTGGATATTATTTATTACCTTTTTCAACACTAATAGGTATGGTGTACTTTTATAATTTTACCACAACTATTAGGGAAACATTTATTTACCTCATTTATATAATGAGATTGAATATATCCTCTTAGTGCTTAGAATTAGCACTTAAGTTTATTTCCTTAGTGTAGATTCCATCTCCATACGACCCTCTTTGGTGGATTCCTAAGGAATTTCAATTGGCCAACCTTAGAAAACTCAAAACCCTAGGATATTTCTCTTCATAGGAACCCTTAGGTTCGATTAATATTAGTTTGTCCCTAGAAGGTTCTCAAGACACTATAAGAGTCTCTTATTGACCCATTTAAACATACTTCAAGTATTTTAACCCTTAACAACCTCACTTGTGAAAGGTTTAAGTCATTACTAAACTCAAAACTCAAATCAATGCATAAGTGGGCCCAAGAGATTGATTGAGGTAACCTTACCCCAATCAACCTTAGATTTATGCATAAACCTCATAGGGATTTTAGGACACTCCTTAGTAATAGTAAGTAGGTAATATATCTCACAAAGTCAACCTTAGGAAAAATTCTCAAATAGCCAAAACTACCTAAATGTCCTAAATCTTAAGTTATACAATAGTTAAGCTTTTACCTAGAATTGATCCTAAAATATTTAAACCTATTCTTAAACCCATCAAAGCATCTTGGAGTCTTAGTCAACCTATTTGAACATTAGTTAACTAATCCTTAACCTTGAGCTTGACCTAAATACTCAAAATGTGGTTATTTAGCTTGGACTTAATTTTAAACATTCATAACCCATGTTAAGAATGTTTTGACCAAGGGTTAACGCATGGTTAAATCCCCTTAACCATAGTTACCTAAGCATGACCTAAATCCTAAAGTAAATAAAAATCTAATCTAAATGATGAAGCCTAACCATGTGCCATTGATTTTGAGTCCAAATGATTTTATTTCATATTAGAAGCTTTTGGGTTTATGGTTTACCCATGGTCAAGCCTTTTGACCATGCTTAACCCATGGTGACCCTAAAATCCTAAATTTTAACTTAAGCATTAAACATAACCTTATCATTGGTTTTAAATGAATCTAAATCATTTTTTAGACATTTAGAATTATATTTCACCCATTGTTAAAACTATTTTTATTATAGGTTCTAGAATTATAAAATTCTGCTAAGACCTATATTATGGAAATACCCAACATTTAGGCCTTCACCTTATGTCCAAATGATTGAAATTCATTTTAAGAACTTATTTATTATGCCTAATCCATTATTCACTCTAATTTGCCATGGTTAGTTAAATCCTCTAATTATACTTATAGGACAAATTTTATTTTCCTTAAGTTAAAACTCTAAATTTTTTATTTGAGTTTGAACCCAGGTGACTCTAATATGCTCAAGAGACAATTGGGGTCATGCCCAACTCACGGTCAAGCCTACTTGATAATGGGTAAGCTAATTTTCCAAAATAACCCTAAGGATATAACCCTTAAAATCCTTAATATCCTTAATCAATAATTAAGTATACCTAATCAAAATTCAAAGAAAGCTAGTTTGATATGTACTTATGTCCTAAGCTCTCTACTCATGCATTCTCAAAAGTTAAATCTAATTTTAAGAGTTAATCCTTTATAATAACTTATGACAAGTCTTACATTTTAGAGATGTTTTAAACATTAAATATCTTTTATTCAAATAAATATAACTTTTATACCCTTATATTTTATACAAGTTCATACTTTTGCTAACTTCTTAGAAGTGCACTTGATTTCTAGTGAATCCCTTCAATAGATTATGGGACTTAGGTAATCATCTAACTAAGAATAATAAATTATTAAGTATCTCTAATTAATAGTATGTTATCAAGAAACTTTATTTATTTTGGTACTTTTAAAAGAGGAACCATTATCAAATATAATTTGAAAACAAAATTTAAATTAATACTCAACATTGTCTAGAAGAAATTACATAATAAGATGAGCTTTAATCTCTCATAGTGAGATAACTTTGGCAAATTTATTAATAATACATCGTAGCAACTACACATCAAGAAGATGAGATGACAACTTATCGGTCTGTTGAAATTAATGAGATATAAACTATAACACATAATGTTGAAATGCAGTTAGAGGATGTGAATAATTCGACAAGCTCATCAAGTGAGAATGATGAAGAAAGTTAAGATACATTTGAGAGCAATAAAATTTTGTTTGATTATGAATAGTTCTTGTAATTTAAGTGACTAAATTTATTGTAATGAACTTATTGAATTGTAGATTTTGGAAATCAAGTTAGTAAACAAATCATGGTAAATATCTCTTATTAAATCCTGTGTGTATATTAATCATTATATATTATGTAATTCTTCATGCTTGTTATAACTAATTATTCTACATTCTATTTTTTTATTTCTACTTATGGAAATCTTCATAATTGTTACAATTTTATTTTTTATATGGTACAACGATTTTCTAATTACTTCTTTACTACAGCTGGCTCTAGGTGACGATCCTCCTTATAGATCTTTCACTTCAAAGTTTTTCTTGTAAGAAATATTTGAGCGGTGAACCAAGTAGACCTAGATAGGTTGATAAAAATGAGGGGCAGAGATTTGTTCTACCAGTGATATCGTCACCACCACTTAGGAGTTAGCAGCAGTCCCCCACTAAGCAGGGTCAGGGATAGTTAGATCCACCTGTGGTTGGAGTACCACCACCCTTTCCTTGGTACTTCCCTCCTACATCGATGAGTCCTCAATTTCTCTCTCCAGATCAGACACATTCAGCTCCATTATATCCATATTACCCCCACCAACATCACAAACTGCTCCATCCACCATCTCTTACCCTTCTTACCCCACCCCTATTATTACCCACATCCTTTACAATCAGAAAATGGTGGGCCATCTACACAAATAGAGGTTAGTACTAGGGATCCTGCAACTGCAGTATATAAGAGTGTATACATTGAGCCTCAGGGTGATATGTAAGTTTAATTTATTTTGTAAAGTTATTATAATTTGATCTATTATATGTTCTTGACAAAAATTTTAACCTGCAGCATCAATCCCTCAAGGCTACCTGCCCGCAAGATTTGGGACATCATACGGAGCAAATATGATGCTCCTTACTTATCATGGAAGAAGATCCCAAAGGAACTTAGGGATATATAGTTTAGAGAATTTTAAGTATATTTATTTGACATTACTTAAAATATTTGATTTCATTTATATTAATATTACTTATTATGCCTTATATGTTTATTATTTTAACTATATCTTATATTTGCAGAAAGAGTTTCTTGGCTAAGAGTATACACCAATGAAGTTGCATACAATGACTCAACAACATCAAGCTGACCATCAGTGGGTTGATGAGAAGGTGAAAAAAGCTCATGTGAGTATAATTTTTTAAGTAATAAAATAAAATAAATATAAATTTACTTTATGGATTTATTCTCGTAGGATGATTTTATATGAGTTTGAGAAAGTTATCAATCTACTGGTAAGGGATCATCTTTAGGATCGACCCAGTATTCTAAGTATTACACGTAGTCAGATATTGTTAGAGGAAGGCAGAGGGTGAGGGTTTATGGACTAAGTTCATATGGATATGCTTATGAGGGTAGTTTATCTACGTCAGTATTTTTTTTGATGTTAGTGGATCTAAAAAAACTGTCAGCCAGAGGGTTGCTGCCCTGACAAGAGAGATAGAGGAGATGAGAAATATTTAAAATGAGATGCAGATGGAGGTGTAATCATATCGATATGAAAATTAGAAGAAGAAAGATCAAGAGCCGACACCTGAATCACATGGCAACGAGGACATGGAGGATGATTAGTGATGTTATTTGTTTGATGAACTTTTGGGTGTATTTTGAATATCTGACTGCAAATATCATATATTATGTTGATTGTAGACCATATGCATTCTTCTTTGTTTAAAAAACTATTTTTTCTTATTATGGATTGTGCAAATATAATTTGTTGATTGTCTTTTATTATTTCATATAAAATGTTATGTTGATTTTGGACTCCATTTATATGGGTTGAGTATAGTGGCGTGTTGTCTTTAAAGTTTTTATTTTATATATGTTTTGAATTTCATGCAGGTATTATGAAATCGATGTAAATAGAGGGGGGCTGTAATTTTATTTTATTTTTTTGAAAATGCTGCAGGCTTCTAGCGGCTCACCAACATTTTTTACGACCGGTACGCCACCGATAATTACCCGGCGCTCGCCGGCATTTTGACCGCCAGAATTGAATTTCAAAATTTAAGACTTGAAAAGCAAGTCTGATTATGATTTTTTTTAATAGTTTTTATGTGTATAGGAAGAAGATGGTGATTGGGTATCAGTTACTTGATTCCTTGATTTTCAATTTCTTGGTCGTTCTTTGAGCAATTCAAAATTTAGATATTTCTGATTGAAGCTATAATTTGCTCATGAATGAGGTGTTGTTCTTTTAGAGAATTTTGCAATCTGATACTGAGTTTTAAATGGATCAAGGCTTCCTCTATTGAGAAGGAGACCAGTGAGGGGTTTTCTTTGGTTCTAATGAGTGTATAATATGTCTTTTCAACGGCTAGTAAGAACTATTGATTTGTTTAAACTATTTGTTTGATGTAGTTTCTCCCAATGAAGTTGTGGTCATCAATCGAGATTTAAATTTTTTACTATCTATGCTATTATTATACTATCTATACTATTATTATAAAAGTAGCTTGAGTTTTTTTTTTTTTTTTTTGAAATACAATTTTAGCCTTTCATTTTATTTATCAAAGATGAATACAAACCATTCATTTTATTTATGAATTTATTTTAGTTTTTTTTTTTTAATTTCAGTTATTTAATTGAATGCATGACTTTTCTTTTTATTTATATTAATTGCATTTAAGTATGACCCCAATTATTAAAATGCCAAAAAAAATTAATTGCTTTTATTTATATATTCAAATACACTTAATTAATATATTTATTTGAATTATATTTTAAATTTATATCTATCATGGAAATTAATAATATAATTCATTCATTAATAACTATTAAAATTCCATAATTTTACTAATTTATAACTTTAAAAATAAAAAATTTACAGTATAAATATTAGTTCATTATTTTATTAAATAACATTGACATTATATGCTATAATTATAAATAACAGAATAAGAAAACTCAGCTATTTAAACTAATAACTATTTTTAATTAATTATTAACAATTTAATTCGTTAATTAATATTTAAGTCTTAATAATTATTACATATTATATGGCTGCATTTAAAATAATAAAACAAAAATAATTCTATATTATCTATACTATTACTATAAAAGTAGTTTAAGTTTTTCCCGATACTAAATTTTAACCATTCAAATTTATTATATTTTATCTATTATATTCTTATAAACCTTCAATTCGGGTCGACGGGTCGGGTTCGGGTCGAACCCGAGTTGACCCGGATCTAAACGGGTCAACTCAAACCCGACCCGTTTATGCAAACATGTCGGACATTTCAACCCGGACCCGACCCGATCGAGTTGCCGGGTTGACCCGACCCGACCCAACCGGGTTGACGGGTTGACCCGACCCGACCCGCGACCTGACGGCGCGAGGGTTCGACAGCGGGCGCGGCAAGCGGGTTAAGCAGTGGGAGCACGACAACAGCGAGTTCGGCACGGTGGGCGCGACATGCGGGTTCGGCACGTCTACAGTGCGGCACGCGGGTTCTGCAGCGGGCGTGGCACGCGGGTTCAGCACGGTGGCAGCGCGGCACGCGGGTTCGGCAGGCGCGGCAGCGGGAGCGCGGGGCAGCGGGTGCGAGGCTGCAGCGCGGGGCAGGCGGGCAGCGAACAACGCGGGCTGGGGCAGCGGGCAGCGCGGGCTGGGGCAGCGGGCAGCGCGGGCTGGGGTAGCGGGCGGGAATCCAAAATTTAATTTTAAATTAAACAGTTTTTCGGGTTGACCCGGCAACCCGCCGGGTCCATCCGAACCCGACCCGTTTTTCAAACGGGTCGGATCCAACCCTGATTTTCCGGGTCGGGTCTGGGTCAGATTTTCGTGTCGTGTCAAATATTGACAACCCTAATGAGACATGTATCTTTGATTTAGAAATTTAAATCTAGATCCTTTATTTGGCTTGTTGTATCTATATTATTTTGACTTTCATTTTTAACCTTTCATTTTCATATTATCAAAATTTTATTCACGCCTATGTGTTAGGAAGTTCACATTAATCTTGTAAATAAAATCTTATTCAATTTCATTAAAAAATTCTTATTATAGAATTATTCGTAGCTTTAAATTTAAGTATGGAGCCCAATAGACGTAGAAATAGGTTGTCATTTCAAAAATAGGGAATTTAATAGATAGGAATGACATCTTATTAATTGATTATTGATTAGTCAAACTATTTAATTTATAATTCCTTAAATCCAAGTCATTAGTAAATAACCATTTGTATCCTATTCTTTTATATTTTGCCCATTCATATTCTTTTTCATAGCTTTATCATTTAATAATTTAGCAAGGTAATCTATCTTGGTGGAGCAAGGTTTTTTTATCTACGTGCACAAAATTTTTAATTTAAAAATACCTTCAAACTTTATCATTTTATCTTGATCGACATTAAGGTTTTAATTTTTTTATTTTTATTTTTAATTATAAGAAGAAAAATTTTATGATAATGAAAAAAAAAATTTATTGTCATGCTCATCTAAATTAATTTCAAAGCAAATGTATATATATATATATATATATATATATATATATATATATATATATATATATATATATATATATATATATATATATATATATATATTATCATACTAATCTATTTCAGCTAATCTTCTGTCATATATTTTCATATCTAATTTAAATGAAAATATAACTAAAAAAATTTTTAATAGCAATAAATATATAAAAAAGCCGCGTCTTATTATTATAAAAGTATATTCAAAATATATAAAAATTTATAAAAATATATTTTAAGCTACTTAATTTAAATTTAAATATTGTAATTCTCATCTAACAAAATTTTTTGACTTTAATTACATAAATCTCCTATAAACTAGAAGTTGAAGTTTTTAAAATAATAAAAAATTTGATAAAATTTTTAAATAAAAAAAAACTAGTTACGTAACGATGAAGGGAGAAAATTAGTTTCATCTCTCATGAAGAGAGAGAGAGAGCTAGGTGCTAGTGAAAAAGGTTGCCAGCTATAAAAACAAAATATCAAAGAAGAGAGAGAGAGAGAGAAAATCGTTAAAAGAGAAATGGAGAGAGAGGGTGAGAACAATGAGCATAGAGTAAAGGAATTATTTTTTTTTTTAGGTCCCCCTTAAATCCTCCCATGTCTACCTACTTCATATGTTTATTAATGCTTTTTATATAACTTATGTAAATGGAGTGTCTAATATACATCACCCGCTTTTTTTTTTATATGGAGTTATTAAATGCTTAAATTCATATATATATATATATATATATATATATATATATATATATATATATATATATATATATATATATATATATATATATATATATGCGTGTATGTGAGAGATAAGTTTATGCTCTTGTGGCTAATGTTCTATGTCAGAATTAGTTTTTTTTAATAACTAATTTAGTCTTCTAATAGATATTATATTAACTTAAAAAAGATCAATTGATTAGGACCCCTTACATTACACATTAACACATATCTTACACTACAAGAAAATAGCTCATTTCTGGCATAAATAAATTTGTCACAAATTATGACGGCTTTTCTGGCGGATTACTGATGTAACATTTTTGGCGGATTTTCTGACGGATTTCAGGATGAATTTTTTATTAGCTTCCCGATGGATTTATTTTTGACAGAATTTCCAACTAAAATTATTTTTTTGCTCATAAATGACTATAATAAATATTGACAATTAATTATTTTATTAAATTAAGTTAAATAATTTATAATTTATTATCAAATTAAATTATTTAAATTAGATATTATTAAATTTAATTAAATAAATAATAAATAATAATTCATTATTAAATGAAATAAAATTAAATATTATCAAAATAAATTAATTAAATAAATTCAATTAATAATTTAATGTTAAATTAAATAAATAAATCATTTTTAAAATAAATTTATTAAATTAAATTATATTGATTAAATAGATATTCAGTTCTAGTTTAAATAAAATTAAACAAATAAAGAAAAAAAAAAGATTTTCCTTAGTTGCACGGTGGTTAGGGTGTCCCGGGTTTTAACCCCGCCGATGGCGCTCTATTGCGCGGGTCAATAGGCCACGGGCAGGCTTGCGTGGTTGGGTCTGGCGGACAGTTTGCGGTTAGTTGTGGCGACTTGGAGTGCTCTTGGGCTAGGTGTTCTGGTGCAACCCTTGGGTTGTTGGGCTACGGGTTGGCTGGCAACGTTTTTTTTTTATTTTCTTTTTAATTTCAGACGTAAAATAGTTCACAAAAAATTGTATCGACAGAATTATTCCACTGAAAATCCGTCTGAAATATTTCTGGTGGCCTATTTTGCACCGGAACGGCTTTTTTGACGCGTGTTTTACTTTCGAAAAAAAATCCGTCGGAAACACTAATTTCCTACAGATTTTGAGCATTTTCTGAAGGATTTTTACTGCCGGTAACACGCAATATTCTTATAGTGTTACTTTTAAACTAACACAATTTTTATGAGTGTATTTGAAGAATAATATAACTTTATATGCCTATTGATTATGTATATATCATGTATAAACATACAAATATTACATGTAATATTCATAAAACATTTAATATCATTTATAGAATATGTCATCAAATAATTTTAAAATTTATAATATTATTTCTTTTTTTTTTTAATTTTATTCACGTGCATATATATATATATATATATATTTGACAAAGCAGTCAACCGGAAAAAGGTTAAGCATTCCCCAGAAAAATAGAACAAAAAAAAAAAAAGACCTAGCGTCAAAAGAGCATCTAATCCCCTACCTAACTATCCGTTTATGGCGGTTTACCTTTCCTTCGGGCATGGGTGGAAGGAGAGCTTTGTGGCGCTTCACCGAAAAAATAGAGAGACCGCGTCCCCGTTTCAAATACCTAAAAATGGAAGAAAGAATCATATTAAATAATGATCCACTTTAGGCCTTCATTAATTCATTTCAAAGAGAGAGACGTAGAGAGAGAGAGAGAGAGAGAGAGAGAGAGAGAGAGAGAGAGAGAGAGGTGGTGCAGGATATGATCATCTGAGCAATTTGGAGGCCTGTTAGTTTGTTGTTCATCTCTGTAGCGTCTTATAGAGCATTGTTCCTTCTGTCATCTTTTCTCATGTGCTCACAGTCTCCACTTCTAGAGGAATTTTGCTTCTTAGGGGTCACAAAATCCACATACACCATCAACTTCTTTGGGGCAACTTGAAATGGATCCACATGAAGCTAAGGAAATTGAGCTGCTATCATTATCTTGGAACCAAGATTATGGGTGTTTTGCTGCTGGCACAAGCCATGGCTTTCGAATTTACAACACTAAGCCGTTCAAGGAAACTTTTAGAAGGGAATTGAAAAGTGGTGGCTTTGGAATTGTGGAAATGCTCTTTAGATGCAATATTATGGCTCTTGTTGGCGGTGGTGCCAACTCGCAATATCCACCCAACAAAGTTCTATTTTGGGATGATCATCAAGGTCGTTGCATTGGTGAACTTGCCTTCAGATCTAATGTTCGTGGCGTAAGATTGAGACAAGATCGCATTGTAATTGTTCTTGAACATAAAATATATATGTATAACTTTAGCGATTTGAAACTTCTCCATCAAATAGAGACATTAGCCAATCTAAAGGGACTTTGCTGTCTTTCACACCATTCAATTACTTCTGTTTTGGCATGCCCAGGTCTACGCCAAGGACAAGTTCGAGTTGAACACTTTGGTCTAAAGATGACAAAGTTCATCAATGCCCATGATTCACATATTTCTTGTTTCAGCTTGACTTTGAATGGCTTCCTTCTTGCAACTGCAAGCGTGAAAGGGACATTGGTGAGGATTTTTAACACAATGGATGGAACACGCTTACAAGAGGTGAGAAGGGGTGCAGATAGAGCAGAAATATATAGCATTACTTTCTCACCAAATGTGCAGTGGTTGGCAATATCTAGTGACAAGGGCACTGTGCATATATTCAACCTTAGGGTTCAAGTGGTAGGAGAAGATGCACCTATCTTGCCTTCAGGTTCAGGGCCTGCTTTGAGACATCAAAACTCTGGAACTTCACTTGATGCATTGATATCTCAAAATATTGGCGCTAATCCAAGCTCTTCATTATCATTTATGAAAGGGGTTTTACCTAAATATTTCAGTTCCGAGTGGTCATTTGCTCAATTTCGCTTGGCTGAAGCTACACGATATTTTGCAGCATTTGGTTCAGAAAACACCGTAATGATTGTTGGTATGGATGGCAGTTTCTACAGGTGTAGTTTTGATCCAACGTTTGGTGGAGAAATGACGCAGCTAGAGTATGTTCGATTCCACAAAGGGAAAGTCACCAGCCAAGATCAGTCAGCCAGCTCGTGCCAACTCACGAGCTGATTTGCTAAACCAACATTTTACAACAAATTTTGAGAACGAAGTCATTTTTCTTTAAGATGCATATATTTTATACAGAGATATTGTCTCTGTTTTACCTGTAAATTAATCTCTAATTGAGGCTTCATTTGGGGCCATTTTTTTAATGTTTTTCTAAAACAGCTTTTTTAGTACAAATTTTTTTTGTTCAAATAAATTTTATACAAAAAATTGTAAAAAAGTCGTCCAAACCAAAATTTTATGGGAATGATATTGTGATTACCCTTATATAAACTCAGGGCTAATGCTCTGATAATCTTGTAATAAAAAAATGCAATTTAAATGTCAAGCCTCTTTTTTCTATGCTTCTTCTACTTGTTTTACTTGAAAGATTCTTTGGGAGAAACTTTTTAATTTTCACAGTCTAATTATTTTATGCTGATGGTTGGTAGTGATTTCAATACTATATCTAATCCTTTTGAAAAACTTGGGGGTTCTTGTCCTGCTTATCAATCGATGGATGATTTCAATAACATTTTAGATTGTAAACTTATGGACATTGGTTTTACTAGTAATTTTTTTTATCTGGAATCGTTGTAGTTTATGGCAATGTTTGGATCGTGCTCTTTTTAATTATGTGTGAATTAGTTGTTTTTATTCTACTTATGTGGAGTATCTCAGTAGAACCTTTTTTTATCATTCCCCTCTTTTTATGAGTTTTTTGATGAGGCATGATGGTCTTGTTACTAACTTTAGATTTCAAAACATGTGATTATTCGATAACTCTTTATTGAGCATTGTCTAAGATAACTTGCAGGACCATCTGGATCCTAATAATTCTACTTCTTGTATGAATATATTATAGTTCAAACTTAAAAGACTTAAGTATTGTAAAACCCTTAAAAAGCTGATTTTTTTTTAGTGCAGTTCGTCCGTACGAACTGGCTTTAGTACGGGACGAACTGAAGAAAATTGTGAAGAATCTGTCAATTTCATCTGTACGAACCTGGAAGGGTCGGGACTATCCGTCTGGACGAAATTTGTCCAGAGAGCAAGTCATCCGAAAGAATTTTAATTTCGTCTGTACGAAATTCTGCCCGAGGCAAATCATCCCGGGACGAAATTGAATCGTCCGGGACGATCAGTGTTGATAAATATCGGATTTGAGATATTTTGGATTATTTTTTAAGAGAGAGAAAAGGCAGGAGAGAGAAAGAGAAGGAAAGAGAAGAGGAAAGCTTGGTTTTGAAGCCCGCGGAGCGCTTTTCGTCCGACGACGCAATTGGAGGATTTATTTATCTCGCAGTAAGAACTCCGAATCCTATTTCTGTTTTTGAAGATTTCGAGTTTTGATAATTCTGTGCTCAGATTTGTGTTTCCGTTACCGAAAAACGCGTATAATTTTGTATTGACAAAAGGTTTACAGCACAACTTTTGATATGTTTCTGAGATGATTATTATGCACGATTTGAGTATTTTCTGTAAAGTTTCTACCGGTTATTTTGAGTTCTGTACGATTTTTATCGAATAGAACATTATCAGGATGTTGAAAAATGTTGCTTCAGTACAATGGAAGTCTTATATTATTGTTTTCCATGATCTGTGGTAATTTGGTAAATTTCTGAATTTGTGATTTCTGTGTACATTCCGTATACTGCCGTTATGCCGCCGATTTCTCGTACGATCTCTGATTTTCTGAATTGATGATTCGAATGATTGAATAAGCATACGGATGTGATTATATGATTGAATTCTTGTTATTGTTACTAAAAGACAAGTGAAGACTGGTTGAACCGTTGGTTGGAGATTGACTTGACCTGTACAGGATGGTGGGCCGACGGGCTTTCCTTTAAAAAGGGTTTGGCGATATCCTGTATTGATCATTGATATAACAATTAGGAGTCATAAGGAGATTATTATGCCGACAGGCGGCCGACGGGCACAGAGTGACGACTCTTATTGAACCAACGGATATATATTTATAGATTTCTACAACAGCACTATGGATTATCGACTCAAAAAATGCCTTAATAGCCAGTGATTGTACTTGTTCAGTAAGACTACTGTACTAAATTGCATGTGTACGGTATTGACCTATTGATCTCATTATGGATTCATGGATTTATTGATATCGACGGATTTGTATTGAAATTTATTTATTGAAAGATTTACGGATTTTCTGTACGATTTCATTGATATTCGCATTATTTCACTGAGCATTGATACTGCTACTGATATGGATATCAACATTGCATTGACTTATTGATACTATGGACATGGATACTACTGATTCATTGATACTGATTCATTGATATTGATTCATTGATACTATCGTTTCATTGATATACCGTATTGAACTGCTGCATGTGATTCATTGATTGATATGGAATAGGTTTTACTGTATTGATTTGATTTCAATGGTTCTTGCGATGTATTATTTTGATTATTTATATGATTTCATACCAATTGATGTTATTGACCAGGGATGATTGATTTGATTAATTCTATTGATACGATATTGATTTAACGGTTATTATTGAGATGATAATTTTCTTTTATTATTTTGATTGGATTCTTACAAGATGTATCGTATGTACTGGTTTATTACGCTTTATGGATTTCTTCCTACTGTTTATCGATTCTTCTACCGCTGACTATGGATTTTATCGATCGTGCATTGATTACTGATTTTTATATCTGCTGCATAAATTCACTGATCATGTGCAACTGACTGTTATGGATCCGACTGATTGACATGCATATTGCTTCCGCACCGTGCTTTGATTTCAGTTATAGGTATTAGGTGACCTGCTGGGCCTTTTTTGAAGCTCATTATATGTGGTTAACAATTTCAGGTCAGAGCAAGGGAGCAAGAATGGTGGTTGATCAAGACTGTCAGACGAATCCTTTCACTATGGATGCCTAGGGCGTCACAGATTGGTATCAGAGCAAGTATAGTGAAAGGATTTGATTGATAGTTTGGTAAAATTGATTGTTTCAATTGCATCATTTTGCATACATATTGAATGACATGTGATTGAATGCATTGAATGATAGTATGGTTTCCGACGAGTTTTGATTTCGATTCTGATTCGATTTGATTTGAGTTTTGATTGGACGGATTTGTTTGTCGATTTCTGCGTCCGCGCCCTTAAGGGAAATATCGAGGACGACATTTTTCTTAAGGTGGGTAGATTGTAAAACCCTTAAAAAGCTTATTTTTTTAGTGCAGTTAGTCCATACGAACTAGCTTTAGTACGGGACAAACTGAAGAAAATTGTGAAGAATCTGTCAATTTTTTTTGTACGAAACTGGAAGGGTCGGGACGATCCGTCTGGATGAAATTTGTCCAGATAGCAAGTCGTCCAGACGAATTTTAATTTCGTCTGTACGAAATTCTGCCCGAATCAAATCGTCCTGGGACGAAATTGGATCGTCCGGGACGATCAGTGTTGATAAATATCGGATTTGAGATATTTTGGATTATTTTTTAAGAGAGAGAAAAGGCAGGAGAGAGAAAGAGAAGGAAAGAGAAGAGGAAAGCTTGGTTTTGGAGCCCGCGGAGCGCTTTTCGTCCGACGACGCAGTTGGAGGATTTGTTTATCTCGTAGTAAGGACTCTGAATCCTATTTTTGTTTTCAAAGATTTTGAGTTTTGATAATTCTGTGCTCAGATTTGTGTTTCCATTACCGAAAAACGCGCATAATTTTGTATTGACAAAAATTTTACCGCACAACTTTTGATATGTTTCTGAGATGATTATTCTGCACGATTTGAGTATTTTCTATAAAGTTTCTACCGGTTATTTTGAGTTCTGTGCGATTTTTAATGAATAGAACATTATCAGGATGTTGAAAAATGTTGCTTCAGTACAATGGAAGTCTTATATTATTGTTTTCCATGATCTGTGGTAATTTGGTAAATTTCTGAATTTGTGATTTCTGTGTACATTTCGTATACTTCCGTTATGCCGCCGATTTCTCGTACGATCTCTGATTTTTTGAATTGATGATTCGAATGATTGAATAAGCATACGGATGTCAATATATGATTGAATTTTTATTATTGTTACTGAAAGACAAGTGAAGACTGGTTGAACCGTTGGTTGGAGATTGACTTGACCTGTATAGGATGGTGGGCCGACGGGCTTTCCTTTAAAAAGGGTTTGGCGATATCCTCTATTGATCATTGATATAACGATTGGGAGTCATAAGGAGATTATTATGCCGACGGGCGGCCGACGGGCACAGAGTGACGACTCTTATTGAACCAACAGATATATATTTATGGATTTCTACAACAGCACTATGGATCGACTCGAAAAACGCCTTAATAGACAGTAATTGTACTTGTTCAGAAAGACTACTGTACTAAATTGCATGTGTACGGTATTGACTTATTGATCTCATTATGGATTCATGGATTTATTGATATCGACGGATTTGTATTGAAATTTATTTATTGATGAATTTATGGATTTTCTGTACGATTTCATTGATATTCGCATTATTTCACTGAGCATTGATACTGCTACTGATATGGATATCAACATTGCATTGACTTATTGATACTATGGACATGGATACTACTTATTCATTGATATTGATTCATTGATATTATTTCTTCATTGATATACCGTATTGAACTGCTGCATGTGATTCATTGATTGATATGGAATATGTTTTACTGTATTTATTTGATTTCAACGGTTCTTGCGATGTATTGTTTTGATTGTTTATATGATTTCATACCAATTAATGTTATTGACCAGGGATGATTGATTTGATTAATTATATTGATACGATATTAATTTAATGGTTATTATTGAGATGATGATTTTCTTCTATTGATTTGATTGAATTCTTACAAGATGTATCGTATGTACTGATTTATTGTGCTTTATGGATTTCTTCCTGCTGTTTATCGATTCTTCTACTGCTGACTATGGATTTTATCGATCGTGCATTGACTACTGATTTTTGTATCCGCTGCATAGATTCACTGATCATGTGCAACTGACTGTTATGGATTTGACTGATTGACATGCATATTGCTTCCGCACCGTGCTTTGATTTAAGTTATAGGTATTAGGTGACCTGCTGGGCTTTTTTTGAAGCTCATTATATGTGGTTAACAATTTTAGGTCAGAGCAAGGGAGTAGGAATGGTGGTTGATCAAGACTGTTAGACGAATCCTTTCACTATGGATGCCTGGGGCGTCACAAGTATAAAATCAATTGCTAGAATAAACATGAATTTAAAAATATTTTCTATAATATCTTGTATAACTATAGGAAAATTAAGTATTACCAGCAGATTTTTTGGTAAAAAATTCTTTAATTTCTAGTGAATTTGAAAATTTTCCTACGTATATTTTTCGCCTATAAAACGCCCATTGGAAAAATTTTTCATTGAAAAGAAAACTACCAGAATATTTTTTGACAGTATTTTTCACTGAAAAATTTTTCTAGCGGATTTTCCGGCGAACCACATCCGCTAGAATAAGGCATAAAATGTCCATAATAAATATGCTGAAGTGCTTCATGAAGCTATTATTAGCCAAATATTAGAACTCCCTAGTAATAATGAGGCTGATGATTATTTACTTTGCAAGTTGTCTAAAAATGGGGTTTTTAATTTGATTGATTCTTGGAATGCTTTTAGAATAAAAAAATATTTGAAAAAAGTTTTTTTTTTTATGATTTTGCACAAATGTATTCCAACCACTATTTCTACCTTTATTTGGAGGATTTTGCATAATTATATACCTACTGAGGAGAGCTTAATCAAAAGTGGTTTTACCTTTCCCTCCAAGGCCCAATGTTGTAATCATGTGGAGAATATGCATCATGTATTTATTTCTAATCATATTGCTATCAAAACATCGATCTGTTTTGACGATATCTTTAGATTTAACTTTTTTACTGGTAATATTACAATCAATAGCATTCTTAACCTTTATTTTGTTAATTTAAGAGGTCATATTAGAAATTTGATTCCTTCCCCTTTTTTTTTTTTTTTGGGGGGGGGGGGTTAAAATAACTTGCGGTTTAACAATATCCCCATGAACCGTCATCACAACATTAGTAATGTCAAAGAAAAAAAAATTTGAAGCTTTTTTGTTTTTTTTCCCGCTAACATGTGCTCCAAAATTTTTAAAGATTTCTCCATATTGGCTCAGAATTTAGGCATTCCTTTCCAAAATAATCACCTTTACATTGACCGTAAGTTGGTTTGTTGGGTTAAGCCGCCTAATATTACCTTTAAATTTAATGTTGATGGGTCGATTAAATATTTTTTCTATGGTTGTGGTGTTATTATTAGGAATGCTCTTGGGAATATCGTCGGCTTATGTTGGCCCCTTAGCTAAGTACTCTGTCATCTTTGTTGAATTATCTGCTATCTTACATGGCCTAAAATTATGTGTTTCTATTGATATCACTAATATCTAGATTGCGGTGGATGCTACTTACAATATTTATTTCTTAAAAGACTGATGATATTATTTGTAATTCAAAATTATTTATCTCATTAGAGAAATTAAGCAGCTTATAATCTTTTAAAATTACACCATCACCCTTGTTCTTAGGGAAGGGAATACTTGTCATGATTGGCTTGCCAATCCTACTTCTCCTCTATCTGTTCCTTTCATATTCTCCATTGCACGTTTTTGCGCCTAGGTGGTTTTGGGAATAGATTGGAGTGAATTTTGGGTTGAATTCATGATGGAATACAGATGCTATGCTCTTGAGTTTAATTTATCCTTTCGTTAGTTGTGTTTCTGCTTCTCTATTTAACGATTTTATGCTATATGTGTTCTACTTTTCTATCTGCTGCCTTGGGTTAAGGCCCATCTTGAGGCATCTGGATCTATTTCTTTTGTCTGTGATTTTTGGTTTGTTGGTCTATGTGATGATTGACTATTATGAGTTCTACATTGAGATTAAGATTTCATTTGGGACGGCTTTTTTTCTGCTTCTTAAAACAACTTTCTTGTAGAAAAAAATAATTTTTGTTCTAAAAAACTGCTTACAGTCAGAAAACCGTCCCAAACAAAGCCTAAGTCTCTGCTACCTTTTCTTCTGTTAGGCTGTTAATTGATTGGAGTCACTAGCAGTTCAAGATGTGGTCTTTGCAATTTTTGAGTTTTACTTATGTCCTTATTCAATATAGGAAAATCGGTCATTCCCTGCAAATTTTTCGGCGGAATTCTGACGGAATATTTTCTGGCATATTTCTGACGGATCACGATGAAATATTTCTGACAGATTTTTAAGCAGATTTTTTGGCGAAGTTCCGACGGAATTTCTGATGGATTAAATAATTTTATGAAAAAGATATATATTTGTTATTTAATTAATTATTAATTATAAACCTTATTTTAATCAATTATTAATTTAATAAATTATTTTAACTGACTATTCAATTAATAACTTTGTTCAATTAGTTATTAATTTAATAAAATATTTTAATTATTATTTAAATATTATTTATATTATTTTATCTTAATGTATTTTTAAATAATAAAAATAGGTTATTAAATTGAAAATAATTTAATAACTTATTTTGTTTAATTATTAATTTAATAACTTAATTTAATTAATTATTTATTTAGGAACTTATTTTAATTATTTATTAATTTATATATTTTATTTTTTATTTATTTTAAAGTTTAAATTCTAAATTTGTAATATATTATTTAAATATATAAGGGTAAACTTTGTAACATATTTTTCTGAGATCGAATCCCATGAGCGTCTGGCAGTGTGGGCAGTCGGACAGCATGTGGACAGCAGCAGGCGGGTTGGCGTACAGGCTTCCATGTGTAGCGACTGGTAGGCCTCCGCAGGTTGGCGAACAAGCTTCCGCGGGCAGCGTGCGGGCCGTCGAGTTGGCGGGCGACTTTCATGTGCAGCGAGCGGGCATGCTTTTGCGGGCTGGCAAGCGGACTTCCGCGGGCAATGGATGGGGTAGCTTCAATGGACTTAATTTTTTATTGTTTTTAAGAATTTCGGAGGAAATTGTTTTGACAAAAAAATCTGCCGGAACTATTTTCTGGCGTCTTTTTTATGCTAGAAATTTTACCAATGCTCGTTTTACATGTAAGAAATGTTTTTCAAGAAATCTGGTGGAAAACTTTCAAATCTGTCGAAAATTGAACAATGTTTCGCCAAAAAATTTATCGATAATACATGATTTTCCTGTAATGATTGTTGGTTATTTTTCTAGGATTCTGCTCTCTAGTCGGTGGATTTGGCTTTGGTTGTTTGGTTGAAATCAAGGCTGTAATTTTTTCTTGGTTGGGATGGCTTTGATTTTCTATTATTTGGAGTGTGATAATGGTTGTGGGTTCAGCCTAATTAAGGTGGACCAAATAAAAGTTTGTCAACCATAGCATCGAGGTTAATCTAAGAATATATGATTATGAGTTATTCAAGCAGTCTTAGGCTTCGTTTG
This sequence comes from Dendrobium huoshanense, assembly GCA_016618105.1. Classification (NCBI taxonomy): domain Eukaryota; kingdom Viridiplantae; phylum Streptophyta; class Magnoliopsida; order Asparagales; family Orchidaceae; genus Dendrobium; species Dendrobium huoshanense. Next base: position 23,545,811 of record CM028342.1, read on the forward strand.
GGACGGCTTTTTTATTGCTTTCTAAAACAGAGTTTTAGTACAAATTTTTTTTTATTTTTGTAGTAAAACTCTATTTTAGAAAGCAGTAAAAAAGTCGTCCCAAACGAAGCCTTACTTTGTTCATTTCAAGTTGTGGCATGCGGTCCTAGTATTCTGATGCGGAGCACAATAGCCCAGGAAGGATGGCAGAACACTTTACCTGGCTAACAAACTCAGACCGTCTCCACTATCCCATTTTGCTTCTTAGTGGCATTTTACTTTTTGCTGCAACTGGCAGGGGCGGATCCATCTCCTTTTTTCAGGGTGGACAAAATTTTAATTAATTAAATAATAATAGTAATAAAATAAAAATATAATAATAATAATAATAAATTATCAGAAATTGATAAAATTTAATAATAATCATACCAATTCTCTCAAGATTTACTAAAAGCTGATTGAGTTAAATCATACTTGTAGGCAAACGACCCATAAGAGCGACACTTATTTCCTATAGATGTGAAGCTAATGATGCTATTGTTCTAAAAGAAGATGTTTCTTAGAGCAACAAATGTTTAGCCTAGGGGTGCAAGTGAGCCGAGTCGGTTCGTGAGCCGGCTAGAACTCGACTTGATAACTAGCTGACTAGTCGAGTTTATCGAGCTTCGAGATGTCCAATAATATTTTCCATAACTATTAACAGCAACTGCCCATGTCCTCCTGCTGCCATGATTCTTTCATAAATTGCAGCCATCTCTCTACACCGGACTTCTTGTGTCCAATAAATATATCATGCAATGATGCTATGCGATTATGCCAAAATAAACTCATATATCAGCATACATAATAGACCAAAGCAAAATAAATAAGGAAATAAAATCAGCATAAATAATCAAGGTTAACATGAAACCTCCGAAGAAATTAGAGAATAAATCTTTCATAAAGTTAGACTCCCTTTAATCACGAGATTGCAACAAATTCTTTGGAAAAACACATTGATCAATTGGACACTGAACTTTTTATATCATATGAAAACAACCATATTCCTTCACTGAAATCAATTGGAATGTCATCACGAAAGATAGATACAGTAAGAAAGGAGAAGTTCTTGAAGAAGATTTCTATTGATAAAAAAAGATTCAGAAGGGGAAAATTAATATATCCACCTGAAAAACATCATCCAACAGTGGAAGACCAATATCCAAAAGAGAATAGTATCATCTCCTTGGAAAGTTATATGGCATCTACAGGTAACCTAGGGTTTCTATTGGCCTAAAAAGCGGGAGGGTGGTTGGAAGTAAAAGCACTATAAGAAAAACAAATACAGAAATAAAATTTTCTTCACAATAAATCACCATTTAAGTCACATCTACAATACAAGAAGCAAGAAAAGCGAGAGAGTATACCTAATTGTCGAGAGCAAAGAGAAAAAGGGGCTGGCCGTCAGCCGCCGGTGGAGCACTGGAGCTTCTCTGTTCGGCTTGAATCGCACAAGCCGCGGGAGTTCGGCGAGACCGCGGGAGTTCTGCCTAATTATGATGGTTTTTGCCTTTGGTTCTTATTGATCCTTGTCAACCTGAGCATTGGGGTTAATCTAAGAATGATTATGAGTTATTCAAGTAATCTTACTTTGTTCATTTGCAGTTGTGGCATGCTTTACTGTGGGTTCAGCCTAATACAAAATTTATTATTAATTCTATTAAAATCATAAAAATAGAAATAAAATTGTATTGAATTTCTAATAAATCCTAATAACCAAGGAAATTAGTTATACAGATTAATTAAATATCTAAACAAACTTTATATAAGAATAAACAGTCATAATTAAACATAGATAAATCATAAAAAATTGAATATGGCTCCGAATGACTTCAAATTTGGTGAGCGTCTTGTATAGGTCTTCCTTAAACTATTCCTAAAATTTCAATAAATTTCGATGTCATTCGGCTTACATCATTTTCAATCCATTTTCTCTAAATTATAAGTAAGAATTTAGTATAAACACTTGATATCGTTGCCATAAAATTTTGTCAAAGGTTAATAAACTATATATTAAAAAACATTAATAAACTCTTAGTCAGTTAATATAATATGAATGAATGATTTAAATTTAAAATTGCTTGAATAAATGATGTATATAAAAGTTTATTGCATGCTTTGGTATAAGTTGATGGAATAAATAATAAATATAAGTTTAATGAATGTTTTGGTTTAACATAAACACCTTCTATGATTACATCTAAATGAAACCTCTAGTATAATGATAGATTATAATCCATGTAATATTTCAATAACAAATTATTTCAACATATATAAAATTCATTTTATAATAAATAACTCTTTTCTTTTCACTTCAACCTTTATTAAAAGCTTTAAGTGTTGGTTTTCCCTTTTTACATAGAGCACTAAAACATCCCTAGGAATTTAGGATATATTAGCTTATGGGTTCATTGCACATTTAATCTATAAGTTAATGTATTCTTTAAAATTTAAATCACATTCAAACCTATCGAAATTTATAATAAAATATTTAATATATTTTAACATAAACAAAAAACTCCCTTAAACCTTCAACCTAAAATCTCGAGTTTAGAAAAATAAAACAAAAAATCTTAGTAGGACCATTAAACCACATAGCTTAACACACACCATAGATTAACTTGTTAGGACAACAAACTCCAGCTTTAGGTTATGATCATTGTTTGAATGCTCTTTATATTTGTGTTGAATTCTATGATTGTGAAAATATATTTCCATTATGTTGGATGTTTGTGATGTTGATTATGTTGAGTCCAGTAATTAGGTTGCTAAGCCTAAGTAAATGTCCCACGGCTACCAAGAGGGGGGTGAATTGGTAGTTTAAAAAATTTTAAACCCTCTTTTAAAGATTAAGTTAAACCGAAATAAAATTTTCTTTTAAAGTTTGTAGAAAAATGTTTTTCAACCACAGAGTTGTTAAAACTGAAATTTAAAGTGCGGAAACGTAAAAACAATAAAGTAAATGACACTAGATTTATAGTGGTTCGGTCTATAACCAGACCTACATCCACTCCTCAGAGGAACCCTCTGAGTATTGCACTAAAACCAATAGTGACTCTCCTTTAGCACCCACAGCAAGACGGAGAAGCCTTTACAACACACTCTTTTCACCACTACCCGGTGCGGCAGAGAACCGTCGTCCTTTTACACAATCCACAGTGCTGGCAGAGAACCTTCGTCCTTTTACACTCTCCTAGTGTGGGCAGAGAACCCTACGGCTGTTCACACTCTCCAAGTGTAGGCAGAGAACCTTTCCGCTGTTCACACTCTCCAAGTGTAGGCAGAGAACCCTTCGGCTGTTCACACTCTCCAAGTGTCGGCAGAGAACCGGATCTCCTTGACTGATCTTCTCACAAGAATCTAGAAGGAAGAAGGAAAAGAGTGAAGAAATCCAATTTCACAAGTAGAGACTCTTACCTTTGTAATCCAAGTGAAGCCTTCTCGCTCCAGTGGTAGGAATCCTCCTTTGAATTCTCTCTTCAACTCTCTCCTTGGCTATTCTCTCAAGAGGCACGAAGATCAAATGACAAAAAGATTGGGTGGCAGTCTAATTTGGACTATTTATATAAAAGACAAGAAAAACCGCCCAAAAACTGCAAGTTTCCAATTCTGTACGTAGTGGATCGTCCTGTACGATCTTGGATCGTCCTGGACGATTTTACTTAAACGATCTGAAACGACCCTATTTGAATATGTGTACGAAATGACTTCGTACAGATGATCGTCCTGTATGAACTAGGTTCGTCCAGTACGAACGGTTATTACTAGGTCGGTTCTAGAAACTGCTGAAAACTGTTATAAGTCGGTTAATCATTTGGACAAAAATTTGTTCGTCTGGACGAAAATTTTCCAGAGACCCGATCGTCCTGGACGATTATTTATTTCGTCTGGACGAAAATATTTCAGAGGACCAATCGCCACGGACGATAATTTATTTTCGTATGGACGAAAATTTTCCAGAGACTCGATTGTCCTGGACGATTTTTAATTTCGTCTGTACAAAAATTTTCCAGAGGGCCAGTCGCCATGTACGATAATAAAATTCGTCTGGACGAAAATTTTCCAGAGAACCAATCGTCTGGTACGATAATTAATTTCGTCCTGGACGAATAGGACTTAGAAAATTTTTTTTCGAGCAAGTTCCTATTCGTTCCATGTGCTCTATAGAAGATAGCTGATGGATCGTCCAGTACGATAAAATATCGTCCCGTACGATCAGTATAAAATTTTATGATCTCCTTATGTGTGTGTGAAAGTTTTTTATTCACTCAATTACAATCACTCCCTTTCAAAATTTAATTCAAAGAAAAAATGCAAACTTCAAATTAACAAAATATCTCATGTTGAATTTGATTTGAAGTTATCGTAGTCTGGAGTCTGATTTTCCTGAAATATTAGTACACACAAGAGCAAATGCAAATCTTCTAAAATTGTTAGGAGATAACTACACATTTAAACAATAATGTTTGGAATCATCAAAAATACAAAAGTTGCAAAAATATAAATCATTCAAATAGCAACTATTCTAACAATCTCCCTCTTTTTGATGATGGCAAAACAATTATTGTTTGTATGGTTTCAAGTTAAACAAATCTCCTATCTCCTAAACTCCCCCTGAATTGATAAATACATTAAAATAAGGAGGCATAACGAACAATATTTTTGTTTTTTAAAAATTTTAACACAAACAACTACAAAGTCAAAAAACTTGCAAACAGAACAATCAAAACAGAAAAAACAATAATTTCTCCCCCTTTTTGACAGCAACAAAAAGTGAAGAAGAAATAGACAAGAAATGTAAGTAATTATATGAAATTCATTTTTAAAATTTAATCTAAATGGTGATTGACATAATGTATGCAATTTTAAACTAAAGATATTAGGCCAATCATAGAAATTCATAAAATTTAAGAAGTGATATAACATTGTAAGTAAGAAGAATTTATCAAAGACATGATTCAATTTAGACATTTGACTATAGAAAAACATTACATGAGAGATGTATAAAAATTCTATATTTCAAAGTTCAATAGAATATAAATGAACATAAGATCAATTTGAATTAGGAGATTGAACGAATTTGGAAAGAAGAGAATTACCACATGTGGCGCTTTGCGCATCTTTTTCAAAATTTTGGGGCACATTTTTGTGCATTTTTTCTTGGTTAGGCTTATTTTGTGCTTCTTTTTCACTTTGCAAATCTTTGCGAATTCCTTTTGATTTTTGTACATTTTGTACAATGTTCAAGAGTAATTGAGACCACTTCTTTCCAAAATCTATAATCTAAAATTTTAAATAATTCTAAGTGCATAAATATCACTTGAGCATAGAAATACAAAATAAGAAAACATCTAAATTGCAATAATAATATTAATTTTTATGTAGTCTAAATGAATAGACATGAATTTAAAAGTTCTAATTACAACAAGTTATAAATAACTTATAAATTTAGAAAGACTAAATTTTCTAACATAGATAATCTCAAATTACAATCTAATTTAAGCACTATGAAGATTAAATAATACTAATGAAATTCATAAACATTAACCACATTCCAAAAACAAATCAAATTTGAAAAAAACATAACAACTTTCATTGATATTAATGAACGTATTACATAATATCTAAAAAAACAAGAAGAAAATACTTTGAACTTAAAAAGAAAAACCAACAAAACACAAACACTTAACAATTAAACAGACACAATAAAAACATAAAAAAAATGAATACAACAACTCTACTGTTCTGGAGGAGGAGGAGGAATGCCGCCAAAAAGGTTTAAGTAGGAGGCCATCAACATTACATTGGTATTAATTTCATGTACTTCATTTCTATTATTACCAATGTCTTATTGCTGCTGCGTAAGTTGAGCATCAAATTGATCAAACCTTTGATCAATGTGAGTCTCTAATCTATCAAATCTTTCAATCAGATTCTGATAATCTGATTGAGGAGCAGAAGTTTGCTCTCCTTCTTCTTCCTCCTCTTCTAAAGCACTGGCATGTGCTTTTCCTTTTTCCTCCTTGAAAAGCAATCTGAATGATGCATCATTATAGTAAACTAGCTCTTCGTATTCTTCATCAGGATGCACTATGTTGTATTTCTTTTCCAAAATGTAAGTAATTAAGTATCCTAATGAAATGTTCTTCTTCCTCTTCTGATCTGCATGTCCTATTTTTGAAAGCCCATAGATATGGTCTATAATAAGTTGGGCTTCGTCAATAGGATAGCCTTCCATAATTAAAAAAGTTAGAGAAGAAATGAGAGGAGTAATGTTAATCCTATCACCAGCTTTAGGAATGATTGAGGATCGAAGGATATGCTGGATGATTCGGGCATTTTTGGTCATTCCGGACACTCTAGCAACATGATTGTCAATATCATTTTCTCTAATTACCCTATTGATTTGAAACCATTTGAAGGAGGTTTCTGACATTAGGGTGTGGGCTTTATATCCCTCAGTTCTTAAGTTTAAAAATGCACCAAGGTCGTGCTTGGTGATCTCAACTTTTTTCTTAAAAACATAAGAACTAATGGTGGAGTGGTCAGAATTAAAACTCATGTTCGCTAGAAAGTAGTGGTAGGTTTGCTTGTTGTAGAAGTGGACGAGATAAAGAATGAAATGAAATTGGGTTGAGGCGAAGAGGTGCATTACCCGAAATTTCAACTCAGTTTGAATTAGAATGCGAGAGGGAGTAATTTTGGCGGATGCAAAACGAGGAAAAGATTCCTCATTCGCCTTAGAAAGAAAGTTGTCTAGGGCATTCCTATTTGGTTTCTTCACCAACACCTTTTGTCTCTTGCTTGAGGAGGCCATTGTCGATTTGAAGTAGAAAGGGATTGAAAATGAAGTTTGGAAGTGTGATTGTTAAGTTAGAAAGCCTTCATATTTAAAGAAAAATGATACGTTCGTCCTGGACAAAAATATTCGTCCTGGACGAAAAATCATCGTTCGTCTGGACGAAATAATTTCGTACAGACGATTCAATTCGTCCAAAATATAACGGCTTTTCGTATTCAACACAACTTACGATGCGTCCCTTCGTACATGCTTTTTGACTTGACCGATCGTACAGACGAAAAAGTTTCGTACAGACGATCAAAAAGTAAATCGTTTTAATGTCTCTTGAAAACCGTCCCCTACAATGAACCGACACATGTTCGTCTGGACGAACGAAAACTTCGTACAGACGAAGTCCATATTAATAACTGTCTTATCCACTCAACCGCTCCATTCAATCGTCCCGACATTTGAGAGAAAAATTTTTCGTCCTGGACGATATTCCTATCGTACAGACGATCTAATTAAAAACTGCTCTAAAAAACGGTTAAAATTCACGCAAACTGTTCTTTCACATATCGTCCCGTACGAAATCATATTCGTCCCGGACGATTTCCTCCAAAAATTTCTAATTTCGATTTTTAAATTAAAAAAATCAAACAAAATATTAAAAAAAAATACATAAAACATAAAACAAAACCATAGACCAAAAAATAATTCATTCAAAAACACACAAAATTTCACAAAATCAAAAAGAAAACACAACAAATATCAATGTTGCAAAGACATTTTGTTTAAGCATTCAAATCAATAACACCAAGCCTTGCTCTTAAAGTACTGAAGGTATCAAATGCTAAAGGTTTTGTAAAAATGTCTGCAAGTTGATTTTCAGTTGAAACATGTATGAGTTCAATTTCTTCTTTGGATACATGATCCCTTATGAAATGATGCCTTATATCAATGTGTTTGGTTCTAGAATGTTGAATAGGATTTTTGGAAATGCAAATAGCACTAGTATTGCCACAATAAATTAGAATAGTGCCTATAGTTAATCCTAAATCAATCAACTGTTGTTTTAACCAAAGTACTTGTGCCACACAACTTCCTAATGCAATGTATTCTGCTTCTATAGAATATAGAGCCACTGAATTTTGTTTTCTACTAAACCATGAAACTAATGAATTTCCAATGAATTGACATTTTCCAGAAGTGCTTTTCCTATCCACTCTACAGCCTGCAAAGTCAGAATCTGAGTAACCAATAATTTCAAATGAAGAGCTAAACTTAGGATACCAAATTCCTAAGTTTTGAGTTCCTAGTAGATATCTTAAAATCTTTTTCACTGCTGTCAAATGCGATTCTTTTGGATCTGATTGAAATCTAGCACATAAGCAAACACTGAACATAATATCTGGTCGGCTAGCAGTCAAGTAAAGTAAATATCCAATTATCCCTCTAAATTTCTTTTGATCAACATATTTTCCCTTAAGGTCCTTATCCAACTGAACTGAAGAACTCATTGGTGTACTAACAGGTTTAGCATTGTCCATTTCATATTTTTTGAGGATGTCCTTAATATATTTAGTTTGACTAAGAAAAGTACATTCCTCAAGTTGCTTAATGCTAAATCCTAGAAAGTAATTTAAATCTCCCATTAGACTCATTTCAAATTCACTACTCATTGTTTTAGAAAAATCATCACAAAGATGTTTATTTGAAGATCCAAAGATGATATCATCCACATAAATTTGAACAATAAGTATATCTTTTCCAATTTTTCTTAAAAAGAGAGTTGTATCCACACTTCCTTTTTAAAAAGATCTTTCAAGTAGGAAGGTGCTCAACCTCTCATACCAAGCCCTAGGTGCCTGTTTCAATCCATATAATGCCTTTTTTAATTTGAAAACATGATTTGAAAATTTAGAATTTTCAAAACCTGGAGGTTGTTCTACAAAAACATCTTCCTTAATTACCCCATTTAAAAAGGCACTTTTGACATCCATTTGAAACAATTTAAAACCTTTAAAACAGGCAAAGGCTAGTAAAACCCTAATTGCTTCAAGTCTAGCTACAGGGGCAAAAAGTTTTGTCAAAATCAATTCCTTCAATTTGATTATACCCCTTAGCTACTAATCTAGCCTTATTTCTAATGACTACTCCTGAGTCATTCATTTTATTTTTGAACACCCACTTGGTTCCAACAACACTTTGATCTTTTGTCCTTGTAGTTAGTTCCCAAACTTTATTTCTTACAAATTGATTTAACTCTTCTTGCATGACCAATATCCAAAATTCATCAGAAAGTGTTTGATCAATGTTAGTGGGTTCAATAGTTGAAATAAAGGCTGAATGATTGACTTCCTTGTTTAATCCACGCCTAGTTCTAACACCCTCACTTGGTTCACCTATAATCAATTCCTTTGGATGGTTTTTAGAAAATCTTAAATCTCTAGGCAAAGGGTCTTCTCTTTCTAAATTTTCTTCCACATTTTCTTCCAAAATTTAATCTATCAATCTTTTGGGAGTTTTCTTCAATTTCTTCTTCAACAACATTTGGCTCTTCCATGTTTTCATTTTCATCAAATACAACATGTGTGGTTTCTTCAATGACTAAAGTTCTTTTGTTGAATACTCTATAAGATTTTCCAACACTTGAATATCCAACAAAAATTCCTTCATCTGATTTTGGATCAAATTTTCCTAAGGCAGATTTTCCATTATTATGTATGAACACCTTGCAACCAAATACATGCAAATGAGACAAATTTAGTGTTCTACCTTTTAGTAACTCATAGGGTGTTTTATTCAAAGTTGATCTCACATTCACCATATTCAGAACATAGCATGCAGTGCTAACCGCCTCAGCCCAAAAATATCTAGGAAGCGAGTATTCTGCTAACGTTGCTCGGGCGGCTTCTATTAATGTTCTGTTCTTCCTTTCAACTACTCCATTTTGTTGAGGAGTTCTAGGTGTAGAAAATTTGTGATCAATCTCCTTTTCTTTACAGAAAATTTCAAATCTTTCATTTTCAAATTCTCCTCCATGATCACTTTGTAGAGAAATTATTTCACATCCTAGTTTTCTTTGTATCCAAGTTGAAAAATTTCTGAATTCCTCAAATGATTCACTCTTATGAAAAAGAAATTTAACCCAAGTGAATCTTGAAAAATCATCTACTAAAACAAATCAATATACCTTTCCTCCTAGACTTACAGTGCCTATAGGTCAAAAAAGATCCATGTGCAGAATTTGTAAAGGTTTACTGGTCCTAAGATCTTTATTGGACTTAAAAGAGGATTTCACTTGTTTTCCTAATTGACATGCATCACATAGATGGTCCTTGGTAAAGTCTAGTTTAGGTATACCTCTCACCAAATTCTTTTGGGTAATTCTTCTAAGATTTTTCATACTAGAATGACAAAGTCTCTTATGCCAAAGCCATGATTCATCAGAAATAGTTTTCAAACAAAAAGCAGTAGGAGATTGAATACAATTTAAATCTAGCATGTAGACATTGTTTACCCTTTTTTCATTTAAAACAATTTTCCCATTTAGGCTAATTATGCAGCTAGTAGGTAAAAATTTTACATTATAGCCCTTATCACATAGCTGACTTATGCTAAGCAAATTATGTTTTAAGCCTTCAACTAATAACACATTGTCTATGAAAAAGTTTTTCAAATTTCCAATCATATCTGATCCAACCACTTTCTTTGTGGTATTATCTCCAAGTGTAACCTTGCCTCAACTCCTGGCTTCCAGCGTTATGAATTGAGCAGTATCTCCAGTCATGTGCTTTGAACATCCGCTGTCCAGGTACCATATACTCTCACAAGGTCTTGTGTGAGAGTATTCCTGCAAAAATCTCAAATGTTAGACCTGGGAACCCAAACTAGTTTGGGTTCACCTTTATGAAATTTATAATCAGATGCATGTATGATATGTCTAGGTTTATGCATCTTAGTTCTCCACACCAAATTAGTTTTCATCTTTAAAGTGCAGGTGTGAGATATATGTCCAAGAAATCCATAATTGTTACATTTAACATTAGGAAAAATATTCCTATGTTTTCTTTCATATGATTGTCTTCTAAGGGATTTCATGAATTTTGAATAATATTTAGGATTTGTAAAATCTTCAAGTTTAGGGGGGTTCCTATTATCCTCAAGAGCTCTTATAATGAGTTTGTAAAATGAATTCATATCTTCCAAGATTCGATTGGTATAATTGATTCTATATGTCTTGCTCTCAGATTCATCCTTAAAATTCTTAAATTCTTTTTCAAGTTCAGCATAGGATGATTTTAAATTCTCAAAATTTTTATTCAAGTCATCATATTCATCAAGTAGTTTCATGTGGTTGTTATCAATTAAAGCATGATCTTTTCTAAGGATTTCGTGTTCCTTATTAAGCTCTTCCAATTCTAAAACTAAACTAGCATGCATCTTTTTTATTTTCCTATATGCATCATGCATGTGTTCAGAAACTTCAAACAATTCATTATAGGTTAAATCACATACCTCTTCTTGATCTGATTGTTCAGTATTATCTGCCATCAAGTAAAGGTTGGTGACTTCTTCTTCTTTTTCAGTCTCAGATGAGTCTGAAGCTGAGTCCGCCCAAAAAGCCTTTTGAAGCTTCTTCTTGCCCTTCTTTACCATTGGTTTCTCCTCTACCTTCTCCTTGCTAGGAGTGGCTTTGAGTTTTGGACAATCAGTCTTTATATGACCTGGTTTCCTGCATTCATAACAAATCACTTCATTAGAAACCTTGCCATTTCTGTTATACTTACCTCTATTCCATTATTGGCGTCTCTTCTGGTTCCTCTTTAAAAAGCTTCTGAATTGTCTAGTCATCAATGCAATATCGTCTTCATCCTCAGGTTGTGAGTGTTCACTTTCGGACTCTTCCACATTTAGTGTAATATTCTTGTCCTTTCTTGGTTCACCTGCATCAATCTTTCTTTGACTTACTCCTTGCTCATAAGCAATGAGTGAACCAAGAAGATTGTCAATAAAATAAATGTTTAGATCTTTAGACTCTGTAATTGCAGTAATTTTAGCATCGTATGCAGTAGGTAAATAACGAAGAATTTTATTGACCATTTCAGCATTAGTTAATTCCCTACTAAGTGCATGCAAAGAGGTGACAATTTGAGTGAATCTTGTGTACATGTCTGAAATAGATTCATTTGGTTTCATGCGAAATAATTCATAATCATGTAACAAGATATTGAGTCTTGATTGCTTAACCTCATTTGTCCCTTCATAAGTTATACAAAGTCTATCCCATATGTCCTTTCCGCTTTTACAAGTGGAAACTCGCATGTAGTCTTCAGATTTTAAAGCACAAAAGAAGCTATTTAAACATTTCGCATTTAATTGTGCTAAGTCACGTTCTTCAATAGTCCAATCTGCATAGGGTGTTTCTACCCTAATTCCATCAACTAATTTAGTTGGTTTTGAGTAACCTTTCTGGACTAGCATCCACATGCGATAATCAAGTGACTGAAAGAAAGTAGACATGCGTGTTTTCCAAAAATCAAAAGGAATATTGTCAAACAGTGGAGGTCTAGTGATAGAATAACCCTCAGGTGTGTTTCGATTTCCAAATGTAGCCATCTACGTTAATCAAAAAGTAGTTCAAACTTATGATTTTGAAACTAAGTTCTGATACCACTTGTTGAGTCCAGTAATTAGGTTGTTAAGCCTAAGTAAATGTCCCACGGCTACCAAGAGGGGGGTGAATTGGTAGTTTAAAAAATTTTAAACCCTCTTTTAAAGATTAAGTTAAACCGAAATAAAATTTTCTTTTAAAGTTTGTAGAAAAATGTTTTTCAACCACATAGTTGTTAAAACTGAAATTTAAAGTGTGGAAACGTAAAAAAATTAAAGTAAATGACACCATATTTATAGTGATTCGGTCTATAACCAGACCTACATCCACTCCTCAGAGGCACCCTCTGAGTATTGCACTAAAACCAATAGTGACTCTCCTTTATCACCCACAGCAAGGCGGAGAAGCCTTTACAACACACTCTTTTCACCACTACCCGGTGCGGCAGAGAACTGTTGTCTTTTTATACAATCCACAGTGCTGGCAGAGAACCTTCGTCCTTTTACACTCTCCTAGTGTGGGCAGAGAACCCTACGGCTGTTCACACTCTCCAAGTGTAGGCAGAGAACCTTTCCGCTGTTCACACTCTCCAAATGTAGGCAGAGAACCCTTCGGCTGTTCACACTCTCCAAGTGTCGGCAGAGAACCGGATCTCCTTGACTGATCTTCTCACAAGAATCTAGAAGGAAGAAGGAAAAGAGTGAAGAAATCCAATTTCACAAGTAGAGACTCTTACCTTTGTAATCCAAGTGAAGCCTTCTCGCTCCAGTGGTAGGAATCCTCCTTTGAATTCTCTCTTCCACTCTCTCCTTGGCTATTCTCTCAAGAGGCACGAAGATCAAATGACAAAAAGATTGGGTGGCAGTCTAATTTGGACTATTTATAAAAAAGACAAGAAAAACCGCCCAAAAACTGCAAGTTTCCAATTCTGTAAGCAGTGGATCGTCCTGTACGATCTTGGATCATCCTGGATGATTTACTTAAACGATCTGAAACGACCCTATTTGAATATGTGTACGAAATGACTTCGTACAGATGATCGTCCTGTACGAACTAGGTTCGTCCAGTACGAACGGTTATTACTAGGTCGGTTCTAGAAACTGCTGAAAACTGTTCTAAGTCGGTTAATCGTTTAGACGAAAATTTATTCGTCTGGACGAAAATTTTCCAGAGACCCGATCGTCCTGGACGATTATTTATTTCGTCTGGACGAAAATATTTTAGAGGACCAATCGCCACGGACGATAATTTATTTTCGTATGGACGAAAATTTTCCAGAGACTCGATCGTCCTGGACGATTTTTAATTTCGTCTGTACGAAAATTTTCCAGAGGGCCAGTTGCCATGTACGATAATAAAATTCGTCTGGACGAAAATTTTCCAGAGAACCAATCGTCTGGTACGATAATTAATTTCGTCCTGGACGAATATGACTTAAAAAATTTTTTTTTGAGTAAGTTCCTATTCATTCCATGTGCTATATAGGAGATAACTAACGGATCGTCCAGTACGATAAAATATCGTCCCGTACGATCAGTATAAAATTTTATGATCTCCTTATGTGTGTGTGAAAGTTTTTTATTCAATCAATTACAATCACTCCCTTTCAAAATTTAATTCAAAGAAAAAATGCAAACTTCAAATTAACAAAATATCTAATGTTGAATTTGATTTGAAGTTATCGTAGTCTGGAGTCTGATTTTCCTGAAATGTTAGTACACACAAGAACAAATGCAAATCTTCTAAAATTGTTAGGAGATAACTACACATTTGAACAATAATGTTTGAAATCATCAAAACTATAAAAATTGCAAAAATATAAATCATTCAAATAGCAACTATTCTAACAGATTATTGTGGTAGGATGATTTTTGCATTTTTTATGCTCTATGATCTTTGAAGGTCATATTTCACTACAAGAAAATACGTGATTACCGGCGGACAATATCCGTCGGAAACAAGGAAAAAACATCAGAAATTATGATTTTTCGGTGAAAAATCATACAACGGTAATTCGCGCGTCGCAAATAAAATACTAAACTAAACATTTCGATGGAAACATTTCCATCGGTATTTTTGTCGAAATGCCAACGAAAATATTAGAATTAATTACCTAAGTTTGGAATAATCTGGATGATTTATTGCTATCCCAATCTTATGTAAGTGTTCATACGTATACATGGCTATAAAGGGGAGGGGGGGGGGGGGGGGGTAAAATGTTGAATTATAAAACTAATCTAGTTTTATTTATGTGCTCACATTTCGTTAAGACCCTAATTATTATACGCATGGCTTATATACATGTCGCTCCAAAATGATCAAATGATATTACATTGGTTATGCAATTTTCACTTTAATTGTGCACATCTTTATTTACTAACCATGGAGGGAGTATATTTAGAGTTTTTTTTATTTTAAAAAAGAAATTTTATGGAGTTGTTAAATTTTTTATTAAATTGGTTTGTCTATAAAAGGATAAAGGAACCAAAACTAAAGAAGTCTATTTTTCCTTTAGCATGTTTCTTTATTTTGGAAGCCCTTTTAGAGGATTCTTGGTAGTAGGGGACTTAAAGACTAATAAACAAACTGATTTACTTTATAAAAAGACTTTCGTTATTCATGTTAGTGGTGAAGCTGTTGACCTGCATGTTAAATGCAAAGGACAAAAAAAAAATGAAATCATACCGCATACCTCGTTTGATCGAAGAAATCCCGGAAATCCCGTTGATTTTCCGACACTCTGCTCTGATTCGCGATCAAATCTTCGCCAAATCCCCGATATCGTGCTGGCTGGAACCTCGGAAATCTCTTCCCGCAAATCCTGCGGCAGCTCCTCGATCGTCGCCTCGTTAGCGTCGTTAAATAGAAGCCGAGCTCCTTCCCTGTCGCAGACCTCTCCGCCTGCGACCGATCCCCCTGCTTTCACGACCTCTTCCCACGCTCGACTCCACTCCCCATTTCACGATCTCCCTTCTACTCCTCTGTCCGATAAAACCCAGCAACCTGACGCCTGCTCTCGGACAGAGGCTCAACCCGCCTCCAGTTCCTCTTCTTCCCGCTACTTCACACGAGCTCTTCTCTCTTCCATTCCCGACACTTCCAAATCTCGTCGCCCACACACACGAGAACTCCTTCCCGAGCTCCCTATCTCTCCCGTCACTGCTTCCGAACTCACGGAAGATCTCCACAGCCCGATCTTTTCGAAGCCGCAAGCATCCCGGCTCCTCTGTTTCCCTGTGCCGGCTTCCTTTCAACCACGCAGAGAGAGAGAGAGAGAGAGAGAGAGAGAGAGAGAGAGAGAGAGAGAGAGAGAGAGAGAGAGAGAGAGAGAGAGAGAGAGAGAGAGAGAGAGAGAGAGAGAGGGAGGAAGAAGAGAGTTCCACCTACCTTGCCTTCCAGCCGAACCCGCCTCCTCCTCCCGTGACTGCATCTCCCTGTACCGATCCATCCTTGCCGCCTATCTCTTGCCCGATTTCATCCTACCCAAGAGCCCCTTAGGTATAGGATAATTTTTTTTTATTTACTAATATTATTAGCTAATAGTTATTAATTAGTGTTATTATTGTATATAGTATATTTAGTATACTAATTATTTGTAGTAATTATTGTTTTTTTTATTACTAATTAAAATTAATTTTGTGTTAATTATAGTTAATTAAATTTAATAATGGTTAATTATAATTAATTGAAATTAATTATAATTAAATAATTAATGATATTTAATTATTCTTAATTATAATCATTTAAAAATTAATTAAATTGATTTTAATTAATTATCCTAATTATATTTAATTATTATGATTAATAATTAGCTATAATTAGTTAAGATTAATTAAAATTTATTATTTTAATTTTAATTGATTATTATTAATTAAAATTAAGTATAATTAATTATTGTAATTATAACTAATTATTATAATTATAATTAATTATTTTTAAAAGAGAATTAGTTATAATTAATTAAAATTATTTTTTTTAATAATAAAAAAATGGTTCTTTTCTCGATGCTCGCAACGGGCCGGCAAACCCCCAAGGCGCTCACGTAGTGTTGAGGGCGGGAAACCGGTGTGATGCTTGCGACGAGATTAGGATCCCTCTTCAAAGCTTGCAACGAGCTGGCAAACCCCCGAGGCGCTCAAGTAGCGTTTAGGGTGGGAAACCGGTGCGACGCTTGCGGCGAATGGGATAAAAAAATGTGTTTTTATTTTATTTTTATATAAGTACCCTCGAACGCCCACGTGGTGCAAAGGGGGGAAATCTTTGCTTATTTCTAACATGTTTTCTTCTTATAATCAACAAACATAAAACCCTTAAATGCTCACGTAGCAGGCGGGGATAAAAAAATTTATTCGCGACCGCGGTGTCATTTTTGACACCTACCTGAAGCGTTCACGTAGCGTCGATGGGAAGGTTGCCTCTTGGTTTTTCCCCTAAACGGGGGAGACGCAGGGAGGCTGCCGAAATTTGGATTGAAAAATCCAAGGACTTGAACAAAAAAAAAAAGAAAATGAAAAATGAGCTTGGACATGGACTTATTTGAACAAAATAAACTTGAATAAATAAAATTGAAATGAACAAGGTGAATTTTGGACATTGAACTCAAACTTGTGGACATTAAGCTTGAGCATGACTCATACAATTTGAACATTCAAGTGAACCCGATTTGAACTCGGGCTTGAACTCTACAAGGACAACAAGGACCACACTCAGACTTGATTTGAGCTTTGATAGAGCTTGAACTCACATGAGTTAAACAAAGAACTAGAACTTGAACTCATCTTGGGTATGAAATAGAGCTTGCAATTTGATTAACAAAGACCCAGACTTCGAATGATAAATAAATCAAAGAAGAAGAGTACAAATGAAATTCCAGACTTTGAACTGTCCAAATGAAACATCAATACAACTTTCTTGCATGTATCAATTGATGAAGTTAAAGGAAGATCTATACAAGTTACAAGTCATCCTCAAAAGATGGTGGAAGACTTGTAACATTTCACATGACCATCTACAATTAATGAACAATAGTTGTAGAGAATGTGATGATATGCCAAACTCTTGCAAGCATAATTTGCTCACAAGATAATCCAGATAAGTTTTCTAAGTGACAAAAAATTGTAAGGCATATGCAATCAATTGAATGAGATCATCAAAGGTGCAAGTTCATGATGCAAAAAATATTCTTCCTACAAATGATGAATGCAACAACATCTTGTAATCAATCACCACTCATTATCTAGCAAGCACATTGGTCTTATGCAAGCAAATATTAAGTGGAAGAAACAATGACAATCAGTCGTGACATTCGTATCAATCATACGGAAGAGATTGGGATCCAGTAGCATGGCATACTAAAAGAAGCCACGAAGAACATGATTGGTACTAATTAGCTCGTAGCTGATAATGGCTAGTTCATTGCTAATAAAGACTAGTATGATGATAAGTTCAATAACCTGCTCGTAGTCAATGATGATAGATGCATGTAATAAAAGTGATCATTCCCCAATGTGGATGCAACAATCTATCTGCAAATAAAGGTGAAAGATACATAGAAAATGCAAATGCGTACGATCCCTTATAGTAGATCTGCTATCTGCACCATATGTCATTTATAGACGAATACGAAAGGGACTACATAAACACAAGCAAGATGCTAAAGGACTACACAAGTACGAGCTCCTATGAGTTATTGAAGGAAACTCGTTGTACATATAGTACATTATCCACTAGCAAACATAAAAGAGTCCTCACTCATATAGAAGTCCATTTATGGGTGATGACAATTAATGTACAGTGGATGCTATGTTATTCATACAGTCGATGACTACTCAACATTAGTCAAATATACATGCCTTCTACAAGCAAGAGTGAAGATCTGTAATCCATACAAACCCTCTACAAAAACAGATATGCATGTCACATGCCACCCCTGTGTAGATGTATAAAAACTACAGTAAATGCAGTATCCTGTAGTCAACTTCAGTCTAAAGATGAATATATCTACCTCCGGCAGTAGTGGATGTATTGTAAAGACCAAGTCCACAACAAAAGGCATAAATACTACAAGTTCCTATGAGCTTCTACAACATAAGGCAGGAGATTAGTTAGTGCATTATGACCCGCCTACAAAAATCAACAAATAGTGCACGACAGTCTACCTGTACGAAGCAGTGAATAATTCTTTTCAGAAGCTGCTACGCCATGCCACCGGATCTGTAACATTCGTACAAGCAGACAGAAGGCGTCTACAATTATTTTAAATTACCCCTACACGTGCACTATAAATTGTATACACATAGGTACACTAAAAGGGGTAAAAATAATTATAAAACCTGCATGGGCCTCGGCGAGCGTGTTATTGGTACACACGTGACGTCTAGGGATGCTGCGCGGGTTGACAAGTGAATTCAGGTTCGAAACCGATCCTTCTATAATGGTCAATTGAAGTCGACAGGGTTCGAACCATTAAGCAAATATAAAGTTGTGACGACCAATATATTTGCTTTAAAATATTCATATTAGGCCTTCAAGGTCTACAACAATATGTATTCACTAATAAGGGCATAAAGCCTACGAAACCCGATCCTCTGTCGACAGCCCGATAGAGTTGACAAGGTTCAATCCATAAAGAGAAATGATCCCGAACACCCCGATGATGGCCGTGTTGAATGCATATCTCAACCGGAGGGGTTCATAAATATTTTTCAAATGTCATTCCAAATACTCAAAATTCCACCCAAATATCCATTCAAAACCTAAAATACCCACAAAAATCCAAAAATCCAAAAAAATCTTAAAATCACAAAATCTCAAAAATATTTAAAAATGAAATCAATCCATCAAAACACTTAAAGCAAAGCCCATCCACCCTCCGCAACAGTCTGCCGGGGTGGACAAATTGAAATAAACTCTAGCTCATAAAGAGCCAAATGCCTAGTCGAAAATATCACTAGGATCCATTCTCAAATAATCTCTTGCCAGTAAGGACGTGGTACGTGTCCTCTAACCGGCAGTTTCACCGCCAAATGGCACTGCAGGTAAATGGTTATGACACGGGGCCCTCTGAACCGAATGGTTTTGCCGCCAAATGGCACCACAAAATATCAGTTATGGCCATCGCCGTTACGCTCCTTATTGACATCAAATTCTTGAGATATGAATCAATATGATATGATCGATAGGGCACGAAGCCCTCTGTTAGCTAAGGTGGATTTAAATTTATCCCCTTAGGC
The DNA here is from genome assembly GCA_016618105.1 of Dendrobium huoshanense. Lineage (NCBI taxonomy): Eukaryota > Viridiplantae > Streptophyta > Magnoliopsida > Asparagales > Orchidaceae > Dendrobium > Dendrobium huoshanense. Next base: position 23,565,459 of record CM028342.1, read on the forward strand.
AAATATTCATTCCCGGTCTACAAGGTCCCCTTGGATGAAGCAACCCATGGCTGCCGACAAGGATCCTTCTGTCAGGTTGGGTCGACTACCTCCTCTGACTAAGTAGACCAGGGACCACGATGGCCCGGGACGACGGAACCATGGGATCTTGATCGGGTCCATCATCCATTCCCTCACCATCCGCTTTAAGTAAGAGATGGTGAAATTTCTATTTTAAATATTTCCAAATATCCAAACTTTCCAAATCCAACCCAATTTCCAATTTTCAAATCCCAAACCCATGCTGCTACTATATGCTAGATAACACGTATTATACGTATCTGATTGACGACTAGCCTTAATCGAAAGTTCTCTTTCGTTATCGGGAGAGGTAATTAACTTTAGGGGCTTGCGCCTATAGGAAATAAGAACTCAGATCATAAAGTCCTCGCAAAATGAGGGCAAAATCTCTAGGCAGTGTCTTATCTACAAACCCATCTGCCTTCCAAAATTTACCTCGGAACTTATTCAGTTAAAACTCTCTCGCTCGAATAAAAAGAAAAAGCGCGGCGGGGAGGCCGGGGCCGAATTTTCGGAGCCCACAGATTTCTGGCGACTCCATTGGGGATTGGTTTCTCTTTCCATCTTTGGCTAGTTGTCTAAATGCTATAGTAGCAGTAAAAAAAAATGATGATGATATTGAGCTATGTACGGTGAACATCAAGATGTGACATTTGGTCCTTATGTCCAAAACTTCATCACTGAAAGGTGCCGATAGAGCTAAAAGCCAACAATCAGAGTTGCCCACAGATTTCTGGCGACTCCGCTGGGGAATGGTTTCTCTTTCCATCTCTGACTAGTCATTCATAAGCTATAGTAGCGGCCGTATCAACCCATACTCATAATTTTGAGTCTTTCGCAATAATCATTTAACGAATCAAAGTCTTAAATCTTTCAAAATGATTATTCAACAAATTCATTTGGCATTCAGCATAATTATAAATTTATTTTTATTATTTGCTTATGCTAATTATTTTTGTCCATTTGTGTTTTTGTGTTCTGTGCAAGTCTCTGCATTTTGAAAGTGCGGGGTGATGTATTAGATTCTGATTACTAACCCTTGCCTTTCATTTATGCAGATGGATCTACAGAACACCCCGATGACTGTCCAACTGGGACGAGGTGCCAGGATTCAGCTGGCTAATGCTGTCATTGAAACCGGAAATGCTGGAGCTACCATCCAATTTGGTAGTGTTGATTTCCCTGCTGTCGTTGCAAGAGCTTCCAAGGCTCCTACTCGTCGCACGCATCTGCAGGGGCAGCGACCCGCTACTGAAGCTGTCACCCGTCGTGTGCATCTGCCAGCACAACGACCTGTTGCTGAAAATCCTCGTGGTAGGATTTCTGTATTTGAGAGGCTATCACAGCCTGAAATCCCAGCCACCAAGAGGATTGTAGCTAACGGAAGAATCTCAGTGGTGACTGCCAACACCACACCCCTGCCGACCAGGTTATCTACGCCTGGAAAGTACGATGCTGAGGCCTCCTCATATGGAGGAAGGCCTACAAGAAGGTAGAGAAGGAAGATGAACGCTGAGCTCCGAGCTCAACATCAACAACTCCCAGTCCACCCATAAAATCTGCCGGCCCAAGAGTCTGAAGCTAACATTCCAACCCGGAATGGGTTTGTAAATCTGAAGTGGGTCAAAAGAAATGCAGAATGTCAGGAGGCACAAATATCATGGGTTGCTTTTGGGCCAGAAATCTGTGGGCTCCAAAAAATTGGCCCCAGCCTCCCCGCCGCGCTTTTTCTTTTTATTCGAGCGAGAGAGTTTTAACTGAATAAGTTCCGAGGTAAATTTTGGAAGGCAGATGAGTTTGTAGATAAGACACTACCCAGAGATTTCGCCCTCATTTTGTGAGGACTTTATGATCTGAGTTCTGATTTCCTATAGGAGCAAGCCCCTATAGTTAATTATCCCTCCCGATAATGAGAGAGAACGTTCGATTAAGGCTAGTCGTCAATCAGATACGTATAATACGTGTTATCTGGCATATAATAGCAACATGGGTTTGGGATTTAAAAATTGGAAATTGGGTTGGATTTGGAAAGTTTGGATATTTGGAAATATTTAAAATAGAAATTTCACCATTTCTCACTTAAAGCGGATGGTGAGGGAATGGATGATGGACCCGATCAAGATCCCATGGTTCCGTCATCCCGGGCCATCGTGGTCCCTAGTCTACTTAGTCAGAGGAGGTAGTCGACCTAACCTGACAGAAGGATCTTGTCGGCAGCCATGGGTTGCTTCGTCCAAGGGGACCTTGTAGATCGGGAATGGATATTTGCCTAAGGGGACAAATTTAAATCCACCTTAGCTAACAGAGGGTTTCATGCCCTATCGATCATATCCTATTGATTCATATCTCAAGGATTTGATGTCAATAAGGAGCGTAACAGCGATGGCCATAATCGGTATTTCGTGGTGCCATTTGGCGGCAAAACCACTCGATTCAAAGGGCCTCGTGTCATAACCATTTACCAGCAGTGCCATTTGGCGGCAAAACTGTCGGTTAGAGGGCACGTACCATGTCCTTACTGGCAAGAGATTGTTTGAGAATGGATCCTAGTGATATTTTTGACTATGCATTTGGCTCTTTGTGAGCTAGAGTTTATTTGAATTTGTCCACCCCGGCAGACTGTTGTGGAGGGTGGATGGGCTTTGCTTTAAGTATTTTGATGGACTGATTTCATTTTTAAATATTTTTGGGATTTTGTGATTTTAAGATTTTTTTGGATTTTTGGATTTTTATGGGTATTTTAGGTTTTGAATGGATATTTGGGTGGAATTTTGAGTATTTGGAATGACATTTGAAAAATATTTGTGAACCCCTCCGATTGAGATCTGCATTCAACACGGTCATCATCGGGGTGTTTGGGGTCATTTCTCTTTATGGATTGAACCTTGTTAACTCTATCGGGCTGTCGACAGAGGATCGGGTTTCGTAGGCTTTATGCCCTTATTAGTGAATACATATTGTTGTAGACCTTGAAGGCCTAATATGAATGTTTTAAAGCAAATATATTGGTCGCCACAACTTTATATTTGCTTAATGGTTCGAACCCTGTCGACTTCTATTGACCAGTATAGAAGGATCGGTTTCGAACCTGAATTCACTTATCAACCCGCGCAGCATCCCTAGACATCACGTGTGTACCAATAACACGCTCGCCGGGGCCCATGCGGGTATTTGATTACATTTTTCTCTTTTAGTGTACCTATGTGTATATAAACTATAGTGCACGTGCGGGGGTACTCATGGAATAAACACCTTCTATCTGCTACTACGAAAATGTTGCAGATCCGGTGGCGTGGCGTTGTAGTTGTGGACGCCTTCTGTCTGCTTGCACGAATGTTGCAGATTCGGTGGCGTGACGTTGTAGTTTTGGACGCCTTCTGTCTGCTTGTACGAATGTTGTAGATCCGGTGGCGTGACGTTATAGTTTTGGACGCCTTCTGTCTGCTTGTACGAATGTTGTAGATCCGGTGGCGTGGCGTAGCAGCTTTTGAGTAGAGTCGTTCGCTGCTTCACATAGGTAGATTGTCGTGCACTACTCATTGCTTTCTGCAGGCGGATCGTAGTGCACTAACGAATCTCCTGTTTTAGGTCGTAGGAGCTTGCACTTGTCGTATTCTCCATGCGTTTTGTTGTGGTCTTTAACTCATATAATACATTCGCCACTGCTATAAATAGACAGGTAGATGTATTCTTTCACAGACTGAAATTGACTTCAAGATACTGCATTTACTGAAGTCTTTTTGCATATACCCAAAGTGGAATTTGACACATACATTTGTCTTCGTAGAGAGATCGTATGTGTTGCAGATCTTTATTAGTTATGAACTAGACATCATTAATACCAATCACATTCTTCATGGCTTTTCTCAGTGTGCTATGCTATTGGGTCACCATCTCTTGCATATGATTGATACAAATATCATGACCGATTGTAGTTGTTCCTTCCATTTAGTTTTTTCTTGCAAGCAAGTCGTATCACAAGTTCATTTGTTCGTTAATTCGTTTGAGTGTGCTGAAGGCTTTAAACATTGTGGAAAAACTTCATGTTATCTTTTCTTGCCGATGCCTTCTGAAAATATATTTTCATTCAACTATCTGTCATTCATTGATGCTTAATTGAATAATTAGGATTATCCTTTCTCATTTGATTTCCGCTCATAGATGAACCATGTTGAATGTCATAAGTCCTTTGCTACCATATGAAGATGATTTAAATCATGTGCGATAAATTTGGTCAATGACATTTTTCTTCCATTTGAAATAATGATCTCTTAATATCAATTGGAAGTCTTGTATAGCAAATTACAAGGATGCCATTACATTCTTTCGTTGATTTTTTTACTTGCGTGGTCAATGCTTAAGAATGATAACTAGAGAATTTATTCATTCTCTGACATTGCTTGCAATCACTCCTTATTTATAGGTCATTTTAGTGATATTTGCATTCTACTTAGCATGAAGGTTCTTCCACATTCATGTGAGAGCTTCATATTTTGATTGCAAATACATTGATTGGAATGAGATGTAGGAATTATAAGTCTCTCATTGCTTTTGGAAGTAGTTCATAGCTTGCAAGATGGATTTTCTCATTGATATATGCTTGCAATCAACATATACCCTTGTAACTATCACGATAAATTGTATGAATATCAAATTTCATTTATGAGTGAATGATGATTGCAAGCTCATTATTGTTGTCCACAAAGACACTCTATATTGAAGCTTGCAATCAAACTATGCATGAATCATACTTTATTCATTTGTTATTGATTGATCATTCCAAGTAAAATATGCTTGGATTTCCTTCTTCATGAGTCTCATGTTTATATGTTTGAGATTTAATTTCAATATTTTCCACAAGATCATTTAGACACTTTCAAATTGAAATGATATTTCCTTTCTCATTTTGGAAGCTTAGTATTATGGTTCAGATCAATCATTATATTGATTATTCATTTGACTAAATTATTCAAGTTAAGAGCAATATCATTTGAATCCAATTTAGATTTGAGTCCAAGTCTTGTTCATTTGATGTTCCAACCAAATTCAATCTCAATTCATGTCCTTGCTTGAGCCCAAATAACAAGCTCAAGTCATATGTCACATGTCCTTCATATGTTCAAAGAGAGTTCAGGCTCAATGTGAACCTCTTCAGTTCATCGAGTCCCCTGTTGTCCTTGCAAATGCAAATTAATATCCAAATTGTTCAAATAATGATTTGAGTTTGAGTTCACTTAAGTCCAAATATAGCATTATGTTCACCCGAAATTTCGGCAGCTTCCCGGCGTCTCCCCTGTTTAGGGGAAAACTATGAAAAACTGGGCCTTTCCCACCACGCTAAGAAAAGCGTGTATGGTAGATGCCCTCTTTCGAGGACACCGCGACCGTGTATTTTTCGATCCCCCACCACGCTACGAAAAGCGTGTATGTGTATTTAAAAAAAAAGTATTTTTTTTTTGAAAATATTTTGCAAGAAAAGCAGATATTTCCCCGCAAACGGGTACTTATGGGTATCCCCGCTTCGTCGTACGCATCGCACCGGGCTCCCTCCTACCACACTAAGAAAAGCATGTATAGGTGGTTTTCCGATGCGTTACAAACTTCAAAGAAGGATTCGGAACCGAGGGTCGCTCGCCTACCTTGTCGTGGGTGTCGCGCCGGTTGCCCCTCCCAGCACGCTAAGAAAAGCGTGTATAGGCAGACCACCGACTCGACACGCATGCCAAGGTAAGAGAGCAAACAAGGGTTCGAAAATCGAGACAAAAATTTTTCTTTTCTTTCTCTTTTTTTTCTCTTTCTTTTCTTTTTTTTTGGAGAAATCTCTCTACACCTCTCTTTTTTTTTTTTGAAACAAATCTCTCTCTTTTTTTTTAAAAATCTCTCTCTCTTTTTTTTTTTTTACCAATCTATCTCCTATTCACATATATTTACATGCAAGTTGTAATAACATGAATGATAAATTGGCTGTGAGAAGTAAAAAAAAAGTAAAATGAAAAGTAAAGAGAAAGGTGCAAAGTGATACATGTGCTGAGAATAAAGTTCAACTTTAGCAAAACCCTCCCTTAACTTAGGACATAGGCTATATGATTTCTAATTGTGTTCAGAAGCAGTTCTTTCAAAATCTATGATTGAATCTTCCAATGAAGATCTTCAAATCACATCCCCTCAAAAGAAATATTTTGCAACAAAACTTGAATGATTTTCCAAGAGAATAGAAAGTTCTGACAAGAAAGAATTACTCTTGTGAAGAGGAGAAAATGCCTTACAGGTTCTGTCATGAAAAATAACAAAACAACAAACAAAAAAAAAGAAGAAGAAAGGAAAAGCTTGTAGAATCTAAGCCATAGGAGATGGAATGAAGAACTTGCTTACTCTAAGCTTTCCATAAAATTCCTTAACAGGCTATGACAATGAGAAATAGTTGGCTGTGAGAAGTCGGATTTGATATAAAATGAAATCTTGTTCTCTATTTTGCTTACTTCTCTCCTTTTTTTTTTTAAAACAACAAGAGATAAAATGTCTATAGCTAATAGTATAATCAATGCTGCCAATTAAAAAAAAAAAAGGTAATAACATATAGTGCTAAGATACAATAATTACACAAAAATGGATTACTGCAAGCTTGCAATGGAAAGAAAAATAAAAAGGTGTTCTTTAAAATGTCTGAAATGGCAGTGTAATGGATTGTAGTTATTGTTCTTGTGTAAAGATGAGGCTTTTGGTGCGGACTGGAAGAGTAGAAAAGATGGGTTGCTTTTGATATTTTGCTGAAATGATTTCAGCCACATGTTTGAGCAACGACGAGGGTATTTTTTAAACTGGACCGCCTCGATTTGCGTGTATAGCCTCAATTAAAAAAATTGATAGTGCATTTAGGATATTATCGACGTTTTGGTCGCAATGACACAGTCCGTTTCTCGATCGGACGTCGTTTGAGCAACGACGAGGGTAATTTTTACACTAGACCGCCTCGATTTGCGTGCACAACCTCAATTAAATAAATTGACATGCATTTAGGATATTGTCAACATTTCGGTCGCAATGATGCAGTCCATTTCTCGATCGGACATCGTTTGAGCAACGACGAGGGTAATTTTTACACTGGACCGCCTCGATTTGCGTGCACAACCTCAATTAAACAAATTGATAGTGCATTTAGGATATTTTCAGCATCCCGAACATAATGACACAGTTCGTTTCACGATCGGAGGTTGTTGAGCAATGACGAGGCTAATCTTTACTTGGGGGAGCCTCGATTTGCGTGCACAACATCAACTAAACAAATTGGCAGTGCATTTAGGGTATTGACAATGTTCCGGACACAATGAAGAAGTCTGTTTGTCAATCCGACATCGTTTGATCAGCCTCGCGCTTTAATTTTAGGTTTCGGTCATCCCTTTTTGGCCTGATCTCGTACGATTCGATTGCAAGGAGCCTCGATCTAGCCGAATTTGATGTCTTGATCACAGCAGCGCCATCCATTTGGCAATCAGAGATCGTTTGATCCTTCAAGTGACACGTGGCGCCAAGGTGCGTATCGCTTTACTCACCAGTTTGATCCTTTTGCATGTGGTTTGAGGTATAAAGGACAACAGGGACCACACTCAGACCTTATTTGAGCTTTCATAGAACTTGAACTCACATTAGTTGAACAAAGAACTAGAACTTGAACTCATCTTGGGTATGAAATAGAGCTTGCAATTTGATTAACAAAGACCCAGACTTCGAATGATAAATAAATCAAACAAGAAGAGTATAAATGAAATTCCAGACTTTGAACTGTCCAAATGAAACATCAATACAACTTTCCTTCATGTATCAATTGATGAAGTTAAAGGAAGATCTATACAAGTTACAAGTCATCCTCAAAAGATGGTGGAAGACTTGTAACATTTCACATGACCATCTACAATTAATGAACAATAGTTGTAGAGAATGTGATGATATGCCAAACTCTTGCAAGCATAATTCGCTCACAAGATAATCAAGATAAGTTTTCCAAGTGACAAAAAATTGTAAGGCATATGCAATCAATTAAATGAGATCATCAAAGGTGCAAGTTCATCATGCAAACAATATTCTTCCTACAAATGATGAATGCAACAACATCTTGTAACCAATCACCACTCATTATCTAGCAAGCACATTGGTCTTATGCAAGCAAATATTAAGTGGAAGAAACAATGACAATCAGTCGTGACATTCGTATCAATCATACGGAAGAGATTGGGATCCAGTAGCATGACATACTGAAAGAAGCCACGAAGAACATGATTGGTACTAATTAGCTCGTAGCTGATAATGGCTAGTTCATTGCTAATAAAGACTAGTATGATGATAAGTTCAATAACCTGCTCGTAGTCAATGATGATAGATGCATGTAATAAAAGTGATCATTCCCCAATGTGGATGCAACAATCTATCTGCAAATAAAGGTGAAAGATACATAGCAAATGCAAATGCCTATGATCCCTTATAGTAGATATGCTATATGCACCATATGTCATTTATAGACGAATACGAAAGGGACTACATAAACACAAGCAAGATGCTAAAGGACTACACAAGTACGAGCTCCCATGAGTTATTGAAGGAAACTCGTTGTACACATAGTACATTATCCACAAGCAAACATAAAAGAGTCCTCACTCATATAGAAGTCCATTTATGGGTGATGACGATTAATGTACAGTGGATGCTATGTTATTCATACAGTCGATGACTACTCAACATTAGTCAAATATACATGCCTTCTACAAGCAAGAGTGAAGATCTGCAATCCATACAAACTCTCTACAAAAACAGATATGCATGTCACATGCCACCCCTGTGTAGATGTATAAAAACTATAGTAAATGCAGTATCCTGTAGTCAACTTCAGTCTAAAGATGAATATATCTACCTCCGGCAGTAGTGGGTGTATTGTAAAGACCAAGTCCACAACAAAAGGCATAAATACTACAAGTTCCTATGAGCTTCTACAACATAAGACAGGAGATTAGTTAGTGCACTATGACCCGCCTACAAAAATCAACAAATAATGCACGACAGTCTACCTGTACGAAGCAGCGAATAATTCTATTCAGAAGCTGCTACGTCATGCCACCGGATCTACAACATTCGTACAAGCAGACAGAATGCGTCTACAATTATTTCAAAGTACCCCTGCACGTGCACTATAAATTGTATACACATAGGTACACTAAAAGGGGTAAAAATAATTATAAAACCCGCATGGGCCCCGACGAGCGTGTTATTGGTACACACGTGACGTTTAGAGATGCTGCACGGGTTGACAAGTGAATTCCGGTTCGAAACCGATCCTTCTTTACGGGTCAATAGAAGTCGATAGGGTTCGAACCATTAAGCAAATATAAAGTTATGGCAACCAGTATATTTGTTTTAAAACATTTATATTAGGCCATAAAGGCCTACAACAATATGAATTCACTAATAAAGGCACGAAGCCTATAAAACCCGATCCTCTGTAGACAGCCCGACAGAGTTGACAAGTTTCAATCCATAAAAAGAAATGACCCCAAACACCCCGATGATGGCCGTGTTGAATGCAGATCTCAACCGGAGGGGTTCCCAAATATTTTTAAATGTCTCCCAAATATCCAAAATCCATTTCAAATATTCCAAAGCTCCACCCAAAATTCCAAAAATCCTAAATATTCCAAAGCTCCATCCAAATATCCATAAAAATCCAAAAATCCCCAAAACCCAAAGCTCCACAAAAAGCCCAAATTCCATATATTTAAAAATGAAATCAATCCATCAACACACTTAAAGCAAAATCCATCCACCCTCCGCAACAGTCTGTCGGGGTGGACAAATTCAAAAAAACTCTAACTCACAAAGAGCCAAATGCCTAGTCGAAAATATCACTAGGATCCATTCTCAAACAATCTCTTGCCAGTAAGGACATGGTACGTGTCCGCTAACCGACAGTTTCGCTGCCAAATGGCACTACAGGTAAACAGTTATGACCCGGGGCCCTCTGAATTGAGTGGTTGTGCCGCCAAATGGCACCATATATAACGGTTATGGCCAGAGACAATATGCTCCTTAATGGCGTTAAATCCTTGAGATATGAATCAATAGGATATGATCGATATGGCGCAGAGCCCTCTGTCAGCTAAGGTGGATTCAAATTTGTCCCCTTAGATAAACATTCAACCTCGGTCTACAAGGTTCCCTTAGACGAAGCAACCCATGGCTGCCGACAAGGATCCTTCTGTCAGGTTGGGTCGACTACCTCCTCTAACTAAGTAGACTAGGGACCACGATGGTCTGGGATGACGGAACCATGGGATCTTGATCGGGTTCATCATCTATTCCCCCACATCAGCTTTAAGTGCAAGATGGTGAAATTTCAAATTTTAAATATCAAACAATTTAAACCCAAATTTCCAAACTTCCAAATATTTCCAAATATATATATATTGCTGCTACTATATGCCAGATACTACGTATCTGATTGACGACTAGCCTTAATCGAAAGTTCTCTCTCGTGATCGGGAGGGGTAATTAACTATAGGGGTTTGCGCCTATAGGAAACCAGAACTCAGATCATAAAGTCCTCACAAAATGAGGGCAAAATCTCTGGGTAGATTCTTATATACAAACTCATCTGCCTTCCAAAATTTACCTCGGAACTTAGTTCGTTAAAACTCCCTCACTGAATAAGAAAAGCGAGCGGAGGCCGGGGCCGAATTTTTGGAGCCCTCAGATTTTTGGGCCCCGGCCTCCTTCGAAGTTCGTAACGCACCAGAAAATCACCTATACACGCTTTTCTTAGTGTGGTAGGAGGGAACCCGGTGCGATGCGTACGACGAAGCGGGGATACCCATAAGTACCCGCTTGCGGGGAAATATCTGCTTTTCTTGCAAAATATTTAAAAAAAAAATACTTTTTTTTTAAATACTCATACACGCTTTTCTTAGCGTGGTGGGGGATCGAAAAATACACGGCCGCGGTGTCCTCGAAAGAGGGCATCTACCATACACGCTTTTCTTAGCGTGGTGGGAAAGGCCCAGTTTTTTCGTAGTTTTCCCCTAAATAGGGGAGTCGCCGGGAGGCTGCCAAAATTTCGGGTGAACATAATGCTATATTTGGACTTAAGTGAACTCAAACTCAAATCATTATTTGAACAATTTGGACATTAATTTGCATTTGCAAGGACAATAGGGGACTCGATGAACTGAAGAGGTTCACATTGAGCCTAAACTCTCTTTGAACATATGAAGGACATGTGACATATGACTTGAGCTTATTATTTGGGCTCAAGCAAGGACATGAATTGAGATTGAATTTGGTTGGAACATCAAATGAACAAGACTTGGACTCAAATCTAAATTGGATTCAAATGATATTGCTCTTAACTTGAATAATTTAGTCAAATGAATAATCAATATAATGATTGATCTGAACCATAATACTAAGCTTCCAAAATGAGAAAGGAAATATCATTTCAATTTGAAAGTGAATACTAAATGATCTTGTGAAAAATATTGAAATTAAATCTCAAACATATAAACATGAGACTCATGAAGAAGGAAATCCAAGCATATTTTACTTGGAATGATCAATCAATAACAAATGAATAAAGTATGATTCATGCATAGTTTGATTACAAGCTTCAATATAGAGTGTCTTTGTGGACAACAATAATGAGCTTGCAATCATCATTCACTCATAAATGAAATTTGATATTCATACAATTTATCAAGATAGTTACAAGGGTATATGTTGATTGCAAGCATATATCAATGAGAAAATCCATCTTGCAATCTATGAACTACTTCCAAAAGCAATGAGAGACTTATAATTCCTACATCTCATTCCAATCAATGTATTTGCAATCAAAATATGAAGCTCTCACATGAATGTGAAAGAACCTTCATGATAAGTTGAATGCAAATATCACTAAAATTACCTATAAATGAGGAGTGATTGCAAGCAATGTCAGAGAATGAATAAATTCTCTAGTTATCATTCTTAAGCATTGACCACGCAAGTAAAAAAATCAACGAAAGAATGTAATGGCATGCTTGTAATTTGCTATACAAGACTTCCAATTGATATTAAGAGATCATTATTTCAATTGGAAGAAAAATGTCATTGAGCAAATTTATTGCACATGATTTAAATCATCTTCATATGGTAGCAAAGGACTTATGACATTCAACATGGTTCATCTATGAGCGGAAATCAAATGAGAAAGGATAATCCTAATTCTTCAATTAAGCATCAATGAATGACAGATAGTTGAATGAAAATATATTTTCAGAAGGCATCGGCAAGAAAAGATAACATGAAGTTTTTCCACAATGCTTAAAGACTTCAGCACACTCAAACGAATTAACGAACAAATGAACTTGTGATGCGACTTTCTTGCAAGAAAAAACTAAATGGAAGGAACAACTACAATCGGTCATGATATTTGTATCAATCATATGCAAGAGATGGTGACCCAATAACATAGCACACTGAGAAAAGCCATGAAGAATGTGATTGGTATTAATGATGTCTAGTTCATAACTAATAAAGATCTGCAACACATACGATCCCTTTACGAAGATAAATGTATGTGTCAAATTCCACTTTGGGTAGATGCAAAAAGACTTCAGTAAATGCAGTATCTTGAAGTCAATTTCAGTATGTGAAAGAATACATCTACCTGTCTATTTATAGCAGTGGCGAATGTATTATATGAGTTAAATACGACAACAAAATACATGGAGAATACGACAAGTGCAAGCTCCTACGACCTAAAGCAGGAGATTCGTTAGTGCACTACGATCCGCCTGTAGAAAGCAATGAGTAGTGCACGACAATCTACCTGTGTGAAGCAGCGAACGACTTTACTCAAAAGCTGCTACGCCACGCCAGCGGATCTGCAACATTCGTACAAGCAGACAGAAGGCGTCCAAAACTACAACGTCACGCCACCGGATCTGCAACATTCGTAAGGGCAGACAGAAGGCATCCAAAACTACAACGTCACGCCACCAAATCTGCAACATTCATGCAAGTAGACAGAAGGCGTCCACAACTACAACGTCACGCCACCGGATCTGCAACATTCATGCAAGTAGACAGAAGGCGTCCACAACTACAACGTCACGCCACCGGATCTGCAACATTTTCATATAAGCATATAGAAGGCGTTTATTCCAAGAGTACCCCCGCACGTGCACAATAGTTTGTATACACATAGGTACACTAAAAGGGAAAAATGTAATCAAATACCTGCATGGGCCCCGACGAGTGTGTTATTGGTACACACGTGACGTCTAGGGATGCTACACGAGTTGACAAGTGAATTCAGGTTCGAAACCGATCCTTCTATACTGGTCAATAGAAGTCGACAGGGTTCGAACCATTAAGCAAATATAAAGTTGTGGCGACCAATATATTTGCATTAAAACATTCATATTAGGCCTTCAAGGTCTACAACAATATGTATTCACTAATAAGGGCATAAAGCCTACGAAACCCGATCATCTGTCGACAGCCCGATAGAGTTGAAAAGGTTCAATCCATAAAGAGAAATGACCCCGAACACCCCGATGATGGCAGTGTTGAATGCTGATCTCAACCGGAGGGGTTCACAAATATTTTTCAAATGTCGTTCCAAATACTCAAAATTCCACTCAAATATCCATTCAAAACCTAAAATACCCACAAAAATCCAAAAATCTAAAAAAATCTTAAAATCACAAAATTCAAAAAATATTTAAAAATGAAATCAATCCATCAAAACACTTAAAGCAAAGCCCATCCACCCTCCGCAACAGTCTGCAGGGGTGGACAAATTCAAATAAACTCTAGCTCACAAAGAGCCAAATGCCTAGTTGGAAATATTACTAGGATCCATTCTCAAACAATCTCTTGCTAGTAAGGACGTGGTACGTGTCCTCTAACCGGCAGTTTTGCCGCTAAATGACACTGTAGGTAAACGGTTATGACACGGGGTCCTCTGAACCGAGTGGTTTTGCCGCCAAATGGCACCACGATTTACCGATTATGGCCATCGCCGTTACGCTCCTTATTGACATCAAATCCTTGAGATATGAATCAATAGGATATGATCGATAGGGCACAAAGCCCTCTGTTAGCTAAGGTGGATTTAAATTTGTCCCCTTAGGAAAATATCCATTCTCGGTCTACAAGGTCCCCTTGGAAGAAGCAACCCATGGCTGCCGACAAGGATCCTTCTGTTAGGTTGGGTCTACTACCTCCTCTGACTAAGTAGACCAGGGACCACGATGGCCCGGGACGACGGAACCATAGGATCTTGATCGGGTCCATCATCCATTCCCTCACCATCCGCTTTAAGTGAGAGATGGTGAAATTTCTATTTTAAATATTTTCAAATATCCAAACTTTCCAATTCCAACCTAATTTCCAATTTTCAAATCCCAAACCCATGCTGCTACTATATGCCAGATAACACGTTTTATACGTATCTGATTGACGAGTAGCCTTAATCGAAAGTTCTCTCTCGTTATCGGGAGGGGTAATTAACTATAGGGGCTTGCGCCTATAGGAAACCAGAACTCGGATCATAAAGTCCTCGCAAAATGAGGGCGAAATCTCTGGGTAGTGTCTTATCTACAAACCCATCTGCCTTCCAAAATTTACCTCGGAACTTATTCAGTTAAAACTCTCTCGCTCGAATAAAAAGAAAAAGCGCGGCGGGGAGGTTGGGGCCGAATTTTTGGAGCCCACAGATTTCTGGCGACTCCGTTGGGGAATTGTTTCTCTTTCCATCTTTGGCTAGTCGTCTCAGTGCTATAGTAGCAGTTATATTAAATCGTACTCAAAATTTTGAGTCTATCAAAATGATCTTTTAACAGTTCAAAACTTTGAATTTTCTAAAAATGATCATTTGACAAATTCATTTGGCATTCAGTAGTGTTTTAAATTTAATTTTATTGCTTGCTTATGCTAATCATTGTTGGTCTATTTTTGTTTTAGTGTTCTGTGCAAGTCTCTGCATTTTGAAAGTGCGGGGTGATGTATCAGATTCTGATTACTAACCCTTGCCTTTCATTTATGCAGATGGATCTACAGAACACGCCGATGACTTTCCAACTGGGACAAGGAGCCAGGATTCAGCTGGAGAATGCTGTTATTGAGACTGGAAGTGCCGGAGCTACCATCCAGTTTGGTAGCGTTAACTTCCCGGCGATTCCTGTAAGGAATGCCGCCATTCCTGTGAATGGTAGGAATGTTGAGAAGTCTGCCAGAAAACTCAATGCTACTGAAGCTGTCACCCATCGTATGCATCTGCCAGCACAACAACCTGTTGCTGAAAATCCTCGTGGTAGGATTTCTGTATTCGAGAGGATATCACAGCCTGAAATCCCAGCCACCAAGAGGATTGTAGCTGACAGAAGAATCTCAGTGGTGTTTTGTCGACCAGGTTATCTGCGCTTAGAGAGTACAATGCTGAAGCCTCCTCATCTAGAGGGAGGCCTACTAGGAGGCAAAGGAGAAAGATGAATGCTGAACTCCGAGCTCAGCAACAACAACTCCCAGTCCACCCATCAAATCTGCCGGCCCAAGAGTCTGAAGCTAACATTCCAACCCGGAATGGGTTTGTAAATCTGAAGTGGGTCAAAAGAAATAGCTCTACTGGTGAGTTGAAGAAATCCTTTTGGGATCAACCTGAAGCTCCAATCCCTCCAAGGAAGAAAGAGCCTAAAACTCTTTCAGCCCGGGTATACAGAGTACTGAAGACAGTGAAGGAGAAGGGCTTGAAAAAGAAGAAGTTTTAAAAGCCACTGGTCATCGAGGATAGGAAAACTCCGCCAATGGAACACTCACCCGTGGTGGAGAAAAAAAGAGAAAGACAGTACATTCCACGCGATGAACATTGGGGTGTGACACCTGAATCATATGTTCAGGGATCCACTGCCGAAAGGTCTCGGTGGAAAGGAAAACAAGTTTGGAGGCCAAAGCCTCGAAGAAATGAAAAAGAAAGAAGAGAAAGGAGGATTGAATTGGGCGTAACATCCGGTGAGGCTTCCCGGAGATCCACCCCCATCTACGAACAATGTCAGAAGTGGGCCCCAAAAAGAAACCATAATGACATTCCTCCACACGGTAGACACCTTGGAGAATCCTCCAGGGGATCCCGTCGCCCTCCATCCCCTCCAAAGAAAGAGACTAACTTCGATCACAGCCCACTGATCGAAGAAGTCCCCGTGCCTAATCAAGAACCAGAAATCCAATGGCGTCGCCGCTCGGAGATTCGAGTACTGGAAGAAAATATAGATGATCAAAATATAGAAGAGGAAGAATACCTCGAAGGGGATGAAAACATTGAAGAAAATATGGAAGAAAATATTAATGAATTTCAGGAAGAAAATCTAGAAGAAGAAATGCAAGAAATAAATAACACTCTAGACATGAAAGTTGTCTATATGGTGAGACATACCAATGCTAATGAGGAAACCTACTATGATGACGTTGAAGATGATAACGATCAACAACCGCTGGTTAGGCGAGTTTATCAACGTCGTCGTGAAGCTGGGTCCACCACTTGAAGAGGTGGTCATTCACAAGCTGAAGAAGAAAGAGAAGAAGCCGAGGAGAATCCCTTCACCGACAAGAATGTCACGCTTGCAGACATGCAAAGATATATGAGGCGACAAATGAGGGCCAAAGATAGAGAAATCTCTCAGTTGAATGAGAAGATGACTGAGATGATGACTCAGATGGGGGCAATGATGTAGATGATGTAGAGAACTGTTGCTGTTGGTGCAATGCCTAATCCTCCTGCTGACCCTCCGAACTTCCAAGTGCCACAAAATTCAGGAGTACAGGGAGCTCCTGAAAGTGGTCGCGAAGCCCATAATATTGTTCGCCAGCCCACTCCGCAGAATATTGCAAGTACTTCCGAGCCTGTGACTGCTGCACAGTTAGAAGGAATTATTACCGAGAGGATCAGAGCTATTATAGCCGTTGATCAAGCAGAAAAGTTGGTGGGCAAGGGTCGTCCGTATCCTGCTAAGTATGACCAAGTACCATATCCAAAAGGGTATTCTGTACTAAAGTTCAATACTTTTAATGGTAATACTGAACTACCAACAACCCTAGGTAGCACCTGGCACAGTTTAAAGCCACCTGTGGGAACATAGGAGGAAATGACGCCCTACTCTTCCGATAATTCGTCAGCAGTTTGACAGCAACTGCTTTCGAATGGTATGCTGAACTACCGAATGATTCTGTGAAGACCTTCGCAGAATTAGAAAATATGTTCGTGAAGAGATTTGCTAGTGCAACTGAGAAGATTACGATCGCTGACCTCGCTCTAGATAAGAGAAAAAGAGAAGAATTAATGACTACATACATCACTCGCTGGCAAAATTTGAGCATGAAATGTGAGCAGCAGTTAAAAGAAGAGCATGCCGTACAGTTGTTAATGGGCAACATTGATGACAAGATGCAACCCTTCCTATATATGGCTACAATCAACACATTTCAAGACTTGCTCGACAGAGTGGCCAAATTTGAGAAACTGAATTTGTTCAGATCAGAAAATCACGCTGATAAGCCCAAGAAGGCTAAGGCCCAGGGTGCTAGAAGGGGTGAGGCCGACTCTAAATTCTTCTATAGAGCTGATAGAGAAAAACAAGTGATTTACAATGTAGACAAGGGCAAGCAGCCGATGCAATATCAAGAAAAGCCCAAACAGGCCTACAACCCCAACCCCCAACCGAAGCTGATATTAGGGGGAAATAATAAGCCACGAATTTATCAAGCTGGAGGCCAGAGTTAGGCAATAGGAACTGGTGATAGAACGTTCCAATCTCTCAAATATAAAATGAATAAAGAATATTCATTCAAAAGGGAGAGTGTCGCCAAATTATTTCGACAAGTGTTGAAATCGGGTTTAGAACTGCCTGAATGCAAGAGACCCGAAGAGTCGAAGCACACTGGTGACCCAAATTATTGCCCATATCATCGGGTACTCAGCCATCCTATTGAAGATTGCTACATCTTCAAGGATTGGCTTGAAAAAAAATATCAAAAAGGGGAACTCACTTTGTCCGACAATGTGTTGTCTCACCCTAGAAAGGAATCAACTCGGGTGGTCACATCCTCTTCCATACCCCTGGATGAAGAA
The DNA here is from genome assembly GCA_016618105.1 of Dendrobium huoshanense. Classification (NCBI taxonomy): domain Eukaryota; kingdom Viridiplantae; phylum Streptophyta; class Magnoliopsida; order Asparagales; family Orchidaceae; genus Dendrobium; species Dendrobium huoshanense. The sequence goes on from CM028342.1 coordinate 23,583,664, forward strand.
AGAAGAAATGAAAAGAAGCCAATTCAAGAAGAACAATGGGAGACTGCGGTCTCTAAGAAAATTATAAAAATGTTGAAACAACTTGAAGGAGTTTCAGGTGTAAAGTGGAAGTCTTCTAATGAGCCCATGATAAATTTGAAGGCACTGCCGGTGGTGCGAGCTCCTATTTCTACACAACTCTCCAATATAGCTAGAACTTCAAAGTCTGGGGGGTGAAATCATCCAAGAAGAAAACTAAATTGAAGAAACCCAAGGAGAAAATGACTGTAACTCATAGAGTTATCAACAATTTAGATGAGTACTACCAGACTGTAAGGCGACCTATCAAGCTCGCTGACTTCATGTCGGAGCTTAAGATAGATGAAGCCAAAGAAGATGATGAGAATTCTCTTCCTAAAGAAGTATGTCGGGTCATCTCAGTGGCGCCGAGTACCTCAATAAAAGAGGAATACACAGAACAAGTACCCTCTGAATCCTGTATGATGGTTTTGCCAATGGATTACAATTCGGAGGAAGATTTGTATTTTCCAGAGGGAGATGAATCAGACCCTAGCATAACGTCTCAGATGGGATATGTAAACCTGGGTGGTGATTCTGAATCAACAAATGAGTCCCTAGACGCAACGATGGCTGACTCTGAAAAAAATATACAGTTAAATAACTCTGAACCGGAGGAGATTACTCAAGTGCAGTTAAGAAGTGACAAGATACTACCACCTCCATCAAAGAAAAGGGTCTCTAATAAAGATAAGGAGAAAGAAATAGTCATCAACGATGATATAATTCCTGAAGATCCCAAGAAAAAGAACATCTCAGCCAATGGGATAGATTATAATATCTTATCCCATCTAAGAAAAATTCCAGCACAACTCAGCATATACGATGCTTTGGTGATGTCTAAAGACCTTCGGGAGCCTCTGATTCAGGCTCTCAAAGATTCCAAAAGATACGAGACGTATTTTGCTCAACGTAATTTGATTGAGGTTCTACAAGCTCGTAATGAACCATTTATTACTTTCTCCGAAGAGGACATGATGCTTGGGACTGCAGACCATAATCGTCATCTGTATGTTACTGCAGAGAGCGATAAGCTGATTATCAGTCGAATCCTAATCGATCCTGGATCTTCTGTGAATCTGATAAGCTTGAAAGCACTGAGATCTCTCTGCCTTGATATGGAACACCTCAGGCAATATAGTTGATGGTGCATGATTTCAATGAAAAAGGGTAGAAAACACTTGGATCATTCATGCTCCCTCTTGTATTTGGAGAGATCCACACAGAAGCTAAATTCCATGTGATTGATGCAGATACTTCATTCAAGGCGCTGTTAGGTCGTCCTTGGTTGCATGAATATGGCATTGTTCCATCAACATTACACTAGTGTATGAAATATCTAAAAGATGGAGAAGAATTCAGGATCTCTGGTGACATTTAGCCCTTTACAGTTCATGAAGCAACAGTCTATGAAGATGCACGGTACTTCATGCCAAAGAAACAAAAGTCTTCGAGCTCCCTCGAAGCTAGAGCATCAAATTCAAAGGCTGCAAAGCGACTTGAACGGGAAGGTGAGAAGAAGTAGGTGGGGAGAAAGAAGGTAATGCCAACTCTTCCCAAAGCATCGACCATTCCTAAAGAAAAGAAATTTGTACCTCATCTGGGAAGTGACACAGATGAAGATGATGTTACTCATGCTAAATCTCAAAGAGTATACCAGTCCACATATGAATGGAGTAGGCATGTTGAATTTTCAAATGATGATTATGACTACGACTCTATTTACATGAACACGGTGCAGAATGTGTTCTCTAGAAGAATTGACAGCCTATGAATTTTAGATAGTGTACTTGTAGTCACACATGTTCCTTTACAATACTTCAAAGAAATTATTCCGCGCGAGGTGCATAAAGTTGAAGAACTTGCCACTCTCTATCTGCCTCCCCGTAAAATTGGGACTGTGCCAAAGAATATGTTATATTCCACGGGAGTTCGCGAAGAGGAGAATCATGATTGGGATTGCATGATCCTTGATTCTGAAGAGTTATTTCCTACGAGGCTACCCATATTCAATACCAAAAATATTCAAAGAATGCTATGAAAACAAGTCAATATTCCTACCACCAAGCGACAACTTCGTACAAGCTTGGGCCTCTGGTATGGGAGGAGTCCGCGTCCGTTACAGTAGAAGGGTATAAATGCATATAAAGATATTGGATTCATCAAAAGAAAATTTCTCTGGAAAGAGACTTGTCAGGCAATCACATGCATGGAAATTGAATCTGAGGATGATATTACTGACGAGACATACGAAGCTGATGATTATGATGAGTAGCTCGTAGAAGCTAAGCCTGCACCAGAAGAGCTTGAAGATGGTGGACAGGCAGCCATTATGGATGAACTAAAAGAAGTCAACTTGGGGACTGAGGAGGATCCTCGCCCAACCTTCATTAGTTCTCTTCTACCCAAGGATCAAATAGAAGAAATAAAAGAGCTCCTCTGTGAATTCAGGGTCTGCTTTGCCTGGACATATGCTGAGATGTTTGGCTTATCCCCTGACCTAGCAGTTCACAGATTAGAAATCAAGCCGGATGTAGCACCCGTCAAACAAGCTCCAAAGAGAATGAGATTGGAGATTGAAGAACATGTGATCACAGAAACGAAGAAGCTAATAGATGCAGGCTTCATCTGAGAAGAAAAGTACGCTGACTGGATTGCTAATATCGTCCCAGTTAAGAAGAAGAACGGCCAGATTCGTATATGTATTGACTTCAGGGACCTCAATAAGGCGTGCCCAAAAGACGATTTTCCACTTCCTGTGTCCGAACTCCTGGTGGGTAATACGTCCAACTACGATATGTTCTCCTTTATGGATGGATCGTCAGGATACAATCAAATCAAAATGGTGCCCATCAGAATTTTCTGCTACACAGTCATGCCCTTTGGCCTGAAGAACGCTGGTGCCACCTACCAGCGGGCGATGACTTATATATTTGATGATTTGATACATCAGAAGGTCGAGTGTTATATAGATGACCTTGTTGTTAAAAGCCTTGGCCGAAATGATCACTTAAAAGGTCTCAGAATCGTATTTGAGAGAATCAGAAAGTTCGATCTGAAGATGAATCCTCTCAAATGTGCTTTTGGGGTGTCCTCCGACAAATTCTTGGGGTACGTTGTTCTTCATCGAGGTATAAAAATCGACCCCAATAAAATTAAGGTGATCACGGAGATGCCACCACCAAGGAACCTTCAACAGCTTCGCTCGCTGCAAGGACAACTAGCTTTCATTCGAAGATTCATATCAAATCTATCGGGTATGTGCCAGCCATTTTCAAAGCTAATGAAGAAGGATGTCCGTTTCAAATGGGACGCAGAATGTTAGGAAGCATTTGATATTATCAAGAAATACTTGTTAAATCCTCCCATTGTAGCAGCGCCAATTCCGGGGAAGCCTCTTATTCTGTATACAGCTGCACTAGAAGAGTCCCTCGGAGCACTATTGGCCCAGAATAATGAAGAAGGCAAAGAAAATGCGCTATACTACATCAGTCGAAGGTTGATTGGAGCAGAAAGCTGTTATTCCCCAATTGAAAAGCATTGTCTGACGCTGATTTTTGTAGTTCAGAAACTCCGCCACTATATGCTATCCCATAAAATCACACTGATATCAAAGATCGATCCGCTGAAGTTCTTGATGACAAGACCAGCGTTGACATGTCGTCTAGCCAGGTGGGCAGTATTGTTATTGCAGTTTGAAATCATATACATGCCACAGAAGGCGGTGAAAGGATAAGCCTTGACAGATTTTCTTACTGCACACCCAATCCCGGTTGATTCTCCACTAAATGATGATTTGCCTGATGAGCAGATTATGCAGGTCAAGGAGAATGAAAGGCTACCATTCTGGGAGATGTACTTTGATGGGGCATCATCTATAAGACATGTCCGACCTCCAAATATTGCAAAAGTCCGAGCCGGCATTGGTCTCATTTTCATAGCACCCGAGGGAGGTATAATGAGATTCTCATTCAGTTTGACTGAACCTCGGACCAATAACAAAGCAGAATACGAAGCTCTATTAGCAGAGTTGGAGATTGCGATCGATGTCAGAATCCAACATCTCCAAATCTTTGGTGATTCTCAGCTTATAATAAATCAGGTCCTCGGCATCTATAAGGTTGGCAAAGTCGAATTGGCCCATTACCATTGGCGAGCCCTTGAGCTTCTGAAGCAAATACCAAATGTCAAAATGGCTAGAGTTCCTCGAGGACAGAATGCTAAAGCATATTGTCTAGCTAAATTAGCCAAAGAAATGGCGAACATCAACGAGGAGAAGCCTATATTCATTAGAATTTATACTCGTAGGGTCTTGGAGCCCGCTCTATTACAATTCCCGAGGGCAGAAGGAATTCCAGATTCAAGTCAGCATGATGAAACTCCAGGTGACCCTCAACCTCTCCATAAGATCATTATGGAGAATTATCCAGAAGAATATCACGTGGCCAAGAGACATAAAGTTAGTCAAGCTTCAGAATCATGGTGGCATTATTTAGATATTGAAGTCAAGAATGATTGGAGACAGCCATTCATTGATTACTTCAAGGAAAATAAACTCCCAACAGAAAAGTCTATGGCCGCACAAATTCGAAAAAGGGCATTGAGATATGCATTTGTTAATGACATGTTGTACAGATGAGCTTTTGATCAAATGTGGCTAAGGTGCCTAAGGACCAGGGAAGCTGATAAAGTGGTAGCAGAAATCCACGAAAGGCTTTGCGGAGCACATCAGTCAGGTCTCAAAATGGCCGCTAAAATTAACAGAATGAGTTACTATTGGCCGATCATGGTTAGAGATTGTATTGACCATGCTAAGAGGTGTCACGAGTGTCAAATCCACGGTGATGTTATACATCAACCGCCAAATCCTCTGCATCCAACAATAGCGTCTTGGCCATTTGAATGCTGGGGTACTGATATTATCAGGCCGATAGATCCACCATCTTCAGCGGAACATCGATTTATTCTGACAGCAAAAGACTACTTCTCCAAGTGGGCAGAAGCAGCTCCATTCAGAGAGGTCACATCCGAGCATGTGATCAACATTTTCATGCACAATGTTGTCTACAGATTTGGTGTGCCACGTCGTATAATCTCAGACAACGGTACTGCATTCAAGAGTACAAAAATCTACATGTTCGTTGATCGGCACAAAATTGATTGGTGATATTCATCTATATACAATCCAATAGCAAATAGCTTGGCGGAGGCCTTCAACAAGACGTTGGTGAAATTGTTGAAGAAGATTCTCACCAAGAATAAATGAGAATGGCATACGAAGATGACAGAAGCTCTATGGGCCTATCGTACAACTTACAAAATATCAACCAAAGCCACTCCTTACTCTCTAGTGTTCGGTGTTGAAGCTGTATTACCATTGGAGATTGAGCTACCGTCACTCCGGGTAGCAATCCAGAATGATCTCACTCAAGAGCAAAATGCTCGCATCAGAATGGAGGAGCTCGACGCACTTGATGAATGTAGGTTACAAGCCCAACAAAATTTGGAAATCTACCGAGGAAGAATGACAAAATCCTTCGATCGGATGGCGCGTCCTCGGACATTTCAAGAAGGGGAATTGGTCATGGTGCTGAGAAGACTAATCATCCCCCACCGAAAAATTGGTGGCAAATTCGTATCCAATTGGGAAGGCCCCTTCGTCATCGAGAAGGTGTACCAAGGAGGAGCATATCAGTTGATCGATCTAGACGGTCAAAGACCCATGCCGCCTATCAACGGTCGACATTTAAAGAAATATTATGTATGAAAATTCCATGTAGAATGTATTTTATGATGACCAAAATTTTATGTACATAGTTATCAGAGCATGCATATATTTATATTTTGAAATTCTCTTGTATAGCAAGAATGCATTTCAAAATCCCCCATTTGACTGGGGGCATTTTAAATATTTATTTGGGTCGACATTGCGCTGCGTGCCGAGATCCCCAAATAAATATTTAAAATCTTAAAGACAAAAAGCCTATCCAAAATGTCCCTACGAGACAGGGGGCATTTTAAATATTCATTTGGGTCGACATCGTGTTATATGCCGAAATCCCCAAATGAATATTTAAAATACTATATTCCAAATTTATCCCATTCTAAAATGTCCCTACGAGACAGTGGGCATTTTAAATATTTATTCGGGTCGACATCGCGCTGCATGCCGAGATCCCCGAATAAATATTTAAAATTATCAATCCAAATGTTATTTTGTGCTAAAGAATACAAAGATTTCTTTTTCAAAGTATATGGAGGTGATCTTTTAAGAGTTAGAGACACCGTCTTCTCCAATAAACAAAGACTCAAAAGTCAAGAAAGAGACTTTTATGGCTACACACTCCTACAAAATTTAGCCGAAGAAGCTTGAAGTCTTTCGACATCCTGAAGCTTAAGGTTTGAATGGGTGTAAAAGGTCGGATCCAACACGCCCAAATATGGCTGGATCACTGGCAGCTCCGTCTACTCAACAAGCCACAAGAAAGGCCGTAGTAGCGGAACCCCCACTTCATCAACCCGTTAGTAGGGACTGTAGGAAGCACGAAGGCAAATTTGACTCGACCAGTTTAAGAGATTGTAGTCTGCAAAGTTCTCCAAAATGACTGGAGAATCAAAGTTCCAGTGGAAGGATGAGTCTCGAACGACTACTAAATGTTCGTAGTCTCCAAAATCTACAACTACAAAGGATGACTCCAAATCTACAAACTTCAACAAAATCAGCATTGGGGAGCACAATTCCCATAGCTCAAGTCTGAAGCCTGAATGGGTGTAAGAGGTCGGATCCAACAAGCCCAAATATGGCCGGATCGCTGGCAGCTCCATCTACTCAATAAGCCATAAGAAAGGCCGCAGTAGAGGAACCCCCATTTCAGCAACCAGAGGATGAAGAGCTGTCAAATCCCAGCTCTCCTGATCTGATGAACTCGAGTGATTCAGATTAAAGTCTTCTCAAGAGGTTAAGGATCAAGATACTACCTACATTCGGTACTATCATCTGAATTCAGAACCTGCAAATCCTTCAACAAATCCGTAAAGCACAAAGCGAGGATCGAAGGAACTTTTCTTCAATAAGTCCGTCAAAGAACAAAGCAAAGGACCGAAGAAAACTATCCCAAAGTTCACACAAAACTCAGGGCTGAACTAAGAGGATTCCGTCATCAACAAGTCCGTTATGCACAAATCTCTGGACCGATGACTTCTTTCCATCGACCTTATACAAATCTAAGAGTTTAGGTCACCGGCATCTACTCCTTCAACAAGCCCGCCAAAGCTAGAAGCATAGGGTCGAAGGAACACAAATCTCTTGACAAATCATTAAAGACAAATCAGTTTATACTCCATCAATGTCCGCAGCACAAAGCACAGGACAAAAGAAATCAGTATCTCAATCATCTATGGATATATCTAAAAGAGTCAAAAAGAAAGGGAGATTAGTGTGACATCTAAATAAATTTTGGAGATCCACTAAAAGAAGATCATAGTGTGACATCCAAAAAAAAATAAATTTTTTTTGGAGATCCACTAAAAGAAGAGTATAGTGTGACATCCAAGCGAATTTTTTGAGATCTACTAAATGATAGCTTTAGTGTGACATCTAGAATAAATATCTAGAGATCCACAAGGCAAAACAGCTTACAACAAACATGATTCGCTCTAGACGCGTACTACATTTGTTGGGGGGCATTTGTTGACCTGCATGTTAAATCCAAAGGACAAAAAAATAAAATAAAATCATACCGTATACCTCGTTTGATCCAAGAAATCCCAAAAATCTCGTTGATTTTCTGACACTCTGCTCTGATTCGCGATCAAATCTCTGCCAAATCCCTGATATCCTGTTGGCTGGAACCTCAGACATCTCTTCCCGCAAATCCCGCGGCAGCTCCTCGATCGTCGCCTCGTTAGCGTCGTTAAATAGAAGCTGAGCTCCTTCCCTGTCGCAGACCTCTCCGCCTTCGACCGATCCCCCTGCTTTCACGACCTCTTCCCACGCTCGACTCCACTCCCCATTTCACGATCTCCCTTCTACTCCTCTGTCCGATCAAACCCAGCAACCTGACGCCTGCTCTCGGACAGAGGCTCAACCCGCCTCCAGTTCCTCTTCTTCCCGCTACTTCACACGAGCTCTCCTCTCTTCCATTCCCGACACTTCCAAATCTCGTCGCCCACACACACGAGAACTCCTTCCCGAGCTCCCTATCTCTCCCATCACTGCTTCCGAACTCACGGAAGATCTCCATAGCCCGATCTTCCCAAAGCCGCAAGCATCCCGCCTCCTCTATTTCCCTATGCCGGCTTCCTTTCAACCACGCAGAGAGAGAGAGAGAGAGAGAGAGAGAGAGAGAGAGAGAGAGAGAGAGAGAGAGAGAGAGAGAGAGAGAGAGAGAGAGAGAGAGAGAGAGAGAGAGAGAGAGAGGGAGGAAGAAGAGAGTTCCACCTACCTTTCCTTCCAACCGAACCCGCCTCCTCCCGTGACTCCATCTCCCTGTACCGATCCATCCTTGCCGCCTATCTCTTGCCCGATTTCATCCTACCCAAGAGCCCCTTAGATATAGGATAATTTTTTTTATTATTTACTAATATTATTAGCTAATAGTTATTAATTAGTGTTATTATTGTATATAGTATATTTAGTATACTAATTATTTTTAGTAATTATTGTTTCTTTTTTTATTATTAATTAAAATTAATTTTGTGTTAATTATAGTTAATTAAATTTAATAATGGTTAATTATAATTAATTGAAATTAATTATAATTAAATAATTAATGATATTTAATTATTCTTAATGATAATCATTTAAAAATTAATTAAATTGATTTTAATTAATTATCCTAATTATAGTTAATTATTATGATTAATAATTAGCTATAATTAGTTAAGATTAATTAAAATTTATTATTTTAATTTTAATTGATTATTATTAATTAAAATTAAGTATAATTAATTATTATAATTATAACTAATTATTATAATTATAATTAATTATTTTTAAAAGAGAATTAGTTATAATTAATTAAAATTATTTTTTTTACTAATAAAAAAATGGTTCTTTTCTCGATGCTCGCAACGGGCCGACAAACCCCCAAGGCACTTACGTAGCATTGAGGGTGGGAAACCGATGCAATGCTTGCGACGAGATTAGGATCCCTCTTCAAAGCTTGCAACGAGCCGGCAAACCCCCGAGGTGCTCAAGTAGCATTTAGGGTGGGAAACCGGTGCGACGCTTGTGGCGAAGGGGATAAAAAAATGTGTTTTTATTTTATTTTTATATACGTATCCCCGAACGCCCACGTGGTACAGAGGGGGGAAATCTGTGCTTATTTATAACATGTTTTCTTCTTATAATCAACCAACATAAAACCCTTAAATGCTCACGTAGCAGGCGGGGATAAAAAAATTTATTCGCGACCGCGGTGTCATTTATGACACCTACCTGAAGCGCTCACGTAGCGTCGATGGGAAGGTTGCCTCTTGGTTTTTCCCCTAAACAGGGGAGACGCCGGGAGGCTGCCAAAAATTGGATTAAAAAATCCAAGGACTTGAACAAAAAAAATGAAAAAGAAAAATGAGCTTGGACATGGACTTATTTGAACAAAATAAACTTGAATAAATAAAATTGAAATGAACAAGGTTAATTTTGGACATTGAACTCAAACTTGTGGACATTAAGCTTGAGCATGACTCATACAATTTGAACATTCAAGTGAACCCGATTTGAACTCAGGCTTGAACTCTACAAGGACAACAAGGACCACACTCAGACTTGATTTGAGCTTTCATAGAACTTGAACTCACATGAGTTGAACAAAGAAATAGAACTTGAACTCATCTTGGGTATGAAATAGAGCTTGCAATTTGATTAACAAAGACCCGGACTTCGAATGATAAATAAATCAAACAAGAAGAGTACAAATGAAATTCCACTTTGAACTGTCCAAATGAAACATCAATACAACTTTCTTGCATGTATCAATTGATGAAGTTAAAGGAATATCTATACAAGTTACAAGTCATCTCAAAAGATGGTGGAAGACTTGTAACATTTCACATGACCATCTACAATTATGAACAATAGTTGTAGAGAATGTGATGATATGCCAAACTCTTGCAAGCATAATTCGCTCACAAGATAATCAAGATAAGTTTTCCAAGTGACAAAAAATTGTAAGACATATGCAATCAACTGAATGAGATCATCAAAGGTGCAAGTTCATCATGCAAACATTATTCTTCCTACAAAAGATGAATGCAACAACATCTTGTAATCAATCACCACTCATTATCTAGCAAGCACATTGGTCTTATGCAAGCAAATATTAAGTGGAAGAAACAATGACAATCAGTTGTGACATTCGTATCAATCATACGGAAGAGATTGGGATCCAATAGCATGGCATACTGAAAGAAGCCACGAAGAACATGATTGGTACTAATTAGCTCGTAGCTGATAATGGCTAGTTCATTGCTAATAAAGACTAGTATGATGATAAGTTCAATAACCTGCTCGTAGTCAATGATGATAGATGCATGTAATAAAAGTGATCATTCCCCAATGTGGATGCAACAATCTATCTGCAAATAAAGGTGAAAGATACATAGCAAATGCAAATGCCTACGATCCCTTATAGTAGATCTGCTATATGCACCATATGTCATTTATAGACGAATACGAAAGGGACTACATAAACACAAGCAAGATGCTAAAGGACTACACAAGTACGAGCTCCTATGAGTTATTGAAGGAAACTCGTTGTACACATAGTACATTATCCACAAGCAAACATAAAAGAGTCCTCACTCATATAGAAGTCCATTTATGGGTGATGACGATTAATGTACAGTGGATGCTATGTTATTCATACAGTCGATGACTACTCAACATTAGTCAAATATACATGCCTTCTACAAGCAAGAGTGAAGATCTGCAATCCATACAAACCCTCTACAAAAACAGATATGCATGTCACATGCAACCCCTGTGTAGATGTATAAAAACTACAGTAAATGTAGTATCATGTAGTCAACTTCAATCTAAAGATGAATATATCTACCTCCGGCAGTAGTGGGTGTATTGTAAAGACCAAGTCCACAACAAAAGACATAAATACTACAAGTTCCTACGAGCTTCTACAACATAAGGCAGGAGATTAGTTAGTGCACTATGACCCGCCTTCAAAAATCAACAAATAGTGCACGACAGTCTACCTGTATGAATTAGCGAACAATTCTATTCAGAAGCTGCTACGCCATGCCACTGGATCTGCAACATTCGTACAAGTAGACAGAAGGCGTCTACAATTATTTCAAAGTACCCCTGCACGTGCACTATAAATTGTATACACATAGGTATACTAAAAGGGGTAAAAATAATTATAAAACCCGCTTGTGCCCCGGCGAGTGTGTTATTGGTACACACGTGACGTCTAGGGATACTGCGCGGGTTGACAAGTGAATTCAGGTTCGAAACCGTTCCTTCTATACTGGTCAATAGAAGTCGACAGGGTTCGAACCATTATGCAAATATAAAGTTGTGACGACCAATATATTTTCTTTAAAACATTCATATTAGGTCATCAAGGTCTACAACAATATGTATTCACTAATAAGGGCATAAAGCCTACGAAATCCGATCCTCTGTCGACAGCCCGATAGAGTTGACAAGGTTCAATCCATAAAGCGAAATGACTCCGAACACCCCGATGATGGCCGTGTTGAATGTAGATCTCAACCGGAGGGGTTCACATATATTTTTCAAATGTCATTCAAAATACTCAAAATTCCACCCAAATATCCATTCAAAACCTAAAATACCCACAAAAATCAAAAAATCCAAAAAAATCTTAAAATCATAAAAATATTTAAAAATGAAATCAATCCATCAAAACACTTAAAGCAAAGCCCATCCACCCTCCACAACAGTCTGCCGGGGTGGGAAAATTCAAATAAACTCTATTGACCCTCATACTAGTGTCGGGATTGAGTCGACAGTGCGAGATGAGTTTGAAAAGCAAAAGAGCTCGAAATCGCACAAAAACTCACCCGACGCATGTCGACCGAAAGCCCAAAATCACTGAGATGACCTCTGTTTGCGAAACGGACAGTGCCGATGCATCCGGAGCAACGAAAATAGCAAAGATTGACACCCATATTAGTGAGGGTCACCGGTCGGCAAAAAATTAAATTTTGGGCGCGCGAATCAAGACGACGACATGTGCGAGCGTCGACGCAACGACCCACTCGATGCATGATTAAAAAAATTTATTTTATTGTGCAATATAATTAAAGAAAATTAGAAAAAGGGAGAGAAAGAGAGATTTTTAAATAAGAAAATAATTTTTCTAAATAAAAAAATCAAAAAATCCCTAAAATACCCCTAATAAGCCTCATAACACTCTCCCAACCGAACCACCCCTCATTCTCTCGACATTCTCACGGCTCCCTCTCCCTCACACGACTCCAAGCCGCCCCCTCATCTCCTCTCTTGCGATTCTCCAACCGGTCGGCCACCATCCTCCCTCCAAGAGCTCAAGGTAACCTCTCCTTCATCTTCTTCCTCTTCTTCCTCCATTTTTTTCTTCCCATCTTCTTCTTCTTCCTTCCTTCTTCTTCTTCTCTCCCATTTTTCTTTTTCTTTCTTCATCCCTCCACATTTTCTTTCATTTCCTTCAATTTTCTTCCTCCCCTCTCTTATCCTTCCTCTCCTTCATCTATTTCTTCCTCCTCCAACCATCTTTCTCAAGACATACACCAAACCCTAACCCTAATTTTTCATATCTCCACATCCACTCACTAAACCACCCACTACCCTTCACAAAAAATACTTCCCTACACCTCCTACACCATTCAAAAAACAATTTCATCCATCACTTTCTCTCTCTAACCTAGAGAGAGAAAATTTTCTCTCTTTAGAATGAGAGTGAAATCTCTTCATGAATGGCTCCATCTCCACCCCAAGCATCTTCCCTCTCCACCATACCTCCAAATTCCTTCCCTAGAGAGAGAAAAAAATTACAAACTCTCTCTTTCTCTCTCCAAAATTGAGAAGAGAGGGATTTTTGCTCTCTAAATCTCTCCTCTCACTTCCTTGCACCTCCTAAACCCTATCTACGTAAATTCCCTTCAAATTCCATCTTTCCCCACACTCTCTCTCTCTCTCTAGAAAGAGAGTTTCCTTCTCTCTTTCTCTTTACAAAAATGATATAAAAAGAGATTTTCTCTCTCTAACCCCACTCCCCTAATCTCCTACACTTTCTAAGCTCACTCCACTAGAAAAACCCATAAAATCCTTTCTTTCCATCTTTCCCCATAATTGCTTTTAGGCGGGGAAAATGTCATATTTTAAATCTGTGCTCAAAGACCCCGTGACCGTTTTTTTTAGCGAGCGGGGATTGGAACTGCGGCCACGATGTCACCCGACACCTACCGTGATTGCCTTTTTTGGCAGGCGGGAAGGCCTTACACACTCCGAGGCAGCCCCCTACGCGGGGACGACGCCGGAGTGCTGCCAAAAATTTCAATTGAACCTATGACTTAGAAAATTTTAAAGAAATTAAAATCCACCTACAAGCGTATACAAGCGGGTTCGTGGAGACGCATTCAAATGAATAACTAAAATCTGAACTTAAATGATAAATTTAACTTGAGTTCAATTCGGACATTAATTGAACTTGTAAACATTTGACTTAAACTTGAATGAACATGAACTCTAAAGAACTTGAATTGGAATGGAGCATACAAAGCCAAACTTTGGATCGATGAATGAACAATCAAGATCTAAGCGAATCCTAATCATTATAGTAGACATAAATGACCACAAAGCTTGTGATGAACAAGGGACTCCAAATGCAACCATACAAGGAAGGGGCGTATGATGAATAAAGCTTTAGCCCATTAAAGAGAAGGTTGTAGCAATAATTAGAGGCGATGCATTGTCTAACTATAAACAAATGAACATATACTGCAAATCATTAAAGGCTGATAATTATGAAATTTGTACCAATTATGTAAGCAAGTGTGCAAGAACTCGTGGTGGGAGTAGAACTCCGCATACGAACTGTTCATAATAAATAATGCAAAGCCTGCAAATGAATGTCAATAAACAAAATTATTGTGCAAACCACAAGCTACTATCAGAAATGATATAAGGCTTGCAACCATCGACATGATTCATCTGTGACCAATAAGATCGAAGAAAATGAACTTCATGCAAGCAAATACAACTCGAAGTGAATGCAAGGATTTGTCGCAGAAGGATTTGTTTGACTAAACAGAGTTGCAAAAATGGGTGAGCACGAAGGAATGTGATGGCGTCCTTATCACCAACAAGAATCCAACTCCAAGAAGATACATCAAAGGAAAATGTCAAATGCAAATGAACATGCAAGAATCTCTAATGGATTAAGAACCCCAAGGACAATGCACTTATAAGTAAAGATCATAGTGAAAAATGTGATGACAAGCCCGCAAGCAATGGTATAAGATCTACAATCATTTGCCCTTTACATATAATGAGATTTGACATGCAATGAATATAACGGTTTGATGAATTCAACGAGTTTGGAGTGAAAGAAGTATATGTACAATCAATAGTGTTTAACTCCAAGCAAATATTTTAGCTTGACTGCAAATAATAATTCTTCATGAGGCAAGCTTACTAGTACATGTGGAAGTCCCTACGAGCCACTATAGAAGACTCCTTATTTATACAACAATCCACTCAAATAAAAGAACTGTTCATGAACGATAACAAGAGTCATACAACTAGTGAGGATCTAAAATACATCATATACACAATACCTTGTAAGTAGGCAGAAGCAAAGGATGTATAGAAAATACAAACTCCTACGATCAAAGGCAGGAGATTAGTTAGGGCACTACGATCCACCTACAGAAAGAAAATAATGCACGACAGTCTACCTGTACAAAGCAGCGAACAAGTCAATTCAGGAGCTGCTACAACACGCCACCGGATCTGTAACTTCTATACTAGCGGACAGAAGGCGTTCCATGAATATTCTAAAATACCCTCGCATATACATTGTAGTTTGTACACACTTAGGTACATTAAAAGAGGGTATAGAATCAACACACGCATGGGCCCCGGCGAGCATGTTATTGGTACACACGTGATGCCTAGGGATGCTGCGCGGGTCAACAAGTGAATTCAAGTCTGAATCCGATCCTTCTATACAGATCAATAGAAGTCGACAGGGTTCGGACCATCAAATAAATATACGGTTGTGGGGACCGGTGTATTTGTTTTAATACACTTATATTAGGCCTTCAAGGCCTATAATCAATAGAATTCACTCACAAAGATATAAAGCATACGAAATCCGATCCTCTGTCGACATCCAGACAGAGTTGACAAGGTTCAAACTACAAATAAAAATGCCCCCAAATACCCCAATGATGGCCGTGTTGAATGTAAATCTCAACCGGAGGGGTTAATTTAAGGCATTTTTTAAATGTCTTCCAAATATCCAAATGTTTTTCAAGCTCCATCCAAAAACTCCACAAAAATCTCAAAATCTCAAAAGTCCAAAAATATTTAAAATTGAAATAAATCCATCAAAAACTTAAAACAAAAATCCATCTGCCCTCCGCAACAGTTTGCTGAGGCGGACAAATTGAAATTTACTCTAGCTCACAAAGAGCCAAATGCCTAGTCAAAAATATCACTAGGATCCATTCTCAAATAATCTCTTGCTAGTAAGGACGTGATACGTGTCCTCTAACCGGCAGTTTCACCACCAAATGGCACTGCAGGTAAACGGTTATGACCCGGGGCCTTCCGAACCGAGTGGTTTTGCTGCCAAATGGAACCATAGATATCGGTTATGGCCAGAGCCAATACGCTCCTTAATGGCGTTAAATCCTTGAGATATTAATCAATAGGATATGATCGATAGGGCACAAAGCCCTCTATTAGCTAAGGTGAATCTAAATTTGTCCCCTTAGACAAACATTCAACCCCGATCTACAAGGTTCCCTTGGACGAAGCAACCCATGGCTGCCGACAAGGATCCTTCTGTCAGGTTGGGTCGACTACCTCCTCTAACTAAGTAGACCAGGGACCACGATGGCCCGGGACGACGGAACCATGGGATCTTGATCGGGTCTATCATCCATTCCCCCACCATCCGCTTTAAGTACAAGATGATGAAATTTACAATTTTAAATATCAAATCCTTTCCAAATATCCAAATCCAATCAATTCTCAAATCCAAACCTATGCTGCTACTATATGCCAGATAACACGTATTCTATACATATCTGATTGACGACTAGCCTTAATTGAAAGTTCTCTCTCATGATCGAGAGGGGTAATTAACTATAGGGGCTTGTGCCTATAGGAAACCAGAACGCAGATCATAAAGTCCTCACAAAATGAGGGCGAAATCTCTGGGAAGTTTCTTATCTACAAACCCATCTGCCTTCCAAAATTTACCCCGGAACTTAGTCCATTAAAACTCCCTCGCCGAATAAAAAAAGAAAAGCGCAGCGAGCGGAGGCCGGGGCCGAATTTTTGGAGCCCACAAATTTCTGGCGACTCCACTGGGGATTGGTTTCTCTTTCCATCTTTGGCTAGTCGTATATTTAAGCTATAGTAACATCAAAATTTAATGAGTTAAGAGTTAAATGTCTTTTTAATTGAACTCATTAAAAATTCTCTAAAAAGTATTTTGAAATTATATGAATTATATGTTTATCATTTCGTTCTGTCGAGTCCCTGCGCTTTGAAAGTATGGGGGAATATATCAGATCTTGATTACTAATCCCCATCTTTCATTTTGTGCAGAATGGACCTTCAGAACACTCCTTTCACCGTTCAACTAGGAAGTGGTGCCAACAACTAACTAGCAAATGCTATCATTAACACAGGAAACTCTGGAGCCACCATTCAATTTGGTGGGCTACAATTCTCCGCAGCTACTGCAAGCGCTGCTGCCATTCCAGTATACAACATTAACACTGAAAAGCCTGCCAGGAGGCCTCATGCTACTGATATTGCTGCTCTTCGTGTGCATCTACCACCACAGCAACCCTAACCATCCCAAGTTATTAATGCTAATGAGTTCCCCCAGAAGAGGGTCTCAGTCTTCAAAAGGCTATCGAATTCTGAAATCCCGACAACAAGAAGGGTCATGGCCGGTAAATAAATTTTTGTGATTCCTGTTGCTACCAACACTCTGCCGACTGGGATATCTATGCCTGGAAGGAATGATGCTGAGGCCTCCTCATCTGAAGGAAGGCCATCAAGAAGGCAGAGGAGAAGGATGAATGCTGAGCTGCGAGCTCAGCAGATGCTACAAGTCCACCCATCCACACTATCTGCTAATGAACCGGAAGCGAGTGTTCCTACCCAGAATAAGTTTAAAAATTTGAAATGGGTAAAATGGAACAGCTCTACTGGTGAACTTAAACAATCATTTTGGGAGCAACAACCCCAAGCCCTTGCTCCTCAAAAGAAGAAAGAGCCTGAGACTTTGTCCGCCAAAGTGCATAGGGTTCTGAAAACAGTGAAAGAAAAGGATTTGATGAAAAAGAAATACCAAAGGCCAGTGGTGATTGAGGCCAGAAGATCTCCACCAAGAGAGTTGCCACCTTTGGTGACTCGAGAAAAATTTAAGTCAAGTTCGCAAGAAGCACATCGGGGTGTGACACTTGGACCACGTGTCCAAGAATCCGCCGTCGAAAGGGCCCAGCGAATGGACAAACAAGTTTGGAGGTCAAGACCATATGAAAGAAGAGCACTTAACAAACAAACAAGTATGGGCGTGACATCTAGTGCAGCCTCCCAGAGATCCACCCCCATTAATAGAAATCATAAAAAATGGGTCCCTAAGAAGGTCCCAATTGATCATTCCTTTGATGGTCGACACCCCAGAGAATCCTCCAGGGGATCCCATCATCAACCAACTGCATCATCCCAAGAGGAAACTAATTTCAATCGCAGCCCATGGATCAAAGAGTTTTTTGTACCAAATAATGAACCGGAGATTCAGTGGAGACGCCGCTCGGAGATCCGTACACAAGAAGATGATGATGAAGATGATGAATAGACCATGGGAGTTGAAGTGGTCTATATGGTGGAACATGATGATGAACGACCGCCTTTACGGGTATACCAGCGGCAATATGGGGCTGGATCCACTGCCGATAGAGATGCTAACTCCTCGGAGAATGAAGAAGAGGAGGAATTCAAAGAATATCCTTTGTTCCCTGATGCTACCACTCTAGCAGAGGCACAAAGGCAGATGCATCATCAGATGAATGTGAAGGATAAAGAAATTGCTCAGTTAAATACCAAAATGACTGAGATGATGACGCAAATGACTATGATGATGCAGATGATGCAGAGAAATATCACTGCTAATCCTACACCTGCTCAACAAACCAATCATCAGGAGATAAGTAATCTGCCAGCTCATCCTGCACCCCAAGTGTCAGGAGTACGAGGTTTACATGGAGGAATTGAGAATGATCATTTGGTCCGCCAACCTACTCCTCAAAATGTAGCAAGGACATCCGAGCCTGTGACAGTGGCACAGTTGGAGACAATCATCAACGAGAAGATTAAAGCTGTCATAGCTTTGGATCAGGCAAAAAAATTGGTGAGCAAAGGCTGTCTATATCCTGCTGAATTTGACCAGGTGCCATACCCAAAGGGGTATTCTATCCCGAAGTTTAACACATTCAATGGTAATAGTAACCCCAAACAGTATTTGGCTCAGTTTAAAGCCACATGTGGTAATACAGGAGGTGTTGACACTCTACTATTTAGACAATTTTTTAGTAGTTTAACCTCGACTGCAATCGAATGGTATGCTGAATTGCCGAATGACTCTGTGAGAACATTTGCAGAGTTAGAAGCCATGTTTGTGAAAAGGTTCGCCAGCGCGACCGAAAAGATAACAATCACTGATCTCGCTTTAGATAAACGAAGGGGGATGAGTCAGTGACAAAATATATAACTCGCTGGCACAATTTGAGCATGAAATGTGAGCAGCAATTAGAAGAAGAACATGCCGTGCAATTGTTAATGGGAAATATCGATGATAAGATGCAACCATTTTTATGTATGGCCACCATCACCAAATTTTAGGACTTGTTGGACAGAGTGGAGAAGTTCAAAAAACTGAACTTATCAAAATCAGAAAATCACTCTAATAAGCTTAAGAAGACTAAAGCCTCGGGTGCTAAAAGGGGTGATGCCGACTCTACATTTTTCTCCAAAGTTGATAAAAAAAACAAGTGGATTACAATGTAGATAAAGGAAAGCAACCGATATAGTATGAAGATAAGCCGAAACAAGCCTACAATCCTAACCCCCAACCGAAGTTGACACTTGAGGGAAATAACAAGCCACGAATGTTTCAGGGTGGAGGAGAACGCCCGAGGAAAATAACTGGAAATGGTGATCGAACGTTCCCGTCCCTCAAGGAAAGAATGAATAAAGAATATTCATTTAAGAGGGAGAGTGTTGCCAAATTATTTCGACAAGCGTTAAAAGCTGGTCTAGAACTGCCAGAGTGCAAGAGGCCCAAAGAATTGAAATATACTGGTAACCCAAACTACTGCCCATACCATCGAGTACTTAGTCATCCTATTGAAGATTGCTACATCTTTAAGGATTGGTTAGAAAGAAAATATCATAAGGGAGAAGTCACATTGTCGGATAATGTGTTGGCACAACCCAGAAAAGAGTCGACTCGAATGGTTACGTCCTCTTCCGTACCCCCGACTAAAGAAGAAAAAAACAAAAAAGAATCAGCCCAAGAAGGGAAGTGGGAGACTGCGGTCTCCAAGAAGACTGTAAAAATGTTAAAACAACTCGAAGGAGTTCCATGTGTGAAGTGGAAATCTCCTACCCACCCGGTGTTGGATTTAAAAGGGATGCCTGTAGCACGAGCATTAACTTCTAAGCAATATCCCAACCAAGCCGGTGATTTAAAATCCAAAAAAGTACAGTCTTCTAAAAGAAAGACCAAACTAAAGAAGCTTAAGGAGAAGAAAATAACAACTTAAAGGGTCATCAACAATTTGGATGAATATTACCAAACTGTTAGACGTCCCATTAAGCTCACTGACTTTATGTTAAAGCTTAGAGTGGCTGAAGTAGAAGAAGCGGGTGAAGATTCTCTTCCTGTGGAAACTTGCCGGGTTATTTCAGTAACACTAGTTACTCCAACAAAAGAAAAATGCGTCGAAGAAGCAACTTCTGAAACTTGTCTTGTGGCATCATCAATGGACTATAGTTCGGAAGAAGATCTATTTTTTTCCAAATGAGAATGGGTCCTAGCAGGATATAGCGTCATAAATGGGGCATGTAAGATTGGAGGGTGATTCTGAACTAGAAAATGAGTCTTTGGATGTTATGATGACCAACTTTGAGGAAGATGCTCCATCAAGTGAGCATGTGCAAGATGAAATAGCGCAAGTGCAATTAAGAAGCGGTAAGGTGTCGCCAACTCTGCTAAAGAAGGAAATCTCTAATAAAGATAAGGGGAAGGAGATAGTTGTTAATGAAGATATCATCCCCAAGGACTCCAAAAAGAAAGATACTCCAGTCAATGAGATAGATTATAATATCTTATCCCATCTGAGAAAAATCTCGGCACAGCTCAGCATATATGATGCTCTAGTCATGTCTAAAGACTTACGGGAGACTTTGATTCAGGCTCTCAAAGACCTCGAAAGGTACGAGGCATATTTTGCTAAACGTAATATGACAGAAGTCCTGCAAGCCCGTAACGAGCCGTTCATACCTTCTCTGAAGAAGACATGATGCTTGGGACGGCAGATCATAACCGCCCTCTGTACGTTACTGCAGAGAGCGACGAAATGATAATCAAACGAATTCTGATTGACCCTGGGTCCTCCATCAACCTTATAAGCTTGAAAGCACTGAGATCATTGTGCCTCGACGTGCAGCATCTCGGGTCAGATAAGCTAATGGTGCATGGTTTCAACGAGAAAGGGAAGAAGATCCTAGGATCATTCATGCTCTCCCTAACATTTGGGGAGCTTCATACAGAAGCCAAATTTTATGTGATTGATGCAGATACTTCATTCAAGGCGCTCCTGGGTCATCCTTTGCATGAGTATGACATTGTCCCATCAACACTAGTGCATGAAGTACCTTAAGGATGGAGAAGAGTTCAGGATCTCTGGTGACATCCAACCTTTTGCAGTGCACGAAGCTACAATCTATGAGGATGCCAAGTATTTCATTCCAAAGAAGCAGAAGCCATCGAGCTCTCTTGAGGTCCAGGCATCAAGTACTAAAACTACAAAGCGACCAAAATAAGAAGGTGAAAAGAAGCAGGTTGGGAGAAAGAAGGCAACGCCAACTCTTCCCAAAGCAGCGATCGCTACTAAAGAAAGAAAACATGTATCTCACCTAGGGAGCGACACAGATAAAGATGAGGTCACCCCTACAAAATCTTGAAAGGCATGTCAGTCAATTGCCAAAGGGAAAAAGAAGGCTGAATACTCAGATTTTGACTATGATTATGAGTCTACCTACATGAGTAATATGCAGTGTGTATTCTCAAGAAGAATGGGTAACTTGTCAATCTCAGACAGCGTATTCATAGTCACGCGTATTCCCATGCAACATTTCAAGGAAATTATTCCCCGGGAGGTATATAATATCGAAGAACTTGTAACATTCTATGTGCACCTCATAGAAAAAGGGACGGGCCAGGAAGTTTATTCTATAAAGGTGGAGAGCGCGAAGAAGAAGCAAATCGCGACTGGTTTTGTATGCTCGTTGATTCTGGAGAGCTAATACCTACGAGAATGCCTAGATTTAATACCAAAAATATTCGAAAAATATTGCGAAAGCAAATCAACATTCCTACCTCTAAACAACAACTTCACTTTTTCCTGAGCATTTGATATGGAAGACATCCACGTCCATTATGAAAGAAAGATATTGCTGCAAGGAGAGGTCTCGGATTCATCATGCAAAAATATCCCCAAAAGGAGACTTGCAAAGCAATCACCTGCGCGGAAGTCAAATTAGATGATAGCGATGATGAGAAAATATATGAAGTTGATACTTATGATGATCAGCCCGTAGAGGCCAAGCCTGCACTTGAAGAATTAGAAGATGGTGGACATATGGAAAATATGGATGAACTAAAAGAAGTCAACTTGGGGACTGAAGAAGACCCTCGCCCAACCTTCATTAGCTCCCTTTTATCAGAAGACCAAGCGGAAGAAATGAAAGAGCTTCTCTGTGAATTCAGGGATTGCTTTGCCTGAATATATGCCGAGATGCACGGCTTATCCCCTGATGTAGCAGTTCACAGGTTAGCCATCAAGCACGATGCAGTGCCTGTAAAGCAAGCTCCAAGGAGAATGAGATTGGAGATCGAAGAACAGGTGATTGCAGAGACAAAGAAGCATATAGAAGCGAGCTTTATCCACGAAGAAAAATATGCTGATTGGATTGCCAATATTGTCCCTGTTAAGAAGAAGAATGGTCAGATTCGTATCTGTATTGATTTTTGGGACCTCAATAAGGCTTGTCCAAAAGATGACTATCCGCTCCTAGTATCAAAACTACTAGTGGATAACACGTCTAACTATGATATGTTCTCTTTTATGGACGAATCATCGGGTTACAATCAAATTAAGATGGCAACTGAGGATGAAAAACACACATCATTTAGAACGCCCATTGGTATTTTCTGTTAAACAGTTATGCCTTTTGGCCTTAAGAACGCTGGTGCCACTTATCAACGGGCAATGACGTGTATATTGGATGAGTTAATACATCAAAAGGTCGAGTGCTATGTGGACGACCTTGTTGTCAAAACCGTGGACCGAAGAGACCACTTGGATGACTTAAGGATTGTATTTGAAAGAATTAGAAAGTATGATCTGAAGATGAATCCTCTCAAGTGTGCTTTTAGAGTCTCTTCTGGCAAATTTCTGGGGTAAGTTGTTCGACACCGAGGCATCGAAGTTGACCCCAATAAGATCAGGGCGATTATGGAGATGCCACCTCCCAGAAACCTTCGTCAACTTCGCTCGTTACAAGGGCAACTAGCTTTCATTCGACGGTTCATATTGAATCTGTCGGGTAGGTGCCAGCCATTTTCAAAGTTGATGAAGAAAGATGACCGCTTTAAATGGAATGATGAATGCCAAGAAGCATTTAATAGTATCAAGAAATACTTATTGAACCCTCCTATTCTTGCGGCACCAATTCCGGGGAAACCTCTTTTACAGTATACGTCAACATTAGAAGAGTCCCTCGGAGCATTATTGGCCCAACATAACGAAGAAGGTAAGGAGAATGCACTATACTATATCAGTCGGAGATTGATTGGAGCAGAAATCCGCTATTCCCCAATTGAGAAGCATTATTTGGCATTGATCTTTGCAGTTCAAAAGCTCTGCCACTATATGCTTTCCCACAAGATTACCTTGATATCAAAGATCGATCCGCTGAAGTTCTTAATGACAAAACTAGCGTTGACAGGTTGTTTATCCAGGTGGGCAGTGATATTACTACAATTTGATATCACGTACATGCCACAGAAAGCGGTAAAGGGACAAGCCTTGGCAGATTTTCTCGCCGCGCATCCTATCCTGGTAGACTCCCCGCTTAATGATGATTTACCTGACGATCAAATCATGCGGATCGAGGAAAGTGATAAGTTATCATTCTGGGAGATGTATTTCGATGGGGCATCATTGATTAAGCCTGCCCAACCACCAAATATTGCAAGAGCCCGAGCCGGCATCGGTCTCATTTTCGTAGCACCTGAGGGAGGCATAATGAGATTTTTGTTCAATTTGACTGAACCTCGGACCAACAATGAAGCCAAATATGAAGCTCTAATAGCAAGGCTGGAGATTGAAATCGATATCAAAATTCAAAATCTTCAAATCTTCAGCGACTCTCAACTGGTAATAAATCAAGTCTTGGGCACTTACAAGATTTGTAAGGTTGAGCTGACTCATTATCACTGGCGGACCTTTGAGCTCTTGAAGCAGGTGTCAAATGTTAAAATAGTTAAAGTTCCCCGAGGAAAAAATGCCAAAGCAGATTGCTTGGCCAAATTGGCCAAGGAAATGGAGAATACCAACGAGGAGAGACCTATATATATCGGAGTTTATAACCGTCGGGTGTTGGAACCCGCGCTGTTGCAATACCCGCAGGCAGAAGAAGTATCAGATTCAAGCAAATGAGATATGACTTCGAGTGATCCTCAACCTCTTCACAAGATTATTATGGAAAATTATATAGAAGGATATCATGTAGCCAAGAGACGTAAAGCTAGTCAAGCTTCAGAATCATGGTTGCATTGCTTAGAAGTTGAAGTAGAAGATGATTGGAGGCAACCCTTCATCGAATATTTCAAAGAAAGCAAACTCCCAACAGATAAATTTCTTGTCACACAAATTAGGAAGAGAGCATTGCGGTATGCATTTGAAAGTTCGTTAGGGATGTTAAGCTTGATGAACTTAGTCCCAAGCTAACCAAGAGGGGGGTGAATTGATATTTTAAAAACTCTTTTCACAAAGAATAAAAATCACAAACTAAAATCACCACAAAAAGTAAATGCGGAATTTAAAAGCGCGGAAGCAAGAAAAGGAACACATAAATTTATAGTGGTTCGGTCGACTTGACCTACGTCCACTCCTTGGAGGCACCCTCCAAGTATTGCATTATAAAACGTGACTCTCCTTTAGCCCCCACGGCTAGGCGGAGAAGCCCTCACAAGAACCTCCTTTTTGCCACCCCGGTAAGGCAGAGAACCTTCCTCCTTTTGCTTCCTCCTAAAGCTGGCAGAGAACCAAAAACCAAAAGCAAACTCCTTACCTCTACCGACCCTTCCACGGACGAGAAACTCTAGACGAAGACAAAGCAGAGCGATCCTTGAAGCAACCCTTGTGAATCCCCTCACAAGCTCCCCCTCACAAGATCCTCTCTCTCTCCTCTCTCTCTTTCTCTCCTCAAGGTCTTCTCAGGTCAAGGCAGCAGCCAAAGGTCTTGAAAAACATTGAACAAGAGCTCTTAAATAGAAGAGCTTCAAAGAAGCTCATTAATTGCAAGTTGCCGACAATATCGCCCAGGCCGATATGGACATCGGCCTGGCCGATCAGTACAAATCAATGAAGATCGGCCAGAGCATAGCCCTGGATGCAAAGCTGGACGATTGAAAATTGGCTTGATCGTCCAGGCCGATCAGTTCAAATCAGAGGAAAATCGTCCTGACAATAGCCCTGGATACGGGCTGGCCGATACTGATTGTCCTGAAGTAACTTAAGGTTTTTGACTGGAACGTCCTGGCCGATCCTGCGATCGGCCCGGATGATATGATTGTATCAATCACCCTTAATTACTCCCTTGATTTCCTGAACAATTATGGCATAATTTATGAATATCGTCCAGGCCGATCCTATGATCGGCCTGGCCAATAATTTAAAAATACAGTATAACATAATTTACTATGGCGGCTACTTCTTTCTATTTTGAGCTTATCGTCCTGGCCGATACAAGTATCATCCAGGACGATCTGTTAATGTCGGCTACCTTAAATAAGAATCCTTAATTAGACTTTCTATTTTAAGTTGATCGTCTAGGCCGATCCGAAAATCGTCCTGGCCGATATGAGTAAAAACAGAAATTCTAAGTCTCTCAAGTGTGTGTGTGTGTGTGTGTGAAGGGTTACATAGCTTCAGTCTCTTTGACTAACATAAGTAGACTCAAAAAGGTGAAAATCAAACGTACAGACTGACTCAACCCTAAACCTATGCAATCTTGAACTTGGCTCCTTCTTGATTATCCGATCTTCGATTCCTGAAAACTTAGAAGCAACAAGCAGTCCAAGAGAAACAGTGTTTGTCAATCATCAAAACATAAGCCATGAAAAATAGATTTGCAATAATCTCACCCTTTTTGATGATGGCAAACACAAGTAGGAAAAAAAAATTAAACAAAAAAAATAGGTTCATTAAAAAATCAAAGTTACAACAGCTTTTTTCTACCACATCCTACCTACTCCCCCTTTTGTCATCACAAAAAGAGGGTCTAGAAACAACAGAAAAATATTACAAAAGACTAACAAGCAAACTACAAGAAGACAATAAACAAACAACATAAAGCACAGACTAAAAGAATGAGGGATCCTGATCATCAGATGGAGGTGGTGGAGGTGGCTGCTGAAAGTAACCGGCAAGTGTGGTAAACTGAGCATTGAACCAGACGATGTCCTGGTCATGCTGCTGAGATCGTCCGGGCCGGTTATGTGTATCGTCCAGGACGATGCACAATAATTGATCATATCGGCCAAAGTTAAAACGTTTAAATGCTTGCCACGTGTATCGTCCAGGACGAACAGTGGATCGGCCCGGCCGATTGTCCAATAATGGATCGTCCGGGGCCGAATTTAAAGATCAAAATGTGCTGACACGTGGATCGTCCGAGATGATCCAGTGTATCGGCAAGGACGATGCACATAAAATGCATCGGCCAGGACTATCACCATGAGTTCGATCAAATCGGCCAGGACGATATAGTATCGTCAGTACGATGCGTAATATTAAGCACAGAAAAGTTCAGCAGATGGATTTTTGAAGAAAATTTGTCACATCGTCCAGGATGATAAAATGATCGGCCAGGCCGATGCGACTTGAAATTGAAATCAAGAGAAGAATGGTGATGATCAAGACCCTCAAAAATAAAACAAAAGAGAAACAGTCAAAACACAGAAAAATAAAACACAACGAAAACCAAACAACGAATATTTTTGGATTTTAATTTTTCTAATTTTTTTGTTTTATGGAGGCATCATATGAGAATTCTTTTCAAAAATTAAACTTTTAAAGTTCCAAGAGATCAAGAAGTTTAACAAAACCCAATCAGAAGAAGGTAGAAAAATCTGATTCTGTTAACCCTCGATCGGACATCCTTCAGGGTACAAAATTCTTTTGGAAAAAAGAGGCCTAACTCGGAATAACAAAAAGGATAAGAAGATCCATTCAAGACTTGTTTATAACTAAAATATCTCATAAATAATAAACCAAAGTAATTTTTCTCAATCATGAAAATTAAAATCAAGTCTTTGAAAGTATCACATAATCAACGAGTTTTCTAAGTTTTAAGAGTTTTACCAAAGAGAGGATAGCTTGCATTTAGTGGGCTCATTTTATGCCTCTTGTCACTTTGATTGGCTCTTTGAGCATCTTTTGATTTTTTGATACACTTTTGTGTATATAGCTTTCTTTCAATTTGACTTCATTGGCCTCTTTCCTTTTTAACTCTTGCAAGCTAAAAACTCTTTAATATACCCTTAAAGAAAAAGACATAGTTGTGAGTATATCCTCCAAATATTAGAGAATAGGAGCTCTCTCTCTAACATAGGGAAGAATAATCCACAACACAAAATCAAAATCACGTGATAAATGCAATGGCAAGATTTCAAAAGCTTGAATGATATCTAAGAATTTTGACTATTATGCATAAGATAATTTAATGTAGCAACATAAGAAAAAGATCTTAGATGAAAAGCCATTGGTTAAACTGAGTTTAGACTTTTATTTTAGAGAAGAAAATCATGCCACTAAACAAAGTCAGAAGAAGGGAAAACATCAACAACATTACTTCCTTTAACCAATTTAGAAAAGCTAACCCTTATCTCCAAAACTCTAATATTTAAAAGCTTGAAAAGTTTCATCATATGGAAGGCCAAAATTTAAAGAACAATGTGAAAAACAAACCACATAAAATAAAATAATAAAGCAAACTAAAAAATAACATAAAGTGAGCACAAAAACTAGCACAAAAATAAAGTAAAAGACACACAAAAACTAAAGATTTCAAGCACGTGATAAAGCAGCGAATTTAAGTAATTTTGAGCTGCGAGCCTCCTTATGTCCAGTTATCTTGTGCTCCCACGAGGTCTTTGGTGAGAGCAACCCTGCAAAATGCAACAACAGTCAGATTTAGGAACCCAAACAGGTTTGGGCTCCTTCTTAGGAAACGTAGAGTGCAATGCAGATGTGGTATGCTTTGAATCATGCATCTTAGGTCTCCACACCCAATGTGTACTACGGTGAACTGTGCAAGTGTGTGAGATGTGTCCTAGCATGCCACAAGAAAAACATTGATCTCCAGGAAAAGGTTTTCTTAAATGGTTTGGGTAAAAATGCCTCTTCCTAGGTTCTGGCTTTTGATTAGTAGTTGGTGTCATCCTAGCTTTCTTACATGTTTCCAAATCATTTTGAATCCTCAAGTTGGTTCTTTTTAAGGCATCATTGTCAATCCTCAAATTTTTCTCAATCTCTTTAGATTTTTAAGATCATCTTTAAGTGAGGTGTGTGAAGCTTTCAATGCATTATGTTCATCAATTAACTCCAAATATTTCTTGTTTAACTCATCAAATTCATCAAGAAGAGCCATGTGTTTTGAATCAATCGTTGCATGATCTTTGAGAAAAACTTCATGCTCTTTTTGTAGATTTGAATGTTCTAATTTTAGGTTAGCATGAGTTTTCTTAAGTTTTTTGTATGATGCATGGATTTTTTCACAAATTTCAAACAATTCATCATAGGTTGTTTTACATACCTCTTCCTCATCACTTTGATTTTCTCCCATGAAACACAAGTTTGTAGTCTCTTCCTCTGATTCAGTTTCAGAGGAATCAGTGCCAGATTCTGCCCAAAAACCTCTTTGGATTTTCTTTTTCTCCTTTCTAGACTTAGCTTTCTCCTCACCTTTTTCATTTTCTTTGCTTGAATGATCTTGAAGTGTAGGACAATCGGCTCTCACATGTCAAGGATTCCTACATTCAAAACAAACAAAATCAGAAGATCCTCTAACATATTTGTGTTCCTTACCTTTTCTCCAACTTTGATGATGCTTTTGTTTCTTCCTTAAAAAGCTTTTGAATTGCCTTGTGATGAAGGCAATTTCATCGCTTTCAGACCTGGAAGATTCATAATCCGATTTGTGAGCTTTCAATGCAATTGTTTTCTCATTTTTCTTCTCACCTGCATCTACAATTCTTTGATTCACCCCTTGCTTGTAAGCAATGAGTGAGCCAAGTAAGTTATCAATAAAATAGGTGTTCAAATCTTTAGATTCAAGGATGACAGTAATTTTTGCATCATAAGACGAAGGCAAGCATCTCAAGATCTTGTTAACTTTTTCATAGTTAGAAAGTTCTTTTCCTAGTGCATGCAATGAAGTAGCAATTTGAGTAAACCTAGTGTACATGTCAGAAATCGATTCATGAGGTTTCATACGAAAAAGTTCGTAGTCATGCAAGAGAATGTTTAAACAGGATTGTTTAACTTCATTAGTACCTTCATAAGTGATGCACAATTTATCCCAAATTTCTTTACCAGTTTTGCAAGTTGAAACACGCATGTAATCCTCAGATTTCAAAGCATAGAAAAAACAGTTCAAACATTTTGCATTTAGTTGAGCTAAATCACGTTCATCAAAAGTCCATTCAGTGAAAGCAACTTCAGTTTTAACACCATTAATTTCACGAGAAGGTGGAGAATAACCTTCTTGAATAAGCATCCACATGCGATAATCAGTAGATTGAAAAAATGTTGACATGCGAGTTTTCCAAAAATCAAAAGGTAGGTTATCGAACAGAGGAGGTCGGGTAATAGAATACCTTTCCGTAGTGTTGCGATTTCTAAAGTTAGCCATGGATCAAATTCAAAAAGTTTTCAAACTTTAATTTTCGAATCCCGCACTGATACCACTTGAAAGTTCGTTAGGGATGTTAAGCCCTATGAACTTAGTCCCAAGCTAACCAAGAGGGGGTGAATTGGTATTTTAAAAACTCTTTTCACAAAGAATAAAAATCACAAACCAAAATCACCACAAAAAGTAAATGCGGAATTTAAAAGCGCGAAAGCAAGAAAAGGAACACAGATATTTATAGTGGTTCGGTCGACTCGACCTACGTCCACTCCTTGGAGGCACCCTCCAAGTATTGCACTACAAAATGTGACTCCCCTTTAGCCCCACGGCTAGGCGGAGAAGCCCTCACAAGAACCTCCTTTTTTCCATCCCGGCAAGGCAGAGAACCTTCCTCCTTTTGCTTCCTCCTGAAGCTGGCAGAGAACCAAAAACCAAAAGCAAACTCCTTACCTCTACCGACCCTTCCACAGACGAGAAACTCTAGACGAAGACGAAGCAGAGCGATCCTTGAAGCAACCCTTGTGAATCCCCTCACAAGCTCCCCCTCACAAGATCCTCTCTCTCTTCTCTCTCTCTTTCTCTTCTCAAGATCTTCTCAGGTCAAGGCAGCAGCCAAAGGTCTTGAAAAACATTAAACAAGAGCTCTTAAATAGAAGAGCTTCAAAGGAGCTCATTAATTGCAAGTTGCCGATAATATTGTCCAGGCTGATATGGACATCGGCCTGGCCGATCAGTACAAATCAATGAAGATCGTCCAGAGCATAGCCCTGGATGCAAAGCTGGACGATTGAAAATTGGCTTGATCGTCCAGGCCGATCAGTTCAAATCAGAGGAAAATCGTCCGGACAATAGCCCTGGATACGGGCTGGCCGATACTGATCGTCCTGAAGTAACTTAAGGTTTTTGACTGGATCGTCCTGGTCGATCCTGCGATCAGCCCGGACGATATGATCGTATCAATCATCCTTAATTACTCCATTGATTTCCTAAACAATTATGGCATAATTTGTGAATATCGTCCAAGCCGATCCTATGATCGGCCTGGCCGATAATTTAAAAATACAGTATACATAATTGACTATGGCGGCTACTTCTTTCTGTTTTGAGCTTATCGTCCTGGCCGATACAAGTATCATCCAGGACGATCTGTTAATGTCGGCTGCCTTAAATAAGAATCCTTAATTAGACTTTCTATTTTAAGCTGATCGTCCAGGCCGATCCGAAAATCGTTCTGGCCGATATGAGTAAAAACAGAAATTCTAAGTCTCTCAAGTGTGTGTGTGTGAAGGGTTACATAGCATCAGTCTCTTTGACTAACACAAGTAGACTCAAAAAGGTGAAAATCAAACGTACAGACTGACTCAACCCTAAACCT
This sequence comes from Dendrobium huoshanense, assembly GCA_016618105.1. Lineage (NCBI taxonomy): Eukaryota > Viridiplantae > Streptophyta > Magnoliopsida > Asparagales > Orchidaceae > Dendrobium > Dendrobium huoshanense. The sequence continues at coordinate 23,614,791 of CM028342.1, forward strand.
ACGCAATCCTGAACTTGGCTCCTTCTTGATCGTCCGATCTTCGATTCCTGAAAAGTTAGAAGCAACAAGCAGTCCAAGAGAAACAGTGTTTGTCAATCATCAAAACATAAGCCATGAAAAATAGATTTGCAACAGCATTTGTTAACGACACGTTATACCGACGAGCTTTTGATCAAATGTGGCTAAGATGCCTAGGGACCAAGGAAGCTGATAGAGTGGTGACAAAAGTTCATGAAGGACATTGTGGTGCACATCAGTCAGGTCCCAAGATGGCGGCTAAAATTAAAAGAATGGGTTATTATTGACCAACAATGGTGAGGGACAGTATCGACCACGCTAAGAGGTGTCACGAGTGTCAAATCCACGGTGATGTTATACATCAACCTCCAAATCCTCTGCACCCAACAATAGCATCCTAGCCATTTGAATGCTGGGGCACAGATATAATCGGACCGATAGATCCGCCATCATCAGCCGGGCACCGCTTTATTTTGGCAGCTACATACTACTTCTCTAAGTGGGCAGAAGCAGCTCCATTCAAAGAGGTCACATCCGACCATGTGATCAACTTCTTTACCCACAACGTTGTCTACATATTTGGTGTACCGCGTCGCATAATCTCAGATAACGGCACAGCATTCAAAAGCACCAAAATTTACAAGTTTATAGATCGACACAAGATCGATTGGCGATATTCATCAATATACAATCCAAGAGCAAATGGCTTGGCAGAAGCCTTTAACAAGACGCTGGTGAAATTGTTGAAGAAGATCCTTACCAAGAATAAAAGCGAGTGGCACAAAAAAATGGCAGAAGTGCTATGGACGTATCGTACAACTTATAAAATGCCAACCAAAGCCACTCCTTATTCACTCGTATTCGGAGTTGAAGCAGTGTTGCCACTAGAGATTGAACTGCCGTCACTTCGAGTGGCAATTCAGCACGATCTAACCCAGGAAAAAAATGCTCGCCTAAGAATGGAGGAACTTGATGCACTCGATGAGATTAGACTGCAAGCTCAACAGAACTTGGAGATCTATCAAGTAAGGATGGTGAAATCGTTTGATTGGATGGTGCGCCATCGAGCATTTCAAGAAGGAGAATTGGTTCTGGTGCTGAGAAGACCAATCATCCCACATCGAAAAATCGGTGTCAAATTCATTTCCAATTGGGAAGGCCCCTTCGTTATCAAAAAGGTGTACCAAGGAGGAGCCTATCAACTTATCGATCTGCACGGTCAAAGGCCCATGCCGCTGATCAATGGTGGATACCTAAAGAAGTATTACGCGTAAAATTGCCCAAGAAAATATTTTGTTTAATGCACTGTGTATTTTATACATGCTTACTAGTGTATATGCTTTACATTTTGAAATTCTCTTGTGTCACAAGAATGCATTTCAAAGAACTCACAAAAATCCCCTATAAGATTAGGGGCATTTTAAATATTTATTCGGGTCGACATCGTGCCGCATGCTTAAATCCCCGAATAAATATTTAAAATCTTGAAATACAAGATTTATATGAAATCTCCATGCGAGATAGGGGCATTTTAAATATTTATTTGGGTTGACATCATGCTATACGTCGAGATCCCCAAATAACTATTTAAAATTTCAAATTCCAAATTTATTCTATTCTAGAATGACCGTTTGAAGCAGGAGGCATTTTAAATATTTATTCGGGTCGACGTCACGCTACATGCCGAGATCCTCAAATAAATATTTAAAATTATCAATGCAAATATTCTCTTAAGGAAGATATAATGAATTCTCTTCAAAGTATATACAGGTCATCTTCAAGAAGCTTAAGACTCCGTCTTCTCCAATGTACCAAGATTCAAAAGTCAGGAAAGAGATTTTTGTAACTACACACTCCAACAAATTGAGTCAGAAAAGATTGAAGTCTTTCGACAGCCTAAAGCTTAAGGTTCGAATGGGTGTAAAAGGTCGGATCCAACACGCCCAAATATGGCCAGATCGCTGACAGTTCTGTCTACTCAATACACCATAAGAATGGACGTAGTAGCGGAACCCCCACTTAGTCAACCCGTTAGTAAGGACTATAGGAAGGACGAAGGCCGATTTGACTCGACAAGTTCAAGTGATTGTAGTCTACTAAATTCTCCTAATTGACCGGAGAATCAAAATTTCAGTGGAAAGAAGGAAGTGTCACGAGCAAATACTAAATGTGCGTAGGATCCAAAATCCTCAACCACAAAGGAGAACTCCAAATCTACCAACTCCAGTGAAATCAGCATTGAGAAGCATATTTCTCATGGCTCAAGTCTGAAGCCTGTATGGGTGTAGAAGGTCGGATCCAACAAGCCCCAATGTGACCGGATCGCTGGCAGCTCCATCTACTCAACAAGCCATAAGAAAGGCCGCAGTAGAGGAACCCCCATTTCAACAACCAGAGGACGAAAAGCTGTCAAATCCCAGCTATCCTGATCTGATGAACTCAAGTGATTCAGATTAAAGTCTCCTCAAATGGTTGAGGATTAAGATACTACCTACATTTGATAGTATCGACCAAATCCAAAACTTACAAATCCTTCAACAAATCCGTAAAGCACAAAGCGAGGATCGAAGGAATTTTTCTTCAACAAGTCCGCCAAAGCACAAAGCAGAGGACCGAAAAAATTTATCTCAAAGTTCACACAAAGCCCAAGGCTGAACTAAGTGGATTTTGTCATCAATAAGTCCGTTATTCACAAAGCTCTGGACAGATGACTTTTCGCTACTGACCTAATATAAATCTAAGGGTTTAGGTCATCGGCATTTACTCCTTCAACAAGCCCACCAAAGTAAGAAGCATAGGGCTGAAGGTACAAAAATCACCTGACAAGTCAATAAAGACAAATCAAAAAATTCTCTATCATTGTCCGCAGCACAAAGCATAGGGCAAAAGAAATCAGTATCTCAATCATCTGTTGATACATCAAAGAATACTATGGAGAAAGAAAATCTTAGTGTGACATCCAAATAAGCTTTTGGAGATCCACTAAATGAAAGCCCTAGTGTGACATCTAGAACAAATATCTAGAGATCCACAGGGTCAATTAGCATACAACAAACGTGATTCACTCTAGGAGCGAACCACATTTGTTGGGGGGCATTTGTTGAACCTCATACTAGTGTCGGGGTTGAGTCGACCACGCGAGATGAATTTGAAAAGCAAAAGAGCTCAAAATCGCACAAAAACTCACCCGACGCATGTCGACCGAAAACCCAAAATCACCGAGATGACCTCTGTTTGCGAAACTGAAAGCGCCGATGCGTCCGGAGCAACAGAAACAACTAAGATAGACACCCATATTGGTGGGGGTCGCCGGTCGGCGAAAAATTAAATTTTGGGCGCGCGAATCAAGACGACAGCTTGTGCGAGCGGCGACGCAACGACCCACTCGATGCATGATTAAAAAAAATTATTTTATTGTGTAATATAATTAAAAAAAATTAGAAAAAGGGAGAGAAAGAGAGATATTTAAATAAGAAAATAATTTTTCTAAATAAAAAAATCAAAAAATCCCTAAAATACCCCTAATAACCCTCATAACACTCTCCCAACCGAACCCCCCCTCATTCTCACGACATTCTCATGGCTACCTCTCCCTCACATGACTCCAAGCCGCCCCCTCATCTCCTCTCTTGTGATTCTCCAACCGGTCGGCCACCATCCTCCCTCCAAGAGCTCAAGGTAACCTCTCCTTCATCTTCTTCCTCTTCATCCTCCATTTTTTTCTTCCCATCTTCTTCTTCTTCCTTTGTTCTTCTTCTTCTCTCCCATTTTTCTTTTTCTTTCTTCATCCCTCCACATTTCCTTTCATTTCCTTCAATTTTCTTCCTCCCCTCTCTTCTCCTTCCTCTCCTTCATCTTCTTCTTCCTCCTCCAACCCTCTTTCTCAAGACATACACCAAACCCTAACCCTAATTTTTTATATCTCCACATCCACTCACTAAACCACCCACTACCCTTCATAAAAAACACTTCCCTACACCTCCTACACCATTCAAAAAAAAAATTTCATCCATCACTTTCTCTCTCTAACCTAGAGAGAGAAAATTTTCTCTCTAGAATGAGAGTGAAATCTCTTGATGAATGGCTCCATCTCCACCCCAAGCATCTTCCCTCTCCACCATACCTCCAAATTCCTTCCCTAAAGAGAGAAAAAAATTACTCACTCTCTCTTTCTCTCTCCAAAATTGAGAAGAGAGGGATTTTCTATCTCTAAATCTCTCCTCTCACTTCCTTACACCTCCTAAATCCTATCTACACAAATTCCCTTCAAATTCCATCTTTCCCCACTCTTTCTCTCTCTAGAAAGAGAGTTTCCTTCTCTCTTTCTCTTTCCAAAAATGAGAAAAAAAGAGATTTTCTCTCTCTAACCCCACTCCCCTAATCTCCTACACATTCTAAGCTCACTCCACTAGAAAAACCCATAAAATCCTTTCTTTCCCTCTCTTTCTCTCTCTAAAAAGAGAGCTCTCTTCCTTTTCTTTCTCTCTCTAGCTTCTTTTTCAAATAAAAATATGATTAATTAAATTGCACAAGTAAAAGTTTTTTTAATTATGCATCGTAGGTTCCTATGTCGCCGTCATCCGCCATCGCCGCCTCGATTGCTGCATACCCAAGGTAAAAATTAGTATTTACATTTCTATGCACGAAATAAGTACTCGTGACCGCTTTTCTTAGCGGGCGAGAAAAAACTTAAGTACCCGTGACGCACTGAGCGAGCGGGGAAATTTGTATGCATGAAAACATAAGTACCCGTGACTGCTTTTCTTAGCAGGCGGGGAAATTTGTTATTTGTAGCAAAATTATTTAATTAAGTACCCGTAATTGCTTTTAGGCGGGAAAAATGTCATATTTTAAACCTGTGCTCAAAGACCCCGTGACCGCTTTTTTTAGCGAGCAGGGATTGGAGCTGCGGCCGCGGTGTCACCCGACACCTATCGTGACTGCCTTTTTTGGCAGGCAGGAAGGCCTTACACACTCCGAGGCAGCCCCCTATGCGGGGACGACGCCGGAGTGCTGCCAAAAATTTCAACTGAACCTATGACTTATAAAATTTTAAAGAAATTAAAATCCACCTACAAGAGTATACAAGCGGGTTCGTGGAGACGCATTAAAATGAATAACTAAAATCTGAACTTAAATGATAAATTTAACTTGAGTTCAATTCGGACATTAATTGAACCTGCAAACATTTGACTTAAACTTGAATGAACATGAACTCTAAAGAACTTGAATTGGAATGGAGCATACAAAGCCAAACCTTGGATCGATGAATGAACAATCAAGATCTAAGAGAATCCTAATCATTATAGTAGACATAAATGAGAACAAAGCTTGTGATGACCAAGGGACTCCAAATGCAACCATACAAGGAAGGGGCGTATGATGAATAAAGCTTTAGCCCATTAAAGAGAAGGTTGTAGCAATAATTAGAGGCGATGCATTGTCTAACTATAAACAAATGAACAGATACTGCAAATCATTCAAGGCGGATAATTATGAAATTTGTACCAATCATGTAAGCAAGTGTGCAAGAACACGTGGTGGGAGAAGAACTCCGCATACGAACTGTTCATAATAAATAATGCAAAGCCTTCAAATGAATGTCAATAAATAAAATTATTGTGCAAACCACAAGCTACTCTCAGAAATGATATAAGGCTTGCAACCATCGACACGATTCATCTGTGACCAATAAGATCGAAGAAAATGAACTTCATACAAGCAAATACAACTCGAAGTGAATGCAAGGATTTGTCGCAGAAGATTTGTTTGACTAAACAGAGTTGCAAAAATGGGTGAGCACGAAGGAATGTGATGGCGTCCTTATCACCAACAAGAATCCAACTCCAAGAAGATACATCAAAGGAAAATGTCAAATGCAAATGAACATGCAAGAATATCTAATGGATTAAGAACCCCAAGGACAATGCGCTTATAAGTAAAGATCATAGTGAAAAATGTGATGACAAGCCCGCAAGAAATGGTATAAGATCTACAATCATTTGCCCTTTACATATAATGAGATTTGACATGCAATGAATATAACGGTTTGATGGATTCAATGAGTTTGGAGTGAAAGAAGTATATGTACAATCAATAGTGTTTAACTCCAAGCAAACATTTAGCTTGACTGCAAATAATAATTCTTTATGAGGCAAGCTTACTAGTACATGTGGAAGTCCCTACGAGCCACTATAGAAGACTCCTTATTTATACAACAGTCCACTCAAATAAAAGAACTGTTCATGAACGATAATAAGAGTCATACAACTAGTGAGGATCTAAAATCCATCATATACACAATACCTTGTAAGTAGGCAGAAGCAAAGGATGTATAGAAATTACAAGCTCCTACGAGCAAAGGCAGGAGATTAGTTAGTGCACTACAATCCACCTACAGAAAGCAAATAGTGCACGACAGTCTACCTGTACAAAGCAGCGAACAAGTCAATTCAGAAGCTGCTACAACACGCCACCGGATCCGCAACTTCTATACAAGCGAACAGAAGGCGTTCCATGAATATTCAAAAATACCCTCGCATATACATTGTAGTTTGTACACACTTAGGTACACTAAAAGAGGGTATAAAATCAACACCCGCATGGGCCCCGGCGAGCGTGTTATTGGTACACACGTGACGCCTAGGGATGTTGCGCGGGTCAACAAGTGAATTCAAGTCTGAATCCGATCCTTCTATATGGATCAATAGAAGTCGACAGGGTTCAGACCATCAAATAAATATACGATTGTGGGGACCGATGTATTTGTTTTAATACACTTATATTAGGCCTTCAAGGTGAAGGCCTATAATCAATAAAATTCACTCACAAAGATATAAAGCATACGAAACCCGATCCTCTGTCGACATCCAGACAGAGTTGACAAGGTTCAAACTACAAATAAAAATGCCCTCAAATACCCCGATGATGGCCATGTAGAATGTAAATCTCAACCGGAGGGGTTAATTTCAGGCATTTTTCAAATATCTCTCAAATATCCAAATATCTTTCAAGCTCCATCCAAAAACTCCACAAAAATCTAAAAATCCCAAAAGTCCAAAAATATTTAAAATTGAAATAAATCCATCAAAAACTTAAAGCAAAAATCCATCCGCCCTTCGCAACAGTTTGCCGAGGCAGACAAATTGAAATTTACTCTAGCTCACAAAGAGCCAAATGCCTAGTCGAAAATATCACTAGGATCCATTCTCAAACAATCTCTTGCCAGTAAGGACGTGGTATGTGTCCTCTAACTGACAGTTTCGCCGCCAAATGTCACTGCAGGTAAACAGTTATGACCCGGAGTCCTTTGAACCGAGTGGTTTTGCCGCCAAATGGCACCACAGATATCGGTTATGGCCAGAGCCAATACGCTCCTTAATGGCGTTAAATCCTTGAATATTAATCAATAGGATATGATCGATAGGGCACAAAGCCCTCTATTAGCTAAGGTGAATCTAAATTTTGTCCCCTTAGACAAACATTCAACCTCGGTCTACAAGGTTCCCTTGGACAAAGCAACCCATGGCTGCCGACAAGGATCCTTTTATCAGGTTGGGTCGACTACCTCCTCTGACTAAGTAGACCAGGGACCACGATGGCCCGGGATGACGGAACCATGGGATCATGATCGGGTCTATCATCCATTCTTCCACCATCCGCTTTAAGTACAAGATGGTGAAATTTCCAATTTTAAATATCAAACCCTTTCCAAATATCCAAATCCAATCAATTCTCAAATCCAAACCTATGCTGCTACTATATGCCAGATAACACGTATTCGATACATATCTGATTGACGACTATCCTTAATCGAAAGTTCTCTCTCGTGATCGGGAGGGGTAATTAACTATAGGGGCTTGCGCCTATAGGAAACCAGAACTCAGATCATAAAGTCCTCACAAAATGAGGGTAAAATCTCTGGGTAGTGTCTTATCTACAAACGCATCTGCCTTCCAAAATTTACCCCAGAACTTAGTCCGTTAAAACTCTCCCGCCGAATAAAAAAAGAAAAGCGCAGCGAGCGGAGGCCGGGGCCGAATTTTCGGAGCCCACAAACTCTAGCTCACAAAGAGCCAAATGCCTAGTCAAAAATATCACTAGGATCCATTCTCAAACAATTTCTTGCCAGTAAGGACGTGGTACGTGTCCTCTAATCGACTGTTTTGCCGCCAAATGGCACTGCAGGTAAACGATTATGACACGGGGCTCTCTGAACCGAGTGGTTTTGCCGCCAAATGGCACCACGAAATATCGGTTATGGCCATCGCTGTTACGCTCCTTACTGACATCAAATCCTTGAGATATGAATCAATAGGATATGATCGATAGGGCACGAAGCCCTCTGTTAGCTAAGGTGGATTTAAATTTATCCCCTTAGGCAAATATCCATTCCCAGTCTACAAGGTCCCCCTGGACGAAGCAACCCATGGCTGCCGACAAGGATCCTTCTGTCAGGTTGGGTCGACTACCTCCTCTGACTAAGTAAACCAGGGACCACGATGGCCCGGGATGACGGAACCATGGGATCTTGATCGGGTCCATCATCCATTCCCTCACCATCTGCTTTAAGTGAGAGATGGTGAAATTTCTATTTTAAATATTTCCAAATATCCAAACTTTACAAATCAAACCCAATTTCCAATTTTCAAATCCCAAACCCATGCTGCTACTATATGCCAGATAACACGTATTATACATATCTTATTGACGACTAGCCTTAATCGAAAGTTCTCTCTCGTTATCGGGAGGGGTAATTAACTATAGGGGCTTGCGCCTATAGGAAACCAGAACTCAGATCATAAAGTCCTCGCAAAATAAGGGCAAAATCTCTGGGTAGTGTCTTATCTGCTTTCCAAAATTTACCTCGGAACTTATTCAGTTAAAACTCTCTCGCTCGAATAAAAAGAAAAAGCGCGGCGGGGAGGCCGGTGCCGAATTTTCGGAGCCCACAGAAGCATAGCCACCTTTATTTTTTGCAAACCCTAGTTTTCATTAAGTGGCACTTGTCACATTGGACATTATATGTTATTTATTTATTTCTTTGATATGTTTACTTTTGTGCATAATATAACTCCTATATTTTCTAGATATTTTTGGTACGTGATGATTGATTTGATTTACTCTTAGGCTCTTTGGAATTGTTTTTTGTGCTTGCAATTAAATAATAAAATATAATTGTAACAATTTGAAAGATAATCAAAATATAAATTTAGTCGAGAACTACCTAGGGTCTCATATGCATATTAAATTCTTCTTTTCCATCTTAGGAACCTCCCCGCTTACTGTTAGAAGCAAACCACCCAACCAAATAAGATACAATTTTAACATAGGGGAGTCATGCACTTTTAAGATAGAACCTATTTTCTAAGTCTTTTAAAATTTTTACATTCTAATTTATTGCATAGAGTGAATTGGCAAGCATTATAATAGAAACCAATTTGAGAAATAAAACTTAATTACATTTGGTGTTAGAATCATAATCCACTAGGGCCATTTTGGATTTCCTAGATATTAGCTTAATCCATTTTTCTTAAACTTAAATAATGACAACAACTTACCCATCATGCATTAACATAAGATTAAATCATTGTTTTGACGAGATCGAGTGTATTTGTAGTTAAAATTCCAATTCCAAGCATGAATGTAATCTAGAAGTTTTGGGTTTTCCCACAACACTTGGGAAGTTTAACTTTGTAAAGTTTATATATCTTTTTAGTTTCACTCATGACAAGAGCTCATATGCAGTAATAAAGACATATGTGATGAGCAAAACAAAAATTTAATTATGTCTTTAATATAAATTTAAGAGTTTTATATTAATATTTATATTTTTTCACTATTAAATAATTTATTCAACTATTTATATTAAAAAAATTTGAATCGGACCGGTTCTTCGGTTCACTAGTTGAACCAGCGGTTCTTGCCAAAATCGATCGGTTTGAAGCAAAGCCAATTTTTAGGTTGAACCGAACCATCCTTCTAACCGGCCGGTTCATGGTTGAACAGGTCGAACCGTCCGGTCCGGTCCGGTTTTTAAAGCAATGTAATAAACTATAGAGGCTTGCCACTATAGTGAACCTAAACACAAATAAAAAATAAAGCTTACTTTAGTTTGCTGAAGTAAGGGAAAAATCTCTGTATATAGATAAAAATCTTCTATTTTAATTAATTTCTTCTTTAAAATGATAGGTGAATATCATTTTATTTTTTGGGTTGAATAGTGTATTAACTATGCTAAATTTGGTTATGAAAATAAATTTTAATTCTATTTTAAAAATGATAGTAAAACACAAGTATGTCTTACAAGATGATTTGATGTTTGTTATGCATATTCAATCATAGAGACATAAAGTGCAAATTCATTGGTACAATTTATTTTTCCAGATGCTCTAGAAATGGACAGCTTCACATTTGAGTTTTAGATGGGTACTCAGAGAGCATTTGTTTTCATGTTTAGAAGGTCGTCAAATTCTTCTTTTCAATTTCCTAATTTCCAAAAAGGGCCAATGCCTCAACCCTTGCCTTGATTCCTAAAATGGCTTATACTACTAATATCTTTGATTACAGGCTATTCTCCAATTACAACCAAACTTTATACATGGTGATTGATAAAATATTGGCTAATAGGCTCAGACAAATTATGCTACATGTTATCCATTTATCTCAATCAGGTTTTATTCAAAAAAGAGGGTCTACACTAACAATATTAATCTCTTCTCTGAACTATTGAGGGAATTCCCTAATATGAGTAAATCTAACCCTTTTTGTGCTAAACATAATATTTTTAATGCTTTTGACATGGTCTCTAGGCATTTCTTAATTAACAAATTGCTCCAGAAAGACTTCCTGCCAACTTTTGTTTCTTGGATTCAATCGTGTGTTGAAGATATTCACTTATGTATACACTTTAATAAAGTTTTGGAAGGTTATTTTGGTTTTTGTTCCAGCATGGCAAAGTTGCTCAATTTCACCTTACTTTTTTTTTTTTTGTGTTGTTATGGATGGGTTAACAAATATTTTGGACAATCTGAATGGATTCATCTCTTCTCTAGCAATTATGTGGGCAAGCAACAATCCCCCCACCTTCTTTATGTTGATGATCTCCTAACATATGGTGCTCTCCTCATTATGCTTCTATACATATGGAAATTCTTCACCATTTTAGGTTTGCTTTTGGTCTTCATATAAATCTTGCTAAAACCTCCATAACATTCTCTGAACAAGCCACTAACATAATGGAGATATGCAGTGTTCTAAATATTTACAAGATAGAAAATAGCTTCAAGTATTTGGGCATGTCAATTTCTTCTAAGAGACTTCATATTTCTTATTTCATGTAAAAAATCACTTATTAGACGGCTAAAATCATAGTTTCCTATATTTTTTTGGGATTCTTCAATATGTTTATTTTACAATTAAGAATAATATTTCTTATTGCATCAATCTCTAAAGTTCTCAAAAATTTATTGATAGGATTTGTGCAAGATTCCTTTTTCATTGGAACGCTAATAATAAAAAGATGCATCTCATCTCTTAGAGAAACACTTCCTTGCCAATATATATATATATATATATATATATATATATATATATATATATATATATATTAGGGGCCTGGGTATTTCTGCTATTCAAACTCTTATTCATACATATATTTCTTCTCATATTTGGTTCTAGCTAATCCCTAATTTTATCATAGCCAGATTGTTCAGATTTAAGTGCAGCTCTCCTTGGAAGCTTGATGTACATTATACATCTGTCTTTTGGGAACAATTAAAAAAAGTGGCTATAAGTGTTAGAAGAAATTTCACTTTTATTTGTCACCCCTAATTCTATGTTTTCCTTTCTTTTTTTTTTTTAGATCCCTATCGTGGGGGAAGATCAACATCCTAGCTGCTTGATAATACTTCATCTCATTCAAGCTTTCCTCATCATTTTCTTGTCACTAATCTCATACAATATAGTTGTTGGAAGGTTTCTCCAGCTCTCCCTAAGCTCATTTGGGAGGCAATCTTAGTTATTGATATTGTTTCTAGCTATTTGAATGATATTCACTAAAAGGATCAAGATCACCCCTCCATCAAAATTTTTATTAGTGATTTCTAACATGGTTGTAAGCCTATATCATGGTATGTTTATATCTGGCATAAGAATTACTCACTAAGGTTTTCATCATATAATAAGTTGTCTTTGGCTTGGGGACTAAAAATATAGATGCTTTTATTAGACACAATATCCTTGCTCCCCTCTATGCAATATCTATAATTTCTTTGCCCTAATTTGTTCTTATTTATTTTTTGAATGTGGGCATACATTTGATATTATTTCTCCTCTCATCCCTTAGGCTATTGGCTTTCTCTTAAGGCTAAACTTGTTGCAAATACTCACATTTCAAAATTGTTTAAAGATAGTGCTATTATGTATTTTTTTTTAGTTTTTGATTATTTCTTGTTCTTTATAGCACATATGGAGTGAAAGGAATTCAAGGTATTTTAGAACTAAATTGATAATTCAGCTACTACATGTGCCATAATTAGGAAAGAAATACTTCAAAAAATTTCACCTTGGAAGAATTTCAAAGAATACATACTATAGGTTCTCTAATTCATTATGGTTTAGTTTATGGTTGGACGCTCTCTGCTTGCTCGATTTACATTCTCTGTTTGTTTCTTTTATCCTTATTTGAGGGTATTGTTGGCTATATTATTTTACTGAAGGGCCTTATCTTCTTTGTTCGATTCGTGGCTCTTTGTTTGTTCTTATCACTCTATTGCCCACATCAATAGCCTAAGTGGATGATGATGAATAATATTACCAATTACTATCTCACCATCCCATTGGGTGATCCTTGTGGGAAATAGGGGAAGTCTCGACTGGCTTCATGCTTGCTCTATAATTTTTAGGTGGTCTTGCTCATTCAAACTCCATTATATTTTTATGCTCTTCTTAACCCTCCAAGCTTCTTTTTAAGTTTGGCAGTGCATCTAGAGATTCTCTTGGGGTTGAAAAAGTTAGAGCTGTCGATCAATGGTATGGGGTTCTGTTGACCTCTGTGTAATGCACGAAAGAAAAAAAAAATCAAATCAGACCAAACCTCGTATCCACGAAACCGGCCGAAAATCCCGCAGAAATCCCGCTAATTTGCTGCAAATGGCGCCGCTCCAGCAGATTTCCCGCGATTCCTGCTCAAACTCCGCTCGAGGAGGTTCATTCGCGTCGTTAAATAGCAGCCCGAGCGAAGCTTTCAGTTGCTCTTCTCCTTCCACGAAAAAAAGCTCCTCTCCTCTCCCACTGTCGAGCTCCAGTCGCTACTCCGACTCCCCTTCCGCTCTCTGCTTCTCCGACCTCCACACCAGTGATCGACCCTCCTCCGACCAAATCCCCTCTACCCGTCCAAGCCTTGATCCCGACCGACCTCCTCTCCAAGCCGCAGAGATTCTGTCGATTCCCTAGCCTCACCCGACTCCACCCCATCCCGATCCTCCCGATCTCACCAAGCCGAGACAGAGAGAGAGAGAGAGAGAGAGAGAGAGAGAGAGAGAGAGAGAGAGAGAGAGAGAGAGAGAGAGAGAGAGATTTTATTTATTGCTTTTTTTTTAAATTATTTTATTATTTATACTATTATTATTATTATTACTATTATTATAATTATTATTAATTAACTAATTTTAGTTATAAATTAATAATAATTAATTAAATATTAATTACAATTAATAATTAATTAAAATTAGTATTTAGTTAATCAAGATTAATTAAGGTTAATCGTGTTTAATTAATATTAATTATTAATGAATTAATTGTATATTAATTTTAATTAATTAAAATTAAATTATAATTAACTCTAAGTTAGTTAATAATAATAATAATAATAAATGCCTCTCTCCTCAATCGACGTGCCAACGCCGCCGACCCCGAAGGTATAAACTCTCTAACCCTAAATCTCCGAGAACTCGTTTCGACGCGTTTTTTGAGACAAAACGATCACCTATACACGCTTTTCTTAGCATGGTGGGAGGACGTGCGTCCCGACGCTTGCGACGAAGCGGGTAATCACCTAATTCCTTCTTCGAAGTTCGTACCTTGGAAACCCCGCCTATACACGCTTTTCTTAGCGTGGTGGGAAGGGATCCCGGTGCGATGCGCACGATGAAGCGGGGATACCCATAAGTACCCGCTTGCGGGGAAATATCTGTTCTTTTCTTGCAAAATATTTTCAAAAAAATAAAAAATACTTTTCTACAAACAAAAAATACCCATACACGCTTTTCTTAGCGTGGTGGGGGATCAAAAATTACACGGCCACGGTGTCCTCGAAAGGGGGCACCTACCATACACGCTTTTCTTAGCGTGGTGGGAAAGACCCAGTTTTCCGTAGTTTTCCCCTAAACGGGGGAGACGCCGGAAGGCTGTCGAAATTTCGGGTGAAAATGTTGCTACACTCGGACTTTTTTGAACTCAGAGAAAACAAAGGTTTGGACACATTTGAACAACCAAGGACTTGGAACTATGCTCATAACTCAAATCAAATGATTAAAGAAGGGCTTAATCTTAATTAAATGAAATTGAAGCAATCAAAGAGTTGAACAATTTGGATATGAAATTGCATTTGCAAGAACAACAGGGGACATACATTAGAACTAGAACTTGATTGAACTCATGCAAAGGACTCGACCTCTATGAACTTGCAAGGTGAACTTTGAACTCAAATGAACTTGTTGCAAAAGACAAGGACTTGCAAACTTTTGGACTGTATTGGACTTGGACAAAGAGAAAGAATAATAGAATTTTGACTAGAACTTGATTTGAACATGAAGCCGATAAGGCTTGGACTTAAGAATGATACAAGGGACTTGAATGAATATAAAGGACTTATTGAAGACTTGAGTTGGACTCAAGCCGAGCTGCACTTGAACAATAGAACTTTGATTTGAACTCAAAAGACCTCATTCAAAGCTTAATTCAAACTCAAGCAGTTATAATTCAAACAACTTGGACTCTCATTTGAACTTCAACAAAGACTCAAATTAAAGTTAATTTGAACTTTTACCTGAATTCAACATAGTTATTTGGGATTTGAATTTACAAGTATTTGACTCAAATGAGCAAGTTTTGGAAATGAACAGGGCTACTTGGGTTTGGACTCGAATGTGCCTAGAGCTTGAATGAACTTAAGCATAATTCCTTAAGTTTGAGATCAACTTTGACATTGGTTTGAACATGATTGAAACAAATGAGAAATGAAGGACTTCAAATGTTAGAAAATTTTTAGGAGATGTCATTCAATCCCTATGCAAACAAATAAGATTGCTTGCACTCTGACATGGAATTCTTTGGACAACATCATTCAAATGATCGTAAGTGGAAGTGGAAGTGCATATTCAAATTAACAAATATCAAAGTCATCATACACAATCAACCTAAAGTGAGTGTGTAAGACGAGTGCATGTTATTTATCTCAATCATGAATGTCATACTCACGAAGAACATATGAAGAATGTGAAGCGGCTCATAGATGGATATAGTGGTTATCTAAAAGCACGGAAAGCTGAAACATATAAACATGGCAGGCTGCCAATAAACTCAATGATTTGTTGATGTTCACGATAGGGATATGCTCCATATATGACAAGCCTCCGATGCACGTAGATACTTGTGTGAGGTGTCATATCTGAGAAATGATAGAAGGAACTTTCTAAAACAGAATAACATACTTATAGGTGGCAATCAACAACATGCAGTGAATGTTATAATACTCCTATAATCAGTAATAATTCAGTACTAAGCAAATATACTAGCTCCTTACAAGCAAGGCTAAATGGTCCTTATAGGGGATTCGACATACACACTAAATATCACATACAAACAGAATGCCAAAAGACCACAACAAGTGTAAGCTCTTACGACCTAAGGCAGGAGATTAGTTAGTGCACTATGACCCGCCTACGAAAATCAATAAATAGTGCACGACAGTCTACCTGTACGAAGCAGCGAACAACTTAATTCAGAAGCTGCTACGCCACGCCACCGGATCTGCAACATTCGTACAAGCAGACAGAAGGCGTCAACAAAGTCTGTAATAAATACCCCTGCACGTGCACTATAAATTGTATACACATAGGTACACTAAAGGGAAAAATACAATCTCCACCCGCATGGGCCCCGGCGAGCGTGTTATTGGTACCCACGTGATGTCTAGGGATGCTGCGCGGGTTGACAAGTGAATTCAGGTTCGAAACCGATCCTTCTATACATGTCAATAGAAGTCGACAGGGTTCGAACCATTGAACAAAAATAAAGTTGTGGCGACCAGTATATTTGCTTTAAAACATTCATATTAGGCCATCAAGACCTACAACAATATGAATTCACTAATAAAGACACAAAGCCTACGAAACCCGATCCTCTGTCGACAGCCTGACAGAGTTGACAAGGTTCAATCCATAAAAAGAAATGACCCCCAAACACCCCGATGATGGCCGTGTTGAATGCAGATCTCAACCGGAGGGGTTCCCAAATATTTTTAAAGATCTCCCAAATATCCAAAGTTTTATTTCAAATATTCCATAGCTCCACCTAAAATACCCATAAAAAAAATCCAAAAATCCAAAGCTCCACAAAAATCCCAAAAATATTTAAAATTGAAATAAACCCATTAATCACTTAAAGCAAAATCCATCCGCCCTCCGCAACAGTTTGCCGAGGTGGACAAATTCAAATAAACTCTAGCTCACATAGAGTCAAATGCCTAGTCGAAAATATTACTAGGATCCATTCTCAAAAAGTCTGCTGCTAGTAAGGACGTGGTACGTGTCCTCTAACCGGCAGTTTCGCCACCAAATGGCACTGCATGTAAACGGTTATGACCCGGGGCCCTCTGAACCGAGTGGTTTTGCCGCCAAATGGCACCACAGATAGCAGTTATGGCCAGAGCCAATACGTTCCTTAATTGCGTTAAATCCTTGAGATATGAATCAATAGGATATGATCGATAGGGTATAAAGCCCTTTGTTAGCTAAGGTGGATTCAAATTTGTCCCCTTAGACAAACATTCAACCCCGGTCTACAAGGTCCCCTTGGACGAAGCAACCCATGGCTGCCGACAAGGATCCTTCTGTCAGGTTGGGTCGACTACCTCCTCTGACTAAGTAGACCAGGGACCACGATGGCTCGGGACGACAGAACCATGGGATCTTGTTCAGGTCCATCATCCATTCCCCCACCATCCGCTTTAAGTGCTAGATGGTACAATTTCTATTTTGAATATCAAAATCTCCAAATTCTCAATTATTTCCAAACTTTCCAAATACCCAAATCTAAACTCAAAATTCCAATCCATATCCATTGCTGCTACTATATGCCAGATAACACGTATTCTCTACGTATCTGATTGACGATTAGCCTTAATCGAAAGTTCTCTCTCGTGATCGAGGGGGGTAATTAACTATAGGGGCTTGTGCCTATAGGAAACCAGAACTCAGATCATAAAGTCCTCACAAAATGAGGGCGAAATCTCTGGGTAGTGTCTTATCTACAAACCCATCTGCCTTCCAAAATTTACCCCGGAACTTATTCCGTTAAAACTCCCTCGCCGAATAAGAAAAGCGAGTGGAGGCCGAGGCCGAATTTTCGGAGCCCACAGATTTCTGGCGACTCCACTGGGGTTTGGTTTCTCTTTCCATCTTTGGCTAGTCATCTCAGTGCTATAGTAGCAACTATATCAAGTCGTACTCAAAATGTTGAGTCTTTCAAAATGATCGTTTAATGATTCAAAACTCTGAATTTTCTAAAATGATCATTTAACAAATTTAAATGGCATTTAGCAGAGTTTTCAAATTTATTATTATTGCTTGCTTCTGCTAATTATTTTTGTCTATTTTTGTTTTGTGTTTTGTGCAAGTCTCTGCATTTTGAAAGTGCGGGGTGATGTATCAGATTCTGATTACTAACCCTTGCCTTTCATTTATGCAGATGGATCTACAGAACACCCCGATGACTGTCCAACTGGGACAAGGAGCTAGGATTCAGCTGGCAAATGTTATTATTGAGACTGGAAATGCCGGAGTTACCATCCAGTTTGGTAGCGTTGACTTCCCGGCGATTGCTGCAAGGAATGCTGCCATTCCTGTGAATGGTAGGAATGTTGAGAAGTCTGCCAGAAGACTCAATGCTGATGAAGCTGTCACCCGTCGTGTGCATCTGCCGACACAACGACCTGTTGCTGAAAATTCTCGTGGGAGAATTTCTGTGTTCGAGAGGCTGTCACAGCCTGAGGCCATGACCACTAGAAGAATTGTGAATGGTGGAAGAGTCTCTGTGGTGACTACAAACACCACAACCCTGCCGACCAGGTTATCTGCGCCTGGAGAGTACAATGTTGAAGCCTCCTCATCTAGAGGAAGGCCTACGAGAAGACAAAGGAGAAAGATGAATGCTGAACTCCGAGCTCAGCAACAACAACTCCCTGTCCATCCCTCCAATCTATCGGCCCAAGTTCCTGAAGCCAATGTCCCTACCCGTAATAAATTTTCTGATTTAAACTGGGTAAAAAGGAATAGCTCAACTAGTGAGCTGAAGAAGTCTTTCTGGGAGAAACGACAGGAGGTCCCAGCTCCTCCAAAGAGAAAGAAACCTGAAACTCTCTCAGCCCGGGTCTATCGGGTCCTGAAGACTGTAAAGGAGAAAGGCCTGAAAAAGAAAAAGTTCCAACGGCCTTTAGTGATCGAGGCTAGGAGAACCCCGCCAAGAGAACGTCTATCTGCTGTGGCGGAAAGAAGAGAAAGAAGATATGTCCCACGCGGTGAACATCGGGGTGTGATACCTGAACCATATGTTCAGGGATCCACTGCTGAAAGGTCCCGGTGGAAAGGAAAACAAGTCTGGAGGCCAAAGCCTCGAAGAAATGAAAAAGAAAGAAGAGAAAGAGGAACTGATCTGGGCGTGACATCTGGTGAGGCTTCCCGGAGATCCGCCCAAGTCTACAAACAACGTTAGGAGCGGGCCCCTAAAAGGACCCATAATGACATTCCTCCAGACGGTAGACACCTTGGAGAATCCTCCAGAGGATCCCATCGCTCTCCATCCCCTCCAAAGGAAGAGACTAACTTCGATCGCAGTCCACTGGTTGAAGAAGTACCTGTGCCTAATCAGGAGCCGGAAATCCAATGGCGTCGCCGCTCGGAGATCCGAGTACTGGAGGAAGATATAGATGATCAAAATCTAGAGGAAGAAGAATTCCTTGAAGGGGAAGAAAATATTGAAGAAAACATTGATGAATTTATGGAGAAAAATTTAGAAGAAAATATTGATGAATTTATGGAGGAAAATTTAGAAGAAAATATTGATGAATTTCTAGAGGAAAATTTAGAAGAAGAAATTCAAGAAACAAATGACACTCTGGATATGGAAGTTGTCTATATGGTGACACATATAGACATCGATGATGGTGCCAATTATGATGACGATGAAGATGAAGAGCGGTGGCAACCGCCACCCCGGCGAGTATACCGTCGTCGTCGTAGAGAAGGGTCCACCACTGACAGAAGTCGTCATTCTCAAGAAGAAGAAGAAGTGGAGGAAGTAGATGAAAACCCTTCTGAAGCTGAGAACGTCACACTCGCTGAAATGCGACGACAAATGAGGCGACAAATGAGGGCCAAAGGCAGAGAAATCTCTCAGTTAAATGAGAAGATGACTGAGATGATGGCTCAAATGGGGGCGATGATGCAGATGATGCAAAGAAATACTGCTATTGGTGCCATGCCTAATCCTCGTGCTGACCCTCCAAACTTCCAAGTGCCACAAGGTTCAAGAGTACAGGGAGCTCCTGAAGGTGGTCGCGAAGCCCATAATATCGTTTGTCAGCCCACTCCGCAGAATATTGCAAGTACTTTCGAGCCTGTGACAGCTGCACAGTTGGAAGGAATTATCACAGAAACGATCAGGGCTATTATAGCCGTCGATCAAGCAGAAAAGTTGGTGGGCAAAGGTCGTCCGTACCCAGCTGAGTACGACCAAGTACCATACCCGAAAGGGTATTCGGTCCCAAAGTTTAACACTTTCAACGGTAATAACAACCCCAGACAGCACCTGCCACAGTTTAAAGCCACCTGTGGAAACACAGGAGGAAATGACGCCCTACTCTTCCGACAATTCGTCAGCAGTTTGACAGCAACTGCTTTCGAATGGTATGCTGAATTGCCGAATGATTCTATGAAGACCTTCGCAGAATTAGAAAATATGTTTGTAAAAAGATTCGCTAGTACAACTGAGAAGATCACAATCGCTGACCTCGCTCTGGATAAGAGAAAAAGAGAAGAATCAGTGACTAAATACATCACTCGCTGGCGAAATTTGAGCATGAAATGTGAGCAGCAGTTAGAAGAAGAGCATGCCGTACAGTTGTTAATGGGCAACATTAATGACAAGATGCAACCCTTTCTATGCATGGCTACGATAAATATATTTCAAGATTTGCTCGATAGAGTGGCTAAGTTTGAAAAGCTGAATTTCTCCAGATCAGAAAATCACTCTGATAAGCCCAAGAAGGTTAAGGCCCCAGGTGCTTGAAAGGGTGATGTCGACTCTACGTTCTTCTCTAGAGCTGATAAAGAAAGACAAGTGATTTACAATGTAGACAAAGGCAAACAGCCGATGCAATATCAAGAAAAGCCTAAGCAAGTCTACAACCCCAACCCCCAGCCAAAGTTGATACTAGGGGAAATGATAAGCCACGAACTTATCAAGCTGGAGTCCAGAGACAGGCAATAGGAATTGGTGATAGAACATTCCAATCTCTCAAAGATAAAATGAATAAATAATATTCATTCAAAAGAGAGAGTGTCGCCAAATTATTTCGACAAGTGTTGAAATCGGGTCTAGAACTGCTTGAATGCAAGAGACCCGAAGAGTCGAAGCACACTGGTGATCCAAATTATTGCCCATATCATCGGGTGCTCAGCCATCCTATTGAAGATTGCGACGTCTTCCAGGATTGGCTTGAAAGAAAATATCAGAAGGGAGAGATCACATTGTCCGACAATGTATTGTCTCACCCTAAAAAGGAATCAGCTCGGGTAGTCACGTCCTCTTCCGTACCCCTGGTTGAAGAAAGAAGAAATGAAAAGAAGTCAATTCAAGAAGAGCAATGGGAGACTGCGGTCTCCAAGAAAACTGTGAAAATGTTGAAGCTGCTTGAAGGAGTTCCAAGTGTAAAGTGGAAGTCTCCTATTGAGCCAGTGCTAAACTTGAAAGCTCTACCTATGACACAAGCTTCTACTTCTAAACAATTTTCCAACCAAGTTGGTTCTTCAAATACTGAAAAGAAGAAATCATCCAAGAAGAAGATTAAATTGAAGAAGCCCAAGGAGAAAATGACTGTAACTCAGAGAGTTATCAACAGTTTGGATGAGTACTACCAGACTGTGAGGCAACCTATCAAGCTTGCTGACTTCATGTCGGAGCTTAAAATAGATGAAGCTGAAGAAGGAGATGAAGATTCACTTCCAAAAGAAGTATGTCGGGTCATCACAGTGGCGCCTAGTACCCCGATAAAAGAGGAATACACAGAAGAAATACCATCTGAATCCTGTATGATGATTTTGCCAATGGATTACAGTTTGGAGGAGGATTTGTACTTTCCAGAGGGAGACGAATCAGACCCTAGCATAGCGTCTCGGATGGGACATGTAAACCTGGGTGGTGATTCTGAATCAACAGATGAGTCCCTAGACGCAACGATGGCTGACTCTGAAGAAAATATACAATTAAATGACTCTGAACCGGAGGCGATTGCTCAAGTGTAGTTAAGAAGCGGCAAGGTGCTACCGCCTCCACCGAAGAAAGGGGTCTCCAATAAAGACAAGGAAAAAGAGATAGTTATCAACGATGATATTATCCCTGAAGATCCTAAGAAAAAGAATACTTCATCCAAGGGGATAGATTATAATATCTTATCCCACCTGAGGAAAATTCCAGCACAACGCAGTATATACGATGCTTTGGTGATGTCTAAAGACCTTCGAGAGACTCTGATTCAGGCTCTCAAAGATCCCGAAAGATACGAGACATATTTTGCTGAACGTAATTTGACTGAGGTTCTGCAAGCTCGAAATGAGCCATTCATTACTTTCTCCGAAGAGGACATGATGTTCGGAACTGCAGACCATAATCGTCCTCTGTATGTTACTGCGGAGAGCGATAAGCTGATTATCAGTCGAATCCTAATCGATCCTGGATCATCTGTGAATCTGATAAGCTTAAAAGCATTGAGATCCCTCTGCCTTGATGTGGAACACCTAGGGCCAGATAAGCTGATGGTGTATGGTTTCAACGAGAAAGGACAGAAAACTCTTGGATCATTTATGCTCCCTCTTGTATTTAGAGAGCTCCATACAGAAGCTAAATTCCATGTGATTGACGCGGATACTTCATTCAAGGCGCTACTAAGTCGTCCCTGGTTGCATGAATATGGCATCGTCCCGTCAACACTACACCAATGTATGAAGTATCTCAAAGATGGAGAAGAGTTCAGGATCTCTGGTGACATTCAGCCCTTTACAGTTCATGAAGCCACAGTTTATGAAGATACACGCTACTTCATGCCAAAGAAGAAAAAGTCTTCGAGCTCCCTCGAAGCTAAAGCATCAAATTTGAAGGGTACAAAGCGACCTGAACTGGAGGATAGGAAAAAGCAGGTGGAGAGAAAGAAGGCAGTGCCGACTCTTCCCAAAGCGCCGACCATTCCAAAGGAAAAGAAGCATGTACCTCATCTGGGAAGTGACACAGATGAAGATGATGTTACTCCTGCTAAATCTCGAAAAGTATGCCAGTCCATAGATGAATGGAGTAGGCAGGTTGAATTTTCAAATGATGATTATGACTACGACTCTATTTATATGAACACGGTGCAGAATGTGTTCTCTAGAAGAATAGACAGTCTATCAATTTCAGATAGTGTGCTCATAGTCACGCGTGTTCCCTTACAACATTTCAAAGAAATCATTCCACGCGAGGTGCATAAAGTTGAAGAACTCGCCACTCTCTATCTACCTCCCCGTAAAAATGAGACCGTGCCAGGGAATGTGTTATATTCCACGGGAGTTCGTGAAGAGGAGAATCATGATTGGGATTGCATGATCCTCGACTCCGAGGAGTTATTTCCTACGATGCTACCCAGATTCAATACCAAGAATATTCAAAGAATGCTACGAAAGCAAATCAATATTCCTACTACCAAATGAGAGCTTCGTACAAGTTTGGGCCTCTGGTATGGGAGGAGTCCGCGTCCGTTACGGCAGAAAGATACAGACGCATATAAAGGCATTGGATTCATCAAATGAAAATTCCTCCGGAAGGAAACTTGCCGAGCAATCACATGCATGGAAATTGAATCCGATGATGGTGATGCTGAAGAGACATACGAGGTTGAGGATTATGATGAGCAGCCCGTAGAAGCCGAGCCTGCACCAGAAGAGCTTGAAGATGGTGGACAGGCTGCCACTATGGATGAACTAAAAGAAGTCAACTTGGGGACTGAGGAAGACCCTCGCCCAACCTTCATTAGTTCTCTTCTTTCCGAAGACCAAATAGAAGAAATAAAAGAACTTCTCTGTGAATTCAGGGATTGCTTTGCCTGGACATATGCTGAGATGCCCGGCTTATCCCCTGACGTAGCAGTTCACAGATTAGCAATCAAACCGGAAGTAGCACCCGTCAAACAAGCTCCGAGGAGAATGAGACTGGAGATTGAAGAATAGGTGATTGCCGAGACGAAGAAGCTCATTGATGCAGGCTTCATACGAGAAGAAAAGTATGCCGATTGGATTGCAAATATCGTCCCTGTGAAGAAGAACGGGCAGATTCGCATCTGTATTGACTTTCGGGACCTCAACAAAGCATGCCCAAAAGATGATTTTCCACTCCCTGTATCCGAACTCCTAGTTGACAATACTTCCAACTACGACATGTTCTCTTTCATGGATGGATCATCAGGCTACAATCAAATCAAGATGGCGCCCGAGGATGAAAAGCATACATCGTTCAGAACGCCCATCAGAATTTTCTGCTACACAGTCATGCCCTTTGGCCTGAAGAACGCTGGTGCCACCTACCAGCGGGCGATGACTCATATATTTGATGATTTGATACATCAAAAGGTCGAGTGTTATGTGGACGACCTTGTTGTCAAGAGCATGGATCGAAGAAATCACCTAGATGACTTGAGGATTGTATTTGAAAGGATCAGAAAGTATGATCTAAAAATGAATCCTCTCAAATGTGCTTTTGGAGTCTCTTCTGGCAAATTTTCGGGGTACGTTGTCCGTCATCGAGGTATCGAAGTTGACCCTATTAAAATCAAGGCGATCATGGAGATGCCACCCCCAAAGAACCTTCGACAACTCCGTTCTTTGCAAGGACAACTGGCTTTCATTCGGAGATTCATATCAAATCTATCGGGTAGGTGCCAGCCATTTTCAAAACTAATGAAGAAAGATGTTCGTTTCAAATCGGATGCAGAATGTCAGGAGGTGTTTGATAGCATCAAGAGGTATCTATTGAATCTGCCCATTCTCGCAGCGCCAATTCTGGGGAAGCCTCTTATACTGTATACAGCTGCACTAGAAGAGTCTCTCGGAGCATTATTGACACAGAATAATGAAGAAGGAAAAGAAAACGCGCTCTACTACATCAGTCGAAGGTTGATTGGAGCAGAGAGTCGTTATTATCCAATTGAAAAGCATTGTCTGGCACTAATTTTTACAGTTCAGAAACTCCGCCAATATATGCTATCCCATAAAATCACACTGATATCAAAGATCGATCAGCTGAAGTTCTTGATGACAAGACCAGCATTGACAGGTCGTTTAGCCAGATGGGCAGTATTATTATTGCAGTTTGAAATCATATACATGCCACAGAAGGCGGTGAAAGGACAGGCCTTGGCAGATTTCCTCGCTGCACACCCAATCCCGACCGATTCTCCACTAAATGACGATTTGCCCGATGAGCAAATAATGCAGGTCGAGGAGGATGAAAAGCTACCGTTCTGGGAGATGTACTTTGATGGGGCATCATCTATTAGACATGTCCAACCTCCAAATGTTGCAAGAGCCTGAGCCGGCATTGGTCTCATTTTCGTAGCACCCGAGGGAGGCATAATGAGATTTTCTTTCAGCTTGACTGAACCTCGGACCAATAACGAAGCCGAATACGAAGCTCTATTAGCAGGGTTGGAGATTGCGATCGATGTCAGAATCCAACATCTCCAAATCTTTGGTGATTCGCAGCTTATAATAAATCAGGTCCTCAGCATTTATAAAGTTGGCAAAGTCGAATTGGCTCATCACCACCGGAGAGCCCTTGCACTTTTGAAGCAAGTGCCAAATGTCAAAATGGCTCGAGTTCCTCGAGGACAGAATGCTAAAGCAGATTGTCTGGCCAAATTAGCCAAAGAAATGGCGAACATCAATGAGGAGAGGCCTATATTCATCGGGGTTTACACTCGTAGGGTCTTGGAGCCCGCTTTATTACAATTCCCGAGGGCAGAAGGAATTCCAGATTCAAGTCAGCAGGATGAAACTCCAGTTGACCCTCAACCTCTCCATCAGATTGTTATGGAGAATTATCCAGAAGGATATCATATGGCCAAGAGACGTAAAGCTAGTCAAGCTTCAGAATCGTGGTGGCATTGTTTAGATATTGAAGTTGAAAATGATTGGTGACGGCCATTCAATGACTACTTCAAAGAAAACAAACTCCCGACAGAAAAGACTATGGCAATAACCAAAAAAGGGCGTTGCGATATGTATTTGTCAATAACACGTTGTACAGACGAGCCTTTGATCAAATGTGGCTAAGGTGCTTGGGGACCAAGGAAGCTAATAAAGTGGTAACAGAAATCCACGAAGGGCTTTGCGGGGCACATCAGTCAGGTCCCAAAATGTCAGCTAAAATTAAGAGAATGGGTTACTATTGGCCGACAATGGTTAAGGATTGTATCGATCACGCTAAGAGGTGCCACGAATGTCAAATCCATGGTGATGTTATACATCAGCCTCCAAATCCTCTGCATCAAACAATAGCGTCCTGGCCATTTGAATGTTAGGGTACTGATATTATCGGGCCGATGGATCCACCGTCTTTAGCGGGACATCGATTTATTCTGGAAGCAACAGACTACTTCTCCAAGTGGGCAGAAGCGGCTCCGTTTAGAGAGGTCACATCAGAGCATGTGATCAATTTCTTTACCCACAATGTAGTCTACAGATTTGGTGTGCCACGCCGCATAATCTCAGACAACGGTACTGCATTCAAGAGTACAAAAATCTACAAGTTCGTTGATCGGCACAAAATAGATTGGCGATATTCATCTATATACAATCCAAGGGCAAATGGATTGGCAGAAGCTTTCAATAAGACACTGGTGAAATTGTTGAAGAAGATTCTCACTAAGAATAAAAGAGAGTGGCATACGAAGATGGCAGAAGCATTATGGGCGTATCATACAACTTACAAGACGCCAACCAAAGCCACTCCTTATTCATTGGTGTTCGGTGTTGAAGCTGTATTACCATTGGAGATTGAATTGCCGTCACTCAGGGTAGCAATTCAGAATGATCTCACTCAAGAACAGAATGCTCGCCTCAGAATGGAAGAGCTCGATGCACTTGATGAACTCAGATTACAAGCTCAACAAAACTTAGAAATCTACAAAGGAAGAATGACAAAGTCCTTTGATCGAATGGTGCGACCTCGATCATTTCAGGAAGGAGAATTGGTTCTGGTGCTGAGAAGACCAATCATCCCACACCGAAGAATTGGTGGCAAATTTGTATCTAATTGGGAAGGCCCCTTTGTCGTTGAGAAGGTGTACCAAGGAGGAGCATATCAGTTGATCGATCTGAACGGTCAGAGGCCTATGCCGCCAATCAACGGTCGACATTTAAAGAAATATCATGCATAAAAATTCCATGTTGAATGTATTTTATGATGATCAAAATTTTATGTGCATATTTATCAATGTATGCTTACATTTTGAAATTCTCTTGTATAGCAAGAAGGCATTTCAAAATCCCCCATCAGACTGGGGGCATTTTAAATATTTATTTGGGTCGACATTGCGCTGCATGCCGAGATCCCCAAATAAATATTTAAAATCTCAAAGATATAAAGTCTATCCAAAATGTCCCTACGAGATAGGGGGCATTTTAAATATTCATTTGGGTCGACATCATGCTATACGCCGAGATCCCCAAATGAATATTTAAAATTTTATATTCCAAATTTATTCCATTCTAAAATGTCCCTACAAGACAGGGGGCATTTTAAATATTTATTCGGGTCGACATCGCGCTACATGCCGAGATCCCCGAATAAATATTTAAAATTATCAATTCAAACGTTACTTTTGTTGACCTCATTTTTGTATGAGGTCACTAAGACCCTTCCAGATTCTAAATTTAATCCTAGACCCTAGGATCCACTCTAGACCTTAGTATCTTTCCTAGAACTAGACCTTAGAGCCTATTCTAGAGCCTAGGATTCCTTTAAATCCTAGATCTTAGAACTCTCTTAGATCTTAGGATCACTCCAACTTCAAATCAACCTCCACCTTTGATCAACTTCAATTTTAAATCAATTCCTATATTTAATCCACTCCAATTTCAATTTAACTCCTACCTGTGATCAATTTGAATCTCAATTTGAATCTCAAGGTGATAAGACATGTCTCTAAAGGCTACCCTCCAATTTTGAGCTCATTCTGAGGTCTCTAACCCCAGAATCTGAATTAAAATTCAAAGGCTGTAAAACCTTCAAATATTTACAGCCTATGCCACTGAGCCTAACCCCTTTGAGATCTTGATCTTGCAACCCTTGTCCAAGCCTCCAATCACTTCCAGACCCTTGATTTTAACCCATTGAGCAGTAAACTGCATTTTTCAGACCCATTTTTGACCATAGTTGACCAATAGGTCAAAATTGACCAAAATACCCCCATGGGGCTCAATTAGGGATTTCAAACCAAATGAGTTCCAAATGGGATGCAACCACCTTTAATAAATTTCAAATGTCATTTCAAATCTTTTGAACCCATTTCCAACCCTTGAGTCAACCTGGTTGACCAAGTCAACTGGTTTGACCCAAGGGACCCTTTAAGGGTCCAAACATGTGTTTTGACCTAAATGACCTTTTTAGGTCACCCAACCACTTCCATTGACCTCAAAATGTCATTTCAAACCTGTTGAGCCCAAACCCAGACCCTGGGTCAACCTGGTTGACCAAGTCAACCCAGGTTGACCAAACAGGCCCTTAGGGACTCAAATAGGGATTTTGATCAATTTGACCTCCCCAGGCCCAGGAACCACCCTCAATGGTCTTCAAATGTCTTTTCAAACCTGTCCAGCCCAGACTTACCCATTGGGTCAACCTAGTTGACTCAGTCAACATGGTTTGACCCAATGGATCCTTAAGGCTTCAAATGAACCATTTCAACTTATTTAACCACGTCAATATCTTCAAACCCTTAAAATCATTCTATTCAAAGCCTTGAACATTTCTAAACCCATTTTGAGCTCAACCCAACTTGGTTTGACTGAGTCAACCCTCAATCCTTGGTCAAATTTGTGATGGCATTTGCTCCCATCCCTTCTAGCCTTAACTTTGAACTCTTGATCCTTGATTAAACCATTCCAAGTATTCCTCCACCTCCTCAAGTGCCACATCACCAATTTTGACTTGGTTGACTGGTCAAATCAAGTCAACAAAGCCTTAAATCCCTCTTTGAATTGGTCAAACCTCCCATTTTGACCTCAAAGAGTGTGAGTTTAGGCTTGGAGCTTCTCCAACCTGTAGCCTTGACCCCTTCTATGCCACATCAGCACCCATTGACCAGTTGACTGGTCAAAATGGTCAATACCCCTTAAAAACCTATTTTTCATGGTCAAAGCCCTATTAAACCCCTCTTCCTCCCTATATCACATGCCAAAAGCTCCCTTTTTACTTTATTTCCCTAATTAATCTCTGCTTAAGCTGCTCCAAGGGCTTGGCTTAGGCTATTTAGGCAATGTTCCCTCCCACTCATCCCAAGACCACCCAATGGAAATGAGGCATATCCAGCCTTTGGGGCAGCCTTCCAGCTTTCCCAGGGACACTTGGCAACATCTGGAGAGCCCAGGAGTCAATCCCAGCCATTCGTTTGGCCTGGGGGCATTTGAATAGGGGAAAAAGGGCTTAATGCACAAGATTCGAACCCTAATCATCTCTCACTACTCAAAGCCCTCTCAAGCCCCGCCCCCAGTTCGTTTTGAATCTCCAGAGCTTCCTCTACCTTCCCACTACAAAACCCAGGTGGTTGCACGTCACCGGCGGCGAGTTCTCCGGCGAAACCACCACCTAGACCGTCCCAAGCCTATAGCAGCCGATCTAGACGCGTTCGAGCTTGGATTTTCGCTGGGAATCTTCACTTGGACAATCTACAAGCTCAACCATCCAGAAATTTCGAATATCTAACGGTATAACTCCCTAAAACCCTAGATCTAGGTCACATTAGTTAGGTCTAAATAGCTTTACGCTTTTAGGGTCTTAGCTAAAACAAACTATTCCCCATGATTTCTGTTCATGTCCTTAATCTATGTTTAAAATTTCAAGTGAAATGATCGACCCGTTCGTTCAAACGAGTCAAAAAACCGTTTCTAGGGCGTCACTCGCAGTCTCCGGTGAGTGTACGTTTTCTGGACCGTTGATCGCTCGATCAACGGTCCAGATCGAGCCCTTCCGCGGACCGCTATAACCGTGCGCTCGATCCGTTGTCTGATCCGCCGTCCGGCGACATCTGGACCCTCGGATCAGAGACCGCGGGATTGAATCACGCCGTCTGATCTTGTTCCGCCGAGATCAGTCGCGGGATGTGATCCCGTCCGTTGGATCGAACCAGTGATGATCTGACGGCGCGCAGGGCTCGCTGACGTGGTTAAGTGAAACCGCGTCCAGCGCCCCACGACCGACGCGTGGCTGACCGCCGTCACGCCGTCGCGCCGCCTCTGCGTTTTTGGCTCCGCGAACCAGAGCGCGCCACGTGTCCCACTAGCAGCCGCCTCTGGTTTGGCCGAATCAGGGAGCTCCACGTGTGCAGCCAGCCGCCGGGTAATTAAAAAAATGATTTTATTTAGTTTAAATCATTTTTTTAATTACAGATTGCTTTCAAATTAATTTAAAATTATTTTAAAATTATAAAAAATATTTATTTTATATAGATATTATCAGTAAATTAAAAGTGTTAATTTAAAATTATTTTCAAATTAAAATATTAATATCTTTTAAAAATATTTTAAATAGTGATTAATTTGAGTTAATATTTAATTAAAATAATATTATATATTTAATGAAAATGAAAAAAGAGGTTTATTTTAAAACATATGTTGATATTTAAAATACAGATATGTATTTTAATAAAAAAGACTATTTTCAATATTTAAAACTCAATTTTATTTTTATTGATTTTAGTTATTTGAATATGTTTGATATGGAATTAATATTTAATTAAATATTTTGAGAATTATTCTTTTTTTATTATTTCCAAAAGATTTAAAAAAATCAGTAGATCTCTCAATATTTAAAACATTTTAGTTTGATAATATTTTGAATTATTTTCTTTTAAAACTTATATATTTATATATGTGTTTTAAAATTATTTTAAAATTATATGTATTTAAGTCTTTAAATTTTGGGAGATCCCCTTGAAATTTTAAGCATGGATTAAGGCTATTTGAATAGAGTTAGTGGGGAATGAGAGTCAATCAATGAACAATTACTTTGGTAAGGGTTCATTGATTAGATCTTTAATTAATTGACTTATGATTATTCTTTGCATGCTTTAGGTAGCACACACTTCCACTTAGTCTAAGGCTCTCTTAGATCTAGGAATTGGTTGCTATTGTGTATTCATTTCATGCTTAGTCAAGGGTTAGTTAAAATCTTGATTCAAACCTAGTGAACCTAGTGACATAATTAAGGACAAAACTTAAGGACTTTGATTAGAGAATTTAGAAAATTTATTGTGAATAGGATGTATTTCACTTGAACTTGAAATTTGAACCATTTAAACTTAGTGACACTCTCAGCCTTAGGGAAAATTTTCACTGAATTTAGAAGTCATTAAGGTCCCTAATTAATTTTCCTAAGTTTAAGCCCTAATTAAGCCCCTAAACCTTCCGGAAAATCTAATAAATCCATTTTAAACCCAAAAAATATGTTTAACCCCTCTAACTGACCAGAATTAAACCCTTAACCCATGAAAATTAAAACCAAAGTTATTTGACAGCAATTTAAACCTTAATCTAATTTTTAGTAAAAATCAATATTTAATTCATTTAATTAATTAAAAAATATTAAAAATTCCAAAAATTTCCAAAACACTTGGAAATCTCTCCTTAGGTTATTTCTGACCTTTGGAGTTGATTTCAAGGAGTTTGGGACTCATTTGGAGAAAAATCATAAAATGGCCCTCTAATTAAGTAATTTTCAAAAATTCCATAATTACCCAAACTTCAAACATTCATAACTAATTCCAGAAAAATCCAAATCACTCAAACTCACTTGCATTCAATTCCTAATAAGGTCTAATATTTATTAAAAATATTAAACTCCAGAAATTTGCAATGTTTTAAAAAGTCAACAAATCGGTCAACTTTAAGTCAAAACTAGTTCAAAACTTCAAACCTTTGTAATAAAATGTAGAAAAATCCGATTTCAACGTACTTACCTTCTAACTGATCGTAGTAAGGTCTAGTATTTTAATAAAATACAAGCATTCCAGAATTTGAACCTAATCAAAAAGTCAATTTTCAACCCTTTAATTAAATCATTAAAATATTCTAAAAAATTCATAAGAGCTCAAATCATTCTAAAATTCCAGAAAATGTTAACTTAATGTTTAAAACATTTAACAAATCCTTTAAAGCACAACAACCACCCTAAAGTTGAAGTTTATTGGCTGGACTACTCCGGGCTGCGGGGCTAAGTGTCCTAAGGAGGCTGGTTCCTCGAGCCTGGTGGCACAACGCCACGAATGAATTCTAAGGGGTGTTAAATCTTAAAATAGATTAATCTTTAATTATTTAACATTTTTTTTTTAAATCTCTAATTCAATCACATTAATTTGGTTTATCGGCTGGACTACTCCGGGCTGCGGGGCTAAGTGTCCTAAGGAGGCTGGTTCCTCGAGCCTGGTGGCACAACGCCACGAATCAATTAATGGCAAACTAAAATTAATCAAGCTTTTAAAATCAGTAACCAACTCATTTTAATATTAATCCACTCCTTTAATTCCAACCAACTTAAATAACTTAATCAACCCCGATTGCTGCTGGGTAACCCAGGCCTACGAGGCTATTAGCTTAGCCCTAAGGAAGGTGAAATAAACTTCACAGCCTCGGTGTGAAACAAAGGTAGTAATCAATTAACTTTTAAAATATATTTAATTAAAATTCTTAATTCATTAATACTTAAATTTTAATCTAAATCCCCTTTTAAGCTTTAACAAACCCAGACTTTTAGACAACTTCAATTAACAACCCACTTTAGGATCTACCCCAGCCACACGACCTTTCTCACACACTTTAGATGATGTGCTAGGACAACCAACTCTAGATCTAGGTTAGGCCGGTGTTTACTTTACTGCTGTGTGCCGGATTTTTCGTAGTTTTCACTGCATGTTGTGGATGAAATTGCTTTGCTGTGTCTGCTTACTTTTTCTGTACTCTGTGGATGGATTGATGTGTTTGGCGACTAGATTACCCTTAGGTTAGGTACGATCTGGATGTTGACACAGTTTTCTGCAGGTGGCCACGCTCATGCAGGGCAATATAAAAAAAAGGGGGCAAATTAAAAATGCATAAATATTATAAACTCTTTGCACAGGTGCTTCAGCTGCTAAAGCCCCCCAAATAAAAAGAGCGTGGCCAGTGTGTTTACTTTCTTTTCTGCTCATATACAACTGCTTGGGAATAATTGCTTTTTTTTTATATATTAATTGCTTAGGATAACCCTGCAGGTGAGTCTAGATTTTTATTTTGATATCAATGTAATTTGTGCAAGTGTCAAGTGTTGTGAAAGTTTATTTTGAGTTGGGATACATAGATCCAAAGCTTGGATTCCAAAGAGGAAAGGATACCCCTTTAGGGAACATTCCTTTTCCATTTGGAAATCCAAATTTGGATCATACCTCTTCCTTACCCAAAGAGGAAAGAGTGGCCTTCCCCTTAGAGGGAAGTGCCCTCTTATCCATTTGGGTAATCCACTACGAAGATTTCAAGAAGACTGAAGAAAAGGAGTCCAAAGAAGAATGAAATTGAAGATTTGAAGACTTGAAGATTGAGAGTATCCCACTCAAAATAACTTGCGTCATTGCTAGGCTTAGAATCCGGGTTGTTGTCAGTGGTGCCCGGCCACTTTACTTTCTGCAATATTCTGGTTTGTAATAAGCAAGGCAACTCTGCCTATGGACATTTATTAATTAATTTGTATTTGATTTAATGATTTGATTGCCTTTAGGATTACTTGTTTTTACTAGTTTTTTGGCGATTGCATGCCGCTCTTTGTTTTCGCCTGGATACGTGAGGCTCGTGAGGGTGTGAAAGTTTTATACCCATAATCTTAAAAGTCTAAAATTTTAGTGAGTCTAAATAACATAGAAAGATAACGAATCTAGGGAATTAGCCGGGGATCGACCCCGGGGTCGCATGCATATTTCTGCATTACTCTTTTCTTGCTTTAGACCCTTCCCCGCCTGCGGGTAGAGTCCGGATAGTCTGACCTATGAGGACGAGGTGCCGGACCTGGGGAAGTCCAGTCTTCTAAAAAATTATTTTATAAGCCTGTTTTTAAAAAAATTTCAAGCATATTTGATTTGAAGTTGTTAACCAGCATGCATTGCATTAGATACAAATTAAAGAGTCAAAATTTTAATTTCATAGTCCTTAGCATTTTAGCACCCAACATAAGTCCTAGGGGCCAATTAGGAGAATCTCCAGATGTCGGCCCCAACTCTCCAAAACTTTAATTATAACGTCCCTACCACTCTTTCATAAAAGACCAGATTCATATATTTTAAATCGATTAGGTGGTTAGCTGGCTCCCCAATCCAGGCCGGGGTAAGTCCAGACCTTGCACTGCATTAGTTAGGATCGGACGACTGTGGTCCAGTGTCCAAAATAGATTTAGGTTTCGGGGCAGATCTTTGATTATAAGACCCCAAACTTCGGGAATATAGTCCCAAATTTCTAATAAAATGCTCAACTCTAATTAAATATCATTTCAAGTCCAAAACATAAAGCCCAACACTTAGATTAAGTTGGGACACTTCCGGATGGTTCTGGAATCTCAAGGTGTCCCCTACCTCTCATCCTTTAACTCTGTTAATAACTGTTCAATTTTGATCCATTCCCTTTTGATTTTCCAATAATTCTATTCATACTTTGATATCACTCCTAGAAACTCTAAACAAAATTTTGCCATTATTTTAATCGAGAGTTTTCGTAGGAGATTTTATCTCCCTACGATGTAATTAACTACGAGGGCTTGCGCTCGTAGGAGATTTGGAACCCCACACACACCTGATTTTAAAGAAAACTCAATTTCTAAAACTTCATTAGATTTCTTTGGGAAAAGTTAAATAATGATCGTCATAGTTGCATTAGAAGGATTATCGTTGAATGGTCTCATTTCCCTTTGGGGAGATACACCCTTCTTCGATAAGGCTTTGGATGTGAATGCGACGATCATGTTTCTTGAATATTGTAATTTGGTACTTAGTTGAACTATATTGTGTCCCCTCGGGGCCATATAGAGTTCTCCTTAGAACCCGATCATAACATTCAAGATGAGTTTACATAATTCTAAGTCTGAATACCGTTACGAAAGTTTATTTTCGTCCTCCGGGGTGATATACTCTTTCTAACGAGTCGATTCGACCTTAGAATTAGAACTGAACCTTAATCTTAAAATCCCCAAAGAAAACTAATATTTTTCAAAACCTGTTTTCCAAAATTCCAACAACAAAAAATGGCACGCCCGGTGGGACAAATCTCTCTCTCCATCTTTAATAATGGTAAAATTTTGTTTCATCGGTAGTCTTAACTACCTTTCTTCCGTTGGTCCCTTTGCCCATTTCTTCCTTGGGTAAGTGTGGCCAACATCTAAAATAATAACAAAATATTAAAAGAGAGGTTCCGCCTCTAAATTTGGCTTTTCATTCTGATTTTGACCTTCTGCCCCGGCACAGCCTGTGAGGCGACAGTGTCAAATCAGATCTCTGGATATCCTTTTTAATTTTATGGATTTATGGTCGATAAATTTTTCGTTCAGCATATAAATCCTTAAAATTGAAAAGCATTCAATTTTTTTTTTTTTTTTGATTCCATTCCAAACTTGTTAGTTTTAACCCCCTCACTTCCCCTTTGACTTCTAAGGGTGGGGAGGGTTAAACTATTCCTTTCTACTTGGGCTTTCTCACAATTCCATAAGCCTTCGGGCAAGGGGAAACTCTGTCCGTTGTGTTTTGGAACTTGTAAGAGAACCCATTTCAAATTCTCAAAATTCCTTCAAAAATTTTCTTAAACTCCAAGTTGACATATGTTACCCCATACGATTTCCTCGTGGGCTAATATATGTCATACTTTCAAAAAAATAATAATAAAATACTTTTTACTACTCTTTTCAAAAAAAAAATCTAATTTCAATCATTTTCTTTAACTTTCAGAAAATTTCAAATGGCTGGCCAACTGATTTTCTCTTTTGATCGAGAGTTGTCCTCAACTGTTAATGACCAAGGGAGCACTGTTATTTTTGGAATGGGATTCAGTACTCTAGAGCTCTCTATGGATGGACACCAGATTGTGAGCCTGGATGCCAGTAAGGAAACTCCCCCAGTAGTTGAGTTAATTGTGGGATCTGCACCCACCTTGCCAGTAGTCAGTGATGATCAGGAACAGCCTGAACCAGTTGTTGAGCCTCCCACTGAAGTTAAGTCTGTTTTTGAAGAAGGGTCTAGTTCTGGACTTAGATTTACCACGAAAAATCAGAAGAAGAATTACTTGAGGAGACTTAGGAAGAAAATCTCTAAGGCTAAGAGAGTTCTACCTTTTAAGACCTTGGCTCAAGTAGAACCTGAGGCTATTGAGGAGCTACCTATTCCTGCTTCCTCCCACCTCCTCAAGGGAAGTCGCTTTTACCCCCTGGCTTCAGCTCAAGGGGAGGAGAGGATAGCTAGGATAGCCCGTTCTCCACCATGCCCGGTCGACTACTCGACCAAGAAGACTCAGAAAGAAAAACACCTTCAAAAGACAAGAACTTTGAGAAATATAATTCACACCTGTGCTGCACAGACCGGACAGACTAAAGAGGAATATGTGAAACAGTTAAAGGGAGTGATCTCACATCGCTTCCAAAAAGAAGTGTTGAAGGAAGAAGTATCTGAAGCAAAGAATTTAACCCCTCAATTCGTTAGGAAGAATAAGAAGTATGCTAGACAGCCTGCTACTTCGGTACTGGTTGATGGATATCACTGGGTGCCACACCCTCTGTCTTCTCAAACAGAGGGTATTGTGTTGACTGGGTCCGAGAGAGGCCGCCATTTTACTGGTAGACCCCCGGTACCCTCACATAAACCTGTGAGATTGGCCTCAGTGATTGTCAAACTAAAGGGGGTTGAAGTCCAAAAGTCTGTGGATCTTAAAGGAAAAAGACCTAAATCTCCTGAAAGGAGATATGTACCAAAGAGGACCAAGTTGGAGAGTCTGCCACCACCTCCTAGAACTTCTAAGTTCATTCTGCAGCTCCAACGAGTTTCAGCCAACCCCGCTCCGAGTTCAGTTGAATTGATGGATGTTCAGGTTAGTACCCCAGTTGTTACAGTTGATAGTCCTGCCACAGCCAGTTTGATTCCGAAACCAATAGTCACCGTTCCTGCTACCCCAGTTGATGATCCCCAAAGTTCGAGTGTCATTCCTAGGCCCCTTAGTCAGGTGTCTGAGGACCTTACCTTACCAGATGTGGGAACTATCACTTTACAAGCTCCTACTTCTCCTGAGGAATATGTCCCTCTCCCTGTAGAGGATGCCACTCTTCTGACTACCAGTTTTGGGATAGTCGAAGAGGAGAGAATTGACCAGGATTTAGAAATGGAAGATGAGCCAGATACAAAGTCTCAACCAGATCCTAATCCAAAACTTACAGAAATCATTGCCCTTATGGATTCTGAAGAGTTGTTTGATATGGCTGAGTATAAAGGATACTTACCCCTTGACCCTAAATCAATTGGGGATAGACCGGTCGAGGAGGTAGTTCAAGAAATAAGAAACATCTTGTTGAACAAAGAAGGAACGGCTTCTTTCGACCCTGATATGGATGATCTCCTCGGAGATGAAGATGATTATGTTGGGGGCATTCATGTGGTTGAAACTAGAGGATCTAATAAAGAAGCTGAGCCCAGCAAACGCCGATTTGTTAAAGATGATGATCCGCATGCTGCTGAGTCAGAGTCAGATGAGTCTGTGAAAGATAGAGATGAAGAACATATAAAAAACTTGGAGACTCAGCTCGCTAGCATGATGTCACAAGTTAGAGAAATGCAAGAAGAGTTGGACAAATCACAGCAATAGTCTTTTGTGATTCACCAATCAGCTCGAGAGCTCACAGAAAAGGCCAAAAGGGCAGAACTTAAATCCAGACCTCTCGAGTCACCACCTGTGACTCTCCCTTGTCCAGTAGAGACACCTCCAGTTCACCCTGCAGTTTCCACCATTCCTCCGATCCCACCTCAGAAGGATATCAAGCAGTTAATTGAGGACCAGGTAAGGGAGGCCTTAGCCCATGCTCAAGGAACTGTGTCTATTGCAAAGGGTAGACCCTACCCCGAGGAATATGACTTAGTTCCTTACCCAAAGGGCTTTGTGCCACCAACTTTTAAAGTTTTCACCGGAATTGAAAATCTGAGACAGCATCTGGCCCACTTCCGAGCAAGCTGTTGCAACGCAGGAGGGTCAGATGCTCTACTATTTCGCCAATTTGTAAGTAGTCTGTCCGGCATTGCTTTTGAATGGTACGCCGATCTGCCCAACGGTTCAGTAAGAACCTTTAGCGACCTAGAAAACCTCTTTCTTAAGAGATTTTCTGGAGCGCAACAACGCACTACTGTGGGCGATCTCGTGGTTGAAAAGCAAAAGCCGGGAGAGTCTCTAGTTGAGTACATCTTGAGGTGGCGAAACCTCTCGATGAAGTGTGAACCCCAGTTGCAAGAACAACATGCTGTGGAGATTCTGTTGAAGAATATCCACGGTCCTGTTGCTTTTCTCCTGAAGGGTTTCACTATTAAAACTTTTGAGAAACTTCTTAATAAGGCTAGCAATTTGCAGGAAGAGGCTCCTAGGATGCCATTCTTACGAGAGCAGTCTGAGGAAAGGAAGGGTCCAAAACTGGTGAAGACATTTGAAAAGAAAGCTGTGGTCTCAGCAGTAGATAAAGGAAAGAGGCCAGTGGTTAATCAGCCTAGCACTCCACTTCCACCACAGCCGCCTCAGAAGCAGCCCTTTCAGATAGTTCCTCAACATACTAGAGATCCCTCTTTCATCCCTTTTAGAGAGAGATTGGCAAAGCCTTATCCATTTAAAAGGGAGTCAGTTAAGAAGATCTTCAGAAGTCTGTTAAAGAAACCAGATTTTCAGTTGCCAGAGGCTAGGAGGCCTGAGGATGAGAGCAAGAAAGATGATCCCAAGTATTGCCCGTACCACAGGATGCTTAGTCACCCTCTTGAGGACTGCGTTGTGTTCAAAGATTGGCTTGAGAGGAACTACACCCAAGGTAACATCATAATACCTAAGGAATACTTGGTCGATCCAGAAAAGGCTTCAATTAAGACCATTTCAGGTAATCCTCTTAACTCTTCTTGTTTTGTTGAAGATGGTTGGGACATTGCTTTGTCCCGGGCACTTAAAAAGTCGATTAACAAGTCTTTTCATCTTTCTCAACAGCTGACTACGATAGCCCAGGCCCCGGTGTGGAAAGTTGACCTGGACGCTTCGCAGAAGGATGTTGAGCCACTTCCCTCTCCAGTAGTCTTAGGAACTACTGAGAAAAATGTGAAAGAAGAGAAATCTGATTTTGTAGAGAGGAAGTGTGTAGATGAGAGATGTATTAGAATGGCGGATGGTGGTGTTAAAACCCTTTCCCCTCTTTTGTTATCTGACTTTTACTTTGCCCCATCAAAGGCGAAGGGTCAAAAGATGAATAAAAAACATCCTTCTACTTCTGTCTTGATGATTAACCATGAATCTCAAATGCAAATTGATGACTCTCCTGCTTTAAATCAAACTCCTAATGAACCAAATATTGAGGTTAGTCAAACCAACCTCCCTGAATCGACTATTCAAGAAGAGGTCGAATGTGAAGCTTTATCAGAAAGTGATTTCCCTCAAATCAATTTTCAAGGAAATCCTATCTTGATAGAACTTTCAGATTCTGACTCGCTTTCAGGAAATGATGATCCAGCACCTATGGTGTGTGTAGACACTGCCCTAGTTTGCCCGCCCGAAGACGTCGAGCAGGTGCAACTCCGTGGCGGTAAAGTCTTACCCTCTAGGTTGCCCCCTCAGGATAAAGGCAAGCAACCTTCATTCGAAAATCTAAGTCCGGATTCTCCTCAACAACCAGAATTTCCTTTAATTCCTCCGGGTTTCGAGTCTGTCGTTCCTAAGGTTGATTACAATGTTCTAGCCCACCTTAGGAAGTTGCCAGCAAAATTAAGTATTTATGACGCCCTCCTTCTTTCCAAAGAAATGAGGGAGTCTTTAATTAAAGCACTTCTTGATCCCGAGATTTGCTTAACACAGTTGGCTGCAACTTCAGAAGGTGAGGCTCTCTACTTCAAAGAGGTCCCTGGGGTTACCTTTTCAGACGAAGATTTACTCTTGAGAACTGCTGACCACAATCGTCCCCTCTACATTACTGTAGATGTGGGAAATTTCAAGTTATCAAGAGTCCTTGTTGATCCGGGTGCATCGGTCAACGTGATGAACATAAAGACCCTTGCTTATCTCAGAGTTGATACTAGCAAGCTTTCAACCGACAGGTTGGTGCTTCGTGGGTTCAACGAGAAGGGCGAGAGAGCTTTAGGTTCGATCACTCTATTCCTAGAGATAGGAGGTTTAAAAACTGAAGCTAAATTTCATATAATTGATTCAACTACGTCCTTTAACGCACTTCTAGGTAGACCTTGGATTCACGAATATAGAATGGTTCCATCTACCCTGCACCAATGCATTAAGTATCAACGAGATGGCATTGAACATGTGATTAAGGGTGATTTGCAACCATTCTCAATTCAAGAAATTGGGATCTACGAAGATGCTGCATATTTCGTACCAAAAGGGTCCTCGTCCCGTTCTAAACTAGAGATCAAATTTGAGGAGAAAATGGTTGAACAAAAATTCAACCAAAAGAAAGAAAAAGATAAAAATATCAATCAAGGAATGATTCAATCGAGTAGTGAAGACGACTCTGATATTGTTGTCCTTAGACCTCCAAGCACATTACCTCAAAGAGGTGGGAGGATGGCTTTAAGGGCACGAGGTCGAGGCCGCGCTTCATTAGACAGGAGAGCAGCACCCGTATACATTGATTTGGAATCAGATTCCGATAGTGAGCTAGAAAATCAAGGTGCTGCCCTCTCTCTCGATTATCAAAACATAAATACTCCTCCAAAATTTGATCTCACCTTAGACCAGGACAGTGACCCTGAGGTAGATATTTCAAAAGTTAAAAGTGACGAGCCTGAATTAACAATGTATGAAAAGCTCACTAGAAGGATTGAGGCCCTTTCTCTGACCCCACTGTCGGCAGGCAGGGTTGTAGGGTTGGAAGTCAAAGTGGCCCCCAACTTGGATGGTGAAGTTAAGAAAGTCCAGAAATTCTTTCCTGGCTCCTCCTCCGCAAGGGACGAAGGTGATGTAACCCTTGAGGAGGCAGATTTTAATGAATTAATGGAATTACCTTTCGGCTACTTCCCTGTTTGTGTAAAAAATACTTTTTCTAAAGGTTCTGTACCATACCGATGGACTAAGGGTCAAGCTAGATACCACGAGAATATTTGGCGAACAAAAGTAAATAAAAATCCAACAAGTGGTATTGGCTTTGGAACAGTTAGTTCATTCGATGATGATGAGTATTGCCTAATGATAACTTACCATCTCGATTCTCCGAATGTCCCTACAGATCCTCCTTGTCCTTTGGATGGGCTCTGTTTGGAGACTTTAGACGATCCCGATGATCTTCAAGTTCGGGATGCACCCCCTGAATTTGAAGAAGAAATTAAGTCGACAGTCGATGAGTTGAGAGAAATTAACTTGGGAAACGATGATGACCCCCGTCCGATTTTCATAAGTACTCTGTTGAGCGAGGGTGAAACTCAAGACTTAATCCAGTTGTTATTCGAGTTTAGGGACTGCTTTGCCTGGACATATGACGAAATGCCAGGTTTGCCTGCTGAGGTAGGCAGTTCACAAACTTGGAGTTCGGCATGATGCCATCCCTGTTAAACAAGCTCCTCGACGCATGCGCTTAGAGATTGAGCAACAAGTCGTTTCTGAAGTTAAGAAATTGGCAGAGGCCGGATTCATTCGAGAGGAACAATACCCCTCTTGGGTGGCCAGCGTCGTGCCAGTTCGAAAGAAAAATGGTCAGATTCGGATTTGTGTCGACTATAGGGATCTGAATAAGGCATGCCCTAAGGATGAGTTCCCCCTACCAATACCAGAACTCATGGTGGACATTGCCTCCTCACATGCTATTTTCTCCTTCATGGATGGCTCATCGGGTTATAACCAAATCAAGATGGCCCCTGAAGATGAGAGAAATACGGCGTTCAGAACCCCTATTGGAATCTTTTGTTATAAGGTAATGCCATTCGGCTTAAAGAATGCCGGAGCAACCTACCAACGGGCCATGACCCGTATCTTTGACGACTTAATTCATAATCAAGTTGAATGTTATATTGATGATTTAGTTGTCAAGAGCAAGGTTAAAGAGGCTCACCTGTATGACTTAAGAGTTGTTTTCGAACGGTTGCGCCGCTACGATTTGAAAATGAACCCCTTGAAGTGCGCCTTCGGCGTCGCTTCGGGAAAATTCTTAGGATTCGTAGTGAGGCACCGCGGAATCGAGATAGATCCTGCTAAAATTGAAGCCATCTTAGATATGCCATCCCCTAAGAGCCTTACTCAGTTAAGGTCTCTACAAGGTAGATTGGCATATATAAGGAGGTTTATTTCTAATCTTTCCGGGAGATGTCAACCCTTTTCTGTCCTTGCGAAAAAGGATACTAAATTCGTATGGGGCGAGAAGTGTCAGAATGCTTTTGATGATATCAAACAATACCTTTCTAACCCGCCAGTCTTGGCAGCTCCGATTCCCGGAAAGCCATTAATCCTCTACACCGCAGCTCTAGATGAGTCTTTAGGTGCTCTGTTAGCTCAAGTTAACGACGAAGGAAAAGAGAATGCTCTCTACTACCTTAGTCGAAGACTCCTTCCTACTGAAATTAGATACCCGTCAATTGAGAAGCATTGTCTTGCTTTAGTTTTTGCAGCTCAGAAACTGAGGCATTACATGCTCTCCCACTCAATCAGTCTGATTTCAAGAGTTAATCCTTTGCAATATCTTATGACCCGACCTACGTTGTCAGGACGTTTAGCCCGTTGGTCTATGATATTGTTGCAATTTGAGATTACTTTCACTCCTCTTCGTGCTGTGAAAGGACAGGCTGTTGCCGACTTTCTGGCAGCACACCCGCTGCCAGCAGATTCTCCTCTGAACGATGACTTACCCGACGAACAAATCATGAGTTTGGGGGAATCTAGCGAGGCCATCTGGGAATTATATTTTGATGGGGCAGCATCCTCTCGTAGGATTGCGACCCAACAATCTGTAATTCCTGGAAAGGCTGGAGTCGGTCTAATTTTTATTACACCAGAAAAAGGAATGATGCATTTTTCCTACCACTTGTCG
Organism: Dendrobium huoshanense; assembly: GCA_016618105.1. Lineage (NCBI taxonomy): Eukaryota > Viridiplantae > Streptophyta > Magnoliopsida > Asparagales > Orchidaceae > Dendrobium > Dendrobium huoshanense. Next base: position 23,657,862 of record CM028342.1, read on the forward strand.
GAGCCTTGCACAAACAACGAAGCTGAATACGAAGCTCTGATAACTGGTTTGGAACTTGCAATTCTAATGGAGATTAAAGAGATTAAGATCTTTGGAGATTCCCAACTAGTTATTAACCAAGTCGCCGGAACTTATAAAGTCTTGAATCCGAATCTCCTAAAATATCACCAGTATACGCTTCACTTGCTGGAACAAATCCCCATTGCTACTTTGTATAGGGTTCCCCGTGGAAGCAATTCTGCGGCGGATGCCTTAGCAAAACTTGCAAAGGAATTTGCATGTCCTGAGGAGGATTCCATCCCTATAGAGATACAGGGTCGTAAGACCCTTTCTCTTATAGATTTGGAACACATTAGTAAGACTCCCCTTCAGATCCTTTCTGCCTCTTCGACGATTGACGAGGAAGGCGACTGGAGACGACCCTTAGTCGATTACCTTAAAGAAGGGAAGCTTCCCCAGGATAAATCACTCTCCAACCAGATTAAGAAACGTGCCCTATCATATGCACTAGTTAACGATCTGTTGTACCGTCGGTCCTTTGATCACATGTGGCTGCGCTGTTTGAACAAGCGAGAAGCCCAGAAAATTGTTAATGAAGTTCATTCAGGACTGTGCGGTGCTCATCAATCGGGTCCAAAAATGAAATTAAAGATTAAAAGTCTTGGATACTACTGGCCTACAATGATTGACGATTGCATGAATACTGCAAAGCACTGTCATCAATGTCAGGTCCATGGTGTGGTTTTACATCAGCCGCCTAATGTGTTACACCCTACGATAGCCTCGTGGCCCTTTGAAAGTTGGGGCACGGATATCATTGGGCCGATTGACCCTCCCTCCGCGAGAGGTCATCGTTTCATATTAGCAGCGACTGATTACTTTTCAAAGTGGGCGGAAGCAATTCCCCTACGAAACGTAACATCACACCATGTCTTAAAATTCTTTCGTGACCATATTGTATATCGATTCGGCGTACCCCGCAGAATCATATCCGATAATGGGTCCGCATTCAAGTCTACAAAAATCAATAGTTTTGTAAGGCGCCATAATATTGATTGGAGATATTCGACGATCTATTACCCTCGGGCGAATGGATTGGCCGAGGCCTTCAACAAAACCTTGGTGCAAATTGTCAAAAAGACCCTTGATGATAACAAACGGCAGTGGGATGAGCGGTTGGTGGAAGCTCTGTGGGCTTATCGTACCACTTATAGAACCCCGACCCAATCCACCCCGTTTGCACTAGTGTATGGATCTGAGGCTGTTCTACCCTTGGAAATACAAATCCCTTCGCTTAGAATTGCAGTTCAGAATCAAATTACCAATGAACAAAATGCAAAACTACGATTGGAAGAACTCGAAGGCCTTGAAGAGCGACGTCTCCAAGCTCAACAAAGTTTAGAGTTGTATAAATCCCGTATGGTTCAAGCCCATGACAAGTTAGTGCGACCTAGGACCTTCCAGGCGGGAGACTTGGTATTGGTCCTTCGGAGGCCTATCTTGGCCCATCGGAAGTTGGGAGGCAAATTTGAACCTACATGGGAAGGACCCTTCGTTATAGAGACTGTCTACGAAGGAGGCTCGTATCAGTTAGTAGATTGTAAAGGGAACCACCCAATGCTACCTGTTAATGGGCGTTTCCTTAAGAAATACTATGCTTGATGTAGCTCATTTTATCAATCAATAAAACTTCCTTTTCTTGATTTACAGTTTGATTCTACCTTTTTTAAAAAAAAAAAAAATTTTTTAACGCCCTTCACCTTCTCCTTAAGGTTAGGTCTTTCCTTCCCTTAGGACTAGACCCGCTAGTGGTGGAGTACGCCCTCTGTGGCACCACCCTGGCATTTCACCCGGGGATTAGTGGTGGAGTACGCCCTTCGTGGCACCATCCTGATTCCCATTCGCTAGTGATGGAGTACGCCCTTCGTGGCACCATCCTAGTTTGCCAGTTAATTTGCCTATTTGGAGTAAGTCTTCTATCAGCATCCTATAGGCCTAAGGTTGGGTGATGCCCTTCCTTAGACCCAAGGCTAGGTATTCCCTACCTTGGTTTCCAGTTGATCCGTCTACTAGGAGTAAGTCTTCTATCAGCATCCTGTAGACCTAAGGTTGGGTGATGCCCTTCCTTAGACCCAAAGCTAGGTATTCCCTACTTTGGTTTCCAGTTAATTTGCCTATTTGGAGTAAGTCTTCTATCAGCATCCTATAGGCCTAAGGTTGGGTGATGCCCTTCCTTAGACCCAAGGCTAGGTATTCCCTACCTTGGTTTCCAGTTGATCCGTCTACTAGGAGTAAGTCTTCTATCAGCATCCTGTAGACCTAAGGTTGGGTGATGCCCTTCCTTAGACCCAAAGCTAGGTATTCCCTACTTTGGTTTCCAGTTAATTTGCCTATTTGGAGTAAGTCTTCTATCAGCATCCTATAGGCCTAAGGTTGGGTGATGCCCTTCCTTAGACCCAAGGCTAGGTATTCCCTACCTTGGTTTCCAGTTGATCCGTCTACTAGGAGTAAGTCTTCTATCAGCATCCTGTAGACCTAAGGTTGGGTGATGCCCTTCCTTAGACCCAAAGCTAGGTATTCCCTACTTTGGTTTCCAGTTAATTTGCCTATTTGGAGTAAGTCTTCTATCAGCATCCTATAGGCCTAAGGTTGGGTGATGCCCTTCCTTAGACCCAAGGCTAGGTATTCCCTACCTTGGTTTCTCCAGTTTCCTTGTCTACTAGGAGTAAGTCTTCTATCAGCATCCTGTAGACCTAAGGTTGGGTGATGCCCTTCCTTAGACCCAAGGTTAGGTATTCCCTACCTTGGTTTTACCAGTTTTCTTTATCCAATAGGTGTAAGCCTTCCATTAGCATCCTATAGGCTTGAGGTTGGGAGATGATCTCCCTTCCATTCTCCAAAATTCTACTTCCATTCGGTCAACGCCAATGTGTGCAGCAGAAGTTCCTTCTACCACACACATTGGGGGTCCATTTGTTGACCTCATTTTTGTATGAGGTCACTAAGACCCTTCCAGATTCTAAATTTAATCCTAGACCCTAGGATCCACTCTAGACCTTAGGATCTTTCCTAGAACTAGACCTTAGAGCCTATTCTAGAGCCTAGGATTCCTTTAAATCCTAGATCTTAGAACTCTCTTAGATCTTAGGATCACTCCAACTTCAAATCAACCTCCACCTTTGATCAACCTCAATTTTAAATCAATTCCTATATTTAATCCACTTCAATTTCAATTTGATTCCTACCTGTGACCAATTTGAATCTCAAACTCCATCCAATTCAAGTCCAAATTAATTCAAACTTCAAATCAAATTCAAACCCAGAGTTTAAACTCAAATTCAAACCTTTAAGGCCCTGTCCTAAACACCCTTTTCAGAGATTTTTCAAACATCTCAAAACCCAGTCAAATGGCCTCTGATTCAGGGTCTATCACTTGCAAAGTGATAAGACATGTCTCTAAAGGCTACCCTCCAATTTTGAGCTCATTCTGAGGTCTCTAACCCCAGAATCTGAATTAAAATTCAAAGGCTGTAAAACCTTCAAATATTTACAGCCTATGCCACTGAGCATAACCCTTTTGAGATCTTGACCTTGGAACCCTTATCCAAGCCTCCAATCACTTCCAGACCCTTGAATTTTAACCCATTGAGCAGTAAACTGCATTTTTCAGACCCATTTTTGACCATAGTTGACCAATAGGTCAAAATTGACCAAAACACCCCTATGGGGCTCAAATGGGGATTTCAAACCAAATGAGTTCCAAATGGGATGCAACCACCTTTAACAAATTTCAAATGTCATTTCAAATCTTTTGAACCCATTTCCAACCCTTGAGTCAACCTGGTTGACCAAGTCAACTGGTTTGACCCAAGGGACCCTTTAAGGGTCCAAACATGTGTTTTGACCCAAATGACCTTTTTAGGTCACCCAACCACTTCCATTGACCTCAAAATGTCATTTCAAACCTGTTGAGCCCAAACCCAGACCCTGGGTCAACCTGGTTGACCAAGTCAACCCAGGTTGACCAAACAGGCCCTTAGGGACTCAAATAGGGATTTTGATCAATTTGACCTCCCCAGGCCCAGGAACCACCCTCAATGGTCTTCAAATGTCTTTTCAAACCTGTCCAGCCCAGACTTACCCATTGGGTCAACCTAGTTGACTCAGTCAACATGGTTTGACCCAATGGATCCTTAAGGCTTCAAATGAACCATTTCAACTTATTTAACCACGTCAATATCTTCAAACCCTTAAAATCATTCTATTCAAAGCCTTGAACATTTCTAAACCCATTTTGAGCTCAACCCAACTTGGTTTGACTGAGTCAACCCTCAATCCTTGGTCAAATTTGTGATGGCATTTGCTCCCATCCCTTCTAGCCTTGACTTTGAACTCTTGATCCTTGATTAAACCATTCCAAGTATTCCTCCACCTCCTCAAGTGCCACATCACCAATTTTGACCTGGTTGACTGGTCAAATCAAGTCAACAAAGCCTTAAATCCCTCTTTGAATTGGTCAAACCTCCCATTTTGACCTCAAAGAGTGTGAGTTTAGGCTTGGAGCTTCTCCAACCTGTAGCCTTGACCCCTCCTATGCCACATCAGCACCCATTGACCAGTTGACTGGTCAAAATGGTCAATACCCCTTAAAAACCTATTTTTCATGGTCAAAGCCCTATTAAACCCCTCTTCCTCCCTATATCACATGCCAAAAGCTCCCTTTTTACTTTATTTCCCTAATTAATCTCTGCTTAAGCTGCTCCAAGGGCTTGGCTTAGGCTATTTAGGCAATGTTCCCTCCCACTCATCCCAAGTCCACCCAATGGAAATGAGGCATGTCCAGCCTTTGGGGCAGCCTTCCAGCTTTCCCAGGGACACTTGGCAACATCTGGAGAGCCCAGGAGTCAATCCCAGCCATTCGTTTGGCCTGGGGGCGTTTGAATAGGGGAAAAAGGGCTTAATGCACAAGATTCGAACCCTAATCATCTCTCACTACTCAAGCCCTCTCAAGCCCCGCCCCCAGTTCGTTTTGAATCTCCAGAGCTTCCTCTACCTTCCCACTACAAAACCCAGGTGGTTGCACGTCACCGGCGGCGAGTTCTCCGGCGAAACCACCACCTAGACCGTCCCAAGCCTATAGCAGCCGATCTAGACGCGTTCGAGCTTGGATTTTCGCTGGGAATCTTCACTTGGACAATCTACAAGCTCAACCATCCAGAAATTTCGAAGATCTAACGGTATAACTCCCTAAAACCCTAGATCTAGGTCACATTAGTTAGGTCTAAATAGCTTTACGCTTTTAGGGTCTTAGCTAAAACAAACTATTCCCCATGATTTCTGTTCATGTCCTTAATCTATGTTTAAAATTTCAAGTGAAATGATCGACCCGTTCGTTCAAACGAGTCAAAAAACCGTTTCTAGGGCGTCACTCGCAGTCTCCGGTGAGTGTACGTTTTCTGGACCGTTGATCGCTCGATCAACGGTCCAGATCGAGCCCTTCCGCGGACCGCTATAACCGTGCGCTCGATCCGTTGTCTGATCCGCCGTCCGGCGACATCTGGACCCTCGGATCAGAGACCGCGGGATTGAATCACGCCGTCTGATCTTGTCCCGCCGAGATCAGTCGCGGGATGTGATCCCGTCCGTTGGATCGAACCAGTGATGATCCGACGGCGCGCAGGGCTCGCTGACGTGGTTAAGTGAAACCGCGTCCAGCGCCCCGCGACCGACGCGTGGCTGACCGCCGTCACGCCGTCGCGCCGCCTCCGCGTTTTTGGCTCCGCGAACCAGAGCGCGCCGCGTGTCCCACTAGCAGCCGCCTCTGGTTTGGCCGAATCAGGGAGCTCCACGTGTGCAGCCAGCCGCCGGGTAATTAAAAAAAATGATTTTATTTAGTTTAAATCATTTTTTTAATTACAGATTGCTTTCAAATTAATTTAAAATTATTTTAAAATTATAAAAAATATTTATTTTATATAGATATTATCAGTAAATTAAAAGTGTTAATTTAAAATTATTTTCAAATTAAAATATTAATATCTTTTAAAAATATTTTAAATAGTGATTAATTTGAGTTAATATTTAATTAAAATAATATTATATATTTAATGAAAATGAAAAAAGAGGTTTATTTTAAAACATATGTTGATATTTAAAATACAGATATGTATTTTAATAAAAAAGACTATTTTCAATATTTAAAACTCAATTTTATTTTTATTGATTTTAGTTATTTGAATATGTTTGATATGGAATTAATATTTAATTAAATATTTTGAGAATTATTCTTTTTTTATTATTTCCAAAAGATTTAAAAAAATCAGTAGATCTCTCAATATTTAAAACATTTTAGTTTGATAATATTTTGAATTATTTTCTTTTAAAACTTATATATTTATATATGTGTTTTAAAATTATTTTAAAATTATATGTATTTAAGTCTTTAAATTTTGGGAGATCCCCTTGAAATTTTAAGCATGGATTAAGGCTATTTGAATAGAGTTAGTGGGGAATGAGAGTCAATCAATGAACAATTACTTTGGTAAGGGTTCATTGATTAGATCTTTAATTAATTGACTTATGATTATTCTTTGCATGCTTTAGGTAGCACACACTTCCACTTAGTCTAAGGCTCTCTTAGATCTAGGAATTGGTTGCTATTGTGTATTCATTTCATGCTTAGTCAAGGGTTAGTTAAAATCTTGATTCAAACCTAGTGAACCTAGTGACATAATTAAGGACAAAACTTAAGGACTTTGATTAGAGAATTTAGAAAATTTATTGTGAATAGGATGTATTTCACTTGAACTTGAAATTTGAACCATTTAAACTTAGTGACACTCTCAGCCTTAGGGAAAATTTTCACTGAATTTAGAAGTCATTAAGGTCCCTAATTAATTTTCCTAAGTTTAAGCCCTAATTAAGCCCCTAAACCTTCCGAAAAATCTAATAAATCCATTTTAAACCCAAAAAATATGTTTAACCCCTCTAACTGACCAGAATTAAACCCTTAACCCATGAAAATTAAAACCAAAGTTATTTGACAGCAATTTAAACCTTAATTAATTTTTAGTAAAAATCAATATTTAATTCATTTAATTAATTAAAAAATATTAAAAATTCCAAAAATTTTCAAAACACTTGGAAATCTCTCCTTAGGTTATTTCTGACCTTTGGAGTTGATTTCAAGGAGTTTGGAACTCATTTGGAGAAAAATCATAAAATGGCCCTCTAATTAAGTAATTTTCAAAAATTCCATAATTACCCAAACTTCAAACATTCATAACTAATTCCAGAAAAATCCAAATCACTCAAACTCACTTGCATTCAACTTCCTAATAAGGTCTAATATTTATTAAAAATATTAAATTCCAGAAATTTGCAATGTTTTAAAAAGTCAACAAATCGGTCAACTTTAAGTCAAAACTAGTTCAAAACTTCAAACCTTTGTAATAAAATGTAGAAAAATCTGATTTCAACGTACTTACCTTCTAACTGATCGTAGTAAGGTCTAGTATTTTAATAAAATACAAGCATTCTAGAATTTGAACCTAATCAAAAAGTCAATTTTCAACCCTTTAATTAAATCATTAAAATATTCTAAAAAATTCATAAGAGCTCAAATCATTCTAAAATTCCAGAAAATGTTAACTTAATGTTTAAAACATTTAACAAATCCTTTAAAGCACAACAACCACCCTAAAGTTGAAGTTTATTGGCTGGACTACTCCGGGCTGCGGGGCTAAGTGTCCTAAGGAGGCTGGTTCCTCGAGCCTGGTGGCACAACGCCACGAATGAATTCTAAGGGGTGTTAAATCTTAAAATAGATTAATCTTTAATTATTTAACATTTTTTTTTAAAATCTCTAATTCAATCACATTAATTTGGTTTATCGGCTGGACTACTCCGGGCTGCGGGGCTAAGTGTCCTAAGGAGGCTGGTTCCTCGAGCCTGGTGGCACAACGCCACGAATCAATTAATGGCAAACTAAAATTAATCAAGCTTTTAAAATCAGTAACCAACTCATTTTAATATTAATCCACTCCTTTAATTCCAACCAACTTAAATAACTTAATCAACCCCGATTGCTGCTGGGTAACCCAGGCCTACGAGGCTATTAGCTTAGCCCTAAGGAAGGTGAAATAAACTTCACGGCCTCGGTGTGAAACAAAGGTAGTAATCAATTAACTTTTAAAATATATTTAATTAAAATTCTTAATTCATTAATACTTAAATTTTAATCTAAATCCCCTTTTAAGCTTTAACAAACCCAGACTTTTAGACAACTTCAATTAACAACCCACTTTAGGATCTACCCCAGCCACACGACCTTTCTCACACACTTTAGATGATGTGCTAGGACAACCAACTCTAGATCTAGGTTAGGCCGGTGTTTACTTTACTGCTGTGTGCCGGATTTTTCGTAGTTTTCACTGCATGTTGTGGATGAAATTGCTTTGCTGTGTCTGCTTACTTTTTCTGTACTCTGTGGATGGATTGATGTGTTTGGCGACTAGATTACCCTTAGGTTAGGTACGATCTGGATGTTGACACAGTTTTCTGCAGGTGGCCACGCTCATGCAGGGCAATATAAAAAAAAGGGGGCAAATTAAAAATGCATAAATATTATAAACTCTTTGCACAGGTGCTTCAGCTGCTAAAGCCCCCAAATAAAAAGAGCGTGGCCAGTGTGTTTACTTTCTTTTCTGCTCATATACAACTGCTTGGGAATAACTGCTTTTTTTTATATATTAATTGCTTAGGATAACCCTGCAGGTGAGTCTAGATTTTTATTTTGATATCAATGTAATTTGTGCAAGTGTCAAGTGTTGTGAAAGTTTATTTTGAGTTGGGATACATAGATCCAAAGCTTGGATTCCAAAGAGGAAAGGATACCCCTTTAGGGAACACTCCTTTTCCATTTGGAAATCCAAATTTGGATCATACCTCTTCCTTACCCAAAGAGGAAAGAGTGGCCTTCCCCTTAGAGGGAAGTGCCCTCTTGTCCATTTGGGTAATCCACTACGAAGATTCCAAGAAGATTGAAGAAAAGGAGTCCAAAGAAGAATGAAATTGAAGATTTGAAGACTTGAAGATTGAGAGTATCCCACTCAAAATAACTTGCGTCATTGCTAGGCTTAGAATCCGGGTTGTTGTCAGTGGTGCCCGGCCACTTTACTTTCTGCAATATTCTGGTTTGTAATAAGCAAGGCAACTCTGCCTATGGACATTTATTAATTAATTTGTATTTGATTTAATGATTTGATTGCCTTTAGGATTACTTGTTTTTACTAGTTTTTTGGCGATTGCATGCCGCTCTTTGTTTTCGCCTGGATACGTGAGGCTCGTGAGGGTGTGAAAGTTTTATACCATAATCTTAAAAGTCTAAAATTTTAGTGAGTCTAAATAACATAGAAAGATAACGAATCTAGGGAATTAGCCGGGGATCGACCCCGGGGTCGCATGCATATTTCTGCATTACTCTTTTCTTGCTTTAGACCCTTCCCCGCCTGCGGGTAGAGTCCGGATAGTCTGACCTATGAGGACGAGGTGCCGGACCTGGGGAAGTCCAGTCTTCTAAAAAATTATTTTATAAGCCTGTTTTTAAAAAATTTCAAGCATATTTGATTTGAAGTTGTTAACCAGCATGCATTGCATTAGATACAAATTAAAGAGTCAAAATTTTAATTTCATAGTCCTTAGCATTTTAGCACCCAACATAAGTCCTAGGGGCCAATTAGGAGAATCTCTAGATGTCGGCCCCAACTCTCCAAAACTTTAATTATAACGTCCCTACCACTCTTTCATAAAAGACCAGATTCATATATTTTAAATCGATTAGGTGGTTAGCTGGCTCCCCAATCCAGGCCGGGGTAAGTCCAGACCTTGCACTGTATTAGTTAGGATCGGACGACTGTGGTCCAGTGTCCAAAATAGATTTAGGTTTCGGGGCAGATCTTTGATTATAAGACCCCAAACTTCGGGAATATAGTCCCAAATTTCTAATAAAATGCTCAACTCTAATTAAATATCATTTCAAGTCCAAAACATAAAGCCCAACACTTAGATTAAGTTGGGACACTTCCGGATGGTTCTGGAATCTCAAGGTGTCCCCTACCTCTCATCCTTTAACTCTGTTAATAACTGTTCAATTTTGATCCATTCCCTTTTGATTTTCCAATAATTCTATTCATACTTTGATATCACTCCTAGAAACTCTAAACAAAATTTTGCCATTATTTTAATCGAGAGTTTTCGTAGGAGATTTTATCTCCCTACGATGTAATTAACTACGAGGGCTTGCGCTCGTAGGAGATTTGGAACCCCACACACACCTGATTTTAAAGAAAACTCAATTTCTAAAACTTCATTAGATTTCTTTGGGAAAAGTTAAATAATGATCGTCATAGTTGCATTAGAAGGATTATCGTTGAATGGTCTCATTTCCCTTTGGGGAGATACACCCTTCTTCGATAAGGCTTTGGATGTGAATGCGACGATCATGTTTCTTGAATATTGTAATTGGGTACTTAGTTGAACTATATTGTGTCCCCTCGGGGCCATATAGAGTTCTCCTTAGAACCCGATCATAACATTCAAGATGAGTTTACATAATTCTAAGTCTGAACACCGTTACGAAAGTTTATTTTCGTCCTCCGGGGTGATATACTCTTTCTAACGAGTCGATTCGACCTTAGAATTAGAACTGAACCTTAATCTTAAAATCCCCAAAGAAAACTAATATTTTTCAAAACCTGTTTTCCAAAATTCCAACAACAACTTTGTGCTAATGAACACAGATGTTTCTCTTTTAAAGCCTATGCAGGTGACCTCTCAAAAGATCGAGACACTTTCTCCATCAAACTAAGACTCAAAAGTCAAGAAAGAGACTTTTATGGCTACACACTCATACAAAATTGAGCCGAAGAAGCTTGAAGTCTTCCAACAGCCTGAAGCTTAAGGTTCGAATGGGTGTAAAAGGTCGGATTCAACACGCCCAAATATGGCTGGATCGCTGGCAGCTCTGTCTACTCAACAAGCCATAAGAAAGGCCGTAGTAGCGGAACCCCCACTTCGTCAACCCGTCAGTAGGGACTGTAGGAAGTACGAAGGCAAATTTGACTCGACAAGTTCAAGTGATCGTAGTCTACAAAATTCTCCCCAAATGACTGGAGAATCAAAAGTTCCAGTGGAAGGATGAGTCTCAAGCAACTACCAAATGTTCGTAGGCTCTAAAATCTGCAACCACAAAGGATGACTCCAAATCTACCAACTTCAGCAAAATCAGCATTGAGAAATGCAATCCCCATAGCTCAAGTCTGAAGCCTGAATGGGTGTAAGAGGTCGGATCCAACAAGCCCAAATATGGCCGGATCGCTGGCAGCTCCATCTACTCAACAAGCCATAAGAAAGGCCGCAGTAGAGGAACCCCCATTTCAGCAACCAGAGGACAAAGAGCTATCAAATTCTAGCTCTCCCGATCTGATGAACTCAAGTGATTCAGGTTAAAGTCTTCTCAAGTGGTTAAGGATCAAGATACTACCTACGTTCGGTAGTATCAATTGTTTCCAGAACCTGCAAATCCTTCAATAAATCCGTAAAGCATAAAGCGAGGATCGAATGAATTTTTCTTCAACAAGTCCGCCAAAGCACAAAGCAAAGGACCGAAGAAAATATCCCAAAGTTCACACAAAGCCCAAGGCTGAACTAAGTGGATTCTGTCATCAACAAGTCCGTTATGCACAAAGTTCTGGACCGATGACTTTTTGCCACCGACCTAATACAAACCTAAGGGTTTAGGTCACCGGCATCCACTCCTTCATCAAGCCCGCCAAAGCTAGAAGCATATGGCCGAGGGAACAAAAATCACCTGACAAATCAATAAAGACAAATCAGAAAATTCTCCATCATTGTCCGCATCACAAAGCACAAAATACAGGAAATCAGTATCTCAATCATCTATGGATACATCTAAAAGACTCAAAGAGAAAGGGAGATTAGTGTGACGTCCAAACGAATTTTGGAGATCCACTAAAAGAAAATCGTAGTGTGACATCCAAGCGAATTTTTGGAGATCCACTAAATGAAAGCCTTAGTGTGACATCTAAAATAAATATCTAGAGATCCACAAGGCCAAACAGCATACAACAAACGTGATTCGCTCTAGACGCGTACCACATTTGTTGGGGGGCATTTGTTGACCTCTGTGTAATGCACGAAAGAAAAAAAAATCAAATCAGACCAAACCTCGTATCCACGAAACCGGCCGAAAATCCCGCAAAAATCCCGCTAATTCGCTGCAAACGGCGCCGCTCCAGCAGATTTCCCACGATTCCTGCTCAAACTCCGCTCGAGGAGGTTCATTCGCGTCGTTAAATAACAGCCCGAGCGAAGCTTTCAGTTGCTCTTCTCCTTCCACGAAAAAAAGCTCCTCTCCTCTCCCACTGTCGAGCTCTAGTCGCTACTCCGACTCCCCTTCCGCTCTCTGCTTCTCCGACCTCCACACCAGTGATCGACCCTCCTCCGACCAAATCCCCTCTACCCGTCCAAGCCTTGATCCCGACCGACCTCCTCTCCAAGCCGCAGAGATTCCGTCGATTCCCTAGCCTCACCCGAATCCACCCCATCCCGATCCTCCCGATCTCACCAAGCCAAGAGAGAGAGAGAGAGAGAGAGAGAGAGAGAGAGAGAGAGAGAGAGAGAGAGAGAGAGAGAGAGAGAGAGAGAGAGAGAGAGAGAGACCTACCCGGCTGAACTCCTCCCGATCACCTCTGCCCGTCGCCTTCCCCCCCCCTAGCGTGCTTCTTCGGCCTGCACTTGACCGAAACAGAGAGTAAGAGAGGGAGAGGTCTTTTTTTGTTTATTTATTTATTGCTTTTTTTTTTAATTATTTTATTATTTATACTATTATTATTATTATTACTATTATTATAATTATTATTAATTAACTAATTTTAGTTATAAATTAATAATAATTAATTAAATATTAATTACAATTAATAATTAATTAAAATTAGTATTTAGTTAATCATGATTAATTAAGGTTAATCGTGTTTAATTAATATTAATTATTAATGAATTAATTATATATTAATTTTAATTAATTAAAATTAAATTATAATTAACTCTAAGTTAGTTAATAATAATAATAATAATAATAATAATAAATGCCTCTCTCCTCAATCGACGTGCCAACGCCGCCGACCCCGAAGGTATAAACTCTCTAACCCTAAAACTCCGAGAACTCGTTTCGACGCGTTCGTCGAGACAAAACGACCACCTATACACGCTTTTCTTAGCGTGGTGGGAGGAAGTGCGTCCCGACGCTTGCGACGAAGCGGGTAATCACCTAATTCCTTCTTCGAAGTTCGTATCTCCTTGGAAACCCCGCCTATACACGCTTTTCTTAGCATGGTGGGAAGGGATCCCGATGCGATGCTCACGATGAAGCGGGGATACCCATAAGTACCCGCTTGCGGGGAAATATCTGTTCTTTTCTTGCAAAATATTTTCAAAAAAATAAAAAATACTTTTCTACAAACAAAAAATACCCATACACGCTTTTCTTAGCGTGGTGGGGGATCGAAAATTACACGGCCGCGGTGTCCTCGAAAGGGGGCACCTACCATACACGTTTTTCTTAGCGTGGTGGGAAAGGCCCAGTTTTTCGTAGTTTTCCCCTAAACGGGGGAGACGCCGGAAGGCTGCCGAAATTTCGGGTGAAAATGTTGCTACACTCGGACCTTTTTGAACTCAGAGAAGACAAAGATTTGAACACATTTGAACAACCAAGGACTTGGAACTATGCTCATAACTCAAATCAAATGATTAAAGAAGGGCTTAAACTTAATTAAATGAAATTGAAGCAATCAAAGAGTTGAACAATTTGGATATGAAATTGCATTTGCAAGAACAATAGGGGACATACATTAGAACTAGAACTTGATTGAACTCATGCAAAAGACTCGACCTCTATGAACTTGCAAGGTGAACTTTGAACTGAAATGAACTTGGTGCAAAAGACAAGGACTTGCAAACTTTTGGACTGTATTGGACTTGGACAAAGAGAAAGAATAATAGAATTTTGACTAGAACTTGATTTGAACATGAAGCCGATAAGGCTTGGACTTAAGAATGATACAAGGGACTTGAATGAATATAAAGGACTTATTGAAGACTTGAGTTGGACTCAAGCCGAGCTGCACTTGAACAATAGAACTTTGATTTGAACTCAAAAGACCTCATTCAAAGCTTAATTCAAACTCAAGCAGTTATAATTCAAACAACTTGGACTCTCATTTGAACTTCAACAAAGACTCAAATTAAAGTTAATTTGAACTTTTACCTGAATTCAACAAAGTTATTTGGGATTTGAATTTACAAGTATTTGACTCAAATGAGCAAGTTTTGGAAATGAACAGGGCTACTTGGGTTTGGACTCGAATGTGCCTAGAGCTTGAATGAACTTAAGCATAACTCCTTAAGTTTGAGATCAACTTTGACATTGGTTTGAACATGATTGAAACAAATGAGCAATGAAGGACTTCAAATGTTAGAGAATTTTTAGGAGATGTCATTCAATCCCTATGCAAACAAATAAGATTGCTTGCACTCTGACATGGAATTCTTTGGACAACATCATTCAAATGATCGTAAGTGGAAGTGGAAGTGCATATTCAAATTAACAAATATCAAAGTCATCATACACAATCAACCTAAAGTGAGTGTGTAAGACGAGTGCATGTTATTCATCTCAATCATGAATGTCATACTCACGAAGAACATATGAAGAATGTGAAGGGGCTCATAGATGGATATAGTGGTTATCTAAAAGCACGGAAAGCTGAAACATATAAACATGGCAGGCTGCCAATAAATTCAATGATTTGTTGTTGTTCACGAAGGGGATATGCTCCATATATGACAAGCCTCCGATGCACGTAGATACTTGTGTGAGGTGTCATATCTGAGAAATGATAGAAGGAACTTTCTAAAACAGAATAACATACTTATAGGTGGCAATCAACAACATGCAGTGAATGTTATAATACTCCTATAATCAGTAATAATTCAGTACTAAGCAAATATACTAGCTCCCTACAAGCAAGAGTAAAGGATCCTTATAGGGGATTCGACATACACACTAAATATCACATACGAACAGAATGCCAAAAGACCACAACAAGTGTAAGCTCTTACGACCTAAGGCAGGAGATTAGTTAGTGCATTATGACCCGCCTACGAAAATCAATAAATAGTGCACGACAGTCTACCTGTACGAAGCAGCGAACAACTTAATTCAGAAGCTGCTACGCCACGCCACCGGATCTGCAACATTCGTACAAGCAGACAGAAGGCGTCAACAAAGTCTGTAATAAATACCCATGCACGTGCACTATAAATTGTATACACATAGGTACACTAAAGGGGAAAATACAATCTCAACCCGCATGGGCCCCGACGAGCGTGTTATTGGTACACACGTGACGTCTAGGGATGCTGCGCGGGTTGACAAGTGAATTCATGTTCGAAACCGATCCTTCTATACATGTCAATAGAAGTCGACAGGGTTTGAACCATTGAGCAAATAAAAAGTTGTGGCGACCAGTATATTTGCTTTAAAACATTCATATTAGGCCATCAAGACCTACAACAATATGAATTCACTAATAAAGACACGAAGCCTACGAAACCCGATCCTCTATCGACAGCCTGACAGAGTTGTCAAGGTTCAATCCATAAAAAGAAATGACCCCCAAACACCTCGATGATGGTTGTGTTGAATGCAGATCTCAATCGGAGGGGTTCCCAAATATTTTCAAAGATCTCCCAAATATCCAAAGTTTTATTTCAAATATTCCATAGCTCCACCTAAAATACCCATAAAAAAAATCCAAAAATCCAAAGCTCCACAAAAATTCCAAAAATATTTAAAATTGAAATAAACCCATTAATCACTTAAAGCAAAATCCATCCGCCCTCCGCAACTGTTTGCCGAGGCGGACAAATTCAAATAAACTCTAGCTCACATAGAGTCAAATGCCTAGTCGAAAATATTACTAGGATCCATTCTAAAAAATGTCTGCTGCCAGAAAGGACGTGGTACGTGTCCTCTAACCGGCAGTTTCGCCGCCGAATGGCACTGCATGTTAACGGTTATGACCCGGGGCCCTCTGAACCGAGTGGTTTTGCCGCCAAATGGCACCACAGATAGCAGTTATGGCCAGAGCCAATACGTTCCTTAATTGCGTTAAATCCTTGAGATATGAATCAATAGGATATGATCGATAGGGTACAAAGCCCTTTGTTAGCTAAGGTGGATTCAAATTTGTCCCCTTAGACAAACATTCAACCCCGGTCTACAAGGTCCCCTTGGACGAAGCAACCCATGGCTGCCAACAAGGATCCTTCTGTCAGGTTGGGTTGACTGCCTCCTCTGACTAAGTAGACCAGGGACCACGATGGCTCGGGATGACGGAACCATGGGATCTTGATCGGGTTCATCATCCATTCCCCCACCATCCGCTTTAAGTGCTAGATGGTGCAATTTCTATTTTGAATATCAAAATCTCCAAATTCCCAATTATTTCCAAACTTTCCAAATACCCAAATCTAAACTCAAAATTTCAATCCATATCCATTGCTGCTACTATATGCCAGATAACACGTATTCTCTACGTATCTGATTGACGACTAGCCTTAATCGAAAGTTCTCTCTCGTGATCGAGGGGGGTAATTAACTATAGGGGCTTGCGCCTATAGGAAACCAGAACTCAGATCATAAAGTCCTCACAAAATGAGGGCGAAATCTCTGGGTAGTGTCTTATCTACAAACCCATCTGCCTTCCAAAATTTACCCCGGAACTTATTCCGTTAAAACTCCCTCGCCGAATAAGAAAAGCGAGTGGAGGCCGGGGCCAAATTTTCGGAGCCCACAGGTTCATTTTAGAGGGGTGGTGTTCGTAGAGCTGTTACAGGTTTTGGGGGAAGAATTCCCTTGGGGAACTATTTTAATACAATGTTATAGAGACTCCTCATCTAGTTAAGGGGTTGTCTAGAAATTACAAATGTAAGCATGTCCTGTTGGATATTATTGATCGACGTTTTGATTTAGTGCTAAGGGGGATGTTACTGTTGTTGATCATAAGCATGGTGATACCCTTTCAGATGGCAAATCTGAAGTTCATGAAGCTCAAATAGAAGTAGCTATGGGCTACCTTCATTGGTTTCTTTCAAAGAGTTTGTATTCCTTCATACGGTTATTGATTGGAAGGGAGCTTCGACGACGGTATGTTCAACTTCTTCTGATGTGGTTGAGAATCATAGTAATGAAATTATATCATGGGGGGACAAGGCATCTAATGTTAGAATCAATGAGGACGTTGTGTTACAATCTTCATGTGTTGGTAATCATTTCAATAAATACCAAAGTGCTGCTAACTTAAAGGAAGGCAGTATTGATGACAGCAATATAAGTTATGTATTCTCTAGTTCTCCTCATAAGGTGTAGCTTATCACTAAAGAGCATACGTGGGAAAAATGTAAAAATGTTGTTCATAAGGTTAGGCTAAATAAGGAGATCAACAGGTCTGATCTTATTGAATCTATTCCAAGAAAGAGCAAAAATTGAGTTAGGTGATAAATTGGGGGGGAGGTGATGCTTCCCCTTTAATTAATTAATGTCTACTATTCTAGACTAGTATGGTATGGGAGCCCAGAATGAAGTGGTCGTTCAATGGCTTCAGGATTGGAAGATTTGAGTGGATAAGTTTGATCCAAATAATGTGATTTGAGTATTTGTTGTTGGAAGCCTTTTTAATTGACAACTTTTATATAGTTGTCAATCTATTTGGTTGTTGTTAAAAGTTTGGTGTCCCCATCGTCCCAATTTGATCAAGGTTATAATTATTGGCTCTCAATTCCAATATGTGGATTACATTCTTCTGGTAAAAGAAATTAAGGTTACTCTTTTTGAAGAATTCAAACGGCATGATTGGTTCCAAGATTGGATGGTGACAATGTTTGTGTCTTTTTTTTTTTTATTGTAGTTTTTGTTTTAATAAACCATCCTCTTTATTCCTTTGTAAAGAGAGGAGTGGAATTTAGTGTCGCTTTCTTGTAGCTTGAAATATTTGCCTTTAGCTTCTATGAATGCAAATTGTATTTCTTTAAAAAAAAAAACTTATTTTTAAGCATTGCAAAGTTTTTGTCACAGCTTTTTTTTTTTTTTTTGTTCATGCTGAGTTATAATTTTGGTTTTAGTAAATTTTGCTGTAATTAATGAAATTGGACAATGATCCTATTTGTTAATAAAAAAAAAAAAAATCACGCAGTTTTCCACTCTGTGATAAATAAATCAAATGTTTGGTATGATGTCCCATCAATTATCTTCTGTTGTCCCTCTCAAACACTAATATTTTGGTAAGCTCACATCTTCAAAGACTAGTAGCTAACTTGATTGGTGACAACGTCATCGACTACCTTTGAGTCTCCTCCCTATGACTTCTAATCTCAATTGGTTATCTCTAGGATATCTCCAGCATCTTCACTATTAATCTCTAATACATCTCTAAGCTCTTCCCTATGCTTACTGTTAATTATCACCATCGATTCATTATCCTGCTATTTCTCGTCTTTCTTTGCATGTTTAGATGATTTCTTCTTCCCTCAGAAGCATACAAAGTTACTCATCTCCCAGGCTTCTTGCAGCAGAGTACTTTACCTTTCAATTTAGAAACTGGGTTTGTTCTCTCTCTCTTCTTTCTTTTTAATACAATCTAGTTTTAAGTCTAACGAGTTATGTGTGCTTGTCTTCAGCTATATAGAAGTGGATCAATTTTATGGCGTGCAGTTATTCTACTACTTCATAGAGTCAGAAAGAAACCCGCAAGAGGATCCACTGCTCCTATGGCTTACTGGTGGCCCTGGCTGCTTTGCTTTTAGTGGCCTTTCTCTCGAGATCGGTCTATTTCCTTCTTCTAATTATTCGGTGTCTCTCCTTCGTATATGAAATTTTTTAATCGTCTTTTTATATGATTAGATATTATTTTTCAATCTTGTTTTCTCTTTTTATATCTTCGGTGTAAATAACTTGCGAGGGAGGTGATAGGCTAGTCAGCAGGAGGGTAACGGGCCAGAGGGGGAGCGGGCTACCCTGTGCCAGTGGAGAGATTATGACGTGTGGTGTTCGGACCGTTCAGAGGTTAATTCAGATGTGCCACGTCACCTGGATGCACTAGACCCCGGGTGACGTGGCGGGTCTGATTTCGCCTCCGGATAAATCCGGACGTGGCACGTAATAATTTTCCGTGCCAGGGAGCAGGTTATATGGCGAGGATGCGGTAGTGCAAGTGGGCAAGGGCTCAACATAGCCTGAGAATTTGAAGTTGGATGATTTTCAAATGCAAAGAAAGTAGCGATTTTCTCTTTCATTTTATATTTATTTATTTCAACTTAAAATAAAACCAACAATAAAAGAAAATGAAACAGAATAATGGCCTTAATGTTCCTTAAGAAACAACCATAAAATTTCTATCTTTCTCTTGATCACAGCTAGCTTGTCTCTGTGCATGGATTGTTGATTTGACATTTCTTTGCTTTAATATACATTGTAAAGGCCAATTAAAATTCAGATCTGAGAGGTACAACGGTAGCTTGCCAAATTTAGTTTATCATCCTTACTCTTGGACCAAGGTGAGCTATCAATCTGTAACAATATACATAGATAAATGACAATATTTACATAATTTAATTTCAGTGGCTTATTTATTTCATAAATGTGTGGTTCTTCCTTTCTTTTTTTTTTTTATTTGTAGATTTCCAACATAATCTTCCTGGACTCCCCAGTGGGAACTGGATTCTCTTTTTCCGATCATCCAGAAGGTTAAGAAGCTGGCGATAAATCTTTGTCAAAACATGCAGTAATATTTCTCAGAAAGGTTGACAAAGAAATTGAACTGCATACAGTTTTTAGTTTATAAATTATTTTTTTCTTGATTGAACTCTCTGTTTTTAAATTTTCTGTGGCTTATAGACCACCCGCAATTCCTTTGCAGGAAAGGTTGTGCCACTAGTGGTTCATAATATTTTAAACGGTAAAAAAAAAAGAAGTGATGCTTATTTTTCAATATTAATTATTTTTTTAATCTTTCTTTAGCAATAAAATTGTTAATTCCTTACCCATTTTGAACTGCAGGAAAATGACTTGGATGAGCAGCCAAAATTTAATATCCAGGTCACTCTTGCTTTTTTGGGAATATTAGGTGCAGAGGCCTGTATTCATTAACTATAAATATAAATTACATTGAGTACATAACTCACCTTGGTTTGTTGGTTGGGAGCTTAGGCTACCAACTAAGAAGTCTTTGATTCGAGTCTTGTGTATGTGATGTGTATAGGAGTCTGGCATAATTAGCCCAAATGTCCAAAAAAAAAAAACAATATCCAGTCAACAGCTAGGGAATAAAAAAAACACAATGACATACATTCAAAATAGAAAAAATAGTTATTCAAAAAAAGAAAAAAAAAACTTCAATAAAAACAAACCGAACTCAAAATGACAAAAATTGTGACATCCAAGGCATCTATAGTGAAAGGATTCATCGACAATCTTGATCAACCTCACTTCCTGCTCCCTTGCCCTGACCTGAAAATATTAACCACATATAATAAGCTTCAAAAGTCCAGCAGGTCACCAAAAACCTACTACTGAAATCAAAGCATGATACTGAAACAATATGCATGCCAATCAGTCAAATCAATAATAGTCACTTGCACATGATCATTGAATTTATGCAGATACGAAAATCAGTAATCAATGCATAATCAATAAAATCCATAGTCATCGGTAGGAAAATCGGTAAATAGTAGAAAATCCATAATGCTCAATAAATCAATACATTCGTCAATTCCATCATATATCTGAAAACATCGGTCAAATCCATAGAGAAAAAGCATCGTAAGAATAGTTAAAATCGAATTAATGCAGTAAATACGTATTCTATATCACGTGCTCGGTGTATCACATGTAGCAGATCAATATTCGGTGTATCAATGAATTAATGATATCAATAAATCTATAGTATCGATGAATAAATAATATCAGTGTCCGTAGTATCAATGAATCAATGCAATATTAATATCCATATCAGTGACATGTACAGTATGCAGTATCAATGAAATTGTATAGTAACTGTAAATCCATAAATCCGTCGGTAAATCCATTCAATATCAATAAATCTTCAATAAATCCGTTGATATAAATAAATGCATACGTTAATCAATAATTCAATAAGTAATAATAGATCAATTCAATATCAGTAAATTCATAAGGTAATCATAAGAATAATACTTTAAACATGCAATTCAACACAATAGTCTTACTCGACAAGTACGTTCACAGGTTATTATGGCATTTTTTAAGATTAATATCGATGTTAGTAATCTGTTTGCTCAATAATAGAGTCGTCACTCTTCACCCGTAAGCATAATCTCCTTATGACTCCCAATCGTTATATCACGTGATCAATAGAGGATAACACCAAACCCTTTTTAAAGGAAAGCCCATCGGCCCACCATCCTGTACAGGTCAATCAATCTCCAACCAACAGTTCAACCAGTCTTTATTTTCCTTTCAGTAATATAACAGTAATTTCAATCATATATCCACATACGTATACATCTCATTAATACATTACAATCAACAAACATGATTTGACTCAATTGAAGAAAATCCTTAAAATATCATACAGTCGATAAAAATCCCAAACAGAGACAAAATACACAGTTTCAGAAAATTACCAAATTAACAGAAATTGGATAGAATAACGTTTCAAAGCTTTACTTGTATGAAGCAATATTTTTCAACATCAAGATAATTTCCTATTCGATAAAAACACATCAGAATTTAAAATACCTGGTGAAAACTTTTCCAGAAAATACTCAAATCGAGCAAAATCGTCATTTCTATAACATACCAAAAGTTATGCGGTAAAAGTTTCATCAATACAAAGATATGCAAGAATTTCGGTAACGGAAACACAAAACTGAGCAGAAAATCAGAAATAAGATTCGAATTCCTTACAGCGAAACAAACAATTCTTCCAACTGCGGCGTCGGACGAGCCTTTTTCCTTCCTTTTCCTTCTCTTTCTCTCTCTAACTTTCTCTTTCATCAAAATATCTCAAAATATCTCAAAATCAAATATTTATCAAGAAGGATCGTACGGGACGAATCCTATTCGTCCCGGGATGATTTGCTCTCTGAATAAATTTTGTCCCGACGAATTCAGGTTCGTACGGATGAACTCAGGTTCGTATAGGCAGTTCGTACGTACTAACCATACAGATTTTCATAATTTTCTTCAATTCGTCTTGTACTAAAGTCAGTTCGTACGGACTAACAGCATTCAAAAAAATTGAAAATCTGAGGGGTTTTACAAAAATACACCCAAAATCATGGATAGTCAAAATATCAAAGTGCATGTTGATTGCTAGAGCGACCATCCAAGACAAGATAAAATGCCTCATTGCTAGCACGACCATCCAAGGTGCGAAATATTGTATGATCCTAAACATTCATCATCTTCCGGTGATGCAAACAAAAAATTCTCAAAATAGCCAATCGAATGAAAACTAGCATAGTGGGAAACCATATTGACCTCCACAGAGGGCAAAAATAAAAAAAAGGTGATAAAAAATTTCCTCAAATCATTACCTGTCGAAATAGCTACATAGCCGACAACACATCCCCATTCCTTTCTCAAATCCTGCTTAAACCCTCAGCCATTCGACCCATTACCTGCAAGCAGCACCGAACTGCCCTATCTCATAGCTTCTAAAAAGAATTTTGCTCAAATTACGTAGCCTCTACTCCATTTCAGGCTCCCGTTCACACTATAAATGGAAGAGCAAAGGAAGTATTCATTTCTTTTGCACAAGAAGCCCTGCCACCCTTACACATAATCACACCTCTTTTGCCTTTGAGCAACCATTTGCTATTCTTTTCACTTCCAACAGAGCCTCCACTCATATTGGCCTTCATAGAAGCTACACCTCTAATCCATCTCCCATACGCCTCTATTGATCCACTCAAACGTCCGTCCCCAACATACCTTCTATCCACTCATAGGAAAAATCAACCAACGGTCAAACCCCTAGCCCCATCTAACCTCTACAAACCTCTTACCAATCTTCGGTCAAACTCCACAACCTAACTACAATCCGATGTCCCCCTTACCTGTATTCAATCCAATAAGCAAGCTTGCATCCTCCTGTCCTTCTCCCTACATCACATCCAAGCCTAACCCACTCTCTGATCTCACCTTTATCCAACTTCAAGCCAACTGTCTCCTGTTGCAAATCTATTTTCATGGCTTATGTTTTGATGATTGACAAACACTATTTCTCTTGGACTGTTTGTTGCTTCTAACATTTCAGGAATCGAAGATCGGACAAACAAGACGAAGCAAATTCAGGATTATGTAGGTTTAGGGTTGAGTCAGTCTGAACTTTTGTTTTTCACTTCTTGAGTCTACTTGTAATGGTCAAAGAGACTGATGCTAAGTAACCCTTCACACACACACTTGAGAGACTTAGAATTTCTATTTTTACTCATATCGGTCGGGACAATTTTTTATATCGGACTGGACGATCAGGCTTAAAATAGAAAGTCTAAATAAGGATTCTTAATTAAGGCAGCCGTCATTAACATATCGGCCTGGACGATACGTGTATCGGCCAGGACGATAAGCTCAAAACAGAAAGAAGTTGCCGTCATAGACAATTAAGGTATACTGTATTTTTAAATTATCGGCAAGGACGATACTGTATCGGCCTGGACGATATTCACAAATTATGCCTTAATTGATCAGGAAATCAAGGGAGTAATTAAGGATGATTGATACGATCATATCGTCCTGGACGATCGCAGGATCGGCTAGGACGATCCAGTCAAAAAACCTTAAGTTACTTCAGGACGATAAAAATCGGCCAGCTTGTATCCAAGGCTATTCTCAGGACGATTTTCCTCTGTTTTGAACTGATAAGCCCGGACGATCGTGAGATCGGCTTGGATGATCAAGCCAATTTTCAATCGTCCTGTTTTGTATCCAGGGCTATGCTCTGGCCGATCTTCTTTGATTTGTACTAATCGGTCAGGCTGATGTTCATATCGGCCTGGACGATATAGTCAGCAACTTGCAATTAATGAGCTCCTTTGAAGCTCTTCTATTTAAGAGCTCTTGTTCAATGTTTTTAAAGACCTTTGGTTGCTGTCTTGACCTGAGAAGACCTTGAGGAGAGAAAGAGAGAGAGGGAGAGAGAGAGGAAATTGTGAGGGATTCACAAGGGTTGCTTCAAGGATCGCTCTGCTTGTTCTTCGTCTAGAAGTTCTCATCCGTGGAAGGGTCGGTAGAGGTAAGGAGTTAGCTTTTGGTTGTGGTTCTCTGCCAGCTTTAGGAGGAAGCAAAAGGAGGTAGGTTCTCTGCCTTGCTGGGGTGGCAAAAAGGAGGTTCTTGTGAGGGCTTCTCCACCTAGCCGTGGGGGCTAAAGGAGAGTCACGTTTTGTAGTGCAATACTTGGAGGGTGCCTCTAAGGAGTGGACGTAGGTCGAGTTGACCGAACCACTATAAATTCTTGTGTTCTTGATTTCTTGCTTCCGCACTTTTATTTTCGTATTTATTTTTGTGGCGTGATTTTGGTTTATGCAATTTTTATTCTTTGAGAAAAGAAATTTTAATTACCAATTCACCCCTCCTCTTGGTTAGCTTGGGCCAGTTCTATAGGGCTTAACATCCCTAGTGAACTTTCAAGTGGTATCAGAGCACTTTCTAGTGTCATCTGAGCACTTTCAAGTGGTATCAGAGCAGGATTCGAAAATTTAAGTTTGAAAATTTTTTGAATTTGATCCATGGCTAACCTAGAAAATTATAACACTACGGAAGGGTATTCTATTACCCGACCTCCCATGTTCGATAATCTACCTTTTGATTTTTAAAAAACTCACATGTCAACATTTTTACAATCTACTTATTATCGCATGTGTATGCATATTCAAGAAGGTTATTCTCCACCTTCTCGTGAAATTAATGGTGTTAAAACTGAAGTTATTTTTACCGGATGGACTTTCGACGAACGTGATTTAGCTCAATTAAATGCAAAATGTTTGAACTGCTTTTTCTGTGCTTTAAAATCTGAGGATTACATGCGTGTCTCAACTTGCAAAACTGGTAAAGAGATTTGGGATAAATTGTGCATCACCTATGAAGGTACTAATGAAGTTAAATAATCCCGTTTGAATATTCTCTTGCATGACTACGAATTTTTTCGTATGAAACCCCATGAATCAATTTCTGACATGTACACTAGATTCACTCAGATAGTTACTTCACTGCATGCACTAAGAAAAGAACTTTTAAACTATGAAAAAGTTAACAAGATTTTGAGATGCTTGCCTTCGTCTTATGATGCTAAAATCACTGCAATCACTAAATCTAAGGATTTGAACACCTACTCTATTGATAACTTACTTGGCTCACTCATTGCTTACGAGCAAGGGGTGAATCAAAGAAATCTTAATGCAGGTGAGAAGAAAAAGGAGAAAACAATTGCACTGAAGGCGCATAAATCGGATTCTGAATCTTTCGGGTTTGAAAGCGATTAAGTTTCCTTCATCATAAGGCAATTCAAAAGTTTTCTAAGGAAGAAACAAAAGCATCATCAAAGTTGGAAAAAAGGTAAGGAACATAAACATGTTAAAGGGTCTTCTGATGTTGTCTGTTTTGAATGCAGGAAGCCTGGACATGTGAGAACTGATTGTCCTACGCTTAAAGATCACTCAAGTAAAGGAAAGGGTGAGGAGAAACCTAAGCCAAGGAAGGACAAGATGAGAGTACAAAAAACATTTTGGGCAGATTCGGCATCGAATTCATCAGAGACAGAACCAGAAGATGAGACATCAAAATTGTGCTTGATGGCAGACAACAATCCTGATCAAGAAGAAGTATGTGAACATTCCTACGATCAACTTCTTAAAGTTTCAGAAAAAATTCATTCATCATATAGGAAATTAAAGAAAACACATGCTAGCTTGAAATTAGAATTTTTAAATCTACAAAAAGAGCATGAAATTTTGATTAAAGACCATCAAACAATTGATTCAAATCATATGACTTTACTTGATGAATTTATTGAGTTAAATAAAAATCATTGTGAGTTATTTGAAAAGCTTGATGCATTAAAAGTCTCACACACATCACTTGAATATGATTTTAAGAAGTCTAAAGAGATAGAGAAAAATTTGAGGATTGAAAATGAAGTTTTAAAAAGTATAAATTTGAAGTTTCAAAATGATCTAGAAGCATGTAAGAAAACTAAGATGACATCTACTTTTGATCAATTGCCAAAACCTAGGAAGAGGCATTATAACTCAAACCACTTAAGAAATCCATTTCCTGGAGTTAGATGTTTTTCATGTGGCATGCTAAGACACATCTCACACACTTGCATGATTCACCATAGTACAAATTGAGTGTGGAGACCTAAGGTGCATGATCCACAGCATACCACACATGCATTACATTCTTCTCTTCATAAGAAGGAACCCAAACCTGTTTGGGTTCCTAAATCTAACATTTGATAAATTTGCAGGAGGGCTCTCACAAAAGACCTCGTGAGAGTATGTGGTACCTAGACAGTGGATGCTCTCGACATATGACTTGTGATGCAAGCCAGTTTGTTATACTAGAGTCCAGGACTGGAGGCAAGGTTACTCTTGGAGACAACACCACCAAGAAGGTGGTAGGAGCAGGTATAATCGATAATTCCAAGAACCTTATGATTAAAAATGTTTTGCTTGTAGATGGATTGAAGCACAACTTGCTCAGCATCAGTCAATTCTGTGACAAAGGCTTCATCGTGCAATTCTTTGCAAACTCATGCATTGTAAGTTTAAGTAATAACACTATTTTGCAGGGAAAGATGATTAATAATGTTTAGATGCTTGATTTAAATAACATTGAATGTGCTGCTTCTTTTTGCTTAAAAACTGTGATTGATGATTCTTGGTTGTGGCACAGGAGGCTTTGTCATGCAAGTATGAAAACCCTTAGGAAAGTAACCCAAAAGGACCTAATTAGAGGTGTCCTCAAACTTAAGTTTTTAAAAGACCACCTTTGTGATGCCTGTCAACTAGGAAAGCAAGTCCACTCCACTTTTCACCCCATTAAGGACATTAGCACCTCTAGACCTCTAGAAGTCCTTCACATGGATTTGTTTGGACTCATTAGCACTGTCAGCCTGGGAGGGAAAGTCTATGGTTTTGTGATTGTTGATGACTACTCGAGGTTCACTTGGACTAGATTTCTTTCACATAAAAATGAGTCTTTTGAGGAGTTTAAAATATTTTCTACTTGGATTCAGAAAAAGCTAGGTTGTGAGATTTTGACCATCCATAGTGATCATGGGGGAGAGTTTGAAAATAAAAGATTTGGAGTTTTTTGTAAGGACAAGGGGATTAGCCATAATTTTTCAGCCCCTAGGACCCCTCAGCAGAACGGGATAGTTGAAAGAAAGAACCGGGCCTTGGTGGAAGTCACTAGAGCCATGCTTGCTGAGTATTCACTTCCAAAATACTTTTGGGCTGAAGCGGTTAACACAGCTTGTTATGTGTTGAATAGGGTGAATGTTAGAGCCAAATTAGAGAAGACACCCTATGAGATCCTTAAGGGTAGGACACCCAATCTTTCCCACCTTCATGTCTTTGATTGTAAGATTTTCATTCACAACAATGGGAAGTCTCACTTGGGAAATATTGATCCTAAATCTGATGAAGGAGTATTTTTGGGATATTCTAGTATTGGGAAGTCTTTTAGGGTGTTTAACAAAAGAACTTTGATGGTGGAGGAGACAACCCATGTAGTTTTTGATGAGTCTGATCCTAAGAAACATGGAATAGAAGATGATGATGTTGGAGAGATTACAAGTGGAGTAGAAAATTTGGGAAAAGAGAGTGAGCACCTAAGGAATGAAGGAGTAGAAGAAGTCACCCAAGGATTAGAAAATTTTGATGAAAGGGGAGAAACTTCACACACTTTGCCTAGAGATTGGAGATACTCTACAAGTCACCCCAAGGACTTGATCTTAGGAGACCCTTATAGTGGAGTTAAGACTAGACATGGACTTAGGAAAAAGGTGAACCACTCTGCCTTTATTTCTATGACTAAACCCACCACCATTAACCAAGCCCTTTCTGATGAGTTTTGGATTTTAGCAATGCAAGAAGAATTGAATCAATTTGTTAGGAATGATGTTTGGGAACTTGTGGAAAGACCTAAGGGACAAAGTGTAGTTGGGACAAAGTGGATCTTTAAGAACAAAGTGAATGATTCAGGAGTGGTGGTAAGGAATAAAGCAAGATTGGTGGCTAAGGGGTACAATCAAATAGAAAGGATAGACTTTGAGGAGATTTTTGCCCCTGTAGCTAGATTGGAAGCCATTAGAGTGCTATTAGCCTTTGCCTGCTATAAAGGATTTAAGCTTTTTCAAATGGATGTCAAGAGTGCCTTTTTAAATGGGGAAATAAAAGAAGATGTCTTTGTAGAACAACCTCCAGGTTTTGAGAGCTCTCAATTTCCAAATCATGTGTTTAAATTAAAAAAGGCTTTGTATGGTTTAAAGAAGGCACCTAGAGCTTGGTATGAGAGGCTTAGCACATTCCTACTAGAGAGGGAGTTTGTCAAGGGGAGCGTAGACACCACCCTTTTTCTTAGAAGAGTTGGAGATGATTTACTCATTGTTCAGATTTATGTTGATGATATACTCTTTGGATCTTCTAATAAAAAATTGTGTGATGATTTTTCTAAAACAATGAGTAGAGAGTTTGAGATGAGTTTGATGGAAGAATTGTCCTGTTTTTTGGGGTTTAGCATAAAATAATTGGAGGATGAAACTTTTCTAAATCAAACAAAATACATAAATGACATTTTGAAGAAATATGAGTTGGACAAAGCCAAGCCAATTAACACTCCCATGACTTCTAGTGCTCCATTGGATAAGGACCCAAGTGGTAAGTCTGTTGATCAGAAGAAGTATAGAGGCATGATTGGATCTTTACTTTACTTGACTGCGAGTCGACCTGATATCATGTTTAGTTTTTCCTTTGTGCTAGATTTCAAGCTGACCCCAAGGAATCCCACATGACTGCTGTTAAGATAATTTTTAGATACCTTTTGGGGACACAAGGCTTAGGAATTTGGTACCCTAGACACAACACTTCATTTGAGATTATTGGTTTTTCTGACTCTGATTTTGCAGGATGCAAGGTGGATAGAAAAAGCACTTTTGAAATTTGTCAATTCATTGGACAATCTTTGGTCTCTTGGTCTAGTAGGAAGCAAAACTCTGTTGCACTTTCCACTGCTGAAGCTGAATACATTGCTCTTGGAAGTTGTGTGGCCTAAGTCCTTTGGTTGAAACAACAGGTATTGGATTTAGGATTACATGTAAGCACCATCTCAATCTTTTGTGACAACACTAGTGCCATATGCATCTCTAAGAATCCTATCCAACATTCAAGGACTAAACACATTGGCATTAGACATCATTTTATTAGAGATCATGTGACTAAGGGAGACATTGAGTTACACCATGTGACAACTAAAAACCAACTAGCAGACATCTTTACTAAACCACTGGCTTTCGACACTTTCAGTTCTTTAAGGACCAGATTGAGTGTGATTGACATAAATGCATGAAACCTTTTAGCTATTTTCTTTTACTTTTTGTTTTTTTATGTTGTTTTGACTTTTTAGTGTGTTTTATGTTTTGTCTCTTTTTACTTAGTTTTCAAAATCATCGCTGATATGATATTATATTCCTTGTCCTTATTTTTTTAAAATTTGTAGTCAATGTGTTTTCATCTACTTAATCTCTTAGATGGTAGGAATATTTTGTGATTGTGTCTCTTTCTCTAACATATTTTAGTGACATAGTTTTCTTTTCTAATCAAAAGTCTATCTCAAATTAAAAGATTGCTTATGAAATTAAGATCTTTTCTTAAGCTTGCTTAAGCAAATCTATCTTATATTTATAATGATTAAAGTCTTTTTGTCACATCAAGATCCCTCGGTACTCTTGTCTTTGATTATTAATCCTGCTTGTGGTAATTCTTCCTTATGTTAGAGAGAGAGCTCCTATTCTCTAATATCTAAGAAGATATATTCACAACTAAGATTTTTTAAAGGATTATAAAAGAGAATCTAGCTTGCAAAAAAAAAAAAAATGGCCAATGATGCCAACAAAAGAAGCGCAAAGACGCTAAAAATTGAAATATCTATCAAAAGATGCTCAAAGAGCCAATCAAAGTGACAAGAGGCATAAAATGAGCCAACTCAAAAGCAAGCTATTCTCCCTTTTTAAATCTTTTAGAACTTAGAAGTTTTTGTTCTCAAAGGCTTGATCTCGATTATCGTACGATTGTGACAAATTTACCTTACTTCATTATTTTATAAAGTTTTTTTTTCTTAAGACAAGTAATGGGTGGATTCTTTTTCTCATATCCAATTAATTATTTGAGTTAGGTCATTGATTTCAAAAGACGATTCTACCCTAAGAAAATGTTTGAGCTAAGGGTAAACCATAAATGGATATTCTACTATTCTATGGATTAATGAGATTGGTAACTAATTAACTCACAAGTTTTTTAAATCAATCACATGTAATACTATATCATTGACCTGCCTAGATTAAAAAAAAAAAATTTTATTTGTCTTTTGTTCCCTCCTTTTTGATATGTCAAAAGGGGGAGAAGTTTATGAGGTTTATTTTTGTGTCGATCCTGAACTTTTACTACTAATTTGTTTTCATAGTGTTTGTCATCATCAAAAAGGGGGAGATTGTTGCAAATCTATTTTCATGGCTTATGTTTTGATGATTGACAAACACTATTTCTCTTGGACTGCTTGTTGCTTCTAACATTTCAGGAATCGAAGATCGGACGAACAAGACGAAGCAAATTCAGGATTACGTAGGTTTAGGGTTGAGTCAGTTTGTACTTTTGTTTTTCACTTCTTGAGTCTACTTGTAATGGTCAAAGAGATTGATGCTAAGTAACCCTTCACACACACACTTGAGAGACTTAGAATTTCTATTTTTACTCATATCGGCCAGGACGATTTTTTATATCGGCCTGGACGATCAGGCTTAAAACAGAAAGTCTAAATAAGGATTCTTAATTAAGGCAGCCGTCATTAACATATCAGTCTGGACGATACGTGTATCAGCCAGGACGATAAGCTCAAAATAGAAATAAGTTGCCGCCATAGACAATTAAGGTATACTGTATTTTTAAATTATCGGTCATGACGATACTGTATCGGCCTGGACGATATTCACAAATTATGCCTTAATTGATCAGGAAATCAAGGGAGTAATTAAGGATGATTGATACGATCATATCGTCCTGGACGATCGCAGGATCGGTCAGGACGATCCATTCAAAAAACCTTAAGTTACTTCAGAACGATAAAAATCGGCCAGCTTGTATCCAGGGCTATTCTCAGGACGATTTTCCTCTGATTTGAACTGATCGGCCTGGACGATCGTGAGATCGGCCTGGACGATCAAGCCAATTTTCAATCGTCCTGTTTTGCATCCAGGGCTATGCTCTGGCCGATCTTCTTTGATTTGTACTAATCGTCCAGGCCGATGTCCATATCGGCCTGGACGATATAGTCGGCAACTTGCAATTAATGAGCTCCTTTGAAGCTTTTCTATTTAAGAGCTCTTGTTCAACATTTTTAAAGACCTTTGGCTGCTGCCTTGACCTGAGAAGACCTTGAGGAGAGAAAGAGAGAGAGGGAGAGAGAGAGAGGATCTTAAGATGGGTAGCTTGTGAGGGGATTCACAAGGGTTGCTTCAAGGATCGCTCTGCTTGTTCTTCGTCTAGAGTTTCTAGTCCGTGGAAGGGTCGG
Organism: Dendrobium huoshanense; assembly: GCA_016618105.1. Taxonomy (NCBI): domain Eukaryota; kingdom Viridiplantae; phylum Streptophyta; class Magnoliopsida; order Asparagales; family Orchidaceae; genus Dendrobium; species Dendrobium huoshanense. The sequence continues at coordinate 23,689,828 of CM028342.1, forward strand.
TAGAGGTAAGGAGTTAGCTTTTGGTTGTGGTTCTCTGCCAGCTTCAAGAGGAAGCAAAAGGAGGTAGGTTCTCTGCCTTGCCGGGGTGACAAAAAGGAGGTTCTTGTGAGGGCTTCTCCGCCTAGCCATGGGGGCTAAAGGAGAGTCACGTTTTGTAGTGCAATACTTGGAGGGTGCCTTCAAGGAGTGGACGTAGGTCGAGTTGACCAAACCACTATAAATTCCCGTGTTCTTGATTTCTTGCTTCCGCACTTTTATTTCCGCATTTATTTTTGTGGCGTGATTTTGGTTTATGCAATTTTTATTCTTTGAGAAAAGAAATTTTAATTACCAATTCACCACTCCTCTTGGTTAGCTTGGGCCAGTTCTATAGGGCTTAACATCCCTAGTGAGCTTTTAAGTGGTATCAGAGCACTTTCTAGTGTCATCTGAGCACTTTCATCTCGAGCTCCAATCACCCATCGAAGGCCGCCCGTTCCACCTATTGTACATGCCATTCCCTACATCAAGCTCTTCGGCTCTCTACCCAATCCCTTGTCTCTAATTGATCCCAACCGATCAAGCTTGCCTCCTCCTTTGACATGCCTCAGCCTAATCATGCACCATGTCTGACACTTTTAATTGAGTCTTCCAATTGCAACTCCACCTACCAGAAGCTTCCTTACATCAACTGAGCCCGTCGACGTCTAGATCACCCCCTCCATTGTGTCGATTCATCTTCAATCCATTAAACTCCTCCATCATCAGGCTGATCATAACCCAATCACCATTATAGATATGCGATCGATTGCTCTTCTTCACGACCTTCCCTGTTCTAAAAAAAAAAAAGAAAGAAACATTAAAATAGGAAAATTTAACAAAAAAGAAGAAAAAGATTTTTAAAAAAATTAGTTCATTTTTGCAATCCTCATCACCAGTTTTCAATCAGGTATAACTCATAAACAAAAAATCTAGCATTTGCAGTAAGGCGGAGGACACCATATTCGAGCTCTCATAGCACAATAGGTGGGATATCGATACGATGCTTACGAAGAGGCAAGTAGACCATGTATACGCTCTTTGTAGTGTGGCGGGGATGACTCTAAGTACCCATACACACTTCAATGCCTGCAGGGAAAAAATTGTGTATTTTTAAACAGGTACCTTGAAGACCCATAAACACTCTTCATAACGTGGTGGGGATTGAAAAATCATGACCGCAATATCATCTAACATCTACCATACATAATTTTTTGTAGTGTGGTGTGAAGGTTCATACTCCCATATTTTCTCTAAATGGTGGAGACGTCGAGAGGCTACTGAAATTCATAGAAAATAGAGGACCTTATTTGAACAAAGACACGAGGGACTAAATTTCAAATTATCGAACCATAGGGAAGTGGACATTAAACTAATAAATCTACCACCACATTAAAAATACAAATGCCAAATAATAATCTGAATCATTCAATTAAATATCAGAGTGCAAGCAAATGATATGTGGTTTTCAACATAACACCTACAAATAATAAAATTGAGGAAAATACATCATTTGCTTATCAACAAAAGAAAACAATCCCTAAATAACACTATAAATCATAAGCAAGTGGTAACAAATTATGTGTAGCATTCATGTCAGTCATGAAAGTAAGTACAATGACCCTTGTAAGCAAGCATTAATAAGCAACAATTTCCTATGAATGATGAATGACAAAATTAAAGTGACAAATAACATTCAACCGACCAATTAACAAGGAGTGAATGACTCTTAAGTACAATAAATATGTTATGTATGCAAGCTCCTACAAACTACTGTAAGGATTTTTTTCAAGCATACAACAACTAACCTACAGATTAAATGGGTAATGGTAGGAGACTTGGCATATATATAATGCTCCCATTTACAAATGATAATGTAAGGCTTACAAATAAACATGATAGATCACTAATAAACATGCATGTGGAGGTTAGCAGTGAATGAAATGGCAACCTGTAGTTAATACCAACACACAAAAAGGCATATCAAATCATCCAAGCACTGAAAGACATGGCATGATAGTCGTAATTAGCGTAAGTAACATGTATATAAATGAAGTATGAAGAGTATTCCAGCGGGTATAATTGCATGCTTATAATCAACATAGACAAACTTACCCCTATGGGTACTCCAATCTCCCACAAATTCAAGGCCAATGTACAATGAGCATAATGACTCACCAGCTAACATGTATGAAGAAATTAGCAACTAACGCAGTTTTATTAGTAGGCAACACATGTTTACAAATGACCACATAAAGTTACTTATGAGCAATGGTTATGGATAAGCTATAGAGGGACTACAATAAATATAGGCACCTTCGAGTAGCTGTATGAGACCCAACATGAGTTTAACATATTTTCTATAAGCAAATACAGGAAGAATGGTGACAAATGCAAACACCTACAATCAGCATTAAAAGATCTGCATTCAACACATCTTTGCCCATATACAATAGCTAAGGGCTTATAATTCATATAACAATCATATCTACAAGTATGATGATGAATGTACGACCAATATTATGGATCTTCAACAGACACAAGATAGGAGATCATGGTGAATGTGAATGTCTACTAGCAATACTGGAAGATTGTTTGTGTGCGTAATAATATACCTACAAATAATGACCATCGATAGAAAATGAATGCAATAATGCCCTATAGTTAGCACCCATTCAATAGAATGTAAATGCATTGATTCCTCGCAAGAAATAATCAAGTGATCAATATGCAATGTTCACATCAACACTACCCTACAATAAGAAGGTATATATGTGTGTGGAATAATAACTTGTCAACCAACATACATAAGGAACCAGTGATGAATGCAGCTAAATTGGTAGCCTATGTTAGCATGCTAGCATACTAAGCTTGCTTACAAATTATATTATTTCCTATGAAATCACATGGACAGTGGTGATAGTAGATATGTTGCAAAAATGTTGAATCCCCTATGTAAATAGACATGCACATGATGTGACATTTTTGAGCAGGGGTTAAAGATCACAATAAATACATGAGGATTATAATAGATGCAAGCTACCTACGAGCCACTATAGAAGGCCTATCATGTGTACAACATGATATCTACAAGAAAATATTGGAAGGAATGTAGTAGATGCAAACACCCATTGGCAATGACAGAAACTTTTTCATATGCACAATAATATATATACAAGTGGTAGTCAACAAGTTGTGTGTTGTGGATCAATGATTTATGATTTTGATGATAACAAACATTTTTTTTCTCTACAACTGCCGTATGTACTGATATTTCAGGTTCACACGATCGGACTATAATTTGGAACTAGCTCAAGATTAGGTAGACTAGGTCTGAGTCAGTTTGTACCCTTTTTCCTTTCTTGAGTCTATTGTATTTGTTGTGGCTCATGATGCTTTGTAACTTATAAGTGTTTCTAACTGTTCCCTAGAGTTTACTATTTTTGGTAACATCATCCTGGACGATAATTATATCGGTCGGGACGATCTGTTCAAAAGCAGAAACCCTAATTATGGCATCCTCATTAAAGCAGCCGTCATTATGCAAAACACATCATCCTGGATTATTTTGTATCGGCCAGGACGATAGGCTAAATTCAGAAGGTTTCTGCAGCCAGATCTATTTAGGAATTACTTATTTTTGGACATTGGCCTGGACTATAAAATATCGGCTAGGACGATCCAGGACAATCTTTTCAAAATTTCTCTAGCAATTACGGAAAGCAATTAATGGTGATTTCATCCGGGCCGATTAGACATCGTCCAGCTTCATTTCAGGGTGATATTCAGGATGATTTTCCTCATATTTAAATTAATCGACCAGGACGATATGTCTATTGTCCTGGACGATAAAGTCGACAACTTGCATTAATGAGCTCGTTTTTAGCTCTTCTATTTAAGCTATGACAAGGCACTTTGTAAGGGTCTTTAGCAGCCATTGTAGCTTCGTTCTTGTGGGGGAGACTTGAAGAGAAAGCTTGAAAGGGAGTGAGGAACGGGTGAAGTCTGAGAGAGGGAGAAGATCTTGTGAGGGGGGGGGGGACTCAAGGGAGTGTGGAGGGGGATTCCACACGGTTGCTCCAACAGGCTTGCATCTTAATACCGTCGGATTCAAGGCTTTTCTCGAGGGAAATTCACCAAAGAAGAAGTTCACTTTAAAGTCAAAGGATCCGGCAACTCCGCCGCACCGGGGAAGGTGGAAGTGATTTTGTAAGGGCTTTTCCGCCTAGCTGTGGGGGCTAAAGGAGAGACACTTATTTTAGTGCAATACTTGGAGGGTGCCTCCAAGGAGTGGACGTAGGTCAAGGTTTGACTGAACCACTATAAATCTGGTGTGTTCTTTCTTATTATTTGTTTCTGTATTTAATTTTCGCATTTGTTTTATTTGTGGTGATTTTGGTTTTTACTTTACTTAAAGTTTCTTCTTTACCAATTCACCACTCTCTTTATTTAGCCTTGGGCCAGTTCTATAGGGCTTAACATCTCTAACAAATTTTCAAGTGATTTCAGAGTACTTTCTAGTGTCATCTAAGTACTTTCAAGTGGTATCAGAGCACTTTCTAGTGTCATCTGAGCACTTTCAAGAGGGCAGATCTGGTTTCTGAAGCATCAGATCAGGAGAGAGATAATGGTTAAAAACCTTTCGTGTTTTTGTGTTGTATTTTTGTTTTTATATTTTTTATTTTTATTTTGTGTTTTTGTTTTATTTATTCTTTGAAATTTTTATTTTCGTGAAAGTTTTTCTCTGATCAACACACACATTCACTTTTCCAAAAATGAAAAATCTACTTACTATTTTTTCTTGAAATCTTTGATAAGTTGTGTTTGACTTCTCTAAAACAGTCAAAGGAATAAAACTTATATTTTTGATTCTCAATCTCTATTTCTTAAAAGTGATTATTCTACTTTTGATTTAAAATCTTTTTGATCTTTTAAATTGGTTTTTGAAACTAAATTTTTTATCTCCTTACATTTTATTTATAGCATAGGGATCTTTTGCAAGTTATTGAATTTAACTCATAATTTTCTTAATCAAGAATTCGCTTTATCAATTGGATGGGTCTACTTTTGTTTTTTAAGATTTCATAAACGTAGTATATTAAAAAAAATTGGCCAATGATGCCAAAAATAAAAGATGCACAATGACTCCATATTGAAAAATATACACAAATGTGTATCAAAAATCAAAAGATGCGTAAAGAGCGCCATTCAAATTGACAAGAGGCATAAAATGAGACCACAAAATGTAATGCTTACCATTCTTGTACTTTTTAAAAGCTTAAGAAAATCCTTAATACTTTCGAAACTTAATTTTGAAAAAAAAACATGATTCCTGATTCAATAATTCGTGCATTAATCTTCTATTAGATATATTTTATGTAAGGAGTTTTGAAAAATTAATATTTCTTTTTCTCGTTTATTCCTTGATTTGGATTTTGGATTAAAAATTTTTTTAGCCTTTAAAAGAACTTGAGTTGGGATTATCAAATTATGAATTTCTAACATTTTATGGACTGTGCGCTGTCAATCCAATTCTACTAAGTTTTTGATTAAAACCAAGAGGTAACTTTTCCATTTTAAGAATATTTGTTTTTCACTAGATCAGGGAACGTTTTTATTTTTTTGTCATTTTATTTGTGCCTACTCTCTTTTTGATAATGTCAAAAGGGGAGAGCATAATGTTGAATTTGTATCCTTTGTCTTTTATCTTTCTTTCAAAAAATTAAAAAATAATATTTTTAATCTCTCCTATTTTTTAAATGGGTTTATTCTAGTGAGGGGGAGATTAGGAGAAATTAGTTTTTTTGAAAATTCAAATTGAATTGTTTGCCATCATCAAAAAGAGGGAGATTATTGCGGATTAATGGTTTATGATTTTGATGATAGCAAATATTTTTTTTCTCTACGACTGCCTTATGTACTGACCTTTCAGGTTCACACAATCGGACTGCAATTTGGAACCAGCTCAAGATTAGGTAGACTAGGTCTGAGTTAGTTTGTATCCTTTTTCCTTTCTTGAGTCTATTGTATTTGTTGTGGCTTATGATGCTTTGTAATGTATAAATATTTCTGACAGTTCTCTAGAGTTTACTATTTTTGGTAACATCATCTTGGACGATATTTATATTGGTCAGGATGATTTATTCAAAAGCAGAAATCCTAATTAGGGCATCCTCATTAAAAAGCCGTCATTATGCAAAACACATCATCCTAGACAATTTTGTATTGGCTAGGACGATAAGTTAAATTCAAAAAGTTTATGCCACCAGATTTATTTAGGAATTACTTATTCTTTGACATCGACCTGGTGGATCGGCCTGGACTATAAAATATCAGCTAGGACGATCCAGGACAATTTTTCCAAAATTTCTCTGGCAATTAAGGAAAGCAATTAATGGTGATTTCGTCCGGGCCGATTAGACATCGGCCAGCTTCATTTCAGGACGATATTCAGGATGATTTTCCTCATATTTGAACTAATCAGCCAGGATGATATGTCTATCGTCCTGGACGATAAAGTCGGCAACTTGCATTAATGATCTCGTTTTTAGCTCTTCTATTTAAGCTATTACAAGGCACTTTATAGGTGTCTTTGGCAGCCATCGTAGCTTCATTCTTGTGGGGGAGACTTGAAGAGAAAGCTTGAAAGGGAGTGAGGAACAGGTGAAGTCTGAGAGAGGGAGAATATCCTGTGAGGGGGGGGGGACTCAAGGGAGTGTGGAGAGGGATTCCACATGGTTGCTCTGGCATGCTTGCATCTTAATACCGTCGGATTCAAGACTTATCTCGAGGGAAGTTCACCAAAGAAGAAGTTCACTTTGGTGTCAAAGGACCCGGCAACTCCGCCGCACCGGGGAAGATGAAAGTGATTTTGTAACGGCTTCTCCGCCTAGCTGTGGGGGCTAAAGGAGAGATACTTGTTTTAGTGCAATACTTGGAGGGTGCCTCCAAGGAGTGGACGTAGGTCAAGGTTTGACCGAACCACTATAAATCCGGTGTGTCCTTTCTTGTTATTTGCTTCCGTATTTAATTTCTGCATTTGTTTTTTTTGTGGTGATTTTGGTTTGTACTTTGCTTAAAGTTTCTTCTTTACTAATTCACCACTCTCTTTATTTAGCCTTGGACCAGTTCTATAGGGCTTAACATCCCTAACAAACTTTCAAGTGATTTCAGAGCACTTTCTAGTGTCATCTAAGCACTTTCATTGTGGATGTTACAACATCAATACGATCAACTAGCATTCAAATAGCAAGAAAATATGTCGATCCATTACAAGTAGGGGAGGATGATGTGCAGCAAATACAAATACATATGAACCATCATAGGAGACCTATCATGACATGACACATACACAAAGTTCTATCCTCAAACAAATATAAATGATCTTTAATAGGTGCAAGCACTTATGAACCATAATAAGAGGTTCGTTATTGCACAACAGCCTACTTATATAAAGTAATGGGAAACCCATACTGAAATGCCATGCTACCTGATTTGCAACTTGCATACAAGCAGATAGAATGTGTTTGGGAATTCTCAAGTGAAGTTCTATGCATTTTTCAACAATAGCTCATCTGCATGATGAAGAAAACAACTTATTGTGTAGCATCATATCATCGGATTCGTAACACTCATACAAGCAGACAGAAGGCACCTATGAGCTCTCAAATAAAGCCAAGAGAGATTTTCTCTTCTAAGAATGGTATAACCTTTTTTTTTTGGGGTGGGGGGGAGGATAAAGCTTAATGGGAAGGATTTGGTGGAGAAAGATACCTGGTTAAGTAAATTATTCTAGTTTGAGCAGGGGAGATCTTGCTCGATAAAAATGGAGGTGCAATCCATGAGGGAAGGAGGGAAGGGAAGGAGGGAGGGGGCTCGGTCATCGGCCAACAGGGCCGGAGGTAGTGGAGGAAGAGGCTAACCAGGAGAAAAGGTGAGCACATCGGCTACTATTTCGAGAGCATGCTATAATTTTGGATATAAATTAAGGTTTTTAGGCCACCCCTACACCGATTAGAAATAAACTTTGATTGCTATAATTTTTTAGTAAAATAAGCAATTTTATATTAGAAAAACACTAAATATTAGTTTACTTTTTCTTTGTGTCATAAAAAATACATTGGATTATTAATTTAATATTTTATATGAATGAATTCCAAGCTACATGGTTATATGATTGGTAACCCATCAATAAGTGAGTTGATTGATTATAATATTCAAGTACCTTTTGCCTTTGAAATGGGCATAATTTCTGACGAATTATATCAGGTGATATTCTATTTTAAGAATTTTTCAAATGCTCTCTCTCTCTCTCTATCTCTATCTTTAAAACTTTTCTAATTACTCCCTCTCTCTCTCTAGTGTGAGTGTTTCTGAACCTTATTTCCATTTCAGTGAATTATTAGGAATCGCAATGGTGAAGATTACAAGAATCCAAAGAATTCTCCATGTGCCTCTCTTATTTAAATCTTTGAGGAGGTAAGCGTCCATGTAACAATCTCTCTCCATGTCCTTTTAAGGTGTTTATTTATGATTTGGTTATTTTATTTTTCTTTTTTAACTATAGTATTCTATGTGTGTGTGTGTGTTTGTGTTTTTTTTTCTGCTGGTGAAATAATCTTAAAAATATATCTAAAAAAAACTAGGTAATTAATTTCAAGCTGTAGTTTAGATCAAAGCAATCTTCTATATCGAAAAATATAGGTTAATAATTGCCTGTTTAATTATTGGGCATCTCTTCGAATAATTTATGGTATATTCGTCAAATATGTATATGCAGTTCAAGTCAGAGCTCATGACAACACAAATTTTGGAGCCCAAATGTAGTTTTGCTACACCCAAGCCTAGATAGGTTGCTATTACAAGAAGGTCTATGCTAGAACAACAGAGCTACACAGTTCTTTTCGAGCCTTCAATTCCTGAAGTCAAGTGTAGAGTAATTGATTTTCCTTATTTATTTTGTTTTCTACGAGTAAAGTTGTGGAAGAAGAGTTTCTTGTATTAAATAGCTATACAGTTTAGTTTTCATAAATTCTTGAGTGGTACACTAACTATAAATATGGCTGCAGACATATGCTTATTATGTCATGTATATATGGGCAAACAATAACAATGTTCAATAGGCTCTCAATGTCAAAAAGATATAAGATTTTTAGTTTATTCCCATATTAAATTCTTATAAAAAGAATATATTAATATAAAAATATGAAATAGTTAGCCCTCAAATTATGTCTGCATGGAGCTGATTATGTTTGAATGAAACGACTTGGGAAAGAAATACAAAACCATAAAATCTTTATGGAAAAGTATTTGATGAGGATACCCTAATAAAATTTTTATTATGACAAACTTAAAAACTTCTAAATTTATTTTGAAATTAATCTAACCTTAGAAACTAATTAATGTTGGAATCAGGGAAAAGTGAAGGAGTGGCAAAGACGCAATTTGGACTTGAATTATACAATCGATGTAAAAAGCAACCTTGAATATCAGGTTAATATAAAGACAAGCGGTCACCCAGCATTGGTTTACAAGTGAGAGGCACATACTTAGCTGACATTAACTTTTTTAATCAATCTCTCTCTCTCTCTCTCTCAAAACACCCTTGAATTTCTAGATTTTTTGTGCAGGTTCGTCTGTACGAACCATCAGTACAAACTAAACAATTTTTTTGACAGAGCCCATCGTCTAGGGACGAAATTAATTATCGTCCATATGATAGGTGGACAGAGTAGATCATCCCAGGATGAATGAAAAATATCGTCCGTACGATCGGAAATATCTTAGCCCATTAAATATCCCATTCGTTTAGTTTTTAAGGAGAGAGAAAGGGCTGGAGAGAGAAAAAGAAGAAGAAAAAGAAAAAGCTTGGTTTTGGAGGTCGCAGAGCGATTTTCATCCGTCGACGCAGTTGGAAGAATTGCTCATCTCGCAATAACGAATCTGTATCCTATTTTTGATTTTGAAGATTTCGTGTTTTGATTTTTTTTGCTCAGATTTGTGTTTGTGTTACTGAAAAATGTGCATATCTTTAAATTGACGAAACTTTCACCTCGTAATTTTTTTAATGTTATAGAGAATGTGATTACGAGCATTTTGAATATTTATTTGTGATTTTTTTAATAAAATCTTTGAAATATTGTCTTATACGATCTCTGGTAATTTGATAATTTTCTAAAACTGTGCATTTCAATTTAATGGATTTTCTGTTGTCTGTTGTTATACAATTTGATGATATTTTTGATACATGTCTATTTAATACAATGCATTGATGAGATGAAAATGATTATGGTTATATGATTAAAAGTATTATTATATTAATGTGATACAGCTGTGTGTGTAAAAGACAAGTAAAAACTGGTTGAACTGCTGGTTGGAGACTGATTGTCCTGTACAGGATGGTGGGCCGATGAGCTTTCCTTTAAATATGGTTTGATGTTTTTCTCTACTGATTCACGCGAGACTGATTGAAAGTTATAAGGAGATGAATACTATGACGATGGGCAAAGAGTGACGACTCTGTTTACTGAGTCAACAGATAATGATACTTATACTGGTATAAGACAAAAAAACACTGTAATACCCAGCTCTTCTAGTTATTTTATAGTATTACTATTTTGAAGCATTGTTCTTATTATTGTAGGGATTTGTTATTACTGTACGGATTTACTGTTACTACATGATTTCACTGTTATTGCATTACTATTTCTAGCACTAGATTATTACTGATACTGATACAGATAGTGGTACTATGTGATACTATTGATTCATTGTACTGATCTTCTGCATGTGATACACTAAGTATGTGATATAGAATAATTGGATAGCAAGTATACATTCTGATATGATTTTATTGCATTGATTTTATTTCATCATCCATTACTTATGTATTGATTTGACACTGTATATGATTGTATACTGTACTGATATTATAGATATGATGCTTTCTTTAGTGATTTAACTGAGGATATAGATATGAATATTACTGCAGAGATTTGGCATACGCATGGGTTTATTGCTTTATGGATATTTATACTGTTTATAAAATTTACTACTATCGATCATGGATTCTACTGTTTCTGCACTGATTTCTATTTCTACATTGATTTATATTTCTGCATTGACTCAATGATCATGTGTAATTGATTTCTATGATTTGACTCATTGACATTCATATTGCTTCTGTATCGTGCTTTGATTTCAGTTGTAGGTTGATGACCTGCTGGGCTTTTTAAGCTCAATATATGTGGTTAATGATTTCAGGTCAGGGCAAGGGAGCAAAAGTGTGAGATTAATCAGTGTTCTTTCAGGTTCTATGTTCTTTTTTTTATAGTAATTTTTTTGTACTTAGAACAGGATGGATGCGTGATAATTGTGAAGATCCTAAGTAATGTAAATGACTTTTGGGAATGAATATAAATGTGAAAATTGATGTTCTAAATTATAGAATTTGTAGTATTATTAATTACTGATGGATGACATAGATAGCTCTGGTATGTTGATTGTATGAATGATTAAATGAATAATTCTTCAAAATTAAATCATAGGGCATCACTCTCTCTCTCTCTCTCTAGAAAAGTATTTTTTGTGATCACTGGACCATCCGGTGGTGAAACAGGATTGTCATGACATTTGGTACATAGAAAAAAGTGATGTGACGCATTCTGATTTGACTTCAAATGGTGTCTGATAACCACACAGAATTATATATATATATATATATACATACTTAGATTTATGATTGTATTTATTTCTTTTGGTGCAGTGGCGATCATGACATGGCTATCCCTTTCATCGGCACAAAGGAGTGAATAAAATCCCTAAAATTCACCATCAGTGACCCGTGGAGATCTTGGCATGTTGATGGCCAAGTTGCTGGGTAAGTTCCTAATTACTTGCTCCTTAATTATGAAAAAAAATTAATTATGAAAAACCTATGTCCATTGTTAATTTTGGATGAATGTATGAATTTACTTCTATCTATAAAGACACATAATGATCCCTCATTTTTCCCCATTGGCTCCATAAATACACAGAATCCTACTCTAATAATATGACGTTTGCGACTGTTAAGGTAAAGCTTTTTAGGTTTGAAGTTCTTAGTTAATTACTTTTTAGATTATATTTTCATTTTATATAGGGTGCTGGACACACGGCTCCAGAATATAAGGCTAAAGAATGCTTAGCCATGTTTCAGAGGTAAATTTCTCATAGATTACTGTGAATGATGCTACACATAATTTGCACAAATTCAGTTATGGATTTATAACAGAAATGTATAGTTATGAATGTAATAAAATATATTATTTGACTGTGTATCAATAAATATTTCTTTTATTATTAAGCTATTGGTAGTTCCCCTTTTACTGATTGTTGTAGCTCAACATGGCATGCATGACACCACCAACTTTGATCTATTGGTTGGGAGCTCGTATTACCAACCAAAAAGTCTTGAATTTAATGCTTGCATATGTGATGTGTGTGATTATATTAATTCACTTAAAAGTAAAAATAAAAAAAAAAGCTTGGTGATTGCTCACCTTGGGCTCTTTTTTATTCCAACCCGGCTCACGGACAAATTTGAATTGAATAGCATGCAATTCCAGTGAAAATTAAATTCTACATGAAAATAAGTGAATGTAGACATTAAAGAATATCATAAATAAAATTTAATTATATAATCTTTATCTTAATAATCACAAATTGATAATTAATTTTCTGAATATATGATATTGTTAAAGTCAAAATATGATGTCATTTTACTCATTCAAATTTGTAAAAATCAAGCTAAACCCTCTTATGCGAAATGATACTCAAGAGGTGTAGAATATGAAAAAAAAAAAACTAATAAAAATAATTGATGAAACTGATCAATTGGATACTATTTATTATGCTCCATTAACAGCATCAACGGATCATTTTGTAATGAATGCATGAATATAGTACATCTAACTTGGGCAAGACAAAGTTTTTACTAAGCTCACCTTGTCACTTCTCGATTCCACCTCATCTCACTAGCATGCCTCATACCAAATTAAATTTGATTGAACCATGCCTTAAGCACATTTGGATGTATATTTAGCTCTTTAAATTGCTTATGTATTTGAATAAAAAGTTCTAAGAAAATAAGAGAACTAAGTGAAGGATTTATGACTAATAATGAATGGTAAAAGTGAAAATGATAATATTTCTATCTTGTTTAATTATTGAAACACTTTAATAAATGCATTGATTTGACTATTTTGCATGTCAATGTATATTTTAGGGTTCGTTTGAGATGGTTTCTTTATTGTTTCTTAAAGCAGCTTTCTAATTTAAATATTAAAATTTTTTACTATAAAGCTGCTTTAAAAACCAGTAAGAAAGCTGTCCAAAATAAACCCTTATTTTATAAATATGTGTGGGATTTCTTCATTTGAGCTTGATCTTGTATTTCACCCCTCCTATATGATAGCTATATAATTATTTTCCTTACCAAACAGTCAAGTCGCCACCAAAAAAACATACGAGTAGTGCTAATCTCAAGTTATGTTGGAGTATCCTTCATAAGCTTAAACAAGTTAATTTAATGAAAGATTTAGAGGACTCCCTTGAGATGAAGCAAACACTCTACTAGGATAAATGGCTTATCGAAACCTGCACATAGCTAGGGACATGCCTAATGAACGAGTAGAAGTAAAATATACAGTGGAATCCAATCGAATCTTGATTTAGGATTATAAAATTTTTCTACTCATAACTAATATTTAAAGACATCTCCCTGCCTGCGGATAGAGTCTGGATAATCTGGCCTATGAGGATGAAGTATCAGACCTAGGGAGGCTCAGTCTTTTCAAAAAAAATATTTTCTATAAGCTTGTTTTTAAAGTCTTATGCATACATGATTTGGCTTCTTTAACTGCATGCATTGCATTAGCAACTAATTAAAATAAAATTTTAATTGCATTAGCTAGGAGCATCTACCCCACATAAGTCCATGACCAATTAGAAAACTCTCTAGATGTCGGTCCTATTTCCAATAATTGTACCACATATCCATCTTTCATAAAATGACCTAACAGTATGATTTTAAAGCGATTATGTGGTTAGCTGGGTCCCCAATCTAGGTCAGGGTAAGTTCAGGTTTTTGCACTGCATTAGTTAGGACACGAGTTTTAGTGTTATGTAGAACACTAAGCCCAATCTAGATTTAAGATTCGAGATTACTACATTCGGTCTCATAGTATGCCTTAAATAGTAGGTAAGTCCCTTCCTTTCAGGGACTATAACTTTGCCCCTCATCTACTAAACCCCATTCAAACTATTGTGTCGGGTGGGGGAAACTCGTGACTGGGATCAATTCGTTAAAATTACTACCCATCGGGGTGCGTTGGTGAGAGCCTCTATCCTCAATGGTTAGTCGTATGCACAATCCAATCTGTCCCTCCCAATCGGCCCATTTGCCCGGTGCCCATTTCGGAGGTCCACGACCCTCGTAGTTAACTACATTATAGGGAGACAAAGTCCCCTACAAAAACTCTCGATTAAATAGTGACAAAATTTTGTTAGATTTTCTAAGAGTGATATGAAAGGAGGTGAGTTTTGGAAACTCAAAAGGGAATGAATCAAAATTGAGCAGTTATTTTCAAAATTAATAGAAGAAAAGTAGGGGAAACTTTGAGATTTCAGAATCATCCAGAAGTATCCCAACCTAATTCTAAGTGTTAGGCTTTACATTTTAGGATCGAAAGAAGATTTAATTAGAGTTGAGCATTTTATTAAAAATTTGGGATTAGATTCCTGAAGTTTGAGGTCTTATAATAAAAAATCTGCCCCATATCTTAAATCTAAATTTGGACACTGGATCATAGTCGTCTAAGCCTAAATAATGCAGTGCAAAGTCTGGACTTACCCTGGCCTGGATTGGAGAGCCAACAAACCACCTAGTCGATTTAAAATAGATGAATCCGATCTTTTATGAAAGAGTGGTAGGGACATTTTATTTAAAGTTTTGTAGAGCTAGGGCTGACATCTAGAGATTTTTCTAATTGTCCCCTTTAATTGATGTTGGGTGCAAAATGCTAAGGACTAATGCAATTAAAATTTTAACTCTTTTAAATATGTTTCTAATGCGATGCATGCTAGTCAACAACTTTAAATCATGAATGCTTGAAAGTTAAAAACATGCTTAGAAAATAATTTTTAGTAGACTGAATTTTCCCAGGTCCGGCACCTCATCCTCATAGGTCAGACTATCCGGACTCTACCCACAAATAGGGAAGGATCTAAAGTAAGGAGAGAAGTAGTGCAAAAATATGCATGCTATCTCAGGGTCGATCCCCGACTATTTTCCTAAATTTGTTATCTTTCTATATTATTTAGACTCGTTAAAATTTTAAATTTTAAAATTATGAGTATAAAACTTTCACACTCTTATGAGTCTCAAGTATCCAGGTGAAAGCAAAAATGGCACACAAACTTTAAAAAACTAAGAAAACTAGGCAATCCTAAAGGCAATCATCTCAACACATAAAATATAAAAGAATTAATTAATAAATGTCCAAAGTTGCCTTGCTTATTACAAACTAGGATCTTGCAGAAAGTAAAGTGGCCGGGTACCACTGACAACAACTCGGATTCTAAACCTAATAGAGATGCAAGTGGTTTTGAGTTGGATATTTTTGGTCTTCGAATCTTCAATCTTATTTTTCATTGGGCTCCTTTTCTTCGGGCTCCTTGAATTCTTCATACTATGCTACCAAAATGGATAAGAGGGCACTTCCTTTGAGA
This sequence comes from Dendrobium huoshanense, assembly GCA_016618105.1. Lineage (NCBI taxonomy): Eukaryota > Viridiplantae > Streptophyta > Magnoliopsida > Asparagales > Orchidaceae > Dendrobium > Dendrobium huoshanense. The sequence goes on from CM028342.1 coordinate 23,705,614, forward strand.
GGAAGACCACTCTTTTCTCTTTTGGTAAGGAGGAAGTTATTCAAATTTTGATCTCCAAATAGAAAAGGGCTACTCCCCTAAGGGGTATCCTTTTCTCTTTGAGTCCAAGCTTTGGACCTATGTATCCCAACTCAAAATTCTACTTTCATAACACTTAACACTTACACACAAATTATATTTATTTGAAAATAAAAAATTCTATACACTACTACAGGGTTATTCTAAGCAATTAATAAATCAAAATATATTTCCAAGCAGTTATATAAGTAAAAATAAATAAATAAACACACTGGTCATGCTCTTTTAATCATTTGGAGGCTTAGTAGCTGGAACACATGTGCAAGCATTTTCATAATTGAATTTATTTAACCTCCTTTTCATTACTTTGCATGAATGTGGCCACCAACAAAAAATTATGTGAACATCAAGATCGCTCATATCCTATGCATAATCTAATCGCCAAACACATCAATCATCCACAGAGTGCAGTAAAAAGTAAACAAACACAGCAAGGCAGTTTCATCCATAACATGCAGTAAAACCACGAAATATTTGGCACACAGCAGAAAAGTAAATATCAGCCTAACCTAGATCTAGAGTCGATTGTCCTAGCAAATCATCTAAATTGTGTGCGGAAGGTTATGTAGCTGGGGCAGATCCTAAGCTGGGTACTTAATTAATGTTATCTAAAATTTTGAATTTGTTAAGGCTTAAAGGGAGATTTGGATTAAAGTTTAAATATTAATATATTAAGAATTTTAGTTAAATATATTTTAAGGATTAATTGATTACTACCTTTGTTTTACAACTAGGCCGTGAAGTTTATTTCACATTTCTTGGGTCTAAGCTAATAACCTCGTAGGTCTGGGTTACCCAGTAGTAATTAGGGTTGATTAAGTTAATTTAAATTGGTTAAAATTAATAGAATAAATTAATATTAAAGAGAGTTGATTACTGATTTTAAAAGATTGGTAAAGCATTTTATTAACTAACTTATGAAATTCTGGAGTTTAGAAGGATTAATGAATTTTAGGAAATTATCTAGATACGTTAACTAGGGGGTCAAAAGTTGAATTTTAGAATTAGAGGAAAATTTAAAATTTTTAGATTTTTAATAAATACTAGACCTAATTATGAGTTGTTAGACAGGTGGCACATTTAATTTGGAATTTTCTATGAAAAGTTATGCCTTTTTGAAATTTTGACCTAAGGTTGACCAAGATGTTGACTTTTGACTTTGACCAAATTTTGGGGGTTTGATATTTTTAGAAAATACTATACCTTAATTAGAGTTGAATGACACTAAGTTTGTTCATTTTGGATTTTTTTATAATAAATTATGAATTTTCAAAGTTTCCATAATTATTTTTCCTAGGTGTCTCTACTATTCAAATGGGCATGAAATTTGGTATGCCTAACTCTGACATACATGGAATCACACCATAATAATATCACAGTAAAATACTAAAACCTTAAGGAGTTAGGAATTTCCAAATTTTAGGATCCAAAATGGTCTCTTTACCTTGAAAATTCACATCACAGAAATCCATAAGGTATTTGACATTAGGAAAATTACTGAACATGCCTATAATACCCAATAATCATTCACTAAAATTTGGGCTCCAGTTGACCATTAGATTGTGAGAAAAATATAAAAAATAAATTTCAAACATGCTTAAATATCTCACAATCTAGCATATAAATCAACTCAAACTTAATTTTATTAAATACTAGATAAAAAGTCCTTTCCAACGAGCCCAAAAACATCCCATTTAGTGAAAAATTTAATTCACTATAAATTTTGGAATATTTGGGACATTTAAAACATTTTTTTATTCAATTCTGGGTCAAATCAGCTATCAGCCAATCATTGGCTGTGGCGACGTGGCTGCACGGCATGGTACCACGTGTTGGGTCCGGAATGGACCACTTAACCATGTTGGATCAATAGATCCGACCGTCGGATCACAAATAGGAGCGATCGACGGCTATGGTTGAACCAGAGTTAAAAAATTTTAAATGCCCATATCTTTCAAAATACTTGAGGAAAAAGCACGAAATTTGAATTGTAGATAGAGGGCAAAGAATCTAACAATGCCATGAGTTTGGAGGCTCCATGAATTGTAGATTTTCTATAGTTTCAAATTAAAATTTAAACTTAAAATGAGCATAACTTACAATCCAACTATCGGATTCTTGTGATCTTGGGTTCTTGGAAATTTGCAGGGATTATCTATAACTCTTATGAAGACATCAAAAGCTGGATCTCATCAGATCGAAAGTTGTAATTAAAACTCCTCTTTCTCTCTCTAGAATGGACTCTCCTCACTAAAATAGTGATTTGAGGCTTGGAAATGATTGGGAAAAGCTTGGGAAGGCCTTGGGGAGTGCTGGAATATACAGGAGGAGCTCTTGGAAGCTTGGAGGCTGCTGGAGTTTGGGACTTAAGAGAAAATGAGCATGCTCATGGGATTAGGGCAAGCTCTGCTACCTTAACCCCTTGCTTTTGAATTGGATGGTTAGGATTCAATTGGGGAGGGCTTAGATGGGTGACATGTGTCCCCAAGGCAACTTAAAACATGGAAAAATATCTGTGGTTGAGAGAGAGTTTCCTTGAACCAAGAGAGGGGTCCACACCTTTTTCCCCTATTTGGCTAAACCCAAGCCAAGCCTTTTTTAAGGGGCTGGTTTAAGCTCTCTTAGGGGAGGAAAAATGTCACTTCATAATAGGTTTGAACAGGTTTTGGAAAGAGGATTGAATTGCCATGGTGGCATGGCCATCTTAGCTCAAATGAGAGCTTGTTTGACCATTTGACTGGTCAAAATAGTTAATGGGAATGAGGTGGCATCTAAGGGAGTACATTTATGTGGTTGCATGTGTGGCCAAGAGTTTGAGGTCAACAATTTGTAGTTTTGTCCAAATACATAAAATTGTAAAGGGTTTTGACCCTTCAAAATGGGTTGACCAAGTCAACCCAAGGGGAGTTTGACATGGATAAATTTTGGATATGCCAAGGTTGTCTAATTGACTGATTTTGAGGGGTTAAATTGATTTAAAAGAGCTTGAATGGTTAAACTTGACAAATGTTGGATTAAAGGCTCGATTTGGTCAACCATGGTTGACTTGGTCAACCTGATAAAATCATGAGTTGATATTAAGTCAAACGAATTCAAATGAGTGTTTTGAGATCAATGAAAGTGATCCCATGCACTGAGTAGGTCATTTGGGTTGAAAATATAGGTTTAAATCCATTAAGGGTATTTTGGTCAACCATGGTTGACTTTGTCAACTAGGTCAAATCAAAGACTAAGTTTAGGTCCAATGTGTTCCTAAAGCCACTTAGGATCCATTGGAATGAAATTTGGAGTTTGATATGGGTTGGGCATGTTGAAATTTGGGGAAAAGACCAAAAATCTCCTTAAAGGGCATTTTAGTCATTTTGACCCCTCGTCAAACCTGTGTCAAATTGGGTTTGGGAAGGTGCAGTTTACTGGTCAATATGTCATGGGGGAGGCCACGGACATGATCAAATGGTTTAGGGAAGGCCCCAAGGTCAAATTCCACAAAGTGGAGGGTCTGGTGGCATGGGTTGTAATATTTAAAGGTTTTGCAACCATTGGAGATTAACCTGGTTACTAGGGTTAGAGTGCTCCACATGAGCTCAAATTTGGAGGGTTGGTACTAGGGACATGTCCCATCAATATGGAATTGACAGACCTAGAATCAGATGGTAATTGACTAGGTTTCAAGGTGATGGAAAAATCATCTAGAAAGGGTTTTAGGACCTGAGCCTTTAACCCTAGGTTCCGAGTTTAAATTGAGTTAAGACCTGGATTGGGTCTGAGGTCTAGGAACTAGGAAGATCCTAAGATCTAAAGTTCAAGGAAACTTAAGGTTCAAAACTCAAGAAGGGGCTGAAAGTGAACTCATACAAATATGAGGTCAACAAATGGACCCCCAATGTGTATAGTAGAAGGAACTTCTGCTGCGCACATTGGCGTTGACCGAATAACAAATTTGAATAGAATCGTGAGAGTTTAAGGAAGGGCATCACCCAACCTTATGCCTATAGGATGCTGATAGAAGGCTTACACCTTATAGGCAAATCAATTGGAAACCAAGGTAGGTATCGCCTAACCTTGGGTCTAAGGAAGGGCATCACCCAACCTTAGGTCTATAGGATGCTGATAGAAGAATTACTCATAATAGACGAATCAAATGGGAAAATAAGGTAGGCATAACCTAACATTGGGTCTAATGAAGGGCATCACCCAACCTTAATTCTATAGGATGCTGATAGAAGACTTACTCATAATAGACGAATCAACTGTGAAACCAAGGTAGGCATCACCTAACCTTGGGTCTAAGGAAGGGCATCACCCATCCTTAGGTCTATAGGATATTGATAGAATACTTACTCCTAATAGATGAATCAACTAGGAAACAAAGGTAGGCCTAACCTAACCTTGGGTCTAAAGAAGGGCATCACCCAACCTTAGGTCTATAAGATGCTGATAGAAGACTTACTTCTAATAGACGAATCAACTGGGAAACCGAGGTAGACATCACCTAACCTTGGATTTAAGTAAGGGCATCACCCAACCTTAGGTATATAGTACGTTGATAGAAGACTTACTCCTAATAGATGAATCAACTAGAAAACCAAGGTAGGCATCACTTAACCTTGGGTCTAAGAAAGGACATCACCCAACCTTAGGTCTATAGGATGCTGATAGAAGACTTACTCATAATAGACAAATCAACTGGGAAACTAATGTAGATATCACCTAACTTTAGGTCTAAGGAAGGGCATCACCCAACCTTAGGTCTATAGGATGCTGATAGAAGACTTACTCCTAATAGACAAATTAACTGGGAAACCAAGGTAGGGATCACCTAACCTTGGGTCTAAGAAAGAGCATCACCCAACCTTAGGTCTATATGATGCTGATAAATACTTACTCCTAATAGACAAATTAACTGGGATGGTCATATGGAGAGGAAACTTTCTCCACACATAGGACTGAAACTGATAAACTAGGATGGTGACACAAAGGGTGTACTCCACCACTAGCGAGTGTGAATTAGAATGGTGCCACGAAGGGCGTACTCCACCACTAATCCCCAAATCAAATGCTAGGGTGGTGCCGCGAAGAGAGTATTACACCACTAGCAGATGTGAATTAGGATTGTGCCACGAAGGGCGTACTCCACCACTAGTTCACATGTAAAAGCTAGGATGGTGCCACGGAGGGCATACTCCCCCACTAGTGGGTCTAATCTTAAGGGATGGAAGGACCTAACCTTAATGAAAAGAGAACTTGAAACAATTGATTGATGATTTTGAATTTGATTTGATTTGATTTCTTTGAATTTGGAGGTTAACTTTGGTGTTAGATTTGATATTCATTAGGCATGATATTTCGTGAAGAACTGCCCAAATGAGAGGAAGCATCTGGTGGTATCTTCAAAATCAATCAATTGCCATTAAACTTTCTAATAGATCATCTCTAGGGTAGACGATCCAGTTAATGTTGATTCAAAGCATCGATTGATCTTATGGTGGACTAAAATTGGTCTCCAAAGGACTATGGCCAAGTCTCCTACTTGGAAAGTTCTGAGGTGACACAATTTATCACGAGATTGAATCATACATGACTTATGTAATTTCAAATTTTGTTGAGTTCAAAATAACTTTCTTCAAGGACTTCGAGATCCTCCAATCAGAGTTGGGTACTCTACTCAATTATGACTCAATTTTGAAAAGCAATTTCTAGCGATGTAAAACACATCTCTATATGAGAACAAGCTTGGACCCAATATAGCGTGTTATTTCAAAAAGTGGATCTTAAAAGAAATGATGCCTATGTTTAAGGACTCACATATTTCCCTCAAGAATGAGATTTGGATTCTTATCAAAAGTAGAAGATTCATTCTTTATATCAAAAATTTTCCTCTTAATCATTTGGACCCTTTCAAACGATAAGTGGGAACAAATTCAAAAGTACAGTGAGAAGTAGAGTGACTCCTATTGACCCAAAAAGAGCCAAGGGTTTGGATTTTGTTGACTCAGATCAAGTTTCATAGAAACTGAACAAGGTTCTCCCTTATAGAAATTTTGAATTAAAATTAATTTCAAAAGGTTTAAGTTGGATAGAGAAATTTAATCTTCTCAATTTTCTTGCATGGAATTTTTTTTTATCGGATAGAATATCTTTGCACGACAATAAATTTGATTTCAAGATTTTTCAAAGTCAAGCTATTAAATATGATTGAGCTCTTTGATATTTAAGGATTTAAAAAGAAGGAAGCCTCTTTATTAATTTTTTTTGTGATGTGCTTTTCACACCTTTTTATTTCTTTAGCGCACTTTACACTTCTTTTGATTTTGATTTTTTTAATGCAATTTGTGCATCTTTTGACTTTTCTTTTTCTTTTTTCTTTCTTTTTTTTTTTCATTTTTTAACAAGAGGACTCACTTTCTTTAAAATCTTAACATGATTGCTCTTTTAGTTTTAGTCCAGGGTTATGTCACAAGTGTAAGAGAAGAAAACTCATTCTCTTATGCATGGAAAAATAATCCCCAAAATGGACCCAATCTTTGATAAGAGTATTAGCTTGACTTGGAAAATCATTGAATAAATTTAAATCATGCAAGAGGTGCTTACAAGATAGAAAATTGTGAGAAGATGGAGAAAATTTTCATTTAAAAAACTAACTTAAGTTTGATATAAATTTCAATTCAGAAATCAAATCGACCCACAGAAGCGGTGGGAGGGAAGGGCCTTTAAATATCCAGTGGAGTCAACCATAACTCTCTCATGTTTTTTATTTAAAGTAGAGGTCAATTTTCATTAAAAGGAAGGATCAACTATCTTAAAAATTTGGACCTAGTACACTTGAAAAATAATTTGATTTCCTTTAAAATAGTAAATCCAAGTGACAAGATCCTATCAATGTAAATTATATTTCCACAATATCTTAAGAGAAAAAGATTGTGGTGGGATCTGCATTACCCCTAACTAGTACTGCATCATCTCAAACTAATGATCTATCATAATCGGACCCGTTCAAAAGTTAAATTCAAATGGAATCACTATCTGATAAGATTTTAGATCCATCATTATTCCCCTCCCAAATTACTAGCAACATAACAATTATGAGAGTGGCACCCCAGATGGTTTCTGCACCTCCTCCTCTATAGATGATATAGTGGGGCACGTGTAGTAACGTGACCAAACTTCATCTAGTAGAGTGGGTAGGTCATAACCCTCAACTAGAGGCCTATGGTTTATTGAAGGTGGTTACTTAGTTCTTTCCTGATTGATTCTCTCTGTGTAGTAGTCAAGAAGGTGTATTGGAGATCGTACTCTCATTTTTACGACCTCCCTCCTTTGAGTAACAGGAGTAGGGTGGAAAAGGTTTCCAGAATGGAGGGGGTAGGTGTAAGGAGCAACAAGTTCTCGATTGGCCTCAAATTTAACTTGCTTCAAGGCTTCTGCCTTAGTAGTCTTTTTGGCCTTAGCAACCTTTATGACTCTTCGAATGTAGTACTTCATCTTATTTTTGCTGGCAACAGGGGTGCTAGAACTTGACCCAATCTCAGATTGAGATGATAACTCTTTCAGTTTTAATGATTCCTGGTTCTTATCCTCCTGAATAGAGGGCACAGTGGTCGAAGGGACGACAGTGACCTCCATCCTAGAGATGGGGGAGTCAACTCTTGACCCTAAAGTAATTTCAACTAAGGGGACATCCCTTTGTATTCCAACAGAGAGATTAATCTTTTCTTCTCCGTTGACTGATAACTTGAAGTTTTGAAAATCTATTCCGAACTGGATCGAGTTACCAGAGGTAATTCCTTTTACTGTCAAGTTTCTATCCATGGAGAAGATGAGTTTTCCAGCCATTTGAGTATTTGAATTCCTGTAATTAAGGAAAAGTGGTCAGAGTTAATTAATTTTGAATTAAAATTTTAATTTTTTAATATGATTAATTTTCTCTAAATCTTGAACCTCAGCATGTTGGGTTTTCACCCAACAAGAGAGTTTACAAAATTGATTAAGAATATTCAAGGAACCTGGCTTGACTCTTTTGCTCTACGGATTAATCTTGGAGGCAAAATGTCAAAGCTCAGCTTAGATAGAGGTTTCCTCACTCACCTCTCTATTTGATAGGTCGTATCTTTTAGATGTTGGCCAACTCACCCAAGAGAGAAATGAGTAGAGGGACTAACGGAAGAAACGTAGTTAAGACTATCGATGAAACAAAATTTTGCCACTATTAAAGATGGAGAGAGATTTTGTCCCACAGAGCGTGCCATTTTTTTATTGGTGAAATTTTGAAAGCTGGTTTTGAAAAATATTAGTTTTCTTTAGGAATATTGAAATTGAGATTAAATTCTAATTTTAAAATTGAATTGTCGTGTTAGAAAATGTATATCACCTCAAAAATTTAAAATAGAATTCCAAAATGGGATTCAGATTTAGAATTATGAATATCACCTAAAGTATTGTAATCAGATTCTAGAGAGAACTTCGTATGGCCCCGAAGGATCAAAATGAGGTCAAACTGAATATCCAGCTACAATATTCAAGAAGTGTGATAGTTAAGTTCACATCCAAAGCCTTATCAAAGAAAGATGTATCACCCTAAAGGGATATAATACAATTCAACGATAATTTATTGAATGTGATAATACCGATCATCTTTTGATCTTTCCCAAAAGAATTCAATATGAATTTTGAAAAATTAATTTTCAAAATCAGGTGAGTATGTGGTTCTAAATCTCCTACGAGCACAAGCCCTCGTAGTTAATTACCTCGTAGGGAGACAGAGTCCCTATAAAAATTCTCAATTAAAATAGTGACAAAATTTTGTTAGATTTTCTAAGAGTAATATGAAAAGGAGGTGAATTTTGAAAACTCAAAAGGAAATGGATCAAAATTAAGCAATTATTATCATAATCAATAAAAGAAAAGTAGGGGATATTTTGAGATTCTAGAACCATCTGGAAGTATCCCAACCTAATTCTAGGTGTTAGGCTTTATATTTTAGGATTGAAAGAAGATTTAATTAGAGTTGAGCATTTTATTAGAAATTTGAGATTAGATTCCCAAAGTTTGGGGTCTTATAATCACAAATCTATCCCTGATCCTAAATCTAAATTTGGACACTAGACCACAGTCGTCCAAGCCTAACTAATGTAGTGCAAGGTTTGAACTTACCCTGGCCTGGATTGGGGAGACAACTAACCACCTAGTTGATTTAAAATAGAAGAATCCGGTCTTTTATGAAAGAGTGGTAGGAATAATTTATTTAAAGTTTTTGAGTGTTGGGGCCGACGTCTAGAGATTTTCCTAATTAGCCCCTTTAACTGATGTTGGGTGCAAAATGCTAAGGACTAATGCAATTAAAATTTTGACTCTTTTAAATATATTTCTAACGCGATGCATGCTAGTCAACAACTTCAAATCATGAATGTTTGAAAGTTAAAAACATGCTTAGAAAATAATTTTTTAGAAGACTGGGTTTCCCCAGGTCCGACACCTTTTCTTCATATGTCAGACTATCCGGACTCTATCCGCAATTAGGGAAGGGTCTAATGCAAGGAGAGAAGTAGTGCAAAAATATGCATGCAACCCCGGGGAGGATCCCTGGCTTATTCCCTAAATTTGTTATTTTTTATGTTATTTAGACTCGCTATAATTTTAAATTTTAAAATTATGAGTAAAAAACTTTCACACCCTTACGAGTCTCATGTATCTAGGCGAAAGTAAAAACGGCACACAAATGCCAAAAAACTAAGAAAATAGGCAATCCTAAAGGCAATCACATCAACACATAAAATATAAAAGAATTAATTAATAAATGTCCATAGGCAAAGTTGCCTTGCTTATTACAAAGCAGGGTGTTGCAGAAAGTAAAGTGGTTGGGCACCACTGAAAATAACCTGGATTCTAAACCTAGTAGAGATGTAAGTGGTTTTGAGTTGGATATTTTTGGTCTTTGAATCTTCAATCTTGTTCTCCTTTGGGCTCCTTTTCTTCGGGCTCCTTGGATTCTTCGTAGTATGCTACCCAAATGGATAAGAGAGCACTTCCTTTGAGGGGAAGGTCACTCTTTCCTCTTTTGGTAAGGAGGAAGTGATCCAAATTTGGATCTCTAAATAGAAAAGGGCTACTCCCCTAAGGGGTGTCCTTTTCTCTTTGGAGTCCAAGCTTTAGACCTATGTATCCCAACTCAAAATCCTACTTTCACAACACTTAACACTTACACAAATTACATTTAAATGAAAATGAAAAAATCTAAACTCTCAAGCAGGGTTATCCTAAGCAATTAATGAATTAAAATATAATCCCAAGCAGTTATATATGTGCAAAAAAATAAATAAACACACTGGCCACACTATTTTAATCACTTGAGGGCTTAGCAGCTGAAACACTTATGCAAACATTTTTATAATTCAATTTATTTAGCCCCATTTTCATTGTCCTACATGAGCATGGCCACATGTAGAAAACTATGTGAACATACATATCACTCTTATCCTAAGGGTAATCTAATCGCCAAACACATCAATCATTCACAGAGTGCTGTAAAAAGTAAACAAACACAATAATATAATTTCATCCACAACATACAGTAAAACCACAAAATATCCGGCATAAAAAGTGAACATCGACCTAACCTAGATCTAGAGTTGGTTGTCCTAGTAAATCATCTAAAGTGTGTGTAGAAGGTCATGTGGCTGAGGTAGATCCTAAGCTGGGTAGTTAATTAATGTTATCTAAAATTATGAATTTATTAAGGCTTAAAGGGAGATTTGGATTAAAGTTTAAATATTAATATATTAAAATTTTTAATTAAATATGTTTTAAGGATTAATTGATTATTACCTTTGTTTCACACCAAGGCCGTGAAATTTATTTCACTTTTCTTGGGTCTAAGCTAATAGCCTCGAAGGCCTGGGTTACTTAGTAGTAATCAAGGTTAAATAAGTTAATTTAAATTGATTGAAATTAATAGAATAAATTAATATTAAAGAGAGTTGATTACTGATTTTAAAAGATTGGTTGAGCATTTTATTAACCAACTTATGAAAATATGGAGTTTAGAAGGATTAATAAATTTTAGGAAATTATCTAGATACGTTAACTAAGGTGTCAAAAATTGAATTTCAGAATTAGAGAGAAATTTAAAGGTTTTAGATTTTTAAAAAATACTACACCTAATTATGAGTTGTTAGACAGGTGGCACATTTAATTTAGAGTTTTCTATGAAAATTTATGATTTTTTGAAGTTTTGACCCATTTTTTACCTAAGATTGACCAATATGTTGACTTTTCAACTTTGACTAGATTTTGGGAGTTTGACATTTTTAGTAAATACTATACCTTAATTGAAGTTTAATGACACTAAGTTTGTTCATTTTGGATTTTTTTATAATTAATAATGAATTTTCAAAGTTTCCTTAATTATTTTTCCTAGGTGTATCTACTATTTAAATGGGCATGAAATTTGGTATGCCTAACCCTAACATACATGAATCACACCACATTAATTTCATAGTAAAATACTTAAATCTTAAGGAGTTAGGAATTTTCAAAGTTTAGGGTCCAAAATGGACCATTTACCTTGAAAATTCACATCTTAAAAATCCATTGGGTATTTGACTTTAGGAAAATTACTAAACATGCCTACGATACCCAATAATTGTTCACCAAAGTTTGGGCTCCGGTTGATCACTGGATTGTGAGAAAAATATAAAAAACAAATTTCAAACATTCTTAAATATCTCACAATCCGGGGTATAAATCAACTGAAACTTAATTTTATTAAATACTAAATAAAATGCCCTTTTCAATGAGCCCAAAAACATTCTTTTTGGTGAACCATTTGTTTTACTGTGAATTTTGGAAGATTTTGGATATTTATAATATTTTTTATTCAATTCTGGGTCAAATCAGCCATCAGCCAATCATTGGTTATGGCGACGTGGCGACACGACATGGTGCCATGTGTCATGTCCTGAATGGACCACTTAGCCATGTCGGATAAAAAAAAGGAGCGATTGACGGCTATGGTTGAACCAGAGTTAAAAATTTTTAAATACCCATATCTTTCAAAATACTTAACGAAATCTCACTAAATTTGAACTGTAGATAGAGGGAAACGTAATCTAACAATACCATGAGTTTGGAGGCTATATGAATTGTAGATTTTCTACAGTTTTAAATTGAAATTTAAAATTAAAATTAACATAACATACAATCCAACTGTCAGATTTTTGCGATCTTAGGCTCATTTAAAATCTGTAGTGATTCTCTACAACTCTTATGTAGACATCAGGAGCTGGATCTCATCGGATCGAAAGTTGTAATTAAAACTCCTCTTTCTCTCTAGAATAGACTCTCCTCACTAAAATAGTGATTTGAGGCTTGGAAATGGTTGTGAAGGCCTTGGGGAGTGCTGGAATGTATGGGAGGAGCTCTTGGAAGCTTGGAGGTTGTTGGAGTTTGGGACTTAGGGGAAAATGAGCATGCTCATGTGATTAGGTCAAGCTCTCCTACCTTAACCTTTTGCTTTTGAATTGGATGGTTAGGATTCAATTGGAGAGGGATTAGATGGGTGACATGTGTCCCCAAGGCAACTTAAAACATGGAAAATATCTGTGGTTTAGAGATACTTTCCTTGAGCCAAGAGAGGGGGACCACACCCTTTTCCCCTATTTGGCTAAACCCAAGCCAAGCCTTGTTTAAGGGGCTGGTTTAAGCTCTCTTAGGGGAGGAAAAATGTCACTTCACAACAGGTTTGAATAGATTTTGGAATACGTATTGGATTGCCAAGGTGGCGTTGCCATCTTAGCTCAAATGAGAGCTTGTTTGACCATTTGACTGGTCAAAAAAGTCATTGGGAATGAGGTGGCATCCAAGGGAGTGCATTTTGGTGGTTGCATGAGTGGCCAAGAGTTTGAGGTCAAGGATTTGTAGTTTTGACCAAATACATGAAATTGGAAAGGGTTTTGACCCTTCCAAATGGGTTGACCAAGTCAACCCAAGGGGGTTTGACTTGGATAAATTTTGGTTATGTCAAGGGTGTCTAATTGACTAATTTTGAGGGGTTAAATTGATTTAAAAGATCTTGAATGGTTAAACTTGACAAATGCTGGGTTAAAGGGTCGGTTTGGTCAACCTAATCAAATCATGGGTTGATATTAAGTCAAAAGAACTCAAATGAGTGTTTTGAGATCAATGAAAGTGATTCCATGCACTCGGTAGGTCATTTGGGTTTAAAATGGATGTTTAAATCCATTAAGGGCATTTTGCTCAACCATGGTTGACTTAGTCAACTAGGTCAAATCAAAGATTAAGTTTAGGTCCAATGTGTTCCTAAAGCCACTTAGGATCCATTGGAATGAAATTTGGAGTTTGATATGGGTTGGGCATGTTGAAATTTGGGGAAAAGACCAAAAATCTCCTTAAAGGGCATTTTAGTCATTTTGACCCCTAGTCAAACCTAGGTCAAATTGGGTTTGGAAAAGTTCTTTTTACTGGTCAATATGTCATGGGGGAGTCCATGGACATGATCAAATGGTTTTGGGAAGGCCCCAAGGTCAAATTCCACAAAGTGTAGGGTATAGTGGCATGGGTCGTAAATATTTAAAGAATTTGAAGCCTTTGGAGATTAATCTGGTTACTAGGGCTAGAGTCCTCCAAATGAGCTAAAATTTGGAGGGTTGGTACTAGGGACCTGTCACATCAATATGGAATTTATAGACCCTGAATCAGATGTCAATTGGCATAGTTTCAAGGTGATGGAAAAATCATCTAGAAAGGTTTTTAGGACCTGAGTCTTTATCCCTGGGTTCTGGGTTTTAATTGAGTTAAGACCTGGATTGGGTCTGAGGTCTAGGAACTAGGAAGATCTTAAGATCTAAAGTTCAAGGAAACCTAAGGTCCAAAGCTCAAGAAGGGGCTGAAAGTGATCTCATACAAAAATGAGGTCAACACTCCCTAAATCTTGCATGGCCTTGGATCTCTTTTTGGTAGACCCCTGTGATGTAATAATGCGACTTTAAAGGGTCTCTGCCTTCGGTTGCCTGTGTGCTAATTGAATTGGATATTTCAAAACAATATCCAAATTGTGTATGGACCAGTTTGGAGAAATTTGGTTATATCCAAAAGGTGATTATATATGATTTTCGTTATTTTTGCGAACATTGCAAGTCTTTGATCATTTTAGGAAGGAATGTTATTCTTTGCATCCGCATTTAGCTAAGGAACTCATTAATTCTCTTAAGTTTATTTTTGTTATTTGTGTAGAAATCGCTTCTACTCTTCTAGTTGCTCCCAATCCCATGGGGAAAAATGTGATGGATGTTATTAGGGTGGGTTCTCCTCTAATCCAATCTTTTTTTTGTTCATGAAAATGTGGATAAGGCTACTATTTCTTTTCATTTTGGGGAAATTGGGATGGATGAAGGTAATACAAGGGTGGGTGATTATGCTATTGATCATGATAAAGTGCACACTCTTGTGGTTGTAACTTATCCTGTGATTTATCTGAATGTAGAGCATTATGAAATTAGACAGGTGGATTTGAATGAAACTTCTGAGGGATGCATTCACGACCGGTTCCCTTTGGAATCTAATGAACCAGCTATGATGCAAAAGAGTTTGAATGTGAGTGATAATGTTTCTTTTATAGATGTGTCAATTTTACTTATTTCTAATGATGCCTTGATAGCTCACTTGGGTTTAAAATTAAAGGATTCTATATGGATCATTTTGATTGGCTGGTCGAGTGTGATCCTTCAGCTAGTCTAGGTGTTGGGGAAGATAATAATGATCATGGATATGATTTTCAAAATTTGTATGGTTTAAATGTGGGCCGCATCCAGGATAATGATTTTGACAATGGTGTTGGTAAATGAAGCAGGCATAAATCAAAAAAGAAAATTTATTTATCTTAATTTTGTCGTCTTTATCATTTGTTGTTTGTTGGTCCTATCTGATTTAGTATAATCTTTTGGTTTTGTTTGTTTTTAGCCGATGTGGGTTTAGTGGGTTATTTGTTTGATGTGGTATCTACTTGACTGGTCTTGTTGGATCAAGATCGGACAATGATGAGGCAGGTTTTCTACACACCCCTTAGATGACATTGTCTTGATTTGGCAACCTTGGTGGTTGATACCTTCGTTCTACTCAGCCTATGGTGGCCTTTGTTTGGTAATTGGGACTTCTTGCTGCTTGATTTTCTACCTCCAATGGATGGTCCGTGTATGACAACTGAGTGGCAAACTTTGCTCTTGATTTTAGTGGAGCCTCCAGTCATTTCTTGAGTCTGGCATGCTTCATGGTCTTCTTAATTTTTTTTAATTTTGGATTAATTTTCTTTTTCAAGTTGATTTGAATTCTATCGCTAATTTTGGTGATTTTAGCTTTGTAATATTTTATTTTGGCCTCTTTTAGGTATTTTTTTGTAATTCATTTTTTCAGTTAATGAAATAAGGGTAACTTCAAAAAAAAAAAAAGTTTAAGTGTACGTGCTAGATTCAACAAACAAATAGGTGGGTAGATAATTAAGAAAATTAATAAATGTTTGTGACATTATTCTGACTGAATTAAGGCGTGACAAAATGAAAAACAAAATGTGTTTGTGTAAAGGCTAATCTTATGAGTATAAGAGAAGCTAGTAATAAATGAAAAAACAATGACACAAAGTCAGCATAATAATGAAATTATTTTTTTGCTAATAAATAAGATAATTCTTAAATATACGTTAATTAGTTTAAACTTTCACACTTTTACACATAAGAAAGACGCGAAAATTTTATTGCAAAAAGGGAAAAAAATTATCTATCACCAAAATTTATCGGCATAAATATTATGTGCAGAGTCCAGTCAGGGAGAACAGTTTGGATTTACTAAAATTTTATTGAGTATTTATAAATAATAAGCAAATACTTAATAAATAATAAGCAAATGGCAAATTCTAAACAAATACTCAACAAATAATCAGTAAATACTCAATAAATACAACTGAGTTTTTGCTTAGTATTTATAAATACTTAGTAAATATTGAATAAACACTCAACAAATTCGGAGAATCTCCCTATCTAGATAGGAGAAAAGCATGCTTTTTTAGCTTCACATCCTCGTGATTACACATCAGACAATAGGGAAACTATTCGATGTAGACACTGGACATAGCTCTACATCCGGATGCAAATAGGATGGTGCCACGTTGCGCATCGATGACCCAACAACCCGACCCACCCAGAAGTCAAAATTTTGCACGTGATTTATCTTTTATCGCACGACCCAAACCAGCGCCACATTTTACTGAAAAAAAAGTCACGGGCGCTTTCACAAAAATCAATTTGGAAGTTGTTCAGTGTTCCTTATTGTCTCAAGATCGTCTGTTCATCTTCGACGTCAAAAGCTATGTCGTTTGCTCATCAATTTTGTTGCAGGGAGCCATTCCTATGGTATTTTGTTGTGTTGAAATAGTTTTTCATAGTTTGAAGTGTTTGTTCAAATGTGTAAAAGGTTTAGGTTTGTGTTTAAGGGTTTTTACAGCATTGGTGTAAATCATTTTTCTCACATGATGGAATTATTGATATAACTGAATGTTTGTTCGCAATAGACTTTTTTTTTTAACTCGGAACCATTCTGTACCATGTAACACCCCATAATTGTCCCTCATCAAGCATGGTAGAACACTTTATACCTCGCGGTACCTTACTCGGTATCATGCTCGATATTATGCTCCGTACAGCTTATACCGATGAACCTTTGATATATTATGAACTTAGCTAAATTAAAAATTATATCCATGATAATTTGGAAATTATTTGGATGGATTAATTGTGATGTCAGTATCGTTTGGCACCACTTGGTGCTGCTCGATAAAGGTCGGTATCATTCTCGGTATCATTGGGTGAATGCCTTTTATATCTCTTGGGACCAAACTCAGTACCATGCTCAGTACCTTGCACTTTATTGCTCGATACCATGCATCATTCTTATTGCTATGTACTATGCTTAGTACCAAGCTTGGTATTGATCTGTATTATGCTCATAACCTTATTCTATTTTACTCTTTTAACTTATGATTTTTTGCATTATTTGTAGGGATATTCTTCAAATATTCATTTCTAGTGTAAGGCTTTGACATTTAGGCAAGTTCGTGATCATTTGGTTAGCATATTTGGCAAATGCTCATTGATTGTTTGAGGCAGCTGCACATAAACCACTTATTATTGATGCCTCCATTCCGCCAAAATGTTCCTCTAGTCCATACGTTGCTGACCAGATGGAATATTGGGAGGCACTAGTGCTTTGTAATAAAAAAGAAGAAGTTACATTTGCCAGCTGATAAGGTTGCTCTTATCATCGGACTTCATAATAGAGGTGCCGAATTTATACCAGGCACTGATAGAATAACTGAAAAAATATCCAATGATATTAGACATAAGATTAATAGTTTGAAGGAGTCAACCCCAATTAATGATTTAATGGAAAATTCATAATATTCTTAGTATTAAATCTTTTTTTTCCCTGGTGAACTTTGAAAGTTAATGAGGGTTGTTAAACCCTAAAGAACTAGTCCTGAGGCTAACTAAGAGGGACGCATGAATTGGTTATTTTAAAAATTTGTTTTACAAATGAAAAGTCAAAACCTCTTGATGCTAAAGTAGAACTAATTTTATAATAACAAAAATTAGATATTTCAACCTCATATCAAATCACAAAAAATCTAGAAACTAAAGTGTAGAAAAATAAATAGAAAGAACACACCAAGATTTATAGTGGTTCGGTCAACTTGACATACGTCCACTCCTTGAAGACTCCCTCTCTAAGTATTGCACTAAACAAAAGTGACTCTTCTTTTGCTCCCACAGTAAGACGGAGATGCCTTACAAAATCTTCCACTGACCCGGTGAGGTAGAGAACCTCGAAATATTTTTACTACCTCTTGGAGAAGGCAGAGAACATAAAAATCCTTTTCATCCACCTAGTGAAGGCAGAAAACCTGGTAATCCTTTTCACTCACCTGGTAAAGGTAGAGAACCTAGGAATCCATTTTCACCCACTCGGTGAAGGCAGAGATCCTGGATATGATGCTGATGAAGATCTTTCTTAGAGCCCCCAAGGAACCAGAGAAGCAACTTAAAGATGATGATGAATACCTTAATTGGAGCAATATTTGTGAATCCTTCAAAACTCCCCCGTATAAGAGTCTATCTCTCTATCAAGCTCTCCCTCTTCCTTCCCTAAGCTCTCTCTCATATTTCCTCCACAACAAAAGATTTTCTCAAGTGATAATTGAGGAAGCTTAAAAAGGGAGCCTCTAGAGAAAAGCACCTAATTTTTAACTTACTAATAAAGATCATTAAGTACGATCAATAGATTGCCCCGGACAATTAGTTCAAAACTGCCCTCTCAACCATGACATAACTTTGCCCTGTATTATCAGTATAAGTATTTTGTACAGATCATCTAGTATGATTTTATGATGGTCTAAGATGATTAGTTCAAGATACTATATTGATTGTCCATTACGACATAAGACGATGGGTGGTGATCGATAAATTATCTTCGCAACCCTCTTGGGATGTTTAGGTCGATCTCCTGAATGATTAGAAGATTCATCTTGGACGATAGGGGATCATCCAAATGAAATATAATAGATAGTCCAATAAGATCTAAAGTAGATCATCCTTGAAAGTTCTCAGATGACACTTGAAAGTTTGTTAGGGATGTTAAGCCCTTAAAACTAGCCCAAGGCTAACAATGAGAGAGGTGAATTGGATAACTTTAAAACCAAAGATGAAACTCAAACCAAAATCACCATAGAAATAAAATGAGAAGAAAATAATGTGGAAGCAAATAATAAGAAAGAACACTCAGGATTTATAGTGGTTCGGTCAAACCTTGACCTACGTCCACACCTTGGAGACACCCTCCAAGTATTGCACTAAAACAAGTGTCTCTCCTTTAACCCCCAATAGCTAGGCAAAGAAGCCCTTATAAAATCACTTCCACCTTCCCCGGTTCGGCGGAGTTGCCGGGTCTTTTGACACCAAAGAGATCTTCTTCTTTGGTGAACTTCCCTCGAGACAAGCCTTGAATCTGACGATATTAATATGCAAGCCAGCCGGAGCAACCGTGTGAAATTCCCCTTCACACTCCCTTGAGTCCCCCCTCACAGGATCTTCTCCCTCTCTCAGCTTTCACCCGTTCCTCACTCCCTTTCAAGATTTCTCTTCAAGTTTTCACCACAAGAACGAAGCTACAATGACTGCCAAAGAAACTTAAAAAGTATCATGTCATAGCTTAAATATAAGAGCTAAAAACGAGCTCATTATTGCAAGTTGCCGACTTTATCATCCAGGACGATAGACATATCGTCCTGGACGATTAGTCAAAATATGAGGAAAATCATCCTGAATATCGCCCTGAAATGAAGCTGGTCGATGTCTAATCGGCCCGGACGATCTTGCGATCAGCCTAGACGAAATCGTCATTAATTGCTTTCCAAAATTGCTAGAGAAATTTTAGAAAAATTGTCCTAGATCATCCTGGGCGATATTTTATAGTCCAGGCCGATCCACCAGGCCGATATCCAAAAATAAGAATTTTCTAAGTAGATCTGGCAGAAAATTCTTTCTGAATTGAGCCTATCGTCCTGGCCGATACAAAATCATCCAGGACGATGTGTTTTGCATAAAGTCGACTGCTTTATTGAGGATGCCCTAATTAGGGTTTTTGCTTTTGAACAGATCATCCCAGCCGATATAAATATTGTCCAGGACGATGTTACAAAAAAAAGTAAACTCTAGGGAACAGTTAGAAACTCTTATACATTACAAAGCATCAGGAGCCACAACTAATACAATAGACTCAAGAAAGTAAAAAGTGTACAAACTGACTCAGACCTAATCTATTTAATCTTGAGCTGGTTCCAAATTGCAGTCCGATCGTGTGAACCTGAAATATCAGTACATAAGACAGTTGTAGAGAAATAAAAATATTTGCTATCATCAAAATCATAAATCATTGATCCGCAACAATCTCCCCCTTTTTAATGATGGCAAACAATTCAATTTGAATTTAAAAAAAATAATTTCTCCTAATCTCCCCCTCATTAGAATAACACTTTTAAAAATAGGAGGAGATGAAAATATTTTTGTTATTTTTAATTTTTTGAAAACAAGATACAAACACGATAACAATACAAAAATTCAACAATACGTTCTCCCCCTTTGACATTATCAAAAAGAGAGGAGACACAAACAAAAACAAAATGACCAAAAGTCAAAAACATTCCCTGATTTAGTGAAAAATAAATATTCTTAAAATGAGAAAGTTACCTCTATGTTTTAATCAAAAATTTAGTAGAATTGGATTAACAACGCATAGTCCAGAAAAGGTTAGAAATTCATAATTTGATAATCCCAACTAAGGTTCTTTTAAAGGCTCAAAAACTTTTTAATCGAATATCCAAATCAAGGAATAAACGGGAAAAAAAAACATTAATTTTTTAAAACTCCTTTCATAAAATATATCTAATAGAAGATTAATGCACGAATTATTGAATCAGGAATCATGTTTTTTAAAATCAAGTATCGAAAGTATCAAGGGTTTTCTTAAGCTTTTAAGAAGTACAATAATGATAAGCATTAAATTTTGTGGGCTCATTTATGCCTCTTGTCAATTTGAATGGCGCTCTTTGCGCATCTTTTAATTTTTGATACACTTTTGTGTATATTTTTCAATTTGACATCATTGCGCATCTTTTATTTTTGGCATCATTAGCCTATTTTTTTATTATGCTACCTTTCTAAAATCTTAAAAAACAAAAGTAAATCCATCCTATTGATAAAGCGAATTCTTGATTAAGAAAATTATAAGTTAGATTCAACAACTTGCAAAAGATCCCTATGCGATAAATAAAATGTAAGAAGATAAAAAATTTAGTTTCAAAAATCAATTTAAAAGATGAAAAAGATTTTAAATCAAAAGTAGGATTACCACTTTTAGGAAATAGAGATTGAGAATAAAAAAAATGAGTTTCCTTCCTTTGACTATTTTAGAGAAGTCAAACACAACTTACCAAATATTTTAATAAAAAATAAGAAGTAAATTTTTCATTTTTTAAAAAGTGAATGTGTGTGATTATCAGAGAAAAACTTTCACGAAAACAAAAATTTCAAAACAAAAACACAAAATAAAAATTAAAAACATAAAAATAAAAACACAACAAAACACGAAATGCTTTTAACCATTATCTCTCTCCTGGTCTGATTCTTCAGAAACCATATTTGCCCATGAGATTTTTTGCCTTTCATTATTTCCCCAGTTTAAAATTTGCTTCGCCTTGCCCTTTTCTTTCGTAGGAAGAATTTTTAAATTAGGGCACTGATTTTTCATATGTCCAGGCTTTCTACATTGAAAGTAAATAACGTCAGAAGGAATATGAATATCCTTACCATTTTTAACATTTTTCCACTTTTGCTTATGCTTTGGTGAGCTTTGTGATTTGCTTGACAAGTCATTGCATTCGTCACCAACTAAGCTATCTTTTTCTGTATCTTCAGCTTTTAAAACAATCGTTTCACCTGCATCAAAAAGTCTTTGACCCAAACTTTGCTCGTAGGCAATGAGTGAGCCATTCAAATTATCAATAGAATAATCATTCAAATCTTTTGATTCACAAATAGCAACAACTTTGACATCAAAATTTTCAAATAAACAATGAAGAATTTTATTGTCTTTTTCAAAATTTAAAAATTCTTTTTCTAAAACATGCAATAATGTCACAATTTGAATAAACCTAGTATACATGTTTAAGATTGTCTCATAAGGTTTCATGGAAAACAATTTAAAATCATGCATTAACATATTCAACTTGGATTGCTTTATTTCACTAGTGTCTTCGTATATGATGTGTAGTTTATCTCAAACTTCCTTACCAGTAGTGCACGTGGATACTAACATGAAGTCTTCAGAATTTAAATCACAAAAAAGCAATTTAATGATTTTGCATTCAATTGAGCATTGAGTTGTTCTTCCTTGTTCTATTGATTAAAAGGAATATCAATTTTAACTCCATTAATAATACGTGATGGTGATGAATAACCAGTTAAAATCATATACCACATGCAAAAATCAATCGATTGAAAGAAAGTATTCATGAAATTTTTTAAAAAATCAAAAGGAATATTTTCAAATAAAGGTGGTCTCGTGATTGAATAACCTTCCGCAACATTACGATTAGCTATGGATCAAAAATTCAAAAGCTTTTAAAAACTTATTTTATGAATCCCGCTCGGATACCATTTCAAAGTTCTCAAATGATAATAGAAAGTGCTCTGATGACACTTGAAAATTTGTTAGGGATGTTAAGCCCTTATGAACTGGCCCAAGGCTAATAAAGAGAGAGGTGAATTGGATAACTTTAAAACTAAAGATGAAACTCAAACCAAAATCACCACAGAAATAAAATGCGGAAGAAAATAATGTGAAAGCAAATAATAAGAAAGAACACACCGGATTTATAGTGGTTTGGTCAAACCTTGACCTACGTCCACTTCTTGGAGACACCCTCCAAGTATTGCACTAAAATAAGTATCTCTCCTTTAGCCCCCAACAGCTAGGCGGAGAAGCCCTTACAAAATCACTTCCACCTTCCCCAGTGCGGCGGAGTCGCCGGGTCCTTTGACACCAAAGAGATCTTCTTCTGTGGTGAACTTCCCTCGAGACAAGCCTTGAATCCGATGGTGTTAAGATGCAAGCCTGCCAGAGCAATCGTTTGGAATCCCCCTCCACACTCCCTTGAGTCCCCCCTCACAGGATCTTCTCCCTCTCTCAGACTTCACCCGTTCCTCACTCCCTTTCAAGCTTTCTCTTCAAGTTTCCCCCACAAGAACAAAGCTACAATGGCTACCAAAGATACTTAAAAAGTCTCATGTCATAGCTTAAATAGAAGAGCTAAAAATGAGCTCATTAATGCAAGTTGCCAACTTTATCGTCCAGAATGATAGACATATCATCCTGGTCGATTAGTCAAAATATGAGGAAAATCGTCCTGAAGTCGCCCTGAAATGAAGCTGGCCGATGTCAAATCGGCCCAGACGATCTTGCGATCATCCCGGAAGAAATCACCATTAATTGCATTCCAAAATTGCTAGAGAAATTTTGGAAAAATTGTCCTGGATCGTCCTGGCCGATATTTTATAGTTCAGACCGATCCACCTGACCGATATCCAAAAATAACAATTTCCTAAGCAGATCTGGCGGCAAATTCTTTCTGAATTGAGCCTATCATCCTGGCCGATACAAAATTGTCCAGGAATATGTGTTTTGCATAAAGATGGCTGCTTTAATGAGGATGCCCTAATTAGGATTTCTGCTTTTGAACAGATCATCCCGGCCGATATAAATATTGTCCAAGATGATGTTATGAAAAATAGTAAACTCTAGGGAACAGTTAGAAACTCTTATACATTACAAAGCATTAGGAGCCACAACAAATACAATAGACTCAAGAAATGAAAAAGTGTACAAACTGACTCAGACCTAGTCTACCCAATCTTGAGCTGTTTACAAATTGCAGTCCGATCGTGTGAACCTGAAATGTCAGTACATAAGGCAGTCGTAGAGAAATAAAAATATTTGCTATCATTAAAATCATAAACCATTGATCCACAACAATCCTGTACGATATGACTGATCAATCTAACTATAATTAGTCTCCTAATTATCAAATAAATTTATTCATGATTTTCATAAATCATCCAGGATCCTGTATATCATCCTGTATTATTAGAACAAAATTTGAAAATTTAAATATTACATAAACTATGATTGGTAGCTAATTTTCATAGGTTGAACTAATCGTTTGATATGGTATGGATCGTATAGTACGATCAGTTAAGAAAGCTTTTTTTTAGGGGAAACCCATGGGGGGCCTACATGTTTATTAAAATCAAAATTACAAGGTCCTTAAAGGGCCCTCGAGCTCATTACTTCTTAGACAAGCTAAAAAAAGGCAAAATAAATCCTACGAGCTCAAGGTCTCTACTAGGAGAAAATACAAAGACACCAAGATACAATCTAGGGAGGCAAGAGGCCATCACCCAAAAAATTGAAGGGATCCAAAGATTAAATTTAAGCACCATCCTTCCAGGCTAAAATCTAGGAGAAGGTAAAATAGAAAAATACCTTCCAAAAATTTTAGAAGCAAAGTATCTAAAGATTAATAGTGATTACAAGAAATAATTAAAGGCATTTGAGGAAAAATATGACAATTGAAAAACCAATTAAACCAATTACCATAACCAAAAGGGAGATAGTTGTATACACGTAAGGAAATAAAACTGAAAACATAACCCTTAACCATGATATTCAATAATCGAGGCATAACATTGCAGCATAAAATATAAGGGTAATAGATACCCTTCCCAACAAACCAGCCACAAAAGATAAGAGGAGCCACCAAAACTCAAAGGAATAAAAGCTAAAGAAAAGGCCACAACCAGTTCCCCAAAACCATAACCAAGATCCCTTGTAGGACGATCCCAAGCAACAACATTCTTGTGATGAAACTTACGGGCAACATATGACAACCACCAGCCAAAGAAAACACCATGACAGCAGATACAATTTAGGAGAGTAATCAAACCATCCCAACACAACAGCTTCTCATAAGACCACCTGTGAAAACTAGCATTAACATTGCAGTTATAGAGCCTAAAGCTCAATGACCAACAAAACTAAACCCCTGAAACTACTAACACCAAAAGTATTCAAATAGAAAAATTGAGTAGCCACAAAAGGAAGAAAGATAGAAAGTAACAAACCAGAAAAAGGATCAGGGCCATTAGAGCTCATGATTAAGCATCTAATGAAAACATCATTAAAAAACCCCCAATGCTGCTCCATTCTAAACCCATAAACTCTCAGGCTCATGAAACAAAAGAGGTGAGTAATAGAAAAGAGAACCATATCGGTAATAATAACAAGAATGATAGCATCATTGTTAAGAGAGTTGCTACTTAGCTTTTGCATATTTTATATTCCTGCAACTTGTTATTTTGAAGATTCCAAATATTATTGTATTGATTATTAATTTCTCCTAACACATTTTGGAAGAAGTATTTTTGGCTCTTGTGTGTACTAACATTTCAGGAAAATCAAACTCTAGATTGTTGAAGACTTTAAAACAAGATTTTTTTTATAACTTGGAGTCTGTATTTTTCTTTTACTTAAGTCAATGAGAGTGTGACTGTAATTAAGTGACTTAGCACACATACTTGAGGAGAGTTAAAAAAAATTCAAAATTTCTTATACTGATCGTGTGGGATGAACCATATTTTTACAGAACAATCAGGTCAGTTATACCCCTCAGAGAGAAATGGATCAAATAGAAAGTGAGAAAAAATTTCTAAGTCCTGATCGTCAAGATTATTGCAAGCCATGACCCCGAGTTTGAGATTTTGATGATGACAAATAATATAATTTGAATCATCTATTCATTGAATATTATTTTATTTGTTATTTTTCGTGAGTATTAACATTTCAGGAAGATCAAAAGCTACTCAGGACGACAGGAAGACTCAAGAATGGGTAGATTAGGAGTATGAGTCTGCAATGTATTTTGTTGATTTTATTTTATTTTTATTTTCTTCAGTCTGGCCACAAAATGCATAAAAGTCTGAAACCATGCACACACACAGGGGGAGAGTGTAAATAAAAATTTTAGAGTTTTTCTTTCTCTGTAGATCGTACTATACAATGATATTTCGTACCTGTACGATCAGAGCTTTGTAGGATAATTCTGTGAATAGATCGTACCATACGAATGTATTCATATTGTACGATATGTTCATAGCCAAAACCCTAGCAGCCATTTTAACTTAAGTAAGTTATTTTTCGTCGCTCGTACTATACGAACATCTTCATACTGTACAATTTTATTTAAATACTTACTTAATTTAATCCGTGATTAGTGCAAGAAATTCAGGCTTAATTATAATTTGAACATCGTACTGTATGAACCACTTCGAACCATACGATGAACAGAGATGAATTATAATCGTCTCAAAGATCGTACTGGATGATCTCTTCGATTTTCTCTCATCATATTGTATGATGTTAATTGTACCTTATGATGAACAGAGATGATGTTTGATCGTCCCAACTATCATCCTGTACGAACAGAATTGTTATGGATAATACCGTACGATTTATAATCATACTATACGAATGGTTTTGAACTGTTCGTACCACTTCGTACCAGGACGAAGTCTATTTATACATATCATACTATACGATTAGAAATCATACTATATGATATTAATGACTACTTTTGAAATCTCAGGGATTTTGGAGCCCGTTTTGAGGTGAAAAACTTATCATATTTTGATTTTGTGAATTAGAGAGGAGAACACGGTGAGAGAGGGATTCTGATGGAGAGAGCTCTTGAGAAGTTCTTTAGGGTTTGAGAGAGGAAGGAGAAGGTGAGCGTTGGGAGGGAGAAGAGGTGTGAGGGAGATCACACGGTTGCTCCAAACTTGCTGCATCTTGCTCCTCCTGTGCCCCTAGAAGAATTTGTGGGAGGATCTCCAAGGGGAAAGGCTCTTCTACATCCGTGACCTCGAGGTACTCTTCCTTCTCCAGGAGGGAGAAAAATGAGAAGGTTCTCTTCCATTGTCAGGAGGGTGAAAACAGAGTTTGGCACTCTGCCACGCCAGGTTGGTGAAAGGGAGTATTGTAAGGGCTTATCCTCCTTGCCAAAAGGGGCAAAAGGAGAGCTATTCCTTTTAGTGAAATACCCAGAGCGGAGGACTCCGGGGAGTGGACGTAGGTCATGGTTTGACCGAACCACTATAAAAATCTCGGTGTGCTTTTTTCCTTTCTGTCTTTTATTACTGCGTGCATTTTATTTTTCAATATTTGCTTGGAAAAATTTGTGAAAAAAATTGTTTAAATTTTCATGTTAAAAATTTAAAACATCAAAAATATTAGAACTCCTGCTTAGATTTTAACTATTGTCAAAAAGTTTTCACAATTCACCTCCCCTCTTGTCCATCTAGTAATTTCAATTGGTATCAGAGCCTGTTTTCAAAAATAGTGTTTTATAATCATGTCGTATTTTGGTAATCGTAATACTGCGGAGGGTTATTCAATAACCCGTCCACCACTCTTTGATAACATTCTGTTTGATTTCTAGAAAATTAGAATGTCTACTTTTTTACAATCTATTGATTACCGCATGTGGATGTTAGTGAATGATGGATATGTTGCACCATCTAAAATTGTTAATGGATTGAAAACTCATGTAACGTTTAATGAATGGAGCAATGAGGATAGGGATTTAGCCCAATTAAACGCTAAATGTTTAAATTGTTTTTTCTATGCATTGAAGTCTGAGGATTATATGAGAGTATCTACCTATGCCACTGGTAAGGAGATTTGGGATAGACTGTGCATTATATACGAAGGAACATATGAAGTAAAACAGTATAGGCTTAATATTTTACTGCACGATTATGAACTCTTCCGCATGAAACCTAGCGAAACAATATCTGACATGTACACTAGGTTCACCCAAATCGTGACATCCTTGCATGCATTAGGTAGAGAGATTTCAAATTCTGAGAAAGTAAATAAAATTCTTAGATGCTTACCTAGTTCCTATGATGCAAAGATAACTGCTATCACTGAATCTAAAGATTTTAATGTGTATTCTATTGATAATCTCCTTGGGTCACTTATTGCATACAAGCAAGGAATGAGTCAGAGACAAAGTGATGCAGGTGAAAAGAAGAAGGAGCGAACGGTGGCATTAAAAGCAAGCAACTCAGAAAGTGAAAGCTCTGCAGGGGAGGAAGAGGATGAGATAGCACTGATGACCCGACAGTTAAAAAATTTCCTGAAGAGAAAACAGAAGCGTCATCAGAACAGCTGGAATAATGTTAAGAGCTCAAGGTCCAATAAGGTTTCATCTGATACAATCTATTTTGAATGCAGGAAGCCAGTCACCTTCTAGCTGATTGCCCCAATCTGAAGAGTCAACCAGCTAAGGAGAAAGGAGATGAGAAAGCAAAATACAAGAAATGAAAGATAAAGACATAAAAAGTGTTCTCCAAACCATCCTTTCCACTCTTTTTGATGATGTCAAATAATATTTATTTTAAGCAAGTGTTAAAGGTATTTTTTTTAAAATTTAATTTAAACATAATAACAAGAAGAAAACAAATAAAAGAAGATGTAGTACGAAAGAAAAAAACATACATTTAACCATAGAAACAAAGTACAACAAGCTTCTCCCCCTTTTGACAACACCAAAAAGAGGAGCACACACTAAAAAGGAAATAACAACTACAATACAAAGATAATTTATAGTGGAGGATCCCTATTAGTAGGTGGTGGAGGTTGGTTTGGTTGGAAGTACTGAAAGAGAGTGTCAAAGAGCTGATCAATAGCAGTAAAGCGTTCTCCAAACCAGTGCATATCTATCTCGTGTTGCTGATGCTGTTCTTGATTGTGAGTATCGAGACAAGTCTGAAGTTGGTCGAAGCGTTCGACCAGATCGTCATGAGGGTAAGCAGGTGCAGGTGCTCAAAGTGGTGCATGTCATCGTGGATGTGCTTGAGCTGCAGCCGGGGCATCTTCCCCTTCTTCTTCGTCAAAAATAGGTTCTTCCGGCTCGTGTCCCCAATGTAAAAGAATACGGAAAGAGGCATCCGTATTAAAAATAAGAAGATTGTCGCGTTCACCAGGATAGGTCAATTGATATTAATTTTGCAGAATATTTCCTATAAGGTGTCCAAGAGCTATATTTTATTTTCAGCGAGTGGTAGGGAGATGAACGAAGGTCATGTGGCGAATGTAGTCAATAATCAGATCGATCTCGTCGAATTTTGTGTTGGTCATGATAAGGTAGGTAGTGACAGATAGGGTCGGGGTCATGTTGACACAGTCACCACCTTTGGGTATTATGGAGGTACGAAGGACATGTTGAATTATGCGCGCATTTCTATTTAGTGAAGAATCGAGAAGTTGGTGTTGATAGAATGCGGCGTTCCTAAGGAATCAATTAACGTCGCTCCAGTCAAAATCATTTGTAAGAAAAGAACGGACCATATGCCCTTCAGTAGATAGCCTAATGTGTTGGGTGATGTCAGCTTTGGTTATTTCAACATTTTGACGACAAACAAAAGAGTGGACAGTGAGGTTGTCGACAGTATAAGTCAGATTGGCTAGGAATTCTAGAAGGAGTTCAAAATTGTAAGGGAAGGCCAGGGTGAGAAGAAATTGGAGGGTGGTTGAAGCAAAGAGGTTCATTACCTCGAAGTTCAGAGCCTCCTGATTTAGCAGTCTGGAGGGTGTGATTTTGC
Organism: Dendrobium huoshanense; assembly: GCA_016618105.1. NCBI lineage: Eukaryota > Viridiplantae > Streptophyta > Magnoliopsida > Asparagales > Orchidaceae > Dendrobium > Dendrobium huoshanense. The sequence continues at coordinate 23,735,028 of CM028342.1, forward strand.
AGGCTTTGAACTTGTGGTATGCATCCTCATTTTCGGCATTCAAGAATTGAGCACTATGGCGGTGAGAGGAAGACGAGCTTCCCACTACCATAGGACCTCTCTTGCTTGAACCAGACATCGTGTCGAGGCTGAGTGCAAGATAAGAAGGAATCAAGTGGATTGATTAGTGTAGTGCAAGTGAAGAGTTTGGCCTACTCAACCAATTTATAGAGTTTTCCACACATCGTACATTATGATAGTAAATCATACAGTACGATATGGTAATAAATGCTCTAACGGTTAGTACCGGGAAAAGGAGGTCAAAATGTACAGTACAATTAATATCGTACAGTATAATCAGAGGAATATCGATCGTCCCAAGGAATTCAGTACGACTTTTGACCAAACATATTGTACTGTACGAATAGGTGTATCGTACAGTCTGAATTGCATTAATATCATACCGAACACCTTTATTTTGTTCTCATCCATTTGTTGAGGTGGATCGTACAGTACGATATGCAATAATAACGTACCAACATGCTTAAATTCATCCCAATCCATTGGCTTTCATGGCGCATACAGTACGAAGAGGAGATATCGTACCGTACGATGACCAATAATTAATCATACAGTATGATGATAGTCATACAATACGATCAACAGAGACGAAATTTGCCATTTTGGTGTGTTATGTGTAGATTGCAGTATACCGTACAGTACGATCTGTGTATCGTATAGTACGATATTACAGAGTCAAGGCTGGTGCTTTATATGTAGTGAGTGTGTGATGATCAGGAGCAGCCCTATTTAATTTTTTTTATTTTGTGTTATTTTTTTTATTCTTTTTTTTTTATGTAGTTATATCTATGACACCTAATCTAGTCCTCAAGGTGCCAAAGGTGTCGAAAGCTAGAGGTTTTGTGAATATGTCAGCTAATTGATCTCATGTAGCGATGTGATGCAATTTTATATCTCCCTTAGCAATGTGATCTCTAATGAAATGATGTCTAATGTCTATGTGTTTTATTCGAGAGTGCTGAATATGGTTATTAGATATACAAATTGCACTTGTGTTGTCACACATGATTGAAATGGTTCCTACATGTAGGCCAAGATCAAGAAATTATTATTTTAGCCATAGTACTTGTGCAACACAACTTCCTACTGCAATATATTTTGCCTCGGCTGTGGAAAGTGCTACTGAGTTTTGTTTCCTACTGGACCAAGAAACTAATGATTGTCCTTTGAATTGGCAGGTACCATAGGTACTTTTTCTATCTATCCTACATCCTGCAAAGTCAGAATCTGAGTACCTTAGGATTTCAAAGGAAGTGTTGTGCCTAGGATACCAAATTCCTAAGTTTGGGGTGCCTAGTATATATCTAAGAATTCTCTTGACAGCAGTTAAGTGCGACTGTTTAGGATCAGCTTGAAAATAGGCACAGAGGCACACACTAAACATTATGTCTGATCTACTGGCAGTCAGGTAAAGAAGGGACCCAATCATTCCTCTATATTTTTTCTGATCTACTGATTTTCCACTAGGATCCTTGTCTAATTGAATTGTTGAGCTCATTGGAGTGTTCATGGGTTTAGCACTATCCATTTCATATTTTTTTTCAAGATATCTTTAATGTACTTTGTTTAGCTAAGAAAAGTTCCATTATCCATTTATTTTACACTAAAGCCAAGAAAGTAATTAAGTTATCCCATCAAGGTCATTTCAAACTCATTACTCATTGTTTTTGAAAATTTATCACACAACATTTTATCTGAAGACCCAAATAAAATGTCATCCATATATATCTGAATAATGAGAATTTATACTTTAACCTTTTGTAAAAAGAGTGTAGTATCTACACTACCCTTTTCAAATCCTCTATCGAATATGAATGAGCTAAGTCTTTTGTACCATGCTCTAGGTGCTTGCTTTAATCCATAAAGTGCCTTCTTTAATTTGAATATATGGTTTGGAAATTGTGAACTTTCAAATCCGGGGGGTTGCTCGACATAGACATCTTCCTTAATTACACCGTTCAGAAATGCACTCTTTACATCCATTTGATATAACTTAATGTTCTTGAAGCAAGCAAAAGCTAATAACACTCTTATTGCTTCTAGTCTAGCAACGAGGGCAAAGGTTTCTTCAAAGTCTATTCCCTCAATTGGGTTATACCCCTTAGCTACTAGTCTGGCTTTATTCCTTATTATTGTTCCTGAATCATTCACCTTATTCTTGAAGACCTATTTTGTTCCAACAACTCTTTGCTCTTTAGGTCTCTTGACTAACTCCCAAACATCATTCCTGGTGAATTGGTTCAGCTCTTCTTGCATTGCTAGAATCCAAAATTCATCTCCTAAGGCTTGCTCTATACTTGTAGGTTCTATCATAGAGATGAATGCTGAATGACTAACCTCCTTCCTAAGTCCATGCCTAGTTCTTACACCTTCTGAAGGGTCTCCTAAAATTAACTCTTTAGGATGACTAGAATAATATCTCCATTCTCTAGGCAAATCTTCCTGAGGTTCTACCCTTTTTCCTAAGGTCATAGTCTCTACTCCTTGAATTGCCTCTATTTCATCATCTTCAATTTTAGATTCAGAGGGCTTATATAATTCATCAAATATCACATGAGTGGACTCTTCTACTACAAGAGTTCTCTTACTAAAAATTCTATAGGCCTTACCTACAGATGAATAACTTAAGAAGATACCCTCATCAGACTTGGGATCAAATTTTCCTAAGGGATGTTTACCATTATTCAAGATGAAGCACTTGCAACCAAAGACATATAAATGTGAAAGTTTTGGTATTCTACCCTTAAGGAGTTCATAAGGAGTCTTGTTCAGCTTAGATCTAATGTTCACCATATTTAAAAAATAACTGTTGGAAGTTATTCAATAAGATTTAGGATGTTAAGCCTAATTAAATATCCCAAGGCTAACTAAGAGAGGGGGTGAATTGGTAATTAAAAATTTTAACCCTCTTTGAAAATTTAATGGAAACAAAGCTTTAGTTTGTGAATTTTTCTAGAAAACTTTTTCAACCACAAAGTTTTAAACACAAAAAGTAAATAAGTAGCAGAAAATAAATGACACCAGATTTATAGTGGTTCGGTCAAAACTAGACCTACATCCACTTCCCAGAGGCACCCTCTGAGTATTGCACTAATACCAATAGTGACTCTCATTTAGCACCCACAACAAGGCGGAGAAGCCTTTACAAACTCTTTTCACCACTACTCGGTGCGGCAGAGAACCGTTCGTCCTTTCACACTCCCCCGATGTCGGCAGAGAATCGTTCGTCCTTTCACACTATTCCCAGTGTTGGCAGAGTACTGTCGTCCTTTCACACCCTCCAAGTGTAGGCAGAGAACCGTTCATCCTTTCAAACTATTCCCAGTGTTGGCAGAGTACCGTCGTCATTTCACACTATTCCCAGTGTTGGCAGAGTACCATCGTTCTTTCATACCCTCCAAGTGTGTTAAGAGAGTTGTTATTTTGCATGTTTTACATTCTTGCAACTTGTATTATTTTGATGATTTCAATTTTATTATTTTACATATATCTCCTAACACTATTTCAAACATTTATTTCTTACTCTAGTGTGTACTAACATTTCAGGAAAATCAACTCCAAGATATTGAAGACTTGTAATCAAATTCAACAAATTTTCATATTTTTTTATATGAAAGGAAGTTATTGTAATTGAGTGAAAAATCACAATATACACATTTGGGAAATTGTTTTTAACTGAATGTACAAGAAGAACTTAGTTCGTACTGGACGATCATGTCAATTACCCCTAAGGAGAGCAATGGATCGAACAGGCGGAGAAAAATTTTTTCTAAGTCCTAATCGTCCAGGATGAATTTAATAGTCGTCCCGGGACGAACCTCTCGGGATTCTTACTTTCTACTGTTCGTCCAGATGAAAGCAATGGTTCGTCCCAGGACGAACGTCTCTGTATTCTCACCGTTCCCTGTTCGTCGAGACGAAATTTAAGGTTCGCCCTAGGAAGAACGGCTCTGTATTGAGGCTCGCTAAAATCGTCCAGACGAAACCTATTCATCCCAGGACGAACTGAACCGACATACGTCAGTTGGTTACGTCTTGAAGAATTTCGTGAATCGACCTATGTAATAACCATTTCGTACCGGACAAACTTGGTTCGTACAGGACAATTAGCATGTACAAAAATAATTCGTACCAATATACATAAAGTTCATTTCCGACATTTAAGTAAAATCGTCCAGGACGATCCACGATTGTACGAGACGATCCACTGCGTTCAGAATTGAAAAATTTCAGTTTTTGGGCAGTTTTTCTTGTCTTTTATATAAATAGTCCAAATTAGACTTCCACCCAATCTTTTTGCCATTTTATCTTCGTGCTTATTGAGAGAAAAGTCAAGGAGAGAGTGTGAGAGAGCATTCAAAGGAGGATTCCTACCACTGGAGCGTGAAGGCTTCACTTGGTGTTTAAAGGTAAGAATCTCTACTTGTGAATTTGGATTACTTCACTATTTCCTTTCTTCCTTCTAGATTTTTTTGAGAAGATCTGTCAAGGAGATCCGGTTCTCTGCCGACACTTGGAGAGTGTGAACAGACGAAGGGTTCTCTGCCCACACTAGGAGAGTGTGAAAGGACGAAAGGTTCTCTGCCTACACTAAGAGAGTGTGAAAGGACGAAGGGTTCTCTGACCACACTAGAAGAGTGTGAAAGGACGGAAGGTTCTCTGCCAACACTGGGATTGTGTAAAAGGACGACAGTTTTCTGCCGCACCGGGTTTTGGTGAAAAGAGTGTTTGTAAAGGCTTCTTCGCCTTGCTGTGGGTGCAAAAGGAGAGACACTATTGGTATTAGTGCAATACTCAGAGGGTGCCTCTAGGGAGTGGATGTAGGTCTGGTTTAGACCAAACCACTATAAATCTTGTGTCTTTTACTTTAATTTTACTTTTCGCATTTTTCTTTTGTTTAAAAAGCTCTATGGTTGAAAAACTTTTCTATATAAAAATATTTTCATTAAAAATTTCATTTCCGTTCAACAAAAATTCAAAGAGGGTTAAGTTTTTAAAAATACCAATTCACCCCCCCTCTTGGTAGCCTTGGGACATTAACTTAGGTCTAACAACCTATTCACTAGACTCAACAAATGGAATCAGAGCTTTGTTTCAAAATCATAAGTTTAAACTACTTTTTTATTAACGTAGATGGCTACATTCGGAAAACGAAATACACCTGAGGGTTACTCAATTGCTAGACCTCCACTGTTTGACAATATACCTTTTGATTTTTGGAAAACACGCATGTCTACTTTCTTACAGTCACTTGATTATTGTATGTGGATCCTAGTCCAGGAAGGTTATACAAAACCAACTAGATTAGTTGATGGAGTTAGGGTAGAAACACCTTTTGCAGATTGGACTATAGAAGAACGTGACTTAGCTCAACTAAATGCCAAATGTTTAAATAGCTTCTTTTGTGCTTTAAAATTTGAAGACTACATGCGGGTTTCTACTTGCAAAAGTGGAAAGGACATATGAGATAGACTTTGTATAACTTATGAAAGGACTAATGAGGTTAAACAATCAAGACTCAATATATTGTTACATGATTATGAGTTGTTTCGCATGAAACCAAATGAATCTATTTCTGACATGTACACAAGATTCACACAAATTGTCACTTCTTTGCATGCACTTGGTAGGGAATTAACTAATGCTGAAATGGTTAATAAGATTCTTTGTGTTGCAACCCATGACCCCGAGTTTGAGATCTTGATGATGTCAAATAATGAGTATTTTGGAACAACTTTTCATTGAATACTATTTTATTTGCTATTGTCCTTGAGTAGTAACATTTCAGGAAGATCACAAGTGACTCAGGACGAAAGGAAGACTCAAGAAAGGGTAGATTAGGAGTATGAGTCAAATATTGTATTTTTCTATTTATTTTATTTTATTTTATTGAGTCTGGCCACAAAATGCATAAGAGTAAGAGCAACCATGCACACACACAGGGGGAGAGTTTGTTTTTAAATGCAAAATGACTTAGAAATTCTTCTCTGGAGATCGTACTGTACGATTTTAATTCGTACAGTACGATCAGAGCTATGTGGACGATTCTATGAATAGATTGTACTGTACGAATATATTCGTACTGTACGATATGTTCAGATCCAAAACCCTAGCCGTAGTTTAATTTGAGTAAGTGATTTTTGCGCCGTTCGTATTGTACAAACTTGATCGTACTGTACGATCCATTTTTAATACTTACTTAAATTAACCCGTAATTAGTGCATGTAATCCAGGCCTAATTAATTTTTGAACATCATACTGTACGAACATGATTGTACCAATCGATGAACAGAGACGAAGTATGATCGTCCCGGAAATCGTCCTGGACGATCTCTTTATTTTTGTCACATCGTACTGTACGATAGTAATCGTACCATACGATGAATAGAGACGACATCTGATCGTCCAGACCATCGTCCTGTACGAATAGGTTTTTGTGGATCGTACCGTACGATATTATATCGTACATTATGAATTGTTTTTGAACTGTTCGTACATCTTTGTACCAGGATGATGTCTGTTTATACATATCGTACTGTACGATGTTGAATCGTACTGTACGAACAGTAACGACTACTTTTAAAATCAGAGATTTTTGGAGCCGGTTTTAGATGTCAATCAAGTCCTTTTTCAGAAAGAATCACAGAGGGGGTGAACGTGGTTAGAGAGGGATTCCAAGGGAGAGAGCTCTAGAGAAATTCTTGAAGGTTGAGAGAGGAAGGAGGAGGTGAGCGTTGTGAGGGAGAAGAGGTGTGAGGGAGATCACACGGTTGCTCCAAGCTTGCTGCATCTTGCTCCTTCTGTGGCCCTAGAAGAATTTGAGGGAGGATCTCCAAGGGAAAGGCTCGTCTACATCCGTTACCTCGAGGTTCTCTGCCTTCTCCAGGAGGGAGAAAAACGAGAAGGTTCACTGCCATCGCCAGGAGGGCGAAAATAGAGTTTGGCTCTCCGCCACGCCGGGTTGGTGAAATGGAGGTTTGTAAAGGCTTCTCCGCCTTGCCAAGGGGGGTAAAAGGAGAACTATTTTGATAGTAAAAATCCCAGAGCGGAGGACTCCGGGGAGTGGACGTAGGTCATATTTTGACCGAACCACTATAAAAATTCTTGGTGTGTTTTTTTCCTTATCGCCATTTATTTTTTACTTGCATTTAATTTTCATAACTATTGCATGGTGAAATTTGTGGAAGAAAAATTGCTTAAAATTTTGTTGTAGAATTTCAAAAATAACAAAAAAATTAGAACTCTTGTTTAGGGTTATTTTTATTAAGGAAAAGATTTTCACAATTCACCCCCCCTCTTGTCATTTAGTAATTTCAATTGGTATCAGAGCTTGTTTTTCAAAAATAGTGTTTTAGAAAACCTTGAAAAAATGATCATGTCGAATTTTGGTAATCGTAATACTGCGGAGGGTTATTCAATAACTCGCCCACCACTTTTTGATAACATTCCGTTTGATTTCTGGAAAATTAGAATGTCTACATTTTTGCAATCTATAGATTACCGCATGTTGATGTTAGTAAATGATGGGTATGTTGTACCGTTTAAAATTGTTAATGGTTTGAAAACTCCTGTATCTTTTATTGAATGGAGCAATGAGGATAGGGAGTTAGCCCAACTGAATGCTAAGTGCTTAAACTGCTTTTTTTGTGCATTGATATCTGAGGACTATATGAGAGTATCTACTTGTGTTTCTGGTAAGGAGATTTGGGATAGACTGTGCATTACATACGAAGGAACAAACGAAGTAAAACAGTCTAGGCTTAACATTCTACTACATGATTATGAATTATTTCATATGAAACCTAGCGAAACAATTTCTGACATGTACACTAGGTTCACTCAAATCGTGACATCCTTGCATGCATTAGGTAGAGAAATTTCAAATTCTGAGAAAGTGAATAAAATTCTTAGATGCCTACCTAGTTCCTATGATGCTAAGATAACTGCTATCACTGAGTCCAAAGATCTTAATGTTTATTCTATTGATAACCTCCTTGGGTCACTCATTGCATACGAGCAAGGAGTGAGCTAAAGGCAAAGTGATGCAGGTGAAAAGAAAAAGGAGTGGACAGTGGCATTAAAAGCTAGCAACTCAGAAAGTGAAAGCTCTACATGGGAGGAAGACGATGAGATAGCACTGATGACCCGACAGTTCAAAAATTTCCTGAAGAGAAAACAGAAGCGTCATCAGAATAGCTGGAATAAAGGTAAGAGCTCAAGGTCCAATAAGGTTTCATCTGATACAGTCTGTTTTGAATGCAAGAAGTCAGGTCACCTTCGAGCCGATTGCCCCAATCTGAAGAGCCAACCAGCTAAGGAGAAAGGTGATGAGAAAGCCAAATACAAGAAAGGAAAGATGAGGACACAAAAAGCTTTTTGGGCCGACTCTGCCTCAGAATCGTTAGAGGAAGAAGTAGAGGAGGAGGTAACTAATTTGTGTCTTATGGCTAACGATAACCTTGATCAATCGGATCAAGACGAGGTATGTCAACTTTCATATGATAAATTACTGCTTATTTTTGAGAATATTCATGACTTATATAGGAAACTAAAAAAAATGCATGCTAATTTTAATATTGAATTTAGTTCTTTACAAATTGAGCATGCTAACTTAGTTAAAGAAAATTCCGATTTAGATAAAGATCACATGTTACTTCTTGATGAGTATGATGCATTAAATAAGAAGCATATTGAACTAATTGAAGCGCATGAATCCTTGAAAATATTGCATATTGAACCAGATGTAGAGTTTGAAAAACTAACGGCACTTGCATTAGAAGTAGACCATAGTGAGCACTTGCTATTAATAGAAGTTGATGGATTGACAGCTCAAAATAAAACTTTTAGTGAGAGAATAAAAGAACTAGAAAATGAAATTGCATCACTCACATTAGGCCATCCTCGCAAACCCCCAACACAGCATGCATCACAAAACTTTAGAAAGAGGCACCACCACCCACATAGATTAGTAAACCCATTTCCTGGTGTTAGGTGTTTCTCTTGTGGCATGCTAGGTCACATAGCCCGCACATGCACAATTCACCGTAGGACACACTTAGTATGGAGACCTAAACTGCATCCATCATAGCATAGCATGCATACATCTCATTCATGCAAGCATCAGGAGGAACCCAAACTCACTTGGGTTCCCAAATCTAATCTTTGAATGAAATTGTAGGGATGCTCTCACAAAAGACCTAGTGAGAGCATGTGGTACCTGGATAGTGGCTGCTCACGACACATGACTGGAGATATGAAGAAGTTCATCCTATTGGAGACCAAAACTGGAGGCAAAGTAACGTTGGGAGATAACACTACCAGGAAGGTGATAGGCTCAGGTATCGTTGGTAATGCTAAGAATTTTTTAATTGAAAATATTTTACTAGTTGATGGTTTGAAACATAATTTACTTAGCATTAGTCAACTGTGTGACAAAGGTTTTGATGTTAAATTTTTTACTGATAGATGCCTGATTAGTTTATTTGATGAAATAATTTTAGAAGGAAAACAAATGAACAATGTTTACATGTTAGACCTTGATTGTGTTGATAGCTCAAAATCATTTTGCTTGAAAATAATAGTTGATGACTCGTGGCTATGGCATAAGAGATTATGCCATGCTAGTATGAAAACTCTTAGAAACATCACTCAGAAAAACCTAGTTAGAGGTGTACCTAAGTTAGACTTTACCAAGGATCACTTATGTGATGCTTGACAACTAGGAAAACAAGTCAAATCATCCTTTCACTCAATTAGAGATGTGATCACCTCTAGGCCACTAGAAATTCTACACATGGACTTATTTGGACCCGTTAGTACAGCCAGTCTAGGTGGAAAGAATTATGGATTTATGATTGTAGATGACTTCACTAGATTTACTTTGGTAAGATTCTTAGCACACAAAAATGAGTCTTTTGAGGAATTTAAAGTATTCTCCACATGGATTCAACAAAAATTAGGTTGTGAAATATCAACAATCCATAGCGATCATGGTGGAGAGTTCTAAAATGATAGGTTTTAGTCATTCTGTCAAGAGATAGGAATAGAACATAATTTCTCAGCCCCTAGAACACCCCAACAAAATGGCATAGCAGAAAGGAAGAATAGAACTTTGGTAGAAGCTGCTAGGGCAATGTTAGCGGAGTATACCCTTCCTAGATACTTTTGGGCAGAAGCAGTCAACACAGCCTATTATGTTTTAAACAGAGTAAACATTAGATCGAAGCTGAATAAAACTCCATATGAACTCCTTAAGGGTAGGACACCAAATCTTTCACATTTAAATGTCTTTGGGTGTAAGTGCTTCATCCTAAATAATGGTAAACATCCCTTAGGAAAATTTGATCCTAAGTCTGATGATGGTGTCTTCTTAAGTTATTCTTCTGTAGGTAAGGCCTATAGAATTTTTAATAAGAGAACCCTTGTAGTAGAAGAATCCACCCATGTGATATTTGATGAATCAGATAAGCCCTCAGAATCTAAAATTAAAGATGATGAAATAGAGGCAATTCAAGGAGTAGAGAGTGTTGACTTCATTATTCGAGGTCAATTTTCCCAGAATCGACTCTAGTACCTAGGTCTTCGTAGCCTAGTGTAGATGTCGCACCCATAGGATTTCCCTTAGGTGGTCGTCCACTGACGTAGCATCGACTTGAACTTACCACTCAGCTCGAATAAAAATCAATTCAATCTGAATTTTATTAAACTCAACTCAACTCATATCAAATCGACTCTTTTAAATCAGAATTCGCTGCACCAATCGAAACAAAATCAGATGAAATTAAACTCGAGTCGAGTTTCAATTTCAATGGCCTCGATTAGCTCGGTTTGATTCATCGCGAACCAATGATTTTAGTTAAATTTAAATAAATGGATTTTAAATTAATCTAATTTGAAATGTTCATTATTTTCTTTTAATTTAAATATTATGTGTGTGTGTATATATAAATAAATATATATATATATATAATATCAAGATGTTTCAAATTAAAACATGATTAGAGCTTAAGAGGAGTTTAGGCCGTTCTAACCATCCCCCACACCCTCTCTCACTCCCTCTTGTCTCAGCATTTTGGAAACCACCCAACCCCCACGTCTCCCTCACTCCCTCTTCTCTCAGCATTTCGGAAACCACCCAGCCCACACCCTTTCTCAATTTTGGAAAACTCCAAGCAGAACTGCCCCTCATGCTCCCAGTTCACGTGAGAAGCCCAGCCGGCACTCTCTACCGTTCGCAAGAAGTTCCAGACAGAATCCCTTACCATTCGCAAGCTTCCTGCTCGGACAACCTAGAACTCGTCTCCTCTCTCTCTGTTTGCAAGAGACGCACGTTCTGTTCCCTTTGAACAGTCGGTTTCGCCCGAAGGAAACCAGCCCGACGCCGTCCATCCGTCTCTCTCCACCTTGCCCTAGGCCGAGATCGCTCTCTCCATTTTCATCTCTGGTTCGCACATCCTAGTTCGAGGAAGAAACACCCCATCCCGTTACTTCCCTTGCTCACGTGGACAGTAACCTTAATTGTCGATACTCCCTCTATTTTCAAGGTATCTTCTATCTTCGCCTTCACTATTGGGCTGCAGCTCCTGGCTCTCATGCCAAAATTTGTGATCAGCCATCAATTGAAATCATGATTGGTTATAAAACCCATTTCTAGCAAAAAAAAAAAGTATCATTAACTAGATTTCATATTTCTATTTTTTTTAAAAGAAATCAGATTGAAAGCATCTAATTGTGTCTAATCAAAAGTGTAACCTGTTGAATCTCTACATTTTATTTTCTTTGAAATGAGTCTTCTATGATTCAAATTTCTATTAGATTTACAAAAGAGTATAGATCATTTTTCTCTTAATTAAATAGTTTTGTCTTTAACACGAATGATTTTCATGTTGGGGAGTTTGATGGCTAGATCTATGCCATTTTGTATGATTGCATTGTACTTTTCCTCCAATATATCTCCCCATTATCTCTTTAAGTTTAGTGGATTAGTGTAAGATATAGATGACTCAGTTAAAATGTGCTTATGGAAATATATAGATACATTGCTTATTCACTTATTTTCTTGTGATATTTTCTATTAATTTGTGTTTGAGGAGTTGGTAGTTTGAATTATCTTAACGTGCAATGTTTCTTTGTATAGTTATAAGTGTGATGAGGTGATTTAGTATTCTTGTCAATTTTCAGAATCATGTTTTTATTCTCAATGGAAGGGCATAAGGCTTGTATTAGCCTTTCTTTTATTTTATGAATAATAGTAAATGATTTAAGAAGAGAAGTGTATTTAGTTTGAGAATTAAAATTTTTGAGATTTTAGAAAACAAAAGGTTTTTTTGTTTTGAAAGTGAAAAGTTTATGTTTAAATGAAAAGTATAATGTGTGATTTTTTTTTTTTTTTTTGAATAGTAGAGTGTTATGTGTATCTTTTGGAAAATTTTGGGAAGTAAAATGTGTGAACTTTTAAATAGTGAAATATATGAATTTTGAAAAGTGAAACTTGTGCATTTTGGAAAGATGGAAAATTGTGTATGTGAAAAGTAAGGTGAAAATTGTGTATCTTTGGGAAGTTTGTGAGAAGTAGAATTTGTGTCTAAGTTTAAAGATAATGTATAAAGGGTGAAAGGTGAAAATGTACATTGGAGAGGTTTTGTATAAGAAAGGTGATTTGTGCGGAGGGTGACATATATAAAGTGTTTTTGAAAAGTAAAATATTTTTTTTCGTGGGAAGTGTATATGGAAAAGTTTGTAGATTTTGAAAGATTAAGATGTGGGTGTACTTTGAAAGGTGATAATGTGATATTTGAAAGGTGAAAGGTGTGTACTTTGAAAGTTGAAAAGTGGGAAAGGTTGAGAGAAAGATTGGATTGTAAGATCAAGGTAAGGATAAATGTGAAAGTATTTGTGTTGAAAAACAAAGTGTATGAAAGAATGAAAATGGAAAGTTAGATTGTTAGGAAGCAATGGTGTGTGGATTTTGGAAAAGGAGTAAAAGGGTTTGAGTGATTCTTTATTAAGAAGAATAAAAGTTCTTTTTCTTTTCTACCCCTCTCTCTCTTTCCACTTTCTTATGCTTCGAAATAAATATGAAATCTGTTCAAAAGTGAAATGTTTCAAAAGCTAAGCAACGAACCAGTGTTCAAGCCCGAAGAAAGGTACGTCTTTATTTTTAGTAAATCTCAATTATTTCGTTATTATTTATAAAATGAACTTTTTAATTCCCTATTTTTTTATGTTTTTCCTGTTTTATTTGCATGAACTGCGAGGAATGGTACCGGTCGAGGGAACAAAAGGACAAGGAGCTAATGACGTCAGTTGCCTCTATCCAACCGGGTAGAGGTGCTACGGGCGGAACCACCGGGTCGTAGCCCCCGGTGACTGTGAGTATTCTAAATTTACAAAATCTTTAGGGGCCCCTTGATGTGGTGTGCGCGAACCCTTCCCTTTTAGGTCCCTGTAGTAACTTTAATTTTATTAGATTCTTTTATTTGCTCTTAGATCTCTAAACCTCTTTTACATATACGCAAAGTCCTAAGGGTTAGTAATAACAAATATTTTTATCTCATATAATAGTAGTGACACTTAAGGATAAAAATTAAGGGCTGGGTCTTAGAAAACTTAGACTTAAGGTGTATGTTTACTTTAGGATAGAAACATATAACATAGAAAACTTAGTGACACCCCACCTTAGGATTAGTGAATATTTTCAAATTAAAATTCAATCGATTAGAAAACTTTATCCAATAATTGATTTAGGATATTTCAAAACCTCACAGCCTACTGCACACACTTAGATTTGTTTGTTAGGATAACCGACTCTAGTTTTAGGTTAGGCCGGTGTTTATTTTCTTACTGCTGTGTGACAGGCTTTTTCTCGATTTTCACTACATGTTGGTTGTAAAAATATTGGTGTGTTTGCTTACTTACTCTTACTGCACTCTGTGATGTTGGTTTAATTGACGATTAGATTACTCATAGGCTAGGAGCGATCTAGATTGTTAACATGATTTTCTGTAGGTGGTCACACTCATGCAGGGCAGTAAAAAGGGGGCTAATTAATTAATAATTATATAAATGCTACAGGTGCTCTAGTTGCTTAGCCCCCAAATAAAAGGACTGTGGCCAAGTGTGGCTAATTGATTTAATTTAAATGCATATATATAATTGCTTGGGATAATTTTTGCTTAGGATAACCCTGCAGGTGGTCTAGATTTTTCTTCTCTTTCTGTGAAATGAAATGTAATGTAAATATAATATATCAAGAGTCAAAATTGTGAAAGTGATTTTGAAAATGGGATATCACATTCAATTTGAATCAGAAGAAAAGAGAATATAGCTTAACGGATTATTCTCTTTTATTTCGAAAGCCATATTAGGATGATTTAAATATCCAAATAGAAAAGAAAATACCCCTCTTAGGGACGAGTTTCTTTTCATTTGAATATCCAGAACCCATCGGACCCGAGAAACTCGTAGAAGAATAAAAGACAGAATGAGAAGATTGAAGAAAGAAGACGAAGAAATAAAGATTCAAGAAACAGTATATCCCAGTTCAAAAATCACTTGCGTCATTCTTAGGATTAGAATCCGGGTTTGTTGTTAGTGGTGCCGGCCACTTTACTTTTCTGCAAATTCTTGGTGTAATATGGACATTGGACATTATATTTTTGGATTATTTAAATTGATTATTTATATTGTTTGTGCAGTAGATTTTTTTAGGACCTTGTATGTCATGTTTTGTTTTAGCCTGGATACGAATCGGAGTGCTTTTTTTTGTAAGGGTACGCTAAAAATTTTTCTACTTGTAATTTTAATAAAAATTATTAGGCTCACATAGTAACTCTAACGACTTAAGAAGTAAGCTCGGGACCGCCGAGAGTCAGCATAAGCATATTAATACTTTCTCTTCTTTGTTAGACACCTCCCCACCTGCGGGTTCTAGCAGACCACTTGACCTATGAGGGTGCAGTTCTGTCAAGAGGAAGTTGTGCAATCTCTAGGGAAAAAAACCTATTTTCTAAGCCTAATTTTAAAACTGTTTCATATTCATTTTATGCATTCGAGTCAATGAACATGCATTGCATTAGATACAAATTAAAAAGAGTCTAAAATATTAATAGCATTTCTATACATTTTTCACCCTACATAAGTTGAGGGGCCAATTAGGGTCTGTCTTAGATGTCGGGCCCCAATTCATTAAAAACTAAACAACATCCCTACCCATCTTTCATAAGAGACTAGATTCATGGTTTTAAAGCGCCTAGGTGGTTAGCTGGCTCCGCAATCCAGGCCGGGGTAAGTCCAGATTTGCACTTCATTAGTTAGGTTTGGGTCGCTACTTTGTAGTACCCAAATTAGATTTAGGTTCTGAGGCAGATTCTTTTTAGATCTTAAGTCCTCGCCCTCCGGGAATATAATCCCAAATTTCTAATAAAATGTCAACTTAAACATAAAATTTTCTCTTAAAATGTAAAGCCCAACATAGGATAGACTGAGGTTGTCTCTGAGCTTCTCAGAATCTGGCTCCTCCTACTTTTCTTCCTTTGACTCACTAATAAATGTTCAACATTGAGCTTTCATCTTAGAAAATTCCTACTTCTGTTTCATTGTCTTCTACTTTGTATTCAAAGGGTATGAAATCACTGCTTTAATCGAGAGTTTTCTTAGGAGCATTCCTTCTAAGATGTAATTAACTATAGGGGCTTGCCTCTATAGGGATTTAAGAATCCCAGACTAAAATAAACCTTATTTTATTCGTATAAAATAAGGGAAGAATCTTTGGGAACGTAGATATTTTTAAAACCTCATTTCTAATTTTGAATAGACTTGTAGAATGTTATTATTATCTTTTCAGATAATATAATATTATACTTGTTATATTCAACTTTAGAAATGATGAATTTTATAAAACTCATTCTCGCTTTTGGATATCTTGAATAATGTTATGTTCGTCTTTTAGGATGATATAATATTATTCTTGCCATATCTAAACAAAAGAATGAATAAACTTTTTCAAAAATGTATTTCTATCTTTAAACATATTCTATAGAATTTCATGTTCATCTTTTGAGATGATATGTTATTCTTTGAACTATGTTTGATTATAGAAATATCAATTTTCAAAACCCTATTCTGATATTGAATCCATTGTAGAATATTGTGTCGGCCTCTTGAGACTGTACTTTATTCTCAATGCAGTATTCGATAACAAAATAGGAGAAATCAAAATCTGCATGGTAACACACTTTTCTTTTTAGTATTGATAATCATAGGTCTTTTTCTTTAAGTGTTTAGAGGAGTCAACCACAATGAACTTTTTATTATATTTTAAAGAAAATAGAGGTAAATTTCTTTTAAGATAAATCAACCTTCTAATTTCCTTAACAAAATTATTTTTATAAGCTTGATTTTTATTTGAACATTCAAACTTTTCTCAAATCAAATTGAATTTAATCTTAAAAAATCTTATATATATCAGATTTTGGACCCTGTCCTAGCAAACATATCAAGCTACAAAAGACATGTAACTACAATATGTTATTAGGACAAGCATAAAGTTTTGATTTGAAGGTTTGAGCTTTTGGACCCTGTCCTACCACACATATTAAGCTATAAAAATATATAACTATAATATGTTTGTTTAGATAAGGAAAAAACTTTGATTTGATTTAAAAGCTCAAATTTTTTTAAGATTTGTCCAACCATATATTGAGTTAAAAAAATATATAACTGCAACGTATTAGCAAGGACACAGAGAAGTTTAATTTTTTTTTGAAGACTTAAAGTTATTTGGACCCAATCCAAATTATACATTAAGTTACTAAAAGAAGTAACTATACATATTACTAAAGATTGGGCAAAGGGATTTTGGACCCAGTGCTAAGTCAAACATCAAGCTACAAGAAAAATGTAACTGCAACTTTTGAATTAGCACAGAAAATTTCTTTACAAAAAGGTCATATAAAAGAGCTTCCAGTTAGTTTTCTAACGGGGTCCAAAATAAGACCTCTAAAAATTTCTTAGATACCGGCCAAATTATTCAAGATTGAAATGAATAAAAGAACCGGCGGAAGAAAGGTAGTTACAACCTATGACGAGCACAAGTATACTACCGATTAAACGGTATAAAACACTGCTAAAGATGGAGAGAGGATTGATCCCCAGTGGAGTCGCCAGAAAAACCTTGGTGGGAAAAAAATTTATGTCACCACGCAGATTTTGATTTCTCCTATTTTGTAATCGAATACTGCATTGAGAATAAAGTACAGTCTCGAGAGGCCGACACAATATTCTACAATGGATTCAATATCAGAATAGGGTTTTGAAAATTGATATTTCTATAATCAAACATAGTTCAAAGAATAACATATCATCTCAAAAGATGAACATGAAATTCTATAGAATATGTTTAAAGATAGAAATACGTTTTTGAAAAAGTTTATTCATTCTTTTGTTTAGATATGACAAGAATAATATTATATCATCTTAAAAGACGAACATAACATTATTCAAGATATCCAAAAGCGAGAATGAGTTTTATAAAATTCATCATTTCTAAAGTTGAATATAACAAGTATAATATTATATTATCTGAAAAAGATAATAATAACATTCTACAAGTCTATTCAAAATTAGAAATGAGGTTTTAAAAATATCTACGTTCCCAAAGATTCTTCCCTAATTTTATACGAATAAAACAAGGTTTATTTTAGTCTGGGATTCTCAAATCCCTATAGAGGCAAGCCCCTATAGTTAATTACATCTTAGGAGGAATGCTCCTAAGAAAACTCTCGATTAAAGCAGTGATTTAATACCCTTTTGAATACAAAGTAGAAGACAATGAAACAGAAGTAGGAATTTTCCAAGGTGAAAGCTCAATGTTGAACATTTATTAGCGATTCAAAGGAAGAAAAGTAGGAGGAGCCGGATTCTGAGAAGCTCAGAGACAACCTCAGTATATCCTATATTGGGCTTTACATTTTAAGAGAAAATTTTATGTTTAAGTTGACATTTTATTAGAAAATTGGGATTATATTCCCGGAGGGCGAGGACTTAAGATCTAAAAAGAATCTTCCTCAGAACCTAAATCTAATTTGGGTACTGCAAAGTAGCGACCCGAATTTAACTAATGTAGTGCAAATCTGGACTTACCCCGGCCTGGATTGGGGAGCTAGCTAATTACCTAGGCGCTTTAAAACCATGTATCTGGCTCTTATGAAAGATGGGTAGGGATGTTGTTTAGGTTTTAATGAATTGGGGGCCGACATCTAAGACAGACCCTAATTGGCCCCTCAACTTATGTAGGGTGAAAAATGTATAGAAATGCTATTAATATTTTAGACTCTTTTTAATTTGTATCTAATGCAATGCATGCTAATTGACTCTAATGCATAAAATGAATATGAAGCAGTTTTTGAATTAGGCTTAGAAAAAAGGTTTTTTCTCTAGAGATTGCACAACTTCTCCTTGACAGAACTGCACCCTCATAAATCATGTGGTCTGCCAGAACCCGCAGGTGGGGAGGTGCCTAACAAGGAAGAGAAAGTATTAATATATTTATGCTGACTCTCGGCGGTCCCGAGCTTACTTCTTAAGTCGTTAGAGTTACTATGTGAGCCTAATAATTTTTATTAAAATTACAAGTAGAAAAATTTTAAGCGTACCCTTACGAAAAAAAGCACTCTAATTCGTATCCAGACTAAAACAAAACACAGCATGCAAGGTTCTAAAAAAATCTACTGCACAAATAATATAAATAATCAATTTAAATAATCCAAAAATATAATGTCCAATGTCCATATTACACCTAGAATTTGCAGAAAAGTAAAGTGGCCGGGCACCACTAACAACAAACCCAGATTCTAATCCAAAGAATGACGTAAGTGATTTTTGAACTGGGATATATTGTTCCTTGAATCTTTATTTCTTCGTCTTCTTTCGTCAATCTTCTCATTCTGTCTTTTATTCTTCTACGAGTTTCTCGGATTCGTTGGGTTCTGGATATCCAAATGAAAAGAAACTCATCCCTTAGAGGGGTATTTTCTTTTCTATTTGGATATTTAAATCATCCTAATCTGGCTTTCCAAATAAAAGAGAATAATCCTTTAAGGTATATTCTCTTTTCTTCGGATTCCAAATTGAATGTGATATCCCATTTTCAAAATCACTTTTACAATTTTGACTCTTGATATATTATATTTACATTACATTTCATTTCACAAAAAGAGAAAAAAAATCTAGACCACCTGCAGGGTTATCCTAAGCAAAAATTATCCCAAGCAGTTATACATATGCATTTAAATTGAATCAATTAGCCACACTTAGCCACACTCCTTTTATTTGGGGGCTAAGCAACTGGAGCACCTGTAGCATTTATATAATTATTAATTAATTAGCCCCCTTTTTACTGCCCTGCATGAGTGTGACCACCTGCAGAAAATCATGTTAACAATCCAGATCGCTCCTAGCCTATGAGTAATCTAATCGTCAATCAAACCAACATCACAGAGTGTAGTAAGAGTAAGTAAGCAAACACACCAATATTTTTACAACCAGCATGCAGTGAAAATCGAGAAAAAGCCCGTCACACAGCAGTAAGAAAATAAACACCGGCCTAACCTAAAACTAGAGTCGGGTGTCCTAACAAACAAATCTAAGTGTGTGCAGTAGGCTGTGAGGTTTTGAAATATCCTAAGTCAATTATTGGCTAAAGTTTTCTAATCGATTGAATTTTAATTTGAAAATATTCACTAATCCTAAGGTGGGGTGTCACTAAGTTTTCTATGTTATATGTTTCTATCCTAAAGTATGCATACACCTTAAGTCTAAGTTCTCTAAGACTCAACCCTTAATTTTTGTCCTTAAGTGTCACTACTGTTATGTGGGATAAAAATATTTATTATTACTAACCCTTAGGACTTTGCGTATATGTAAAAGAGGTTTAGGGATCTAAGAGCAAATAAAAGAATCTAATAAAATTGAAGTTACTACAGGGACCTAAAAGGGAAGGGTTCGCGCACACCTCATCAAGGGGCCCCTAAAGATTTTCTAAATTTAGAATACTCACAGTCACCGAGGGCTACGACCCAGTGGTTCCGCCCGTAGCACCTCTACCCGGTTGGATAGAGGTGACTGACAACATTAGCTCCTTATCCTTTTGTTCCCTCGACCGGTACCATTCCTCGCAGTTCATGTAAATAAAACAGGAAAAATAAGGAAAAATAGGGAATTAGAAAGTTCATTTAATAAATAATAACAAAATAATTGAGATTTACTAAAAATAAAGACGTACCTTTCTTCGGGCTTGAACACTGGTTCGTTGCTTAGCTTTTGAAACAATTCACTTTTGAACACATTTCATATTTATTTCGAAGCATAAGAAAGTGGAAAGAGAGAGAGGGGTAGAAAAGAAAAAGAACTTTTATTCTTCTTAAAAAAAATCACTCAAACCCTTTTACTCCTTTTCCAAAATCCACACACCTTTGCTTCCTAACAATCTAACTTTCCATTTTCATTCTTTCATACACTTTATTTTTCAACACAAATACTTTCACATTTATCCTTACCTTGATCTTACAATCCAATCTTTCTCTCAACCTTTCCCACTTTTCAACTTTCATAGTACACACCTTTCACCTTTCAAATATCACATTATCACCTTTCAAAGTACACCCACATCTTAATCTTTCAAAATCTACAAACTTTTCCATATACACTTCCCACAAAAATAAATATTTTACTTTTCAAAAACACTTTATATATGTCACCCTCCGCACAAATCACCTTTCTTATACAAAACCTCTCCAATATACATTTTCACCTTTCACCCTTTATACATTATCTTTCAACTTAGACACAAATTCTACTTCTCACAAACTTCCTAAAGATACACAATTTTCACCTTACTTTTCACATATACAATTTTCCATCTTTCCAAAATGCACAAGTTTCACTTTTCAAAATTCATATATTTCACTATTTAAAAGTTCACACATTTTACTTCCCAAAATTTTCCAAAAGATACACATAACACTCTACTATTCAAAAAAAAAATAAAAAATCACACATTATACTTTTCATTTAAAGATAAACTTTTCACTTTCAAAACAAAAAACCTTTTGTTTTCTAAAATCTCAAAAATTTTAATTCTCAAACTAAATACACTTCTCTTCTTAAATCATTTACTATTATTCATAAAATAAAAGAAAGGCTAATACAAGCCTTATTCCCTTCCATTGAGAATAAAAACATGATTCTGAAAATTGACAAGAATACTAAATCACCTCATCACACTTATAACTCTACAAAGAAACATTGCACGTTAAGATAATTCAAACAACCAACTCCTCAAAGACAAATTAATAGAAAATATCACAAGAAAATAAGTGAATAAGCAATGTATCTATATATTTCCATAAGCACGTTTTAACTAAGTCATCTATATCTTACACTAATCCACTAAACTTAAAGAGATAATGGGGAGATATATTGGAGGAAAAGTACAATGCAATCATACAAAATGGCATAGATCTAGCCATCAAACTCTCCAACATGAAAATCATTCGTGTTAAAGACAAAACTATTTAATTAAGAGAAAAATGATCTATACTCTTTTGTAAATCTAACAGAAATTTGAATCATAGAAGACTCATTTCAAAGAAAATAAAATGTAGAGATTCAACAGGTTACACTTTTGATTAGACACAACTAGATGCTTTCAATCTGATTTCTTTTAAAAGAAATAGAAATATGAAATCTAGTTAATGATACTTTTTTTTTTTTGCTAGAAATGGGTTTTATAACCAATCATGATTTCAATTGATGGCTGATCACAAATTTAGGCATGAGAGCCAGGAGCTGCAGCCCAATAGTGAAGGAGAAGATAGAAGATACCTTGAAAATAGAGGGAGTATCGACGATTAAGGTTACTATCCACGTGAGCAAGGGAAGTAACGGGATGGGGTGTTTCTTCCTCGAACTAGGATGTGCGAACCAAAGATGAAAACAGAGAGAGCGGTCTAGGCCTAGGGCAAGGTGGCGAGAGATGGATGGACGGCGTCGGGCTGGTTTCCTTCGGGCGAAATTGACTGTTGAAAGGGAACAGAACGTGTGTCTCTTGCAAACAGAGAGAGAGGAGACGGGTTCTAGGTTGTCTAAGCAGGAAGCTTGCGAATGGCAAGGGATTCCGTCTGGAACTTCTTGCGAATGGGAGAGAGTGCCGGCTGGGCTTCTCACGTGAACTGGGTGCATGAGGGGCGGTTTTGTTTGGAGTTTTCCAAAATTGAGAAAGGGTGTGGGCTGGGTGGTTTCCGAAATGCTGAGAGAAGAGGGAGTGAGGGAGACGTGGGGGTTGGGTGGTTTCTAAAATGCTGAGACAAGAGGGAGTGAGAGAGGGTGGGGGGATGGTTAGAACGGCCTAAACTCCTCTTAAGCTCTAATCATGTTTTAATTTCAAACATCTTAATATTATATATATATATATATATACACACACACACACACACACATAATATTTAAATTTAAAGAAAATAATGAACATTTTAAATTAGATTAATTTAAAATCCATTTATTTAAATTTAACTAAAATCATTGGTTCGTGATGAATCAAACCGAGCTAATTGAGGCCATTGAAATCGAAACTCGACTCGAGTTTAATTTCATCTGATTTTGTTTCGATTGGTGTAGCGAATTTTGATTTAAAAGAGTCGATTTGATATGAGTTGAGTTGAGTTTAATAAAATTAAGATTGAATTGATTTTGATTCGAGCTGAGTGGTAAGTTTGAGTCGATGCTATGTCAGTGGGCGACCACCTAAGGGAAATCCTATGGGTGCGACATCTACACTAGGCCACGAAGACCTAGGTACTAGAGTCGATTCCGGGAAAATTGACCTCGAATAATGAGGTCAACAAATAGACCCCTAATAAGCATGACAAACTTACCAAAGTTTATCGTGCGTATTGGCGTTGACCGAAATGATCAACTAGATCCAAAGTTTAACATCTGAGTATATAAATTGAGAAAATTTTGACCTCAGAAAATGATTTTAAAGTTGACATCGACATTGATGGTTTTAGTAAAATGATAACTAAATATATTAGTATCATTTAGTAAAGTTAAAATATGAAATGTTGAATGTTTTGATTTGAATTTAGTTTGAAAGAAATGTAAGAGTCAATGTAATTTTAATTTGAAAAAAAATGATTTTGATAAAAGAGTCTTCTTTCTAGTCCAAGAGAAAGGATGCCATCAAGTGGGTACTTACACCTAACTCAACAAACTAGAGGGCGTCTTCTAAGAAAAGAAAGCAACTTATGGAAAAGATTGTATCTAATCATGGAAGGTTTAAAAATTTAAATTTTACACTAGGATGGTGCCACAAGGGGCGTTCTCCAACTCTAGCGGATGATCGTAAGGAAAGGATTCCTAAGTGTGGGGACTCACACCTAACCTTAGAGGATCAGAAGATCATATGAAAGGAAGCCTAAGTGTGGGGACTCACACCTAATCATAGAGGATCAGATTTAATGTTTATAATTTAATGAAGAAAAGATGCCGCTAGAGATGCTTATACTTCTCCTCCGGACGAAGATTAGGATGCCACTAGGGATGCTTATACCTAACTTCAAAGATGTCAATAGGATGCCATAGGAGGACTTATACCTAGAGACGGATTTAAGATTTAAAATTTAATGAAGAGAAGATGCTGCTAGGGATGCTTATACTTCTCCTCGGGACGAAGATTAGGATGCCACTAGGGATGCTTATACCTAACTTCAAAGATGTCAATAGGATGCCGTAGGAGGACTTATACCTAGAGATGGATTTAAGATTTAAAATTTAATGAAGAGAAGATGCCGCTAGGGATGCTTATACTTCTCCTCGGGCCAAAGATTAGAATGCCGCTAGGGATGCTTACTCCTAACTTCAAAGATGTCAATAGGATGCCATAGGAGAACTTATACCTAGAGATGGATTTAAGATTTAAAATTTAATGAAGAGAAGATGCCGCTGGGGATGCTTATACTTCTCATCGGGAAGAAGATTAAGATGCCACTAGGGATGTTTACTCCTAACTTCAAAAATGTCAATAGGATGCCGAAGGAGGACTTATACCTAGAGACAGATTTAAGATTTAAAATTTAATGAAGAGAAGATGCCGCTAGGGATGCTTATACTTCTCCTCAGGACGAAGATTAGGATGCCACTAGGGATGCTTACTCCTAACTTCAAAAATGTCAATAGGATGCCGTAGGAGGACTTATACCTAGAGATGGATTTAAGATTTAAAATTTAATGAAGAGAAGATGCCACTAGGGATGCTTATACTTCTCCTCGGGCCAAAGATTAGGATGCCGCTAGGGATGCTTACTCCTAACTTCAAAGATGTCAATAGGATGCCATAGGAGAACTTATACCTAGAGATGGATTTAAGATTTAAAATTTAATGAAGAGAAGATGCCGCTGGGGATGCTTATACTTCTCATCGGGAAGAAGATTAAGATGCCACTAGGGATGTTTACTCCTAACTTCAAAAATGTCAATAGGATGCCGAAGGAGGACTTATACCTAGAGACAGATTTAAGATTTAAAATTTAATGAAGAGAAGATGCCGCTAGGGATGCTTATACTTCTCCTCAGGATGAAGATTAGGATGCCACTAGGGATGCTTACTCCTAACTTCAAAAATGTCAATAGGATGCCGTAGGAGGACTTATACCTAGAGACAGATTTAAGATTTAAAATTTAATGAAGAGAAGATGCCGCTGGGGATGCTTATACTTCTCCTCGGGAAGAAGATTAAGATGCCACTAGGGATGCTTACTCCTAACTTCAAAGATGTCAATAGGATGCCGTAGGAGGACTTATACCTAAAGACGAATTTAAGATTTAAAATTTAATGAAGAGAAGATGCCGCTAGGGATGCTTATTCTTCTCCTCGGGATGAAGATTAAGATGCCACTAGGGATGCTTACTCCTAACTTCAAAGATGTCAATAGGATGTTGTAGGAGGACTTATACCTAAAGATGGATTTAAACAAGATGGCTGCCGTAAAAGCGGACTTAAGCCAGAAAGTTAGTAGGATGCCGTAAAAGCGGACTTAGACCTAAAGATAGATTTAATCAGGTTTGACTGCCGTAAGAGCGTACTTAAGCCAGAAAGCCAATAGGATGCCATAAAAGCGGACTTAGACCTAAAGACAGATTTAATCAGGTTTGGCTGCCGTAAGAGCAGACTTAAGCCAGAAAGCCAATAGGATGCCGTAAAAGTGGACTTAGACCTAAAGACGGATTTAATCGGGTTTGGCTGCCGTAAAAGCGGACTTAAGCCAGAAAGTCAGTCGGATGCCGTAAAAGTGGACTTAGACCTAAAGACGTATTTAATCAGGTTTGACTACCGTAAGAGCGGACTTAAGCCATAAGTCAATAGGATTCCGTAAAAGCGGACTTAGACCTAAAGACAAATTTAATCGGGTTTGGCTGCCGTAAAAGCGGACTTAAGCCAGAAAGTCAGTAAGATGCCGTAAAAGCGGACTTAGACCTAAAGACTGATTTAAACTGGATTGGCTGCCGTAAGAGCGGAATTAAGCCAGAACGTCAGTAGGATGCCGTAAAAGCGGACTTAGACCTAAAGACTGATTTCAGGTTGGTGAATTTTTAAAGTAAAGTTGATTTCTTTAAAGCTTTGAATCTTTTCCCTCAACCACAAATGACATTGACAACTTACAAATATTCTACTAGAGATCATAAGCTTTTATATATGTCATTTTCTAGAAGGAAAAGAAAAACATTTTGACGATTGATAGACTTGAAAATCTTTTGATTAAATTTTTGTTTTATCCTTCATTGTAAATGATCTTTATAACTTACAAATAATCCACTAGGGATTATGTTTTTATATTGGATCATCATATATGAGAAAAACAAAAGGGGAGTAGTTTGATCATCTTTGATAAGTAAAGACTTAAGAAAGCATCTCGACCACCAAAAGAGAAATGCAAGATTTTGTTTAAAGATTGATTATATGATTGAATTTGTTTCGATTAACTCGAAGAAAATAATATGAATTTTCTAGAGTCTTCATTTACATATTCTAAGAGAACTAAATGCAACATGATAAAATTTTCCTTAAAAAAATTTTAACTTTTGCATGAGTTGTTATAGAACAATGAGTATATTTGAACATCCTTTATAGTGAAAACACTAAGGAATATCAAATACTCACAATGATTGAGAAAAGTTTGATTTTCATCAAAAAGTGAAAGCTTTATTTTTCATTTGATAATTTTCTTATAATATTTGACTGTGATCGCTTAAGTTTTAATCATCTTAACCCAATCAAAATGATATTGGAAAAGATTCAAAAACTCAACGAAGGATTGGTTGACTCCCTCTAAATTAAATAGTTTGAATATGACCAGAACGATTTCAATAAAAAGTTAAAACTTAACAACTTCCTTCAAAGAAAATTGTAGTTTCAAAATATTTTAAATTTCAATGCTATGAAAAGAAACGGGGATAGAGTTGTTTAAGCTCTAACAACCGAATCTAGTTTATGATAAAGATATACCGTGAATTGAATTTCATATCTTTTTGACGAAATTACCATTGACTTTATCAGGAATAGAATCCCTCCAATTCTAACATCCAAGATTAGTCAATTATGAACTTAGTCAAATTGTAGCTTGATTTTGTTTTGAAGTTTGACAAAGATTCAACAAAGGTATCATCGACATCACTAAAGATAGAACCCCTCATGTTCTAACATCCTAGTTCAGTCAATAATAGATTTTAAATTTGGAAGTTATAGTTATTTAATAGTGAATGAGAACATTAGACAATCATCTCAGAACCAGCTAAGGATGTCCCTTAGTTTAGTTTTAAAAATTTGAATCTAAAGAAAGTTATTTTTATATCCAAAAATATCACTATAGATCATCTAGTATCAGGATCCTGTCTAGAATCTCATTCAAATTGGAAGATGTCCAAAAGAGAGTTAAAGATTTTTTTGAACCATGATTTGTTTATGCATCTCAATTAGGTTACATATGTGAAACCCAAATAATGCATAACCACCATCATTATAATTCTAGTTAGATTGATCATCTATGTAATTTTTCTTGAAAATGATTTGAAGATATGAACTGACCTACTCAAGTTGTTAACTAGAGAGGTCCCAAGATTTAGATTTTGTTAACCCAGATCAAAGCTCCCTACAAGCAAAACTGGGGTTTTCTTCTTCATATTTTTCTTCTTTTTGAATTAAGAATTATATCAAAAGAGAGTCAAATTGAAAGTAGAAATTCATCATTTCCAAATCTTTTATATGATATATATATATATATATATATTTTACATCTAATAGAACATTAATGCTTGATGATGAACCAAAATTTTGAATTCTCAAAGTCAAGTGTTAAAAATACTAAAGGATGAATGATCCTATGATATTCAAAATTTAGAAAGGGAAGCCACTTTTTTTTTTTTTTGCTACACATTTAATGAATGTGTCTCTTTTTTCTTATCTTTTATTTTCCTTCTTTATCTTTTTTTTTTTTTAGAGGCTTCCTTTATTTAAATCTTGAAAAGATTATTTCAGTTGTAAAATTATCTTCCAAGTATAAGAGTTAAAAAAAAATAACACTCTTATACAAGGAAGATTGATTTACAAATTGGACCCGATCCTTATAGTATGAATAGATAACTTAGTTGAGATAATTATAATATAAGTTCATCAACTCGTAAGATGCTTATGAGATGTATAACAATAAAAATATGAATAAAACTTCCACCTCCTTCAATTTCAATTTGACATAAATCTTAATTCAAAAGAAGTTATTTATGGATATCATAATGGGTGAACCCAAATATGATAATAATTTATTTATTTATTTTATTACTGAAGAAGGAAACTGTCAAAGATGTTATGAAATTGACTAACTTAGTATCAAATCAAGATGTGTTAATTAATTTTGAGGGAAAGCCACATGATAAATGGAATGTTAACCATATCATGGGTTAACCTTAATAAAGAAAGTTTAATTGTCCTAAGTTTTTGACTCGAATGAAATTTAAGATGATCAATCGTAATAAGAATTGTTCATGAGTTTTCTCAAATGGAATAATAAAGCTAAGAATAAACTTAGCTAATATTTGATTTATAAAATATCACCATAAGAGAAAACAACATATGATGAGCGAAAGCTTTTATATAACTTGTCTATTTATCTTCATCGCATGCCTTAAGATCCATATTTTATCAGAGTTAAATCACCTGGCAGAGGACAAATCGTCGTATCCATGTAGTACTCTTAAGAAATAGGATTTATAGGAATATTAAACTTTAACCTACAATAAGGTTAAAGATGAGGGGATTCATAATGATTTTCAAACTTCAACACATCAACCGATAATTACACATTTCTAAATTTAGAAAAATTATAATATGGTTGAATAGAAAATTTGAAATATAATTGAATTTAATTCGGCGATTGCTAGGAACCTAGTAAAATCAGCAAACTTTTGTGCTTTGAGGTTCCAAAAGGAAATGAGATTAAATATATCTTCATCTAAGACGTTAATCAACCCAAGTGGAGGGAGGGAGGGAACACACTTTTCTTTTTAGCATTGAAAACCATAGATCTTATTCTTTAAGTGTTTAGATGAGTCAATCACAATGAAATTTTAATTACAATTTAAGGAAGATAGAGGTAAATTTCTTTTTAAAAGAAATCAACCTGCTATTTTTTTTAGCAAAATTATTTTTATAAGCTTGACTTGTATTTGAAATTTCAAACTTTTCTTAATGTAAATTGACTTTAATCTTGAAAATCTTGCATATATCAGATTCTAGACCCTGTCCTAGCAAACATATCAAACTACAAAGGACATGTAACTACAATATGTTTTAGGACAAGCATAAAGTTTTGTTTTAAAGGTTTGAGCTTTTGGACCCAGTCCTACCACACATATTAAGCTATAAAAATATATAACTATAATATGTTAGTTTAGATAAGGAGAAAACTTTGATTTGATTTAAAAGCTCAAATTTTCTTAAGATTTGTCCTACTACGTGTTGAGTTATAAAAATATATAACTGCAACATATTAGCTAGGACATGGAGAAATTTAAATTTTTGAAGACATAAAATTATTCAGACCCAATCCAAATAATACATTAAGTTACTAAAAGAAGTAACTATACATATTACTAAAGATTGGGCAAAGGGATTTTGGACCCAGTGCTAAGTCAAACATCAAGCTACAAGAAAAATGTAACTACAACATTTGAATTAACACAGGAAATTTCTTTACAAAAAGGTCGTACAAAGGATCTTCCTGTTAATTTTCTAACGGGGTCCAAAATAAGACCTCTAAAATTTTTTAGATGCCGGCCAAATTGTCCAAGAATGAAATGAATAAAATAACCAGCGGAAGAAAGGTAGTTACAACCTATGATAAGCATAAGTATACTACCAATTAAAGGGTATAAAACACTGCTAAAGATGGAGAGAGGATTGATCCTCAACGGAGTCGCCAAAAAAACCTTGGTGGAAAAAAAAATTGTGTCACCATGCAAATTTTGATTTCTCCTATTTTGTAATCGAATACTGCATTGAGAATAAAGTACAGTCTCGATAGGCCGACACAATATTCTACAATGGATTCAATATCAGAATAGGGTTTTGAAAATAGATATTTCTATAATCAAACATAGTTCAAAGAATAACATATCATCTCAAAAGATGAACATGAAATTCTATAGAATATGTTTAAAGATAGAAATATATTTTTGAAAAAGTTTATTCATTCTTTTGTTTAGATATAGCAAGAATAATATTATATCATCTTAAAAGATGAACATAATATTATTCAAGATATCCAAAAGCGAGAATGAGTTTTATAAAATTCATTATTTCTAAAGTCGAATATAACAAGTATAATATTATATTATCTGAAAAGATAATAATAACATTCTATAAGTCTATTCAAAATTAGAAATGAGGTTTTAAAAATATCTACGTTCCCAAAGATTCTTCCCTAATTTTATACGAATAAAACAAGGTTTATTTTAGTCTGGGATTCTCAAATCCCTATAGAGGCAAGCCCCTATAGTTAATTACATCTTAGGAGGAATGCTCCTAAGAAAACTCTCGATTAAAGCAGTGATTTAATACCCTTTTGAATACAAAGTAGAAGACAATGAAACAGAAGCAGGAATTTTCCAAGGTGAAAGCTTAATGTTGAACATTTATTAACGAGTCAAAGGAAGAAAAGTAGGAGGAGCCGGATTCTGAGAAGCTCAGAGACAACCTCAGTCTATCCTATATTGGGCTTTACATTTTAAGAGAAAATTTTATGTTTAAGTTGACATTTTATTAGAAATTTGGGATTATATTCCCGGAGGGCGAGGACTTAAGATCTAAAAAGAATCTTCCTCAGAACCTAAATCTAATTTGGGTACTACAAAGTAGCGACCCGAATTTAACAAATGAAGTGCAAATCTGGACTTACCCCGGCCTGGATTGGGGAGCTAGCTAACCACCTAGGCGCTTTAAAACCATGTATCCAGTCTCTTATGAAAGATGGGTAGGGATGTTGTTTAGGTTTTAATGAATTGGGGGCCGACATCTAAGACAGACCCTAATTGGCCCCTCAACTTATGTAGGGTGAAAAATGTATAGAAATGCTATTAATATTTTAGACTCTTTTTAATTTGTATCTAATGCAATGCATGCTAATTGACTCGAATGCATAAAATAAATATGAAGCAGTTTTAAAATTAGGCTTAGAAAATAGGTTTTTTCCCTAGAGATTGCACAACTTCCCCTTGATAGAACTGCACCCTCATAGGTCAAGTGGTCTGCCAGAACCCACATGCGGGGAGGTGCCTAACAAGGAAGAGAAAGTATTAATATGCTTATGCTTACTCTCGGCGGTCCAGAGCTTACTTCTTAAGTCGTTAGAGTTACTATGTGAGCCTAATAATTTTTATTAAAATTACAAGTAGAAAATTTTAAGCGTACCCTTACGAAAAAAGCACTCTGGTTCGTATCCAGGCTAAAACAAAACACGGCATGCAAGGTCCTAAAAAAATCTACTGCAAAAACAATATAAATAATCAATTTCAATAATCCAAAAATATAATGTCCAATGTCCATATTACACCCAAAATTTGCAGAAAAGTAAAGTGGCCGGGCACCACTTACAACAAACCCGGATTCTAATCCTCAGAATGACGCAAGTGATTTTTGAACTGGGATATACTGTTCCTTGAATCTTTAATTCTTCGTCTTCTTTCTTCAATCTTCTTGTTATGTCTTTTATTCTTCTACGAGTTTCTCGGGTCCGCTGGGTTCTGGATATCGAAATGAAAAGAAACTCATCCCTAAGAGGGGTATTTTCTTTTCTATTTGGATATTTAAATCATCCTAATCTGGCTTTCCAAATAAAAGAGAATAATCCTTTAAGGTATATTCTCTTTTCTTCGGATTCCAAATTGAATGTGATATCCCATTTTAAAAATCACTTTCACAATTTTGACTCTTGATATATTATATTTACATTACATTTCATTTCACAAAAAGAGAAGAAAAATCTAGACCACCTGCAGGGTTATCCTAAGTAAAAATTATCCCAAGCAGTTATATATATGCATTTAAATTGAATTAATTAGCCACACTTGGCCACACTCCTTTTATTTGGGAGCTAAGCAACTGGAGCACCTATAGCATTTATATAATTATTAATTAATTAGCAGCCTTTTTACTGCCCTGCATGAGTGTGACCACCTGCAGAAAATCATGTTAACAATCCAGATCGCTCCTAGCCTATGAGTAATCTAATCGTCAATCAAACCAACATCACAGAGTGCAGTAAGAGTAAGTAAGTAAAAACACCAATATTTTTACAACCAGTATGCAGTGAAAATCGAGAAAAAGCCCGTCACACAGCAGTAAGAAAATAAACACCGGCCTAACCTAAAACTAGAGTCGGTTGTCCTAACAAACAAATCTAAGTGTGTGCAGTAGGCTGTGAGGTTTTGAAATATCCTAAGTCAATTATTGGCTAAAGTTTTCTAATCGATTGAATTTTAATTTGAAAATATTCACTAATCCTAAGGTGGGGTGTCACTAAGTTTTCTATGTTATATGTTTCTATCCTAAAGTATGCATACACCTTAAGTCTAAGTTTTCTAAGACTCAGCCCTTAATTGTTGTCCTTAAGTGTCACTACTAATATATGGGATAAAAATATTTGTTATTTCTAACCCTTAGGACTTTGCGTATATGTAAAAGAGGTTTAGGGATCTAAGAGCAAATAAAAGAATCTATTAAAATTGAAGTTACTACAGGGACCTAAAAGGGAAGGGTTCGCGCACACCACATCAAGGGGCCCCTAAAGGTTTTCTAAGTTTAGAATACTCACAGTCACCGGGGGCTATGACTCGGTGGTTCCGCCCGTAGCACCTCTACCCGGTTGGATAGAGGAGACTGACGTCATTAGCTCCTTGTCCTTTTGTTCCCTCGACCGGTACCATTCCTCGCAGTTCATGCAAATAAAATAGGAAAAACAAGGAAAAATAGGGAATTAGAAAGTTCATTTAATAAATAATAACGAAATAATTGAGATTTACTAAAAATAAAGACGTACCTTTCTTCGGGCTTGAACACTGGTTCGTTGCTTAGCTTTTGAAACATTTCATTTTTGAACACATTTCATATTTATTTCGAAGCATAAGAAAGTGGAAAGAGAGAGAGGGGTAGAAAAGAAAAAGAACTTTTATTCTTCTTAAAAAAAATTGCTCAAACCCTTTTACTCCTTTTCCAAAATCCACACACCTTTGATTCCTAACAGTCTAACTTTCCATTTTCATTCTTTCATACACTTTGTTTTTCAACACAAATACTTTCACATTTATCCTTACCTTGATCTTACAATCCAATCTTTCTCTCAACCTTTCCCACTTTTCAACTTTCAAAGTACACACCTTTCACCTTTCAAATATCACATTATCACCTTTCAAAGTACACCCACATCTTAATCTTTCAAAATCTACAAACTTTTCCATATACACTTCCCACAAAAATAAATATTTTACTTTTCAAAAACACTTTATATATGTCACCCTCCGCACAAATCACCCTTCTTATACAAAACCTCTCCAATGTACATTTTCTCCTTTCACCCTTTATACATTATCTTTCAACTTAGACACAAATTCTACTTCTCACAAACTTCCCAAAGATACACAATTTTCACCTTACTTTTCACATATACAATTTTCCATCTTTCCAAAATGCACAAGTTTCACTTTTCAAAATTCATATATTTCACTATTTAAAAGTTCACACATTTTACTTCCCAAAATTTTCCAAAAGATACACATAACACTCTACTATTCAAAAAAAAAAAAAAAAATCACACATTATACTTTTCATTTAAACATAAATTTTTCACTTTCAAAACAAAAAACCTTTTGTTTTCTAAAATCTCAAAAATTTTAATTCTCAAACTAAATACACTTCTCTTCTTAAATCATTTACTATTATTCATAAAATAAAAGAAAGGCTAATACAAGCCTTATGCCCTTCCATTGAGAATAAAAACATGATTCTGAAAATTGACAAGAATACTAAATCACCTCATCACACTTATAACTCTACAAAGAAACATTGCACGTTAAGATAATTCAAACTACCAACTCCTCAAACACAAATTAATAGAAAATATCACAAGAAAATAAGTGAATAAGCAATGTATCTATATATTTCCATAAGCACGTTTTAACTGAGTCATCTATATCTTACACTAATCCACTAAACTTAAAGAGATAATGGGGAGATATATTGGAGGAAAAGTACAATGCAATCATACAAAATGGCATAGATCTAGCCATCAAACTCCCCAACATGAAAATCATTCGTGTTAAAGACAAAACTATTTAATTAAGAGAAAAATGATCTATACTCTTTTGTAAATCTAACATAAATTTGAATCATAGAAGACTCATTTCAAAGAAAATAAAATGTAGAGATTCAACAGGTTACACTTTTGATTAGACACAACTAGATGCTTTCAATCTGATTTCTTTTAAAAGAAATAGAAATATGAAATCTAGTTAATGATACTTTTTTTTTTGCTAGAAATGGGTTTTATAACCAATCATGATTTCAATTGATGGCTGATCACAAATTTTGGCATGAGAGCCAGGAGCTGCAGCCCAATAGTGAAGGAGAAGATAGAAGATACCTTGAAAATAGAGGGAGTATCGACGATTAAGGTTACTATCCACGTGAGCAAGGGAAGTAACGGGATGGGGTGTTTCTTCCTCGAACTAGGATGTGCGAACCAGAGATGAAAACAGAGAGAGCGGTCTCGGCCTAGGGCAAGGTGGTGAGAGACGGATGGACGGCGTCGGGCTGGTTTCCTTCGGGCGAAACCGACTGTTGAAAGGGAACAGAACGTGCGTCTCTTGCAAACAAAGAGAGAGGAGACGGGTTCTAGGTTGTCCGAGCAGGAAGCTTGCGAATGGCAAGGGATTCCATCTGGAACTTCTTGCAAACGGGAGAGAGTGTCGGCTGGGCTTCTCACGTGAACTGGGAGCATGAGGGGCGGTTCTTCTTGGAGTTTTGCAAAATTGAGAAAGGGTGTGGGCTGGGTGGTTTCCGAAATGCTGAGAGAATAGGGAGTGAGGGAGACGTGGGTGTTGGGTGGTTTCCAAAATGTTGAGACAAGAGGGAGTGAGAGAGGGTGTGGGGGATGGTTAGAACGACCTAAACCCCTCTTAAGCTCTAATCATGTTTTAATTTGAAACATCTTGATATTATATATATATATATATATATATATATATATATATATATATATATATATATATATATATATATATATATATATATATATATATATATATATATATATATATACACACACACACACACACACACATAATATTTAAATTAAAAGAAAATAATGAACATTTTAAATTAGATTAATTTAAAATCCATTTATTTAAATTTAACTAAAATTATTGGTTCGCGATGAATCAAACCGAGCTAATCGAGGCCATTAAAATCGAAACTCGACTCGAGTTTAATTTCATCTGATTTCATTTTGATTGGTGCAGCGAATTCTGATTTAAAAGAGTCGATTTGATATGAGTTGAGTTGAGTTTAATAAAATTCAGATTGAATTGATTTTGATTCGATCTGAGTGGTAAGTTCGAGTCGATGCTACGTCAGTGGGCAACCACCTAAGGGAAATCCTATGGGTGCGACATCTACACTAAGCTACGAAGACCTAGGTATTAGAGTCGATTCCGGGAAAATTGACCTTGAATAATGAGGTCAACAGAGACTATGACCTTAGGAGAAAGGATCGAACCTCAGGAAGTTTTGCCTAGAGAATGGAGATATTCTTCTAGTCATCCTAAAGAGTTAATTTTAGGAGACCCTTCAGAAGGTGTAAGAACTAGGCATGGACTTAGGAAGGAGGTTAGTCACTCAGCATTCATCTCTATGATAGAACCCACAAGTATAGATCAAGCCTTAGGAGATGAATTTTGGATTCTAGCAATGCAAGAAAAGCTGAACTAATTCACCAGAAATGATGTTTGGGAGTTAGTCAAGAGACCTAAAGAACACAGTGTTGTTGGAACAAAATGGGTCTTCAAGAATAAGGTGAATGATTCAGGAACAATAATAAGGAATAAAGCAAGACTAGTAGCTAAGGGGTACAACCAAATTGAGGGGATAGACTTTGAAGAAACCTTTGCCCCGGTTGCTAGACTAGAAGCCATAAGAGTGCTCTTAGCTTTTGCTTGCTTCAAGAACTTTAAGTTATATCAAATGGATGTAAATAGTGCATTTCTAAACGGGGTAATTAAGGAAGATGTCTACGTTGAGCAACCCCCCGGATTTGAAAGTTCACAATTTCCAAACCATGTATTTAAATTAAAGAAGGCACTATATGGATTAAAGCAAGTACCTAGAGCATGGTACGGAAGACTTAGCTCATTTCTTTTGGATAGAGGATTTTAAAAGGGTAGTGTAGATACTACACTCTTTTTACAAAAGGTCAAAGAAGAAATTCTCATTGTTCAAATATATGTGGACGACATCTTGTTTGGATCTTCGGATAAACACTTATGCGATGAATTTTCAAAAACAATGAGTAATGAGTTTGAAATGAGCATGATGGGAGAACTTAATTACTTTCTTGGCTTTAGTGTAAAACAAATGGATAATGGAACTTTTCTTAGCCAATCAAAGTATATTAAGGATATTTTAAAGAAATATGAAATGGATAGTGCAAAACCCATGAACACCCCAATGAGTTCGATAATCCAATTAGATAAAGATCCTAGTGGAAAATCAGTAGATCAGAAAAAATACAGAGGAATGATTGGATCACTTCTTTACCTGACTGCCAGTAGACCGGACATAATGTTCAGTGTGTGCCTTTGTGCCCGTTTTCAAGCCGATCCTAAAGAGTCTCACTTAACTGCTGTCAAAAGAATTCTTAGATATCTACTAGGCACCCCAAACTTAGGAATTTGGTATCCCAGACACAGCCCTTCCTTTGAAATCCTAGGGTACTCAGATTCTGACTTTGCAGGATGTAGGATAGATAGAAAAAGTACCTCTGGTACTTGCCAATTCATCGGACAATCATTAGTTTCTTGGTCCAGTAGGAAGCAAAACTCAGTAGCACTTTCCACATCCGAGGCAGAATATATTACAGTAGGAAGTTGTGTTGCATAAGTACTATGGTTAAAATAACAAATTCTTGATCTTGGACTACCTGTTGGAACCATCTCGATCATGTGTGACAACACAAGTGCAATTTGTATCTCTAAGAATCTAATTCAACACTCTCGAACGAAACACATAGACATTAGACATCATTTCTTTAGAGATCACGTCGCTAAGGGAGATATAGAATTACATCACATCACTACAGGAGATCAATTGGCAGACATATTTACAAAACCTTTAGCTTTCGACACCTTTAGCACCCTGAGGACCAATTAGGTGTCATCGATATAACAGCATAAAAAAAAACAAAAAAAAAACAAAATTTTTTTTGGCTGATCTTGATCACCACACACTCACCACACCAAAACTCTGCACTGACTGTTCATCGTACTGTACGACCTACATCGTACTGTACGATACATCTCAATGTCCACCAAGAAGCAGATTTCAGCTCTGTTCATCGTACTGTACGACCTACATCGTACTGTATGATAATCTTCCCGCATAATTTCCTACCGTATTGTACGATATCTCATCTTCGTACGAAACGATCCACGTCAACAACAGATTGGTATGAATTAAATCCGGTTGGTACGACATTATTGAGTATCGTACTGTATGATACAATCCTTTCGTACGGTATGATCCACATCAGCACACAGAATAAATATGAGTTAAAGCTGTTCGGTACGATATTTATTATGTATCGTACTGTACGATACACCTGTTCGTACAGTATGAAACTTTGGTCAAAATTCATACTGAGGCCTCGGGACGATCGAAATTCGCCTGATCGTACTATACGATACCTATCGTACTGTACGATTTGACTGCCTTTTCTCGAAACGAGCGGTCAGAATATTGATTGTCTATCGTACTGGACGATTCTAAATCGTACTATATAATTTCCAAAATTTCCTATAAGTACCCTTGCCTAGGCCGTTCTTTTCACTCAAACCTCTCCTCACTCACTCCTTCACTCGTTTTCGTGCCCTATTGCAATGTCTAAGCGAGGTCGAATGACTGCTGGAAGCTCATCCTCATCGAGTCGC
The DNA here is from genome assembly GCA_016618105.1 of Dendrobium huoshanense. Taxonomy (NCBI): domain Eukaryota; kingdom Viridiplantae; phylum Streptophyta; class Magnoliopsida; order Asparagales; family Orchidaceae; genus Dendrobium; species Dendrobium huoshanense. Next base: position 23,772,888 of record CM028342.1, read on the forward strand.
CAACCTGATCGTTTCTGAATACTGAAAATGAGGAAGCCTACCACCGATATAAAGCCTGTAAAATTTCACCTTCAAAAATGCTTAATCAGGCTGCTCTCAATTTCGAGGTAATGGGCCTCTTTGCTTCCACCACCTTCCAATTCCTACTCACCCTGGCGTTTCCATATAATTATGAACTTCTTTTTGAATTTCTCGCCAATCTCACCTACACCGTCGACAACACCACTTTTCACTCTTTTGTTTGTGGCCGCACCATTGAGATCACTAGAGCCGATATCGCACAATATATTGGGCTGTCCACTGAAGGACCTATGGTTTGCTCATTTCTTACCGATGAATTTGATTGGAGCGATGTAAATAGAGTCCTTAGGAATACTGCTTTTCATCAACACCAACCTCTTGTTCAATCCTTAACTCGAAATGCCCGTATAATTCAACATGTTCTTTGAACCTCAATCATACCCAAAGGTGGCGACCGTATCAATCTGACCCCTACCTTGTCCGTCGCTACCTATCTTATTATGTCCAACATTAAGTTTGATGAGGTCGAACTACATTCACCACATGACTTTTGTTCGTCTACCTACCACCCGACGGAAACAGAATCTAGCTCTTGGTCACCTAATAGGATATATCCTCCATAATAAATATCAATTGTCCTACCCTGGTGAACCCGATATTCTTCCTATTTTTTATACGAATGCTTCCTTCTGTATTCTCTTTCATCAGGGACATGAGCCTGAAGATCCAGTCTTTGATGAAGAAGAAGGAGAAGATGCCCCAGTCGCAGCTCCACCTCTACCCCGACGCCATGCCGCACCCCGAGCACCTGCACCAGCACCAGCACACCCTAATGATGATTTAGTCGCCCGCTTCGACCAGCTGCAGACTCATCTTGACATGCATATTCAAGAATAACATCAGCAACACGAGACTGATATGCAGTGGTTTGGAGAACGTTTCACTGCAATTGATCACCGCTTCGATGCTCTATTTCAATATTTTCAACCAAATCCACCTCCACCACCACCATATCAGGACCCGTCTGCTTAGATTGTTTGTGTTTGCATTATAGTTTTTTCTTTCTTTTGCTTTTTGCTTTTAGTTGCTCCTCCTTTTTGTGCTGTCAAAAGGGGGAGAAGTTTGTTGTACCTGTTGTTGTGCCTGTTATCTAAATGCATTTCTTTTATTTTGCACTTGCTTTTGGTATCCTATTGTTTTCTTGTTAAAAAAAATAAAAAATATATAAATACAAAAAACAAAAGAAATGCTTTTCGTATTCACTTGCAACAAATTATTTGACATCATCAAAAAGGGGGAGATTGTTGCAACCCATGACCCCGAGTTTGAGATTTTGATGATGCCAAATAATGAGTTTTTTGGAACAACTTTTCATTGAATACTATTTTATTTGCTATTGTCCTTGAGTACTAACATTTCAGGAAGATCACAAGTGACTCAGGACGAAAGGAAGACTCAAGAAAGGGTAGATTAGGAGTATGAGTCAAACATTGTATTTTTTTATTTATTTTATTTTATTTTATTGAGTCTAGCCACAAAATGCATAAGAGTAAGAGCAACCATGCACACACACAGGGGGAGAGTTTGTTTTTAAATGCAAAATATCATAGAAATTCTTCTCTGGAGATCGTACTATACGATTTTAATTCGTACAGTACAATCAGAGCTATGTGGACGATTCTGTGAATAGATCGTACTGTACGAATATATTTGTACTGTATTATATGTTCAGATCCAAAACCCTAGCCGTAGTTTAATTTGAGTAAGTGATTTTTGCGTCGTTCGTACTGTACGATCCATTTTTAATACTTACTTAAATTAACCCATAATTAGTACATGTAATCCAGGCCTAATTAATTTTTGAACATTGTACTGTACGAACATGATTGTATCAATCGATGAACAGAGACGAAGTATGATCGTCCTGGATGATCTCTTTGTTTTTGTCACATCGTATTGTACGATAGTAATCATACCATACGATGAACAGAGATGACATCTAATCGTACAGACCATCGTCCTGTATGAATAGTGTTTTGTGGATCATACCGTACGATATTATATCGTACAGTACTAATTGTTTTTTAACTGTTCGTACATCTTCGAACCAGGACGACGTCTGTTTATATATATTGTATTGTATGATGTTGAATCGTAATGTACGAACAGTAACGGCTACTTTTTGAAATCAGAGGTTTTTGGAGCCGGTTTTAGATGTCAATCAAGTCCTTTTTCACTAAGAATCACAGAGGGGGTGAACGTGGTTAGAGAGGGATTCCAAGGGAGAGAGCTCTAGAGAAATTCTTGAGGGTTGAGAGAGGAAGGAGGAGGTGAGCGTTGTGAGGGAGAAGAGGTGTGAGGGAGATCACACAGTTGCTCCAAGCTTGCTGCATCTTGCTCCTCCTGTGGCCCTAGAAGGATTTGAGGGAGGATCTCCAAGGGAAAGGCTCATCTACATCTGTTACCTCGAGGTTCTCTGCCTTCTCCAGGAGGGAGAAAAACGAGAAGGTTCTCTGCCGTCGCTAGGAGGGCAAAAACAGAGTTTGGCACTCCGCCACACCGGGTTGGTGAAAGGGAGGGTTGTAAAGGCTTCTCCGCCTTGCCGAGAGGGGCAAAAGGAGAACTATTTTGATAGTGAAAATCCCAGAGCGGAGGACTCCGGGGAGTGGACGTAGGTCATATTTTGACCGAACCACTATAAAAATTCTTGGTGTGTTTTTTCCTTATCATCATTTACTTTTTACTTGCATTTAATTTTCATAACTATTGCATAGTGAAATTTGTGGAAGAAAAATTGCTTAAAATTTTGTTGTAGAATTTCAAAAATAACAAAAAAAATTAGAACTCTTGTTTAGGGTTATTTTTTTTAAGGAAAAGATTTTTACAATTCACCCCCCTCTTGTCATTTAGTAATTTCACTTCATTGTTTACCTACTGCTTATGATGCTAAAATTATTCCAATTACTGAGTCTTAAGATCTAAACATTTATTCTATTGACAATCTTCTTGGTTCACTCATTGCTTATGAGCAAGGAGTAAGTCAAAGAAAGATTGATGCAGGTGAACCACGAAAGGAGAAGAATATAGCACTAAAAGTGGAAGAGTCAGAGAGTGAACACTCACAACCTGAGGATGAAGAAGATATTGCATTAATGACTAGATAGTTCAGAAGCTTTCTAAAGAGGAAGAAGAAGAGACGCCAGCAATGGAATAGAGGTAAGTTCAACAAAAATGACAAGGTTTCTAATGAAGTGATTTGTTCTGAATGCAAGAAACTAGGTCATATCAAAACTGATTACCCAAAACTCAAAGCCACTCCTAGCAAGGAGAAGGTAGAGGAGAAACCAATTGTAAAGAAGGGCAAGAAGAAGTTTTAAAGAGCTTTTTGGGCAGACTCAGTTTCAGACTCATCTAAGACTGAAAAAGAAGAAAAAGTCACCAATCTTTGCTTGATGGCAGATAATGTTGATCGATTAGATTAAGAAGAGGTATGTGACTTAACTTATGGTGAATTATTTGAAGTTTCTGAACACATGCATGATGCATATAGGAAAATGAAAAAGATGCATGCTAGTGTAAGTTTATAATTAGAAGAGCTTAAGAAGGAACATGAAATCCTTAGGAAAGATCATGCATTAATAGATGACAACCACATGAAACTACTTGACGAATATGATGACTTAAATAAGAATTATGAGAACTTAAAATCATCCTATGCTGATCTTGAAAAAGAATTTAAAAAATTTAAGGATGAATCCGAGAGAAAAACATATCGAATCAATTATACAAATCAATTATCTTTAAAGATATGAATTCAATTTATAAATTGAAAATAAGAGCTCTTGAGGATAATAGGATACCCCCTAAACTTGAAGATTTTACAAATCCTAAATATTATCCTAAATATATGGAATCCCTTAGAAGACAAACAAATGGTAGAAAACTTAGGAATACTTTTCCTAATGTTAAATGTAATAATTGTGTATTATTTGGTCATATAGCTCACACCTGTACTTTGAAGATGAAATCTAATTTGTTGTGGAGACCTAAGATGCATAAACCTAGACATATCATACATGCAATTCATTATAAATTTCTAAAAGGTGAACCCAAACTTGTTTGGGTTCCCAGGTCTAACATTTGATATTTTTGCAGGGATGCTCTCACACAAGACCGCGTGGGAGCATATGGTACCTAAACAGCGGATGTTCAAAGCATATGACTGGAGATACTACTCAATTCATAACGCTGGAAGCCAAGAGTGGAGGCAAGGTTACACTTGGAGATAATACCACAAAGAAAGTGGTTGGATCAGGTATGATTGGAAATTTGAAAAACTTTTTCATAGATAATGTGTTATTGGTGGAAGGCTTAAAATATAATTTGTTAAGTATAAGTCAGCTATGTAATAAGGACTATAGTGTAAAATTTGTTGCGGATCTATGATTTTGATGATAGCAAACATTCCTTATTTCTCTATGATTGCCTTATGTGCTAACATTTCAGGTCCACACGATCAGACTGCAATCTGGAACCAGCTCAAGATTGGGTAGACTAGGTCTGTGTCAGTTTGTAATCTTTTTCCTTTCTTGAGTCTGTTGTATTTGGTGTGGTATCTGATGATTTGTAACTTGGAAGATTTTCTGTTGTGCCCTAAAAGATTTCTATTTTTGGTAACATCGTCCGGGATGATATTTATATCGTCCTGGACGATCTGACAAAAGTAGAAATCCTAATTAGGGCATTCTCATTAAAGCAGCCGTCTTTTTGCAAAACACATCATCCTGGACGATTTTGTATTGGCCAGGACGATCGGCTCAATTCAGCAAGAATCTGCCGCCATATCTACTTAGGAAAATCTTATTTTTGGATATCGTCCTGGTATATCGGCCTGGACTAAAATATCGGCCTGGACGATCCAGGTCAATTTTTCCAAAATTTCTCAGTCAGTTTTGGAAAGCAATTATTGGGGATTTCGTCCAGGCCGATCGCAAGATCGTCCGGGACGATTAGACATCGTCCAGCTTCATTTCAGGGCGATATTCAAGACGATTTTCCTCATATTTGAACTAATCGGCCAGGACGATTTGGCTATCATCCTGGACGATAATGTCGGCAACTTGCATTAATGAGCTCGTTTTTAGCTCTTCTATTTAAGCTATGACAAGGCACTTTGTAAGCGTCTTTGGCAGCCATTGTAGCTTCGTTCTTGTGGGGGAAACTTGAAGAGAGAGCTTGAAAGGGAGAGAGGGAGAAGATCCTGTGAGGGGGGACTCAAGGGAGTGTGGAGGGGGTTCCACACGGTTGCTCCGGCGAACTCGCACCTTAGTACCATCGGATTCAAGGCTTGTCTCGAGGTAAGTTCACCAAAGAAGAAGTCTCTTTGGTGTCAAAGGACCCGGCAACTCCGCCGCACCGGGAGAGGTGGAAGTGATTGTGTAAGGGCTTCTCCGCCTAGCTGTGGGGGCTAAAGGAGAGACACTTGTGTTAGTGCAATACTTGGAGGGTGCCTCCAAGGAGTGGACGTAGGTCAAGGTTTGACCGAACCACTATAAATCCGGTGTGTTCTTTTCTTATTATCGCTTCCGCATTTATTTTTCTTCCGCACTTTTTGTGGTGATTTTGGTTTAGGTTTTTGTCTTTGTTTAAAAGATTCTTCTTTTCCAAATCACCTCTCTCTTAATTAGCTTTGGGAATAAGTTCATAAGGGCTTAACATCCCCATCGAACTTTCAAGTGGTATTAGAGCGGTTTTCATAAAATAAGTTTTTAAAAGCTTTTGAATTTCGATCCATGGCTAATCGTACTTTTGCGGAAGGATATGCAATCACTAGACCACCATTGTTTGAAAATATTACATTTGATTTTTGGAAAATTCGCATGTCTACTTTTTTGCAATCGATTGATTTTTGTATGTGGCATATGATTTTAACTGGTTATTCATCACCATCACGTATTGTTAATGGAATTAAAACTGATATTCCTTTTAATCAATGGAATAGGGATGAACGAATGGATGCTCAATTAAATGCAAAGTCTTTGAACTGTTTTTTCTGTGCTTTAAGTTCTGATGATTTTATGTTAATATCCACGTGCACTACCGGCAAGGAAGTTTGGGATAAATTGCACACCATATACGAAGGCACTAGTGAAATCAAGCAATCCTGGTTGAATATTTTAATGCATGATTTTGAAATATTTTCTATGAAATCTTTTGAAACGATTTTAGACATGTATACAATGTTCATTCAAATTACTACATCATTGCATGCCTTAGGAAAAGATTTTTCAAATTTTGAAAAAGTTAACAAAATTCTTCGATGTCTACTGGATAAATTTGATTCTAAAGTTGTTGCTATTTGTGAGTCTAAAGATTTGAATGATTATTCTATTGATAATTTGATTGGCTCACTCATTGCCTACGAGCAAGGGTTGAGTCAAAGACTTTTGGATGCAGGTGAGACGATCGTTCTAAAAGCCGAAGATACGGAAAGAGGAAGCTTAGTTGGTGACGATAGAAAGGAATTGTCAAGCAAATCACAAAGCTCACCAATGCATAAGCAAAAGTGGAAAAAAGGTAAAATTGGTAAGGATGTTAATATTTCCTCTGACGTTATTTGTTTTAAATGCAGGAAACCTGGACATATGAAAAATGAGTGCCCTAATTTAAGAATTCTCCCTGCAAAAGAAAAGGGTAAGGCAAAGTTAAATTTAAACTGGGGAAATAATGAAAAGCAAAAAATTTCATGGGCAGATCTGGTCTCTGAAGCATCGGACCAGGAGAGAGATAATGGTTAAGAGCCTTTCGTATTTTTTTTGTGTTGTGTTTTTGTGTTTCTTTTTTGTTGTGTTTTTGTTTTTATGTTTTTTCATTTTTATTTTGCGTTTTTGTTTTGTTTATTCTTTAAAATTTTTTTTTTTGTAAAAATTTTTCTCTGATCTACACACACATTCACTTTTCTAGAAATGAAAAATTTACTTCCTAATTTTTCTTGAAATCTTTAGTAAGTTGTGATTGACTTCTCTAAAAACAATCAAAGGAAGGAAACTCATGTTTTTGACTTTCAATCTCTGTTTCCTAAAAGAGGTTTTTCTACTTTTGATTTAAAATCTTTTTCATCTTTTAAATTGGTTTTTGAAACTAAATTTTTTATCTCCCTATATTTTATTTATCGCATAGGAATCTTTTGTAAGTTGTTGAATCTAATTCAAAATTTTCTTAATCAAGAAATTTGCTTTATCAATAGTATGGGTTTACTTTTGGTATTTAAGATTTTAGAAAGGTAGCATAATCAAAAAAAAAAAAATTGGCCAATGATGCCAAAAATAAAAGAAGCGCAAAGCGCCAAAATTGAAAAATATAGAATACACAAAGTGTATCAAAAGATGCGCAGTGCGCCAACCAATTATCAAGAGGCATAAAATGAGCCCACTAAATTTTAATGCTTACCATTCTTATACTTCTTAAAGCTTAAGAAAACCCTTGATTTTTTGATGCTTGAGTTTGAAAATCTTGACTCATGATTCAACAAATCGTGCATTAATCTTCTATTAGATATATTTTATGAAAGGAGCTTTGAAAAATTACTGTTTCTTTCTCTAATTTATTCCTTGATTTAGATATTGAATTAAAAAGTTTTTTAGCCTTTTTAAAGAACTTGAGTTTGGATTATCAATTCTTGATTTTCTAACCTTTACTGGGCTATGTGTTGTCAATCCAATTCTACTAAGTTTTTTGATTAAAACTCAGAGGTAACTTTCTCATTTTAAGAACATTTATTTTTTTTTACTTGATCAGGGAATGTTTTTTGTTTGTTTTGTTTTTTGTTTGTGCCTCCTCTCTTTTTGATAATGTCAAAGGGGGAGAACATTGTATCTTTTTTCTTTTCAAAAATTTTAAAACAACAAAAATATTTTCATCTCCCCTATTTTTGTTAAAAGGATTTATTCTAGTGAGGGGGAGATTAGGAGGATTTACTTTTATGAAAATTCAAATTAAAATGTTTTGTCATCATCAAAAAGGGGGAGATTATTGCGGATCTATGATTTTGATGATATCAAACATTCCTTATTTCTCTATGATTGCCTTATGTGCTAACGTTTCAGGTCCACACGATCAGACTGCAATCTGGAACCAGCTCAAGATTGGGTAGACTAGGTCTGTGTCAGTTTGTAATCTTTTTCCTTTATTGAGTCTGTTGTATTTGGTGTGGTATCTGATGATTTGTAACTTGAAAGATTTTCTGTTGTGCCCTAAAAGATTTCTATTTTTGGTAACATCGTCCGGGACGATATTTATATCGTCCTGGACGATCTGACAAAAGTAGAAATCCTAATTAGGGCATTCTCATTAAAGCAGCCGTCTTTTTGCAAAACACATCGTCCTGGACGATTTTGTATCGGCCAGGACGATCGGCTCAATTCAGCAAGAATCTGCCGCCATATCTACTTAGGAAAATCTTATTTTTGGATATCGTCCTGGTATATCGGCCTGGACTAAAAATCGGCCTGGCCGATCCAGGTCAATTTTTCCAAAATTTCTCAGGCAGTTTTGGAAAGCAATTAATGGGGATTTCGTCCAGGCCGATCGCAAGATCGTCCGGGACGATTAGACATCGTCCAGCTTCATTTCAGGGCGATATTCAGGACGATTTTCCTCATATTTGAACTAATCGGCCATGACGATTTGGCTATCGTCCTGGACGATAATGTCGGCAACTTGTATTAATGAGCTCGTTTTTAGCTCTTCTATTTAAGCTATGACAAGGCACTTTGTAAGCGTCTTTGGCAGCCATTGTAGCTTCGTTCTTGTGGGGGAAACTTGAAGAGAGAGCTTGAAAGGGAGAGAGGAAAGGGTGGAGTTTGAGAGAGGGAGAAGATCCTGTGAGGGGGAACTCAAGGGAGTGTGGAGGGGGTTCCACACGGTTGCTCCGGCGAACTCGCACCTTAGTACCATCGGATTCAAGGCTTGTCTCGAGGTAAGTTCACCAAAGAAGAAGTCTCTTTGGTGTCAAAGGACCCGGCAACTCCGCCGCACCGGGAGAGGTGGAAGTGATTGTGTAAGGGCTTCTCCGCCTAGCTGTGGGGGCTAAAGGAGAGACACTTGTGTTAGTGCAATACTTGGAGGGTGCCTCCAAGGAGTGGACGTAGGTCAAGGTTTGACCGAACCACTATAAATCCGGTGTGTTCTTTTCTTATTATCGCTTCCGCATTTATTTTTCTTCCGCACTTTTTGTGGTAATTTTGGTTTAGGTTTTTGTCTTTGTTTAAAAGATTCTTCTTTTTCAAATCACCTCTCTCTTAATTAGCTTTGGGAATAAGTTCATAAGGGCTTAACATTCCCATCTAACTTTCAAGAAATTTTTACCTACTAGCTGCATATTAAGCCTAAATGGGAAAGATGTTTTAAATGGAAAAAGGGTAAACAATGTTTATATGTTAGATTTAAATTGTATTCAATCTCCAACTGTTTTTTGTTTGAAAACTATTTCTGATGAATTATGGCTTTGGCATAGGAGACTTTGTCATTCTAGTATGAAAAATCTTAGGAGAATTACCCAAAATAACTTAATGAGAGGTATACCAAAATTAGACTTTACTAAGGACCACCTTTGTGATGCATGTCAATTAGGAAAACAAGTGAAGTCATCTTTTCAGTCTAATAAATATATTAGAACTAATAAACCATTGGAAATTTTACACATGGATCTTTTTGGACCAGTAGGAACTGTAAGTCTAGGAGGGAAGGTATATGGATTTTTTATAGTGGATGATTTCTTAAGATGCACTTGGGTTAGATTTCTTTTTAATAAGAGTGAATTGTTTGAGGAATTTAGAAATTTTTCAACTTGGATTCAAAGGAAATTAGGGTGTGAAATAATTTCTATACAAAGTGATCAATGAGGAGAATTTGAAAATGAAAGATTTGAAAATTTTTGTAAAGAAAAAGGAATTGATCACAATTTTTCTGCACCTAGAACCCCTCAACAAAATGGGATAGTTGAAAGGAAAAATAGAACATTAATAGAAGCCGCCCGAGCAATGTTAGCAGAATACTCACTTCCTAGATATTTTTGGGCTGAGGCGGTTAGCACTGCATGTTATGTTCTGAATAGGGTGAATGTGAGATCGAATTTAAATAAAATACCCTATGAGTTGCTAAAAGGTAGAACACCTAATTTGTCTCATTTGTATGTTTTTGGTTACAAGGTGTTCATTCATAATAATGGAAAATCTGCCTTAGGAAAATTTGATCCAAAATCTGATGAAGGAATTTTTGTTGGATATTCAAGTGTTGGGAAATCTTATAGGGTATTCAACAAAAGAACTTTGGTCATTGAAGAAACCACACATGTTGTATTTGATGAATCTGAAAATTTAGAAGAGCCAAATGTTGTTGAAGATGAGATTGAGGTTAACTCCCAAAAGATTGATAAAATAAATTTGGAAGAAAATGTGGAAGAGAATTTGGAAATAGAGAACCCTTTGCCTAGAGATTTGAGATTTTCTAAAAACCACCCAAGAGAATTGATTATAGGTGAACCTAGTGAGGGTGTTAGAACTAGGCGTGGATTAAACAAAGAAGTCAATCATTCAGCCTTTATTTCAACTATAGAATCCACTAATATTGATTAAGCACTTTCTGATGAATTTTGGATATTGGCCATGCAAGAAGAGTTGAATCAATTTGTAAGAAATAAAGTTTGGGAATTAACTTCAAGGCCAAAAGATCAAAGTGTTGTTAGAACCAAGTGGGTGTTCAAAAATAAAATGAATGACTCAGGAGTAGTCATTAGAAATAAGGCTAGATTAGTTGCTAAGGGGTATAATCAAATTGAAGGAATTGATTTTGAGGAGACTTTTGCCCCTGTAGCTAGACTTGAAGCAAATAGGGTTTTACTTGCCTTTGCCTATTTTAAAGGATTTAAATTATTTCAAATGGATGTGAAAAGTGCCTTTTTAAATGGGGTAATTGAAGAAGATGTTTTTGTAGAACAACCTCCAGGTTTTAAAAATTCTTAATACCCAAATCATATTTTCAAGTTAAAAAAGATATTATATGGATTGAAACAGGCACCCAGGGCTTGGTATGAGAGGTTGAGCACCTTCCTACTTGAAAGATCGTTTGAAAAAGGAAGTGTGGATACAACTCTCTTTTTAAAGAAATTTGGAAAGGATATACTCATTGTTCAAATTTATGTGGATAATATCATTTTTGGATTTTCAAATAAAAATCTTTGTGATGATTTTTCTAAAATAATGAGTAGTGAATTTGAAATGAGTCTAATGGGAGATTTAAATTACTTTCTAGGTTTTAGCTTTAAGCAACTTGAGGAATGTACATTCTTAATCAAACTAAATATGTTAAGGACATCCTCAAAAAATTTTAAATGGACAATGCTAAACCTGTTAGTACACCAATGAGTTCCTCAGTTTAGTTAGATAAGGACCTTAAGGGAAAATCTGTTGACCAAAAGAAATATAGAGGAATTATTGGATCTTTACTTTACTTGACTGCTAGCCGACTAGATATTATGTTCAGTATTTACTTATGTGCTAGATTTCAATCAGATCCGATAGAATCACATTTGACAGTAGTGAAAAGGATTTTAAGATATTTACTAGGACCTCAAAACTTAGGAATTTGGTATCCTAAGTTTAGCTCTTCATTTGAAATTATTGGTTATTCAGATTCTAACTTTGCAGGCTGTAGAGTGGATAGGAAAAGCACTTCTGGAACATGTCAATTCATTGGAAATTCATTAGTTTCATCGTCTAGTAGAAAACAAAATTAAGTGGCCCTATCTACTGCAGAAGCAGAATACATTGCATTAGGAAGTTATGTGGCACAAGTACTTTGGTTAAAATAATAGTTGATTGATTTAGGATAAATTATAGGCACTATTCCAATTTATTGTGATAATACTAGTGCTATTTGCATTTCCAAAAATCCTATTCAATATTCCAAAACCAAACACATTGACATAAGGCATCATTTCATAAGGGAGAAATTGAACTTATCCATGTTTCTACTGAAAATCAAGTTGCAGACATTTTTACAAAACCTTTAGCCTTTGATACTTTCAGTACATTAAGAACAAGGCTTGATGTAATTGATTTGAATGCTTAAATAAAAATATTTTTGCAACATTGATGTTTCTGTTTTCGTAGTTTATGTTTTTATGATTTTTTTTAGTGTTTTTTATTTTAGAGTCTGTGCATTTTGTCATTGTCTATTGTGCTTTGTGTGTTTATTTTTGTTTTCTTTGATAAAAATACAAAAATTTGTGTAAATCGTCCGGGACGAAAAGTTTTCGTACAGAACGATATGTGTAAAATTCAGTCTGCATGATTTCAAACCATCTTAAGAGCAGTTTTTAATGTAGTTTGTCTGTACGATCCTCACTATCATCCAGGACGAAATATCTTTTCTCAAACGACGGGACGATTAAATACAGCAGTTGAACGGATAAGACAGTTTTAATAATAAACTTCGTCTGTACGAACCTTTAGTTCATCTAGACGAACAGATGTCGGTTCATAGCGGGGGATGGTTTTCAACTGCCATTAAAACTAGTTAACTTTTGATCGTCTGTACGAACACGTATTCGTCTGTACGATCATCTTGATCAAAAGTCTGTACGAAAGGATGTTTCGTAAATTGTGTGATTACGAAAAGCCATTATTATTTTGACTCACTCGTTCGTCCATACGAAATATTTTCGTACAGGGACGAATAGAATTTGTACGGGACAAACAAAATTTTGTCTGGTACGAACAGTTGTAATTCTTAAATTAATGGCAATTTTTACTGAACAGTCACTCTCACACATCACTTTTAAAGACTTCATCTTTTCAAATCCTTCAATGGCTAGTTCAAGCAAGCGCCAAAAGATTTTAGCTAAGGGGCCTCCTAGGAATACATCCGAAAATTTTCTGTCTAGAACAAATGAAGAGTCTTTTCCTACATTTGCCTTTGTAAAAATTACTCCATCTAGAGTTCTTCTTCAGGAGCAGTTGACCTTTAAGGTAATGCCCCTTTTTGCTTCAACTCAATTTGGACTAATCCTCACCTTAGTCCATCTCTACAATAAGGAAACCTTCAAGTATTTTCTGGCAAACATGTCATTTAATTCCGACCACTCTGTTATCAGTTCCTTTGTCTTCAAAAAGAAAATAGAAATCACCAAGGCTGACTTTGGTATCTTCTTAAATTTAAGGACTGAAGGGATTAGAGCACACACTTTTACCACCACTAGCTTTGACTGGACTGAAGTTAACAATGTTCTTAGAGGAATAAAAGTTAAGGACCATTTGCCAAAAGTAGCCACTTTAAATCTTAATGCCCGAATCATCCAGCATGTTCTTAGATCTTCTATTATACCTAAAGCTTGTGATAGAGTCAACATCACTCCACTTCTCTCTACAGTTACCTACCTGATAATGACCAGGCAACCCATAGATGAGGCCCAACTCCTAATCGACTATATTTATTGTCTCTCTGAAATTGATCATAGAGATCATAAAAGGAAAAAGAACATAGCATTAGGTCATCTGATTGCCTACATTTTAGAGAAGAAGTATGATTTAATTCACCCAGTTTCAGACTTTGAAGAAACACTCTACTACAACGACGATTCATTTAGGGCAATCTTCAACAAGGACGACCCAAGCAAACCTTATGTAGTATTGAGTGAAACAGAAGAAGAGGGTGAACCTTCACATGCTGCTGAACCAAATTATCAGGATTTAGTTCAAAGATTTAACAACTTAGAGGCTCACTTTGATCAAAGATTTGATCAAATTGAAACTCATCTACAACAGCAAGACCTTCAGTACAATCAAGACATGGGATTCATACGTGAACAGATTAATTCCATTAATTTCAATATGTTTGTGATGAGTAGTTATTTCAACTTTTTTAATGTTGCACCTCCTCCTCCTCCAGATCAGGGTCCTTCAGAATGATTGTAGTATTTGTTTAAGTGTCTCTTTTTTAGTTAATGTGTTTGTTTGTAATGTGTTTGTAATGTGTTTTAGATTATCATCTTTCTCCTTTTTTTAATGTTGTTCTTATTGATATCATGTATGGTATTGTAATATCTTCATTTGATATCAATAAATGTTGCAATGTTTTGTTGTCTAATGTTTTGGGAAATGTGAGTTAGACTTTATGACTTTCAATTTTTTTTAATCTTAATAGTGCCTTATTTAAATTGTAAATTAAAATTAATTTCATTAGAAAATATATTTATTCTATAATTAAGAAATGCTTATAACTTGATATTACTAGAATCTTCAATTCCATGTCTTATTTAGACTACTCTAGTATTAATATTATTATTGCATTTTAGATGTTTTCTTATTTTGTATTTCTCTTTTCAAATAGTATTTATGCACTTAGAAAAATTTGAAATTTTATATTATTGACTTTGGAAAGACTTCAATTACTCTTGTAAAGTGTACAAATGTACAAAAATCAAAAGAAGTGTACAAAAAATTTGCAATGACAAAAAGAGGCATAAAATAAGCCCACAGTAAACAAATGCACAAAAATGTGCCAAAGAAAAATATATATATATATAAACAAGATGCGCAAAGCGCCACATGTGGTAATTCTTTCTTTCCAAACTCTTTCAATCTCTTAATTCAAATTGATCTTATGTTCATTTATACTTGACATTGAAATGTGAAATATAAAATTTTTTATTCATCCCTTGTGCAATGATTTTCTTTATCTTAATGTCTAAATTGACAAATGCCTTTGATAAATTCTTTGTATTCTCTATGTTATAACACTTCTTCAATTATATGAATCTCTATGATTTCTCTAATGACTTAATTTTATTTGCATATCTTATTTCAATCACTTTCAATATTAAATTATAAACTGAATTTCATACTTCTACTTACATTTCTATCTTTCTTCTCTTTTTCACTTTTTGTTGTTGTCAAAAAGGGGGAGAATTTGTTTATTATTTCTTTGTTTTGTTTTAATTTTTTGTTTGTTTTGTTTTGTTTTTTTCTTTTTTGTTTTTTTTTTTTTGTTTTTGGATTTGATTGTTCTTTTTTATAGTTGAATGTGTGTTTTAATTGTTTCTTCAAAATTAAAAACAAAATTTTTTTTTACATATATGCCTCCTTATATTTCATGTATTCATCAATTCAGGGGGAGTTTAAGGGAGATATTTAGAATTGAAATTCTTATAAATAATAATTGTTTTGCCATTATAAAAAAGGGGGAGATTATTAAGAGAGTTGCTATTTTGCATGTTTTACATTCTTGCAACTTGTATTATTTTGATGATTTCAATTATTATTGTTTTACATATATCTCCTAACACTATTTCGAACATTTATTTCTTGCTCTAGTGTGTACTAATATTTCAGGAAAATAACCTCCAAGATATTGAAGACTTGTAATCAAATTCAACAAATTTTCATATTTTTTTTATGAGAGGGAGTGATTGTAATTGAGGGAAAAATCACAATATACACATTTGGGAAATTGTTTTTAACTGATCGTACAGGACGAACTTAGTTCATACGGGACGATCATGTCAATTACCCCTAAGGAGAGCAATGGATCGAACAGGTGGAGAGAAAACTTTTCTAAGTCCTAATCGTCCAGGACAAATTTAATAGTCGTCCTGGGATGAACGACTCAGGATTCTCACTTTCTACTGTTCGTCCAGACAAAATCAATGGTTCATCCCAGGACGAACATCTCTGTATTGAGGCTCGCTAAAATCGTCCAGACGAAACCTACTCGTCCCAAGACGAACTGAACCGACATACGTCAGTTGGTTACGTCCTGAAGAATTTCGTGAATCGACCTATGTAATAACCATTTTGTACCGGACAAACTTGGTTCGTACGGGACGATTAGCGTGTACGAAAATAATTCGCACCAATATACATAAGGTTCATTTCCGACCATTTAAGTAAAATCGTCCAGGATGATCCACGATCGTACGAGACGATCCACTGCGTTCATAATAGAAAACTTACAGTTTTTGGGTGATTTTTCTTTTCTTTTGTATAAATAGTCCAAATTAGACTACCACCTAATCTTTTTTCCATTTGATCTTTGTGCCTATTGAGAGAAAAGTCAAGGAGAGAGTGTGAGAGAGCATTCAAAGGATGACTCCTACCACTAGAGCGTGAAGGCTTCACTTGGTTTTTAAAGGTAAGAATCTCTACTTGTGAATTTGGATTACTACACTCTTTTCTTTCTTCCTTCTAGATTTCTTGTGAAAAGATCTTTCAAGGAGATCCGATTCTCTACCGACACTTAGAGAGTGTGAACAAACGAAGGGTTCTCTGCCCACACTAGGAGAGTGTAAAAGGACAAAAGGTTCTCTGCCTACACTAGGAGAGTGTGAAAGGACGAAGGGTTCTCTGCTCACACTAGGAGAGTGTGAAAGGATGAAAGGTTCTCTGCCAACACTGGGGATTGTGTAAAAGGACGACGGTTCTCTGCCGCACCGGGTAGGGGTGAAAAGAGGGTTTGTAAAGGCTTCTCCGCCTTGCTGTGGGTGCAAAAGGATAGATACTATTGGTATTAGTGCAATACTCAAAGGGTGCATCTGGGGAGTGGATGTAGGTCTGGTTTAGACCGAACCACTATAAATCTTGTGTCTTTTACTTTAATTTTATTTTTTGCATTTTTCTTTTGTTTAAAAAACTCTGTGATTGAAAGACTTTTCTATAAAAAAAATTCATTAAAAATTTCATTTCCGTTCAACAAAAATTTAAAGAGGGTTAAGTTTTTAAAAATATCAATTCACCCCCCCTCTTGGTAGCCTTGGGACATTAACTTAGGTCTAACAACCTATTCACTAGACTCAACAAAGTGTAGGCAGAGAACCGTCGTCCTTTCACACCCTCCAAGTGTAGGCAGAGAACCCTTTGTCCTTTCACACTCTCCTAGTGTGGGCAGAGAACCCTCGGCTGTTCACACTTTCTAAGTGTCGGCAGAGATCCGGATCTTCTTCCAAGATCTTCTTCACAAGTCTAATCTAAAAGAAAATAGAGAATAGTGAAGTAATCTCAAACTTGAAAATGGAAACACTTACCCTTAAGTACCAAGTGAAACCTTCACGCTCCAATGGCAATAAATCTCCTTCAATTGATCTCTCATACTCTCTCCTTGACTCTCTTCTCAATAGGCACGAAGATCAATGACCAAGAAGTATTATTTGCAATTTAGAATAGCCTATTTATAGAAGAGACAAGAAAAACCATCTAAAAATGACAGATTTCAAGTTATCATGTAAAAGATCGTCCCGTACGATCGAAAATCATCCCGGACAATTTTACTTAAAAGCCTTAAAACGAACCTGTTTGTATATGTGTATGAAATGATTTTGTACAAGCTGATCATCCCGTACGAACCAAGTTCATCTGGTATGAACGATTATTATAAGGTTGGTTCCAAAAACTGCAGAACGAATATAAAATAACTGTCCTAAGTCGGTTATATCGTCTGGACGAAAATAGGTTCGTCTGGACAAAAATCTTACAGAGAGAAAATCATCCTGTATGATAATTAATTTTGTCTGGACGAAATTCTTACAGAGAGCAAATCGTCCTGTTGATAATTAATGTCATCTGGACGAAATTCTTATAGAGAGCAAATCGTCCCGGACGATATTTAATTTCGTCCCGGGCGAATAGGACTTAGAAATTTTTTCTATCCAGTTCCTATTCGTTCCATGTGATCTTAATAGGAGATAACTGTCTGATCGTCCCGTACGAACTGAAATCGTCCAGTACGATCAGTATAAAATTTATATGATCTCCTTATGTGTGTGTATGTTTTTATTCACTCAATTAAAATCACTCCCTCTCAATTAAAATGATATTTTTAAACTTCAAAATTCAAAAGAATTTCTTGTTGAATTTGATTTGAAGTCTTCATGTTTGAGAGTTTTATTCATCTGAAATGTTAGTACACACAAACGCAAATACAAAACTTCTAAAAAATTGTTAGGAGATAACTACACAAAGAACAATAATATTTGGAATCATCAAAACTATACAAGTTGCAAGAATGTAAAACATGCAAATAGCAACTATCATTATCAATCTCTCCCTTTTTGATGATGGAAAAATAATTATTGTTTGTAGGATTTCAAATTTTAATAATCTTCTAAACTTCCCCTGAATTGATGAATAAATAAAATTAAGGAGGCATTTTGAACTAAAGATCATAATTTTTATTTTTCAAAATTTTTATAACAAACAAACAAACAAAACAAAACAAAACAAAAAATACAAGACTAATAACACAAAAATACAATAACACAAAACAAACAAAACAAAAACATAAAACAAAAATACAAACAAACAATTTCTCCCCCTTTTTGACAGCAACAAAAAGTGAAGAAGAAATAGACAAGAAATGTATGTAATCATACGAAATTCATTTGCTAATTTAATCTTGAAAGTGATTGATATAAGGTATGCAAATAAAATTAAAAACATTAGGCAAACCATAGAAATTCATAGAATTTAAAGTGTGATATAACATTGTAACTAAGAAGAATTTATAAAAGACATGATTCAATTTAGACATTGAGATAAAGAAAATCATTGCAAGAAAGATGTATTAAAAATTGTATATTTTAAATTTCAATTAAAATATAAATGAATATAAGATTAATTTGAATTAAGAGATTAAAAGAATCTGGAAAGAAGAAAACTATCACATATGACGCTTTGCGCGTCTTTTTCAAATTTTTGGCACATTTTTGTGCATCTTTTTCAAATTTTTGGCACATTTTTGTGCATCTTTTTACATTGGGCTTATTTTGTGCTTCTTTTTCACATTTACGAACCTTTGCGCATTCCTTTTGATTTTTTATACATTTGTAAAATTTTCAAGAGTAATTGAATTCTTTCCAAAGACAATAATTTAAAATTTCAAACTTTTCTAAGTGCATATATATGATTTGAAAAATGAAATACAAAATAAGAAAACATCTAGATTGCAATAATAATATTAAATATAATGTAGTCTAAATGAAAAATATGAAATTAAAAATTCTAATTAAAACAAGTTATAAACATAATTTAAATTTAGAAAGACTAGATTTTCTAATGGAATTAATCTCAATTTACAATCTAATTTTAGTCACAATTAAGATTAAAAAGACTAATAAAATTCACAAATATTAAACACATTTCAAAAACAATTCAAATCTAAAGCAAACACAACAAATATTGATATTAATAAAAAGATTACAATATCAATTCATAATATCAATACTAATACAAAAGGAAAATACACTGAACTTTCAAACAAACACAACTAAAACAAAGATTGATACATGAAACATCTAGAAAATCAAATCCCAAATTTCTATTCTTTTGGAGGAGGAGGAGGAGGAACACCACCAAACAGGTTGAAGTAGGAATTTATTAACATAGCATTGGTATTAATTTCATAAACTTTATTCCTTATATTACCAATGTCCTGTTGTTGCTGCTGAAGTTGAGCATCAATTTGATCAAATCGTTGATCAAAATGAGTCTCAAGTATATCAAATTTCTCAATCAAATTCTGATAATTTGGTTGAGGTGCAGATATTTGTGCTCCTTCTTCTTCTTCTTCAGAATCACTAGCATGTGATTTCCCTTTGTCCTCCTTGAAGATCGCTCTAAAAGAAGCATCGTTGTAGTAGAGCGGCTCTTCATACTCTTCATCAGGATGCACTACATTGTATTTCTTTTCCAAGATAAACGTAACTAAGTGACCTAATGCAATATTTCTTTTTTTTTTTTCTGATCAGCATGCCCAATTTCGGAAAGCCCATAAAGATAGTCTAAGATAAGTTGGGCTTCATCAATAGGTTGAATTTCCATAATAAAAAATGTCACAATAGAAAGGAGTGGACTAATGTTGATTCTATCACTAGCTTTTGGAATAATAGAAGATATAAGAATGTGCTGGATGATTCGAGCATTTTTTGTCAGTCCAAAAATTCTAGCAATATGATAATCTAGGCTTTTTCCTCTAATCACCCTATTAATTTCAAACCACTTGAAGGTGTTATTGTTCATAAGGGTGTGGGATCTAAAACCTTCAGTTCTTAAGTTGAGAAAAGCACCTAAGTCATGCTTTGTGCTTTCAACCTTTTGTTTAAAAACAAAAGAACTGACAGAAGAGTGGTCGGAGTTGAAACTCATATTTGCTAGGAAGTAAAGGAAGGTCTGTTTGTTGTAGAGGTGGATAAGAGTTAGGATAAATTTAAACTGAGTGGAAGTGAAAAGATGCATTACCTTGAAGTTTATCTCACTCTGGATCAGAATGGGAGATGGAGTGATTTTTGCAGAGGCAAATCGAGGAAAGGATTCCTCATTTGCTTTTGAAAGAAAGTTCTCGGAAGGATTCCTATGGGGTTTCTTTGCTAAAACCTTTTGACTTTTGCTAGATGAGGCCATTGTTGATCTAGAAACCAAAAGGGATTGAAAGAGATGTTTGGAAGTGTGATTGTTGAGTTAGAAATCCATCTTATTTAAAGAAAACAATACGTTCGTTCTGGAAGAAAAATGTTCGTCCCGGACGAAAATAATTTTTCGTCTCGACGAAAAAGTTTCGTACAGACGATCAAATTCGTCCAAAATGTAACGACTTTTCATAATCAATACAACTTATGATACGTCCTTTCATACAGACTTTTGACTTGACCGATCGTACAGATGATCCATGTTCGTCCAGATGATCACACTTGTGATCGTTTTAATGACAGTTTTAAAACCGTCCCCTACATTGAACCGCAATGTTTTTCTTCCATAAGAACTCCAGATTCGTACAGATGAAGTTCATTAAAAACTACCATATCCACTCACCCGTTTTCTCATTTTTCCGCACAGTTACTTAAAAAATTTCATCCCAGACGATCTGAGGATCGTACAAACGAACTTAAAAACTGAAAAAACTGCACGAATAATTTTTTTAAAATCTGACAGTTTCATGCATTCCAACACATCATCTCGTACGACAATTTTTCATCCCGAACGATCTGCTTTCAAATTTTTTATTTTTGTATTTTTATCAAACCAAATAAAAATAAACACACAAAACAAAATGAACAATGAAAAAGTACATACTCTAAATAAAAATTCACTCAAAAACAAACAAAAAATCACAAAATCACATAAAAACAAACTATGAAAAACAAAACATCAATGTTGCAAAAACATTTTTATTTAAGCATTTAAATCAATCACACCAAGCCTTGTTCTTAATGCACTGAAAGTATCAAAGGCTAAAGGTTTTGTAAAAATGTCTGCAAGTTGATTTTCAGTAGAAACATGTGTAAGTTCAATTTCACCTTTTGAAATATGATCCCTTATGAAATGATGTCTTATGTCTATATGTTTGTTTCTTGAATGTTGAATAGGATTTTTAGAAATGCAAATAACACTAGTGTTATCACAGTAAATTGGAATAGTGTCTATTGTTAATCCTAAGTCAATCAACTGTTGTTTCAACCAAAGTACTTGTGCCACACAACTTCCTAATGCAATGTATTCAGCTTCTGCAGTAGATAGGGCAACTGAGTTTTGTTTTCTACTGGACCAAGACACTAAAGAATTTCCTATAAATTGACATGTTTCAGAAGTGCTTTTTCTATCCACCCTACAACCTGCAAAGTCAAAATCAGAATAACTAATTATTTCAAAGGAAGTACTAAACTTAGGATACCAAATTCCTAAGTTTTGAGTTCCTAACAGATATCTTAAAATCCTTTTCATTGCTGTCAAATGTGATTCTTTTGGATCTGATTGAAATCAAGCACACAAGCAAACACTAAACATGATATCGAGTCGGCTAGCAGTCAAGTAAAGTAAAGATCCAATTATCCCTCTAAATTTCTTTTGATCAACATATTTTCCCTTAGGGTTCTTATCCAACTGAACTAAGGAACTCATTGGTGTACTAACAGGTTTAGTATTATCCATTTCATACTTTTTGAGGATATCCTTAAGATATTTAAATTGACTAAGAAAAGTACCTTCCTCATTTTGCTTAATGCTAAAGCCTAGAAAGTAACTTAAATCTTCCATTAAACTCATTTCAAATTCACTACTCATTATTTTAGAAAATTCATCACAAAGATTTTTATTTGAAGATCCAAATATGATATCATCCACATAAATTTAAACAATGAGTATTTCTTTTCCAAATTTCTTTAAAAAGAGTGTTATATCTACACTTTCTTTTTCAAATAATCTTTTAAGTAAGAAAGTGCTCAACCTCTCATACCAAGCCTTAGGTGCCTGTTTCAATCCATATAATGCCTTTTTTAACTTAAAAACATGATTTGGGTATTTAGAATTTTCAAATCCATGTGGTTATTCTACATAAACATCTTCTTTTATTACCCCATTTAAAAAGGCACTCTTAACATCCATTTGAAATAATTTAAATCATTTAAAACAGGCAAAAGCTAACAAAACCCTAATTGCTTCAAGTCTAGATACAGGGGCAAAAGTCTCTTCAAAATCAATCCCTTCAATTTGATTATACCCCTTAGCAACTAATCTAGCCTTATTCCTAAGGACTACTCCTGAGTCATTCATTTTATTTTTAAATACCCACTTAGTTCCAACTACACTTTGATCCTTTGGCCTTGATGTTAATTCCCAAACTTTATTTCTTAAAAATTCATTCAACTCTTCCTGCATGGCCAAAATCCAAAATTCATCCAATAATGCTTGATCAATATTAGTGGTTTCAATTGTTGAAATGAAGGCTAAATGATTGACTTCTTTGCTTAATCCATGCCTAGTCCTTACACCCTCACTATGTTCACCAATTATCAACTCCTTTGGTGGTTTTTAGAAAATCTCAAATCTCTAGGCAAAGGGTTTTCTATCTCCAAATTTTCTTCCAAATTTATCTTTTCAATCTTTTGGGAGTTATCCTCAATCTCATCTTCTTCAATTTTTGGCTTTTCAAAATTTTCATTTTCATCAAAAATAACATGTGTGGTCTCTTCAATTTTCAAAGTTCTTTTATTGAACACTCTAAAAGATTTTCCAACACTTGAGTATCCAACAAAAATTCCCTCATCTGATTTTGGATCAAATTTTCTTAAGGCAAATTTCCCATTATTATGAATGAACACCTTGCATCCAAAAATATG
Source organism: Dendrobium huoshanense (assembly GCA_016618105.1). Lineage (NCBI taxonomy): Eukaryota > Viridiplantae > Streptophyta > Magnoliopsida > Asparagales > Orchidaceae > Dendrobium > Dendrobium huoshanense. The sequence goes on from CM028342.1 coordinate 23,796,067, forward strand.
CAAATGACACAAATTTGGTGTTCTACCTTTTAATAATTCATAGGGTGTTTTATTTAATTTTGATCTCACATTCACCCTATTCAGAACATAACATGTAGTGCTAACCGCCTCAGCCCAAAAATATTTTGGAAGTGAATATTCTGCTAACATTGCTCGAGCGGCTTCTATTAATGTTCTATTTTTCTTTTTGACTACCACATTCTGTTGAGGGGTTCTAGGTGCAGAAAAGTTGTGATCTATTCCATTTTCCTTACAAAAGTTTTCAAATTTTTTATTTTCAAATTCTCCTCCATGATCACTTTATATATTTATGATTTCACACTCAAGTTTTCTTTGAATCCAAGTTGCAAAGTTTCTAAATTCATCAAATGATTCACTCTTATGAAATAGAAATCTAACCCAAGTGAATCTAGTGTAATCATCCACAATCACAAATCCATATACCTTTCCTCCTAGACTTACTGCTCCAACTGGTCCAAAAAGATACATATGCAAAATTTCCAAAGGTTTACTTGTTATAAGATCCTTATTGGTTTGAAAAGAGGACTTCACTTATTTACCTAATTGACATGCATCACAAAGGTGGTCCTTAGTAAAGTCTAGTTTTGGTATTCCTCTCACTAAGTCTTTTTGGGTAATCCGCCTAAGATTTTTCATGCTAGAGTGACAAAGTCTCCTATGCCAAAGCCATGACTCATCAGATACTTTTTCAAACAAAAAGCAGTAGGAGTATGAAAGCAATTCAAATCTAGCATATAGACATTATTTACCCTTTTTCTATTTAAAACAACTTTACTATTAAGGCTTAATATGCAGCTAGTAGGAAAATATTTGACACAATACCCTTTATCACATAGCTGACTAATACTTAACAAGTTATGCTTTAAACCTTCTACCAATAGCACATTTTTAATGAAAAAATTCTTAATATTACTAATTATACCTGACCCAATCACCTTCCTTGTGGTGTTATCTCCAAGTGTAATCTTGCCTCCACTCCTAGCTTCTAGCGAAATGAATTGTGTATAATCTCCAGTCATATGCTTTGAACATCCGCTATCTAGGTACCATATGCTCTCACGAGGCCTTGTGTGAGAGCCATCCTGCAAAAATATCAAACGTTAGACCTGGGAACCCAAACTTGTTTGAGTTCACCTTTTGGCAATTTATAAAAAGATGCATGAATGATATGTCTAGGGTTATGCATATTAGGTTTCCACACCATATAATTTTTCATCCTTGAAGTACAGGTGTGTCCTATATGACCAATCAATCCACAAGTATTGCATTTAATATTAGGAAAGGGTTTTCTAAGTCTTCTACCATTCATTTGATTTTTTGGGGATTGCATAAATTTAGGATACAAAATAGGATTAGTTAAATCTTCAAGTTTTGGAGGTATCCTATTATCCTCGATAGCGTTTATCTTCAAAATATAATATGAATTCATATCTTCCAAGATCCGATTTGTATAATTTGATCTATAAAGTTTGCTCTCCGATTCATCCTTAAAAATTTTAAATTCTTTCTCAAGTTTTTCAAAGGATGATTTATAATATTCAAGGTTCTTATTCAAGTCATCAAACTCATCAAGTAATTTCATGTGGTTGTTATCAATTAAAGCATGATCATTCATAAGGATTTCATGTTCCTTTTTAAGATCTTCCAATTCCAAACAAAGGCTAGCATGCAATTTCTTTGTCTTCCTATATGCTTCATGCATGTGTTCAGAAACTTCAAAAAGTTCATCATATGTTAAGTCACATACCTCTTATTGATCTGAATGATCAAGTATGTCGGCCATTAAGCACAAATTAGTGACTTCCTCTTCTTTTTCTGTCTCTCGATGAATCTGAAGCTGAGTCCGCCCAAAAAGCTCTTTAGAACTTCTTTTTGCCCTTTTTCACAAATGGTTTCTCCTCTACTTTCTCCTTGCTAGGATTTGCTTTGAGTAATGGGCATTCAATCTTTATTTGTCCAGGTTTCCTACATTCATAGCAAATAACTTCATTAGAAAATTTTACATTTCTATTGAACTTACCTCTATTCCGTTATTGGCATCTCTTTTGCTTCCTCATCAAAAAGCTTCTGAATTGTCTAGTCATTAAAGCAATGTCATCTTCATCCTCAGGTTGTGAATTTTCATTTTCAGACTCTTCCACATTCAATGCTATATTCTTCTTCTTTCGTGGTTCACCTGCATCAATCTTTCTTTGGCTAACTCCTTGCTCGTAAGTAATTAGCGATCCAAGAAGATTGTCAATGGAATATATGTTTAGATCTTTAGACTCTGTAATTGCAGTAATTTTAGCATCATAAGCAGTAGGCAAGCATCGCAAAATTTTATTAACTATTTCAGCATTAGTTAACTCTCTACCTAAAGTATGCAAAGAGGTGACAATTTGTGTGAATCTCGTGTACATTTCAGAAATTGATTCATTTGGTTTCATGCAAAACAGTTCATAATCATGCAATAAGATATTAAGTCTAGATTGCTTAACATCATTAGTCCCCTCATATGTTATACAAAGTCTATCACATATGTCCTTTCCACTTTTGCAAGTATAAACCCGCATGTAATCTTCTGATTTTAAAGCACAAAAGAAACTATTCAAGTATTTAGCATTAAGTTGTGTTAAGTCACGTTCTTCTACAGTCCATTCAGTAACAGGTGTTTAAACTCTTACTCCATCAACTAATCTAGTTGATTTTGTATACCCTTCCTGAACTAAAATCCACATGCGATAATCAATTGACTGTAAAAATGTAGACATGCGTGTTTTCTAAAAATTAAAAGGAATATTTTCAAACGGTGGAGGTCTAGTAATAGAATAACCCTCAGGTGTATTTCTGTTTCCAAATGTAGCCATCTACGTTAATCAAAAAGTAGTCTAAACTTATGATTTTGAAACAATGCTCTGATACCACTTGTTGGAAGTTGTTCAATAAGAATTAGGATGTTAAGCCTAATTAAATATCCCAAGGCTAACCAAGAGGGGGGTGAATAGGTAATTAAAAATTTTAACCCTCTTTGAAAATTTAATGGAAATAAAGCTTTAGTTTGTGAATTTTTCTAGAAAACTTTTTCAACCACAAAGTTTTAAACACAAAAAGTAAATAAGAAGTAGAAAATAAATGACACCAAATTTATAGTGGTTCGGTCAAAACCAGACCTACATCCACTCCCCAGAGGCACCCTCTGAGTATTGCACTAATATCAATAGTGACTCTCCTTTAGCACCCACAGCAAGGCGGAGAAGCCTTTACAAACTCTTTTCACCACTACTCGGTGCGGCAGATAACCGTTCGTCCTTTCACACTCCCCCGATGTCGGCAGAGAACCGTTCGTCCTTTCACACTATTCCCAGTGTTGGCAGAGTACCGTCGTCCTTTCACACCCTCCAAGTGTAGGCAGAGAACCGTTCATCCTTTCATACTATTCCCAGTGTTGGCAGAGTACCGTCGTCCTTTCATACTATTCTCAGTGTTGGCAGAGTATCGTCGTCCTTTCACACCCTCCAAATGTAGGCAGAGATCCATCATCCTTTCACACCCTCCAAGTGTAGCAAGAGAACCCTTCATCCTTTCACACTCTCCTAGTGTGGGCAGAGAACCCTCGGCTGTTCACACTTTCCAAGTGTCGACAGAGAACCGGATCTTCTTCCAAGATCTTCTTCACAAGTCCAATCTAAAAGAAAAGAGAGAAGAGTGAAGTAATCTCAAACTTGAAAGTGGAAACACTTACCCTTAAGTACCAAGTGAAACCTTCACGCTCCAATGGCAAGAAATCTCCTTCAATTGCTCTCTCACACTCTCTCCTTGACTCTCTTCTCAATAGGCATGAAGATCAATGACCAAGAAGTATTATTTGCAGTTTAGAATAGCCTATTTATAGAAGAGACAAGAAAAACCATCTAAAAATGGCAGATTTCAAGTTATCATGTACAAGATCGTCCCGTATGATAAAAAATCATCCTGGACAATTTTACTTAAAAGCCTTGAAACAAACCTGTATGTATATGTGTACGAAATGATTTCGTACAAGCTGATCGTCCCGTACGAACCAAGTTTGTCCGGTACGAACGGTTATAACAAGGTTGGTTCCAAAAACTGAAGAACGAATATAGAAAAACTGTCCTAAGTCGGTTATATCGTCTGGACAAAAAAAGGTTCGTCTGGACAAAATTCTTACAGAGAGCAAATCGTCCTGTACGATAATTAATTTCGTCTGGACTAAATTCTTACATAGAGCAAATCATCCTTTCAATAATTAATTTCTTCTGGACGAAATTCTTACAGAGAGCAAATCGTTCCGGACGATATTTAATTTCATCCCGGACGAATAGGACTTAGAAAATTTTTCTATCCAGTTCCTATTCGTTCCATGTGATCTTAATAGGAGATAACTGTCTGATCGTCTTGTACAAACTGATATCGTCCAATACGATCAGTATAAAATTTATATGATCTCCTTATGTGTGTGTGTGTGTGTGTGTGTGTGTATGTTTTTATTCACTCAATTATAATCACTCCCTCTTAATTAAAATGACATTTTTAAACTTCAAAATTCAAAAGAATTTCTTGTTGAATTTGATTTCAAGTCTTTATGTTTGAGAGTTTGATTTACCTAAAATGTTAGTACACACAAGAGAAAATACAAAACTTCTAAAAAATTGTTTTGAGATAACTACACAAAGAACAATAATATTTGGAATCATCAAAACTATACAAGTTGTAAGAATGTAAAACATGCAAATATCAACTATCATTAACAATAACATGCTGTGTTGACTGCTTCTGCCCAAAAGTATCTATAAAGGGTGTACTCTGCTAACATTGCCCTATTAGCTTCTACTAATGTCCTATTCTTCCTTTCAGCTATACCATTTTGCTTAGGTGTTCTAGGGGCTTAGAAAATGTGTTCTATTCCTAGCTCTTAACAGAATGATTTAAATCTATTATTTTGAAATTCTCCACCATGATCGCTATGAATTGTTGAGATTTCACAACCTAATTTCCGTTGAATCCATGTGGAGAAAATCTTAAATCCCTCAAAAGACTCATTTTTATGTGCTAAGAATCTTACCCAAGTGAATCTAGTGAAGTCATCTACAATCACAAATCCATAATTTTTCCCACCTAGGCTGGTTGTACTAACGGGTCCAAATAAGTCTATATGTAGGATTTCTAGTGGCCTAGCAATAATCACATCTCTAATTGAGTGAAAGAATGATTTGACTTGTTTTGCTAGCTGGCAAGCATCACATAAATGGTCCTTTGTGAAATCTAACTTAGGTACCCCTCTAACTAGGTTTTTCTAAGTGATGTTTCTTAGAGTTTTTATACTAGCATGGCATAGTCTCCTATGCCATAGCCACGAGTCATCAACTATTATTTTCAAATAAAATGAGTTTGAACTGTCAATGCAATCAAGGTCTAACATGTAAACATTATTCATTCGTTTTCCTTCTAAAACTAGTTTATCATTTAAACTAATCAGGCATTTATCAGATAGAAATTTAATATCAAAACCTTTGTCACACAATTGACTAATGCTAAGTAAGTTATGCTTCAAACCATCAACTAGTAAGACATTTTCAATTAAAAAATTTTTAGCATTACCAACAATACCTGAGCCTATCACCTTCCTGGTAGTGTTGTCTCCCAACGTTACTTTGCCTCCAGTTTTGGTCTCCAATAGGATGAACTTCTTCATATCTCCAGTCATGTGTCGCGAGCAGCCACTATCAAGGTACCACATGCTCTCACTAGGTCTTTTGTGAGAGCACCCCTACAATTTCATTCAATGATTAGATTTGAGAACCCAAGTGAGTTTGGGTTCCTCCTTATGCTTGTATGAAAGAGATGTATGCATGCTATACTATGATGGATGTAGTTTAGGTCTTCATACTAAGTGTGTCCTACGGTGAATTGTGCATGTACGGGCTATGTGACCTAACATGCCACAAGAGAAACACCTAATAGCAAGAAATGAGTTTACTAATCTATGTGGGTGATAGTGCCTCTTCCTAAAGTTGTGTGATGCATGCTGTGTTGGGGGTTTGCTAGGATGGCCTAATATGAGTGATGCAATTTCATTTTCTAATTCTTTTATTCTTTCATTAAAAGTTTTATTTTGAGCTGTCAATCCATCAACTTCTATTAATAGCAAGTGCTCACTATGATCTACTTCTAATGCAAGTTTGTCTAATCTATCAAAAGCTTCTTCTAGTTCAACATGAATGGTTTTCAAGGTTTCATACACTTCAGTTAGTTCAATATGCTTCTTATTTAATGCATCATACTCATCAAAAAGTAGCAGATGATCCATATCTAAATTAGAATTTTCTTTAAACAACTTAGCATGCTCAGGCTGTAAAGAACTAAATTCAACATTAAGCTTACCATGCATCTTTTTCAACTTCCTATACGAGTCATGGATATTTTTAGAAATAAGTAGTAATTTTTCATATGAAAGTTGACATACCTCATCTTGATCCGATTGATCAAGATTATCATTAGCCATAAGACACAAATTTGTTACCTCCTCCTCTGCTTCTTCTTCTAACGATTCTGAGGCAGAGTCAGCCCAAAAAGCTTTTTGTGTATTTATCTTTCCTTTCTTGTATTTTTCTTTCTCATCTCCTTTCTTCTTAGCTGGTTGACTCTTCAGATTGGGGCAATCAGCTCGAAGGTGACCTAGCTTCCTGTATTCAAAATAGATTATATCAGATGAAACCTTATTGGACCTGGAGCTCTTACCTTTATTCCAGTTATTCTGATGACGCTTTTGTTTTCTCTTTAGGAAATTTTTGAACTGTCGTGTCATTAGTGCTATCTCATCCTCTTCCTCCCTTGCAGAGCTTTCACTTTCTAAGTTGCTTTCTTTTAATGCTATCGTTCGCTCCTTCTTCTTTTCACCTGCATCACTTTGTCTCTGACTCACTCCTTGCTCGTATGCAATGAGTGACCCAAGGAGATTATTAATAGAATACACATTAAGGTCTTTAGATTCAGTGATAGCAGTTATCTTTGCATCATAGGAACAAGGTAAGCATCTAAGAATTTTATTTACTTTCTCAGAATTTGAAATCTCTCTACCTAATGCATGCAAGGATGTCATGATTTGGGTGAACCTGGTGTACATGTGAGATTTTATTTCGCTAGGTTTCATGCGGAAGAGTTCATAATAATGCAGTAAAATATTAAGCCTAGACTGTTTTACTTCATTTGTTTCTTCGTATGTAATGCACAGTCTAACCCAAATCTCCTTACCAGTGGCACAGGTAGATACTCTCATATAATCCTCAGACTTCAACGCACAGAAAAAACAATTTAAACATTTAGCGTTCAGTTGGGCTAAATCCCTATCCTCATTGCTCCATTCATTAAAAGGTACAGGAGTTTTCAATCCATTAACAATTTTATACGGTACAACATATCCATCATTTACTAACATCCACATGCGGTAATCAATAGATTGTAAAAAAGTATGCATTCTAATTTTTCAGAAATCAAACGGAATGTTATTAAAGAGTGGTGGACGGGTTATTGAATAACCCTCCGAAGTGTTACGATTACCAAAATGTGACATGATCATTTTTTCAAGGTTTTCTAAAACACTATTTTTGAAAACAGTCTCTGATATCAATTGAAACTACTAGATGGACAAGAGGGGGGTGAATTGTGAAAACTTTTTGACAATAGTTAAAACCTAAGCAGGAGTTCTAATATTTTTGATGTTTTAAAATTTTAACATGAAAATTTAAACAATTTTTTTGCAAATTTTTCCAAACAAATATTGAAAAATAAAATGCACGTAGTAATAAAAGACAATAAGGAAAAAGCACACCGAGATTTTTATAGTGGTTCGATCAAACCATGACCTACGTCCACTCCCCGGAGTCCTCCGCTCCGGGTATTTCACTACAAGCAATAGCTCTCCTTTTACCCCCCTTGGCAAGGCGGAAAAGCCCTTATAATACTCCCTTTCACCAACCCGGCGTGGTGGAGTGCCAAACTCTGTTTTCACCCTCCTAGCGACAGTAGAGAACCTTCTCATTTTTCTCCCTCCTGGAGAAGGCAGAGTACCTCGAGGTCACGGATGTAGAAGAGCCTTTCCCCTTGGAGATCCTCCCACAAATTCTTCTAGGGCCATAGGAGGAGCAAGATGTAGTAAGTTCAGAGTAACCGTGTGATCTTCCTCACACCTCTTCTCCCTCACAACGCTCACCTTCTCCTTCCTCTCTCAAACCCTAAAGAACTTCTCAAGAGCTCTCTCCCTCAGAATCCCTCTCTCACCGCGTTCTCCTCTCTAATTCACACAATCAAAATATGACAAGTTTTTCACCTCAAAACGGGCTCCAAAATCCCTGGATTTTAAAAGTAGTCGTTACTATCGTACAATACGGTTTCTAATCGTATAATATGATATGTATAAACAGACTTCGTCCTTGTACGAAGTGGTACGAACAGTTCAAAACCATTCGTACAGTACGATTATAAATCGTACGGTATGATCCATAACATATCTGTTCGTACAGGACGATAGTCGGGACGATCAAACATAGTCTCTGTTCATCGTAAGGTACGATTAACATCGTACAATATGATGAGACAAAATCGAAGAGATTGTCCGGTACGATCTTCGGGACGATTATAATTCGTCTCTATTCATCGTATGGTATGAAGTGGTTCGTACAGTATGATGTTCAAATTATAATTAAGCCTGAATTTCTTACACTAATCACGGATTAAATTAAGTAAGTATTTAAACAAAATTGTATAGTACGAAGAGGTTCGTAGAGTACGAGCGATGGAAAATAACTTACTTAAGTTAAAACAGTTGTTAGGGTTTTGTCTATAAACATATCGTACATTACGAATACATTCGTACGGTACGATCTATTCACAGAATCGTCCTACAAAGCTCTGATCATATGGTACGAAATACCATCATACAGTACGATCTACAGAGAAAGAAAAAATCTAAAATTTTCATTTAAAAATACTCTCCCCCTGTGTGTGTGTGCATAGTTGCTCAAACTTTTATGCATTTTGTGGCCAGACTCAAGAAAATAAAAAAAAATAAAATCAACAAAATACATTGCAGACTCATACTCCTAATCTACCCATTCTTGAGTCTTCCTGTCGTCTTGAGTAGCTTTTGATCTTCCTGAAATGTTAGTACTCACGAATAATAATAAATAAAATAATATTCAATGAATAGATGATTCAAACGACATTATTTGTCATCATCAAAATCTCAAACTCGGGGTCATGGGTTGCAACAAAGATGAATTGTCCCATTCATGCCTGAACGATGTCCTCTGGATTCTCACCTTGAACTATTCATCCAGACGAATTGCTCCATCCGTCCCTGGATGATGTCCTCTGAATTCTCACTTTGAATTATTCGTCCAGACGAATTATCCTATTCATCCCAGGACGATGTCCCCTGAATTCTCAACTTGAACTAATCGTCTAGACGATTTTACCTAGTTCATCCCAGGACGATGTCCTCTAGATTCATGACTTGAACTAATCGTCTAGATGAATTTACCCTGTTCATCCCTGGATGATGTTCTCTAGACTCATGCTTCATACTATTCATCCAGACGATCTTGTACATTCATCCCAGGATGATGTCCTATGTTCCTTAAATATATGGACCGTCCTGCAGTTTCGTTCCAACGAAGCTTGGAAATAACTGTTCGTACCGGACGAACTATATTCATATAGGACGATGATCAAGTATGAAGTCATTTCGTACCAATGCACATTGAGTTCGTACGCAACAGTTTTTACACTGTTCGTACGTATGAATTTCGATCGTACTGGATGATCGAGTACGTAAAGATTTGAAAATTTATAATTTTTAGACTGCTTTCGTGTCTGTCTTATAAAAGATCCACTTAAAACTATCTTGTAATCTTTTCTTCTTCTGGTCTTTGTGCAAACTGAAGGGAGATTGAATGAGAGAGTGTTAGAGAGTGTTTAAAGGAGAATTCTTACTACTGAAGCATGAAGGGTTCACTTGGTATTCAAAGATAAGAATCTTCACTTGTGAATTGTGATTACTTCACTATTTTCTCTTGTCATTCAGATTTCTCGTAAGAGGATAGAATGTTCTCTGCCTACACTTGGAGAGTGTGAACAGTGGGAGGTTATCTGCCTACACTTGGAAAGTGTGAACAACGGGAGGTTCTCTTCCTACACTTATAGGGTGTAAAAGGACGATGGTTCTATGTCGCACCGGGTAGTGGTGGAAGAGAGTTTTTGTGAAGGCTTCTCCGCCTTGCTGTAGGGGAAAACGGAGAGACACTAAGGGGTAATAGTGTAATACGTGAAGTGGGAGACTTTAGGGAGTGGATGTAGGTCGTGTTTGACCAAACCACTATAAATCTTGTGCCTTTTTTTATTTTCTGTTATTTTTTTACTTTATTATTTTCTGTTGATTTGTGGTTGAAAAATCTTTTTAAAAAATTTCACTATAAGTTATTTAATCGGTTTAAAATATAAGAGGAAAATTTTTAAATTACCAATTCACCCCCCTCTTGTTTAGCCGCTGGGACATAAGATTAGGTCTAACAACCTAATTCATTATTAATAAGTTTCAACAATCATAACAAACCCAATCCCAAACCCTGAAACTTCAGCTAATCCAAGAAATAAGATAATTATTACCGATAGCAACCCGTACTAAGAACAATCCTCCAAACATTCTAGCAATACAGATCATTCAGAATAGCTCCAATAATGTTATGGGCTAAAACACGACCAGCCAACACCCAGGGGTTAAAATAGACAACTAGCAAAATCATCCCAGGGAAAAGAAGAACAAAAAAAGGGGTTGAATCAGGGTTCAAAAGATTACAATCACTGCTCAAGCCCCTCACATTAATTCACTAAACAATATAGAAATTCATTATATTAGCATTACAGAAATTAAAACTTATCCAAGAAAGACGCAAGCTCAGAAAATTAAAATGAAGGCCCTAACTCAAAGGCCTCAACCAGAACCAAGGATAAACAGAGGCAACCTAGCCCAAGCCAACAAAATTGCAAAAGAAGACAACCAAATCAAATTCTAACAAAAGGTAAATTCATTTTATCTAACATAATCATGCCTTTTAGAGGATTAGGTAAATTAGCAACAGTAAAATCCATAAGGAAATATAGACCACAACCCAAATTGGCTAACCAATCAGCACACGCATTACCTTCCTTATGAACATAAATTTAACAAAAATTAACTGCTACTTAATATCTCTAATAAGATGGAAAAAAATCAGGTTGCAAATACTATCTGATTCGTTCTTAAGACACTAAATAGTAAAAGTGGCATCCACCTCAAACCAAATGTTAGTAATTCCAAGATAGATACATATTTTAATCCCATTAAGAATGTCATAAAGTTCAGCCATAAGCAAAAAATATTTTTTTAAAGGGCCAGTAAAAGTCATGATCATGCTACCCTGATCATCTCAAATAATGCCACCACAACCATACCTATAGTTATGAACCAAGCCATTAGTACTAAACTTAAAAGTGTTATGAGGAGGTTTTAATCGATATATCATCTTCAAGTAATCCAAATAACTAGCATTATAAAGAGCAATGGAGCAATGTCAAAATTATGAGCAACAAAAAAATAATTCATAGAAAAATAATTCCTAGTTTTTTTTGTTCAAGAGGTTAGCATTAAAGAGCTTAAGCACTTTTCCTTTAATATTCTAAATAATAATGTGGTAATCCATGTGGATAGTGTTGAAAATTGAGTAATTTCTAGCATTCCATAAATACCACAGAATGAGGGAAGGAATCGAATTTCTGATATGACCTTTCGAGTTAACAACCCATAAATCCAACAAATTATTAATTGGTACCCTAATTAGGGTTTCTCCTTTTAACTAACCATCCAATACAATTTGAAATAGTCCTATATGATTAGGTCAAAAAAAAAAGTAAATTCTCTAACTCATCAAATTTCTCCCCCTGAGTGTGCTTGTGTAAGGTTACTTAGATTGGGGTCCACCAGATACATGACTTGACTCAGGAAAGGTAAAAAAATAAATTTAAATTTATGTTACAGATAGACTCAACCATTGCTTACTTGATCTTGAGCTTATTTACATTGTAACTGAACTTGGGGACCTAAAAAGTTAGTGACTAGGGCAAAACAAAATAGATATATAAGAGTAGCAGAAGTAAAGAAACAATAATATTTGTTATCATCAAAATCATTCTACTTGGGCTTAGATTTGCAACAATCTCCCCCTTTTTGATGATGACAAACATTGTTGTTAAAAATTTTCAAATCAAGGAATTTCTTTTTTTTTTTTGTTTTTTAAAGGAAAAAATGAGACCAAAATAGAAATAGAACAAAGCAAATTCCACTAAAGCATAAGCAAATAACACACTACTTGCTCTTTTGACATCAAAAAAAGGAGAGAAAAAAAAGAAAGAAAAATACTAAACAGGACAAAGTACAAAGTGGAAGACAAGTACAAATATAGAAACAAAAGCACTAACAAACTAGAAAAAAGAAGAACCCTGATTAGGTGGTGGCTCTCAATGACTTTCTGAACCTTCCAAACTCTATCTTCACCCACTGTAAATCTAATCATAGTTGGACATCAGGTTCTGGTTTTGAATTTTCGATATCTAGAATTGGAATTTAAGTCAATGCCATTCTTAAATGAAGCTTTCAAACATACAAAGTCCTTCAATTTGGCCAGTAACTATGATGTTATTTCTGAATACTAAATCCAAGATTCTGAGCAAAACGATTTTATGCTTCCTTCTCAATTGAATAAATACCCTATACAAAAGTCAAAACGATTTTAATGTTTGATATAAACATGACAGTACACATAAATCTGCAATACCAATTTATTTTATGCTTCCCTATCAATTGAAAAAATATCCTTTTAAAGTTTTTTTTTTTTTTTTTTTTGAGAAATTGTGGGGCCTGAGCTCATTTTATAAACTATGAAGAAAAAAAAATACATAATTACAGGTATAAAAGAAAAACTAGCAACAAACCAAATTAATTAGATAGTTGCGGTTTGTTGCTAAAAAGCCCGCATAGGGTATTGTCGTGGACACAGCTCATCGTAGTCTGTTGGTTGAGAGTTAATGTTTCAAACTAAGACGTCTTGGATTAATTCGAGTCTTTGTGTATGCGCTGTGAGTTTACCTTAAATGGCCTAAATGTCCCAAAAGGGTATTGTCGTTGGCCATGACGGCTTTACAAGTGTGGGTTGCATGGTCGGCCACATGGCTATGGTGGGCCCGTCGCATTGTCTCCTCAAAGCTGGATAGCAGTCCTTTTTCTTGAGTCTCGGACAGTTTTTTACTACAAATGCTTCTGCTTTTCTTTGTCTGCTATAATATATGTTTTTCTGAAGTTATAAATAAGTTCATTTTTTAGGGATCCTTCAAATTGAACCAAGTAAATAGGTAAATTCTGCATTCCATGGAATATTGGGCTGATTCCAAGAGTCACCATCATGAAAAATGTAATAGACACAGTAGGATTATTAATCCTGCGTTCCATATAGAGAAGCTGAGGGTAGTCAAAAATCCTAGACTTATATTAATTGCACTTAAGTGAATTAATAGAATATGCACTGCTAAAGAGTAAATAAAATTTAGTTAGACAGTTCCTTTAAAAACTTTATTATCTTAAAAGCAAGCGAAGAGTTTTTTCCAAAATTTATGATATGTTGTTGCTTTGATAAAATTGATCTGCTGTAAAATTCTAGTGATAGTTATCAGGAAATGTTTAGTTAATTCATTCAGTACTTTTTTTTTATCTCATATTATAGAGTTGGAATAAAATTTAATTCTAAATTTAAGAGTTTTAGGCCAAACTTGTAGATTTTGAACAAATTCATAAAATTGATTTAAATAAAAATTGTGGAAATTTTCAATCAATTTTAACCAATTTTAAATTTATGACAAACTCTTAGATGTAATAGAAAGACAAAAAGGAAAGACTTAAAAAATAGACAAAAACATCAAACTTATAAAGAGGTTTGATCCCTATTGAGAGGCATGATTGAAAAATGAGAGAGAAGGTTATCAAATATGGACAGAGAAATAGTGATGAATTGTTAGGCCTATTGATTGAGACCAATCTGAAACAAATTGAAGAGCAGAAAAAATCCAAGAAAAGTAGAATGATCACTGAATATGTTATTAAAGAATGTAAGCTCTTTTACTTCGTAGGACAAGAGACAACAAGCATTTTGCTTAATTTGATAATACTACTATTGAGTATTTATCCAAGTTGGCAGGAAAGAGCACGTGAAGAGGTTATGCAAGTCTTTGATGAAAAAGCACCAAAATTTTATGATTTAAGCCGATTGAAGATTGTGTTATTTATTACTTTGTTTGACTAGCCTTTGAAGAGAAAATTAGTTATTTGTGCGTTAAATATGTGCATTAATTTCTTCATTTTGATACGTAGAAATTTATTGTAGTTTAGCTTTTAAAATTGCTTCTCTCAAACTTCAACAGTCATCAATATGTAGTTTAATGAAGAGACTTATGCTTTATTTGAGTTTGAGGTGAATTTCTTATTGTTTCTTAAAGCTGCTTTTTAATTAAAAAAATTAAAATTTTTGCATACATCATCACAACACAACACAACACAACAGCTGTTTATATGATTGCTGATGGATGAAATTGTTGGATCAATCAAACATCATCACAACACAACGTCTAGCTTTGCGCTCAAATAAGGATATACCAACATTATCCAGTTTTGAATGACTAACAGAATAGCAATCTGTTCAATCTTATAAAGCAGTGACAATTAGAGCATATGTAAACTTCATATTACAAATTAGCATATAATGATTACAAGACGTAAAAACCAACCTATTTTATCAAATATAATTAATGATGCATGCATCAATCATACTGAAACGAAATTGATTAACTTGTTTAATTTTGTTAGGCATGCTTCTTTTAGTGAGAAGCAAATGAAAAAAAAAAAAAATCACTCGTTATTGTTGTCTAAATTAAAGAAGTGTTTAAACAAGATCTTTAGATTTTTAATACTTCATTTAGATTTACTTTTTGACACCGGAGCTATTGCTCGATTCTTTAGGGCATAAAGCCCTCTGTTAGCTAAGGTGGATTCAAATTTTTCCCCTTAGACAGACATTCCCCCCAAGTCTACAAGGTCCTCTTGGACGAAGCAACTCTTGGCTGCCGACAAGGATCCTTCTGTCAGGTTGGGTCGACTACCTCCTCTGACTAAGTAGACCAAGGACCATGATGGCCCGGGACGACATAACCATGGGATCTTGATCAGGTCCATTAACTATTCCCCACCATTTGCTTTAACCATTGGATCTTGATCGGGACAACATAACCATGGTGAAATTTCTATTTTAAATATTATTTTTTTTAATTCCTCACTTCAAACCTAATTCCTGAATCCAAACCCATGTTGCTACTATACTCCAGATAACATGTATCTATTTGATACTCTACGTATATATCTGATTGACGACTAGCCTTAATCGAAAGTTCTCTATCGTAAGTGGGAGGGTAATTAACTATAGGGGCTTACGTCTAAAGAAAATCAGAACTCAGATCACAATGCCCTTGCAAAATGAGGGCGAAATTTCTAGGTAGTGTCTTATCTACAATTACATCTGCCTTCCAAAATTTACGCCGGAACTTAAATTCGTTAAAACTCCCAAAAAAAAAATGCAAAAGCGAGCAGGAGCCGGGGCCGAATTTTTGGTGCCCAGAGTACCCATCCCCCCAATTTGATCAAGGTTATATGTATTGGCTCTCAATTCCAATATGTGGATTACATTCTTATGATAAAAGAAATTAAGATAAAAGAAATTAAGGTTAATCTTTTTGAAGAATTCAAACTGCATGATTGGTTCCAAGATTGGACGGTGGCAATGCTTGTGTCTTCTTTTTTTTTTTTGTATTCTAGTTTTTGTTTTAATAAACCATCCTCTTTATTCTTTTGTAAAGAGGAGTGGAATTTAGTGTCGCTTTCTTGTAGTTTGAAATATTTGCCTTAGCTTCTATGAATGCAAATTGCATTTCCTTATAAAAAAAAAAAAAAAAAACTTATTTTTAAGCATTGCAAAGTTTTTGTCAGTTTCTTTTTTTTTTTTTTTTTTTTGCTCATGCTGAGTTATAATTTGGGTTTTAGTAATTTATGAAGTTGGACTATGCTCCTATTTGTTTAAGGAAAAAAAAAATTAGGCAGCTTTCCTCTCTCTGATAAAAAAATCAAAGGTTTGGTATGATGTCCCATCAAATGATCAATTATCTTATGCTGTCCCATTCAAACATAGATAATTTGGTAATTCAAGCATACATATTTAGAAACTAGTAGCTAACTTGATTGGTGACAACGTCATCGACTTCCTTTGAATCTTCTCCCTATAACTTCTAATCTCAATTAGTAATTTATGATATCTCCAGCATCTTCACCATTAATCTCTAATACATCTCTAAGCTCTTCCCTATGCTTACTGTTAATTATCACCATCGTTTCATTATTCTGCTATTTCTTCTCCTCCTATGCATGTTTAGATGGTTTCTTCTTGCCTCAGCAGCATACAAAGTTACTCATCTCCCAGGCTTCTTGCAGCAGAGTACTTTACCTTTCAATTTAGAAACTGGGTTTGTTCTCTCTCTCTTCTTTTCTTTTTAATACAATCAAGTTTTAAGTCTGACTAGTTATGTGTGCTTGTCTTCAGCTATATAGAAGTGGATGAATTTTATGGCGTGCAGTTATTCTACTACTTCATAGAGTCAGAAAGAAACCCGCGAGAGGATCCACTCCTCCTATGGCTTACTGGTGGACCTGGCTGCTCTGCTTTTAGTGGCCTTTCTCTCGAGATCGGTCTGTTTCCTTCGTCTTATTCGGTTTCTCTTCTTTGTTTATGAACTTTTTTAATCGTCTTTCTATATGATTAGATTTTTTTTTAAATCTTGTTTTTCTCTTTCTATATCTTCGGCGTAAATAAATTGGGAGGGAGGTGATAGGCTAGTCAGTAGGAGGGTAACGGGCGAGAGGTGGCGCGGGCTTCCCTATCCAAGTGGAATGTTTATTCTGTGTAGAGTTTGAAGCGTTCGGAGACCAATAAAAATACGACACGTCACTTCAAAATGTATCGCGCTCAGTACCAAACTTGGTACCCGCCCTCGGTACTGAGCGCATAACCAGAACCGTCCAATATCTGCACATAATAATAGCTCGTGCGAGTGAGCAGGTAACATGGTGAGGATGAGGCAGCGCAAGTGAGCAAGTGCGCAACATAGCATAAGAATTTGAAGTTTGATGACTTTCAAATGCAAAGAAAGTAGTGATTTTCACTGATCCAAATGTTTCAAAATTCATCTTATATTTATTTAGTTCAACTTAAAATAAAACCTATAATATAAGAAAAAGTAACAGAATAATGGCCTTAGGGCATCTCCAATGGAATCGTTTGCCAATTTTGACGTTATTTCATCGCGGATGAACAGTGTTGTTCACCCGCTATTTGTTTTTTTTTTTTTTTAATTCGAAAATTATATAAAATAAAGAATGGGAAAGAATATAGTAGGAATAATCTTTTTTTATGTTAGAAATGGAGTTCTGTTGGAAATAAGTTATTGCATTTGATGTATTACAATAATTTGGAGTGAAAAATAAGTTTTTCGGTTGGAGAAGTTCCATACCAAACAACCATAAAATTGTATATAGTATGTCTCTGTGCATGGATTGCTGATTTGATATTTCTTTTGCTTTAATATACATTGTAAAGGTCCATTAAAATTCATATCTGAAAGGTACAACGGGAGATTGCCAAATTTAGTTTATCATCCTTACTCTTGGACCAAGGTGAGCTATCAATCTGTAACAATATACATAGATAAATGACAATATTTACATAATTTAATTTCAGCGGCTTATTTATTTCATAAATATGTGATTCTTCCTTTCATTTTTATTTTATTTGTAGATATCCAACATAATCTTCCTGGACTCCCCGGTCGGAACTGGATTCTCTTTTTCCAATCATCCAGAAGGTTATGAAACCGGCGATAAATCTTGGTCAAAACATGCAGTAATATTTCTCAGAAAGGTTGGCAAAAAATTGAACTCCATACACTTTTTTATTTTATAAATTATTTTTTCATGATTTAACTCTTTGTTTTTTATTTTTTTTTTCCAGTGGCTTATAGACCACCCGCAATTCCTTTCAAATCCTCTGTATATTGCTGGTGATTCCTATGCAGGAAAGGTTGTACCACTAGTGGTTCATAATATTTTAAACGGTAATAAAAAAAAATTGATGCTTATTTCTTAATATAAAAATATTTTTTTAATCTTTCTTTAGTGAATAAATTATTAATTTATTACCCATTTTGAACTGCAGGAAAATACTTGGAGGACCAGCTAAAATTTAATATCCAGGTCACCCTTAACTTTTTCTGGGAATATTATGGGCATAGGCTTGTATTCATTACTATAAATATAAATTACAAACAGCTATGGAATCAAAAAAATCACATAGAGTTACATTCAAAATAGGGGAAAGGGCTATCCAATGAAAGAGCAAAATGATAAGAATACACCCAAAATCATGGTTAATCAAAATATCAAAATGCTTCCTGATTGCTAGAGTGACCATTTGAGATAAAGATAAAATGCTTGATTGCCTGCACGGCAGTCCAAGGCGAGCAATATTAGATTAACCAAAAAATTCTCAAAATAGCCTATAATATGAAAACTAACATGGTGGGAAACCATGTTGACCTCCAAAGAGGACAAAAATTAAAAAAAAAAAAAAAAAGTTACATTAAATCATTACTTGTTGAAATACCTATGTAGCCGATGACCCATCCTCATTCCCTACTCAAATCCCGCTCAAACTCTCTTCCATTTGGCCCATTACCTACAAGGGGAGCCGAACTATCCTATCTCACAGCTCCTCGGAAAAATTCTGCTCAAATCGTGTAGCCTCTACTCCGTCTCAGGCTCCCGTTCGCACTAGAAGAGGAAGAGCAAATGAAGTCTTCGGTTCTATTGTGTAAGAAGCTTCATCAACCTTACAACTGATCGCAACTCTTTCGCCTTTGAGCCACCATCTCTTGTTCTTGCCTCCTCCAACTGAGCCTCCTCTCACACCAGCCTGCACAGTAACCATCTCCCAAACGCCTCTATCAATCCACTTCAACCGTTATTTCCAATAGACCTCCAACCCACTCACAGACGAATCAACCTACGGCCAAACCCCTAGCCCGTCCGACCTCTAAGAACCTCTTAATAGTCTCCAATCAAACTCCACTACCTAGCCGCAAGACGACCTCCCCCTTACCTGCATTTGATCCAATCGGTTGGCCTTGCCTCCTCAAATCCATTACCCTACCTCACATCCAAGCTGAACAGACACAAGGCCTCCGCCGATCTCACCTCTACCCGACTTTAGACCAACTGTCTCCGAGCTCCAGTCACCCATCAAATTCATACCCTTCCACCTGCTATGCCTGCCATTCCTAGCACCGAGCTCAACTTTCAGCACTCTACCTGATCCCCTGTCTCCAACTGAGCCCAATCGATCAAGCCCGTCTCCTCCTTCAACTTTCATCAACCAAATCCTATGCCCTGCCTGACACTTCTATTAATAGATACCTCCAGCTAAAACTCCAGCTACCCGAAGCTTTCTCATGTACACTAAGCGCGACGTCCAGGTCAACCCCACCACTATGACGATTCCTCTTCAATCTGCCAAGCTCCTCCGAAACCAAACTAATCCGAACCCAGTCGCCATTATAGATGCACGATCATTCACTCTTTTTCATGACCTTCCTTATTCCAAAAATAAAAAATAAAAAAATAGAAACAAAAAACTGAAAAAGTATAAAATTCAACAATAAAAGAAGAAATTTATTTTATAAAAAACATTTGTGCATTTTGTAATCCTTTTCACTGTCATAATGAGTCCTCACGTAAGTATAATCCCTAGGCTCAAAATCCTGCATTCGGCTTTTGCAACGTGTCGGAGAATCGTTATATGAGCTCTCGTAGGACAGTAGGAGTGAACTTTGTGGACGCTTATGGCTTAGCAGGTAGGCCTTGTACATGCTCGTCGTAGCATGCCAAGGGTTAATTCTAGATATGCAAAATGCCACCTTAATGCCCACAAAATTCAAACTCAAAGAAAATATCAAAGCCTGAAATACTTAAAATTGAAATAAGACATAATATGCTTAAAGAAAAATCCATACATCATCCGCAATAATTTATTGAGGTAGACAGGTTTAAAAATACTCTTCAGCTCATAAAGAGTTAGTGATTGGTCAAAAATATTTCTAGAATTTATTTTAAAATAGTCTCCTACCAATAAGGATGTAGCATTGGTCCACTAATTAGTAGTTTAGCTAGATGGCTCTACAAAGAACCCGTAGTTTGGTTGTATGGCTCCATATGGTCAATGATTATGACATCAACCCTTTGACCTAGTGTTTTGGGAGGATGATTTCATTGTATTATGATTACAATCATAGCCCGTATGTTCCTCAATTGTGTCAAATTCTTGAGACATGAATCGATATGATAAAATCAATAGAGAATAAATCCCTATATTAGTTAAAGTGGATTTAGTTTTGTAACCTTAAAAAAATATTCATCTCAGGTCTATAAGGTACCCTTAGATGAAGCAACCCATGGCTACCAACAAGGATCCTTCTGTCATGTTGGGTTGACTTCCCGCTCTAACTAAGTAAATTAGGTATCATGATGGCCCGGGATGATGAAACAATGAGATCTTGATCAGGCTCATCATCCTTCCCCCACGATCTGCTTTAAGCATAAGATCGTGAATTTTTATTCTAAATATTAAATTTTGCCAAAGACATATCACATATATGATCAACGACTAGCCTTAATCTAAAGTTCTCTCTCATTATCGGGAGGGATAATTAATTATAAGGACTTATGCCTATAGGAAACCATAATTCAAATCATAATGTCCTCACAAAATGAGGGTGAAATCTCTGGGTAGTGTCTTATTTAACAATCCAATATGTCTTCTTAAAATTTACCCTGAACTTAATTTGTTAAAACTCTCCTTAAAGAGGGGAGGTCGGGGCTCAAATTTATGGAGCCTACAAGCCACGATCATTAAGGCCTATAGAAACCATACAAAGAAAACAATCAGTCGCAAGGAAGCAATTGAACCCCCATAAGAAGATAGAATAAAAACTACTTATTCCAACATAGGCCATGTCATAGTTCAGGAGATGCATAACATCACAAATGTTCTTTAATTTAGATGCTTTAGTAATAATAGCTTCTATAATTTTGTAATAAATAGTAGTTGAACTAAACATGGAATGCCCAAAAGACCTAGTATTCTTCTCTTTCCAGATGAAATAAATGTAATAAAAGGTAACCATGTAGTATAATTTTTTTGCAGTAGAGGATTCATGAGCTAGATTAGAAATATGACGAAAAAGTTAAAGTAAAATTGGCCACTAAAGGAAGCCGGTAAACCATGGAATAATATGTGAGATAATGTCAAAGGAGAGATCACACTCAAAGAGATAATGAGTAATACTTTCTTCAAAATTGTTCCATATGTAGCAAGTAGAAAGAGCAGGAATTTCCCTTTTCAGTAACTTGTTACACTATAAGAAAATATGTTATTAGCGACTATCATAATTAATCACTAAAAATGATAATTTGGCCGCTAAAGAGAATGGCGTTAAAAATATTTGGGTTGTTGGTCTATCATAATAGCCTCGTTGACAGGAACCAGATGATAGTGAGTGACATATAGTTGAGTAGTTGATCATCCTTATAGAGACAAAAACCACACTTGGGAGTTGAAAGGAGTGTGGAGAGAAATGGTGTAAGGAGATAATCACTCAGGGAAGAGTCCATCTGTAGGATTTATTGGGGATTCTTCATTTCAATTTTTATTTTCTTCTTATTTTCTATTTTTACTCTTTTCTCGAGTATGTAATGAAAATTATCTTTATCAATATTAAATCTATGGCCGGCTAAACTCTAGTTTTGGACAAATGATATAAAATTTTATGTATATCCTAATGTAGACTCTTAAATATAAATGTGAATTATTATTTTCAATATCTCTCATGATTAATCTAATTTTTGCAATGGTCATGTATGCATTTAAAATCTAATGTGATGCATTATCTCGATGAGGAGATGTTGGAACAAATAGGAGTATTGAAATAGAATGCTTTCATATCTAGACTTAGGCTAGTTAGGATTCTAATATTTATGGAGATATAATAAATGTAAAGAGGCCGTAAACCTTTTTTTTTAATACCTTAACAAGCTTGATACGGATCAAAAGGTGCATAATCTTCTATTCACAACTAGTGTAGATGAGTCTGCTTAATAGAACATAGATTCATTCACCATCATTAGCACAAAACATCTTTGTTCTTAGTTATCTTCACTATTTTTAGCATTCTCCATAGTTCTTGTAATTATCCCTTTATTTCATTACATATGACAAAATTTGTAGTTTGAGCAGGCAATATTAGAGTCAATTGTGATTCACCTATTTTATCGTGGGTTCAACAATTTCTCATAACACTTTATTGCTTGATCGGTAGAACAGTTTTTGTAGTTATGAGCATTTAGCATGTGAATTTTTAGAGGTAAACAATTTTATTATCATATAATTTTGTCACCAGTGAAGCATTAACTCTTCCAAACACAAAGAATACACTCCCATCAACTTTATAAAAGGAAGTAAAAAAGATCTTGATCCATCAGACATTAACATGTATTCTATCCAACATGAGGTGGACAAGATTAGTAGGTCATTGATTAATAATTGAGACTAATTAGACCAAATAAAAAGTACCAGTGTCAAAAGTAAAACTATTAAGCTCCTAAAGCTTATGAATTGGTATAGGGTCTCCACCAACTTTTTTGTGGGAGAACTTTTAACAATTAAAGTCCCCTATAATTATCCAAGGGAAGGAGGAGCCCTACCCATTTTAATTCAAGTCTTGCCATAAAGTTGCACATTCAAGCCCTATATTTATATACATATACAACAGTAAAGAGAGATGAAAGCCTGATGAAATATGACAATGGATGTATTGGGAGGATGTGGAAATGGGGTTAAACGTGATGGTGGAGGAATTCTATTTTAATCAAATCCTACCAGGATTTGAAAGAGAAAACTTACCATTATAGTTATCATTATTAAAAGCTTATGAGTAACCAAGAACCAAGGGTCAGAAGTAAAGGGAACTTTAATTTTAGCTTCAAGAATATTCAAGATATCAAGACTAAATGAGTTGACTAAATCTTTACAGCCTTGGATTTTTTTAGAGTTATTAAAACCCTGCATATTCCAAGAAGCTATTATTGGGAAGTATATTAGTTTTTTTAGGACAATGGATTGACCTTTTTTTTGAGTTGGTTGTGGATGGTTTTAGAGAAGTCCCCATGTTTATAATGGGAGAGGGGGTTATATTTGGGGAGGATATGGGTTAGGAATTTATTTATTGGAGGAGTGGTGGTGCCATGGGAGGTATGGCATGGTCTGTGACTTATGTTGGCAACCATATGAGCAAGATTAGAGTTTTGGAGAGGGATAATGTGGCATAGGTTTGAGAGATGAACAAAAGGGAAGTAATTAGAGAAAGGAATGGGCTTCCAATAGGTACATGATAGGTAGCACTATAGGTTTTCTATCTAATGGGTGTTGGTTGATTTGTTGAGTTTGAAAAAGATTTGCTTTGCTTTAGAAAGAGGTAAAGCAAATTATAATTAAATTACTTTGGGAAAACTTGATTTCCAGAAGTTTAGCTTTGAAGTTGAATGTGTCATTATAAATGATATAACACCTTATGAGGCTAGAATATTATTCCTTAATAAGTTCAGACAATAAAACAATAAATTCCATCCTGATTATGATAGTGAAATTCAATGAAGCACTACATATGAAGAAGAAGGTCAAAATGATGTTCGATCAAGTATTTTGACTATGAAAGTCTAGATGAACTGTCATTAATTTTATATTTAAAACCATGATAACAAATGATATATCTTTGAGAGAAAAGAAAGTATCATTTATTATGATCATCCAAATATGACAAAAATGGTCATTGTTGATTTTTATTTTCCCAAAGTGAGTTAATTGAGTTTTAAAAATTGATCTAGGACTTTTAAATCTCTTACAAGCACAAGCCCTTATAGTTAATTATATCACAGGGAACCTGAATTCCCTAAGAAAACTCTCAATTAAAATAATCATAGAAATTTATTTTTTAGATTATTAAGGAATGATATCACAGGGAGTGAAGCTAGAGTTTTCAATTGGGATTGGATCAAATGTTGAAAACTTATTTATGGAGGCCAACGGAGGAGAAGTAAGAGGCATTTTGGGATTTTAAAATAACTTAGAAATGCCTCAATCTATTATATATACTGGGCTTTAAATTTTAAATCAAAGAGAAAATTTAATTCAAGTTATCAATTTATTAGAATGGTTGTATTATATTTTCAAATGTATGGTCTTATGATTTAAAGTCCACCTTTAATCTTAAATCTATTTTGGGCACTAAATGATAGTAGCCAGAACCTAGCTAATATAGTGCAAATTTGGACTTATCTCGGCCCAGATTGGGGAGCCAGCTAACCACCTAGGTTCTTTAAAATCATGCATCTAATTTTTGTATGAAGGATTAGTAGGCTATTGTTATTTAAATCTTGAGGAATTGGGGCCGATGTCAATAGCAGATCCAAATTAGCCCCTTGACTCATGTATGGTGATTAATGGTTCAAATACAATTAAAATTTTATTTGCACTTTAATTTGTTTCTAATGTAATGCATGTTGGTTGACCATGTATGCAAAATCAGTATGAATCATTTTTAAAAAGGCTTAAAAATATATTTTATCCCAGAGATTACACAACATCTCATTGACAGATCTGCACCTTAATAGGTTAGGTGGTATGCTATAACCTGAAGGCGAGGAGGTACCTAATAAAGAGGAGAAGATTTTTATATGAATGCATGTGAACTCTCGGTGATCCCGAGCTTACTTCTTAAATCATTAAAATTTCTATGTGAGCCTAAAAAATTTTATTTGATTTGAGTAGAAAAGCTTTTACGCGTACCCTCATAATTCCCTCTCTACGCACGACTCCACACATGACCGAAAGCCTCCTCCCAGACCTCTCTTCCTTCCCGCACTCGACTCCCGACCACTGCCTGTGCCAAGCTCGATCTCAGAGAAGCAAAGAGAGAGAGAGAGAGAGAGAGAGAGAGAGAGAGAGAGAGAGAGGAGAGAGAGAGAAAGAGAGAGATTCCTACCTCCATAGCCGGCACTCCTCTTCCTCCTTCGTTCTTCATCAAACCTGTCGAGCTCCTCTGCCTCCTCCGATCCACACACACAGAGAGAGGGAGAGAGCCAAATCTTCCTATACCCACACCGAAGTTCACCTGCTCCTCTGCCCTAGCCGACGTCCCTTCCTGTAGGATCAAAATTTACCACATTTTGATCGGGAGTTGTAACAGGAGCTCTTTGAAGGTAACTATCTCCTGTTCGCATGGTTATCCGGCCAAATCCCTTAAAATAGAGAATTAAACTCTCTGTTAATAGAGAGCTTAATTCTCTATTAATCCTACTTAAACTCTAATAGAGTTCTATTTAACTAAATTATAATTAATTAAGTTTAATTATAGTTAATTATTTTTTAATTTTGATTAATTATTGTTAATTATAAATTAGTTATAATTTAATTTAATTTAGTTATAATTATTTATTTTTAATTAGAATTAATTAATTATCATTAATTAATTAAGCATAATTAATTAAGTTTAATTGTGCTTAATTTTATTAATTATAATTAATTGCTAATTAATTATATTAATTATAATTAACTAAATTCAATTATATTTAATTATTATTAATTTTTTAATCATTATTAACCATAATTAATTATAATTAATTTCTTTTATAATTATAATTAATTTTAAAAGAGAAGAAAATGATCCCCATACTCCTTCCTCAGTGTTTATGTCAGACCGGCAAACCACCTAAGCACGCCTTTGGTGAGCGTGGTAAGAGGGAACCTGGTACGACACCTACGACGAGGTAGGAGAGTGACACTCGATCCACGTGCCACCAAGACAACACCGCGAATGTATGAAATTTTCTAAACTCTAAACTCTGCTTCAATGTTCGTGGCGAACCGAAAAATTGCCCCAAGCACGCCTTTAGTGCGCGTGGTGGGATGGACCCCGGTGCGGCACCTACGACGAGACGAGGTCGCTCATAAGTTCATCCGAGCGGGGGGAAATCAAAATTACTTTTCAAAAATGCTTTTAAAAACCCCATGCATGCCTTTGGTGGCGTGGTGGGAGAAAATAAAATACAACCGCCGTGGTGTCTCACCAACACCAACCGTACATGTCTTTAGTGATGTGGCGGGTAGGCGGCCTCTTGGTTTTTTCCCTTTAACGGGGGAGACGTCGAGAGGCTGCCGAAATTTTGTCGGAAATATAGATAAATACTTAGAGCAAATTGGGACTTGTGGACTTGATTTAATCTACTTAAATGAACTTGAACCCAAATGAATTCAATTCTAAATGAATATGAACTTGGACTCTCATTTGAACATGAACAAGGATTCATTTTGAGCTCGAACGAACTCAATGGGCAACATGGGACATGTTCCCTCCTCTTTGGATTTCATGTTTGATGTATAACATTCCACCTCAAAAATTAACTTTCGTATTACAACTCGATTAAATTACATTACATGTCAAAATTATAAAAAGATATTAGACATCCTGCATGATTATCCTAAGTAGTTATAATCAAAATATATCCAAATTAGTTATATATTTATGTTACTTAAATTTAAAGTAAATAACACACTTGAGCATGCTCTTTTACTTATATTTATGTTACTTAATTTC
This sequence comes from Dendrobium huoshanense, assembly GCA_016618105.1. Lineage (NCBI taxonomy): Eukaryota > Viridiplantae > Streptophyta > Magnoliopsida > Asparagales > Orchidaceae > Dendrobium > Dendrobium huoshanense. The sequence continues at coordinate 23,823,028 of CM028342.1, forward strand.
AAGTAAATAACACCTGTAAAAAATTTATCAATTTAAGCTTTAAATTATCCCCTTGATTTTAGCTCTGCATGAGCATGACCACCTATAAAAAATCATATAAGCATCCAAATAATTCTTAACCTAGGGGTAATCTAATGCCCATCACATCAATTCACAGATTGCATAAAATTAACACATATATAAATAATCACAACAATCAACTAATTGCAACAGGAATGCAGTGAAAATCATAGAAAATATGACACATAAGTAGCAAAAAAGTAAATAGTGATATATCCTAGAACTTGAATCGGTTATCCTATCAAACTATCTAATATATGTGCATCATACTATGTGGCTTGGATAGGTCTTATTCTATGTAATTTATTAAAGTTGTCTGGTGTTTTGATGTTCGTTAAAGGCTTAAGTGATTTTTAATTTGGGTTTAACTATTACTATTTTAATGTTAATTTTAGAGTGTGTTTTAATGGTTGAGTGATTACTATTTTTACTTACAATAAAGTCGTAAAGTTTATGTCACCTTCCTTGAGACTAAGTTACTAGCCTCGTAAGTCCGGGTTATCCAATAGTAATCAATTTTGTTAAGTTAATTTAAATTAGATTGATTGGTTATATGTTTTATTAATTAAGTTTATTAGTGTTTTTCATCAGCTAGTTCATGGCATTATTATAATGGGATTGAGGACAAAACCTCCTCTGGACACGTAACCCCATAACTCAAAGTAATCCATCCTAAAAACCAAGTTGGTGTAGTTAAATAAATATTTTAATTTAGTTAAATATTTAGTAATAAATTAGTTTTAAGATTTTATACTTCATTGAATCCATTCGTGGCATTATCATAGTGGGCTTAAGAATGAAACCTTCTTAGGACACTTACCCCTAGAGCTCAAGGTAGTCAATCCTAAAAATTTCATCTTTAGAGTGCTTGTTGTGTGTTAAGGCGTTGGTTGATTTATTTTATTAGTAAGATTAATGTTTTTTGGAATTAAAATCAATTATTGAATTTTGGAATTTTTATGAATTATTTAATGCATTAATATAACATGCCAATTTTTGACTTTTTAAATTGAAATGAAATCTAGAGTTTTATTATTTTCTTAAATATTAGATCCAAAGATGAGTAATTAGACACTAAATTTGTTGGATTTGGATTTTCTATGTTAAGTTATGAATTTTGGAAATTTTGACTCAAATTTGAACTATGTGTGACCAAAAAGTTATCTTTTAAATTTTGACTTATTTTTGGAGGTTTGACATTTTTTAATAAGTACTAGACCCTAAATGAAATCTAAAGTCTTTGAGTTTGTTCAATTTGGAATTTTATGGAATGAATTATGAATTTTTGAAATGTGAGTATTTAATTAAAATTTTAAATGATTTAATTAAAAAGCTTTTAATTATTTTTATCCAAACTTCATGAAATCACTTCCAAAGGTCAGGAATGACCCATGGGTGTTTTTTAAGTGTTTGAGAATTATTTGAAATTTTAAAATATTTTTTTAATTAATTAAATTAATTAAATAAAATTTTCCACTAAAATTAAATTAAGGTCAAATTTAAGGTTCAGTCAAGGGGATTTTTATTTTGCTAGGTTGGTGATTTAATTTTGGCTAGTTTGATATATTATTTATTTATTTATTTTTTTATTTATTTTGAATTAGTTATGATTTTTATAAGTTCCAAGGTTAATTAATGGGTTAATTTTAACTTAATCAAAGTTTTGATTTCAAAACTTTAAATTCAGTGGAATTATAACCTGAGGTAGGCAATGTCACTAAGTTTACATGTCTTGAATTTTACCCATATTAGGTGTATAATTAAATTTCTATCATTTTCTCTAAAATCCAAACCTTTGTCCTTAATTTTTTTCCTAAAATATCTCTTAGTTGTTTTTATTTACTATTAGAGGTCTCTAACCCTTAACACATACATAACTAGCCACACCGTGCAAATTAAAGCCAAATATATGACCTAAATCTAGGTGGAGTGGAAGGGGTGTATTTCTAAGTGTTTGGGTTAATCCATAGCCTAAAAACTTAAATATTCACTCAAAGAAACACATCCCCATTATATTGCTCTTGGCATACTATGATGTAGGATATATTTACCATAGTTTTCATCAATAAAATCCAAATGCAAGACAAAGTGCCTAAACTATGAATTATGTAAATTAAAAAAATGGTTCACATGCAAATGACATATACACTTGCATTTGATTTGATCAACTCAATTCCTTGATAACTAAACTCTATTTAAAACTTCAATGAAGAGGTTTAATTGAATGGAATCAAGTATCCAAACACAAGGAATTTTCAAATGATATGTTAAAATTGACTCATGTTAATGTAAAATTAATTGATAATATAGGTCAAAAAATTTAAAAAAATTTATTGAAAATAAGTAAAAACATGGCAAATCCCCTGCAAAATTTCAAAACATTTGGATGTTTATCAAGGGAATAAACGAAGAAACTCATAAAACAAACATGCTAAAAGTATTCCCTAAATACCCATCATCTAGGTTTGAAAATATTCTTTATACAATGGGCTTGAAATTACAAACAATTTTAGTGGTTGCTTATAATTTTTCCACATATCTAATTTACTTTGGATTTTAGAAAATTTTGTATTTAAAATGCATTTTTAAACATTTTTAAATGGGTTTAAAACTAGTGGCGATGGTGAAGTGCCACATGGCAGCGGCTGATTCACCAATTCAAATAGCGACAACGGCACCATGATCATTGTAAATAGTAGGAGGCGGTGGCACAAGGTACAGATGCGATAATCACTTATCCGAGTCAACAAATGTCGCACACCATCGGATCATCCATGATTTCAAATCAACAACTCAGATCAAGGCGGATGGAAATCTGAACAACGTAGTAATCTACACGGTTGAAACAATCCGTGAAATAATTTGATATTAACCTTTTTTATAAGATCAACGGTCTAGATTTCGTTCATTTTCATGCACTAACAATAAGCCTTATAAATGAAATAATTGCTCAATTCTTAAAAATCGCTTTGCCAATTTTGATAAAATTTTAAACAGAGATAGATTTAGTGAAGAGCATTAATGGGGAAAAGTTTTCTTGGTTTAAAAAGTGCATTTCAGAAAGATATTTAAACTCAACTGTAGAAAGCTAGAGTTGAGGATTTACCGAGTATTACTGGATGGTTTTTTATGTTTTTGATCTTGTTGAACTTGTAGATTGTCCATAAATAATTTCCTAAAAGAAATTGATGGCCAAAATTTTCTAGATCATGAGCAATGGTGCCTGGACAGAGTTGGTGGCTCTTCTCGCTAGAAACTCATCATAGGCGGCTATTGATAAGTGGTTTTGGAATAGGGAAATAGAGAGGGATCCTTGGAGAGTTGAAATGAAAAAAGAAATAGCTGGAATAAGCTCTAGTGATAAGTGTGCTTAGGATGAGTGAAATGAGCTCTTATCATTACATTAAACCATAGGCTTTAGATTGGACAACTTGGATCAATCAAAGCCCTTGCATTGATGCCTTACATGTGTCCTAAGCTGTTGGGATGGAAAGGAAATGGCTGGGTCGGGGTTGATGGCCATTGGTGGTTTGGTGTGGTAGGGGGACCACTCTTGTCACTTTAGGCTAAACCAGGCTCTTAGATGGGTTAGGTTTAGAGGGCCCTTAAGAGGGCTTTGGGGTTTAAAAGATATGCTTAGGCTAGGTTGGTTGATAATTTGGAAGAGTTTTAAGCTTAAGTTTACTAGTTTAACCAGTCAACTAGTTAAAGGATAATGAGGTGGCAGATAGGAATTGTGAGGAGCTATTTGAAATAAGTTTGAGAGGAGTCAAAGAGCTGGAGTTAATACAAGAATGAATGTGATCATATAGGATGGATTTTGATAAAGGATTTTGATTTGACTTGGTTAAAATCAAAAGTTTTTGACTTATCCTTGAAGGGATATGTTCAAGGCATGAAAAAAAAGTGGATTTGAAGCTTGAAGGGGGTTTGATTGTTTATAGATAGTGATTTGACCTAAATTATGGGAATTTGACCAAGCCTAATAAGTTTACTTGGTCAAACTAATTAAGATTTTGATTCTTCAATGGTTTGAATGCACTTGAATCATGGATTGGAGTGAGATTAAGGGTTTGAAGATGTTGACTTGGTTAGATAAAATGATTTGACCCAAATAGGTCAGATTTGAGCCAACTTGGGCTTAGTTAACCAAGTCAACTATTTATTGGGTCAAAGTGTCCAATCAATTCCAATTCACTAGGAAAAGTGTTCAAACTGTTTTGATAAAGTTCATAGTGGATTTGAAGCTTGATTGAATGTAAATTGGGGTTTAAAATTGATATGGTCAACCATGGTTTATAGTTGACCAAGTCAGACTAAGGGTTGGAATTGGGTCCAAGAGATTTAATTTGATGATTAGAGACCAATGGAAGTGTTCCCATACATTAGAGTGATCATTTGAGTTAATATGACCATTTAAACCCATAAAGGGCAATTTGGTTTAAGTTTGTTGACTTGATCAACCATGCTTAACCAAGGTTGAAATTTAAGACCAATGCACTCCTAATGGTGTTTTGGGGTATATTAAAGGAGATTTCAAGGTTCTATTTGATTGTTCCATGTTGTGTTTCAGGAAAAAATCCAATTTTGTTCTTAAATGACATTTTGTCATTTTGACCCCTGCTCAACTATGGGTCAAAATAGGTCCAAAAAAATATAGTTTAATGTTCAACATATCAAAACAAAGGCTGTAGATAAGGTCAAGAGTCTTGGGGAAAGTCCAAAGGTCAAATTTCAGAAAGTGGAAGGTTTAGTGGCATAGGTTGTAATTATTTGAAGGTTTTGCAGTCTTTGGATTTTAATTTAGTTTTTGGGGTTAGAAGTATCACAGTAGATTCAAAATTTGGAGGATTGACCCTAGGGACATGCCTAATCATTATTCAATTGATAGATCATGAATTATGGGTCATTTGATTGGGTTTTTGAAGTGATTGAAAAATCACCAGGAAAGTGTTTTAGGATATTGACCTTTAACCTTTGATTTTGACCTAAGATTCTAGATTTGAATGCAATTTTGGATTTAATTAATTGATTTGAAATTATCCACATCAATCTCAATCATATAGATCAGTAAGATTGATTAGACATGGTTTAAGGCTGATTGAAGATTGATTGAAGGTTGAATTGATGATTGGGTTGAAAGTTGATTGAAGATTTGATTAAAAGTTGATTAAGGTCTAGATAATTGATAAGTAGATTATTTTGACCATCATATCACGAAGTAGGGATCGAGATAGGTCTAAATGACCTCATGAAGGAATGAGGTAAAAAAATGCGACGTGGATTTAATCAAGTAAAGGGGAACTGTTAGGCGCTTAAACATAGGACTGAGCAAAAGTAAACATAGATTTTTTGACAAGGTTCGTAGTAAGGCTATCTCCCAATCAAATAGCCAACCAGAGAGAGGGACCATTCTCTAAAGGCAAGAGAAATTTCCCCTTCTAAGAATGGGATAACCTTTTCCGGGGGGGGGGGGATTTTGAGGAGGAGGAAGGCTGGTTAAGTAGATTCTTCTAATTTAAGTAAAAGGGAGGGGTGGGGGAGATCTTGCTCAATAAACATCGAGGTGGAGGCCATTAGGAAGAGAGGGAGAGAAGGAAAGGGGGGAGGGGGTTAGAACATCGGCTAGAAGCATCGGAGGCAAGGGAGGAAGAGGCTAATCAAGAGAAAAGGGGAGCACATCGGCTACTGTTTCGAGAGCATGCTTTAATTATGAATATAAAATAAGGTTTCTAGGTCACCCTTCCACTGATGAGCAGTAAACTTTGATTGCAATAATTGTTTAGTTAAATAGGCAATTGTATCCAAGGTTGTGAAAATCGGACCAGTGGTAGAAGGAGAGGTTTAAGGTTCGACCTGTCGAACCAGATGACATAATAAATAATAATAAATTTAAATTTTAATAAAATTGACATTATATATACATATACTCATATACACCTCAACTCTTTATTTAGTCACACTAAATATTAATATACTTCTTCTTTGTATCATAAAAAAATACCTTATTATTAATTGAATGTTACATATTTTTCAATCCAAGCTGCAGGGCTATATGATTGGTAACCCATCAACTGGGGAGTTTATTGATTATAATGCTCAAGTACCTTTTGCTTTCGGAATGGGTATAATTTCTGATGAGCTATATCAGGTGATATTCTATTTTTAAATTTTTTTCAAATACTCTCTCTCTCTCTCTCTCATTATTTTTAAAAATTTTCCAAATTCTCTCTCTCTCTCTTACTCTTTTAAATTTTTTTTCAAATTCTCTCTCTCTCTCTCTCTCTCTCTCTCTCTCTCTCTCTCTCTCTCTCTCTCTCTCTCTCTCTCTCTCTCTCTCTCTCTCTCTCTCTCTCTCTCTGTGGCATGTGTTTCTGAACCTTATTTCCATTTCAGGACATTGATAAGAATTGCGAGGGTGAAGACTACGAGAATCCAAAGAATTCTCCATGTGCCTCTCTTATTCAAATCTTTGAGGAGGTAAGCATCCATGTAACCATCTCTCTCTATGTCCTCTTAAGGTCTTTATTTATGATTTGGCTAATTTATTTATGTTTTTTCTTTTTTGACTATAGTATTCTGTGTGTGTGTGTCTTTTTTTTTTTTTTAACAATCTTTATAATATATCTAAAAAAACTAGGTAATTAATTTTAAGTTGTAGTTTAGATCAAAGCAGTCTTCTGTATCTAAAAGTAAAGGATCATAATTGCCTTGATAAATCTTGGGCATCTCTTCGATTAATTTATGGTATATTCGTCAAATATGCATATGCAGTTCAAGTCAGAGCTCATGACAACACAAATTTTGGAGCCCAAATGCAGTTTTGCTGCACCCAAACCTAATTACGTTTCTAAAGCAAGAAGGTCTATGCTAGTACAGCAGAGCTACACAGTTCTTTCCGAGCCTCCAATTCCTGAAGTCAAGTGCAGAGTAATTAATTTTCCTTATTTATTTTGTTTTCTACAAGTAAAGTTGTGGAAGAAGAGTTTCTTGTATTAAATAGCTATATAATTAAGTTTTCATAAATTCTTGAGTGGTACACTAACTATAAATATGGCTGCAGACATATTCTTATTATCTCATGTATATATGGGCAAACAACAACGATGTTCAAGAGGCTCTCAATGTCAAAAAGGTATAAGATTTTTAGTTTACTCCCTTATTAAATTCTTATAAAAATAATATATTAAAATAAAAATATGAAATAGTTAGCCCTCTAATTCTGTCTTCATGGAGCTGATTATGATTGAATGAAACAACTTGGGAAAGAAATACAATACCTTAAAAGCTTTATGGAAAAGTATTGATGAGTATACCGAAATAAATTTTTTATTATGATAAATTTAAAAAAACTTAAATTTATTTTAAAATTAATAATCTTAGCAACTAATTAATGTTTGAATCAGGGAAAAGTGAAGGAGTGGCAGAGATGCAATCATGACTTGAATTATACAAAGGATGTAAGAAGCAACCTTGAATATCAGGTTAATATCACCACCAGTGGCCATCGTGCATTGGTTTACAGGTGAGATGTACATAGTTAGCTGACAGAAACTTTGTCAATTAATCTCTCTCTCTCTCTCACACACACACACACACAAACACACATGTTTACATATATTTATTTATTTTGGTGCAGTGGTGATCATGACATGGTTGTCCCTTTCATGGGCACAAAGGAGTGGATAAAATCCCTAAAATTCTCCATCAGAGAGCCATGGAGATCTTGGCATGTCGGCGGCCAAGTTGCTGGGTAAGTTCCTAATTACTTATTTCTATAATGTCATATAATGATGGCTCATTTCTTCCCGCATTGGCTCCATAGATACACAGAATCTTACTCCAATAATATGACCTTTGCGACTGTTAAGGTAAAGCTTTTCAGCTTCGATGTTCTTGGTTAATTACTTGTAATTACTTCCTTTAGCTTGGCATGATTATATTTGTATCTTATATAGGGTGCTGGACACACTGCTCCAGAATATAAGGCTAAGGAATGTTTAGCCATGTTTCGAAGGTGGATTTCTCATAGATTACTGTGATTAAGCTATTGGAAGTTCCCCTTTTACTGATTGTTGTAGCTCAACATGGCATGTATGACACCACCCACCTTGATCTATTCGTTGGGAGCTCGGGTTACCGGCCAAAAGGTCTTGAATTTAATACTTGCATATGTGATGTGCGTGATTGTATTAATTAATTCACTTAAAAGTCCAAAAAAAGCATGGCATGCATGCAGGGGCGAAACTAGCATATCTTTTGAGGATGGGTTAAATAAGATTATGAAATGTATATGAAATAAAAAAAATAAGTATTTGAGTACTTTCATTTATTGAATGTGGGCAAAAAATAGTTAAAATGTTTATTCTCTCACAAAGAAATTTCATAGTATATGCAATTGCTCACCTTGGACTCTTTTTTATTCCACCCCAGCTCATGGACAAATTTGAATTGGACAGCATACAATTCCAATGAAAAATTAAATTCTATATGAAAATAAGTGAATATAGACATTAAAGAAGATCATAAATAAAATTTAAATATATATTCTCTATCTTAAGAATCACAAATTCACTATTAATTTTCTGAATATATGATATTGTTAAAGTCAAAATATGCAATCATTTTACTCATTCAAATTAGTAAAGATCAAGCAAACCCCTTTTATATGAAAAGATACTCAGGAGGTGTAGAATATAAAAACAAACAAAAAAACTAATAAAAATAATTTATGAAACTGACTAATTAGATACTATTTTATTATGTTGATAAATAATCACCACTAACAACATCAACGGATCATTTTGTAATGAAACCATGAATAGTACATCTAATTCTATAAATGTGAAGAGAATAGAGTAAATGTTTATTGCAATCAAAGAAAAATACTCAACCATCCTCACTTGTGTATATCTAAGTCTAGGAGCGACGTTGTCGGCTGGAGTTGTGAGGGAGAGAGGAGACATGATGTGGGGACGACTTTGGTTTTGAGAACCTAGGTCTGGGACCTATTTCCTTTTTTTTTTTTTTTCAAATATGGGCAAACTTGGCAGGGTGGGAAAAAATTACTTAAATGGGACAAATTACTGTGAATATTAGGTTGAACATGACTTGCATTATATATATATATATATATATATATATATATATATATATATATATATATATATATATATATATATATATATATATATATATATATATATATATATATATATATATATATATATATATATATATATATATATATATATATATATATATATATATATATATATATATAAGTGGCTTGTTATTTGTTACACTGAACAAATCTAAAATAAGTAGCCCTCATCATCGGGTAAGTGACTCGTTAGGATTGGACAACTGGCCCCTCATGCTAAGGTGAGAGACCCCTCAAGCTAGGCAAGACTAAGTTTTTAGTAAGTTCACCTTATCACTTTGTGATTCCACCTCATATCACTAGCTTGCCTAAAACAAAATTAAATTTGATTTAACCATGCCTTAAGCACATTTGTATGTACATTTAACTCTTTAAATCTCTTATGTATTTGAATACAAATTTCTAAGAAAATAAGAGAATTAAGTGAAGGATTTATTACTAATAATGAATGGTGAAAGTGAAAATGATAATATCTCTCTTGTTTAATTCTTGCAACACTTTAATAATTGCATTGATTTGAGTATTTTGCATGTCTAATGTATATCTTAAATTATAAATATGTGTGGGATTCCTTCATTTGAGCTTGATATTCTATTTCAGCCCTCCTATATGATAGCTCTATAATTCTTTGTCTTAATAAACAGTCATGTCACCCCCAAAAATGGTATGAGTATTGCTAATCATAAGTTATGTTGGAGTAAATTTTGCAATAATAAACAAGTTCATTAAATGAAATATTGAGAGGCCTCCCTTTAGATAAAGCAAACACCCTACTCAGATAGATGGCCTATCCAAATCTGCACATAAGGAGACGCCTAATCAACGAGTAGAAGTAAAATATACAGTAAACCCCTATCGAACCTTGATTTATGTTTAAAATATATTATCTTTCTGTGTTGTTTAAATTTATTTTTTATTGTTTATGAGTAAAAAAAATTTATTTCCTAGAGGCCTAATAAAAATCCAAGTAAAAGCTCTTATATGTAACAAACCTAGAAAATACAAGAATTTTTTAAAGCACAATTAGACTAAACAAATCATTTAACCAATCACCATAGCATATAAATATTAAACTATAATAAAGTAAAATGTCCGAAATATAAGTCTATATGTGGCAAGTGCCACTTAATTATAATAATTTATAAATAGAGACTACGGAGTAATGTCTTTAATTTACAACCCGGATTCTACTCCTAAAATTGATACTAGTCATAAAAAAAATGAGTTTTATCCACATGTCTTTAGCTTCCATATAGTGTTGATCATCCTCCAAAAAACTTCCTTGGTTTAAATATGTCTAACATAAGAAATATATACTGAGATCCTCAAAATATGTGTGGATTACTTTGTCTAATAGCCTTAAAACTGTTGATAATTTGCTCAGAAGAAACATAAAAGCAGATTTAGTATGTGGGCTATGAAGCTCCTTACCAGAATCGGCCACCTGGCCCACCCACTTATTTTTTGAATGTGAATTCTCTTTCGCCATTGTCTACCATTTAATCCCTTAGCTAAGCTCCATTATTTAGTCCTAACTTATTGCAAGTTTTTTTATTCTCTCTCTAAAGTAGTTCATATCAATGTAATTCAAATAAAAACTTTTATTACTTTTTTATTTGTTGCACTATATAAAATGGTAGAATATTTGGGGCAAATTATAATAGTATCTCTACCATTGTCCATAACATTAAAAAAGCCAATCATCTTAAACTTATCAACGTCCGTTGTAAACATAATTGCTTAATTGGAGCTTCTAAACTTTAATCTGCTATGTATGTTTTGGGGTATATTAGGGCTATTAAAATTGGGTTTGGGTCGAACCTGGAACTGACCTGCCACAAAATGACCCCAACCGGACACGACCCTACAACCCGGGTCACAGGCTTGTCTTCAACCTCTGTTAATGACGGACTGGAGCGGATGGTGGAGGCGGCGGTGACTGTAGAGGCTACTAATGGCAGAGGCGGTGATGACGGAGCGAATGGCGGTGACGGTGGAGGCGATGATAGAGATGGAGGACAACTCGGTTATGGGAACCTCCGAATGACAGATGGTGAGTCGGAGAACGACTTGGCAAAGATGGCAAAGGATGGCGGGTCAACCTCTGGATACCGGAAAGTTGTGGCAACCCATGGCTCAGTTTGCGGATGACAGAGCTGACGTGATGCAGGACTTGACGCGATGCGAGGGTTGAGGGCTTGATGCGACTTGATGAGAGCTTACGCATTACTTGACGCAAGGCGGGTTTCTGGGCCAGTCCAAGCCAATGTCAGGTTAGCGGGTTGACCCGGACCCCACATATTTCTTTCAAACGGCTCAAACTTGGAACTCGAACCCAACACATTTTACGAAATGGGTGGACCATAACCCGAAATTTTCAGGTCGGGTTCGAGTTGGGTTCTTGAGTTGTGTCAAATATTGACACCCCTAAATATATGTTGGGTTTTTTTTTTTGTGCCATTATTGTTATTTTTGTATTTACACTCAACTACAGATACTTGTTGTTCTAGTTTTATAAATTATACAATTTTGGTTAACTCCGTATTATTTGAATTTTCTTTTCGGTGGTTGATGTGGATCTTTTATGGTCTGTCGTTCCTTCCTTTAACTATAAATTATATATGCTAACTAGGAGCTCTTATACGACAAAACAAGATGATGATGATGATGATGGTGATGACGACTCTTTAAGAAAATCTGTCAGTCTTATTCCCTTCAGATGGTCAACATTGTAGCTTGGATTCCTGCCTGGGAATTACTGAATTTGGTTTACCAAGAACCCTATTTTATTTTTCCAAGTCCAGTAGTTTTTGTGTTTTGATATAAATGTAATTCAGGTTTTTTGTCATGCTCATTTCTTTGAGCTAGGTCTTTATTTTTTGTTATAGCTATTACCATAACGCCCATAGTTATGAATTGTAATTTTCTTTTTCAAGCTGTAATCACTCAACATAGTTAATGAAATTGGGTTTAGGCCCTTTAATTTCCTCCAAAAAACACTTAAAATTTATTTAGCATAAATTTTTTAAATATAATATTATTTTTAAATTCATTAATAAATTTATAAGAATATTCAGAATTTTTTCTATTTTTTATAGATAATAGTACACAATTTAATATAAAATAGATTAAAATTATATATTTCTAAAATAACGGTCATGCCATTGATAAAATCTAATGTACAAATCATGCTTCCTTTATATTAACTTTACCCTAAGCTATTTTTAACATTTTCCTAAGCATTTCGCATTTTAATATTATAGGAAAAAAAAAAAAGAAAAAAACAACAAAAATGACATTACATAATTATTTTTTATTTTAACATTGAAAGTTTTATGTTCATAGAGTAAATATAACATTATAGAATATTAAATATATTAATAAATAAATTCGAACTAGGTTAATTTAAATTATGGTTTGGCATTTATAAAGTAGGGTGACTTTCGTGCTTAATAGCTAGCTCGTATATAGGATCAACTAAAATTTCGTTTGGGACAGATGGCAAACGAAAAAAAAAACAACGACGCAAAACCAGCATAATAATGAAACTATTTTTTTGCTAATTAAGAAGATAATTCTAAAATATACCTTAATTAATCTAAACTTTCACTCTTTTGTACTCAAGCAGGACGTGAATTTTTTTGTTGCAAAAAGAAAAAAACCCAACAATCATAGATATTTATAGGAGAAAATGTCCCCTTGTTTTTTACCTCCAAATCCTCGTGATTACACATCAGACAATGACCATGAGTACACACTCGACAAAGTCCCGCAAATGAATAGAGGCGGCGGTTTTCTCCTATGTTTTCTCCAACTTCTTTGAAGGGGATTTCAGCTCCCTTATGGATAAGACTACCAAACTTACCTTTGCAATGTTGTGATGATATCAACATTTACAGGATTGCAACAAAGATGGGAAAGCCATACTTGCTTGTTGGAAACATGTTTAAATGGGGTAGAAGAGAATACGCTAGAGTTTGCGTTCGTGTTCCCCTAAATGAGAAATTACCCCTGGGGGTATGGGTGGAAGGATTATCTGGAAAATTTTTCCATAAAATTGTATACAAAGGCATTTCAAAGTTATGTTATGAATGTGGCTTCATTGGTCACACCATAGAAGAATGTATGATCTCTAAAGAAAAGAAGGTAACTTCGAGTGTTGTTCCTGATTTGGTCAGGAATGTTCAAGATCAATTAAACTCAAGAGAAGTAGGAAGCTCATGTCAGCAAAATGATAAAAATAGCTATGGTCCGTGGATTCAAGTGAATTATGGTAAGAAGAAGTTTTGTGGAAGTAATGGAAGACCAGTTGGAGTAACTAATAAGCAAAGACTTTTTTTCAAAAAAAAAATTTTGTTCCAAAAAAATAGAACTCTATAGTATTGGAAGAAGTTCAAGCTTTACCAAAAACAAGTTTTGAAGAATGCCCAGGACAAATCTAATCTAGTAGTACAATAGGAAGAGGCATTGGATATTGCAAAAATTGCTGAAATTGAAAGTGAAAAGGCTCATGTTTCTAGTTCAAAAGTAATTTTCCCTATTCTGAATAAATTTGGTATTCTATCTGAAATGGAAGACATTATTATGAATGAGTATGGGGAGGATAAGGTTGATGAAGAAGTTGAAGAAGGGGAAATACTTGGTGATCTGGATACAGCTGTTTTAGAAATAGCTAAAATAAGTAATCAAGAGCTAAAGATGGGAGCTAAAGCGCTGAGTAAGGATGCTTACCTGGATACTAAAACTGTGGAGAAATCTTCTTCAGGAAAGAAAGTAAAGCTACTCAAAGAATTGAAGTCCCTGGGTCAGGGAATATTGTTAATCATAATAGGAAGTTGGAGATTGGTAGAAGCAAAAACGGTGGGGGTCCTTCCCCTCTTTTTAAACAATGACATCTTTAGCTTTATGGAATTGTAGAGGGGCCAAAAAGAGAGAGGATGCTCTTTATCTGAAAGAGTTTGTAAGAGATAATGATGTTTTTTTGAAACCAAACTTAGTTCATTGGAGAATCTTCAGTTTTTAAGTTTTTCAGGAGACAAATGGGAATCGTTTATGGTTCCTTCTGATGGCCTTTCTGGAGGATTTTTGGTACTTTGGAGGAAGGACAGCGACTTTTTCAGTATTGGAAGTTTCTTCTCAAGTCATCATTGGGAATCTTGAAGTTGTAAATAGAGGATGTTGGCTAGTTTCCACAGTATATGGGAGTAGGAGTATGATGGATAGAAAATCTCTATGGGAGATTTTGGAAAAAAGTGTATGCTGATAATAAACGAGCAGTATTTGGGGAGATTTTAATTGTATCTTGTCACTGGAGGAGAAGAGAGAAGGCAAAAATTTGTATTCTCTCAAGGAAAAAAAGATATGAAGATGTTTATGAGCAACAACGACTTCCATGAAGTAGGGTTTATTAGACCCAATTTTACTTGGTGTAATAACAAAAAAGGAGAAGGCCGTATCTTAGAAAGATTGGATAGATGTCTTATTAACTCTTTTGCAATGAATTCTATTCATCTAGCCATGGTGAAGCATTTTTCTCGTATAGCTTCGGACCACTTTCCAATTATTCTGGAGGTGTTCAAACCAGTGGAGTCTCACTACAAAGGTATGCGGTTTGAAGATGTGTGGGCAACCTATCATGGGGCTTTTGCTATTGTTGAAAATACATGGAAGAAGGGTGGAGGGAGTGATCTAGCAAATTCACAGAACTTTAAGTTTAAAAGAACTCTTAAGGCCTTATTCTATTGGAGCAAGGCAAAATTTAAGAGTTTAAATGTGTTTAGAGATTCATTGAAGAAAGAAATCTATGATTTACAACTAGAAGAGACTGAGGGGATGCTCAATGAGGCAAAGCTGTTGCTGCTTCGGTCAAAGATAAATGAGTTAAAATGTACTTTGGCAAGACTGGATATTTGGTGGAGACAAAGAGCCAAGGCTAGGTGGTTGGAGGAAGGTGACTCAAATTCAGCTTTCTTTCATTCCTTTGCAAATGCTAGAAGGAGCTCAAACAGGATCAAACATGTCAAAAATTAAGATGGTGTATTCACGGATCAGCTCAATGAGATTGAATGTATTTTGTCAAATTTTTTCAAAGCTAAATGGAGAGACATAACCTGTATGGTGGATGGATGGCCGAGACCGTTTGTTGTTTTGGATAGAGAAGATCAACTCAAACTAGATGCAGAATTTTCCAAGGAGAAGCTTCAAGTAGTGGTGGACAACTTGGGGAAGAACATCTCACCGGGCCTTGATGGAATTACATTCTCTTTTATAAAGTGCTTCTAGAAGGTAATTCAATATGATGTTTGGAATGCTATTGATATGTTTTCCAAAACAGGAATTATGCATCACAATTGGAAGGAGACGTTGATAGTTCTAATTCCTAAAGTGCAAAATCCAATTTATCCAGCAAACTTCCGTCCAATAAGCCTACGCAAGACTACTTATAAATTAGTAGCTAAAATGTTGATGAACAGATTGGAGATGGTTATTCACAAGGTTATTTTGAATGAACAAGTGGCTTTCCTAAAAGGTAGATCATTAACAGATCATGTTCTCTTGGCTCAAGAGGTTTCCAACAAAATCCGACACTCTAAAACTAAGAAAGGATTTTTGGCTATCAAAGTTGATATGGAACAGGCATATGATAGCATGGGTTGTCAAGCTTTGAGGCAAGATCTTCTTCACTTTAAATTCCCTTGCAAATTTTCGGATTTAATCATGAATTGCATTTTAGAACCAAAATTTTTCTTATTGATCAATGGGAACAAATCAAATTGGATTGAAGCTAGGAGTGGGTTTAGACAAGGATGTCCTCTATCGCCATTTCTTTTTATATTGTGTTCCCAAATCATATCTGATGCTCTTTATCAAAGTGGAAGGAAGATGGGTATTCAAATTGTTTCTAAAGCACCTAGAGTGTCTCATTTGCTTTATGCGGATGATATTCTAGTATTTTATGAAGACAACTTGGAGAAGATCAAAAAAATTAAAAAGAGTTTGAACAACTATTGCAAATGTACCGGTCAAATAGTTAATTTCAAAAAAATCTATGTTGGTGTTCGGTAAAACAGTGAACAAAGAAGGAAGAAAGAAATTGAAAATGTATTGAGGTTTAGTTCTGTTAAAGAAATGAACCATCTTGGTATAAAGGTTATGTTAAGGAGGATGGTAAGCTCGGGATTCAATAAACTCATGGAAGTTGCTTTAAATAAGCTGAATATTTGGCGAAAGAATTTTATCTCATTGGAAGGTAAAATGGTCTTGTTAAAATCAGCTTTCTTATCTCTTCCAATTTTTCTCTCAACTCTATCCTTGGTGCCTTTGGGGATCTTAAAGGAGTTTGATAAAATGTGCAGAGCTTTCTTGTGGAATAAGAAGAATGGGAATTTGGGAATGCATTTTGTCTCTTGGAAGGACCTATATAAACCAAAGAAAAAAGGAGGGAGAGGTCTTTTTTCAGCGATTGCTAAAGTGGGACATCTAAGGGCCAAGTTTGCATGGGAATTCTATATGAAGTCGGAATCCTTACTCAATTGCATCCTAAAAGCTAAATATGGAGATGATTTATGGAAGAAGCAAGGAATGAAAGGGAGCTCTTCTTCTTGGAAAATATTGTGTAATGGATCTAAATATCTTACAAATATTGTGAGATGGAGAATCTTCAATGGGAATTCTATTAACTGGATGAATGAGGCTTGGATATTGGATAGAAATATATCCAAATGGCCTACAATTGTAAGCAACATGGAAATTAGCAATTACAACCTGAACTTCTTTTTGTTGGATGGAAAATGGAACATGGATCATCTTCAAATGTTCTTTGGAAGGCAGCTAATCGATCTTATATTACAAACTCTGATCTATAGAGATCAAGGATCGAATAAAATTGAATTAAAATGGAAAGCAACTGGTCGCTCCATGGCAGCAATCTCACAGGATTCAATTTATAAAGATGATGCAAATTGTGAATTATGGAAATGGTTGAAGAAAATCAAGCTCAGGCCAAGGGTAGAGCTATTTTGGTGGAGAATGAACAAGGAAGCTATCTCAAGCTACTCTTTCCTATTTCACAGAAAATTGATTTCTTGTAGCAATTGTCCTATAGGATGTGATAAAGAAGAAAATAATAATCATATTGCTAGAGATTGTGGAAAATTGAAGAAGGTGATTGTTTGGCTCAACAAATGGGGATTTCAAGTACCCCAATTTGGATGCTTTAATGATTGTTTAAAAGAATTGAAAAGGATGTCAAGTAAGAAGCCATTGGTTGTAAACATCTATTGCACTGCAGTTTTTCTTGTATGGAAAAGCAGAAATTTGCTGATTCATGAAGGTAGGGAAGAATCAGACTTATATATTGCAGTCAACTCTATATCTATGGCTGTTGTAACACCGGCAATCAATATCCAAACGAACAACTGAGATGTTAATCAGCATAAGCTATTTTCTTCTTGGCGTCCTCCTCCACCCGGATGGATAAAAATCAATGTGGATGCATCATTAAGCAGCAATCATTCAGCCGGAGCTGCTGGAGTTTGTATACATGACAAAGGAAGGATGTTACGTGCATTTGGAACTCAATATGTGCATTAGGAAATCGTTCAAATGGAACTACAAGCGGTATTCATGATAAAAGATGTCATACAAGATTGGATGTTGAAAGCACAAGGAGTTATTATTGAAGGAGATAACATCAACATCATCAAGAATCTTCAACAAGCTTTGAGGAACTTAAAGAAGAAAGGAATAATTGAAGATAAGTTATCCTTCATTAAAGATTTTAATCAAGTATCTTTTATCTTTACTTCTAGAAATTGTAATAAATTAGTGGATTGTTGCGCTAATTTAGCTTTAAGCAAAAGTTTCATTTGTCATGATCTAACTAACATTGAAATTCCTCCTTCATTTTTTCAAATTTTGAAGGACGAATTTGATTCGTTAGATTTGATTAAGTTGTAATAGCTTCTTCTTCTTTTTTCCTGTTCTAATGCATTGATGCATTTCTTTCAAAAAAAAAAAAAAAAAAAGAATAGAGGCGGAGTGAAAAAGGCAAAATACTTATTGGGAGTTTAGGCTATAAATTATAAGTCTTGTGTATGCGATGTATGTATGAGTCTATCTTATTTGATCTAAATGTCCAAAAAATAATTTTCTTAAAAAGAGAACGCACAATAATTATTTATTTTTTAACGAAGTCCGAAATCATTTCACGTTATAATGAGAAAATCAAAAAATAGTTTTGTATTGCTTTAGAAACATAAAATAATTTTAGGTTGTTAAGAAATCTGATTTACTCTTGATTTTTTTAATTAAATTATAATTACTCTCGGTCTATCTAATTTTGTTTAAGGGCACTACTAATTAAAAATTCGCCTCGCCTATCCAAAGAGGCTTCTTTTCCTCCTAAGGCAACTCCTCTGTAGTCGAGAGATTATCACGTACAGAGTCCGGATGCAAAGAACCATTCAATTTTGTGACTATGAACAACAAAAGCTCAGTAATTGTTCACCTCTACAATTTTTTTGTACTTAACTGTGTTATTAATATTCACAGTTACAAAATCAAATGATTTTCTGCATCTGAATTTTGCACCTAATAATCTCTCCCTGTCAACATCTACTACTTCTCCTACCTAGAGCTAAACATGCTGAAAATTTTCTTGCCAAAAAGATCGTCTGATTGGATCCACCTAATATTTATGGGATGAACTAAATCTTATAAATCTCGCTTGTAGCCAAACAGACCGCATAGGGCAATGTCGTGGGAGATGGCGGCTTTACAACTATGGGTTGCATGGTTGGCCACATGGCTATGGTTGGCCAGTCGCAGCATCTCCTAGAAGCTGGATAGCAGTCCTTTTTCTTGAATCTCGAATAGTCTTTTTTGCAAATGCTTCTGCACACAGCTCATCTTGGCCTGTTGGTTGAGAGCTTAGACTTCAACTAAGAGGTCTTGAGTTCGAGTCTTTGTGTATGCATTGTGCATGTGAGTTTGCCTTAAATGACCTGTCCAAAAAAAAAAATGCTTCTACTTTTCTTTGTCTGTTACAATATATGTTTTTCTGAAGTTATAAAAAAGTTCTTTTTTTTGGGCTCCTTGAACTTAAACCAAGTAATCGATATCTTTTTTATCTAAAACTAGGTAAATTCTGCATTCCATGGCCTGGGCTGATTCCCAGAGTCACCATATTGAAAAACGTACTAGACAATGGAGGATTATTAATCTTGCATTCCATATAGAGAAGCTATGCAAATTATTAGGTCTGGTCACCTAACAGATAAATATATTTGGATTTTTCTTTATCTACAGTAAAGCGCAGTCAAAGTGCAGTTACTGTATCAGCTGCACTTTAACTGCACTTTTATTGTAGACAGAGAAATTCGGATGTATCTCTTTATTAGGTTAGGTGACCAGGACAATAAAATTTTGTTAGACAGTTCATTTTGATGTGGACAGAGAAATTTTATTGACAGAGAAATTTTATTGTAGACAGAGAATTCATATAACGGGAATCAGCCGAATTTTGATGTGGTCAAATCATTATTGGCAATGATTAAGTCGTTAGCCGAATCGTCAAGGCATATGAGCGATAAGAGACTAGCAAACTCTAGTGTATGTGATCATCTAAAATAATTAATAAAAAATTTGAAGTTATCATTATCATCTAAATATTTGATCAAGATTACATAAAATATATAATTAAACACTCAAAATTACCACAAGAAAAACACTTGAAATATGGACTAATAGAACTTTTGTAAACAAAAGTGAATGAAAGTCTCCAAAGTTTATTGATCCACAAGAAAAAATGGATTCAATTAATTTTTTATGAGTATATATATACCACAAGAAAAACACTTGAAATATGGACTAATAGAACTTTTGTAAACACTACTTTGAATGATCAAGTAAGCATACTTTATCTTTTTTTTTTTCGTCTTTTCTTTTTGTCTTTGTATTACATCTAAGAGTTTGCCATAAATTTAAATTTTGATGATTTTAATTTAATTTGAATTCGATTAAAATTGATTGAAAATTCACCACATTTTTTATTTAATTCTTTTACGAATTTGTTCAAAATCTACAAGTTCCGCCTAAAACTCTTAAATTTAGAATTAAATTTTATTCCAACTCTATAATATGAGATAAAAAAAAAGTACTGAATGAATTAACTAAACATTTCCTGGTAACAATCACTAGAAATTTACAGCATATCGTTTTTATCAAGCAACAAAATACCATAAATGTTTGGAATAAACTCTTCGCTTGCTTAAGCTAATAAAGTTTTTAAATGAACTGTCTAACAAAATTTTATTGGCAGAGAAATTCGGATGTTTTTGTCAACTGAATAATGATTTGACCACATCAAAATGATTTGATGATGTGGTTGTTGTATGAATTCTCTGTCTACAATTTGTAAACTTTTATTGTAGACAGAGAAATTTTATTGGCAGAGAATTCATATAACGGAATAATGATTTGATGATGTGGTTGTTGTAGTTAATTGACAAAAACAATTAAAATTTTCAACTACCCATATTCTCCATCTAAATCCACCAAAGCCTCCTAGAGCCAAGGCCGGAACTTCCGCTCTCTGCTTCTCCATATGAAAGCCACAATCCCATCTCTGATTCTTCTTCCGACCTTAAATCCTCTTTCCGACTTCTATACTCGACCGAATCAACCTACTGCTCGCGGTTCTCCCTGTCTTTATTCATCTAGCCTCCAGACCGAAGCTCCTATAGTCGTATGACCATTTAGTCTAACTTTTCCAAGCAAGCCCCAGTCGACGTCTTCCCACGACCAGGACCTGACGTTCATCGGCCTCAACAACCGACCCATTTCACATACCTGTAGATGACCCCCTCCACCACCTGGTTTGAAGAAGGAGAAATTATTGCGTGTGGAATCCGATCACAAAGATGTGTTCGGTTGCTTACGTGGAAAGGGTTAAACAGTCAATTGCCTTGCGTAAACCTCGTAAACCCGACCCGTCTTCCAGCCCGACCCGGGAGATTTAGGTTGGCGCTTCTTTTTTGAGAATTTAAGTCGCGCGCGAATCATCGCAATATATAAAGCTTAGAGCCAAAATTTTTGCAGAGAAGCCAAAAATTTTGCAGAGAAAATGTCGATGAAGATGGAGATTGATCTGGAGGAGGATGTTGGTTTTTATGAGCAGACAATTTTTTCGCAGGTCTCGAAGGAAGCCGATAACCTTGAGACTGCCGACGTCCCGGAAACAAGCGCACATGAAGCAGAACACGTAGAACCAGTGGGTTTGGACGAAAAGTTCAGCATCTCGGTAAAGTTCGCCTCCTTCAAGTTTTCTTTGTGCATTTATTGTGTTTAGCAAAGATGCGGTTTTTTATCAACAATGTGCATAATGTAAATTGCAATTGATTTAAAAAGAATACTCGATGTTGTCTTCTTCTAAAGCATTGAGAGATCTTAAGCAAAAACATGATATAGAAGGTAGTGAGGGATAGTAGAGGGGTAATGTGGACACGGTCGCCGGCTTTTGGAATGACGGAGGTGCGAAGGACATGTTGGATTGTCCTAGCATCTCTGACTAAAGAGCTAGTCTCTCCAACATGGTAACGGACATTGGTCTGGCGAAGAAAGTGATTTGCCGTGGACCAGTCAAGATCAGGGTCAAGGGCAATTAAGTGCAGCTTATCTCCGGTGGTGGATAGCTGTAAGAGATCAACACAGTCCTGATATGTGATTTCGACAGGGCGTCGATTCACATAGGAGGACAGGGCTGTGAAGGTGGAGTTGATGCGCAGGTTTGCAAAAAATTCTAGAAGGAACTCAGAATTGAAGGGGAAAACAAGAGACAGAATGAAGCAAAGGGAAGTGTGAGCGAAGAGATCCATTACCGGGTAAGAGATGTGGACTGGATTGATAATCCTGGAAACAATAATTCCACATTCTTTATAGCGGTGATATGCAGCTTTATCTTCTGCTTCACGGAAACGAGGGTCAACCCTTGCCCTCGAGGAACTTCCAGAGGTCTGACGGACGCGCTTCCCACCAGCCATTTGAGAGATCTTAAGCAAAAACATAAAGGAGAAGGAAATAGGAGTGAAAAACATGGTTGGATCGGCCTGAATTTAAAGAAACGTCCATATCGTCCTGGCCGATCGAGGAATCGTCCAGGCCGATATGTGTCAATAATTACGTACAGGCCGATTGGTCAAAAAGGCGGTCCAATCATCCGGGCCGATCAGATATCGGCCAGGCCGATTAGACACAGGCTATCGGCCCGAGGAGTCAGTCCGGACGACCGTTGAAAAAGCAGATCGTCCAGGCCGATTAGGTGTATCGTCCAGGACGATGCACAAACAATTCATCATAAGTTGGTCTACATACCTCTTCCTCATCACTTTGATTTTCTCCCATGAAACACAAGTTTGTAGTATCTTCCTCTGGTTCAGTCTCAGAGGAATCAGTACCAGATTCTGCCCAGAAGCCTCTTTGGATTTTCTTATTCTCCTTCCTAGACTTAGTTTTCTCCTCACCTTTTTCTTTTTCTTTGCTTGATTGATCTTAAAGTGTAGGACAATCGGCTCTTACATGTCCCGGTTTCCTGCATTCAAAACAAACAACATCAGAAGATCCTTTAATATGTTTATGATCCTTACCTTTTCTCCAATTTTGATGATGCTTTTGTTTCTTCCTTAGAAAGCTTTTGAATTGCCTTGTGATGAAGGCAACTCCATCGCTTTCAGACCCGGAAGATTCAGAATCCGATTTGTGTGCCTTCAATGCAATTGTTTTCTCCTTTTTTCTTCTCACCTGCATCAAGATTTCTTTGATTCACCCCTTGCTCGTAAGCAATGAGTGAACCAAGCAAGTTATCAATAGAATAGGTGTTTAAATCTTTAGATTCAGTGATTGCAGTAATTTTTGCATCATAAGAAGAAGGCAAGCATCTCAAAATCTTGTTAACTTTTTCATAGTTCGAAAGTTCTTTTCCTAGTGCATGCAATGAAGTAGCAATCTGAGTAAACCTAGTGTACATGTCAGAAATCGATTCATGAGGTTTCATACGAAAAAGTTCGTAGTCATGCAAGAGAATGTTTAAACGGGATTGTTTAACTTCATTAGTTCCTTCATAAGTAATGCACAATTTATCCCAAATTTCTTTACCGGTCTTGCAAGTTGAAACACGCATGTAATCCTCAGATTTTAAAGCACAGAAAAAACAATTCAAACATTTCGCATTTAGTTGAGCTAAATCTCGTTCATCAAAAGTCCATTCGGTAAAAGCAACTTCAGTTTTAAAACCGTTAATTTCACGAGAAGGTGGAGAATAACCTTCTTGAATAAGCATCCACATGCGATAATCAGTAGATTGTAAAAAAGTTGACATGCGAGTTTTCCAAAAATCAAAAGGTAGGTTATCGAACAGAGGAGGTCGGGTAATAGAATACCCTTCCGTAGTGTTGCGATTCCCAAAGTTAGACATGGATCAAATTCAAAAAGTTTTCAAACTTTTATTTTCGAATCAAGCTCTGATACCACTTGAAAGTTCGATGGGGATGTTAAGCCCTATGAACTTAGTCCCAAACTAACCAAGAGAGGGGGTGAATTGGTATTTAAAAACTTCTTTTTAAAACAAGGAAATAAAATCATATAAACCAAATCACACCACGAAAATACTGCGGAATTTAAATGTGCGGAAGCAAGAAAAGAACAAAGAAATTTATAGTGGTTCGGTCGACTCGACCTACGTCCACTCCTTGGAGGCACCCTCCAAGTATTGCACTACACAAAAAGTGACTCTCCTTTAGCCCCCACGGCTAGGTGGAGAAACCCTTACAAGAACCTCCTTTTTGCCACCCCGGCAAGGCAGAGAACCTATCTCCTTTTGCTTCCTCCTGAAGCTGGCAGAGAACCAGAACCAAAAGCAACACTCCTTACCTCTACCGACCCTTCCACGGACGAGAAACTCTAGACGAAGAGGACGCAGAGAGATCCTTGAAGCAACCCTTGTGAAACCCCTCACAAGCTCCCCCTCACAAGATCCTCTCTCTCTCTTCTCTCTCTCTTTCTCTCCTCAAGGCCTTCTTAGGTCAAGGCAGCAGCAAAAGGTCTTTAAAACGTTGAACAAGAGCTCTTTAAATAGAAGAGCTTCAAAAGAGCTCATTAATTGCAAGTTGCCGACTTTATCGTCCAGGCCGATATGGACATCGGCCTGGCCGATCAGTACAAAACAATGAAGATCGGCCAGAGTATAGCCCTGAATGGGAAACAGGACGATTGAAAAATAGCTTGATCGTCCAGGCCGATATCACGATCGTCCTGGCCGATCAGTTCAAATCAGAGAAAAATCGTCCTGACAATAGCCCTGAATACGAGCTGGCCGATCCTGCGATCGTCCAGGACGATATGATCGTATCAATCATCCTTAATTACTTCCTTGATTTCCTGAAAAATTATGGCATAATTTGTGAATATCGTCCAGGCCGATCCGAGGATCGTCCTGGCCGATAATTTAAAGATATGGTATACCATACTTGTCTATGGCGGCTACTTCTTTCTGTTTTGAGCTTATCGTCCTGGCCGATACACGTATCGTCCAGGACGATCTGTTAACGTAGGCTGCCTTAATTAAGAATCCTTAATTAGACTTTCTGTTTTAAGCTGATCGGCTAGGCCGATCAAAGAAATCGTCCTGGCCGATATGAGTAAAATCAGAATTTCTAAGTCTCTCAAGTGTGTGTGTGAAGGGTTACAAAGCATCAGTCTTTTTGACTATTACAAGAGGACTCAAAAGGTAAAAAACAAAGGTACAGACTGACTCAACCCTAAACCTACGCATTTCTGAACTTGGCTCCTTTTTGATTATCCGATCGTCGATTCCTGAAAAGTTAGAAGCAACAAGCTGTCCAAGAAAAGCAGTGTTTGTCAATCATCAAAACATAAGACATGAAAAATAGATTTGCAACATTGACCCCATTGACCAGTCAAACAGTCAATGGGAGTTCAAATGGGCTCACCCGATCAAACCCATTTGAACTCTTTCTCCTTCCCATTTCAGGCCAGCCCAAGCATTGATTTTGATTCTAGAGACTTCCTTAAACCTGGCCTGGCCTCCCCCAGCTGCTGGCATGGCTCTAGACCCGAGCTATCAACCCAGTGGTCCCCCCATGCTTGAAAAGGACTCCAAGTCATTTTCACCTGAGGCAGCCGCTCCTCCTGTCCCCTAACAGTCTGGAACAGGTGTCCATCATCCCAGCACTCTCCCTGATCGATCCCCACCGTCCCTTTAGGCTCCAAACCCATGAATAGGCAAGAGGGACAAATCCCACAGATGAGAAGTGATCTAGCATTCCAGACATCCCCCAGAGCATCTTGAGTTTCGTTTTGATTTCTCGAAGCCCTACCTTCATTTTCCCATCGGTTTCTGGTGTTTTGAAGCTGCCGGCGGCGAGATCGGGGCTTGACCGAGAGCCACTTCCGTTCAAGCTCCTTCAACTCCGTTTCCAGTGATCCTCCAAGCTTGAAGCCGTAAGGAGATCAACACGTGGACAATCTACAAGTTCAACCGTGGTAAAATCAACTCATTTGATCCATCCTTCGGTGAGAAATCTTAAACCCTAGTTTGTTTTCTAGGTTTTTAAATAACACATTCAATATTGCATCAAATGGCTTAAAAATTATTCCCCATTCTTCTTTGGACTCTAATACACATCTGTCAAAAATTTGGCATCATTTGGTTGAGTATTTTGCGAAAACAAAATAAAAAATGAGTTTAGGGTTCGCGGTGTTGGCTGGAGGAGGAAGACAGGTCGTTAGCCGTTGGATCTTCTCTGATTAGATCAACGGCTGCGATTGAACCTGACTTAAAACTCATTTTAACCACGGTTTAGCCAGATCCTCATCGGGCTAAATCTTGGCCGTTGATCCAAACCGCGGGGATCAGATCCACCGTCTGATCATTCTGGATCGAGTTCAATACCGCGGGTTGGATCCTGGCCGTCCGATCTCTTCTACGATTGATCCGACGGCGCAGATCAATGCCGCGCTGGATAAGTGGCGGGTCCCGCGTGACCGCCGCCGTCTGCGTGGCTGCATCCTCTCCCGCCGCGTGTCCCAGTCAGCGCCGCCGTTTGACTGGATATTTAAAACATCTAAATAAATTCAGAAAATCCCCTGAACTTCATAAATTCACCAGAATTTAATTTTTGATCCTTTTTTGGAGTTCTTGGGCTTGTTTTGTTCGTATTTTCAATTAATTTATTTTAAAAATAATTAAAAATTATTTTAAGAAGTATTTAAGTATTAATTTCATTAATACAGAAAACCCTATTTTAATTTTTAAATAATAAATATAAACTATTTTTATCTGAATCTTGGCTGAGGTGTAATAGAGCATAGGGTTGGTCTCCTGTAATTTTCCTAAGTCATTTTGATGCAATATCATTTAGTTTATGAACTTACAAAAATCTAGATCAAGATTTGATTCATATTTTTGCAAATTCATAAACAATTTAATTTAAATCCAAATCTTATCATGTTAGAGTTCTATGGGATCAGTGTAAAGTCTTCCTTTCACTGAAAATAGGTTTAGATCTTGATCATGTATGGTTTAGTTAAAATCCACCTTCAATATCATGCTTAACCTAGTTTAATTAACCAATAAATTGTACATGATCATCATATAAAATTAGATTGACTCTTGATTTAGAGATATTGATATGTATATGCATAGATATATATCCCAAGATCATTTCATTCTAACTTGATGTATCTATTCCTCTATAGTAAGTTGTTTAAGTTTATAGGTCATTAAATGACCTATAACTATAGTAATTCACTATAATCCTTCCATAGAACATTAGGAGCACTTTTATTGTTTATTGTTTGTGTTGATGTGATTGTAAACTAGTGTCCAAGGGTTAGAAGAATATTGATTGCTATCCTAAAATCTAGTGACACTAAGGACAACAATTAAGGACCCGGTCTTAGCCAACTTAGATTAATCTAGGAAGAACTACATACATCCTTTTTGGGATAAAACCAAACATATAAAACTAGTGTCATGTACCCAATGATTAAACTCACTTTGATTTGACATTAATTGATCTCAGGATAACTAGTAGATTTAGGTGTTTTTTTTTCTTTTTTTCTTTAAAAGTTTTAATGTTCAATAAATTACAATAAATCAAATAAAATTCTTTGAAAGCCTAAATCAATCTTAATCAAACTTAATCGACTCTTACCAATCATAGAGCAAAGTCATAATCATTCTAAATTAAGACTCAAGGCCTTTAATTGAACAAAAATTCATTAAAATGCTAAAACTTCAATAATTCATAACTAATCATAGAAAATTCCAAATCAATCAAACTCAGTGGCTAATGACTCTAATTAAAATCTAGTTTTTTTTTTAAAAATTTCAAACCCCCAAAATCTGGTCAAAGTCAAAAAGTCAACATTTTGGTCAACCCTAGGTCAAAACCGGGTCAAAACTCTAAAAATCATAACTTTTGATAGAAAACTCCAAATTGAATGTGCCACATGTATAAAAACTCATAATTAGGTCTAGTATTTTAATAAAATACAAACATTTCAGAATTTGAGCTTAATCAAATAGTCAACTTTCAACCCCTCAATTAAATCATTAAAATATTCTAAAATATTCATAAAACTCAAAATCATTCTAAAACTCAGAAATATTGGCTTAATGTTTAAAACACTTAACAAATCCTTTAAAACACAACAACCACCCTAAAGATGAAGTTTATTGGCTGGACTACTCCGGGCTGCGGGGCTAAGTGTCCTAAGGAGGCTGGTTCCTCGAGCTTGGTGGCACAACGCCACGAATGAATTCTAAGGGGTGTTAAATCTTAAAATAGATTAATTTTTTTTTAATTATTTAACATTTTAAAAATCTCTAATTCAATTACATTAATTTGGTTTATCGGCTGGACTACTCCGGGCTGCGGGGCTAAGTGTCCTAAGGAGGCTGGTTCCTCGAGCCTGGTGGCACAACGCCACGAATCAATTAATGGAAAACTTAAATTAATCAAGCTTTAAAAATCAGCAACCAACTCGCTTTAATATCAATCCACTCTTTTAATTCCAATCAATTTAAATAACTTAATCAACCCCGATTGCTACTGGGTAACCCAGGCCTACGAGGCTATTAGCTTAGCCCCAAGGAAGGTGAAATAAACTTCACGGCCTCGGTGTGAAACAAAGGTAGCAATCAATTAACTTCTAAAATATGTTTAATTAAAATTCTTAATTCATTAATACTTAAATTTTAATTTAAATCCCCTTCTAAGCCTTAACAAACCCAGACTTTTAGACAACTTCAACTAATAACCCACTTTAGGATCTATCCCAGCCACACGACCTTTCTCACACACTTTAGATGATGTGCTAGGACAACCAACTCTAGATCTAGGTTAGGTCGGTGTTTACTTTACTGCTGTGTGCCAGATTTTTCGTAGTTTTCACTGCATGTTGTGGATGAAATTGCTTTGCTGTATCTGCTTACCTTTTCTGCACTCTGTGGATGGATTGATGTGTTTGGCGACTAGATTACCCTTAGGTTAGGTACGATCTGGATGTTGACACAGTCTTCTGCAGGTGGCCACGCTCATGCAGGGCAATATAAAAAGGGGGCAAATCAAAAAATGCATAAATATTATAAACTCTTTGCACAGGTGCTTCAACTGCTAAAGCCCCCAAATCATAAAAAGAGCGTGGCCAGTGTGTTTACTTTCTTTTCTGCTCATATACAACTGCTTGAGAATAACTGCTTTTTATATATTAATTGCTTAGGATAACCCTGCAGTTGAGTCTAGATTTTTATTTTGATATCAATATAATTTGTGTAAGTGTCAAGTGTTGTGAAAGTTGATTTTGAGTTGGGATACATAGATCCAAAGCTTGGATTCCAAAGAGGAAAGGATACCCCTTTAGGGAACACTCCTTTTCCATTTGGAAATCCAAATTTGGATCATACCTCTTCCTTACCCAAAGAGGAAAGAGTGGCCTTCCCCCTTAGAGGGAAGTGCCCTCTTGTCCATTTGGGTAATCCACTACGAAGATTCCAAGAAGATTGAAGAAAAGGAGTCCAAAGAAGAATGAGATTGAAGATTTGAAGATTGAGAGTATCCCACTCAAAATAACTTGCGTCATTACTAGGTTTAGAATCCGGGTTGTTGTCAGTGGTGCCCGGCCACTTTACTTTCTGTAATATTCTGGTTTGTAATAAGCAAGGCAATTCTGCCTATGGACATTTATTAATTAATTTATATTTGATGTGATGATTTGATTGCCTTTAGGATTACTTGTTTTTACTAGTTTTTTGGCGATTGCATGCCGCTTTTTGTTTTCGCCTGGACTCGTGAGGCTCGTAAGGGTGTGAAAGTTTTATATTCATAACCTTAAAGTTTAAAATTTTAATGAGTCTAAATAACATAGAAAGATAACGAATCTAGGGAATTAGCCGGGGATCGACCCCGGGGTCGCATGCATATTTCTGCACTTCTTCTTTCCTTGTTTTAGACCCTTCCCCGCCTGCGGGTAGAGTCCGGATAGTCTGACCTATGAGGACGAGGTGCCGGACCTGGGGAAGTCCAGTCTTCTAAAAAATTATTATTTTCTAAGCCTGTTTTTAAAATTTCAAGCATATTTGATTTGAGGTTGTTAACCAGCATGCATTGCATTAGATACAAATTAAAGAGTCAAAATTTTAATTTCATCAGTTTTAGCATTTTAGCACCCAACATAAGTCAAAGGGGCCAAATAGGAAAATCTCTAGATGTCGGCCCCAACTTTCCAAAACCTTAAATATAATGTCCCTACCACTCTTTCATAAAAGACCGGATTCATGTATTTTAAATCGATTAGGTGGTTAGCTGGCTCCCCAATCCAGGCCGGGGTAAGTCCAGACCTTGCACTGCTTTAGTTAGGATCGAACGACTGTGGTCCAGTGTCCAAAATAGATTTAGGTTCCGGGGCAGATCTTTAATTATAAGACCCCAAATTTCGGGAATATAGTCCCAAATTTCTAATAAAATACTTAACTCTAATTAAAGCTTCATTTCAATCCTAAAACATAAAGCCCAACACTTAGATTAAGTTGGGACACTTCCGGATGGTTCTGGAATCTCAAGGTGTCCCCTACCTCTCCTCTTTTAACTCCGTTAATAACTGCTCAATTTTGATCCATTCCTTGTTGAATTTCCAAAAATTCACTTCCTTTTTGATATCACTCCTAGAAAATCTAATAAAATTTTGCCACTATTTTAATCAAGAGTTTTCGTAGGAGATTTTATCTCCCTACGATGTAATTAACTACGAGGGCTTGCGCTCGTAGGAGATTTAGAACCACGCACACCTGATTTTAAAAAATTAATTTTTCAAAACTCAGTTGGATTTCTTTGGAAAAACTTAAAATACTAGTGATCATTATTATCATATTTAAAGAATTATCATCGAACGATATTTTCTCCCTTCGGAGAGATATATCTTTCTTTGATAAGGCTTTGGATGTGAACCTAACGATCACACTTCTTGAATATTGTAGCTGGATATTCAATTGAACCTCATTTTGACCCTTCGGGGTCATATGAATTTCTCTTTAGCATCCGCTCACAATATTCAAGATGAATTTCATAATTCTAAATCTGAACGCCGTTATGAAATTTTATTTTCATCTTTCGAGGTGATATATTCTTTCTAACAGGATGATTCAATTTTAGAATTAGAATTTAACTTTAACTCCCAAAGAAAACCAATATTTTCAAAACATATTTTCAAAATTCCACCAACAAAAAATGGCACGCCCGGTGGGACAAATCTCTCTCTCCATCTTTAATAATGGTAAAATTTTGTTTCATCGGTAGTCTTAACTACCTTTCTTCCGTTGGTCCCTCTATCTATTTCTTTCTTGGGTGAGTGTGGCCAACATCTAAAAGAAAATACATTTCAAATAGAGAGGTGAGTGATGAAATCTTTGTCTAAGCCGGGCTTTGACATTTTGCCTCCAAGTTAATTGGTAGAGCAAAGGAGTTAAGCAAGGTTCCTTGAATATTCTCAATCAATTTTGTAAACTCTCTTATTTGGTGAAAACTCAACATATTGAGGTTCAAGATTTAGAGAAAATTAATCATGCTTAAAATTCAAATTTTAATTCAAAATTGACTAACTTAAATCACTTTTCCTTAATTCCAGGATACTTAAATACTCAAATGGCTGGAAAACTCATCTTCTCCCTAGATAGAAACTTGACAATAGAAGGAATTACCTCTGGAAACTTGATCCAGTTTGGGATAGAATTTCAAAACTTTAAGTTATCAGTCAACGGAGAAGAAATGATTGATCTCTCTGCTGGAATGCAAAGGGATATCCCCCTAGTCGAGATTACTTTAGGGTCAGGAGTTGACTCCCCCATCTCTATGATGGAGGTCGTTGTCGCCCCTTCGACCACTGTGCCCTCTACTCAGGAGGATAAGAATCGAGAACCATTAAAAATGGAAGAATTACCATCTCAACCTGAGATTGGGTCAAGTTCTAACACCCCTATTGCCAGCAAAAGTAAGTGGAAGAAATACCTTAAAAGGGTTAAGAAGAATGTTGCTAAGGCCAAAAAGACTGCTAAGGTAGAAGTCTTGAAACAAGTTAAATTTGAGGCCAATCGAGAATTCGTTGCTCCTTACACCTACCCCCTCCATGGTGGAAATGTTTTCCACCCTACTCCTGTTACTCAAAGGAGAGAGGTTGTGAAAATGAGAGCACGATCTCCGATACACCTTCTTGACTACTATAAAGAGAGAATCAATCAAGAAAGAGCTAAGAAATCACCTGTAATAAATCATAGGCCCCTAGTTGAAGGTTATGACCCTTCCGCTCTATTAGATGAAGTTTGGTCACGATACTATACGTGCCCTACTATATCATCTGTAGAGGAGGAGGTGCAGAAACCACCCGGGGTGCCACTCCCATAATTGCTAGGTCACTAGTAATTAGGAACGGGAATAATGATTGATTTGAGATCTTATCAGATAGTGACACCATCTTCTAGATGGGTCCTATCGTGATAGATCCTTAAATTGAGATGATGCATCGTTAGTTAGGGATAGTGCAGACCCCACAACAATCTCTTCCTCTTAAGAGATTGTGGAAATATAAATTATATTGATAGGGTCTTGCCACCTAGACTTGCTATTTTAAAGGAAATCACATTATTTCTCAAGTGTACTGGATCAGAATTTTCAAGATAGTTGATCCATCTTTTTAATGAAAATTGACCTCTACTTTAAATCAAAAATAGGAGAGAGTCGTGGTTGACCCCATTGGATCTTCAAAGGCCCCTCCCTCCCACCGCTTCTGCGGGTTGATTTGATTTTTGAATTAAAATTTGTATCAAACTTAAGTTGGTTTTAGAAATGAAAATCTTCTTAGTCTTCTCGCAATTTTTCATCTTATAGGCTTCTCTTGCATGTTCTAAATCTATTCAATGATTTTCAAAGTCAAGTTGATATTTTTCTTATCAAAAGATTGGGTCCAATTTGGGGATTATTCTTCCTTGGATAAGAAAATGAATTTCCTTCTCTTATACTTGCGATATAATCCTGGATTAAAAAATAGCAATTATTTTAAGGTTTTAAAGAAAGTGAAGCCTCTTGTTAAAAAAAAATTCAAAGGATGCACAAAGTGCATTAAAAAAAATTCAAAATCAAAAGAAGCGTAAAGTGCGCCAAAGAAATAAAAAGATGTGCAAAGCATGTCACAAAAAAATGAAAGAGGCTTCCTTCTTTTTAAATCCTTAAATCTCAAAGAGCCCAATCATTTTTAACAGCTTGACTTTAAAAAATCTTGAATCTAGATTTATTGTCATGCTTGGACAGTTTATTAGATAGAAAATTCTATGCAAGAGAATTGAAAAGATTAAATTTCTCGATCCAACTTAAATCCTTTTGAAATTAATTTTAATTCAAACTTTCTACAAGGGAGAACTTAGTTCAGTTTCTATGAAATTTGATCCGGGTCAACAAAATCCAAAACCCTTGGCTCTTTTCGGGTCAATTGGGGTCACTCTACTTCTTACTATACTTTTGAAATTGTTCCCACTAGTCATTTTGACAGGGTCCAAATGATTAAGAGGAAATTTTCAATAAAAAGAATGAATCTTCTATTCTCGATAAGAATTCAAATCCCATTCTCAAGAGATATATGTGAATCTTTAAACATAGGCATCGTTTCTTTTAAGATCCACTATGTAAAATAACACTCTATGCTGGGTCCAAGGTTGTTCTCAAATAGAGGTGTGTTTTACATCGCACAAAATTGACTTTCAAAATTGAGTCACAACTAAGTAGAGTGCCTGACTCCAATTGGATGATCTTAAAGGCCTTGAAGAAAGTTGTTTTGAACTCAATAAAATTTGAAATTACATAAGTCACGTATGATTCAAGCTCGTGATAAAATTGTGTTACCTCAGGACTTTCCAAGTAGGAGACTTGGTTGTAGTCCTTTGGAGACCAATTTTAGTCCACCATAAGATCAATATAAGCTTTGAATCAATGTTGACTAGATAGACCACCTTAGAGATAATCTATAAGAGAGGTTCATGACAATTGATTAATTTTAAAGATGCCACCAGATGATTCATTTCATTTGGGTGGTTCTTAAAGAAGTATCATGCATGATGAGGATCAAATTAAACATCAAATTCACCCCTTAAAATTCATAGAAATCAAATCAAGTTAAAAATCATCAATCAATTGTTTTCAATTCTCTTTTCCTCAAGGTTAGGTCCTTCCTTCCCTTAGGATTAGGCCCGCTAGTGGTAGAATACGCCCTCCGTGGCACCACCCTAGCATTTGTCCCGGGGATTAGTGGTGGAGTACACCCTCCGTGGCACCATCCTGATTCCCATTCGCTAGTGATGGAGTACGCCCTTCGTGGCACCATCCTAGTTTTCCAGTTGAGGTCCTCTGTGTGGAGCAAGTTTCCTCCCCACATGACCATTTCGCTAGTGATGGAGTACGCCCTTCGTGGCACCATCCTAGTTTGCCAGTTGATCCGTCTACTAGGAGTAAGTCTTCTATCAGCATCCTGTAGACCTAAGGTTGGGTGATGCCCTTCCTTAGACCCAAAGTTAGGTATTCCCTACTTTGGTTTCCAGTTAATCTGCCTATTTGGAGTAAGTCTTCTATCAGCATCCTATAGGCCTAAGGTTGGGTGATGCCCTTCCTTAGACCCAAGGTTAGGTATTCCCTACCTTGGTTTCCAGTTGATCCGTCTACTAGGAGTAAGTCTTCTATCAGCATCCTGTAGACCTAAGGTTGGGTGATGCCCTTCCTTAGACCCAAAGTTAGGTATTCCCTACTTTGGTTTCCAGTTAATCTGCCTATTTGGAGTAAGTCTTCTATCAGCATCCTATAGGCCTAAGGTTGGGTGATGCCCTTCCTTAGACCCAAGGTTAGGTATTATCTACCTTGGTTTCCAGTTGATCCGTCTACTAGGAGTAAGTCTTCTATCAGCATCCTGTAGACCTAAGGTTGGGTGATGCCCTTCCTTAGACCCAAAGTTAGGTATTCCCTACTTTGGTTTCCAGTTAATCTGCCTATTTGGAGTAAGTCTTCTATCAGCATCCTGTAGACCTAAGGTTGGGTGATGCCCTTCCTTAGACCCAAAGTTAGGTATTCCCTACTTTGGTTTCCAGTTAATCTGCCTATTTGGAGTAAGTCTTCTATCAGCATCCTATAGGCCTAAGGTTGGGTGATGCCCTTCCTTAGACCCAAGGTTAGGTATTCCCTACCTTGGTTTCCAGTTGATCCGTCTACTAGGAGTAAGTCTTCTATCAGCATCCTGTAGACCTAAAGTTGGGTGATGCCCTTCCTTAGACCCAAAGTTAGGTATTCCCTACTTTGGTTTCCAGTTAATCTGCCTATTTGGAGTAAGTCTTCTATCAGCATCCTATAGGCCTAAGGTTGGGTGATGCCCTTCCTTAGACCCGAGGTTAGGTATTCCCTACCTTGGTTTCTCCAGTCCTCTCTTCAAAATAGGTGTAAGCTTTTCACTAGTTTCCAATGGACTTAAGGTTGGGTGATGCCCTTCCTTCAACTCTTTAAGATCCTACTCCTATTCGGTCAACGCCAATGTGTGCAGCAGAACTTCCTTCTACCACACACATTGGGGGTCCATTTGTTGACCTCATTTTTGTATGAGGTCACTAAGGCCCTTCCAAACTCCAGATTAATTTTAGATCCTAGGATCCACTCTAGACCTTAGGATTATTTCCTAGAGCCAGACCTTAGAGCCCACTCTAGAGCCTAGGATTCCCTTAAATCCTAGATCTTAGAACTCCTCTAGATCTTAGGACCACTCCGACTTCAAATCAATCCCAACCCTTGATCAACCTCAACCTCAAATCAATTCCTACACTTGATCAACTCCAACTTCAATTTGATTCCTACCTTTGATCAATTTAAATCTCAAACTTCATTCAACTCAAATTCAAATTAATTCAAGTTTCAAACATATCCAAACCTTGATCCAATCAATTTGACACTCCAATCTTCGACTTAGACTTTGATCCAAACTTCAATCTAGCTTTGACCTCATCCATTCATTAACAATCACCACATGATTGTAAATGATTTGGATACTTCAATACTAATCATTCAAACTTAAAATCCATTCCAAATCCAGAAGTCTAAACTCAAATTCAAAGTCTTAAGGTCTTGTCCTAAAGACCCTTTTCAAAGAATTTTCAAACATTTCAAAACCCAGTCAAATGGTCTCTGATTCAGGGTCTATCACTTGAAAAGTGATGAGACATGTCTCTAGAGGTTACCCTCCAACTTTGAGCTCATTCTGAGGTCTCTAACCCCAGAATTTGAATTAAAATCCAAAGGCTGTAAAACCTTCAAATATTTACAGCCTATGCCACTGAACCTAACCCCTTTGAGATCTTGACCTTGGAGCCCTTATCCAAGCCTCCAATCACTTCCAGACCCTTGATTTTAACCCATTGAGCAGTAAACTGCATTTTCCAGACCCATTTTTGACCATAGTTGATCAATGGGTCAAAATTGACCAGAATACCCCTATGGGGCTCAAATAGGGATTTCAAACCAAATGAGCTCCAAATTGAATGCAACCACCTTTAACAAATTTCAAATGTCATTTCAAATCTTTTGAACCTATTTCCAACCCTTGGGTCAACCTGGTTGACCAAGTCAACTGGTTTGACCCAAGAGGCCCTTTAAGGGTCCAAACATGTGTTTTGACCCAAATGACCTCTCTAGGCCATCCAACCACTTCCTTTGGACTTGAAATATCATTTCAAACCTGTTGAGCCTAAACTCAGACCCTGGGTCAACCTGGTTGACCAAGTCAACCTAGGTTGACCAAACAGGCCCTTAAGGGTTCAAATAGTGATTCTGACCAAATTGACCCCTCCAAACCCTGGGACCACATCCAATAGACTCAGGACTACAGTATGAATATCTTGAATCCATTTCAAGCCCCTGAACCCAACTGGTTGACCAAGTCAACCAGTTTTGGCCTAAAAGCCCATTAAGGGCCCATTAAGCCTTCTTGATTCAATTGACATGCATGGCTCTTGGAATCACCCTCCAATCCACCTAATCAGCCCATTTGGACTACCTTGGTGCAATTACATAAACCCTTGATTGGGTTGACTGGTCAACAAGTCAACTCAAGGATCAAAGGACCATTTTCATAGTCAAACCCTTCAACCCATTGAACCTAGCCCAAATTAAACTCAACCAGCCATTGGGAGGGACCTCGCAGCCTGCTTTGATGCCAACTCAGCAGGTCTTGACCCCATTGACCAGTCAAACAGTCAATGGGAGTTCAAATGGGGTCACCCGGTCAAACCCATTTGAACTCTTTCTCCTTCCCATTTCAGGCCAGCCCAAGCATTGATTTTGATTCTAGAGACTTCCTTAAACCTGGCCTGGCCTCCCCCAGCTGCTGGCATGGCTCTAGACCCGAGCTATCAACCCAGTGGTCCCCCCATGCTTGAAAAGGACTCCAAGTCTTTTTCACCTGAGGCAGCCGCTCCTCCTGTCCCCTAACAGTCTGGAACAGGTGTCCATCATCCCAGCACTCTCCCTGATCGATCCCCACCGTCCCTTTAGGCTCCAAACCCGTGAATAGGCAAGAGGGACGAATCCCACAGATGAGAAGTGATCTAGCATTCCAGACATCCCCCAGAGCATCTTGAGTTTCGTTTTGATTTCTCGAAGCCCTACCTTCATTTTCCCATCGGTTTCTGGTGTTTTGAAGCTGCCGGCGGCGAGATCGGGGCTTGACCGAGAGCCACTTCCGTTCAAGCTCCTTCAACTCCGTTTCCAGTGATCCTCCAAGCTTGAAGCCGTAAGGAGATCAACACGTGGACAATCTACAAGTTCAACCGTGGTAAAATCAACTCATTTGATCCATCCTTCGGTGAGAAATCCTAAACCCTAGTTTGTTTTCTAGGTTTTTAAATAACACATTCAATATTGCATCAAATGGCTTAAAAATTATTCCCCATTCTTCTTTGGACTCTAATACACATCTGTCAAAAATTTGGCATCATTTGGTTGAGTATTTTGCGAAAACAAAATAAAAAATGAGTTTAGGGTTCGCGGTGTTGGCTGGAGGAGGAAGACAGGTCGTTAGCCGTTGGATCTTCTCTGATTAGATCAACGGCTGCGATTGAACCTGACTTAAAACTCATTTTAACCACGGTTTAGCCAGATCCTCATCGGGCTAAATCTTGGCCGTTGATCCAAACCGCGGGGATCAGATCCACCGTCTGATCATTCTGGATCGAGTTCAATACCGCGGGTTGGATCCTGGCCGTCCGATCTCTTCTACGATCGATCCGACGGCGCAGATCAATGCCGCGCTGGATAAGTGGCGGGTCCCGCGTGACCGCCGCCGTCTGCGTGGCTGCATCCTCTCCCGCCGCGTGTCCCAGTCAGCGCCGCCGTTTGACTGGATATTTAAAACATCTAAATAAATTCAGAAAATCCCCTGAACTTCATAAATTCACCAGAATTTAATTTTTGATCCTTTTTTGGAGTTCTTGGGCTTGTTTTGTTCGTATTTTCAATTAATTTATTTTAAAAATAATTAAAAATTATTTTAAGAAGTATTTAAGTATTAATTTCATTAATACAGAAAACCCTATTTTAATTTTTAAATAATAAATATAAACTATTTTTATCTGAATCTTGGCTGAGGTGTAATAGAGCATAGGGTTGGTCTCCTGTAATTTTCCTAAGTCATTTTGATGCAATATCATTTAGTTTATGAACTTACAAAAATCTAGATCAAGATTTGATTCATATTTTTGCAAATTCATAAACAATTTAATTTAAATCCAAATCTTATCATGTTAGAGTTCTATGGGATCAGTGTAAAGTCTTCCTTTCACTGAAAATAGGTTTAGATCTTGATCATGTATGGTTTAGTTAAAATCCACCTTCAATATCATGCTTAACCTAGTTTAATTAACCAATAAATTGTACATGATCATCATATAAAATTAGATTGACTCTTGATTTAGAGATATTGATATGTATATGCATAGATATATATCCCAAGATCATTTCATTCTAACTTGATGTATCTATTCCTCTATAGTAAGTTGTTTAAGTTTATAGGTCATTAAATGACCTATAACTATAGTAATTCACTATAATCCTTCCATAGAACATTAGGAGCACTTTTATTGTTTATTGTTTGTGTTGATGTGATTGTAAACTAGTGTCCAAGGGTTAGAAGAATATTGATTGCTATCCTAAAATCTAGTGACACTAAGGACAACAATTAAGGACCCGGTCTTAGCCAACTTAGATTAATCTAGGAAGAACTACATACATCCTTTTTGGGATAAAACCAAACATATAAAACTAGTGTCATCTACCCAATGATTAAACTCACTTTGATTTGACATTAATTGATCTCAGGATAACTAGTAGATTTAGGTGTTTTTTTTTTCTTTTTTTCTTTAAAAGTTTTAATGTTCAATAAATTACAATAAATCAAATAAAATTCTTTGAAAGCCTAAATCAATCTTAATCAAACTTAATCGACTCTTACCAATCATAGAGCAAAGTCATAATCATTCTAAATTAAGACTCAAGGCCTTTAATTGAACAAAAATTTATTAAAATGCTAAAACTTCAATAATTCATAACTAATCATAGAAAATTCCAAATCAATCAAACTCAGTGGCTAATGACTCTAATTAAAATCTAGTTTTTTTAAAAAAATTTCAAACCCCCAAAATCTGGTCAAAGTCAAAAAGTCAACATTTTGGTCAACCCTAGGTCAAAACCGGGTCAAAACTCTAAAAATCATAACTTTTGATAGAAAACTCCAAATTAAATGTGCCACATGTATAAAAACTCATAATTAGGTCTAGTATTTTAATAAAATACAAGCATTTCAGAATTTGAGCTTAATCAAATAGTCAACTTTCAACCCCTTAATTAAATCATTAAAATATTCTAGAATATTCATAAAACTCAAAATCATTCTAAAACTCAGAAATATTGGCTTAATGTTTAAAACACTTAACAAATCCTTTAAAACACAACAACCACCCTAAAGATGAAGTTTATTGGCTGGACTACTCCGGGCTGCGGGGCTAAGTGTCCTAAGGAGGCTGGTTCCTCGAGCCTGGTGGCACAACGCCACGAATGAAATCTAAGGGGTGTTAAATCTTAAAATAGATTAATTTTTTTTAATTATTTAACATTATTAAAATCTCTAATTCAATTACATTAATTTGGTTTATCGGCTGGACTACTCCGGGCTGCGGGGCTAAGTGTCCTAAGGAGGCTGGTTCCTCGAGCCTGGTGGCACAACGCCACGAATCAATTAATGGAAAACTTTAATTAATCAAGCTTTAAAAATCAGAAACCAACTCCCTTTAATATCAATCCACTCATTTAATTCCAACCAATTTAAATAACTTAATCAACCCCGATTGCTACTGGGTAACCCAGGCCTACGAGGCTATTAGCTTAGCCCCAAGGAAGGTGAAATAAACTTCACGGCCTCGGTGTGAAACAAAGGTAGCAATCAATTAACTTCTAAAATATGTTTAATTATAATTCTTAATTCATTAATACTTAAATTTTAATTTAAATCCCCTTCTAAGCCTTAACAAACCCAGACTTTTAGACAACTTCAACTAATAACCCACTTTAGGATCTATCCCAGCCACACGACCTTTCTCACACACTTTAGATGATGTGCTAGGACAACCAACTCTAGATCTAGGTTAGGCCGGTGTTTACTTTACTGCTGTGTGCCGGATTTTTCGTAGTTTTCACTGCATGTTGTGGATGAAATTGCTTTGCTGTATCTGCTTACCTTTTCTGCACTCTGTGGATGGATTGATGTGTTTGGCGACTAGATTACCCTTAGGTTAGGTACGATCTGGATGTTGACACAGTCTTTTGCAGGTGGCCACGCTCATGCAGGGCAATATAAAAAGGGGGCAAATCAAAAAATGCATAAATATTATAAACTCTTTGCACAGGTGCTTCAGCTGCTAAAGCCCCCAAATCATAAAAAGAGCATGGCCAGTGTGTTTACTTTCTTTTCTGCTCATATACAACTGCTTGAGAATAACTGCTTTTTATATATTAATTACTTAGGATAACCCTGCAGGTGAGTCTAGATTTTTATTTTGATATCAATGTAATTTGTGTAAGTGTCAAGTGTTGTGAAAGTTGATTTTGAGTTGGGATACATAGATCCAAAGCTTGGATTCCAAAGAGGAAAGGATACCCCTTTAGGGAACACTCCTTTTCCATTTGGAAATCCAAATTTGGATCATACCTCTTCCTTACCCAAAGAGGAAAGAGTGGCCTTCCCCCTTAGAGGGAAGTGCCCTCTTGTCCATTTGGGTAATCCACTACGAAGATTCCAAGAAGATTGAAGAAAAGGAGTCCAAAGAAGAATGAGATTGAAGATTTGAAGATTGAGAGTATCCCACTCAAAATAACTTGCGTCATTACTAGGTTTAGAATCCGGGTTGTTGTCAGTGGTGCCCGGCCACTTTACTTTCTGTAATATTCTGGTTTGTAATAAGCAAGGCAATTCTGCCTATGGACATTTATTAATTAATTTATATTTGATGTGATGATTTGATTGCCTTTAAGATTACTTGTTTTTACTAGTTTTTTGGCGATTGCATGCCGCTTTTTGTTTTCGCCTGGACTCGTGAGGCTCGTAAGGGTGTGAAAGTTTTATATTCATAACCTTAAAGTTTAAAATTTTAATGAGTCTAAATAACATAGAAAGATAACGAATCTAGGGAATTAGCCGGGGATCGACCCCGGGGTCGCATGCATATTTCTGCACTTCTTCTTTCCTTGTTTTAGACCCTTCCCCGCCTGCGGGTAGAGTCCGGATAGTCTGACCTATGAGGACGAGGTGCCGGACCTGGGGAAGTCCAGTCTTCTAAAAAATTATTATTTTCTAAGCCTGTTTTTAAAATTTCAAGCATATTTGTTTTGAGGTTGTTAACCAGCATGCATTGCATTAGATACAAATTAAAGAGTCAAAATTTTAATTTCATCAGTTTTAGCATTTTAGCACCCAACATAAGTCAAAGGGGTCAAATAGGAAAATCTCTAGATGTCGGCCCCAACTTTCCAAAACCTTAAATATAATGTCCCTACCACTCTTTCATAAAAGACCGGATTCATGTATTTTAAATCGATTAGGTGGTTAGCTGGCTCCCCAATCCAGGCCGGGGTAAGTCCAGACCTTGCACTGCATTAGTTAGGATCGAACGACTGTGGTCCAGTGTTCAAAATAGATTTAGGTTCCGGGGCAGATCTTTGATTATAAGACCCCAAATTTCGGGAATATAGTCCCAAATTTCTAATAAAATACTTAACTCTAATTAAAGCTTCATTTCAATCCTAAAACATAAAGCCCAACACTTAGATTAAGTTGGGACACTTCCGGATGGTTCTGGAATCTCAAGGTGTCCCCTACCTCTCCTCCTTTAACTCCGTTAATAACTGCTCAATTTTGATCCATTCCCTGTTGAATTTCCAAAAATTCACTTCCTTTTTGATATCACTCCTAGAAAATCTAATAAAATTTTGCCACTATTTTAATCGAGAGTTTTCGTAGGAGATTTTATCTCCCTACGATGTAATTAACTACGAGGGCTTGCGCTCGTAGGAGATTTAGAACCACGCACACCTGATTTTAAAAAATTAATTTTTCAAAACTCAATTGGATTTCTTTGGAAAAACTTAAAATACTAGTGATCATTATTATCATATTTAAAGAATTATCATCGAACGATATTTTCTCCCTTCGGAGAGATATATCTTTCTTTGATAAGGCTTTGGATGTGAACCTAATGATC
The DNA here is from genome assembly GCA_016618105.1 of Dendrobium huoshanense. Taxonomy (NCBI): domain Eukaryota; kingdom Viridiplantae; phylum Streptophyta; class Magnoliopsida; order Asparagales; family Orchidaceae; genus Dendrobium; species Dendrobium huoshanense. Next base: position 23,865,648 of record CM028342.1, read on the forward strand.
ACACTTCTTGAATATTGTAGCTGGATATTCAATTGAACCTCATTTTGACCCTTCGGGGTCATATGAATTTCTCTTTAGCATCCGCTCACAATATTCAATATGAATTTCATAATTCTAAATCTGAACGCCGTTATGAAATTTTATTTTCATCTTTCGAGGTGATATATTCTTTCTAACAAGATGATTCAATTTTAGAATTAGAATTTAACTTTAACTCCCAAAGAAAACCAATATTTTCAAAACATATTTTCAAAATTCCACCAACAACGGGGTAATAATATAAGTACATGTACACGTGAAAAAATTACCTTTTTCTTGCAAGTGCCCGAAGAACCATGCACACCTTTCTCTAGTGTGGTGGGGGTTGAAGACTTTTGGCCTCAGTGTTATCCGACACAACCCGTGCACACTTTTCTCTAGTATGGCGGGAGGCCCATACTCTTGAAGTTTCCCCTAAACAGGGGAGATGTTGGGAGGTTGCTGAAATTTTATCTGAAAAGACAAGGACTTGGACAATTACAAGGGACTTTATTTGGACATGATTTTGAACAATTAAATGGATTAAATGTGAACTTGAATGATTAAATAAAAGACTTGATTCAATGTGACATGAATTGAAAAAAAAAACATGAATTTAAATTTGAATTGGATATGATGAACAAAATTGAATGAACTAAACTTGAATCGTATGCAAGGGAAGTCCAACTCAAACGAACTAAGTGTTGTGGATATAAACTCAATTTGAACTCAGACTCGAACTTAAGAAGACATCAGGGGACTCATAGAGGATGATGTTTGGACATAATCAACATGCAAATGAGGATTAAGTGAAATATGCAACAACATATTTATGATTAACAACAACCATTAACTTATTACAAGTATCTTAATTAGAATAAAAGTATTGAGGAACAGGATATCAAATCCATCCTGCATATGGAAAATTCTCTTTAAAGAAAATGAGTTTACAAGTGGAACTTGTTTGCAAATAATAAAAAGATTGTAAGGATATGATTTGGTCACAAAGCCATGGCTTGAATTCTTTGTAGCTTGATAACGGATTAGCAACATTAATTTATTTCCAAGTAATGATCAAGATGGGAATGTATAGTTTCATCATAATTAAATATATATAAATATTGCAAACTGCATGGAGACAATAATGAGAGATTTTTACATATGTATATGTCATTCAAATAAGTACACTACCCTCCTACGAGCTACTACAAAATCTCATCATGTGTACAACACAATGTTCACAAATGCTACATAATATGTGCAACAAAGGTGGCGGTACCCCGTGAATGATAAATATACGCATTTGAATAAGAAAATTGGAGCTGCTTATAGTCTTCATGGCAACCATGTAGAGAGATGCAGAAATCCCTACATATTCACTTGTATAAGCCATGAAAGAGAAAGGTACTACGACATCTAAGTGTGGTGTAGATAAGCACGAAGGAATATAAATGATAGAAGACAATACTAATTGTCCACGAATGACTATAGAAGATCTGTCACGCATAATGCATGCAAGAGATCTATGAATGGTAAACGAACATGTCACATTCAAGAAATGATGGTAAAAAAGATGCAAGTATCATGGTACTTCTAAAACATATACAATGCAACATATGACAGATTCTTAGCACTTGCTGACGATGATAGAAGATTCTTTCTAGGCATAGTGGTGGTAATCAACAATAGGTGATAGATGCTACCACACCCCAGCAATCAACCACTATTCAATGTTAGCTGAATATAATGGTTTCCCTACAATCAAGAGTGGTTGATGTGTAAAAAATACGAGTACATGTGGAAATTCCTATGAGATATTATAGAAGATCCATCGTATACCCAATATGTTGTCCACAAGAAGAATACAAAATGAATGCAAGTTCCTATGAGCCACTGTGAGGAGACCCATATACATGCCATATGCTATCTATAAGCAAATGTTGGATGATATGAAGCAAGTGCAAATGTCTACATGCCCTTATAGAAAATCTTCCATGCATACAAATTGTCATTTACAAACAAAATGCAAAATAACCACAGTGGATGCAAATGCCTACAAGATGCGGAAGGATGCATGTTATGTATTCAACAGGCTATCTACGATCAAATGTGAAAGAACTGTAATAGATGTAAGTATACGCAACCGAAAGCAGGAGATTTTTTAATGCACTATAGTCCTCATGCAGAAAGAAACAATTAGTGTATGATAGTCTACATATATAAAATGGGCAAATAACTACAGCACGATGCCACGCCACCAAATCTGCAACATTCTTGCAAGCGGACAAAATGTGTATTTATAAATTTCCTTAAAATTCTCCCGTACATGCATTATAATTTGTATACACATATGTACACAAGAGGCAAATACAATCACAAAACATGTATGGGCCATAACAACCATGTTGTAGGAACACATGTGACGTCTAGGGATGCTGTGCGGGTCATTAAATTTAAACCTGATCCTCCTAAGTAGGAAAATAGGAATTGATAATATCCAACAAATAATTATAAAATGCTCTCAAACACCTGCATGCGCCTCGACGAGCATGTTGTAGGAACATACGTGAAGTCTAGGGATGCTATACGGGTCCATAAATGAACAAAGTTTGAGCCTGATCTTTATATATAAATAGATAGGAGTCAATAAGCCTCGAATTATCAAATAGATATGCAATCAAAGTGTCTACTGGAATATCTATTTATATGTTCATAGAATGTCTTTAAGGCTTTCAATAAAGAAAATTCATCAATAAAGGTGTAAAGCCTATGAAACCCGATCCTCCGTCTGCTAGTAGACAGAGTCAATAAGGTTCAATCTATAAATGGAAATGATCCCAAACACCCTGATGATGGCCGTGTTAAACAAAAATCTCAACTGGAAGGGTTAACTCCAAACATTTTAAAATATTCTTAAACTTCCACCAAAATTCAAATGAAATATAAGTGACCTCAAAGTCACCCAAATGATGGCCGCGCTGAATGTAAATCTCAACCAGAGAGGTCCATTCCAAATACTCAAAATTCCATCCAAATACCCATGAAAATCTAAAACTCCAAAAAATCCCAAAATCCTAAGATTGAAATGTTTAAAATTTAAATAATCCATCAATCACTTAGAGAAATAACCCATTTACTCTCCACAACAGTTTACCCGATAGAAAAATTAAAACTTAGTTCAGCTCACATAAAGCTAATGCCTAGTTGAAAAATTACTAGGATCTATTTTCAAATAATTCCCTACCAGTAAAGACGTGGTAAGTGTCCTCTAATTGGCATTTTTGCCACCAAATGGTACTGCAAGATAAATAGTTATGACCCGGGGACCTCTGAACTGATTGATTTTGTTGCTAAATGACACCATGAAATATCGGTTATGACCAGAGCCAATACGCTCCTTAGTGGCATCAAATCCTTGAGATATAAATCAATATGATATGATCGATAGGGCACAAAGCCCTCTATTAGTTAAGGTAGATTAAAATTTATCCCCTTAGATAAACATTCACCCAAGGTCTAAAAGGTCCCCTTGGACAAAGCAATCCATGGTTGCCGATAAGGATCTTTCTATCAGGTTTGGTCAACTACCTCCTCTGACTAAGTAAACCAAGGACCACGATGACCCGAGATGATGAAACTATGGGATCTTGATTGGGTCTATCATCCATTCTCCTACCATCCGCTTTAAGTACAAGATGGTGAAATTTTCCATTTTAAATATCAAACTTTGAACATTCAAGTTCCAAATTCCATGTCCATGCTTCTACTATATGCCAGATACTATGTATTCTCTACCTAATTGATTGACGACTAGCCCTAATCAAAAGTTTTCTCTTATGAACAGGAGGGGTAATTAATTGTAGGGATTTGCGCTTATAAGAAACCAGAACTCATATCATAAAGTCCTCACAAAATGAGGGTAAAATCTCTAGGTAGTGTCTTATCTACAAACCCATATGCTTCCCAACCCCCTCCCCCCCCCCCCCCCCCCCCCAAAAAAAAAAAAAAAAAAAAGCAAAAGAGGGTGGACGACGAGACCAAATTTTTGGAGCCTACAAATTTTTGGTGATTTTACTAGGGATTGCTTTCTTTTTCCATCTTTGGTTAGTTGTCTAAGTGCTATGGTAGCATAAAAAAATGATAGTATTGAGCTCCATACGATGAACATCAGGATGTGAACTTAGTCCTTATATCGAAAAAGTTCTCACTAAAAGGTCCCAATAGAGGTAAGAGCAACCATTTATTATGATGGTAGAACAAAGAAAGAATAAAGATAAGTGTAGTAAGCATCACAGTGTGACACTTGGACGCATATCCAAAAAAAATCATCACTAAAAGTTCCCAATATAAGAGAAAATAAACATGGAGACCAACATAAAAAATTTCAAAAGAATGGTGTGACATCTAGTGTGTACGCCTAGAGATCTACCATTAAAAAATCATCAAAAGTGGGTCCCAAAGATTATCCCTATAGAAAATACTCTCAATGGTTGACATATTGAAGAAATATCCAAGAAATCTCATTTCTTTTCAACTATATCCTCTAAGACTAAAGAAGATAACCCAACCTTCATCAGTGCCCTTCTGCCTAAAGAGCAAGTGGAAGAAATCAAAGATCTTGTCTGTAAATTCATAGACTATTTTGCCTGGACATATGCTGACATGCCTTGCTTATCCCCTAATATAGTAGTTCACAAATTATCCATTAAATCAGATGCAACACCAATTAAACAAGCTCCAAGGAGAATGAGATTAGAGCTTGAAGAACCAGTGATTGTAGAAATGAAAAAGATTATAGAGGCAGGCTTCATTCGATAAGAAAAATATGCCAATTGGATCTCCAATATTTTCCCTGTGAAGAAGAAAAATGGTCATATTCATATCTATATCGATTTTTGGGACCTTAACAAGCTGTGTTCGAAGATGACTTTTTGCTCCCAGTATCAGAAATTCTAGTTGACAACACTTTCAATTATGATATGTTCTCTTTTATGGATGGATCATTGAGTTATAATCAAATCAAGATGGCGCCTGAGGATGAAAAGCACACATCATTCAGAATGCTTACCAGCATTTTCGGCTATACGGACCCTTTATCCTGGAGAATATTTGGTGCCACCTATTAATGGGTAATGACTCATATTTTTTATGAGTTAATACATCAAAAGGTCAAGTGTAATGTGGACGACCTTATTGTCAAGAGTGTTGACCGAAGAGACCACTTGGATGACTTTAGGATTATATTTGAAAGGATCAGGAAATATGATCTAAAGATGAATCCCCTTAAGTGTGCTGTCAGTGTCTCCTTCGGCAAATTCCTAGGGAATGTACTTCGATGCTGAGGTATCAAGATCGACCCCAACGAAATCAGAGTAATCATGGAGATCCTGCCTCAAAGAAATCTCCGCCAACTTTATCTTTGTAAGGACAATTAGCTTTCATTCAATGATTCATATCGAATCTATCGGGTAGGTCCCAACCATTTTTGAATCTCATGATGAAAGATATTTCTTTCAGGTGAGATGTGAAAGTTCAATGGGATGTTAAGCCCTATGAACTTAGTCCCAAAGCTAATTAAAAGAGAAGTGAATCGGTAGCAACGAATTCTAGATTCACCACAATGAAAAACAAAGTGCGGAAATTAAAATGCGAAAGCAATAATAAGAAAAGAACACACCAGATTTATAGTGGTTCGGTCAAACCTTGACTTACGTCCACTCCTTGGAGGCACCCTCCAAGTATTGCACTAACACAAGTGTCTCTCCTTTAGCCCCCACAGCAAGGCGGAGAAGCCCTTACAAAATCACTTCAACCTCTCCCGGTGCGGCGGAGTTGCCGGGTCCTTTGACACCAAAGAGACTTCTTCTTTGGTGAACTTACCTCGAGACCAGCCTTGAATCCAATGGTACTAAGGTGCGAGTTCGCCGGAGCAACCGTGTGGACCTCCACACTCCCTTGAGTCCCCCCTCACAGGATCTTCTCCCTCTCTCAAACTCCACCATTTCCTCTCTCCCTTTCAAGCTCTCTCTTCAAGTTTCCCCCACAAGAACGAAGCTACAATGGCTGCCAAAGACACTTACAAAGTATCTTTCCATAGCTTAAAAAGAAGCTCTCAAAATGAGCTCATTAATGCAAGTTTCCGACATTATCGTCCAGGACGATAGACATATCGTCCTGGTTGATCAGTACAAATTAAGCTCATTAGCCTGGGACGATTTGAGACGATCAGAAGAAAATTTGTTATATCGTCCAGGCCGATCTCACGATCGTCCTGGCCGATTAGTTTAAAACCGAATTCAATCGTCCTGATCATCGCCCTGAATACAAGCTGTCCGATGTAGATCGTCCAGGTCATCATCCTGGCCGATAATATGATCGTCCCGGACGATGTGATGGTATTAATCAACCATTAATACTTTCCAAAGATACCAGATCAATTTAGGCATGATTGAGTTAGATCGTCCTGGACGATAATAATATCGTCCTGGCCGATTTCCTAAAATAAAGAATTCCTAAACTGATTATGGCGGTTGATTCTTTCTGAATTGAGATTATCGTCTTGGCCGATACAAGTATCGTCCAGGCCGATCAGTTGACGGCTGCCTTAATGAGGATGCCCTAATGAGGGTTTCTGATTTTAGACATATCATCCAGGACGATATAAATATCGTCCCGGCCGATATTACCAAAAATATAAATCTTATAGGGAACAACAGAAGATCTTCTAAATTACAATCCAACTGGTCCTACACCAAATACAACAGACTCAAGAAAGGAAAAAGATTACAAACTGACTCAGACCTAGTCTACCCAATCTTGAGCTGATTCCAAATTGCAGTAATATCATGGAAACCGGAAACGTTAGCACATAAGGCAATCGTAGAGAAATAAGGAATGTTTGCTATCATCAAAATCATAAACCATAGATCCGCAACAATCTCCCCCTTTTTGATGATGGCAAAACATTTCAATTTGAATTTTCAAAAGAAAGCAATTTCTCCTAATCTCCCCCTCATTAGAATAACATTTTAAAAATTTAAAAATAGGAGAGATGAAAATATTTTTATTGTTTTTAATTTTTAGAAAACAAGATACAAATACGATAACAGTTACAAAAATTCAACAATACGTTCTCCCCCTTTGACATTATCAAAAAGAGAGGAGGCACAAATAAAAACAAAACGACCAAAAGATAAAAAACATTCCCTGATCAAGTGAAAAAAAAAACAAATATTCTTAAAATGAGAAAGTTACCTCTTGGTTTTAATCAAAAATTTAGTAGAATTGGATTGACAACGCATAATTAAAAAAAGGTTAGAAAATCAAGAATTGATAATCCAAACTCAAATTCTTTAAAAAGGCTAAAAAACCTTTTAATTCAATATCTAAATCAAGGAATAAATTAGAGAAATAAACAATAATTTTTCAAAACTCCTTTCATAAAACATATCTAAAAGAAGATCAAAGCACGAATTGTTGAATCAAGAATTAAAATTTTCAAAGTCAAGTATCGTAAGTATCAAGGGTTTTCTTAAGCTTTTTAAGAAGTATAAGAATGGTAAGCATTAACTTTTTGTGGGCTTATTTTATGCCTCTTGACAATTGGTTGGCGCACTGCGTATCTTTTGATACACTTTGTGTATTCTATATTTTTCAATTTGGCGCTTTGAGCATCTTTTATTTTTGGCATTATTGGCCAATTTTTTTGATTATGCTATCTTTCTGAAATCTTAAATACCAAAAGTAAACCCATACTATTGATAAAGCGAATTTCTTGATTAAGAAAATTTTGAATTAAATTCAACAACTTGCAAAAGATTCCTATGCGATAAATAAAATATAGGGAGATAAAAAATTTAGTTTCAAAAACTAATTTAAAAGATGAAAAAGAGTTTAAATAAAAAGTAGAAAAATCTCTTTTAGGAAACAGAGTTTGAAAGTCAAAAACATGAGTTTCCTTCCTTTGATTGTTTGTAGATAAGTCAATCACAACTTTTACTAAAGATTTCAAGAAAAATTAGGAAATAAATTTTTCATTTTTAGAAAAATGAGTGTGTGTGTTGATGAGAGAAAAATTTCATAGAAAAAAAAAAGAATGAAAAAGGCACAAAATGAAAAACATAAAAACAAAAAACACAAATAAAAAAAGGAAGAAAAACAAACACACAACACAAAAAAATACGAAAGGCTCTTAACCATTATCTCTCTCCTGGTCCGATGCTTTAAAGACCAGATCTGCCCATGAGATTTTTTGCCTTTCATTATTTCCCCAGTTTAAATTTTGCTTTGCCTTGCCCTTTTCTTTCGTAGGAAGAATTCTTATATTAGGGCACGTATTCTTCATATGTCCAGGTTTCCTACATCGAAAGCAAATAATGTCAGAGGAAATATGGACATCCTTACCACTTTTGCCTTTCTTCCACTTTTGCTTATGCATTGGTGAGCTTTGTGTTTTGCTTGACAATTCATTGCTATCGTCACCGACTAAGCTTCCTCTTTCCGTATCTTCGGCTTTTAGAACGATCGTTTCACCTGCATCCAAAAGTCTTTGACCCAACCCTTGCTCGTAGGCAATGAGTGAGCCAATCAAATTATCAATAGAATAATCATTCAAATCTTTCGATTCACAAATATCAACAACTTTAGCATCGAATTTTTCAAGTAAACAACGAAGAATTTTGTTAACTTTTTCAAAATTTGAAAAATCTTTTCCTAAGGCATGCAATGATGTAGTAATTTGAATAAACCTTGTATACATGTCTAAAATCGTTTCAAAAGGTTTCATAGAAAACATTTCAAAATCATGGATTAAAATATTCAACTTTGATTGCTTGATTTCATTAGAGCCTTCGTATATGGTGTGCAATTTATCCCAAACTTCCTTACCAGTAGTGCACGTGGAAATTAACAAAAAATCATCAGAATTTAAAGCACAGAAAAAACAATTTAAAGATTTTGCATTTAATTGAGCATCCATTCGTTCATCCCTATTCCATTGATTAAAAGGAATATCAGTTTTAATTCCATTAACAATATGTGATGGTGATGAATAACCAGTTAAAATCATATGCCACATGCGAAAATCAATTGATTGCAAAAAAGTAGACATGCAAATTTTCCAAAAATCAAATGTAATATTTTCAAACAATGGTGGTCTAGTGATTGAATATCCTTCCGCAAAAATACGATTAGAAATATTAGCCATGGATCGAAATTTAAAAGTTTTTAAAAACTTATTTTATGAAAACCGCTCTGATACCACTTGAAAATTCGATGGGATGTTAAGCCCTATGAACTTAGTCCTAAAGCTAATTAAAAGAGAAGTGAATCGGTATCAATGAAATCTAGATTCACCACAATGAAAAATAAAGTGCGGAAATTAAAATGCGGAAGCAATAATAAGAAAAGAACACACCGGATTTATAGTGGTTCGGTCAAACCTTGACCTACGTCCACTCCTTGGAGGCACCCTCCAAGTATTGCACTAACACAAGTGTCTCTCCTTTAGCCCCCACAGCTAGGCTGAGAAGCCCTTACAAAATCACTTCCACCTCTCCCGGTGCGGCGGAGTTGCCGGGTCCTTTGACACCAAAGAGACTTCTTCTTTGATGAACTTACCTCGAGACCAGCCTTGAATCCAATGGTACTAAGGTGCGAGTTCGCCGGAGCAACCGTGTGGAACCCCCTCCACACTCCCTTGAGTCCCCCCTCACAAGATCTTCTCCCACTCTCAAACTCCACCCTTCCCTCTCTCCGTTTCAAGCTATCTCTTCAAGTTTCCCCCACAAGAACGAAGCTACAATGGCTGCCAAAGACACTTACAAAGTGCCTTGCCATAGCTTAAAAAGAAGCTCTCAAAACGAGCTCATTAATGCAAGTTGCCGACATTATCATTCAGGACGATAGGCATATCGTCCTGGCCGATCAGTACAAATTAAGCTCATTAGCCCGGGACGATTTGAGACGATCAGAAGAAAATTTGTTACATTGTCCAGGCCGATCTCACGATCGTCCTGGCCGATTAGTTTAAAACCGATTTCAATTGTCCTGATCATCGCCCTGAATACAAGCTGTCCGATGTAGATCGTCCAGGTCATCGTCCTAGCCGATAATGTGATCATCCCGGACGATGTGATCGTATTAATCAACCATTAATACTTTCCAAAGATACCAGATCAATTTAGGCATGATTGAGTTAGATCGTCCTGGACGATAATAATATCGTCCTGGCCGATTTCCTAAAACAAAGAATTCCTAAACTGATTATGGTGGTTAATTCTTTCTGAATTGAGATTATCGTCCTGGCCGATACAAGTATCGTCCAGGCTGATCAGTTGATGGCTGCCTTAATGAGGATGCCCTAATGAGGGTTTCTGATTTTGGACATATCGTCTAGGACGATATAAATATCGTCCCGGCCGATATTACCAAAAATAGAAATCTTATAGGGAACAACAGGAGATCTTCTAAATTACAATCCAACTGGTCCCACACCAAATACAACAGACTCAAGAAAGGAAAAAGATTACAAACTGACTCAGACCTAGTCTACCCAATCTTGAGCTGATTCCAAATTGTAGTCCGATCGTGGAAACTTAAAATGTTAGCACATAAGGCAATCGTAGAGAAATAAGGAATGTTTGCTATCATCAAAATCATAAACCATAGATCCGCAACAAGATGAGGAGTGTTATGAAGCATTTGATAGCATAAAAAGATACTTGATAAATCATCCCATTCTCGCAATGCCAATTCTAGGGAAGCCTCTTATACTAACACGGCAGCACTAAAAGAGTCCCTCGGAGTGCTATTAGCCTAACATAATGAAGAAGGTAAGGATAATACACTATACTACATTAGTCGGAGATTGATCAGAGCAGAAAGTCACTATTCTACAATTGAGAAGCATTGCCTAACGTTGATTTTTGTAGTTCAGAAACTTTTCCATTACATGCTCTCTCACAAAGGTACATTAATATCAAAAATCAATCTACTGAAGTTCTTAATAACAAGGCCAGCATTGATAATTCATCTAGCCAAGAAGGCTGTAATATTACTGTAGTTTGATATCATTCACATACCACAAAAGGCGATGAAAGGGCAAGCCTTGATAGATTTTCTCGCCTTACATCCTGTCCTAGCAGACTCCCCGCTTAATGATGGTCTGCCCGATGAGCAAATTATGTAGGTCCATGAAGATTTAATACTATCATTTTGGGAGATATACTTTGATGAGGCATCGTCGATTAAACTTACCCGATCACCAAATATTGCAACGGCCTAAGCTAGCATCGATCTCATTTTTGTAGCACCTAAAGGAGGTATAATGATATTTTCATTTAGTTTGATTGAACCTCGAACGAATAATAAAGTCAAATATAAAACTCTAATTGTAGGACTGGAGATTACGATCGATGTTAGGATCCGAAATTTCCAAATCTTTGGAGATTTTCAACTTGTGATAAATCAAGTCCTCAACATTTATATGGTTGGCAAACTTGAATTGGCCCATGTTGACCTTGATTTTGCCTAGACCCGGGCTCAAAGACTTGGGTTGACCAGGTCAACCTTTGACCTGGTCAACCTAGGCCTTAATGGGCCATTTTGACTTACTAAGCCCACTAAAAGCCCAAATCAATTCTAGATCCATTCAAATCCCTCATCCCTTGGATCTAATTGACTGATTTGACCAAGTCAAATGTTGACTTGGTCAAATCTTGCCATTAATGGGTCATAATCAACAATTAGAGCCCATCAAGAGCCCATTTAATGCATTTAATAGCTCTAATTGATTCCTTTTGAATTTCAAATCAAACCCATGGCCAAATATGATGGGTTTCCCTCCTAATTAGCTCCTGATTTAATCCCAACCATTGATGATGGGATTAGGCTCCTTAAATACCAAAAAATTTGTCTAATTTAGGATCTTTTATAAAATTCTCGGAGAGCAAGCTTCCAAACCCTTTGAGATTTTGTGTGAGCACTCTTGGAGAGTTTCTCCATCTTCCCTGACCAGATCCCGACATCCTAGGTTCGCCGGCGGCGAGAAATCCGACGAAACCAAAGCCAAAGATGTTTCGGGACCTCTACCGTCCGATCCAAGGAAATTCAGAGCTTGAGCTCAAGAGAGAAGTTGTTCGTGCGGATCCCACTAGTCCAACGAGCCCAAGATCATCCAAATCCACCGTGTGGATTGAGGTATATCGCAAACCCTAGTTTAGAACACATAGGGTTAAATAGATTTTCAATAAGTGCTTTTCAAACCGTGAAAACGGTTCCCCATGAATGCTCTTCGTATCTAGATCTAGTGTTTAAAATTTTATCCAATTCTATCGAGTATTCTTGAAGAACGAGGCGATTATCTCCCTAGGGCGTCGGAACCATGCGTGCATGTGCTTCCCGTCTCCTGGGCTGTCAATCTTGAGATCAACGGCCCAGATCTGGCTAGCCGCGATTTTGCGTTAACCGTGTGGAGGGATCAGCGATTTCGGGTGGCCTCGTGGCTTGATCCACGCCATCCACTCGATTTCACGCGGATCTGACGGTCGGAGCGGGTGTCTGACGTGGATGAGTGGTGATTTATTGCGACAATCACTATCGCAATCATTGGCGGCGGCGCCAATGATTGTGTCGAAACCGCAGAGCCAATGCCATCGCGCCACGTGGCACCCCCGCCGTCGCCGATATATTTTATTTAAAATAATGATTTTTAATTGTATTTTAAACCTATTTTTACTTAAAAAATCACAAAAAATCCATTTTCGCTCCGTTTTCGACGCACAATATTCGTTTTGATCATATTTTTATTCTCTACATACTAAAAAAAAATTTATAAAAATAATTTGTAATTTTTAAATTATTAATAAAACAGTGAAGGGTATTATTTTTAAAAAAATATTTTTTATTATTTTTTATTATTATTTTAATTATGATATTAGTAATTATATTATTTTAATTCATTTTTGTCACTGTTTTGTACTTGTTTACTATTATTATTATTATTATATTTATTTAGATTAAAAAATGTATTTTTAATAGTTAAATATTTTTCTAATTAATTTATTAGTTTAATTACTTAAAATATTATTAATAATTAAAATATTACTATTAGTACTTATTTCTAAATTACTTTAAGTTTCAGAACTATTAAAGTATTATTTTATGCTATTTTTTATAATTGTTTTTTAAATATTTTTTATTTTTTTTTATTTTTTTTCTAAATTTTTTAAACCCCTTTATTGATTTTAAACTTACAAAAATCGTAATTTTCTCGTTTTAAATCGGATTTTGATGCACAGCATCTTTTTTTGTTCGTATTTGAATTCTGCATGATTTGAAACCATTCCTGTTTAAAAATTATAGGTATATATGTAATTATTTTGAAAACAACAAAAACCACCATTTTAAAAAATACCTTATTATTATATTTAGACTTATAAAATTCATATCTTTTTCATTTTGAATCGGAGTTTTGTGCGCAACCCCTTGAATGTTTTTAGAAAAATACCTACTTTATTTTAAAATTATTTTTAGTCACTGATTTGATAGATTTCTGTCTTATATGGCAATTTAAGCATATTTCCTAATATTTAAAAAATTACTATCATAATTATTTTTAAATTACAAATTATTTTTAAATTATTTTTGAAGCCTCAATCGGGTAACCAGTGGATCTTTCCTATACTTATATGTACTATGAATCAATCTATCTTTCAAATATATTATTTTTTTTACAAAATCTATATGGATATATATTAATAAGTATTTTAAATTAATTTTAAGTTACTTATAATTAAATCATAATTTCTGGGAAGATCTATTATGCATGAAATTTTAAACATGGCTTCCATGCATGAGGAGAAATCATGGGGGAGTTGATTAGTAGATGGTTGAGTTCCAATTATTCACTAATCCCTTCTTTAGTTTTATTTACTTTTTGTTCATCATAGCTTGCATGTGTAGGTTGCACCACGAGCACTTAGCTTAGGCTCTCCCAGATTTAAGGACATGTGTGTTTATTGCTTTTATATGTTATCCATGCATTACTACCTTGAGGGTTAGTGTGAACTTTGATTTAAACCCATTTAACATAGTGACACCTTAAGGATAAAAATTAAGGACTTGTCTAGCGACCTTAGAAATTTTCTAGGGGCTAGGATAGACCCTTGATTGATATGAAAACTATAATACTTAAACTTAGTGACATCTGAAATATTTTAGAATTTTCTAGGAATTTTTAGGGCTTATTAGACCCCATTAGTTAACCAATCCTACTCAACATGTTAAATAAGGCCCTGAGACCTTCCAAAAATTACAATAAATACATTTTAAGTCAGAAAATTACCCATAATAGTTTGAACTGATTAGAATCTGATTCTTAACCTAAGATAAATAGGGTCCCCTAGTTTGACTTCAGGTTGACCCTTAATTTGACCATAGGTGGAAATTATCATTTTGCCCCTAATAATTCATTAAAAATTATTAAAAATTCCAAATTTTCTCCAAACACTTGGGACCATTTTCTTATGTCATCTCTGAGCTTTGGGAGTGATTCCAATCAGTTTGGAGCTGATTTGGAGCAAAAAATAAAAACAGTCATTTATTAGGAAATTTAGAAATTCCCTTAAATACCCCGATCTTTAATAACTAATTGTAGAAAATTTCAAATTAGGTAAACTCACTTGTATTAGACTGCTATTAGGGTCTAGTATTTATTAAAAATCTTAGGTTTCCATAAACTGGCCTAGATTAGAAAGTCAACTTTTTGGTCAACCGTAGTTCATTTAGGACCCAAAATTTAGAAAATTCCTAACTTTGCCTAGAAAACTCCAATTCCAACCTACAAACTGTCTAACTACTCGTATTAAGGTCTAGTATTTTCCTAAGATATTAAGAATCCTAAACCTGACCTATTTCCCATAGTGACTTTTTAGACCCTTAGTCTAGTTCCTAGGAGGACCCGAGACTTTCCAAAATTGGCTAATATCACTTGAACTTTAAATATCATTATCCTCAGCTCTTAAAATTGATCAACAAACTGAAATAATTAAAATGGATCTTAATTCACTAATATTTGAATTTCAACTAAAATATTCTTTTCACATCCCCAACAAACCTGAACTCTAAATAACTTTAACTAACTATCCTGCTTAGGACCTATCCAAATCACACTAGCCTTACACACACATAGAATTGTTTGCTAGGGCACCACTTCTATATCTAGGTTAGGCCGCTGGATTTTAGTTTTTCTACTGTGTGCCGGAGCTTTCCGTGGTTTTTAATGCATGCTGTTTGAAAATGATTGGTGTGTTTGCTTACTTTTTCTGCACTCTATGAATAATGTGATGAGCGCTAGATTTACCCCTAGGTTAAGAACGATATATATATATATATATATATATATATATATATATATATATATATATATATATATATATATATATATATATATATATATATATTGGTTCTTCCGTGCAGGTGGCCATGCTCAAGCTAATAAAAGGAGGGAGCATTACCACGATTTCTAATAATGGTTTGTGCAGGTGCTTGCTTTGCTCCCCCTAAGTAAAAATAAGGGCTAAATTAATAATTATAACTACTACAGGTGGAGCTGCTTAGCCCTCTTGATTAAGAGCATGGCTTGGCACAGGGTCAATGGTTTGAGTTATTTTTATTTCCATATATAACTGCTTGAGAGTTTTATTAGGATAACCCTGCAGGTTCTTTAGATTTCTTTTTTGCTTCTCATTTGAATGTAATATTTGTAATAATAGTTAAGAGTTGTGAAAATGCACTCTGAGTGGGATATTCTTATCCAACTCGAATTTCAAAAGAAGAAGGCATCCCTAAAGGGGAGAGTCTTCTTCCATTTGGAAGATCCAGTTGGATGGCTTTAGATATCCATAGAGAAAAGGCAATACCCCCCCCCCCTACTGGGGGGAATTGTCTCTTCGTTTGGATATTCAAGCCATGACGGATCCAAGGAGTTTAAGGAAGAGAGATCCAAGGAGTCCAAGGAGGAGAGATCTAAGGAGTCCAAGGAGGAGAGTTCCAAGGAGTCCAAGGAGAAGAAGACACCCAGAAGACTGAAGACCAATATCTCACTCAAAGTCATTTGCGTCTGTCATAGGCTTAAAAATCTGGGTTGTTGGCAGTGGTGCCCGGCCACTTTACTTTCTGCATATCTGGGTTGTAATAAGGGCAATTTGCCTATGACCATTTAGTTGATTATTTTTGGATTTATATTAATTTGTTTACCTGATTGCGCAGTAGAATTACCTGCTTTTTCTATGTTTCTTTCTTGTATGTCATTTTTTTGCTTTTGCCTGGATTTTTGTTAGGCTCTCTAAGGACTATAAAATTTTTTCTATTCATAACAAAAATTTAATATTTAAGTTTTAAATAATTTAGAAACTTAACGAACTTAGGGAATTACTGAAATCGCCCGGGGTCGCATGTATATTACTACATTCTTCTTTCCTTGCTATAAGACATCTCCCTGTCTGCGGGTAGAGTCCTGATAATCTGGCCTATGAGGATGAAGTGCCGAACCTAGGGAGACCCAGTCTTTTCTAAAAATTTATTTTCTATAAGCCTGTTTTTAAAATTCTATAGCATTAATGAGCTGACATTTCAACTAGCATGCATTGCATTAGTAACCAACTAAATAAAATTTAATTGCATTAGCTAGGAGCATCTGACCCACATAAGTGCAGAATCACTTAGGAAATTCTCTAGATGTCGGTCTTATTTCTAATAACTATACCACCCACCCATCTTTCATAACTGACTTGACAGCATGATTTTAAAGCGACTAGGTGGTTAGTTAGCTCCCCAATCCAGGCCGGGGTAAGTCCATATTTTTCACTGCATTAGCTAGGACACGGGTCTTAGTGTTTCATAGAACACTAAACCCAACCTAGATTTAGGATTCGAGGCTACTACATTCTGTCTCGTAGCATGCCTTAAATAGTAGGTGGGTCTCTTCCTTTCAGAGACTATAAATCATACTTATCCACGTCACAGGATGACGCCACCTCCATCTCTTTTCTCACGCATATGATTGAGTGCTTGATTTTCTTTTCCCAGTTTCTCTCTGGTGCCCTAGAGCCTTCGAATGCTGTTATACGCCACGCATGTTGATTCAACTCTTCGGACATTTCTTCCTTTCAAATAGAACTTTCTAGTCTACCCCCCTATGCCAATCCCACTTTTAGGAGGGGATAATGTATGATCCTTAATCGAGAGTATTATTGGGCTCCGGCCTAGGATGTAATTAACCATGGGGGCTTGCGTCTGTGGGAAACTCGGTCCCACATCTACTAAACCCCATTCGAACAGTTGTATCGGATGGAGAAAACCCGTGACTAGGTCATGTATATTACTACCCATCGGGGTGCGTTGGCGACAGCCTCTATCCTCAATGGTTAGTCGTATGCACGATCAAATCTGCCCTTCCATCGATCTGTTCATGTTGAGGGTAGATGCCTACAATCATTTTGTCCTATAAGATAGTGCGACCGTACCCTCTACGTTAGTACCCCACGAGCGGTGCTCTTTAGGAGGTCCACAGCCCATTAACACCGGTGAGCACTCGAGCTTCTAAAATAATTGCTAAATATTAAAATAACCCGAGTTCCTCGAGGTCAAAATACTAAAGCAGATTGCTTGGCCAAATTGGCCAAGGAAATAGCGAACACCAATAAGGAGAGACTTGTATTTATCAAAGTTTACAACTGTCAGGTTATGGAGCTCGCTCTGTTATAAGGTAGAGGGAATTCCATATTCAAGCAAAATGGATAAAACACCAATTGACCCTCAACCTCTCCATTAGATTATTATGGAAAATTATCCAAAAGGATGTCATGTTGCCAAGAGACGTAAAGCTAGTATAAGCTCAAAATTCTGGTGGCATTACTTAGACATTGAGGAAGGAGATTACTAGAGGCAGCCATTCATTAACTATTTTAAAGAAAGCAAGCTCACAATGGATAAATCTTTAGCCTCACAAATTCAAAAAAAGAGTATTGGATATGCATTTATCAATGATACATTGTATAATCGAGCTTTTAATTAGATGTGGCTATGGTGCATGGGGACTAAGGAAGCTGATAGAGTAGTAGCAGATATTTATGAAGGACTTTATGGTGTACATCTATCAGGTCCCAAAATGGCTGCTAAAATTAAGAGAATGAGTTATTATTGGCTGACAATGATAATAAATTATATTGATCACGCCAAGAGGTGTCATGAGTGACAGATCTATAATGATGTTACACATCAACCTCCAATCCACTACACCCATCAGTAGCATCCTGGTCATTTGAATGCTGGAGCACACATATAATTGGGCCGATAGATCCACCATCTTCAGCGGGACACCACTTTATTCTGACAGTAACAGATTACTTCTTGAAGTGGGCAGAAGCAGCTATATTCAAAAAAGTCACATTCGAGCATGTGATAAATTTCTTTACCCATAACATCGTCTACAGATTTGTTGTGCCACTCTATATAATCTCATACAATGGTACTACATTCAAGAGTATAAAAATTTATAAGTTTATTGATCAGCATAAGATTGAATGGCAATATTCATATATATATAACCCAAGAGCGAATGGTTTGACGGAAGCCTTCAACAAGATGTTGGTAAAATTATTGAAGAAGATCCTCACCAAGAATAAACAAGAGTGACATACGAAGATGACAGAAGCACTATTGACATATCGTACAACCTACAATATGCCAAATAAATCCACTTCTTATTCATTGGTGTTTGGAGTTGAATTATCACTAGAAGTTGAACTACCGTCACTTTGGGTAGTAATCCAAAATGAGCTTACTCAGGAACAAAATGCTCGGTTGAGAATGGAGGAGCTCGATGCACTCGATGTCTAATATACGATTATACATATACATATATATGCATATATAATTATTTATATGTGTGTATGTATGTATGTGAGGGGAATGTAAAAAAAAAAGAAAAAGAGAAAAAGGAGAGTTAAAAAAAGGAGAGTTTCAAAGAAAAAAAACTAAAGAAAATGCAAAAAAAGAAAGTTTCAAAAGAAAACAAAGAAATAGAAAAAAAAAAAGAAAAATTTTGCAAACTTGGAAAAAACCCATTTTGATGCTTGCAACGTGACGAACAACCACCTATGCACGCTTTTCTCTAGCGTGATAGGAGGAAATTCATTGTGATGCTTACGATTAGGCGGGTAGTTTCCTAAAGTCCTATTTTCATTATTTGTGGCGTGCCGAGGGACCCACCTATACACGCTTTTCCCTAGCATGGTGGGAGGGAACTTAGTGCTACACTTACAATAAAGTTGGCGAGCCTTGTGCGTTCTTTTCTTAGCACGGTGGGGCAAAAATATAAGTACTCGTATGTGAGAAAAAACTTTCTTTTTCTTGCAAGTGCCTGAAGACACAAGCATGCCTTTCTTGGGTTATTGGGTTCAGTCATTGAGATAAAGGCAAAGTGGTTCACTTCCTTCCTAAGTCCATGCCTGATTCTAACACCTTCAGAAGGGTCTTCTAAGATCAATTCTTTAGGATGACTCAAAGAATATCTACAATCTTTAAGCAAAGTGTGTCTAGGTTCTACCCTTTCTTAAGATAGTTGCTATTTGCATGTTTTACATTTTTACAACTTGTATAGTTTTGATGATTCTAAATATTATTATTAAAATGTGTAGTTATCTCCTAACAATTTTAAAAGATTTGTATTTACTCTTGTGTGTACTAACATTTCAGGAAAATCTAACTCCAGACTACGACGACTTCAAATAAAAATTCAGCATGAAACACTTTGTGAATTTGAAGCTTGTATTTTTCTTTGAAATAAACTTGAAAGTGATTGATTGTAATTGAGTGAATAAAAACATGCACACACACATAAGGAGATCATATAAAATTTATACTGATCGTACGGGACGATATCGGTTCGTACGGGACGATTAGACAGTTATCTCCTATTAAGATCACATGGAACGAATAGGAACTGGGCAGAAAAATTTTCTAAGTCCTATTCGTTCAGGACAAAATTAAAAATTGTTCGGGACAATTTGTTCTCTGTAAGATTTTCGTCCAGACAAAATTAAATATCGTCTAAGATGATCTGCTCTCTGTAAGATTTTCGTACAGACAAAATTAAATATCATCCAGGACAATCTGCTCTCTGTAAGATTTTCGTCCAGACGAAATTAAATAACATCCAAAACAATCTGGTCTCTATAAAAATTTTGTCTGGACGAATCAATTTTTGTCCAAATGATACAACTTACTTAGAATGGTTTTTCTGGAGTTTTTGAAACTGACCTTGTAATAATCGTTCATACCGGACGAACTTGGTTTGTACTGGATGATCAGCTTGTATGAAAACATTTCGTACACATATACAAACAGGTTCGTTTCAAGGCTTTTAAGTAATATCGTCCAGGACGATCCACGATTGTACGGGATGATCAACTGCGTACAGAATTGAAAACTTGTAGTTTTTGGGCGGTTTTTCTTGTCTTTTGTATATATAATCCAAATTAGACTGCCACCCAATCTTTTTGTCATTTGATCTTCGTGCCTCTTGAGAGAATAGCCAAGGAGAGAGTGTAAGAGTGCATTCAAAGAAGGATTCCTACCATTGGAGCGTGAAGGCTTCACTTGGGGTTTAAAGGTAAGAATCTATATTTGTGAATCAGGATTACTTCACTCTTTTCTTTCTTCCTTCTAGATTCTTGTGAGAAGATCTGTCAAGGAGATCCGGTTCACCGCCAACACTTGGAGAGTGTGAACAGCCGAAGGGTTCTATTCTCACACTAGGAGAGTGTGAAAGGACAAAGGGTTCTCTGCCCACACTAGGAGAGTGTGAAAGGATGAAGGGTTCTCTGCCCACACTAGGAGAGTGTGAAAGGACGGACGGTTCTCTGCCAACACTAGGGATTGTGTAAAAGGATAACGGTTCTCTGCCGTACCGGGTAGTGGCGAAAAGAGTGTTTTGTAAAGGCTTCTCCGCCTTGCTGTGGGTGCAAAAGGAGAGTTACTATTGGTATCAGTGAAATACTTAGAGGGTGCCTCTGGGGAGTGGATGTAGGTCTGGTTTAGACCGAACCACTATAAATCTGGTGTCATTTACTTTACTGTTTTTATTTATTCGCATTTTATTTTTGGTTTAAAAAACTCTGTGGTTGAAAAACGTTTTCTATAAAAACTTAATAAAATTTTTCATTTCGGTTCAACACATTTTCAAAGAGGGTTTAAATTTTTAAAATACCAATTCACCCCTCCCCCCCCCCCCCTCTTGGTAGCCTTGGGACATTAACTTAGGTCTAACAACCTATTTATTAGACTCAACAAGTGGTATCAGAGCTTTGTTTCAAAATCATAAGTTAAAATTACTTTTTGATTAACATAGGTGGCTACATTCGAAAACCGAAACACACCTGAAGGTTACTCTATAACTAGACCTCCACTGTTTGACAATATACCTTTTAATTTTTTGGAAAACACGCATGTCTACTTTCTTACAGTCACTTGATTATCGTATGTGGATCCTAGTCCAGGAAGGTTACACAAAACCAACTAGGTTAGTTGATGGAGTTAGGGTAGAAACACCTTTTGCAGATTGGACTATAGAAGAACATGACTTAGCATAACTAAATGCCAAATGTTTAAATAGCTTCTTTTGTGCTTTAAAATCTGAAGACTACATGCAGGTTTCCACTTGCAAAAGTGGAAAGGACATATGGGATAGACTTTGTATAACTTATGAATGGACTAATGAGGTTAAGCAATCAAGACTCAATATCTTGCTACATGACTATGAATTATTTCCCATGAAACCAAATGAATCTATTTCTGATATGTACACAAGATTCACACAAATTGTCACTTCTTTGCATGCACTTGGTAGGGAATTAACTAATGCTGAAATGGTTAATAAGATTCTTCGTTGTTTACCTACTGCTTATGATGCTAAAATTACTGCAATTACAGAGTCTAAAGATCTAAACATTTATTCTATTGACAATCTTCTTGGTTCACTCATTGCTTATGAGCAATGAGTAAGTCAAAGAAAGATTGATGTAGGTGAACCACGAAAGGAGAAGAATATTACACTGAAAGTGGAAGAGTCAGAGAGTGAAAACTCACAGCCTGAGGATGAAGACGATATTGCATTGATGATTAGACAATTCAGAAGCTTTTTAAAGAGGAAGCAGAAGAGATGCCAACAATGAAATAGAGGTAAGTATAATAGAAATGACAAGGTTTCTAATGAAGTGATTTTTTATGAATGCAGGAAACCATGTCATATCAAGACTGACTGCCCAAAACTCAAAGCCACTCCTAGCAAGGAGAAGGTTGAGGAGAAACCAATTTAAAAAAAGGGCAAAAAGAAGTTTCAAAGAGCTTTCTGGGCGGACTCAGCTTCAGACTCATCTGAGACTAAAAAAGAAGAAGAAGTCACCAACCTTTGCTTGATGGCAGATAATGTTGATCAATCAAATCAAGAAGAGGGTTGCTCTTACACAAGACCTCGTGAGAGCATATGGTACATGGACAGCAGATGTTCAAAGCATATGACTGGAGATACTACTCAATTCATAACTCTGGAAGCCAGGAGTGGAGGCAAGGTTACACTTGGAGATAATACCACAAAGAAAGTGATTGGATCAGGTTGTTGACCTCATTTTTGTATGAGGTCACTAAGACCCTTCCAGATTCTAAATTTAATCCTAGACCCTAGGATCCACTCTAGACCTTAGGATCCTTCTAGATCCAAGACCTTAGAGCCTATTCTAGAGCCCAGGATCCCTTTAAATCCTAGATCTTAGAACTCTCCTAAATCTTAGGATCACTCCAACTTCAAATCAACCTCCACCTTTGATCAACCTCAATTTTAAATCAATTCCTATATTTAATCCACTCCAATTTCAATTTGATTCCTACCTGTGACCAATTTGAATCTCAAACTCTATCCAAATTCAAGTCCAAATTAATTTAAACTTCAAATCAAATTCAAACCCAGAGTTTAAACTCAAATTCAAACCTTTAAGGCCCTGTCCTAAACACCCTTTTCAGAGATTTTTCAAACATCTCAAAACCCAGTCAAATGGCCTCTAATTCAGGGTCTATCACTTGCAAAGTGATAAGACATGTCTCTAAAGGCTACCCTCCAATTTTGAGCTCATTCTGAGGTCTCTAACCCCAGAATCTGAATTAAAATTCAAAGGCTGTAAAACCTTCAAATATTTACAGCCTATGCCACTGAGCATAACCCTTTTGAGATCTTGACCTTGGAACCCTTATCCAAGCCTCCAATCACTTCCAGACCTTTGAATTTAACCCATTGAGCAGTAAACTGCATTTTTCAGACCCATTTTTGACCATAGTTGACCAATAGGTCAAAATTGACCAAAACACCCCTATGGGGCTCAAATGGGGATTTCAAACCAAATGAGCTCCAAATGGGATGCAACCACCTTTAACAAATTTCAAATGTCATTTCAAATCCTTTGAACCCATTTCCAACCCTTGAGTCAACCTGGTTGACCAAGTCAACTGGTTTGACCCAAGGGGCCCTTTAAGGGTCCAAACATGTGTTTTGATCCAAATGACCTCTTTAGGCCATCCAACCACTTCCATTAACCTTAAAATATCATTTCAAACCTGTTGAGCCCAAACCCAGACCCTGGGTCAACCTGGTTGACCAAGTCAACCCAGGTTGACCAAACAGGCCCTTAGGGACTCAAATAGGGATTTTGATCAATTTGACCTCCCCAGACCCAGGAACTACCCTCAATGGTCTCCAAATATCATTTTAAACCTGTTGAGCCCAAACCCAGACCCTGGGTCAACCTGGTTGACCAAGTCAACCTAGGTTGACCAAACAGGCCCTTAAGGGCTCAAATGGTGATTTTGACCAAATTGACCCCTCCAAACCCTGGGACCACATCCAATAGACTCAGGACGATATTCTGAATTTGTTGAACCCATTTCTAGCCCTTGAACCCAACTGGTTGACCAAGTCAACCAGTTTTGGCCTAGAAGCCCATTAAAGGCCCATTAAGCCTTCTTAATCTATTTGACATACATGGCTCTTGGAACCACCCTCCAATCCACCTAATCAACTCATTTGAATCATCTAATTGAAAATTTCATAATCCTTGATGGAGTTGACTGGTCAACCAGTCAACCCAAGGCTTAAGGGACCATTTGTGTGGTCAAACCCTTTAACCCATTGAACCTAGCTCAAGCCACACCCATCCAGCCACTTGGAGAGACTCCATGACCTGCTTGGGTGCCACATCAGCTCCATTGACCAGTTGACTGGTCAATTTGGTCAAACCCAAGCTTAAACCCTTCTAAAAGGTCTTAATCAACCTTTTAGACCTTTTTCCCTGATTTAACTCCCCAAGGCCGACCCCTTAATGTCCTAAAGCTCACTTGGAGCTCTCCTAACCAAGCTCAGGGCTTGGTTTAGCCTAAAATGGCAATGGCCCCCCCACTTGTCCCAAGTCCACCCAATGGAGGCAAGGCTTGGTCAGCCTTTGAGGCAGCCTTCTAGCTGTCCCAGGGACATGTGGCACCATCTAGGGAGCTCCTCCATCAATCCTAGCCATCCAATCTAGCCCAGCTCGTTTGAATAGGGAGAAAGGCAACTTTTGAGCATTATTGATCAAAGCAGCCTCTCACACTAACCCTAGCCTCCCAGACCGAACTCTCAGTTCGTTTTGAATCTCCAGGGCCTCCTCTACCTTCCCACTACAAACTCCAAGTGGTTGCACGTCACCGGCGGCGAGTTCTCCGGCGAAACCACCACCTAGACCGTCCCAAGCCCATAGCAACCGATCTAGACGCGTTCGAGCTTGGATTTTCGCTGGGAATCTTCACTTGGACAATCTACAAGCTCATCAATCCAGAAATTTCGAAGATCTAACGGTATAACTCCCTAAAACCCTAGATCTAGTTCACATTAGTTAGATCTAAATAGCCTTATGTTTTTAGGGTTTTAGTTAAAACTAACTATTCCCCATGATTTCTGTTCATGTCTTGAATCTACATTTAAAATTTTAAGTGAAATGATCGATCCGATCGAGAGAACGAAGCGAAATACGTTTTCTAGGGCGTCACTCACGGTCTCCGGCGAGTGTACGTTTTCTGGACCGTTGATCGTTCGATCAACGGTCCAGATCGAGTCCTTCCGCGGTCTGATCCGACCGCGCATTCGATCCGTCGTTCGATCAGCCGTCCGGCGAGATCAGGGCCGTCCACTCGGAACAGCGGGATCGAATCTCCGCCGTTTGATCCTCTCCTGGTGAGATCAAACCGCGGGATCTGATCTCAGCCGTTGGATCGAACCCGCGGTTAATCCAACGGCTACCACGCGCCGCTGACGTGGTTAAGTGAAAACCGCGTGAAGCGGCCAGCGGCCGACGCGTGTCCCCGCCGTCGCGCGGTTTCGATCCCGCCAATCCCAGCGTGCCGCGTGTCTGACCGCCGCCATTTGATTAAGAAAAATGAGTTTTAATTAGTTTTAATTACTGAAACTTAAACAAATCATAGTAAATTAAATACAGAACCAAAAAATGAGTATAATATATCAAACTTTTCAAAATTTCATCTAGTTTATTTTAAAAATAAAATCAGTTTATTTTGACTATTATTTTACTGGTAATTTAAGAAATACAGAAAAACTTATTTTATTTTTAATTACATATAAATTGGATAATTTTATCTGAAATTTGGCTTGAATATTTTTTAAGAATGTGACTGATTTCCAGAAAATTTTATGTATTTATTTGAGCTATGTTTTGATAGTTATCAAATGTGCAAAATAAATACATTTATATATATATATATATATATATATATATATATATATATATATATATATATATCTATATGTATTTATATTATTTTAAAATCTACTTTAAAATTAGTTATATTTAAATCTTTTATGGTTTAAGAGATCTCCTTTGCAATTTTAAACATGAGTTAAGTATATGAATGGAAATAATGGGGATGATTGGTGGATAATCATTTCTTGACTATTCACTAATCATAAGTTTAACTAATTATGCTAATTAATCCTTACATGTTTAGGAAACACACACCACTTAGTCTAAGGCTCTCCTAGATTTAGGTGTTGAATGTGTTTATGTGATTCATGCATGCCTTATGTATTGAGTATGAGGGTTAGTCCAAACATTGATTCAAGCCCATTAAATTAGTGACATAATTAAGGACAATAATTAAGGACTCATGTATAGAAAACTTAGAAAAATTTCAATAATTAGGATTCACCTCCCCTTGAGTTGAAACTTTGAACATTTGAACTTAGTGACATCCTCAGCCCCTAGAGAAATTTTCACTAATTTTTGAGGTCATTAGGTCCCCTAATTAATTTTCTAAGTCTTAAACCCTTAATTAAGCCTTTAAAACTTCTAAAAATTGTAATAAATCCAATTTAAATCCAAAAATTACATATAAACCCTTAAACTGACCAGAATTCAGTCCTTAATCTATGATAATTAAAAGCCCTTTGATTTGACAGCAATTTAAACCCTAATTTAATTTTAAGTGAAAACCAATATTTAATTAAGATAATTAATTAATAATAATATAAAAATCCAAAAATCTCCCAAACACTTGGGGATCCCTCCTTAGGTTATTCCTGACCTTTGGAGGTGTTTTCAAGGGATTGGGGATTTGTTTGAAGCAAAATCACAAAAGAGACCCTCTAATTAAGAAATTCCTAAAATTCATTAAAATGCCCAAACTTCGATAATCCATAACTTATTCCAGAAAAATCCAAATCACCCAAACTCACTTGCATTCAACTCATAGTAATGTCTAATATTTATTAAAAATGTTAAATTCTAGAAATTTTTAATGTTTTAAAAAGTCAACAAATTGGTCAAACCGTAGTTAAAACTAGTTCAAAACTTCAAACCTTTGTAATAAAATGTAGAAAAATCCGATTTCAACGTACTTACCTTCTAACGGATCGTAGTAAGGTCTAATATTTTAATAAAATACAAACATTCCAGAATTTGGGCTTAATCAAAAAGTCAATTTTCAACCCTTTAATCAATTCATTAAAATATTCTAAAAAATTCATAAAAGCTCAAATCATTTTAAAACTCAGAAAATATTGGTTTAATGCTTAAAACACTTAACAAATCCTTTAAAACACAACAACCACCCTAAAGTTGAAGTTTATTGGCTGGACTACTCCGGGCTGCGGGGCTAAGTGTCCTAAGGAGGCTGGTTCCTCGAGCCTGGTGGCACAACGCCACGAATGAATTCTAAAGGGTGTCAAACCTTAAAATGGATTAATTCTTAATTATTCAACATTTTAAAAATCTCTAATTCAATCACATTAATTTGGTTTATCGGCTGGACTACTCCGGGCTGCGGGGCTAAGTGTCCTAAGGAGGCTGGTTCCTCGAGCCTGGTGGCACAACGCCACGAATCAATTAATGACAAACTTAAATTAATCAATTTTTAAAAATCAGTAATTAACTCCCTTTTAATATTAATCCACTCCTTTAATTCCAACCAACTTAAATAACTTAATCAACCCCGATTGCTACTGGGTAACCCAGGCCTACGAGGCTATTAGCTTAGCCCCAAGGAAGGTGAAATAAACTTCACAGCCTCGGTGTGAAACAAAGGTAGTAATCAATTAATTTTTAAAATATGCTTAATTAAAATTCTTAACTTATTAATACTTAAATTTTAACTTAAATCCCCTTTCTAAGCTTTAACAAATCCACACTTTTAGACAACTTCAACTAATAACCCACTTTAGGATCTACCCCAGCCACACGACCTTTCTCACACACTTTAGATGATGTGCTAGAACAACCAACTCTAGATCTAGGTTAGGCCGGTGTTTACTTTACTGCTGTGTGCCGGATTTTTCGTAGTTTTCACTGCATGTTGTGGATGAAATTGTTTTGCTGTGTCTGCTTACTTTTTCTGTACTCTGTGGATGGATTGATGTGTTTGGCGACTAGATTACCCTTAGGTTAGGTACGATCTGGATGTTGACACAGTTTTCTGCAGGTGGCCACGCTCGTGCAGGGCAATATAAAAAGGGGGCAAATCAAAAAAATGCATAAATATTATAAACTCTTTGCACAGGTGCTTCAGCTGCTAAAGCCCCCAAATAAAAAGAGCGTGGCCAGTGTGTTTACTTTCTTTTCTGCTCATATACAACTGCTTGGGAATAACTGCTTTTTACATATTAATTGCTTAGGATAACCCTGCAGGTGAGTCTAGATTTTTATTTCGATATCAATGTAATTTGTGCAAGTGTCAAGTGTTGTGAAAGTTAAGTTTGAGTTGGGATACATAGATCCAAAGCTTGAATTCCAAAGAGGAAAGGATACCCCTTTGGGGAACACTCCTTTTCCATTTGGAAATCCAAATTTGGATCATACCTCTTCCTTACCCAAAGAGGAAAGAGTGGCCTTCCCCTTAAAAGGAAGTGCCCTCTTGTCCATTTGGGTAATCCACTACGAATATTCCAAGAAGATTGAAGAAAAGGAGTCCAAAGAAGAATGAGATTGAAGATTTGAAGATTGAGAGTATCCCACTCAAAAGAACTTGCGTCATTACTAGGTTTAGAATCCGGGTTGTTGTCAGTGGTGCCCGGCCACTTTACTTTCTGTAATATTCTGGTTTGTAATAAGCAAGGCAACTCTGCCTATGGACATTTATTAATTAATTTGTATTTGATGTGATGATTTGATTGCCTTTAGGATTACTTGTTTTTACTAGTTTTTTGGCGATTGCATGCCGCTCTTTGTTTTCGCCTGGATACGTGAGACTCGTGAGGGTGTGAAACTTTTCTACTCATAATTTTAAAAGTCTAAAATTTTAGTGAGTCTAAATAACATAGAAAGATAACGAATCTAGGGAATTAGCCGGGGATCGACCCCGGGGTCGCATGCATATTTTTGCATTACTCTTTCCTTGCTTTAGACCCTTCCCCGCCTGCGGGTAGAGTCCGGATAGTCTGACCTATGAGGACGAGGTGCCGGACCTGGGGAAGTCCAGTCTTCTAAAAAAATTATTTTATAAGCCTGTTTTAAAAATTTCAAGCATATTTGATTTGAAGTTGTCAACCAGCATGCATTGCATTAGATACAAATTAAAAGAGTCAAAATTTTAATTTCATAGTCCTTAGCATTTTAGCACCCAACATAAGTCAAAGGGGCCAATTAGGAAAATCTCTAGATGTCGGCCCCGCCTCCCCAAAACTTTAATTATAACGTCCCTACCACTCTTTCATAAAAGACCGGACTCGTCTCTTTTAAATCGACTAGGTGGTTAGCTGGCTCCCCAATCCAGGCCGGGGTAAGTCCAGACCTTGCACTGCATTAGTTAGGATCGGACGACTGTGGTCCAGTGTCCAAAATAGATTTAGGATCCGGGGCAGATCTTTGATTATAAGACCCCAAACTTCGGGAATCTAATCCCAAATTTCTAATAAAATGCTCAACTCTAATTAAATATCATTTCAAGTCCAAAACATAAAGCCCAACACTTAGATTAAGTTGGGACATTTCCGGATGGTTCTGGAATCTCAAAGTGTCCCCTACCTCTCATCCTTTAACTCCGTTAATAACTGCTCAATTTTGATTCATTCCCTTTTGATTTTCCAATAATTCTATTCATACTTTGATATCACTCCTAGAAACTCTAAATAAAATTCTGCCATTATTTTAATCGAGAGTTTTCGTAGGAGATTTTATCTCCCTACGATGTAATTAACTACGAGGGCTTGCGCTCGTAGGAGATTTGGAACCCCACACACACCTGATTTTAAAGAAAACTCAATTTCTAAAACTTCATTAGATTCCTTTGGGAAAAGTTAAATAATGATCGTCATAGTTGCATTAGAAGGATTATCGTTGAATGGTCTCATTTCCCTTTGGGGAGATACACCCTTCTTCGATAAGGCTTTGGATGTGAATGCGACGATCATGTTTCTTGAATATTGTAATTGGGTACTTAGTTGAACTATATTGTGTCCCCTCGGGGCCATATAGAGTTCTCCTTAGAACCCGATCATAACATTCAAGATGAGTTTACATAATTCTAAGTTTGAACACCGCTATGAAAGTTTATTTTCATCCTTCGGGGTGATATACTCTTTCTAACGAGTTGATTCGACCTTAGAATTGGAACTCAACCTTAATCTTAAAATCCCCAAAGAAAACCAATATTTTCAAAACATTTTCCAAAATTCCACCAACAAAAAAATGGCACGCCCGGTGGGACAAATCTCTCTCTCCATCTTTAATAATGGCAAAATTTTGTTTCATCGGTAGTCTTAACTACCTTTCTTCCGTTGGTCCCTCTACCCATTTCTTTCTTGGGTGAGTGTGGCCAACATCTAAAAGAAAATACCTTTCAAATAGAGAGGCGAGTGATGAAATCTTTGTCTAAGCCGGGCTTTGACATTTTGCCTCCAAGTTAATTGGTAGAGCAAAGGAGTTAAGCCAGGTTCCTTGAATATTCTCAATCAATTTTGTAAACTCTCTTATTGGGTGAAAACTCAACATATTGAGGTTCAAGATTTAGAGAAAATTAATCATGCTTAAAATTCAAATTTTAATTCAAAATTGACTAATTTAAATCACTTTTCCTTAATTCCAGGATACTTAAATACTCAAATGGCTGGAAAACTCATCTTCTCCCTGGATAGAAACTTGACAATAGAAGGAATTTCCTCTGGCAACTTGATCCAGTTTGGGATAGAATTTCAAAACTTTAAGTTATCAGTCAACGGGGAAGAAATGATTGATCTCTCTGCTGGAATACAAAGGGATGTCCCCCTAGTCGAGATTACTTTAGGGTCAGGAGTTGACTCCCCCATCTCTATGATGGAGGTCGTTGTCGCCCCTTCGACCACTGTGCCCTCTACTCAGGAGGATAAGAATCGAGAACCATTAAAAATGGAGGAATTACCATCTCAACATGGGATTGGGTCAAGTTCTAACACCACTGTTGCCAGCAAAAGTAAGTGGAAGAAATACCTTAAAAGGGTTAAGAAGAAGGTTGCTAAGGCCAAAAAGACTGCTAAGGTAGAAGCCTTGAAACAAGTTAAATTTGAGGCCAATCGACAATTCGTTGCTCCTTACACCTACCCCCTCCATGGTGGAAATGTTTTCCACCCTACTCCTGTTACTCAAAGGAGAGGGGTTGTGAAAATGAGAGCACGATCTCCGATACACCTTCTTGACTACTATACAGAGAGAATCAATCAAGAAAGAGCTAAGCAATCACCTGTAATAAATCATAGGCCCCTAGTTGAAGGTTATGACCCATCCACTCTATTAGATGAAGTTTGGTCACGATACTACACGTGCCCTACTATATCATCTGTAGAGGAGGAGGTGTAGAAACCACCCGGGGTGCCACTCTCATAATTGCTAGGTCACTAGTAATTAGGAAGGGGAATAATGATGGATTTGAGATCTTATCAGATAGTGACACCATTTGAATTTAGCTTCTAGATGGGTCCTATCGCGATAGATCCTTAAATTGAGATGATGCATCATTAGTTAGGGATAGTGCAGACCCCACAACAATCTCTTCCTCTTAAGAGATTGTGGAAATATAATTTACATTGATTAGGTCTTGCCACCTGGACTTGCTATTTTGAAGGAAATCATATTATTTTTCAAGTGTAATGGGTCCAAATTTTTAAGATGGTTGATCCATCTTTTTAATGAAACTTGACCTCTACTTTAAATCAAAAATAGGAGAGAGTAGTGATTGACCCCACTGGATCTTTAAAGGCCCCTCCCTCCCACCGCTTCTGCGGGTTGATTTGATTTTTGAATTAAAATTTGTGTCAAACTTAAGTTGGTTTTAGAAATGAAAACCTTCTTAGTCTTCTCGCAATTTTTCATCTTATAGGCTTCTCTTGCATGTTCTAAATCTATTCAATGATTTTCAAAGTCAAGTTGATATTTTCTTATCAAAAGATTGGGTCCAATTTGAGGATTATTCTTCCTTGGATAAGAGAATGAATTTCCTTCTCTTATACTTGCGATATAATCCTGGATTAAAAAAAAAAAGAGCAATTATTTTAAGGTTTTAAAGAAAGTGAAGCCTCTTGTTAAAAAAAATTCAAAGGATGCACAAAGTGCATTAAAAAAAAATTCAAAATCAAAAGAAGCGTAAAGTGCGCCAAAGAAATAAAAAAGATGTGCAAAGCACATCATAAAAAAAAAGTGAAAGAGGCTTCCTTCTTTTTAAATCCTTAAATCTCAAATAGCCCGATCATATTTAATAGCTTGACTTTGAAAAATCTTGAATCTAGATTTATTGTCATGCATGGACAGTTTATTAGATAGAAAATTCTATGCAAGAGAATTGAAAAGATTAAATTTCTCGATCCAACTTAAATCCTTTTGAAATTAATTTTAATTCAAACTTTCTACAAGGGAGAACTTAGTTCAGTTTCTATGAAATTTGATCCGGGTCAACAAAATCCAAAACCCTTGGCTCTTTTCGGGTCAATTGGGGTCACTCTACTTCTTACTATACTTTTGAATTTGTTCCCACTTGTCATTTTGACAGGGTCCAAATGATTAAGAGGAAATTTTCAATAAAAAGAATGAATCTTCTATTCTCGATAAGAATTCAAATCCCATTCTCAAGAGATATATGTGAATCTTTAAACATAGGCATCATTTCTTTTAAGATCCACTATGTAAAATAACACTCTATGCTGGGTCCAAGGTTGTTCTCAAATAGAGGTGTGTTTTACATCACACAAAATTGACTTTCAAAATTGAGTCACAACTAAGTAGAATGCCTGACTCCAATTGGAGGATCTTAAAGGCCTTGAAGAAAGTTATTTTGAACTCAATAAAATTTGAAATTACATAAGTCACGTATGATTCAAGCTCATGATAAAATTGTGTTACCTCGGGACTTTCCAAGTAGGAGACTTGGCTGTAGTCCTTTGGAGACCAATTTTAGTCCACCATAAGATCAATATAAGCTTTGAATCAATGTTGACTAGATAGACCACCTTAGAGATAATCTATAAGGGAGGTTCATGATAATTGATTAATTTTGAAGATACCACCAGATGCTTCCTTTCATTTGGGTGGTTCTTTAAGAATTATCATGTCGAATGAATATCAAATTAAACATCAAATTCACCCCTTCAAATTCATAGAAATCAAATCAAGTTAAAAATCATCAATCAATTGTTTTCAATTCTCTTTTCCTTAAGGTTAGGTCCTTCCTTCCCTTAGGATTATACCCGCTAGTGGTGGAGTACGCCCTCCGTGGCACCACCCTAGCATTTGACCCGGGGATTAGTGGTGGAGTATGCCCTTCGTGGCACCATCCTGATTCCCATTCGCTAGTGATGGAGTACGCCCTTCGTGGCACCATCCTAGTTTGCCAGTTGAGGTCCTCTGTGTGGAGCAAGTTTCCTCCCCACATGACCATTCGCTAGTGATGGAGTACGCCTTTCGTGGCACCATCCTAGTTTGCTAGTTGAGGTCCTCTGTGTGGAGCAAGTTTCCTCCCCACATGACCATTCGCTAGTGGTGGAGTACGCCCTCCGTGGCACCACCCTAGCATTTGACCCGGGGATTAGTGGTGGAGTACGCCCTTCGTGGCACCATCCTGATTCCCATTCGCTAGTGATGGAGTACGCCCTTCGTGGCACCATCCTAGTTTGCCAGTTGAGGTCCTCTGTGTGGAGCAAGTTTCCTCCCCACATGACCATTCGCTAGTGATGGAGTACGCCCTTCGTGGCACCATCCTAGTTTGCCAGTTGAGGTCCTCTGTGTGGAGAAAGTTTCCTCCCCACATGACCATTCGCTAGTGGTTGAGTACGCCCTCCGTGGCACCACCCTAGCATTTGACCCGGGGATTAGTGGTGGAGTACGCCCTTCGTGGCACCATCCTGATTCCCATTCGCTAGTGATGGAGTACGCCCTTCGTGGCACCATCCTAGTTTGCCAGTTGAGGTCCTCTGTGTGGAGCAAGTTTCCTCCCCACATAACCATTCGCTAGTGGTGGAGTACGCCCTCCGTGGCACCATCCTAGTTTGCCAGTTAATCTGCCTATTAGGAGTAAGTCTTCTATCAGCATCCTATAGGCCTAAGGTTGGGTGATGCCCTTCCTTAGACCCAAGGCTATGTATTCCCTACCTTGGTTTCCAGTTGATCCGTCTACTAGGAGTAAGTCTTCTATCAGCATCCTGTAGACCTAAGGTTGGGTGATGCCCTTCCTTAGACCCAAAGCTAGGTATTCCCTACTTTGGTTTCCAGTTAATCTGCCTATTAGGAGTAAGTCTTCTATCAGCATCCTATAGGCCTAAGGTTGGGTGATGCCCTTCCTTAGACCCAAGGCTAGGTATTCCCTACCTTGGTTTCCAGTTGATCCGTCTACTAGGAGTAAGTCTTCTATCAGCATCCTGTAGACCTAAGGTTGGGTGATGCCCTTCCTTAGACCCAAAGCTAGGTATTCCCTACTTTGGTTTCCAGTTAATCTGCCTATTAGGAGTAAGTCTTCTATCAGCATCCTATAGGCCTAAGGTTGGGTGATGCCCTTCCTTAGACCCAAGGCTAGGTATTCCCTACCTTGGTTTCCAGTTGATCCGTCTACTAGGAGTAAGTCTTCTATCAGCATCCTGTAGACCTAAGGTTGGGTGATGCCCTTCCTTAGACCCAAAGCTAGGTATTCCCTACTTTGGTTTCCAGTTAATCTGCCTATTAGGAGTAAGTCTTCTATCAGCATCCTATAGGCCTAAGGTTGGGTGATGCCCTTCCTTAGACCCAAGGCTAGGTATTCCCTACCTTGGTTTCCAGTTGATCCGTCTACTAGGAGTAAGTCTTCTATCAGCATCCTGTAGACCTAAGGTTGGGTAATGCCCTTCCTTAGACCCAAAGCTAGGTATTCCCTACTTTGGTTTCCAGTTAATCTGCCTATTTGGAGTAAGTCTTCTATCAGCATCCTATAGGCCTAAGGTTGGGTGATGCCCTTCCTTAGACCCGAGGTTAGGTATTCCCTACCTTGGTTTCTCCAGTCCTCTCTTCAGAATAGGTGTAAGATTTTCACTAGTTTCCAATGGACTTAAGGTTGGGTGATGCCCTTCCTTCAACTCTTTAAGATCCTACTCCTATTCGGTCAACGCCAATGTGTGCAGCAGAAGTTCCTTCTACCACACACATTGGGGGTCCATTTGTTGACCTCATTTTTGTATGAGGTCACTAAGACCCTTCCAGATTCTAAATTTAATCCTAGACCCTAGGATCCACTCTAGACCTTAGGATCCTTCTAGATCCAAGACCTTAGAGCCTATTCTAGAGCCCAGGATCCCTTTAAATCCTAGATCTTAGAACTCTCCTAAATCTTAGGATCACTCCAACTTCAAATCAACCTCCACCTTTGATCAACCTCAATTTTAAATCAATTCCTATATTTAATCCACTCCAATTTCAATTTGATTCCTACCTGTGACCAATTTGAATCTCAAACTCTATCCAAATTCAAGTCCAAATTAATTTAAACTTCAAATCAAATTCAAACCCAGAGTTTAAACTCAAATTCAAACCTTTAAGGCCCTGTCCTAAACACCCTTTTCAGAGATTTTTCAAACATCTCAAAACCCAGTCAAATGGCCTCTGATTCAGGGTATATCACTTGCAAAGTGATAAGACATGTCTCTAAAGGCTACCCTCCAATTTTGAGCTCATTCTGAGGTCTCTAACCCCAGAATCTGAATTAAAATTCAAAGGCTGTAAAACCTTCAAATATTTACAGCCTATGCCACTGAGCATAACCCTTTTGAGATCTTGACCTTGGAACCCTTATCCAAGCCTCCAATCACTTCCAGACCTTTGAATTTAACCCATTGAGCAGTAAACTGCATTTTTCAGACCCATTTTTGACCATAGTTGACCAATAGGTCAAAATTGACCAAAACACCCCTATGGGGCTCAAATGGGGATTTCAAACCAAATGAGCTCCAAATGGGATGCAACCACCTTTAACAAATTTCAAATGTCATTTCAAATCCTTTGAACCCATTTCCAACCCTTGAGTCAACCTGGTTGACCAAGTCAACTGGTTTGACCCAAGGGGCCCTTTAAGGGTCCAAACATGTGTTTTGACCCAAATGACCTCTTTAGGCCATCCAACCACTTCCATTAACCTTAAAATATCATTTCAAACCTGTTGAGCCCAAACCCAGACCCTGGGTCAACCTGGTTGACCAAGTCAACCCAGGTTGACCAAACAGGCCCTTAGGGACTCAAATAGGGATTTTGATCAATTTGACCTCCCCAGACCCAGGAACTACCCTCAATGGTCTCCAAATATCATTTTAAACCTGTTGAGCCCAAACCCAGACCCTGGGTCAACCTGGTTGACCAAGTCAACCTAGGTTGACCAAACAGGCCCTTAAGGGCTCAAATGGTGATTTTGACCAAATTGACCCCTCCAAACCCTGGGACCACATCCAATAGACTCAGGACGACATTCTGAATTTGTTGAACCCATTTCTAGCCCTTGAACCCAACTGGTTGACAAAGTCAACCAGTTTTGGCCTAGAAGCCCATTAAAGGCCCATTAAGCCTTCTTAATCTATTTGACATACATGGCTCTTGGAACCACCCTCCAATCCACCTAATCAACTCATTTGAATCATCTAATTGAAAATTTCATAATCCTTGATGGAGTTGACTGGTCAACCAGTCAACCCAAGGCTTAAGGGACCATTTGTGTGGTCAAACCCTTTAACCCATTGAACCTAGCTCAAGCCACACCCATCCAGCCACTTGGAGAGACTCCATGACCTGCTTGGGTGCCACATCAGCTCCATTGACCAGTTGACTGGTCAATTTGGTCAAACCCAAGCTTAAACCCTTCTAAAAGGTCTTAATCAACCTTTTAGACCTTTTTCCCTGATTTAACTCCCCAAGGCCGACCCCTTAATGTCCTAAAGCTCACTTGGAGCTCTCCTAACCAAGCTCAGGGCCTGGTTTAGCCTAAAATGGCAATGG
This sequence comes from Dendrobium huoshanense, assembly GCA_016618105.1. Lineage (NCBI taxonomy): Eukaryota > Viridiplantae > Streptophyta > Magnoliopsida > Asparagales > Orchidaceae > Dendrobium > Dendrobium huoshanense. The sequence goes on from CM028342.1 coordinate 23,902,721, forward strand.
CCCCCCCACTTGTCCCAAGTCCACCCAATGGAGGCAAGGCTTGGTCAGCCTTTGAGGCAGCCTTCTAGCTATCCCAGGGACATGTGGCACCATCTAGGGAGCTCCTCCATCAATCCTAGCCATCCAATCTAGCCCAGCTCGTTTGAATAGGGAGAAAGGCAACTTTTGAGCATTATTGATCAAAGCAGCCTCTCTCACTAACCCTAGCCTCCCAGACCGAACTCTCAGTTCGTTTTGAATCTCCAGGGCCTCCTCTACCTTCCCACTAAAAAATCCAAGTGGTTGTACGTCACCGGCGGCGAGTTCTCAGGCGAAACCACCACCTAGACCGTCTCAAGCCCATAGCAACCGATCTAGACGCGTTCGAGCTTGGATTTTCGCTGGGAATCTTCACTTGGACAATCTACAAGCTCATCAATCCAGAAATTTCGAAGATCTAACGGTATAACTCCCTAAAACCCTAGATCTAGTTCACATTAGTTAGATCTAAATAGCCTTATGTTTTTAGGGTTTTAGTTAAAACTAACTATTCCCCATGATTTCTGTTCATGTCTTGAATCTACATTTAAAATTTTAAGTGAAATGATCGATCCGATCGAGAGAACGAAGCGAAATACGTTTTCTAGGGCGTCACTCACGGTCTCCGGCGAGTGTACGTTTTCTGGACCGTTGATCGTTCGATCAACGGTCCAGATCGAGTCCTTCCGCGGTCTGATCCGACCGCGCATTCGATCCGTCGTTCGATCAGCCGTCCGGCGAGATCAGGGCCGTCCACTCGGAACAGCGGGATCGAATCTCCGCCGTTTGATCCTCTCCTGGTGAGATCAAACCGCGGGATCTGATCTCAGCCGTTGGATCGAACCCGCGGTTAATCCAACGGCTACCACGCGCCGCTGACGTGGTTAAGTGAAAACCGCGTGAAGCGGCCAGCGGCCGACGCGTGTCCCCGCCGTCGCGCGGTTTCGATCCCGCCAATCCCAGCGTGCCGCGTGTCTGACCGCCGCCATTTGATTAAGAAAAATGAGTTTTAATTAGTTTTAATTACTGAAACTTAAACAAATCATAGTAAATTAAATACATAACCAAAAAATGAGTATAATATATCAAACTTTTCAGAATTTCATCTAGTTTATTTTAAAAATAAAATCAGTTTATTTTGACTATTATTTTACTGGTAATTTAAGAAATACAGAAAAACTTATTTTATTTTTAATTACATATAAATTGGATAATTTTATCTGAAATTTGGCTTGAATATTTTTTAAGAATGTGACTGATTTCCAGAAAATTTTATGTATTTATTTGAGCTATGTTTTGATAGTTATCAAATGTGCAAAATAAATACATATATATATATATATATATATATATATATATATATATATCTATATGTATTTATATTATTTTAAAATCTACTTTAAAATTAGTTATATTTAAATCTTTTATGGTTTAAGAGATCTCCTTTGCAATTTTAAACATGAGTTAAGTATATGAATGGAAATAATGGGGATGATTGGTGGATAATCATTTCTTGACTATTCACTAATCATAAGTTTAACTAATTATGCTAATTAATCCTTACATGTTTAGGAAACACACACCACTTAGTCTAAGGCTCTCCTAGATTTAGGTGTTGAATGTGTTTATGTGATTCATGCATGCCTTATGTATTGAGTATGAGGGTTAGTCCAAACATTGATTCAAGCCCATTAAATTAGTGACATAATTAAGGACAATAATTAAGGACTCATGTATAGAAAACTTAGAAAAATTTCAATAATTAGGATTCACCTCCCCTTGAGTTGAAACTTTGAACATTTGAACTTAGTGACATCCTCAGCCCCTAGAGAATTTTTCACTAATTTTTGAGGTCATTAGGTCCCCTAATTAATTTTCTAAGTCTTAAACCCTTAATTAAGCCTTTAAAACTTCTAAAAATTGTAATAAATCCAATTTAAATCCAAAAATTACATATAAACCCTTAAACTGACCAGAATTCAGTCCTTAATCTATGATAATTAAAAGCCCTTTGATTTGACAGCAATTTAAACCCTAATTTAATTTTAAGTGAAAACCAATATTTAATTAAGATAATTAATTAATAATAATAGAAAAATCCAAAAATCTCCCAAACACTTGGGGATCCCTCCTTAGGTTATTCCTGACCTTTGGAGGTGTTTTCAAGGGATTGGGGATTTGTTTGAAGCAAAATCACAAAAGAGACCCTCTAATTAAGAAATTCCTAAAATTCATTAAAATGCCCAAACTTCGATAATCCATAACTTATTCCAGAAAAATCCAAATCACCCAAACTCACTTGCATTCAACTCATAGTAATGTCTAATATTTATTAAAAATGTTAAATTTCAGAAATTTTCAATGTTTTAAAAAGTCAACAAATTGGTCAAACCGTAGTTAAAACTAGTTCAAAACTTCAAACCTTTGTAATAAAATGTAGAAAAATCCGATTTCAACGTACTTACCTTCTAACTGATCGTAGTATGGTCTAATATTTTAATAAAATACAAACATTCCAGAATTTGGGCTTAATCAAAAAGTCAATTTTCAACCCTTTAATCAATTCATTAAAATATTCTAAAAAATTCATAAAAGCTCAAATCATTTTAAAACTCAGAAAATATTGGTTTAATGCTTAAAACACTTAACAAATCCTTTAAAACACAACAACCACCCTAAAGTTGAAGTTTATTGGCTGGACTACTCCGGGCTGCGGGGCTAAGTGTCCTAAGGAGGCTGGTTCCTCGAGCCTGGTGGCACAACGCCACGAATGAATTCTAAAGGGTGTCAAACCTTAAAATGGATTAATTCTTAATTATTCAACATTTTAAAAATCTCTAATTCAATCACATTAATTTGGTTTATCGGCTGGACTACTCCGGGCTGCGGGGCTAAGTGTCCTAAGGAGGCTGGTTCCTCGAGCCTGGTGGCACAACGCCACGAATCAATTAATGGCAAACTTAAATTAATCAAGCTTTAAAAATCAGTAATTAACTCCCTTTTAATATTAATCCACTCCTTTAATTCCAACCAACTTAAATAACTTAATCAACCCCGATTGCTACTAGGTAACCCAGGCCTACGAGGCTATTAGCTTAGCCCCAAGGAAGGTGAAATAAACTTCACGGCCTCGGTGTGAAACAAAGGTAGTAATCAATTAATTTTTAAAATATGCTTAATTAAAATTCTTAACTTATTAATACTTAAATTTTAACTTAAATCCCCTTTCTAAGCCTTAACAAATCCACACTTTTAGACAACTTCAACTAATAACCCACTTTAGGATCTACCCCAGCCACACGACCTTTCTCACACACTTTAGATGATGTGCTAGAACAACCAACTCTAGATCTAGGTTAGGCCGGTGTTTACTTTACTGCTGTGTGCCGAATTTTTCGTAGTTTTCACTGCATGTTGTGGATGAAATTGTTTTGCTGTGTCTGCTTACTTTTTCTGTACTCTGTGGATGGATTGATGTGTTTGGCGACTAGATTACCCTTAGGTTAGGTACGATCTGGATGTTGACACAGTTTTCTGCAGGTGGCCACGCTCGTGCAGGGCAATATAAAAAGGGGGCAAATCAAAAAAATGCATAAATATTATAAACTCTTTGCACAGGTGCTTCAGCTGCTAAAGCCCCCAAATAAAAAGAGCGTGGCCAGTGTGTTTACTTTCTTTTCTGCTCATATACAACTGCTTGGGAATAACTGCTTTTTACATATTAATTGCTTAGGATAACCCTGCAGGTGAGTCTAGATTTTTATTTCGATATCAATGTAATTTGTGCAAGTGTCAAGTGTTGTGAAAGTTAAGTTTGAGTTGGGATACATAGATCCAAAGCTTGAATTCCAAAGAGGAAAGGATACCCCTTTGGGGAACACTCCTTTTCCATTTGGAAATCCAAATTTGGATCATACCTCTTCCTTACCCAAAGAGGAAAGAGTGGCCTTCCCCTTAAAAGGAAGTGCCCTCTTGTCTATTTGGGTAATCCACTACGAATATTCCAAGAAGATTGAAGAAAAGGAGTCCAAAGAAGAATGAGATTGAAGATTTGAAGATTTGAAGATTGAGAGTATCCCACTCAAAAGAACTTGCGTCATTACTAGGTTTAGAATCCGGGTTGTTGTCAGTGGTGCCCGGCCACTTTACTTTCTGTAATATTCTGGTTTGTAATAAGCAAGGCAACTCTGCCTATGGACATTTATTAATTAATTTGTATTTGATGTGATGATTTGATTGCCTTTAGGATTACTTGTTTTTACTAGTTTTTTGGCGATTGCATGCCGCTCTTTGTTTTCGCCTGGATACGTGAGACTCGTGAGGGTGTGAAACTTTTCTACTCATAATTTTAAAAGTCTAAAATTTTAGTGAGTCTAAATAACATAGAAAGATAACGAATCTAGGGAATTAGCCGGGGATCGACCCCGGGGTCGCATGCATATTTTTGCATTACTCTTTCCTTGCTTTAGACCCTTCCCCGCCTGCGGGTAGAGTCCGGATAGTCTGACCTATGAGGACGAGGTGCCGGACCTGGGGAAGTCCAGTCTTCTAAAAAAATTATTTTATAAGCATGTTTTAAAAATTTCAAGCATATTTGATTTGAAGTTGTCAACCAGCATGCATTGCATTAGATACAAATTAAAAGAGTCAAAATTTTAATTTCATAGTCCTTAGCATTTTAGCACCCAACATAAGTCAAAGGGGCCAATTAGGAAAATCTCTAGATGTCGGCCCCGCCTCCCCAAAACTTTAATTATAACGTCCCTACCACTCTTTCATAAAAGACCGGACTCATCTCTTTTAAATCGACTAGGTGGTTAGCTGGCTCCCCAATCCAGGCCGGGGTAAGTCCAGACCTTGCACTGCATTAGTTAGGATCGGACGACTGTGGTCCAGTGTCCAAAATAGATTTAGGATCCGGGGCAGATCTTTGATTATAAGACCCCAAACTTCGGGAATATAATCCCAAATTTCTAATAAAATGCTCAACTCTAATTAAATATCATTTCAAGTCCAAAACATAAAGCCCAACACTTAGATTAAGTTGGGACATTTCCGGATGGTTCTGGAATCTCAAAGTGTCCCCTACCTCTCATCCTTTAACTCCGTTAATAACTGCTCAATTTTGATTCATTCCCTTTTGATTTTCCAATAATTCTATTCATACTTTGATATCACTCCTAGAAACTCTAAATAAAATTCTGCCATTATTTTAATCGAGAGTTTTCGTAGGAGATTTTATCTCCCTACGATGTAATTAACTACGAGGGCTTGCGCTCGTAGGAGATTTGGAACCCCACACACACCTGATTTTAAAGAAAACTCAATTTCTAAAACTTCATTAGATTCCTTTGGGAAAAGTTAAATAATGATCGTCATAGTTGCATTAGAAGGATTATCGTTGAATGGTCTCATTTCCCTTTGGGGAGATACACCCTTCTTCGATAAGACTTTGGATGTGAATGCGACGATCATGTTTCTTGAATATTGTAATTGGGTACTTAGTTGAACTATATTGTGTCCCCTCGGGGCCATATAGAGTTCTCCTTAGAACCCGATCATAACATTCAAGATGAGTTTACATAATTCTAAGTTTGAACACCGCTATGAAAGTTTATTTTCATCCTTCGGGGTGATATACTCTTTCTAACGAGTTGATTCGACCTTAGAATTGGAACTCAACCTTAATCTTAAAATCCCCAAAGAAAACCAATATTTTCAAAACATTTTCCAAAATTCCACCAACACAGGTATGATTGGAAATTTGAAAAACTTTTTTATAGAAAATGTGTTATTGGTTGAAGGCTTAAAACATAATTTGTTAAGTATAAGTCAGCTATGTGATAAGGGCTATAATGTAAAATTTTTACCTACTAGCTGTATATTAAGCCTAAATGGGAAAAATGTTTTAAATGAAAAAAGGATAAATAATGTTTACATGCTAGATTTAAATTGTATTAAATCTCCTACTGCTTTTTGTTTGAAAAATGTTTCTGATGAATCATGGCTTTGGCATAGGAGACTTTGTCATTCTAGTATGAAAAACCTTAGGAGAATACCCAAAAGAACTTAGTGAGAGGTATACCAAAACTAGACTTTACTAAGGATCACCTTTGTGATGCATGTCAATTAGGAAAACAAGTGAAGTCCTCTTTTAAGTCTAATAAGGATCTTAGAACTAGTAAACCATTAGAAATTCTTCACATGGATCTTTTAGGACCTATAGGAATTGTAAGTCTAGGAGGAAAGGTATACAGATTTGTTATAGTGGATGATTTCTCAAGATTCACTTGGGTTAGATTTCTTTTTCAATAGAGTGAATCGTTTGAGAAATTTAGAAATTTTTCGACTTGGATTCAAAGGAAACTAGGGAGTGAAATAATTTCTATATAAAGTGATCATGGAGGAGAATTTGAAAATGAAATATTTGAAAATTTCTGTAAAGAAAAAGGGATTGATCACAATTTTTCTGCACCTAGAACCCCTCAACAAAATGGGATAGTTGAGAGGAAAAACAGAACATTAATAGAAACCGCCCGAGCAATGTTGGCAGAATACTCACTTCCTAGATATTTTTGGGCTGAGGTGGTTAGCACTGCATGCTATGTTCTGAATAGGGTGAATGTGAGATCAAATTTAAATAAAACATCCTATAAGTTGCTAAAAGGTAGAACACCTAATTTGTCTCTTTTGCATGTTTTTGGTTGCAAGGTGTTCATTCATAATAATGGAAAATCTGTCTTAGGAAAATTTGATCCAAAATCAGATGAAGGAATTTTTGTTGGATATTCAAGTGTTGGAAAATCTTAATCGGTATTCAACAAAAGAACTTTGGTTATTGAAGAAACCACACATGTTGTATTTGATGAATCTGGATATTTGGAAGAGCTAAATATTGTTGAAGATGAGATTGAGGAAAACTCCCAAAAGATTGATAGAATAAATTTGGAAGAAAATGTGGAAGAGAATTTGGAAAGAGAAAACCCTTTGCCTAGAGATTTGAGATTTTTTAAAAATCACCCAAGGGAATTGATTATAGGTGAACCGAGTGAGGGTGTTAGAACTAGGCGTGGATTAAATAAGGAAGTCAATCATTCAGCCTTTATTTCAACTATTGAACCCAATAACATTGATCAAGCACTTTCTGATGAATTTTGGATATTGGCCATGCAAGAAGAGTTGAATCAATTTATAAGAAATGAAGTTTGGGAATTAACTTCAAGGCCAAAAGATCAAAGTGTTGTTGGAACCAAGTGGGTGTTCAAAAATAAAATGAATGTCTCAGGAGTAGTCATTAGAAATAAGGCTAGATTAGTTGCTAAGGGGTATAATCAAATTGAAGGAATTGATTTTGAGGAGACTTTTGCCCTTGTAGCTAGACTTGAAGCAATTAGGGTTTTACTTGCCTTTGCCTGTTTTAAAGATTTTAAATTGTTTCAAATGGATGTCAAAAGTGCCTTTTTAAATGGGGTAATTGAGGAAGATGTTTTTGTAGAACAACCTCCAGGTTTTGAAAATTCTAAATACCCAAATCATATTTTCAAGTTAAAAAAGGCATTATATGAATTGAAACAGGCACCTAAGGCTTGGTATGAAAGGTTGAGCACCTTCCTACTTGTAAAATCTTTTGAAAAAGGAAGTGTGGATTCAACTCTCTTTTTAAAGAAATTTGGAAAGGATATTCTCATTGTTCAAATTTATGTGGATGATATCATTTTTAGATCTTCAAATAAAAATCTTTGTGATGATTTTTCTAAAACAATGAGTAGTGAATTTGAAATGAGTCTAATGGGAGATTTAAATTACTTTCTAGGTTTTAGCATTAAGCAACTTGAGGAAGGTACTTTTCTTAGTCAAACTAAATATGTTAAGAACATCCTCATAAAATATGAAATGGACAATGTTAAACCTGTTAGTACACCAATGAGTTCCTCAGTTCAGTTGGATAAGGACCTTAAGGGAAAATCTGTTAATCAAAAGAAATTTAGAGGGATAATTGGATCTTTATCTTACTTGACTGCTAGCCGACCAGATATTATGTTCAGTGTTTGCTTATGTGCTAGATTTCAATCAGATCCAAAAGAATCACATTTGACAACAGTGAAAAGGATATTAAGATACTAACTAGAAACTCATAACTTAGGAATTTGGTATCCTAAGTTTAGCTCTTCATTTGAAATTATTGGTTATTCAGATTCTGACTTTGCAGGCTATAGAGTGGATAGGAAAAGCACTTCTGAAACATGTCAATTCATTGGAAATTCATTAGTTTCATGGTCTAGTAGAAAACAAAATTCAGTGGCCCTATCTACTGCAGAAGCAGAATATATTGCATTAGGAAGTTGTGTGGCACAAGTACTTTGGTTAAAACAACAATTGATTGATTTAGGATTAACTATAGGCACTATTCTAATTTATTGTGATAATACTACTGCTATTTGTATTTCTAAAAATCCTATTAAACATTCTAGAACCAAACACATTGACATAAGACATCATTTCATAAGGGATCATGTATCCAAGGGAGAAATTGAACTTACTCATGTTTCAACTGAAAATCAACTTGCAGACATTTTTACAAAACCTTTAGCCTTTGATACTTTCAGTACATTAAGAACAAGGCTTGGTGTAATAGATTTGAATTCTTAAATAAAAATGTTGTTGCAACATTGATATTTATGTTTTCATAGTTTATGTTTTTATGATTTTTGTTTTTGTGATTTTTTTTTGTGTGTTTTGAGTGATTTTATTTTTAGAGTCTGTGCTTTTATCATAGTGTAGTGTGATTTGTGTTTTGTTTTATTTTCTTTAATAAAAATTCAAAAATTCAAAAATATGAAAAACGTTCGGGATGAAATTTTTCGTACGGGACGATGTGTGTAAAATTCAATTTGCGTGATATAAAACGTCTTGAGAGCAGTTTTTAATGTAGTTCGTCTGTACGATCTGAATGATCGTCCATGATGAAATTTTTTTTTCTGTCAAACGTCGAGACGATTGAATGCAGCAGTTGAATGCATAAGACAGTTTTAATTGTGAACTTCGTCCGTACGAACTTTTAGTTCGTCCAGATGAACAGACGTCGATTCATAGCGGGGGACAGTTTTCAACTGACATTAAAACGAATTACTTTTGATCGTCTGTACGAAATTTTTTCATCTGTACGATCGGTCAAGTCAAAAAGTCTGTACGAAAGGACGTATCGTAAATTGTGTTGATTACAAAAAGCCGTTACATTTTGGATGAATTTAATCGTCTGTACGAAATTGTTTCGTCCAGACGAACGATAATTTTCATCCAGGATGAACTTTTTCGTCCAGGACGAACGTATCGTTTTTTTTAAATTAGAAGGCTTTCTAACTCAACAATCACATCTCCAAACATCTCTTTCAATCCCTTTCGACTTCTAAATAAAAAATGGCCTCTTCTAGCAAGCGACAAAAGGTGTTAGCAAAGAAACCACATAGGAATTCTTTTGAAAACTTTCTTTCAAAAGCAAATGAGGAATCCTTTCCTCGATTTGCCTCTGCAAAAATCACACCTTCTCGCATTCTGATCCAGAGCGAAATAAACTTCAAGGTAATGCACCTTTTTTTCTTCCACTCAGTTTGGATTTATCTTATCTCTCGTCCACCTCTACAACAAACAGACCTTTCTTTACTTCTTAGCCAATATGAGTTTCAACTCCGATCACTCTTCTGCCATTTCTTATGTGTTTAAATCAAAAGTTGAAATCACTAAGCATGACTTAGGTGCTTTTCTTAACTTAAGAACTAAAGGTTCTAGAGCCCACACCCTTATGAACGATAACACCTTCAAGTGGTTTGAAATCAATAGGGTGATTAGAGAAAATGACTTAAATTATCATATTGCTAGAGTTTCTGGAATGACAAAAAATGCTCGAATCATCCAGCACATTCTTAGATCTTCTATTATTCCAAAAGCTGGTGATAGGATCAACATTACTCCACTCCTTTCTGTTGTGACTTTTTTGATTATGAAAGGTAGTCTTATTGATGAAGCCCAACTTATCTTAGACCATCTTTATGGGCTTTCTTAAATTGGACATGCTGATCAGAAAAGAAAAAGGAATATATCATTGGGTCACTTTATTATATTTATTTTGGAAAAGAAATACAATCTAGTGCATCCTGATGAAGAATATGAAGAGCCGGTCAACTACAATGATGCTTCTTTTAAAGCAATCTTCAAGGAGCAAAAAGAGAAAGCACCTGCCAGTGCTTCTGAAGAAGAAGAAGAAGAAGAAGAAGGAGAGCAAACATTTGCACCTCAATCAAATTATCAGAATTTGATTGAGAAATTTGATAGACTTGAGACTCATTTTGATCAACGATTTGATCAAATTGATGCTCAACTTCAGCAATAGCAACAAGACATTGGTAGTATAAGAAATAAAGTTCATGAAATTAATACCAATGTTATGTTGATGACTTCCTACTTCAACTTATTTGGTGGCATTCCTCCTCCTCCAGAAGAATAGAGATTTTGATGATGATTTTATAGATGTTTATTGTATTAGTGTTTATTTTAGTTTGTTTTAGTTGTGTTAAAAGTTCAGTGTATTTTTTTTTTGGGTATTGATATTATGAAGTGATTTTGTAATCTTTTTCATTAATATCAATATATGTTGTATTTGCTTTAAATTTGAATTGTTTTTTAAATGTGTTTAGTTTTTATAAATTTCATTAGTCTTTTTAATCTTAATTGTGCTTAAATTAGATTGTAATTTGAAATTAATTTCATTAGAAAATCTAGTCTTTCTAAATTTAAAATTTATTTATAACTTGTTATAATTAGAATTTTTAATTTCATATCTATTCATTTAGACTACATAAAAATTAATATTATTATTGTAATTTAGATGCTTTCTTATTTTATATTTCTTTGCTCAAGTGATATTTATGCACTTAGAAAAATTTGAAATTTTAGATTATTGATCTTGGAAAGAATTGGATTCAATTACTCTTGAAAATTATACAAAGAGTACAAAAATCAAAAGAAATGCACAAAGGTTCGCAAATGTGAAAAAGAGGCACAAAATAAGCCCAATGTAAAAAGATGCACAAAAATGTGCCAAAATATTTGAAAAAGATGTGCAAAGCGCCACATGTGGTAATTCTCTTCTTTCCAGATTCTTTCAATCTCTTAATTCAAATTGATCTTATGTTCATTTATATTTCTATTGAACTTTGAAATATATAATTTTTATTCATCTCTCTTGTAATGATTTTCTATATCTCAAATGTCTAAATTGAATCATGTCTTTGATAAATTCTTCTTACTTACATTGTTATATCACTTCTTAAATTCTATGAATTTCTATGATTTACCTAATGTTATTAGTTTTAGATTGCATACCTTATGCAATCACTCTTTAGATTAAATTTTCAAATAGATTTCATATAATTACATACATTTCTTGTCTATTTTTTCTTCACTTTTGTTGTTGTCAAAAAGGGGGAGAAATTATTGTGTTTGTTTGTATTTTTATTTTGTGTCATTTAGTTTGTGTTATTGTCTTGTATTTTTTATTTTTGTTAAAATTTTTTTTGAAAAACAAAAATATTGTTCTTTATTCAAAATGCCTCTTTATTTTCATGTATTCATCAATTCAGGGGGAGTTTAGGAGATTGTTTTTAATTTGAGATCATACAAACAATAATTGTTTTGTCATCATCAAACAGGGGGAGATTGTTAAGATAGTTGTTATTTGCATGTTTTACATTTTTACAACTTGTATAGTTTTGATGATTCCAAATATTTTTGTTCAAATGTGTAGTTATCTCCTAACAATTTTAGAAGATTTGTATTTGCTCTTGTGTGTACTAACATTTCAGGAAAATCTAACTCCAGACTACGAAGACTTCAAATCAAAATTCAGCATGAGATACTTTGTGAATTTAAAGCTTGTATTTTTCTTTGAAATAAATTTGAAAGTGAGTGATTGTAATTGAGTGAATAAAAATATGCACACACACATAAGGAGATCATATAAAATTTATACTGATCGTACGGGACGATATCAGTTCGTACGGGACGATCAGACAGTTATCTCCTATTAAGATCACATGGAATGAATAGGAACTAGGCAGAAAAATTTTCTAAGTCCTATTCATCCAGGACGAAATTAAAAATCATCCAGGATGATTTATTCTCTGTAAGATTTTTGTCAAGACGAAATTAAATATCGTCCAGGACGATCTGCTCTCTGTAAGATTTTCGTCCAGACAAAATTAAATATTGTCCAGGACGATCTGCTCTCTGTAAAATTTTCGTCCAGACAAAATTAAATATCGTTCAGGACGACCTCCTCTCTGTAAGATTTTCATCCAGACGAAATTAAATATCATCCAGGACGATCTGGTCTTTGTAAAAATTTCGTCCGGACGAATCAATTTTCGTCCAGACGATACAACTGACTTAGAACGGTTTTTCTGCAGTTTTTGGAACCGACCTTGTAATAACTGTTCGTACCGGACAAACTTGGTTCGTACGGGACGATCAGCTTGTACGAAAACATTTCGTACACATATACAAACAGGTTCGTTTCAAGGCTTTTAAGTAATATCATCCAGGACGATCCACGATCATACGGGACGATCAACTGCGTACAGAATTAAAAACTTGTAGTTTTTGGGCGGTTTTTCTTTTCTTTTGTATATATAGTCCAAATTAGACTATCATCCAATCTTTTTGTCATTTGATCTTCGTGCCTCTTGAGAGAATAGCCAAGGAGAGAGTGTAAGAGTGCATTCAAAGGAGGATTCCTACCACTAGAGCGTGAAGGCTTCACTTGGAGTTTAAAGGTAGGAATCTCTACTTGTGAATAGGGATTTCTTTACTCTATTCTTTTTTCCTTCTAGATTCTTGTGAGAAGATCTATCAAGGAGATCCGGTTCACTGCTGACACTTGGAGAGTGTGAACAACCGAAGGGTTCTCTGCCCACACTAGGAGAGTGTGAAAGGATGAAGGGTTCTCTGCCTATACTAGGAGAGTGTGAAAGGATGAAGGGTTCTCTGCCCACACTAGGAGAGTGTGAAAGGACGGATGGTTCTCTACCAACACTAGGGATTTTGTTAAAGGACGATGGTTATCTGCCGCACCGGGTAGTAATGAAAAGAGTGTTTTGTAAAGGCTTATTTGCCTTGCTGTGGGTGCAAAAGGAGAGTCACTATTGGTATTAGTGCAATACTCAGAGGGTGCCTCTGGGGAGTGGATGTAGGTCTGGTTTAGACCGAACCACTATAAATCTGGTGTCATTTACTTTACTATTTTTACTTTTCCGCATTTTATTTTTGGTTTAAAAAACTCTGTGGTTGAAAAACGTTTTCTATAAAAACTTAATAAAAATTTTCATTTCGGTTCAACACATTTTTAAAGAGGGTTTAAATTTTTAAAATACCAATTCACCCCCCTCTTGGTAGCCTTGGGACATTAACTTAGGTCTAACAACCTATTTACTATACTCAACACCCTTTCCTCCATATTTGCATTTTCTACTCCTTGGGTAATCTCACCTATTTCTTCAGTATTTTGAGGCTCTACCCTTTTCTCCAAATTTTTAGCACCTTGGGTAATCTCTTCAACTTCATATTCATCCTCAACTCTAGAATTTTTAGGATCAAATTTATCAAACACAACATGAGTAGTTTCCTCCACCACCAAAGTCATCTTATTAAACACCGTAAAGGATTTACCAACACTTGAATACCATAATAATACTAATTTATTAGATTTTGGGTCAAATTTTTCTAAGGGTGACTTTTTGTTATTAAGAATAAATACCTTACAGTCAAAGACGTGGAGGTGGGAAAGGTTGGGTATCCTACCCTTAATAATCTCATAGGGTGTCTTATCTAGTTTGGCTCTAACATGTTGAGTCTAGTAATTAGGTTGTTAAGCCTAAGTTAATGTCCCAAGGCTACCAAGAGGGGGGGTGAATTGGTAGTTTTTAAAAAATTTTAATCCCTCTTTGAATTTAAGTTGAACCGAAATGAAAATTTTTCTTTTAAGTTTTTCTAGAAAATATTTTTCAACCACAGAGTTCTTAAAAATTAAAAATAAAATGCGGAGACGTAAAAACTGTAAAGTAAATGACACCAGATTTATAGTGGTTCGGTCTATAACCAGACCTACATCCACTCCCCAGAGGCACCCTCTGAGTATTGCACTAATATCAATAGTGACTCTCCTTTTGCACCCACAACAAGGTGGAGAAGCCTTTACAACACACTCTTTTCACCACTACCCGGTGCGGTAGAGAACCGTCGTCCTTTTACACAATCCCCAGTGTTGGCAGAGAATCGTCCGTCCTTTCACACTCTCCTAGTGTGGGCAGAGAACCCTTCTGCTGTTCACACTCTCCAAGTGTAGGAAGCGACCCTTTCGGCTATTCACACTCTCCAAGTGTCGACAGCGAACCAGATCTCCTTGACAGATCTTCTCACAAAAAATCTAGAAGGAAGAAGGAAAAGAGTGAAGTAATCCCAATTCACAAGTAGAGATTCTTACCTTTGAACTCCAAGTGAAGCCTTCACGCTCTAGTGGTAGGAATCCTCCTTTGAATGCACTCTTACACTCTCTCCTTAGCTATTCTCTCAAGAGGCACAAAGATCAAATGACAAAAAGATTGGGTGGCAGTCAAATTTGGACTCTTTATACAAAAGACAAGAAAAACCGCCTAAAAACTGCAAATTTTCAATTCTGTATGCAGTGGATCGTCCCGTACGATCGTGGATCGTCCTAGACGATGTTACTTAAATGCTCTGAAATGACCCTATTTGTATATGTGTACGAAATGTCTTCGTACACGCTGATCGTCCCGTACGAACTAAGTTCGTCCGGTACGAACGATTATTACTAGATCGATTCTAGAAAACTGTTGAAAACCGTTCTAAGTTGGTTAATAGACTGTTCGAAAATTTGTTCATCTGGACGAAAATTTTACAGAGAGCAACTCGTTTTCTGACGATAATTAATTTTGTCTTGACGAAAATTTTACAGAGACCAGATTGTCCTGGACGATAATTAATTTTGTCTGGACAAAAATTTTACAGAGTGCAATTCGTTTTCTGATGATAATTAATTTCGTCTGGACCGCCTCAGCCCAAAAATATCTAGGAAGTGAGTATTCTGCCAACATTGCTCGGGCGGCTTCTATTAATGTTCTGTTTTTCCTCTCAACTACCCCATTTTGTTGAGGGGTTCTAGGTGCAGAAAAATTGTGATCAATCCCTGTTTCTTTATAGAAATTTTCAAATATTTCATTTTCAAATTCTCTTCCATGATCATTTTGTATAGAAATTATTTCACTCTCTAGTTTCCATTGAATCCAAGTAGAAAATTTTCTGAATTCCTTAAATGATTCACTTTTATGAAAAAGAAATCTAACCCAAGTGAATCTTGAGAAATCATCCACTATAACAAATCCGTATACCTTCCCTCCTAGACTTACAGTTCCTACTGGTCCAAAAAGATCCATGTGAAGAATTTCTAAAAGTTTACTGGTCCTAAGATCTTTATTAGACTTAAAAGAGGGCTTCACTTATTTTCCTAATTGACATGCATCACAAAGGTGGTCCTTAGTAAAGTCTAGTTTTGGTATACCTCTCACTAAGTTCATTTGGGTAATTCTCCTAAGGTTTTTTATACTAGAATGACAAAGTCTCCTATGCCAAAGCCATGATTTTTTATATGCTTTGAACATCCGCTGTCCAGGTACCATATGCTCCCACGAGATCTTGTGTGAGAGCACTCCTGCAAAAACTCTCAAATGTTAGACCTGGGAACCCAAACAAGTTTGGGTTCACCTTTTAGCAATTTATAATCAGATGCATATATGATATGTCTAGGTTTATGCATCTTAGATCTCCACACCAAATTAGTTTTTTTCTTCAAAGTGCAGGTGTGAGCTATATGTCCCAAAAATCCACAATTATTATATTTAACATTAGGAAAAATATTCCTAAGTTTTCTTCCATATGATTGTCTTCTAAGGGATTTCATAAATTTAGGATAATATTTAGGATTTGTAAAATCTTCAAGTTTAGGGAGTTTCCTATTATCCTCGAGAGCTCTTATTGTCAGTTTATAGAATGAATTTATATCTTCCAAGATTCGATTTGTATAATTGATTATATATATTTTTCTCTCTGATTCATCCTTAAAATTCTTAAATTCTTTTTCAAGATCAGCATATGATGATTTTAAATTCTCAAAATTCTTATTCAAGTCATCATATTTGTCAAGTAGTTTCATGTGGTTGTTATATATTAATGCATGATCTTTCCTAAGGATTTCATGTTCTTTCTTAAGTTCTTCCAATTCTAAACTCAAACTAGCATGCACCTTTTTTATTTTCCTATATGCATCATGCATGTGTTCAGAAACTTCAATTAATTCATCATAGGTTAAGTCACATACCTCTTCTTGATCTAAGTGTTCAACATTATCTGCCATCAAGCAAAGGTTGGTGACTTCTTCTTCTTTTTCAGTCTCAGATGAGTCTGAAGCTAAGTCCGCCCAGAAATCTCTTTGAAACTTCTTCTTGCCCTTCTTTACCATTGGTTTCTCCTCTACCTTCTCCTTGCTAGGAGTGGCTTTGATTTTTGGGCAATCAGTCTTTATATGACCTGGTTTCCTGCATTCATAACAAATTACTTCATTAGAAACCTTGCCATTTCTGTTAAACTTACCTCTATTCCATTGCTGGCATCTCTTATACTTCCTCTTTAAAAAGCTTCTGAATTATCTAGTCATCAATGTAATATCGTCTTCATCCTCAGGTTGTGAGTGTTCACTCTCTGACTCTTCCACCTTTAGTGCAATATTCTTCTCCTTTCGTGGTTCACTTGCATCAATCTTTCTTTGACTTACTCCTTGCTTATAAGCAATGAGTGAACCAAGAAGATTGTCAATAGAATATATGTTTAGATCTTTAGACTCTGTAATTGCAGTAATTTTAGCATCATAAGTAGTAGGTAAACAACGAAGAATTTTATTAACCATTTCAGCATTAGTTAAATCGCTACCAAGTGCATGCAAAGAAGTGACTATTTGTATGAATCTCGTGTACATGTCAGAAATAGATTCATTTTGTTTCATGCGAAATAATTCATAGTCATGTAACAACATATTGAGTCTTGATTGCTTAACCTCATTAGTCCCTTCATAAGTTATACAAAGTTTATCCCATATGTCCTTTCCACTTTTACAAGTAGAAACCCGCATGTAGTCTTTAGATTTTAAAGCACAAAAGAAACTATTTAGACATTTGGCATTTAGTTGTGCTAAGTCACATTCTTCTATAGTCCAATCTGCAAAAGGTGTTTCTACCCTAACTCCATCAACTAATCTAGTTGGTTTTATGTAACCTTCATGGACTAGAATCCACATGCAATAATCAAGTGACTGTAAGAAAGTAGACATGCGTGTTTTCCAAAAATCAAAAGCAATATTGTCAAACAGTGGAGGTCTAGTGATAGAGTAACCCTCAGGTGTGTTTCGGTTTCCGAATGTAGCCATCTACGTTAATCAAAAAGTAGTTTAAACTTATGATTTTGAAACAATGCTCTGATACCACTTGTTGAGTCTAGTAATTAGGTTGTTAAGCCTAAGTTAATGTCCCAAGGCTACCAAGAAAGGGGTGAATTAGTGGTTTTTAAAAAATTTTAATCCCTCTTTAAATTTAAGTTGAACCGAAATGAAAATTTTTCTTTTAAGTTTTTCTAAAAAATGTTTTTCAACCACAGAGTTCTTAAAAATTAAAAATAAACTGTGGAAACGTAAAAACTGTAAAGTAAATGAAACCAGATTTATAGTGGTTCGGTCTATAACTAAACCTACATCCACTCCCCAGAGGCACCATCTGAGTATTGCACTAATACCAATAGTGACTCTCCTTTTGCACCCACAGCAAGGTGGAGAAGCCTTTACAACACACTCTTTTCACCACTACCCGGTGCAGTAGAGAACCATCATCCTTTTACACAATCCCCAGTGTTGGCAGAGAACTGTCGTCCTTTTACACAATCCCAAGTGTTGGCAGAGAATCGTCCATCCTTTCACACTCTCCTAGTGTGGGCAGAGAACCCTTTGGTTGTTCACACTCTCCAAGTGTAGGAAGCAACCCTTTTGGCTATTCACACTCTCCAAGTGTCGGCAGCGACCCAGATCTCCTTGGCAGATCTTCTCACAAGAAATCTAGAAGGAAGAATAAAAAGAGTGAAGTAATCCCAAATCACAAGTAGAGATTCTTACCTTTGAACTCCAAGTGAAGCCTTCACACTCCAGTGGTAGGAATCCTCCTTTGAATGCACTCTCACACTCTCTCCTTAGCTATTCTCTCAAGAGGCATCAAGATCAAATGACAAAAAGATTCGGTGGCAGTAAAATTTGGACTCTTTATACAAAAGACAAGAAAAACAGCACAAAAATTGCAAATTTTCAATTCTGTACACAGTGGATCGTCCCGTACGATCGTGGATCGTCCTGGACAATATTACTTAAACGCTCTGAAACGACCCTATTTGTATATGTGTACGAAATGTCTTCGTACACGCTGATTGTTCCGTACGAACTAAGTTCGTCCGGTACGAACGATTATTACTAGGTCGGTTCTAAAAAATAGCTAAAAACCGTTCTAAGTCGGTTAATCGTCTAGACGAAAATTTGTTCGTCTGGACAAAATTTTTACTGAGACCAGATCGTCCTGGACGATAATTAATTTCGTCTGAACGAAAATTTTACAGAGAGCAACTCGTTTTCTGTCGATAATTAATTTCGTCTGGACAAAAATTTTACAGAGACCAGATTATCCTGGACGATAATTAATTTCGTCTGGACGAAAATTTTACAGAGAGCAACTCATTTTCTGAAGATAATTAATTTCGTCTGGACAAAAATTTTACAGAGACCAGATCGTCCTGGAAAATAATTAATTTTGTCCCGGATGAATAGGACTTAGAAAATTTTTCAAGCCAGTTCCTATTCGTTCTATGTGCTCAATAGGAGATAACTGTCTGATCGTCCCGTACGATCTGATATCATCCCGTACGATTAGTATAAATTTTATATGATCTCCTTATGTGTGTGTATGTTTTTATTCACTCAATTACAATCACTCCCTTTCAAATTTAATTCAAAAAAAGTACAAGCTTCAAATTCACAAAGTATCTCATGTTGAATTTGATTTAAAGTCTTCGTAGTCTGGAGTTTGATTTTCCTGAAATGTTAGTACACACAAGAGAAAATACAAATCTTCTAAAATTGTTAGGAGATAACTACACATTTGAACAATAATATTTGGAATCATCAAAACTATACAAGTTGCAAAAATGTAAAGCATGCAAATAGCAACTATCTTAACATAACATTCACCCTATTCAATATATAACAAGCTGCATTTACTACTTCAACCCAGAAGTATTTTGGAAGTAAATACTCAGTAAGCATAGCTATGGTGGCTTCTACTAAGGTTCTATTATTCCTTTCATATCCATTTATCCTCATAAAAGTCTTTAAATCTCTCATTTTCAAACTCTCTATCATGGTCACTATGAATAATTAAGATCTCATAACCTAGCTTTTTTAAATACAGGTGGAGAATGATCTAAATTTATCAAAAGACTCACTCTTATGTGATAGAAATTTAATCTAAGTGAATCTCAAGTAGTCATCAACAATCACAAATCCATAAACTTTTTCACCTAAGATGATAATGCTAATGGGTCCAAATAAATTCATGTGAATGACTTCTAAATGTCTATAGATGATAATATTATTAATGGAATGTAAACAGAATTGGACTTGTTTCCGTAGTTGACAGGCATCACATAGGTGGTTTTTAGTGAACTTAAGCTTGGGGACACCTCTAACTAGGTCTTTTTGGGTCACTCTCCTAAGAGTTTTCATACTAGGATGACATAACTTCTTATGCCACAATCAAGACTCATCAGTGATAATTTTTAAGAAAAAATGAAGTAGCACATTCAATATTATTTAATTCAAGCATGTAAACATTGTTAATCTTTTTTTCTATAAAATAGTATTGCTATTCAAGCTAATAATACATGTATTTGCTAAAAAACTTATGATAAAGCCCTTATTGCAAGCTGCTTAATGTTGAGCAAGTTATGTTTCAGTCTATCTACAAGAAAAATATTTTCAATCAAAAGGTTATTGGAGTTTTTGATTATACATGCGCCCACCACTTTCCTTGAAGTGTTATCTCTAAGTGTAACCTTTCCTCCAGCCCTGGCCTCTAATAACATGAATTGATTGGCATCTCCAATCATGTGTCATGAGCGTCTGCTATCTAGGTACCACATGCTCTCATGAGATCTTTGGTTAGAGTACAACTATAAAATCATCAAACGTTAGATTTAAGAACTCAAATAAGTTTGGGCCCCTTCTTATGAATAGAAGAATGTAATGTATGTGTGTTATGCTATGAATCATGGAATTTGGGTCTCTATACCCAATTTATACTATGGTAAATAGTGCAAGTGTGTGAGATATATCCTAGCATGCCACATAAAAATCATCTAACACCAGGAAAGGGATTTACTAACCTATTCAAGTTATAATGCCTCTTCTTAGGTTTTAAAAATTTTGGCTTTGGATTAGAATTGAAAAACTATTCAGGTGTGTGTGGAGTCCTGTTTTCCTCAAGTGCTTTTAATTTAGCTTTAAACATCTAGTTAGCACTTTCTAAAATAGCATTATCAACTTTCAAATAGAGCTCCCTACCTTCAAATTCATCAATATATATTTTAAACTTATTTTCAAGTGCAGTGTGGGATGCTTCCAATGAATCATACTCAATGACTAACTCAGAATACTTTTTATTTAACTTATCAAGTAATGACATGTGATTGTTATCAAGTGTAGAGTGATCTTTAAATAAAATTTCATGTTTTTTTTACAAATTTAAAAATTCTAATTTCAGGCCAATATGCAATTTTTTAAGTTTTCTATATGATGCATAAATTTGTTCAGAAACTTCAAGTAATTGATTGTAGGTTAGTTTACATATCTCTTCTTGCCAGACTAACCAAGATGTTCATCCGCCATCAAGCACAAGTTTATTGTCTCCTCCTCAGCTTCAATCTCAGAGGAGTCAGATATAGAATCTACCTATATGTCATTTGAAACTGCTTCTTGTCTTGGGTTTCTCCTTATCCATCTTCTTGCTTAGATGATCCTTGAGTGTAGGACAATCAACTTTAACATGTTTTGGCTTTCTGCATTCAAAATAAATCATATCAGTAGAACTTTTAAAATTCTTATTACCTTACCTTCATTCCACTTTTTATGATGTTTTTGCTTCTTTCTTAGAAAACTTTTAAATTGCATAGTGATTAAGGCAACATCATCACTTTCAAACCCGGAAGAATCAGTCTCCGTATCATTGGCCTTTAGCTCCATAATTTTCTCCTTCTTTTTCTTACCTGCATCAAGTTATCTTTGGTTCACTCCTTGCTCGTAAGAAATGAGTGATCCAAGTAAGTTATCAACAGAACAAGTATTCAAATCTTTAGATTCAGTTATTACAGTAATCTTAGCATCAAAAGAAAAAGGAAAGCATCTTAAAATTTTATTAACTTTTTCATAGTTGCTTGGCTCTCTTCCTAAAGCATGTAAAGAGGTGACAATTTGAGTAAACCTAGTATACATTTTAGATATCAATTCACTAGGTTTTATGCAAAAAGGTTTGTAGTCATGAATAATATATTCAACCTAGATTGTTTAACTTCATTTATCCCTTCATAAATAATACACAATCTATCTCATATTTCTCATAAGTTGAGATACGCATGTAATCATCGATTTCAAAGCACAGAAAAAATAGTTTAAATATTTTGCATTGAGTTCTACTAAATTCCTATCTTTAAATATTCATTCAGTAAAAGAAAGTGAAGTTTTGATTGCATTAATTTCACATGACGGGGGTGAATAATCTTCTTTAACAAGCATCCACATGCGATAGTCAATTGATTGTAAAAAAATGGACATGCAAGTTTTCCAAAAATTAAAAGTTATTTGTCAAACAAAGGTGGTCGGATAATAGAATACCCTTCCGCAATATTATGATTACTAAAGTTAACCATGGATCAAAATTCAAAATTTTTTAAGAACAATATTTTATAAATTTCGCTCTAATATCACTTAAAAGTTTGTTAGAGATATTAAGCCCTTATGAACTAGCCCGAGGCTAACCAAAAGGGGGGATGAATTAGTGTTTTAAAAATTCTCAAACAAAGTTCATGATCTTAAACCAAACCAACATTCACCAGAAAATAAATTGCATAAATTAAATTCAAAAATACAATAAGAAAGAACACACCATATTTTATAGTTGTTATGACAACTTGACATACGTCCACTCCCCAGAGCCTCTCCGCTAGGTATTGCACTAAACTTAGTAACTCTCCTTTTACTTCCATAGTAAGGTGAAGAAGCCTACACAAAAACTTATTTCCACCAACCCTGGTGAGGCAGATAACCAACTCTTTTTGTTTTCTCCTAAAACAGGTAGAGAACCCAACTCCTTTTGTTTTCTCCTGAAGTAAGCAGAGAACCTATATCAATCACTGAAGTAGACCTCTTTAGAACCTCCAAGGAACCAGGGATGACGTCCAAAGAAGACGATGCAGATCCTTTCTTAGAGAAACCTTTGTGAAACCCTCATAAATGCCCCCTCACAAGATCCTCTCTCTCTCCCTCCCAAGAACTCCCTCTCCTTTAGGCTCTCTTAAGTCAGGATAGCAGCAAAAGATCACCTCTTGAGTAAACAAGAGATCTTATAAAGAAGGGCTTCATATTTTCCCTAATCTATAATTAATATGCCAAGATCGTCTAGGGCGATCAATGAATCGTCCTATATGATTAGTATAAATTTAACTTAATTAGCCAGAATGATCTAGGGGAGGCTGGATGATTAGAAGGTTTATTTGTTATGTTCATCCACAATAATATGACATTATTCTATACAATTAGTTTAAGATGTCGAGTATCATTCAGACAATCGCTCTATTTAGTCCGACTTTACCTATTCAGATAATAGAAAAAAAAATGATCATCTAGGATGATTTGGCATTATCCTAAATACGTAGTATAAATCAATATATATCATCCAAAACATCATTATGGTCATCCAATAAGAAACTAAGATTTGTTTAACTGATCGATCCTGACGATCCTGCGATTATCTAGGATGATATGATCGATCAATAAACCCTTAATTGCTTTCCATAATCATCTGACTAATTTAAGTATAATTATAATGCATCGTCCATGACAATGTCCTGGACGATGTCCAAAAATAATAACATACCTAAAAGAGTTGGTAGCTGAATCTTTCGAATTTGAGCCTATCATCCCAAATGATGCTAAGATCGTCTAGTACGATTTGCTTAATTTCGACTATCTTAACCAGGATATCCTAATTAGGGTTTTTATTTTTAACTGATCATTCAGGATAATTTTTGATCATCTCGGACAATATGTTCAAAAATAGAAAATTCTAAAAATAGATAAAATTTTTACCCCTGTGTGTGTGTGTGCGTGCAAGGTTACTTAGTATCATGACCCACTTTATTACATTTGACTAAAAAAAAGGTAAAAATACTTAACAAACATTTACATACTGACTCAGTCATAATCTATCCAATCTTGAACTAGCTTGATTTGCAATTTGACCTTGTGGACCTGAATGTTAGTAGGGAGGATAATCATAAAAAAATAGAAGTGTCAAGAAATATTTATTATCATCAAAATTATAATCTCTGAATCCAGATTCACAATAGATATTTGGTCTTATTATCCATTAAGAATGGAGAATTCTATTAATGAGAATTATGATATTATGAAAAAGATACTGATCTGATACCTATTAAGGCAAGGACTAAATGCATCGTTCAAGTAAAGCCCTCAACCTAAATTTAATGTGTACACCATGGTGGTACATTCTTCTTGAAAATATATGAAAAAGTTAGATAAATATTAACCTTTTTTTATATGTTTACCCCTACACACAAAAACACATAAAATGAGGCAAATTAAGTGACGTGCATGTCAGCACGGTGTGTCACTTGAAGGGTCAAATGACATCTAACTACAAACTTTCTAACAATTGCTCAACTCAAATTAAAGATTCTCTCAATCCAAAACATAAGCCTAACATTTAGCTTAGGTAGGGGAACTTTTGAATTATTTCAAAATCTCTAAGTGTCTCTTACCTCTCCTCCATTGTCTCCAAAAAAAAGTGTTTAAAATTCAATCTTATTCTTGTTGAATTCCAAACTCAACTCTTTAATATCACTCATAGAAAATCTTAAAATAAATTTTTTGTCGTTATTCTAATCAAGAGTATTCATATGAGACTCCGGTTTCCTACGATGTAATTCAGAACTCATGTCAATTTTTTAAAACCCAATTAATATTTCTTTTGGGAAATCAAATTCATAATGATCGTAATCATTATAATCGAATGATTACTAACGAATGATATCTTCTTTCTTCAAGAAAATATATCATGTGTTAACATAAATTCAACTATGAAACTAGCGATCACTTCTCTTGATTATCATAATCAGATATTTGATTAAACTTCCTTTGGACCTCCGGGGTCATATATGGTTCTCCCCTAAATCAGGCTATGACATTCAAGAGAAAATCTATAATTTCGGGTCTGAACTTGTTAAGAGATTTTATCTCCGCCTTTTGAGGCGGTATATTATCCCTAATGGTTTATTTGACTCCAGAATTGAATGTTAAATTTTATTCTCAATTTTTTTAAAAAATTTAATTCAGATTTGTTTTGCACCTTGCAAGGCAAAATCACCTTTTTAAACTTTCAACCACTAACATTATTTTTTTTAAAAAAAAATTTAGATTTTTAATAATTTCTTTAAATTCTATGTAAATTAAGAACCTAATGAAAGTAGAAATAATTATGAGATATGCTATAAGGATAGCCTACCTAGTAATTTTAAGAATAAAATAGGGTGATAAGAAATCAGCTATGATTGCTAGGGAACCTAAAGATAAATCTATATTAGAGAAATCTATAAGATTTAGAATTAGTTTGTTTAAATTTTGAATTTGATTTGAATATTTTCATTAAGGTTTGAATTTTATTTTAATCTTTATTTATGTTTGATTCATTTGGATTTATATTTAACTTTCATTTGATTGGAATTGTAATGATTTGAAATTTATTAGGTCTATGTTTAGTTTGATTTTAAAATGAGTTTAGCATGATTTTGAATTAATTGATTTAGTTAAAATTATGATCAAATAAAAGATTAATTATTATTTAGTTTTTGAGACACCTCAATAAAATTTTGTATGGTTTTTATTTTATTAGAGACCATGCATTTATTTTAGTTTTTTTATGAACTAAAATAATTTAAATGCATATAAATATAAACAGGGTAATTGTCCCCATTTTTAGGGTTGGTTTTTATTTCTCCTAGCATTCCATTTGGAGTACTAGGGATGTAAAACTTGCACCAAAACAAAAAAAATTGAAAATGCAATGAAAAGAAAGAATGCTGAGATTTAATGTGGAAAATTTTGAAACCGAGAAAAATCACAAAGTGACACCACACCACGAAATTCACAATGAAAGTTTGGAGAAATTTGTACAGACTGACAACATCAGCAAAGGTAAGGATCTCTTATTTATTCTTCAAGATTCTCCCTACTTCCTTGAAGGCTCTTGAGAGAAGATTTTCAAATAAGATCACGATACTCTGCCGTCATCAGGAGGGTGAGAAAAAATGCTAGTTCTTAGCAGTCACCAGGATGGTGAAAAAGGATGCTATTTCTTTGCCATCACCGGGAGGGTAAAAAAGGATGCTGGTTCTCTACTGTCACCAGGAGGGTGAGAAAAGATGATGGTACTTTTCCATCACTAGGAGTGTGAGAAAGGACGTCAGTACACTGCCTCATAAGATTGGCAGAAGAGAGGTTTTATAAGGGCTTCTCCGCCTTGTTGTGAGAGCAAAATGAGAGTCACTCTTGATTTAGTGCAATACCTGAAGGAGTTTTCAAGGAGTGGACGTAGGTCTAGTTGAACCAAACTACTATAAAATTTGGTGCTTTTGTTCTTTATTTTTTACTACATTTTTTATTGTTTACACTTTAGTTTGTTGTGATCAAAAAATATTTTTTGTGATAATTTTATCATTGTGTTAAAAATTTTAAATCGATTTTCTAAAATCCAATAGATTTTTTAAATTACCAATTCACTCATCTATTGGTTAGCATTAAGATAGTTGTATTAGGTCTAACAACCTATTTGAACTTTCAAATATAACATAATTGATCAATATAATCAGATCCCACACAGAACTAACGATCTTCAGTTGAAAAATTATTTGCAATCAATCCTTCTTCTAATATGTAACACCAATCATTGTACTAGTAGTGTGGCTCACCCTTGCTCTCATCCTTCATCAAGGCCAATTAAAGCTAAACATAGCTTCAGTTTATCAATTGTATGTCTTCCTTAGCATGTCTATAAGATTTTGGGTCATATGTATATTCTCAAAAGCTAATTGACCATCTTTTAGAAGTGATCTGAGAAAATTACACTGAGGCTAGATGTGTTTCATCCTGGCATAAAATGCAGCATTCTTAGCCAGATGAATAATGTTCATATTGTTACTATACAACTTCTCATTTCTATGTACATTGCCAAATTTTCTCAAAAACTTTGTGACCATATCATATCCTTGCTAGCCTCAGTGATAGAAATATACTTAGCTTCTATTGTTGACAACACAACAATCTTCTTTAAAATAAAAATCCAACTCACTATTTTCTTTCTCAAAGTAAAGATATAACCGTGCTTCTCCTACCATCAAGATCTCTAGTCAGATCAAAATCTACATACCCCTATAGACCAATTCCTACATCTCCAAAACAAAGATTTTTATCAACTGATCCTCTCACAAACCTCAGAATCCACTTAAGTACCTCCCAATTAAGTTTGCTTCGATTACTTATAAATTAAATGACTACTCCCACTACATATACTATATATGGTCTCATATAGATCATGATATACATCAAAATTCTAATTGTTAAAGCATACGAAGTCCTCTCTATATGTTCTTGCTTTGCTTCATATGTAGGTAATTATTCTTTAGTTAGCTGAAAATTATTATCTTAGGGAGTGCAAACTAGTTTTACCTTACTCATGTTGAATCGCTGCAGCACATTTTCAACATTCCCCAACTTGAAACAACTTCAGTATACCCACACATCTAAAATTAAGTCCTTGCTAAGCTGTTCTTTTAAGGCCAAATTTTAGAAAGGCTCATTGTTGAAGATTAATTTAGAAGAAGGAACGTGATTAGGATAAAATTAAAAAGGATCGTAAAGGCAAATATTTTTTGCATTTTTAGTTAAAAAATGAATTAATTTCAAAGAAAATGAAAAAAAAAATGTTTTTCTTAGAAAATGCAATTTTTTTTTTAATTTTCATTTAAAGAGCTTTTTTTTTCTCTATTTTTGGAGAGAAAAAAAGAGATCGAAAAAGAGAGATTTTTCTTTATGTTTTCTTTGAAAGCCATTTTTTTTTCCTAAAAGGTTAGTTTTTTTAATTAATAATAAGTACAAGTTAACTTTTTTTAACTTTTTCAATTTATTTTTTCTGCAGGTTAGCTTTTTTAGATTGAAATTAGGCTTTTAAATATTTATGCTACAAGATAGCACTTTTAAATTAAAAAAAACACACACATTAAGAGCACAAAATAATAACTAATTTCAATTTTAAATATTTTTGTTTGTTAATTAACATGAATTTATAAAAATCAAATAAATAATTAATTTCTCAAAATTAAATTTTAAGCTGAATACTAAAATAATTTTATTGCATATTGAATAATTTATTAAATTCTTCATATTATAATTTCTATTAAATATTACAATTTTAAAATTCAAAATAAATTAAAATTTTAAATATTTTATATAAAATATTTTAAAAATAATAACTTATTGAAATTGAAGTTAGGCTTCAAAAATATTTAAAATTGAAATTAGTTTCTATTTTGTGCTCTTAATGTGGTTTTCATTTAATTTTAATTTGCAAATTGCATATTTGTTGCCAGTAATAAAGATTCAAAATTTATTTATATTAGGATTTAAAATTTTTTAATTGGACTAATAAGAAATTAAAAGTATATATTTCAATCTATTTAATTTTATTATTAATAAAATGAATGTTATAAATATTATTAATTTCTTTAATTTTTTTAATTTAAAATTTAAAAAATTAAAAATAGTATTTGCATGATCAATTAAAAATAAATTAAAAATTCCATTTTGTTATAATTTAACTCTTATTTCTTCATAAAATGCTAACCACATCCTCTAAGGTAATATTCAATCGTGATCGTTTTCAAAATTTGGCCTCCTTATAATCTGCTCCAACCCGCAAGTTGTAGGGGCTATTTGGTATCGGATTTATCGTCAGATTTAAGTTGGATTTATGCTAAATCCAGCCAAACAATTTTATAACGTGCGTTAAAATCAGGGATTCAATAAATCCCGGATTTACGGATTTACAGCTTAAATCCCGGATTTACTAAATCCCTCGATTCAGTTGATTTAATAGGATGTAAATAGTGGCGGAAGACTTATTCGCGCCGCCCGTGTCGCTGAAGCTCAACAGTCGTCGAAGAATCGCGCGAAAGGGAGAACCTTCACAGCCAGCAAGCTCACGTTGTTGCTTCCGATCAAAATGTCGCAACTTCTGACCCGACAGGAAGGGTAAGTCATCGAAGGAGCGAAGTTGAACAGCCACGAAGAAGCCGAAGTAGCGACGCGAGCAATCTCCACACTTCCTGCAAAGCAACGAAGCCGAACAACAACGACGAAAAGAAAAGATGAAAGGCCAACCCTAGACGCCTCAAAGTTATCATTGATTAACTTAATTAATATAAGTGGTATGTATGTAAATTTTCCTAATATGGGGGTTTTACATACATACCACTTTATTTCATGCTATTTAGATATCTAACACCCAAAACATTAATATTACATGACTACCACCCATAGAACAAATTTGAGTGCATGAAATGAAATATTAAAGTTTATAGGTTGGTATGAATGATATAAATGAATTATAGGAGTGATATATTTGATATTAAAGTTGTATATGAGTGGTAGGTATGTAATATTAATGTTTTGAGTGTTAGATATGTAAATAGCATGAAATAAAGTGGTATGTATGTAAATTTTCCTAATATCATGATTTATGACGGTTAGGAATTTAAATTTTAAAGAAATATTTATGAAATCAAAATTATTGCATAAAAATATAATAAAACCAACTTTAGTTCATATAAAATGACCGAAAATTCAATAAAAAGCAAATTACAAACTAATATCGACCAAAATGACAGATGAAATATTAAATAAGCTAATTATATTAATATTTAATTACTAATTATATCATTAATTAGTCAATTAAGTTAAATTAGATAATTAATTTATGCACTAATTATACTATTAATTATGTAATTAATTAACTTAATTATTAATTGCTTAAATTATATTAAGGAAAATTTACATACATACCACTTTATTTCATGCTATTTACATATCTAACACTCAAAATATTAATATTACATACCTACCACTATATATTATTAAACAATTTCTCAAAATTTAACATTTTACATACCAAACAGTTTTCAAGATTAACATATTTTGAATTTACCAAACCCATTTAAAAGATTTATTGAATGCCAAGAGTTGCCAAACAGCCCCGCAGCTGCTTCACTCACGGATTAGAAGAAAGGGGTACGTTGACCTGGAGGAGGCAGCGATCAATGGTGACAAGTGATATGCTTACAGTTTTGATGCCGGATAAAGCGCTGTGGGCGGCGGAATCGGCGGCGGCAGCAGGTTTGCTGCTATGGGCGCTTTGGTTAGCCGCTTGGCTATGGTGGCGGCCCCGCCGGCTTGAGCGCGCTCTCCGGGCTCAGGGTCTCCTCGGAACTCGATACCGCTTTCCCTCTGGCGACCTTAAGGAGAACGCACGCCTCGTCCGAGAGGCCCTGGTTAAGCCCCTCGCCTTTTCTCAATGCGTCATCCCCCGAGTCTCTCCCTTGCTTCACCGAGCGATCGGTCAATATGGTAATTAATGGTATAAATATTAGATACGTACGCAGCACTCTTTCTTTATCCAAATATCACTTTTTTGGTGTGACGAGACGATTCTTCTTTTCAAGGGATATTTATCACTTTTTTTATATATAGTTAAAATTAAAAAAGACATTATTCTTTGACCTCTTTCAAACATTTCATGACACAATGAGAAAAAAAAAAAACATATTTTTAATGAAGCAGAATTAAGCTTTTGCAAAATAATGTTCAGGGGCTGTTTGGATACTGGATTTATGCAGGATTTGATCAGGATTTACCAAACAGGATTTAGGGAACTGTTAAATTTCACAGCTAGTTAAATCCTCCGTTTGTTCTTCGGACAATATCTTTCTTTGCTTGTTGATAGTTTTTCTAGCTAATTTGCTAAAGATAAGTCCTCTGAAGATTTTCTTTAACTTGAACTAATTACAGAATATAATATTGATCTGCAAAACAGGTAAGTTGTGTATTACATGGGCTGGTCCGGTGCCCAGAGTAACCATCATGGATCCTAATTTGGTCAGAGAAATTCTGAGTACCAAATTTGGTCACTTTATGAAACCAAAGATTAACCCTCTATGGAAGGTGTTGGCAACTGGACTTGCAAATTATGATGGTGAAAAATGGGTCCGACACAGGAGGATTATTAATCCTGCATTCCATGTAGAGAAGTTGAAGGTAAATTTCCAATGTTTCAATAATTTTAAACTATGTTGCTTCCCTTTTTTTTTTTTTTTTGAGCCATAGACATCCATGGAAATACTTTGTATATTCTTTTAATCAGTTTTGATCTGTTAAATAAAATTTTATTATTTCCAGCATATGCAGCCTGCATTTTTCACTTGTTGTAGTGAATTAATTGGACGATGGGAGAAATTGGTTGAGCCTAGTGGAACAAGTGAACTGGATGTCTGGCCTGAGTTTCAAAATTTAACAGGTGATGTCATCTCAAGGACAGCCTTTGGTAGCTGCTACGAAGAAGGAAGAAGAATATTTCAACTCCAGGCAGAGCAAGCCGAACTTCTAATTAAGGCTTCTCAATCTGTGTATATCCCTGGTTACAGGTATGTGGTTATTGTATTAAAAGATGTTAAGATTTATTTATTTTTGTTCCTTTTTAAAAGTTATTAGCTTAAGAAAGTGATGATTTTATTTTTTTACACCATATGAATGATATGTTTCTCTTTTGATAATAATCATCTATAGCAAATTTTTACAGATATTAATGTTGAAAATTTTAAATTACTACAGTTTTCACCTTTTGAGAGTTGGTGGTGTTCAGGATTTTTTTCTCCTTGCAGTTTGAGTTTTAAATACAGTTTCTAACAAACTTGTTCAAATCTTATCTTGATTCTAACAAATTCAGTTCTAAGAATTTTTTGGCACCAAAAAACGGTTTATCTGAATAATCCCTGACATGTGCTGAACAAAATGGCTCCTAAATCTTTAAATGCTGCTTTCTGTGGCAAAGC
This sequence comes from Dendrobium huoshanense, assembly GCA_016618105.1. Lineage (NCBI taxonomy): Eukaryota > Viridiplantae > Streptophyta > Magnoliopsida > Asparagales > Orchidaceae > Dendrobium > Dendrobium huoshanense. Next base: position 23,934,395 of record CM028342.1, read on the forward strand.
ATTTCATCACAGAAGCAAACTTCATGCTCTCATTCTTTATTGGACTTATTGTTGTTTGAAGGTCTTTAGCCTCTGATTTAAAGCTTGTAATATACACCGAGTTCTTGAGGTGCCGGGAGTCACTTATAGTAGCAGCCCTCTATTCCAGAGAAATTATTATGTGTGGATGCCAAACGCCGTCCGAAGACCAACTAGAATGAGCCACGTCGGTACAGCGGCTCGGTATCGCTCAGTACTGCGCTCGGTATTGCTGACGTGACTCATTCTAGTTGGTCTCCGGATGTAGAGCTGCGTTCGACGTCCGCATATAATATTTTCTCCATTTCAGCGTTCTATTTCTTTCTCTTGAAGAAAGTGAAGCTGGTGTGTTTAAACCTCAGATAGTTGACAATAAGAGTAGTTATCGACGAGGAGACTGTTGAGCATTATTGAAGGTTGGTGGTCATCACTATATTGGAGCATGTTTGTCAAACTAATGCGTGTAGGTTGACTTACGGCTTACAAAAGAGTTAGGATAAGAGTTTTTGTTCGCTATAACATGTGGTCAAGGGCTTATGGAGAGGAAAGGGTAAGGTATATATATATATATAGCTTGTGCTATAAAAATAATAATGGAGGAAAATAATGAGGAGAGTTAATATTTCAAGTAATATTTTTGGAGTAAACTTCGAAATGGTCCCCCAACTATTTATATATCACCTATTTAGTTCCAGAGTATCATGTTGATCTAATTTATTCCCTCTAGTTGATAAAAAATGATCCCTTTGGGACAAAATTGAGATTAATTTTTATTATTGGGGGACTAAATTGGTATAAATTTTATATTTTTATATCACAATTACAATATAAGGGAAGATTTTAGATTAGTTTTGTATAGTTAAAGGATTAAATTGGAGCAACATGATACTATGGGAATAAATTTATCAGACATGAATAGTCAAGGGACTATTTTGATATATATATATATATATATATATATAATTTTTGTATTATGGACTTGACTTTGAGCTGGTTGAAACTATTTTCACTCTATTTGGTCATGAATATAGGCTTGTTTATGTCAAACCATATAAATTCTCGTGTTTTATTGTGTTGTTGGATTTGTTCATATTATTGTGTTTCATTTTATTCGCTCATAGAGCTTTTCACATAATGATATGATTCATATGCTAACTCTAAAGTCTAATTGAAACAAATATAAAAAGTCGAGCAAACAAAGCTGCCGAATTGAAGTAAACTAATTGATTATGCACTTGACTTCTCATTCCTCAAGCACGTCATCCTTAAGTTTTTTCCCCAATTGAGAGATCATGATTAGATGTAAGTGCATGTATAGTTGTTACAACTTTATTTAAAAAAAGAACCCCAATTCATGTAAGTCATCACTCTCATCAACTAATATGCTTACAACAGGCTTTCCTTTAATTGTTTTCATATAAATTTTAAAATAAATAAATTGATATGGGATAAAAAAAAGGTTCTTTAAATATGCTTTACAAATTAAAGAAGGAATGAGTTTAAAACAAATATCTGAATTACGAGAAATTGAGTTAACTTACTTTTTCTTCCTTTGAGAAATTGTTATTAAAATTTGTCCTCTAGTCTTTCGTTGATAGAAAGATTAAGGTTTTGTTTGATATGCTTTTTTCCTACTTAAAATAGCTTTTTAGTACAATTTTTTTTATTCTTGTACTAAGAAGCTGCTTTAAGAAGCAGTAAAAAAGTCATCCCAAACGAAACCTAAACCTCATCTATGCACACTCCTAATTACATTATAAATAAAGAAATTTCTCTTCCTCCAACTAATATTGCTCTTCTTGATGGACTCGATCTTCTTCCCCAATAACAATGGGTATACTGCTATTATTTTAATTCTTATTTTACTTGGGTAGATAAAAAAGTTATTTGTAGTAGGTTAAAATATGGTAATTTGATAATTTAGTTTAATTTTATGTGAAGTTAGATCATGTGGCTATCACCCCACTAATGGGGCATGAATGATGGGCCTTGGAACCCCCCACCCCCCTGCGGTGGATTGATGCCTTATCTTGTATAGCGGATGGCTTGTAAGATAAACTGTAATTTCTTCATGTCAATTTTACTCACCCTCCCACTGAGGTGGGCCACAAGCAAGCCCCAAAATCATTATTTAAAACACTCCTGAGTAAATAAAACATGAGGTTTTAATTATTTATGGAGCTCGAATCCCTAAACAATAGGTTGCTCTACTAGCTAATTCTCTGTCTTTATTACTATTTTTATTTGTGAAACAACTTTTCATAATGAGTTAGAGTGTCTACATAAGAATTCAAAACAGAATTAATAAGATTCATACTCTACATAGCAATTTGTTATTATTTTATTGTGATTTTTCATAATTTTTTTTTAATAATGTGGGCTTCGAAAATTTTGCCTCAGCCTCCCCCGCTGCTCTTTTTTCGGGGGAATATTAATGGATTTAAGTTCCGGGATAAATTTTGGGAAGGCATATGGGTTTCCAGATAATACACTACCCAGAGATTTCACCCTCATTTTGCGAGGACTTTATGATTTGAGTTCTGGTTTCCTATAGGCGCAAGCCCTTATAGTTAATTACCTATCCCGATCATGAGAGAGAACTTTCGATTAAGGCTTGTCATCAATTAGATACGTAGAGATACACATTATCCGACATATAGTAGCATCATGGGCTTGGATCTGGAAATTGGAGGGTTTTGGATATATGATATTCAAAATTAGAAATTTTTACCATCTTGCACTTAAAGCAAATGGTGGGGAATGGATGATGGACCCGATCAAGATCCCATGGTTTCGTCGTCTAGCTATCATGGTCCCTAGTCTACTTAGTCAGAGGAAGTAGTCTCGACCCAACCTGACAGAAGGATCCTTATTGGCAGTCATGGGTTGCTTTGTCTAAGGGGATCTTGTAGACCTGGGGTGAATGTTTCTCTAAGGGGAAAATTTTGAATCCACCTTAGCTAACAGAGGGCTTTATACCCTATCGATTATATTCTTTTGATTCATATCTTAAAGATTTGATGCCACTAAGGAACGTATTGGCTTTGACCATAACCAGTATTTTGTGGTGCCATTTGGCGGCAAAACCACTCGGTTCAAAGGGTTCCGAGTCATAACTTTACCTGCAGTGCCATTTGGATCAAAACTGCGGTTAGAGGACACGTATTACTGGCAGCGGCACTAGGCAAGCTTGTTGCGGAGGATGGATGAATTTTATTTTAAATGATTTGATGGTTTGTTTTAATTTTAAATATTTTAATCTTGGAATTTTTAGGATTTTTGTGATTTTTGGGGGTTTTGGGAGGCATTTGAAGTTTTGGAATGTCCTTTAAGTTAAGATCTATATTCAACACGGCCATCATCGGAGTGACTTTGAGGTCACTTTTATTGATTAAACCTGGTCGACTCTATTAACTTGCCTATAGGGGATCAGCTTCATCGGCATTGTGACTTTGTTAATTAATTTTCTTGGTTGAAGGCCTTGAAGGCCTTATATGATCGTATAAAATAAATATTCCAGTCGACACCCTGATCGTATATCTATTTGATAATTTGAGCCGTGTCGACTCCTATATATCCATATAGAAAGATTGGGTTCAAACTACGTTCATTTATTGACCAGCGCAGCATCCTTAGACATCACGTGTGTACCCATAACACACTCGCCGGGGCCCATACTGGTGTTTTATACATCCCCTTCGGTGTACCTATCTGTATACAAATTATGGTTTATGTGCGAGGGATATTTTCTTGAATTATTTGTCGTTGATTAGTTGTGCGTGCAACTGTCATTCAAATCCAATGTTCTATTTGGAATCTTGTTGACGCCTTATGTATGACAAGTTTCCGATAGTATCTCGTAGGCGATCTATTCTTTGTATCTTGTAAGTTACTTGATGCTTGTCGAATTATTCATGTTTATTGCACCTCTCTATAATCTTTTCTTTTACTCTGAGTCACTTAATTGCACTGGCTTTTACTATCACTTTATGAGTTGTGTTTACATGAGTTTAGCATATCAACTCATAAGTTCATATTTGGATGCTTGACTATCATAAAGTTCTTTCTCACATTGTTTAAAATTGCGCAATATGAGGCTCTTCTCAGCGCAATTATAGTGAAAAATGCCTCGAGGCTTATACCTCTAGCTTTTTTATGAGGCTTGCATCTCATCTTGGCTGAGACTTGCCTTGAGGCACACCTCGCCTCGCTAGTGTGAGGCTTACGCCTACCCTATTTTGTATATATTTTTGTTAAAACAAACATAAATCATATCTTCATGCACATTCGAGCGCAACAACTTGCTCTCAATTGCCTCTACCTCCAGCCCGCGGTCTTCGCCACAACCAATACCTTCGTAGCCATCACTGACAATCACTTGAAAGATGCACATCACCACCCTAAAAATTTTGGAGTATTAATCTCATATTTATGTTAGTGAAAATATTTCTTAAAGATGAACATGATTGAAATAAATTAAAAAGAAGCATATTGGGATGAATTTGACTCTACCGAATGAGGCAGGAGAGACCAATTTGTTATGGCGATAACTCAAATAAAGACCACCTCAGTGCTGATAGTGCAAATGATTCTTAAGTTATAATAAACTATTTCCGCTTTTAGTAGAAATTAAATGTAAATGAGTAGATAATTGAAAAAAAAAATTGGAGTTGAACTTGATGTTATATGATACTTTTATGTAATTTCTATATTTAATATTGTTTTGCTCTTATAATATTTGGATTTTAATTCTATTTCATGAAATTTATCACTTGTTATTTTATTTTTTGTGCAATTTCTTATTTTATATGTATGCGAATTTGTTAATTCATAATTCAATAGGATGTTAATATGCCATCATTTAATATATTATTTAAGCATTATAAAAAATCACTTTTGACATTTATTATCAGTTTACGCAATTTTTTTATTCTAAGGCTAACGCCTCAAAGTGCCTTAAGGTTTACACCTCGCCACATAAACAAAAAATGCCTCAATACCCAATTAGACAATTTTAAACATTGCTTTATCACTTTTGAGAGCGATTATGCTCACTAGGAGTTTATTTCATTAGCATCATCCAACTCCTCTTTGCAAACTCGTGGACCCACCAATGTGGGCAATATGGACATAATTTTATTTATATGTATACTGAAGGTCCTTCATTGTCTTTGAAAGTTGATTTTATCTTGAGTGTTGATTTTTCTCGTCGATGTTTGTATAATGATCCTTCATGAATCTCTTATTTGTTCATGAGCAACTCATGTTCAATGAGATTTTAATGTAAATTCTTTATTGCTTCATTGCTCCTTGTTCTTTGTATGATCAAGACATTTAATTGCAATAGAGTTCAATTTCCTATGATCATGAGTTTTGGCTTTTAATTAACTCTTTCATTTTGACCCAAGCTCGCAAACTCTTTCAAGTCGAGTCAAAGTTCTTTACATTCATATTTAATTATTTAAGTCCCTTCGCACTTGTTCAAGTTCTTTGCAATGTCCGAATCAAGTTTAACTTCAAATTGATATCAAATTTGAGTCCTTTGTACAATTGTCCAAATTCATGTCTCTTGCGGTCCTTGAAAGTTCAAGTTCTTTTGCATTTAATATGGATTTTGCTAGCTTACAAATTACAACTTCATGTTGGATGTTATATTGTTTTTATTATGAATCAATTTACAATCTTTTATTTGTTGTCATTTAGGTCCAAATTCGAGTTTGATTTGGGTCAACTTTCACTTAAATTTATGTTCAGTTTATAGTTCAAGTCCAGTCCAAATTTTAAGTTCATTTCATCTGAGTCCAAAATCAGGTTCCCTGCTATGCAAATAAAGTCCCCTGCTTTCCAAAAAATTGTTCAAGTTCTTGTCTTTTTCAGATAAAATTTCGGTAGCCTCCCGGCATTTCCCCTGTTTAGGAGAAATTTCAGGAATTTAGGCCTCCCGCCACGCTAGAGAAAAGCATGCACGGACAATGTCAGATGACACTGAGGAAAAAAATCTTCAATCCCACCACGTCAGAGAAAGGTGTGCATAGGTCTTTGGGCACCTATTCAAAAGTACATTTTTTTTTTCGCGTATGGGCACGTACATCTTTGCCTCGCCGTGCTAAGAAAAGCACACAGAAGGTTCGCCTACCTCGTTGTAAGCGCCGCACAGAGTTCCCTCACACCACACTAGAAAAAAGCGTGCATAGGGGTCCCTCGGCACGCCACAAACATCGAAAATAGGACTTTAGCAAATTACCCGCCTCGTTGCAAGCATTACAACAAATTTCCTCCTACCTCTCTAGAGAAAAGGGTGCATAGGTAATTGTTCGTCGCGTTTTAAGTGCCGAAAAATGTTTTTTCTAAAGTTTAGAGAGCGTTATACCTTCGTAGGGTTTAATTAAATTCATGAAGGAGAACAAGATGAACTTGATGCTCAAATTCCACATGAATGTTCTTAGAGGAAAATTTGTTTTGTACCTATATATTTCATAATTTTTGTATTGCAGATATTAAGAAGTGTTTAGCGTTGGTTGAATCCAACTATTTTCAAAATATGGGTACTAAAGAAATGGTTGAAATATTTATGCTTAAATGTGAAAAAAAATCATCCAAAGTTATATAAGGGCTTCTTGGTCGAAACTTGAAACCATTAAGAGTACTATATTTTCTTCACCTGCATTTTAATTTTTTTGTTATTTGATTTAAAGCAAAACAAATGCAAAGTTAACAACCAACTTTCCTTATATTTGGAAATCAACTAAATTAGTCGATTCAAAATTTATGCTCTTGCCCTCCTTCCTCGAGCAATCCCATTGTTTGTCGTTATCTTTGTCATTGTTGACCTCCCACAAGTTGTTACTATCACTGTGATCTCCCATTAGCTTCACCCTTTGCGTTGACCTCCCATGAGCTCCTCCCATCACAAGTGACCGTCCACGAGCACGTACTATCATTGGTGACCTCCCCATAAACACCTCTCGTCGCCTTCAAGCTCCCTTGTGCTCCTCCTTATTGCACAAGCTTCGTTTGTTCACAATATCTCCCTTGCCTATCCCTATCTCTATTGTTGGCAATCTCTCGTGAGCACTTTCTAAGAGGTGGTCCTATTACTAGAGCAAGAGCAAGAGTATATAAAGTTCAAGCTAGCAAGAATCCATGAGGATTAATCACGATGGTTTACACCTTTTATTGTTTTATGTATTTTTATATATTTGGTGTTTTAAGTGTTATGTGGACTTTATATTGATGTTTTTTGTTTTGCTAGTGATCAATGTACTAAGTCTAAGTTATATTCAAGGTAGCAAGGGCTTTCATGCTATACTATGAGTGTGTATGGAGGCAGTTAAAGGAAGTTTCAAGTGGGGCCCAAGCAAGGAGCAAAGTGCTCCTCTCTCTTTTCCTTTTTTCCTCTTTGTTTTTAATTTGAATGAAAAGGTGTGCCTCTTTATATGATTTCAATTGTATAAGAACTCCTTTGGACTAAAATTAAATAGATTTGGTTTGCATGTATGTTTTTGGAGAGAAGTCCAAGTGGTTTGGAGGCCTGGTGGCCGACCATATCCAAGTAGATTGGGTGATCTCCTTGAATACCTACTTTGGTGAGCATGTTTTAATTTCCTGCAAGTTTTTTTTACTGCAAGTTTCTACCATTGTGTTCTAATGATTGTAACCCATCTTACAAAAATTCAAATTCAATTTTCTCCATCCAAACCCAAGTTTAATCCTACTTACTAAGGCTAGCTAAGAATTATGTCTTTCTTGGATTAATTTTGTTCCTACTAGTATTTTACCAAAGAAAAACTCATAAAATGCCACCAAAATCTCCATATCTTTAGCCAATGTCTCATATTTTAATAATCCTAAATTTATTTTAGGTTCTTCTAGTGAAAATTATGAAGAATAAATCAATCTTAGTTCCAATTTATGTTTGTTGTTCCAGGCCAGTAACTTGTTCAATAGCTTATAAAATTCAAAAATATTATCAAAACACAAAAAAAAAAAAGAGTCAAAACTTCTAGATCTCATATAGGAAGTTTTATTGATCATTTCAAAATGGAATTATTGAATGCTACCCATTTTACAAAAAATCACAATCAAATACTCAACCTTGGTCAGTTATAGATAGAACTGACCTACATCTCTCCCATAGCACATTTGAACAACTTAAACCTCTCCAAACCTTATCCAACTCTCCAAAAATATACTAGACAACCTCACCTTAAAATCAAGCCCAGGTTTGTAGATTTGAGTACTGTAGAGGTAGAAACAATTGGTACTTTATCTCTGGACAAACTACAGTAATTGTGAATTGCCACCGAAATTCATTAAACCATACCTCCAACTTGAAACTAACTCCTCCAAATTAACCTTAACTTTTTCAATTATTTTAGAAGAGCCCCTCATCCACCAATTGATTACATCAATGATCTAAGCCTACCAATTACCCCATCACCTTCTATCGCCCTCAACCATCCTGTACGCTCTCTAGACCTTATCAAATCCCATCACTTCTTATTGTCTTCTCTTTACAACCCTCCCATCGAAAGTGACCTTCTCTTAGCACCTCTGTTTGAAATTTATCTTGATAAATACAAAAACATATTTTAATGCATTAAATTTGCATTAATCAAATTCCTGCCTTTTTTAGATGCATGCATTCAGTTACTCTGTATTCATATGATCCATGCATTTTAAAAACATCCAGCTAAATAACCCCATAAGTTTTCTTGGTTTAAAAATTATTTTTATGGTTAGTGAATAGGTTTAGTTTAGTTTTCTATTGGTAAAGTTTTTGATGAATTTGGTGTTGTATTTTACATAGAAATGCTTCTCATATTTTATTAGGTAGGTCATGGTAATTTGATGGGAATGCATATTGATAAAAAAATCTTTATTTTCTTATTCTGGAAAAATTAAATATATTTTGACTGCACTTTAAGAAATTTCTACCAAGGATAAAAAATGAGAAAGTTAATTTTATTATTGAGACAATTTTAGAAACCTTGTAAATGGGGACCTTATGCTTTTATTGTGCTGTTGTTGCATATAATAATGACGAAAAAAGTAGAACATGTGTCGGAGCGTGTTATCCCAACTAAAAATAGTTTATAGATGTTGGACCGATGAAATTTATAGTTAATTAGAATTCATGTGTGAGATCCAACATCAACATTGTTTGGTGTTGAGTGCCAGGTTATCTAACCTTCTTTACTATCATATGAGTCCTATGGAGCTTGCATAATTCCAAGGATAAGTTAAGGAACTTCTTAAGAAGGGCTTAAACTAAGAAAGCACATTTTCATATGTCAATTATGCTCTTTTTACTTTTAAGAACGATCAGACATGGAGAATGGTCATTTGGAGGAACCCTTGGATGACAATGGAGCTGGGAATTATATAAGTTTCTTCTCTTCAAAGATTTAGGTAGACTTGAAGTAGCTTCTTCATGGAAACATGGAGCAAAAGTAGCTTTTTCATGAAGACTCAAAATTTGCTTTTAATATGAAAACATATTCTATAATTCATGTTCTTATTTGGCGTGCCATTGACATTCATGCATGTGATTTTTTATCTTCTTATAGGTTTGTATTCTTATATCTCTTCATAATCTCCTCAAATATAGCTATGGAATTTAGATTGTAAGCATTTCTTTTTCCCTGGGTTTTACTTCATGAAAACTTTTTGATCCTTGGCTTGGTTACCCAGATCAATCCTCAGTTATGTTTGTGTTCTTCTTCTTTTTCCAGCATTTCTGTTAAGAGTTATGGTGATTTTTTGTAAGTTCTAACACGTTTCTCACCTTATTCTTCTGAAGTTAGGCCATCTAATTAAAATATAGCTCAATCCGACTAGCTTTCCTTTCTTCACCTCCATAAACCAAAAAATTCTCATAATTTTCCTAACATCTTATGTTATCCATAGAATATCAACACCCATCAAAACTCTCTCCATTAACCTTTCGTAAGCTCTACACAAAATCAGCTACTTGAAAAATCAGCTCAAATCTCACCACCCCTTCTTAAGTCTCAGATACCCTTCAATCTCCACAATCCAAAAATCCCGCAACCCCTCAACCCCTCAACCAATTGGCTGGCTCATTCTATATATTTTTTCATCAAATAAAACTACTCACCTCAGCCCTTTATTTTAATGCGCACCATTGTTGACCTTTGCCAGCAAATCCAGAAGAGAAAAAAAAATCAAAATCAAAATGCATGCAGTCGCCCCCATCCCGCGAATCACGCCGATTCGACGCCGTTTGCGGTCTTCTCCCGAAAATCCTGCAACAGCTTCTCGATCCTTGCCTTCTCCATGTCTATAAAACGAAAGGGAGGGCTTCGCACTTCGATACTTCCACACACGCAAAGCTCTTGACTCCAAGCCACTGCTAGCTTTCCCCCTCCCGCCGGCTTCTTCACCCAACGTCCTCATCTATGATGCCGAAGCCGATCAAAGCCTCCGACCGAGCTCTACCCATCACCTCCTGTAGTTGCTCTTCCATGCGCTCGAACTCCTCCCTCTCACGCGCTTCTGCGACCGGATCCCGCCAGGCTTGATCCCGATCCTCTTCCGGCCCACACAAAGAGAGAGAGAGAGAGAGAGAGAGAGAGAGAGAGAGAGAGAGAGAGAGAGAGAGAGAAAGAGAGAGAGAGAGAGGAGAATATTCCCTTAGCCTTACCCGAGCTCTCCTCCGCCCTCTGCGACGCCTCCTTCCTATCGGATCGAGAGTTACAGCATTTTGAGCGGAAGTTACAACTAGAGCTCACTGACCGTGAGGTTAACCCTCTCTGCCGCGCCCCCCCTTCGGTCAAGTCCTGTTCCCGAGCAGCCCTTTGGGCTATTTTTCCTTTTATTATTATTATTATTATTATTATTATTATTATTATTATTATTAATTAGTGTTAATTATAAACTAAGTATAGTTAATTAATTAAACTTAATTGTAGTTAATTATGTTAATTATAATTAATATTTGATTAAGCATATTTAATAAGTATTAGTTATAATTATTAATTAATTATTTATTTATTAATTTTAATTAATTAAACTTAATTATAATTAATAATTTTCTAATTATAATTAATTATTATTAATGATAATCTAATCATAATTAATTTATTTTAATTATGATTAATTATCTTTAGTTATGATTAATTATTAATTAACTATATATTAATTATAATTAATTAATTAAGTTTAATTATAATTGATTCTAATTAGTAAATAATTATAATAAAAAGAGAAAGAAAGAAGGTGCCCCTCTCTTACCTCGACATTCATGTCGAGCCGGTAAACCGCCTATACACGCTTTTCTCTAGCGTGGTGGGAAGGGAACCCGGTGCGACACCTACGACGAGGTAGGCGAGCGACTCCTCCGCTCCACAATAATAATAATAATAATAATAATAATAAGATCTTGTTCTCTGCGTTCGTGGCGCACCGGAAAACCGCCTATACACGCTTTTCTCTAGCGTGGTGGGAAGGGAACCCGGTGCGGCACCTACGGCGTGACTGGGATATTCATAAGTCCCGCTCGCGGGGAAACAACTTTTTTTATTTTTTTTTTTTTTTTTATATAAGTACCTGCTCGCGGGGAAACAACTGCTTCTCTTTTGCAACTGATACCGAAGACCCATACACGCCTTTCTCTGGCGTGGTGGGGACAAAAACTTTACACGGCCGCGGTGTCCTCGTAAGAGGGCACCTACCGTACACGTTTTTCTCTAGCGTGGCGGGAGGCATAGTTTTTCGTAGTTTTCCCCTAAACGGGGGAGGCGTCGGGAGACTGCCGAAATTTTGGGTGAAAATATATTGCACTCGGACCTATTTGAACTCAAAAAGGACACGCAAGAACTATAATGAACAAAGATCCGGGCTTGAACATATTTGAACAATAGAGGACTTTTACATTGAATTTGAACCTAAATATGCAATGAATTCAAAGCCAAACTTAAATAAAATTGAACTCAAATTTGAAATCAAAATGAACAAACTTGGACTTGATTTTAATCAAGTACAGTGGACATGAGTTTGGACTTGAACCTTGCAAAACTACAGGGGACTCGAATGAAGGAAAGAGGCTCTTCTTAAGCCTGAATTGTACTCAAATTCAAATCATTTGGACTTGGACTTAATTGGGACTTAAATGATCAATAAAAATTTGAATCAAATGACAATACCTCAAATTTATAAATTGTATAAGAAGCTTGGAGTATGAATCCAATATTGGACTTGATGAACAAGTAACGAATGTATGAATTTGAATGACCTCTAATGAAGATTGAGAAGTGATTACTCCAATCAGAATGCAAGTAAAGGATGATATCGAACTTATCATATGCATTAGACCTTCTTCGAAGTTAAGGAGTTTGCAAGTAGAATTCAAACGAGCAAGAACTCACTAACTTCTCACTTATGAATGACGAAGTCAAGATGATTTGTAAATGATCACATTAAACCTTGGTGGATTATTGAAGCTAATGATTTTAGTGAGACACCAACGAATGTGAGTGAGAAAGTTGAACATGTCTCACCTACGAATGATAAAAGCGAAGTGACAAAAAAATATAATTTGGTTGTCAATGATTGATTTAAATTTCTCTTCAAACATTGTTGTGATGTTGATCGCCTGTGATACTATAAGACCTTTAAATCATCCATGAACCAGATTCAAATTATCCATGCTTGCAAGATGAATACATATACACAATGAATTAAATCTATTCGCAAGCAAAGGTTGATTGGAAAATACAATGATATGATTGCAATCAAAACATGAAATTTCATTAAGACATCAATATGTCGTCACATTGATTGGGATGAACATGTTATTAAGCAAGTTTGCTACACAACATTTGAACCATCCTCATATGGCAGTGGAAGATTTACGATGTTCAACAAGGCTTGTCCACCATTAACAATCAACAGTGGTTGTAAAGAATACGATGACCTACTTGCGGACAATAATAATTTGCATACAATGAGTGTAGTAGATTTCCAAAACTTGATAATCAGGTAATCCCACAAGCAGAGGTTAACGAAGAGCAAGAAAAGCAAATTACTTTTAAGCACCACGAAGAAGGAAGGAATTTTAGATGAATACACAAACATCAAAGTGACACATAATCCTTCCACAATCGATATCAGTCAACATGCAAGCAAATATAGGAGATTCCTCTAATCAGCATACAAAGAAACAATGGATGCAAGCATCTACAATAAGACTGGAGATTAGTTAGTGCACAATAATCTACCTGCACAAATCATGCAAGTAGTGCACGACAGTCTACCTGTACAAAGCAGTAAACAGTTCAACCCACAAGCTACTACGCCGCGCCACCGTATCCACAATGTTCTTGGAAGCGGACAGAAGGCATTTCATAAAATATTTCAAAATACCCTCGTCCATGCACTGTAGTTTGTACACACTTAGGTATACTAAAAGAGGGTATACAATCAACACCCGCATGGGCCCCGACGAGCGTGTTATTGGTACACACGTGACGTTTATGGATGTTGCGCGGGTTATAAAATTTGAACCCGATCCTCCTAAGCATGTATAAAGGAGTAAACAGGGTTCAATTACAAAATGCCCCCAAATACCCGCATGGGCCCCGACGAGAGTGTTATTGGTACACACATGACATCTAGGGATGCTGTGCGGGTTGACAAGTGAATTCAAGTTCGAAACTGATCCTTCTGTAAGGGTCAATAGATGTCGACAGGGTTCGAACCAACAAACAAATGTACGGTTGTGGCGACCGTCATATTTATCTTAATTCATTTATATTAGGCCTTCAATACCTACAATCAAGAGAATTCACTAATCAAAGGCACAAAGCCTATGAGAAACCCGATCCTCTGTCGATAGCCAGACAGAGTCGACAAGGTTCAAGATACAAATGGAAATGACCCCAAACAGCCCGATGATGGCCACGTTAATTGAAGATCTCAATCGGAGGGGTCCATTCCAACACTTTCAAACTCCACCCAAATACCCACGAAAATCCAAAACTCCACAAAGTCCAAAATTCCACAAATCCAAAAAAACCCAAAAAAATATTTAAAATTGAAATAAACCCATCAATAACTTAAAGCAAAATCCATCCACCCTCCGCAACAGTTTGCTAGGGTCGACAAATCAAAGTTTACTCTAGCTTACAAAGAGCCAAATGCCTAGTCGAGAATATTACTAGGATCTATTCTCAAAACAGTCTCCTGCCAGTAAGGACGTGGTACGTGTCCTCTGACCGGCGGTTTGCCGCCAAATGACACCGCAGGATAAACGGTTATGACCCGGGGCCCTCTGAACCTAGTGATTTTGCCGCCAAATGCACCACAAAATACCGGTTATGGCCAGCGCCAATACGCTCCTTATTGACATTAAATCCTTGAGACATGAATCAATAGGATATGATCGATAGGGCACAAAGCCCTAGCTAAGGTGGATTCAAATTTGTCCCCTTAGGCAAATATCCAACCAAGGTATACAAGGTCCCCTTGGACGAAGCAACCCATGGCTGCCGACAAGGATCCTTCTGTCAGGTTGGTTCGACTACCTCCTCTGACTAAGTAGACCAGGGACCACGATGGCCCGGGACGACGGAACCATGGGATCTTGATCGGGTCCATCACCCATTCCCCCACCATCCGCTTTAAGTGCAAGATGGTGCAATTTCTGTTTTAAATATCATTTCCATCCGAATACCCAAATTCCCAAACTTCCAAACATTTCAAATTCTTATCCATGCTGCTACTATATAGCCAGATAACACGTATATTCTACGTATCTGATTAACGACTAGCCTTAATCGAAAGTTCTCTTTCGTTATCGGGAGGGGTAATTAACTATAGGGGCTTGCGCCTATAGGAAACCAGAACTCAGATCATAAAGTCCTCACAAAATGAGGGCGAAATCTCTGGGTAGTGTCTTATCTACAAACCCATCTACCTTCCAAAATTTACCTCGGAACTTATTCAGTTAAAACTCCCTCGCCGAATAAAAAGAAAAGCGGGCGGGGAGGCCGAGGCCGAATTTTCGGAGCCCACAACCATTTCTTCCGCATTAGATTTTCTTTAAAACTTTCTATAGAAGAAATCCATCGTACACCATAGATTATGCACCAATTCCATGCCAAACAAAAGGTGGTGATGAAGTAGAGGGGATAACAAATAATATCATGGAACTTCAGAAACAAGCAAGAATGTCTCTTTAAGAATAAAATGAGAAATACAGGATGTTGGCGCTCATGGCTAACTCTTGGAGTAAAAAGAAGGCAACTTGGTGATGCTGTATCGAAGCAAGGGGAGGTTTCGCTGTTGTACCTGCCACAAGTTCAAGGAGAACAAGACTTGCCCTGCCACATGAAAAGAAGTTTGAACCTTACATACCAACTTTAATTTTTAAATGGGATGGTTGTGAGTTGAAAATTCAATATATACAACCTATACTCATGCCCTGCTCATCTTTTATTGAACTCAAGAATGAGTCTTTTTGATTCAGGGGAGGATGATGATGGAGAGAGAGAGGCTCCAAAGGCCCGTGGTTGTATTTCCAATGTCTTTTAAGGCTAAACTCCAAGCATTAACTCCACTTCCACATCTACTTTAAATGGCTATTTTTGTTAATTAAACTCTTTTATTTGATTTAGTATATTTTTTATTCACTTAATTCTACTGAGTGTTTTGTCTAAAAGCAATGAGTGATTCCTCTTGTTTCGGGTAAGTCCCCATAGTTTGGGTGACTGCATCTCCAATCCTCTTTACAACTTTAGTTTGTTTTATAGTAAAAAAATTCTCAGATGCTTTCTTCTCCATTTGAAACTCTTAGATAATTTTTTTTTTAAACTTAAGGCCAACATCATGTCATTGCATACATTATCAAATTCATTATACACCATTAAAGCATGAATAATATTGTTTCATTATGTAAACTTATAATGCCCCGACTGATATGGATATGCCATGGAGGTTAAACATAGCTAAAAGTGGCTATCATATTGCAGGTTTTTGCCCACTCCAATGAATAGAAGAAGAAAACAAGTTGATAAAGAGGTTAGATCTCTTCTCAGAGGCATGATTGAAAAAAGAGAGAATGCTATCAAATATGGAGTCAAAAATAGCACTGATCTATTAGGCCTAATGATCGAGTCCAATCTGAAACAATTTGAAGAGCATGGAAAATCCAAAAATGTTGGAATGACCACTGAAGAAGTTATCGAAGAATGTAAGCTTTTTTACTTTGCAGGACAAGAGACAACTAGCGTTTTGCTTAATTGGACAATTGTTTTGTTGAGTATTTATCCAACCTGGCAAGAAAGAGCGCGTGAAGAGCTTATGCAAGTATTTGGCAAAAATTCACCAGACTTTGACGGTTTAAGCCATTTGAAGATTGTGAGCTCCTTCTAACTTTCTTTGTTCATCTACTACTGTTTTACATAACAAGCTTGTGATGGGGAACTATTTATTTGTGCTGTTGAGCTTCTCCATGTAGAAATGTAGTAATGTAGTTTAATTATTGAAATGTTTCTCTCTTACTTCAACATTTATGATGATAATATTTGAACAAGAGAATAAAGCAAAACAACAAGTAGTTCAGGTGTTGATTTACTTGCTGTAAAAAATACTCAAAGAAAACCAACTATATAGTAATAGTTTCATAGACTTTTCAGTTTTATCTAGCACAGAGACTTGAATAAATTAATAGGGAACTTGATTTAGACAACAGAGAACTTGCACATTGAACGACGACAAATTGGACTTAATTAATTTGAACTTAAAAATGAATGAATGCAAAAGACTTTTTGGACTTGAGTTGAATTCAAACTGAGCAGAGAATTTGAACTAAACTCAAATAATTTGAACTTGAAATTGAGCAAATACAAAGAACTTGAATTAAGCAAGACTTAAATGAATTTGGATTTAAACTATTTGATAGCGAACTGAACCTAATTTGGATCACAGGAAATAGGACCTAAAGTAATAAATCAGGCTGGAATGGATGCATAAAGTGAATCCATGATTCACCAGATAATGAACAAATAAATGCAATTGAATAAATATGGAACTCGTATTGTATATGTGCCACAATGCAAAAATCTTTGATGAATAATATGGACTATTCATAATAACTTAAGTGCAAATGCTAACCAACAATGTTGTTAGTGTCATCATTCACATTACAAATTAACTGGCCATATGATGAAAGCTACGATGTGCTTAGCAAATTATCTAGAGATGGCGATTAAAGATATGTGGCGAATATGGCAATTTTTCAGTAATCACGCATCATGTGCAATGAATGCAGCGCCCCTACAAACAAATCAAGAAAGTTGTAAGAGAGATAATCTCCTCACTAGCGGTGCCAATTAACTTACAAATGGATACATTAAGCTTTCTAAAAGTGGTGATAATGAGCATGCAATGATAGCAAGGATGCCCTCGCCAATCAAGTATTTAGCAAATACACAAGTTCCCTGTAAACGAAGGAAGTTGACTTGCATATGAATACATTAAATTTTCCTACAGTTGAGAACGTTCTTTGTAGGTATATACAAATATGTGTAACCAATGCTAGAACATTCACATAGTCTACAACAATACAATGGCAAGTAAATACATTTAAACTCGACAAGCAACAAAGGGATTCGACATGCAACTGACTGTCAATTAAGATATGTTTGGAGAATTCAAAGCAAGTGTAACTCTCATGCAATTAATGTCACTCAATTACAAGAGAACATGTCAATCCACCAGTGAACGACGAAGCTTAATGCAAATACACAGTGATGTGTATGTAGAATGTGTGCATCCACAAGAAAATGTAGGAGAGTCCTCATTCATACAGTAGTCCACTCACCGGTGATGAAGAATAACATGCGAGGGTTGCTAAATTATCCCTACAGTCAGTAACCACTCAACATTAGTCAAATACACCAGTCTTCTTCTAGTAGAAGAAGATGACATGCAACGAAATGCAAACACTTACAAGTGATTGTAGAAGATTCATCATACGCACGATATGTTATTCACAAGAAAATGCCAAAGGTCTACAACAAATGCAAGCTCATATAGATTGCCGTAAAAGACCCGTCGTGCACCCAACATGTCATCAATGGGCAAATACAAAAGAGTTACGACGAACACAAGCTTCTACTAGTTGTCGTAGAAGACCCATCATACATCAAAAAATGCCCCCACACGCACTTCAATATGTCTACACATAAACAAAAAAATGCACATGCAAGCACATCAATATACAAATGAAAGTATAAATGCACGGGCAAGTGTGAAAATATAACACAAAGAAGTGCATATGTGCAACCATACACCCGCATAGGACCCACATGAGCGTGTTACAGGTACACACATGATGTCTGAGGATGCTGCACGAGTCAATAAATGATAAATTTAAGTTCGAGCCCGATCCTTTTATACGGGTAGATAGGAGTCGATATGACTTGAGCTATCAAACAAATGAACGATTGTGGTGTCAACCGAGACATTTATTTTATAAGTTCATATTAGACCTTCAAGGCGGATAAACAGGAAAATTCACAAATAATAGCATACGGCTGACAATGAACCTGATCCTCTGTCAGCGTTTAGACAAAGTCGAAAGAGTTTGATAGATAATTACAAAAATACCCCCAAATTCCCGTATGGGCCTCGACAAGAGTGTTATGGGTAACACATGACGTCTGAGAATGCTACGTGGTTCAAACAATAATCCTCCCACGCGAGTAGATAGTAGCCGACGCAGCTCGTGTTATCAAACAAATGTACGATCCCGACGTCGATCGAGACATTTGTCTTATACGTTCATTTTAGGCCTTCAAGGCCTACGAACATTGAAATTCATTTATTAATAAGGCCACAAAGCCTATGATGAACTCGATCATCTGTCGACAAGATTCAATCCACAAATTAAATTCTCCATAAATATCCTGATTATAGCCGTGTTGAACGTAAATCTCAACCGGAGGGATCAATTCAAATATTCAAAATACCTTCAAATGACCATGAAAATCCAAAACTCCAATATTTTCAAAATTTAAAATGTTTAAAACTGAAATTAATCATCAAAACACTTAAAGCAAATCCACCAACTCTCTGCAACAATTTGCCAAGGTGGAGAAGTTTGAAAATATACTTGAGCTCACAAAGAGCGAGTGTCTGGTCGAGAATATCACTATGATTCATTATCATTCCATCTTCTGTCAATAAGGACGTGACACGTGTCCTCAAACCGGTAGTGTTGTCGCCAAATGACACTGCAGGTAAACAGTTATGACTGGAGCCCTCTGAACCGGGTGGTTTGATTTTTCCAAGTTTCTGTTAGAAGAAAGACTGTACTCATCATTAATGTGTAAACTTTGTTGTTATCCCTTTAACTAGTAAAAGCCTTGTAAAACAACTCCGTCATATTAAAAACTGTTTTGTTTATATTTACGAATATTTATTGCATTTCATTTTACTCACTTATGCACATGCTTTACATGCTAATGCTGTCTCTTAGTATGGCCATAAAATCTTTTTTTGTATCTAAGTTTCCTGCCAAAATAACAGAATGCGGACATCATCTAGAACGGCCTTTTAGTTAATTTTGTTTTCTGAAATTTGTTAAAAATTTTGATTGGCCGTTGAGGCAAAGTCACGATTGTTATATTACAATTCAAACGTTCACTGTACTCTTACAACTGGTAAAAATCATGTAATATATGCAATACTTAGGGTTTTTGCTACTTTCATTTAAACTGGTGCAGATGAGCATGATTCTGCATGAGGTTCTAAGACTATACCCCCCTGTGGTTCTCCTGGGCCGAAGGACCTACAAGACCATGGAGCTAGGAGGTATCACATACCCAAAAGGTGTGATGCTCTCTCTCCCTGTAATCTTCATTCATCATGATCCTGAAATCTGGGGAGAAGATGCCCATGAATTCAAACCAGAGAGATTCGCCAATGGCATATCGAAGGCAGCACAGAACAACCAGATGGCCTTCTTTCCATTTGGTTGGGGTCCTCGCATTTGCCTTGGTCAGAACTTCGCAATGTCTGAAGCCAAGATGTGCTTGAGCATGATTCTTCAGCGTTTCAAGTTCGAGCTCTCACCATCTTACATCCATGCTCCATACACTGTCATAACACTTCAGCCTCAGCATGGCACTCAAGTCGTGTTACATACATTACGATAACATTTATGCCTGTCACGGTTATTAACAAATTACAGCTATTCTAATAGAAATAATGGTTTTACTTCGCATTTTCTCAAGTTGGGAGTGGAAATAATGTAGCTGCATGATAAGTGCGTCGTATTGCACAATAAATTCCTGTAAATTTGATTAGAATATGTTTTAATGCTTGAGGACATATTTCATACCGCATGCATCAATCACCATGGCAAAAAATGTGTTGGAGAGAAAAAAAAAAAGGTTGCTGCAATTTGACAACTGCTCAGGATGTAGTATAACTCTTTTTTTCCTGATTAATTGAATTGGTAAAGCTTGTAAAGAGGATAAGTTTTTCTGTGCAGAGTCCAGATTGGAAAAATCATCCTGACATGTGAGTGTACACATTGTATATCAAATTTTTGTACACATTGTTTGTACATAATGTGTGCACTCATAGTTCGACGGTTCTTTTCTTTTGGGATACGTATAGAATAATTTCTCTGTAAAGAGAGCCAAGTTATGGGTTTATATATTGTTTGAGTTTATTTTAGTAGATTTTTGGCATGATCTAGAACTAGAACTGTAGAATTTTAGTCATCAAGTTAGGCAATTTGAAATTGAGGCTTTATTTGGGACAATTTTTTTATTGTTTTTAAAGTAAATTTTTAATCAAAAAATAATAGTTCAATAAATTTTTGAACTAAAATTTTTTTGAGAAACAATAAGAAAATTGTTCCAAATAAAGCATGGGTTCAGAGTTGAACTTATAACTGCTTGTGATAGATTAATGTTGTTCCCTACTACAACAAAATGGCCATTTAAGGATGCAAAATGGCCTACGAAAATGTGCAATATATGAAAACTTATAAATTGTTGTATACTATTTAAGTATCCTATTAATAGCTGCCATGTAAGTATCGAATAACTCCATTTTCATCTTTAAATACTATTATAGGATACCATGTCTACTTTTTGAGATAGTATGATTTTTTTTTTAATTGTATTTAATTTTGAAAATAATAATTAAAAAAAATCCTATTATCTTTGAATCCATTGTAGAATAGTGTGTCCGTCTTATGCGATAATATGTTATTCTAAATGTCATATTCAATAATAAGAATAACTTCTTGAATCTGTATGGTGATTTATTTTTTTCACCAACTTTTCTGGCAACTATTACGCTCATCATAAGTTGAGACTACCTTTCTCTCGCTGGTTGCCTTACTCCTTTTTTTTTCTTATGTAAGTGTGATTAGCATCTAAAAAGTAAGAGAGAAGAGAGGTTTCTAAATAATGTGATTTATTTCTCGCTGGTTCCATAGGTAGTAGCATATTTTCCTTTAGTGATCCTTCACGCATAGGTCGGCAACCTCGCATTCTTCTTATTGTTGCCAAAGATTTGGCCCAACCTCATGTTGCTGATCTCCCACACAACACATTACGTCACAAACTATGGAGACTAGTTCAAGAAGAATTTTCAATGAGAGGTGGAAGACAATATCTTCATCAATGGGACTTCCAAAATCATCACCTTTGACTGAAGCCATCCTTCAACACTCCATTCTAGTAGAATTTAAACTACCAAGCATTGATTCTTACGACGAGAGATCCAACCACTACGAGCATATCAATCGCTAAAGTCCTTAGAAACTACTTTAGACAAATCCCTTCTCATTTTTCTTTAGAGAAAAAGTGTGAGAGTGAATTAGGAGTCTTTGAGAGAGACTCTTGCAAATTGAGAGTGTGAAGAGTTTATAAGGTTACTCAAAGGCGAGAATCTCTTTGTGTTTGTAGCAAATCTCTTCCTTACTTCTTTGAAGACGCTCGAGGAAAGATCTTTGAAGAAGATCCAGTTCTCTATCGATACTTGAAGAGTGTGAAAGGACGTCGGTTCTCTGTCGATACCAAGAAGCTGTCAAAAGGACGATGGTTCTCTGCTGACTCTTAGAGAGTGTGAAAGGATGACAGTACTCTGCCGACACTATAAAAGTATGAAAAGACGATGGTACTCTATCACACTAGGGATTGGTGAAAGAGATGATAAATATAAAGGCTTATCCGCCTTACTGTGGGGGTAAAAGGAGAGTCATTTTTGGTAATAGTGCAATTCCTGAAGAGGGAGTCTTCAAGGAGTGGACGTAGGTCTTATTGGACCAAACCACTATAGATTACCATTTTCTTTTTATATTTTTGCATTTTTATTTTCCTACAATTTTTATTTTTGTGGTTGAAAATTTTCTTTGCATAAAAATTAAAAATAAATTTTCATAAATTTCTAAGTGGGTTTTTAAATAACCAATTCACCCCTCCTCTTGGTTAGCATTGGGACAATTACTATAGGTTTAACAACTTATACATACTTTTGAAGTGGTATCAGAGCCATTTTTCAAAAATTAAGGTTTAGAAAACTTTTTAAAAATGATCATGGCTACTATTGGAAACTGTAACACACCTAAAGAATATTCAATCACTAGACCGCCATTGTTTTACAACATCCCTTTTAATTTTTGAAAAAAAAGAATATCTACTTTTCTTTAATTTCTTGATTCACTACAAGAAAACCCGCTATTATCGGCGGATTATATCCGCTGGTAACACATAAAATTCACTGGTAGTCCAGGGTTTCCGGCGCAATCTCCGGCGCATGACCAGCGAAAAAAATGCGGCCAAGCCGGCGGGTTTCAATTGAACATTCCGGCGATAACTGCGCAAGAAGTTTACGTCGTATTGATCCACCAAAAAGTACCGACGGATTAAACGCCGTAGATGCGCCATAAATAAGCTACGCTAGTTTACGGAGCATATGGACGCCAGAAAATGCCGGCGAATAAGATGCCGTAAAATGCGCCGGTAATTTCCGGCGTCCAAATAAACGACGGCATGATCGTAACGATTCGTTGTATCGTCATTTCCGTCAAATTTCTGACGCAAAATTCGCTGGAAACCTGTAGCATTAACAAAAAAAAATCCCTTCCCAGCCAACAATTGCATTTCCACACCTGCAAACATTTACACAAAAACACTTCCAGAAGATAGCTATACATATAACAGATATAAACAACTTCAATATATACTAAAAAACATAAATATCCATGTAAAGACATTGTTCAATAGCATCAAATAACTAAAAACATCACATATTGTTCAATAACACATGTTCAAAGAAATAAACAAGTTCATATAACTAAACTAAACTACTCTGACTCCGTGAACTCCTCTTCAGCTGGAGCTACCTCTTCTCCTCTCAGCTGGAGATTGAACTTATAACTGTTTGTGATAGATTAATGTTGTTCCCTACTACAAGAAAATGGCCATTTAAGGATGCAAAATGGCCTATGAAAATGTGCAATATATGAAAACTTATAAATTGTTGTATACTATATAAGTATCCTATTAATAGCTGCCATGTAAGTATTGAATAACTCCATTTTCATCATTAAATACTATTATAAAATACCATGTCTACTTTTTGAGATAGTATGTTATTTTTTTAATTGTATTTAATTTTGAAAATAATAATTAAAAAAAATCCTATTATCTTTGAATCCATTGTAGAATAGTGTGTCCATCTTATGCGATAATATGTTATTCTAAATGTCATATTCAATCATAAGAATAACTTGTTGAATCTGTATGGTGATTTATTTTTTTCACCAACTTTTCTGGCAACTATTACGCTCATCATAAGTTGAGACTACCTTTCTCTCGCTGGTTGCCTTACTCCTTTTTTTTCTTATGTAAGTGTGATTGGCATCTAAAAAGTAAGAGAGAAGAGAGGTTTCTAAATATGTGGCTTGCTAAGTTCCTAGTTAAAAAAGAGAGCAATGCAAATTCTTTGAAAATTCCACCGAGCCTTGTGGGTTTTAGGAACCTCTTATTGAATGAAAATCCAATAATAAGGTTATGAAATCTAGAGAGTATCAAAAATAATTCTCAAATTCAATCAAAGTCAAAATTCCTTTAGAAATAATCTTCCAATATCCTTGGTATACATTTTAGTTACATTTTATTGTAACTTGATGATTACAATGAGAATTCAAAATTTATATTCAGCTCATTTT
Organism: Dendrobium huoshanense; assembly: GCA_016618105.1. NCBI lineage: Eukaryota > Viridiplantae > Streptophyta > Magnoliopsida > Asparagales > Orchidaceae > Dendrobium > Dendrobium huoshanense. The sequence goes on from CM028342.1 coordinate 23,958,633, forward strand.
TAGAGTTTCAAAAATATGTCAGAATTAAATATTGCAAAAAAGACTTATTGAAGGTTATCTTCTAAATCATAAAAAATGACTGACAAATATATCTTTACATTTAACAAGGATCTCACTATCGAGGAAATTTATTCTCGAATACAATCACATTTGGAATGTTTTTCAGACTATAGTACTGTCAATAAATGTAAATAAGATAGTTGATCTAAATGCTGATGATTAGATGGTTATGCCCCAAGTAAAGATTACCCAAGGGTCATTGTTACTCATAGGCCCATTACACCTCTAGCTAGGGAGGATAGAAACTAAAATCTACATATGCTATTGAATGTGAAAGTTGTATAGTATTCAAAGTTGACACAACTTCTGCTATCCCTTTTATAAGTAAAACACACACACACACACACACACATATATATATATATATATATATATATATATATTGAAATGTTGCACTTTACATTTGTACGAAAATTTATAACAGATATTTGTGAGAGATACTCGATCACACTCCTTTAACAATGCTAACAAAGAAGTAGGAAAGTATTTTCTAACATAATTTGCCAATAAAAACTATCCAACATAGCTTAAGAGGCAGATATATTTGCCAAAAGCTCGAAATGATACTGAATTAGAAGCATTAGCACATGTTAAATATGAGGTTAGGGAGGAGCTCCTTATTCCTCCCACATCTCCTATCCTAAGCGCAAATTAAACCTTAACACAAGTTACGCCTTTCACCCCCTTTATGTTGCTTAAGCAGAGGATGATATTTGTTGTCACGACCCAACCCGATCGGAACGAGTCCCATCACGTCGAGTCACGATGGATGAATCTAGGATTTAGCTTTGGAATTTGGTTTCAAACTTTCTTTCAAATAATCATACAGAAAACACAGAGCTACTATAAACTTCCAATATACAGAAATTCATCTAAGTTTTTCTTTCTTTTCATTCTTCAAAATAATTATGTACATTACAGTGCATGGCTATTATATAAAGTACACAACATAACAGAAATGCCATAACTGTACAAAAATCAAAAAGTACAAAAATACCTAATCTCAATCAGACACAGAATGGCTAGTCCAAAACTTCTTTCCCTTTCCCAGAACTTGAAAACCACACAGATAACAAAAATAAGCTAACAGCTCAGCAAGACTACACTAGCCAATCAAAATCTCCAGAAGCTCACATCAAAGTCATCATAACAGTTCATTCGATTAGCCGTACAAAATTCAGATAATCGTACAGAAACTGAAATAATCAAACAAAATATAGATACTCGTACAAAACATATAATCAAACAGAAATGAAATAACTGATACAGAAGAACTGAATTCATTTCATATAATAGAATTATTCAAATCAGATTTCAAATCACAGATCACAGAATCGTACAAATCATAAAGCACATTGTCAAAGCAGATAAGGTCACATATCACATATCACAGAAACTCAACGGATTCTAGCCCCTTATGTCTCCCTTCCCTGACACAGACAGAATCTCAAAGGATTCTGGGCCCTTATGCCTCCCTTGTGCTTACAACACCAGAATATATCAGATCAGATCAGAATTTATTTTCAGATTCCTGGACCCTAATAGAATCTCAAATGATTCTGGCCCCTTATAACTCCCTTATGATATCATTCAAACACATCAAATCATCAAATTTAGAAAAATCGGATTACATTAGAAAAATTGTCAGTGGCATAAAGGAAGTCCATAGAAATTTCAACATATCAAATCACTGTTTCAGAAAATTAGCAAATTATCACAGATAGTGTAAAACATCATTTTAAGACTTTCATTGTACCGAAACAATATTTTCCAACATCCAAATACTTTTCTATTCGATAAAAACTCCGCAAAATTTAAACTACTTGGTGAAAACTTTCCAGAAAATACTCAAAACATGCAAAAACATCATCTCTACAACATACCAAAAGTTACGTGATAAAAGTTTCATCGATACAAAGATAGATCACTTTTAAGCTAACGAAAATGAAAATAGAAACAAGAAATCCGTCAAATAACACATTTCTGAAAAATTGAGAAAGGCATAATGTGCCTTACCTCGAGTAGATCAACTTTCCCAACTATGATGACGGACGAAAACGGACCAAAGTCGCCCAAAATCCACTTTTTTCCTCTTTCTCTATTTTTCTCTCTCCTCAGCTTCCTCTCTCTTCAAAAAATGACACTATTCAGATATTTATCAAACAGGATTGTCCAAGTCGATGTCCCCAATCGTCCTGGGATTATCTCCTCTGGACACAGATCGTACAGATGTAATTCCAATTCTTTCGTCCTTGGACGAGTTACTCTCTGGAAAAATTTCGTACGGACGAACCTACCTTTGTCTTGGGACGAATCTCTTTGTCACCAATTTATAATTGATCATCCTGCACGATTTCCACTTCGTCCAGACGAACCTTGGGTAAAGATTACCCAAGGGTCGTTCTTACTCATATGCCCATTGCACCTCTAGCTAGGGAAGATAGAAACTAAAATCTACATTTACTATTGAATGTGAAAGTTGCATAGTATTCAAAGTTGACAAAACTTCTTCTATCCCTTTTATAAGTAAAACACAAATATATATAACATCAGAATAAGAATATATATATATATATATATATATATATTGAAATGTTGCACTTTATTTTTATATGAAAATTTATAACAGGATATTTGTGATAGAAACTTGATCACACTCCTTTAACAATGCTAACAAAGAAGTAGGAAAGTATTTTATAACATAATTTACCAATAAAAACTATCCAACATAGCTTAAGAGGCAGATATATTCGCCAAAAGCCTGAAATGATACTGAATTAGAAGCCTTAGCGCATGTTAAATATGAGGCTAGGGAGGAGCTCCTTATTCTCCCACATCTCCTCTTCTAAGCGCAAGCTAAACCTTAGCACAAGTTACGCCTTTCACCCCCTTTCTGCTGCTTAAGCAAAGGATGATATTTTTAGGATAGCACAATCTTCACTATTCCCTTTTGACTTCTACAGAAAGAAAGTTGATGATGAGGAAATGGTGAAACAAAGTATGAACTTGAGAAATATAATGAATACATTTGTTGCTCAAATGGGTGAAACTATGGAAGAATACATTGGCCATATGGAGGGGATGAAATCTCAACACTTGTTCATGGATGTTTTAAAGGCAGATAAATCTAAAGTGAAAGTATTGACTCCACATTCCCTTAGAATTTGTAAGAAATTTTATAAGCATCCAGTTGCATCTATGTTAGTAATGGATATCACTGGGTTCCTAGAGAACCATTAGCCAGATCTAATGAGACAGTTTTGTAGTAGCAAACCAACATCATATTCTATAAAATCTTCTAAACCCTCAACCATTCCAACCAGTGCAGTTGGTAAGGGTAGATCCGTACTTATGAATAAGAGATTTAGCTCTCCTTAAAAGTAATCCCTCTACCAAAATTTGTAGAATATGAAATGAACAAGCAGCAAAATTAATCCATATGCCCCTCTTCTTAGGTTATGATTTGTCCATTTTGTTTGTTAGAACCAGGATATATTCTCATATTATAATACCATCTATGAAAGATGAAGTGTAATGACCCGTTGTTGGTACCACCATTATAATTACCTGACTAGGGGTAATCAGAAGGAAAAATGGATTGGAAACTAAGAAAGAAGACAAACACCCAATGGCTAATAAGTCTGTTAATGAGATCTTTAAAGAATGTAACAAAGTCATTTAGAAAAATTGAAAATTAAGAGAATAAAAGGAAAAAAGGACTTGAAATAACTTGAGATGATAAAGGGCGATAAGAAATTTCTTCCCATTGATCCCAAGGTTATTGAGGGAAAGAATATAAATGATGCAATTCAGAAAATAAAGGACATTTTGAAAAAGAAGATGGAAGAGCTGATTGAGGCATTTGATCCTGAGGAATACCTTTTGATAAACTATAATGAGGAAGATACTCTAGGCACCAGTGTATTAATAATAGATACAAGAGCATCCTCATTAAAAAATAATAATTATATTAGGCAATAGGAAGAAGAGGTAGAGGAGTTAGTTGGCATAGACTCGTCCCCAAATTGGTTAAATAAACTTAAAAATAAGGATGAGCACATTGATAGGTTGGAAAGGAGGATAAATGAGATGATAATAAAGATGGCAAGAATATAAAGTATGATATTAAAATCACATCCAATTCATATCAACTTCCCCTAGCCAATAATTCATGTTTTAGATAAATATGCATTAGATGAAAGAAATATAGTGTAGAGTAAAAGTATAGAGTCTTCTTATAGTGAGAAGGATATCAAACAACTGGATTGAAAACCAGATAAGGGAGGCCTTAGGCCAAGCATAAGGGCTTTATTAATTCGAAAGGGTAGACCCTACCTAAGGAAATTTGATTTGGTTCCCTACCCAAAAGGATTTATATCACCTTCTTTAACATGTTTAGTTGTATAGAGAACCTAACACATCACTTGGCCCACTTTTATGCAAGCTGTTATAATGTTGGAGGAATAGATGCTCTTTTATTATGATAGTTTGTGAGATGCCTTTCTGCCATTGCATTTGAGGGGTATGATAGTCTACCCAATGGGTTAGTATAACCTTCAGTGAGTTGGAAGGCTTATTTCTGAAAAGATTTATTGGGTCTCAACACCACATTATAATGGGAGATTTTGTTGCTAAAAAGCAGAAGCTTGATGAGTCTTTAGTGGATTACATTCTGATGGAAGAATTTGTTTATGAAATATGAGGCAAAGCTATTAGAGCAACATGCATTAGGTTCTATTAAAAAACATCCATGGTCCTATTGAATTTATTTTGAAAGGGTCTACCATTAAAACCTTTGAAAAGCTATACAATAAGGTAAACAACTTACCAAAAGAAGCCTTTTATTTACCATTCTTGAAAGATCCGTTTGAGGAAACAAAGGCAGAAAAACCTGATCAGATTAATGAGAAGAAGTCAACATCTTTAGCAGCTATTGATCAGGGAAAGAAACTGGTGAAAACTTAATAAAAAAATGTTCCTCTTTGCTACAAATTTAGATCCAAGTCTTTTGATTTTGATGATAATAAATATTATTGGATTCCTTACAATGCTATCTACTATTAATTGCTATTATTATATACCTGCTTTTATTGACCACTAATATTTTAGGTCCACCATACACTATACAAAACCGATCATCTCAAGATTGAGTAGAATAGGGTTAAAATGATTGGAAGAGTCTGTAATTTTATTCTTCTTTTTTCTATATTTCTTGAGTTAAATTATGTATTTGGTGGATACTAAACTTTGTGACCATGCACACACACACACACACTCAGGTGTGTGAGATAGTGAAAAAATTAGTAGTATAATTTTCTAAACTAATTATACTATATGATCCATATCAATTATATGACCACGGTCATTAAAAATCATTAAAACGGCTAATTATGATAATTAAAGCATTTTGAACTAATTATAATGTACAATCAAGATCGTACAAGATGATCAATTGAAATCAAGATCCTAACCTCTAATCATAATTCATGAAATATTTTAAAATTCAAAATTTATATTAATTGTACTATATGATATGTATCATACTGAAAGTACATGAGGGTGTTAAACCCTAAAGAATTAGTCCTGAGGCTAATCAGGGGGGGGGGGTGAATTAGATATTAAGAAACTTTCTTTCAACAAAAAGAAAATCCACTTCTTAAAGCTTTTCCAATGTCTCCAAATATATAATCAATACATCATAATATCAATCACATATTTTCAACCAAGTAATTATATCCAAAAATAAATTTAGAAAATAAAGTGGAAAAATAAAATCAGAAAAAACACATCAGATATATAGTGGTTTGGTCCAACCTGACCTATGTCCACTCCTCGGAGGCACAATTTGAGTATTGCACTAAATCTTTAGTGACTCTCTTTTATCCCCCATATATAGGTAAAGTAGCCCTTATAAAATCACTTCCACCATCCCCAGTGCGGCGGGGTAGCCGGGTCCTTTTACACCAAAGATATCTTCTTCTTCCCAAAACTTCCCTCAAGACAAACCTTGAATCCGATGGTACTTAGGTGTAAGCTTGCCAGAGCAGCCATGTGAAATCCCCACCACATTTTCTTGAAACTCCCTCTAATGATCTTCTCCCTCTCAAACTCCACCCTTTCCTCTCCCCCTTTAAAGTTCTCTCTTCAAATTTCTCCAAAAGAACAAAAACACAATGGCTGCCAAAGAAACTTACTAAGTGCCTTGACAAAACTTAAATTAAGAGTTTTAAAAAACCGTAAAAATTAATTCTGGTGGCAAAGATTATCCAGTATGATGTTCTTAAATAGAGTGCTTTAAAAAACCCTAAAAACTCAAATCTCGTTCCAAATATCATCCTATAGAATTACAGGATCATCAAATATAATGTGCATAAAGATTATCCAGGATAGTCCAGTTTGATCAGTGCAAATTTATACAGATCGTCCAGTATGATCTTAAAATCATCTTGTACGATGTGATCGAGTACTTTAACCAAATTAGTCCTTTAATTATAGAATCAATTTAGGCATGATTGTCATAGATCGTCTAATAAGATGTAGATCATCCTGGATGATCATAATAAAAAATAAATTTTAAATCTTTTCTAAATTATGATTGGTGGCTATTTTCATGATCATAACTGATCATCTTAGATGATCTAAATCATCCAAGTATGATTAATTAGATGAGCTGATCATACTGTATAATAAAAATCATGCAGTAATATTAGTTTAAAAATTAAACTTTAGGTTTTAACTCAATCTCACCCCTCCAAGTGTGTGTGTGCAAGGTCACCCAGCAAGCATACACCATTGTTTGATTTAACTCAAGAAAAAAAAAACACATCAATGAATATTACAAAAATTGTTACAATATAAGATATTCTAACAAATCTTGAGGCTTGAGTTTTTATTAGAAGATGCATGATATTCTTGAAAAGTTAGTACACACAAATAAAAATTTATTACAAATATAAGTAGACAATAGGAAGTGAGTCACAATTTTTTTTATCTTGAAAAGCATAAACTCATGAGCTCGAGTTGTAATAATCTTCATCTTTTTGATAACTGCAAATATTAGTAGATAAATTTACAAATTTAAAAATAGTTCTCCTAATCTCCCCCTCACTAAGATAATTATACTAAAAGCAGAGGAAATAATTCATTTTTTTAATTTTTTTAACATAGAAATAACCAAAAAAAAAAAAAAGACTTTTACACTCTAAATAATAGATAAACTAATGCAAAATAAGATGAACAAATATAATCAGACAATATATTCTCCCCCTTTAACATTATAAAAAAGAAGAGAAACACATAAAAAAAAATGTAACACTTATAATATACTATGTTCATGTGGAGGTGGTGCTGATGTTTTAAGAATAATTAATTAAATTTAATAAAGTTTCTCAAAATAAAAAAGTTACCTCTTAATTTTATTCAAAAACATAGTAATAAATGAATTGACTGAACTAAGATCTAGAAATTTAAATTTTATAAACTCTAGCTCAGGCTCCTTAAAGATTAAAGACCTTTTTAAAACAACAATCTAATTCAAACAAGAAATAAGATAAGAAAAGTGATCTATTCAAACTTCATTTTAAAAAAATATTTGATAGAATAATATTGCAAAGTAATAAGCCAAAATCATGATTTTCAAAAATTAAGTGTTTGAAGATATCATGTAGCACATGAATTCTTCTAAGATTTAAAGATTTAAAAGAGAATGGTGCTATTTTTTGTGGGCTTATTTTGTACCTCTTATCAATTATTTGGCGAACTTTGTACATCTTTTTGTTTTTTATACACTTTGTGTATCTTTCAATTATTTGGTGATCATTGCGCGTCTTTTTCAGTTTTCTTTTGGGCTTATTTTATATCTCTTGTCATTTTTGTGAGTTAGCTCCCTTTTGAAATCTTTACTGACTCTCAGTTGTAAGAATATTTTCTAGATATAAGAAAAAATTTCTCTAATATAATGAAGAATAAACTATAAATCAAAATCATATTCATATGATAAATTTAACAACCTGATCAAGAAAACTTAAAAGAGATTTAATAACTTTGAGCATTATTCATATGAGATAGATTACAGTACAGAGATATAATAGATCTCAATTTCAAAGTTTTACTTTAAGTTTGAAATATATTTTGATTCAAAAAAAAAATACACCACTAAAGGAGTTAGAGGAAGAAAGGCAATCATTGATGTTTCTTCTTTTAACTGATTTAGGAAAGTCAATCACTGCTTACAAATTTTTTAGGTAAAAAGAAGGTAATATTTTTCATTTTAAAAAAATGAGAGAAGTAAATTGATTCTTTTATACAAATATAACGTAAAAAGTGATTTGTGTGTATAGATTTGAGATAAATCGCAAGAACATACAAGAAAAATAAAATAAAATAATTACAAATAAAAAATATCAAAAATAATACATAAAATATTTATAATGAACAAAATAAAATAAATAACATAAAGCATGCATTAAATATAACACATAAACACAAATGAAAACTTTATACCTCATTACCTTGCTCCTGGTCTGATGATTCAAAAACTAGGTCTGCTGAGGAGATTTTTTAGTTTTTATCATTTGCCCTTATTACACTTTGCTTGTTTTCACCATTTTTCTTTGCTAAAGGAGTTTTTATATTAGGGCACTGATTTTTCATATGCCTGAATTTCATACACATAAAATAAATAACATCAGATGAAATCTTAACATTCTTTCCATTTTTACCTTTATTCAACTTTTGTTGATGTTGAAGCCTATGCTTTAGTAGATTTTTTAATTTGCTTGTGATTGATGATATCTCTTTACTCTCAATATCTACAAAGTTCACTTTCATCCATGTCTTTAGATTTTAGCACTGTAGTTTCACCTACATCCAAAAGCTTTTGACTTAAACTTTGCTCATAGATAATGAGTGAGCCAATCAAATTATCAATAGAATATTCATTTAAATTTTTTATTCACAAATAACAATGATTTTTGCATCAAACCTATCAAGTAGACAACATAGAGTTTTATTGACTTTTTTTAACTTCAAAAGTTATTTACCTAAAACATGTAATGGTGGCACAATTTGAGTAAATCTAGTATACATATTTAGAATAGTCTCATAAGAATTCATGCAAACTAGTTCATAATCATGCATTAAATATTCAACCTAGATTGCTTGACTTCACTAGTACCTTCATATATAGTGTGTAATTTATCCAAAATTTTCTTGCCAGTAGTGCATATAGATACTAACATATAATCTTCATAATTCAAAGTATAAAAAAAGAGTTTAAAGATTTAGCATTCAATTGAGCATTAATTTGTTCTACTGTAACCTATTCAAAAAAGAAATATCAATTTTTACTCCATGTATAATACATGATGTTACGAAATAACCAGTTTGAATCTTATGCCATATTCGATAATCAATTGATTTCAAGAAAGTAAACATGCAAATTTTCTAAAAATTAAAAGGTATATTATTGAAAAGAGGTGGTTTTATGATTGAATAACCTTTTACAATATTTATATTTCCAAATTTAGTTATGGATCAAAATTTAAAAGTTTTTTAAAACATTATTTTATGAATCTCACTCTGATACCACTTGAAAGTTTGTGAGGCGTGTTAAACCCTAAAGAACTAGTCCGGATGCTAACCAGGAGGGGGGTGAATTGGATATTAAAAACTTTATTTCAATAAAAAGAAAAGATCCCCTTCTTAAAGTTTTTTTAACGTCTACAAATAGATAATCAATACATCATAATATCAATCACAAATTTTCAACAAAGCTGTTATATCTAAAAAAATGTAGAAAATAAACTATGAAAAAAAAAATCAAAAAATCACATCATATTTATTGTGATTCAGTCCAACCTGACCTATATCCACTATCTAGAGGCACCCTCCAAGTATTGCACTAACTCTTTAGTGACTCTCCTTTAACCCCCATAGCTATGTGGAGAAACCCTTACAAAATCACTTCCAACTTCCTCAATGCGGTGGAGTAGCTGGATCCTTTGACACCAAAGAGTTCTTATTCTCAAAACGATTGCATGGTCATCCAATACGATTGCATGGTTGTCCAGTATGATGCGCTTAAATAGAGGGCTTTATAAAATCCTAAAAACTCAATTCTTGAGCCAAATATCATCTTGGATGATCAGAGGATTATCTAGTATGATGTGCAAAATTTGACCTGATAGTCTTGTATGATCTCAAGATAGTCCATTACGATCAGTGCTAATTTATATATATCATCTTGTATGATCTTAAGATTGTCCTATAGGATATGATTGAGCAATTTAACCATAATTAAGACCCTAATCATAGGATCAATTTAGGCATGATTTTTATAGATTGTCCAGCATGATATAGATCTTCCTAGACGATTAAAACAAAAAAGAAATTTAAAATCATGCCTAAATTATAATTGGCGGCTATTTTTTTATCATAACTGATCATTCTGGATGATCTAAATTGTCCATTATGATTAATTAGATGAGTTGATCATACGTTATAATATAAATCATATAGTACAATTAGTTCAAAAATTGAACTTTAGGTTTTGACATAATCTCACTCCCTCTTAGTGTGTGTGTGCATGATCACTAAGCAAGCTTACACCTTTATAAGACTTGACTCAAGATATCAAAAGTACATCAATAAATATTACAAAAATTGTTACAATGTTACATATTCTAAAAATCTTGAGCCTTGAATCTTTATTGGATGGAATATGGTGTTCTTGAAAAATTAGTACACATAAATAAAATATATTAGAAATATAAGTAGACAACAAGAAGTGAGCCACAATATTTATTATCATCAAAAGCATAAACTCGTGAGCACGAGTTACAACACATACTGGATGATGTAATTAAATCTTGCATAAATTAAACTTGTAATTAGGGAAAGAACTTTAGTTAATTTGTTCAATTAGATCGTACTGGATGATTGGAGCCAATCATATTATACAATTAAATTCCTGCATGGGATGATAATTTATTATCACCACTCTTACGAGGTAATTAACTAAGCTATTTCAACTAATCATACTGGATGACTCTTTATATCATATTAGATGATCACAATAATCAGTTGAACTGATCATACAACGCTTTATAATTTGTATAGTACTAACATAGTAATTTGAATTAATCATACCGTATAATCTAGGATTATGTTGTACGATCAAAGTCACTATAATTAAAATTTTAGGGCTTTTTGAGGCCTTGTATTTAATCTCTCTAATTAGACTTATTTCAAGACTTTGGATGTTGAATGTTCTTAAGAGAGAACTTGGAGAAGAAGATATAGGAGAGCTTTGGGAAGAAGAAAAGGAGAGCTTGTGTGTGAGGGAGAAGTTATGTTAGGGGTTCACACGCCTACTCTAAGTAACTATCTTACCTTGTTTCCTCTAAAGGTTTCTATAAGTTTCTTGGGTAACATTTGGAAGAATTTCTTCAGCTCAAAGTCATGGTTCTGTACCATCACCAGGAGAGTGAGAATAGAGTTTGTGGTTCTCTTCCATCACCAGGAGGGTGAAAAAGAAGTTTTTGGTTCTCTTTCATCATTAGGAGGATGAGAAAAGAGTTTGTGCTTCTATTCGATCACCAGGAGGGTAAGAAATGAGTTCGTGGTTCTCTACATCACCAAAAGGGTGAGAAAGGAGGTCAAGGTTATTTACCACACAAGGTTGGTGAATAGATTATAAAGGCTTATCCTCTTAGCTGTGAGAGTTAAAGGAGATAAACTAAAGTTTAGTAAAATTCTCATAGCGGAGGACTCTGAGGAGTTGACTTAGGTCATTGTTTGACCGAACCATTATAAATCCCTCATGTGTTTGTTCTAATTTTACATTTTTTGCATTTAATTTTCTATGATAACTGTTTAGTGGAAATTAGTGATAAATGATTTACTCTGTTATTTAAAATTTATCATTATTATTTCAAATTTTGATAGCGAAAATTGCTTCCGTATCAAGGAAGAGTAGTTGCTTGTTTTCAAATTATTGAAAAAAATCAAAAGCATATTAGTTGCATTTTAAGCAAGCAATTAATTTTTTAAATTCACTAATTCACCCACCTCTTGGTGTGCCTAGGGACTGCTCACTTAGGCTTAACATCATATATCAAACTTTCAATTGTATTAGAGAGGTACTCAAAAATAGTATTTTAGAAACATATAGGAAAATGATTCATGACATATTTTTGGAAATAGGAACACTACAGAAGGTTACTCTATTACTCATTCACCTTTATTTGACAACATACCATTTGATTTCTAAAAAATTTGTATGTTTAATTTCTTATAATATGTTATTTTTTACATGTGGTTTTTAGTACAAGAGGGTTATTCTGCACCATCTTGTTTTATTAATTACATTAAAATTGAGGAATCATTTAATGGACGGTGCTACGAGGATGAACTTAGCTCAATTGAATGTAGTGTTCAACCTATTTTTTTAAGCTCTTAAGTTAGAAGATTGTATGCAAATCTCTACCTGTGCCACTAACAAGGAAATTTGGGATAAATTATGTATTACATATGAGGGAACTAGTGAGACAATCTAGGATGAACATCCTATTATACAACTAAGAACTCTTTCACATGAAAGCTAATGATACCATTTCAGATATGTACACTTGGTTTACATAAATTGTAATGTCTCTGCATGCTTTAGGAAGAGAGCTTTCTAATTTTGAGAAAGTAAATAAAATCCTTAGATGCCTACCTAGTAATTATGTTGCTAAGGTTACTACCATTTGTGAATAAAAGGATCTTAATATTTTTTCTATAGATAACTTGCTATGCTCACTCATTGTCTATGGGTAAGGTGTGAGTCAAAGATTACAGGAAGCAGGAGATAAGAAAAATGATAGTGTGGTAGTACTGAAAGCAAATGAGTTAGAAAGTGGAAGTTATACACCTAAAGAAGAGGATGACATAACATTGATGACATGACAATTTAAAATCTTTTTAAGAAGAAAATGAAAGCATCATCAGCATTAGAACAAAGGTAAACCAAATAAGAATTTTAAGATAACTTTTGATACTATATGATTTGAATGCAGGAAGCCGTGACACTTGAGGATGGACTGCCCCAACCTAAAATCTCACCCAATCAAGGAGAAGAGTGAAGGGAAGATAAAGTTTAAAAATGGCAAGAACATAATCAAAAGACATTTTAGATAGACTCTGCTTCGGATTCCTTAGAAATATAAATAAAAAAGGAGGTAACCAATCTATCCCTTGTGGCATACAATAGTCTTGATCATTCTGATGAAGAGGTGGTATGTGAGCTTTCTTAAAATGAATAATTTGAAGTTAAAAAAAAAAAAAATCACAATGCATATAGAAAATAGAAAAAATGTATACTAGCTTAAATACTGACTTTTCAAATATGAAAAAAGAGCATACTAGTCTAATAACTATGCATTATACTTCAGATTGTGATCATATGTCTTTACTTAATGAATATGATGCATTAAATAAGAAGTGTAATTATTTATCTAATACATTTGATTCCTAGAAAATAAAATATATTGAATAAAAAAACATATTTAAGGAATTAGAAACTCTTGCAAGTGATTTAGATAGTGGTGAGCATGCATTGAAATTAGAATTAGCACATCCTGAAATTGCAAATGAATTTCTAAAAGAAAAACTAAAGGCACTTCAAAATAATAATCCATTACCTACTTTGGCTCAGTGGCATAACCCAACACCACAACATGCATCATATAACCTTAGGAAGAGGCACCATAACCCACATAGATTAGTGAATCCTTTTCCTTATGTTAGGTGTTACTCTTGTGGCATACTAGGTGACATAGCCTGCACTTGCATATCCATCATAAAACACAACTAACGTTGAGAAAAACTACTTACATTACAGTAAAGCATGCAAACATTGCATTTATCAATATATAAGGTGAAATCTAAACTCACTTGGGTTCTCAAATATAATAATTGCTTGAATTTATAGGGATGCTCTCATAAAAGGCCTAGTGAGAGAATGTGTATCTGGACAGTGGATACTCAAGGCAAATGATTAGAGACATAAAATAATTCATCATGCTAGAGGCCAGGATAGGAAACAATGTAACACTTGAAGATAATACCAATAGAAAAGTAGTAGGTATAAGCATGATTGGTAATTCTAAAAATTTTATTACCAAAAAAATTTTACTAGTAGATGACTTGAAACATAATATGCTTAGCATTAGCCAACTGTGTGACAAAGGTTTTCACATTAAGTTTTTATCTACTAGTTCTATGATTAGTTTGAATGAAAAAACTGTTTTAGATGGAAAGAGAATTAATAATATTTATATGCTTGATTTGAACTGTATTGAATCTACTAATTCTTTTTGTTTGAAAATAATTCCTGATGAATCCTGACTATGACATAGGAGACTATGCCATTCAAGCATGAAAAATCTTATAAAAATAACCCAAAAGGATCTAGAGGCATACCTAAACTAGACTTTTCTAAGGACAACCTATGTAATGTCTGTTAACTAGGAAAATAAGTCGAAACTTCTTTTCACTCAATTAAAGATATTATTGCCTGTAAATGCTTAGAAGTCCTTTACATGGATTTGTTTGGACTGGTTAACACTGTTAGCATAGGAAAGAAAGTATGTGGATATATGATTGTTGATGATTACTCACGATTTACTTGGATTAGGTTTTATAATATAAGATTGAAACATTCAAGGAATTTAGAACATTCTCCACATGGACCTAAAAAAAAGGCTATTAAATTCTAATTATTTATAGTAATCATGATATAGAATTTGAAAATGACAAATTTGAATCATATTATAAGGAAATAGGCATATAACATAATTTTTTAGCTCCTAGAACCCCTCAGCTGAATGGGGTTGCTGAAAGAAATAATAGAACTCTAATAGAAGCTGCTAGAGTCACACTTGATGAATACTTTTTTCCTAAGTATTTATAGACAGAAGTGGTGAACACTGCTAGTTATACTCTCAATAGGGTTAATATTAGATCCAAGCTAAATAAGACACCCTATGAGTTACTCAAAGGAAGAGCACACAATCCCTCTCACCCTCATGTCTTAGGATGTAAAGTGTTTATTCTAAATAATAAAAAAATCTCCATTAGGTAAATTTGACCCTAAATATGATGAAGGATTTTTACTAGGATACTTAATAGTTGGTAAATCCTAAAGAGTTTTCAATAAGATATATTAGTGGTAGAGGATGTTGCAAATCTTGATTCAAGGATTATAATTTTGATGATTACAAATATTCCTGGCATTCCTATTTCAATAATATTGTTACTACTACATATCTATTTTGGTTGCCCGGTATACTAACTAACTAGGTCCATAAGTTCAATTACAATTTAAGCCAGCTCAAGATTGGGTAGATTATGATTGAGTCAGTCTGTAACCTTAATTCTACTGGTTTTTACTTTTTCTTGAGTCAAATGTAATACGGTGGATCTTGATGCTAAGTAACCTTGCACACACATACTCAGGGGGAGAAATTATGTAAGTTTTAAGAAACCTTTTATTTTTGATCATATCGTACAGGATGATAAGTTAAAAAAGGAACCCCAATTAGGGCATCTGTGTTAATTCAGTCAGATTAAGTAAATCAACCTGGACGATCATCACATCATCCTAGAAGATATACTCAAATACAAAATACTCAGCTGACAAACTCATTTAGTACAAGATATTATTTTTAGAAATCATACCTAATGATCCCATATCATCCTGGATGATTCATTACAATCATGTTTAAATTAGTCAGGTGATTAAGGTTAGATTTCTCAATTATGTCATCCTTGATGATCACAGGATGATGAGTAAGAAAACCTTAATCATTCTCCTGAATCACCTAGATGTCCCGAACTATATGCTAGACCATCAATTATAATTCTACTTTGTCAAGATGATTATGTTGGATGACCCAAACTATGTGCTATATGATAATCACTGATATTGAACTAATTGTATAGGATGATCCAAGCATCATGTTGGACGACCAGTTATATTTCTTCATAGTCCAATATGAATCTTCTGGATGTCCCAAACAATGTGGTGGATGATATGTATGATTTTGAACTAATCATATATGATAATGTTCTCATCATCCTGGATAATCAGAATAAATAATGTGTTCTAATCATCCAGCACACCCAAATCGTCTTAGCTGGAATTGCTGAAAATATACTGGTCGTATAGGAGAATTTGTAGATCATCCTAGATGATATTTGATGGCAAGTTACAAATTAGGGCAATTTTTAAGACCTTCTTTATAGGGTCTCTTATTTATTAATGAAAGTATATTTTGTTGTTGTCCTGACTTGAGAGAGATTATAGAAGGAGAGGGAGAGCTTGGAAGAGAGAGAGAGAGAGAGAGAGAGAGAGAGAGAGAGAGAGAGAGAGAGAGAGAGAGAGAGAGAGAGAGAGAGAGAGAGAGAGAGAGATTCATATGAGGGGGAGTTTGTGAGGTGTTTACAAAGGTTTCTTCAAGCAAGGATTCAAGTCATCTTTTCCATTTGTCACCCATGGCTCCTTGGAGGATCTAGAGAGGTCTTCGTTAGCATTAGATCAAGGTTCTCTATTTAGTTTATGAGGAAGAAAAAAGAGTTTCGGGTTCTTTGCCTCACCAGGGTCAGTGAAAAGGAGTTTGTAAAGACTTCTCTACCTTGCTGTAGGAGTAAAAGGATAATCATTGTGTTTTAGTGTAATACACGGAGGAGAGGCTCTAAGGAGTGGACATATGTCAAGTTGACTGAACCACTATAAAATATGGTGTGTTCTTTTTATGTTATTGCTGCACTTTATTTTTCGCATATTAATTTTTATGGTTGATTGTATTTGCTTTAAAATATTCAAAAATATTTCAAAAAGATTTTACTTCTTTTATTAAGAATTTTTAAAACTACCAATTCACCCCCCCCCCCCCCCCCCTTTACTTAGCCTCGGGCTAGTTCATAAGAGGTTAATAACCCTAACAAACTTTCAAGAGGTATTAGAGCGGGATTAATAAAATTAAGTTTTTGAAAACTTTTGAATTTTGATCTATGACTAACTTTGGTAACCGAAATACTACGGAAGGGTATTTTATTACACGATAACCCTTATTTGATAATATACCTTTTATTTTCTAGAAAAGTCACATGTCCACATTTTTATAATTTATAGATTATCACATGTGGATATTTGTTAAAGAAGGTTATTCTACACCAACACATGAAATAAATGGTGTGAAAACTGAACTTCCTTTTACTGAATGGAATTTTGAAGATAGGGATCTAGCATAACTTAATACAAAATGTTTACTATGTGCATTGAATTTAAAGATTATATATGTGTCTCAACTTGTGCTATTGGCAAAGAAATATGAGATAGATTATGTATTACTTATGAAGTCATAAGTGAAGTTAAGCAATCTAGGTTAAATAATTTACTTCATGACTACAAACTTTTTTGCATGAAACCTAGTTAGTAAATATCTGAAATGTATACTAGGTTTATACAAATAGTCACCTCCCTACATGCCTTAGGAAGAGAACTAACAAATTATGAAAAAGTGAACAAAATCTTGAGATTTTTACCTTCTTCCTTTGATGCTAAGATTAATGCTATAAGTAATTCTAAGGATTTGAATGTTTATTTGATCAATAACTTATTTGGATCACTCATTGCTAACGAGCAAGGAGTGAACCAAAGACAACTTGATGTAGGGAGAAAAAGTTGGAGAAAATTGTAGCCTTAAAGGCTAATGATATGGATACTTGAATCTTCTTGTATTGAAAGTGATGATGTTGCCATAATTACTAGGCAATTCAAGAGCTTCTTAAGGAAAAAAATAAAAGCACCATTACAAGTGGAACAAAGATAAAAATAACAAGAGGTCTAAAGTTTCTTTTGGTGTAATTTGCTTTGAATGCAGTAAGCTGAGACATGTAAAATCTGATTGCCCTATACTTAAGGCTCACCGAAAGCAAGGAGAAGGGTGAGGAGAAACACAAGTTCAGGAAGGACATGAAACAAATCCAAAAGATTTTCTGGGTAGATTCTGCATTTGACTCCTCTGAGACTGAAGCTGAAGAGGAGACAACAAACTTATTTCTGATGGCGAAACAAACATCTTGATCATTCTGACCAAGAATAGATATGAGAATTAACATACGATTAATTGCTTGAAATTTCTGAGAAAATTCATTCATCTTATATAAAGCTTAAAAAGTTACATGCTAGCTTGAAACTTGAATTTCTGAATTTATAAAAGAGTATGAAATTTTGATTAAAGATCATTCTATACTTGATAGAAACAACATGAAACTATTAGATGAGTTTGATGAATTGAACAAACAGCAAAAGCTTTTGAAATCATCCCACACTGAAGTTGAAAATTATTTTAAAATATTTATGGATGAATTTGATTGTAGAGAGCATTATTTGAAATTTGACATTGCTCTTTTAGAAAATGCTAACTCATTTTTAAAGTTGAATTAAAAACACTTGAGAAAAATAGGATTCTACCCACACCTGAATAATTTTTCAATCCTAACCAAAAGCAAAAAATTTTAAAACCTAGGAAGAGGCATTATAACCCGAGTAGATTAGTAAACCTTTTTCCTGGTGTTAGATATTTTCATGTGGCATGCTAGGACATTTTTCTCACACATGCACCATTCACCATAGAACACATTTGGTGTGGAGACCCAAATTACATGATTCACGGCATAACACACATTCCTTGCATTCTTCTTTCCATAAGAAGGGGCCCAAACTTATTTAAGTTCCTAAATTTAATGTTTGATGATTTTGTTAGCATTCTCTCACACAAGACCCATGAGAGTATATGGTACTTGGATAGTGGATACTCACAACATATAATTGGAGATGCTAATAAATTCATTTTTCTAGAGGCCAGGGCTGGAGACAAGGCACTCTTGGAGACAACACCACTAGAAAATTAATGGATTCAGGTAAAATGAGAAACTCCAATAACCTTTTAATTTAAAATATTTTATTTATTGATGGATTGAAATATAACTTGCTCAGCATCAGTCAACTTTGTGATAAAGGCTTTATCAAAAAAAAAAAAAAAAAAATTAAAACACATGCATTATAAGCTTGAAAACAACACTATTTTGTAGGGAAAAAGGATCAACAATGTTTACATGCTTGATTTAAATAACACTGAATGTTATGCTTCTTTTTGTTTAAGTACTGTTGCTGATGAATCTTGATTGTGGCATAGGAGGTTATGTCATGCTAGCATAAAAACACTTAGAAAAGTAACCTAAAATGATTTAGTAAGAGGAATTTCTAAACTTAAATTCACTAACAACCACATATGTGATGCATGTCAACAAGGGAAATAAGTCAAATCCTCTTTCCATTCCATTAAGAACATTAGCACCTCTAAACCTTTAGAAGTTCTTAACATGGATTTATTTGAACCGATTAGCACTGCAAGCTTAGCGGGAAAGGTATTTGGATTTGTAATAATAGTCGATGACTACTCAAGGTTCACTTGAACTAGATTTTTGTCACATAAAAGTGAGACATTTGATGAATTTAAATCATTCCATATTTGGATTAAAAAAAAACTAGGTTGCGAAGTCTTGATCATCCATAGTGACTATAGTGGCGAGTTTGAAAATATGAGATTTAAAGCTTTCTATGAGGAATAATAGATTAGTCACAACTTCTCATCTCCTAGGACCCCAAAGTAGAATGGGGTAGCTAAAAGGAAGAACAAGAGCTTAGTAGAAGCTGTTAGAGCCATGATTGTTCAATATTCACTTCTAAAATACTTTTGGGCTAAAGCGGTAAACACTTGTTATGTGTTAAATAGAGTGAATGTTATATCCAAACTGAATAAGACACCATATGAGATCATTAAGGGTAGGACACCTAACATTTCTCACCTCTATGTCTTTGGTTGTAAGGTTTTCATTCTAAATAATAGAAAATCACTCTTAGAAAAAATTTACCAAAAAATATGATGGGGGAGTTGTTAATTCCTGATTAGGTTGTTAAACCTAAACTAAAGTCCCAAGGCTAACCAAGAGGGGGGGGGGGGGGGGTGAATTAGTAATTTAAAAATTTCTCTTGGATTTTTAAATTAAAAAACCATTGATTCTTGTAGCAAGTTAATTAAGATTTTAAAATAAACTTTTCAACCACAGAAAATAACTTGCAGTAAATAAATATGGAAATTAAAAGATAGAAAGACTTATAGTGGTTTGGACAAACATGACCTGCAAACAATCCCTAAAGACTGCCTCTTCAAGTATTGCACTATTACCAAAGTGTATCTCCTTTTGCTCCGCAAGCAAGGCAGAGAAGCCTTTACAAATCCTCTCTTCCACCAATCCCTGGTACGATAGAGAACCATCATCTTTCACACCCTCCAAGTGTCGGCAAAGAATAATTGTCCTTTCACACCCTTCAAGTGTCGGTAGAGAACCGTCATCCTTTCACATCCTCCAAGTGTCATTAGAGAACCATCATCATTTTTCACCTTCCTGGTGAAGGCAGAGAACCCATGACCAATATTAAAGAACTTCACTTAAGAGCCTTTAGAGGAGATGGGCAGAAACTTGAAGGAAATAAAAAGATCCTCGCTTTGGGTAACCTTATGAATCCCTCACAACCCCCTCACTTGATCTCTAAAACATCACTCTCACAATCTCTCCCAAACACTCACACTCAATGATCACTCTCAAGAGAAATTCACAACAAAGGCATTTTGTGATAGTTTTTATGACTCCTTATATAGAAAGGACATAAAAAACCATCCAAAAACTAAAAATGTAAGAAAATTATCCTACGATCGTACTGTACGATCACATATCATCCCGCATGAATGCATAGTGTCCAGTACGAATCGCTCGTATGAATGCATAGTGTCCTGTACGAATGCATAGTGTCCAGTATGAATCGCTCATACGAATGCATTGTGTCCAGTATGAATTGTTTGTATGAATGCATATTGTCCCGTACGAACAGTTCAAATTCGTATGTACGAACTATTCATCATATAGTATGAACAGTTCATAAAAATCTTTGAAATCGTCAGGATGAAAGGGACCCATCCAATTTGTACACTATATGGCGTATGTACGATGACAACATCATACATACGATCAATTATGAAGATTTTCAAGTTAGTCTCGATGAAAAGGGACCCATCTAATTCATACTATGAACGTTGTCTGTATGAAGGACACTTCATATAGTATGAATTATACTTAAAAAAAATTTCTCCTTTCATTTATTTACCTGCTCGTAGGTGTTTATAATTGAACAAATCGTCCCGTACGAAAGGAATTTGTACTAGTACGATCAATTTAAAAATTTTGCAAATATTAAACACTCCCCCAGTGTGTGTGTGCACAGTTACTCAAATACAATCACACTCTCTCGGACTCATTGAAATGAAAAATATATACTCCATTTTCAATGAACCCTAGTCTATTCTGATTTGAAGTCTTCAATAATCTGGAGTATGATTTTTCTAAAATATTAGTATACACACAAAATAATTATAGAATGAAAAATACTACGAAACATAAAGATGTGAGTCATAATGTTTTTATCATCAAAAATATAAACTCTTGAGCAATGAGTCACAATAGGAGTATTCTTAGGCTGTTCAGTGTAGGGAAATCCTTTAGAGTATTTAATAAGAGGACTTTGGTGGTGGACAAGACTACTCAAGTAGTATTTGATAAATCTAATTCTAAGAAGTCTAGAGTTGAGAAAGAAGATGAAGTAAGTGAGTTTACCCAAGGAGTAGAAAATACAAATATGGAGGAAATGGTAGAACCTCAAAATATTGATGTAGTAGGTGATATTACCTAAGGAGTAGAATTTACAAATTTGGAGGAAAGGGTAGAACCTTGAAACACTTTCTCTAAAGATTGGAGATATTCTTCGAGTCAACCTAAAGAACTAATATTAGGAGACTCTTTTCAAGGTATTAGAACTAGGCATGGAATTAGAAAAGAAGTTAACCACTCTGCCTTCATCTTAATGACTGAAACCACCAACATCAATCAAGCCCTTTTTGATAAATTTTGGATCATAGCCATACAAGAGGAATTAAACCAATTTGTTAGGAATGATGTTTGGGAGCTTGTAAAAAACACTAAAGGCCAATGTGTAGTAGGAACCAAATGGGTTTTTAAGAATAAAATGAATAATTCTAGTATGGTGGTTAGGAATAAGGAAAGATTGGTAGCTAAGGAGTATAATCAAATAAAAAGGATTGATTTAGAGTAGACTTTTGCCCCTGTAGCTAGATTGGAAAAAATTAGAGTGCTACTAGCCTTTACTTGTTATAAGGGATTTAAGCTTTTCCAAATAGATATCAAGAGTGCATTTTTAAATGGTGTGATAAAAGAATATGTGTTTGTTGAGCAACCCCCAGGTTTTGAGAATTTTCAATTTTCAAATCATGTTTTTAAATTAAAAAAGGCTTTCTATGGATTAAAATAGGCACCCAGAGAATGGTATGAGAGGCTTAGCACATTCCTACTAGAAAGGGAGTTTGTTAAGGGTAGCGTAGACACCACCCTTTTTCTAAGGAGAGTAGAAGATGAATTACTCATTGTTCAGATCTATGTTGATGATATAATTTTTGGATATTTTGATAAAACTTTATCTGATGATTTTCTAAAATAATGAGTAAGGAATTTGAGATGAGTTTGATGGGAGAATTATCCTACTTTTTGGGGTTTAATATAAGACCAATAGATGATGGAACCTTTCTTAATCAATCAAAGTACATTAAAGACATCTTGAAGAAATATGAAATGGATAAAGCCAAGCTAATAAATACTCCCATGATCTCCAGTGTTCAATTAGATAAAGACTCAAATGGAAAATCAATTGATAAAAAGAAATATAGAGGAATAATTGGATCGCTCCTTTACTTGACAGCTAGCCTACATGATATAATATTTAATGTTTATTTTTGTGCTAGATTTGAAGTTGATCCAAAAGAGTCCCACCTACTGCAGTTAAGAGAATCCTTAGATATCTATTAGGAACTCAAAGCTTAGGAATGCGGTATTCAAGGCATAAAACTTATTTTGAGATTATATGATATTAAGATGTAGACTTTACAGGATGTAGGATAGATAGAAAGAGTACATATGGAATGTGTCAATTTATAAGATAATCCTTAGTCTCTTAGTTTAAGCAAAAAATAAAACTCAATAGCACTTTCCATTGTTGAAGCTAAATACATTGTCTTAAGAAGTTGTGTGGCCCAAGTTATTTGATTAAAGCAACATATTATGTATTTAGGATTACCTATAAGCACAATGTCAATTCTATGTGATAATACTAGTTCCATTTGCATTAATAAAAATCCTAATCAACACTATAGAACCAAACACATTGACGTAAGGCATCACTTTTTAAAGGACCATGTTACTAAAGGAGACAATGTGCTACACCATGTAACAACCAAAAACCAACTGGCTGACATTTTAACAAACCATTATCTTTGAAACTTTTAGCATCTTAAGGACCATATTAGGTGTCATAGACATAAATGCATGAACTTGATGATTTTTTAACTCTAAATTTTCTATTTTATGATCTTTCTTTAGTCTTTGTTTTTTGCTTGTTTATTTTAATTTTGAGCTGCAATTTTTTGTGTTTTATTGTTATAGTCTTTTTTGTTTTATTTTATTAATTACTACTAGAATATTATGTTTTTCCTTACTTTTATTTTTGAAAATTTATAATCAATTATTGACATCCCTAAATCAGTTAAAGGAAGAAACACTATTAATTTTTTCATCCTCTAACTCATTTTAGCGGTATATTTTTCTTTTCTAAGCAAAAGTCAATCTCAAATTAACAATTGGACTTTGAAATTCAGATATTTTCTATCTTCTTATAGTAATCTATCTCATATAAATAATGTTCAAAATCATTAAATCACTTTCAATCTTTCCTGATCATATTGTTGCATTTATCATATGAATATGATCCTACTTTATGGTTTATTCCATATATTAGAGAGTGAGTTTTTCTTCTCTATTATATAAAATAAATTCTCATAACGGAGAGTATTTAAAGGTTTTGAAAGGGAGATAGCATGCAAAAATGCTAAGAGGCATAAATGTGCCCAAAAAAAAATTTAAATGATGCGTAATGATCACAAAAAAATTAAAAGATACACAAAGTGTATAAAAAATCAAAAGATGTGCAAAGTGTGACAAACAATTGATAAGAGGAATAAGATGAACCCGCAAGAAATCAAGCATCCTTCTCTTTCAAGCCTTTAAATTTTAGAAAAATTCATGTGACATTTGATATTTTAAAAGATTTGATTTTGAAATTCATGATTGTGACTAGTTATTTTGCTATATTATTCTATAAGATACTTTTCTAGATTGAAGTTTTGAATATATCACTTTTCTTATTCGATTTATTTTTCTGAATTAATTTTTTTTTTTAAATATGGTTTTCCCTGTAAGAAGTCCGAGCTAGGGTTAATAAGAACAATTGTTTTAACATTTTTTAGATTTTGGCGATGTTAATTCATTTTTCCTAATTTTTAATCCAATCATATGGAAAATTTATTATTATCTAGCATTGATTTAAAAAAACTTACTTTAAAAATCTTTTTAATTTTTTTATCGTCTTTTTGTTATTTTCCTTTTTACTTTTTACTTATTTTTTATTTTTTGGGGCCTATTCTGATAAACTCTTCCATATTCTAAATTTTTATTTTTTGTTCACATCGTCATAGACGATATTCTTACTATCCTGGATGATATCATCAATTCACCTTTCGTCATCCATATGACAGTTCATTTGACTCTATTACTTGAGATTATCCTGAACGATCCACATTATGATGGGCGATCAGATCAAATTATACATCATATATTAATGATTGTCCTGAAAAACCCATATATTCATCCTAGATGATCCATGTGGCAAAAATGGTTAGACATTTTTTAATAAATTCCGATCTCGACGTATGATCAATTATTTAATTGAGTCGATTCTGGGATGATTCCGACCTATTTGTCTGGGCTAATCCTTTAAGTCAAAGATTGTACTGGCTAACTCCTCAGGATGATTGCCTATGTCTAATTATCCTGGACGATGTCTGATCATCCAGGACAATATGATCACCTTTTTGACCAATCTTCTTGGAATTCATTATTGCATATGATCATCTTGGATGATTCCATGATCATCCTAGATAATTTGGTAGACTCTTTATAAATAACAATTTTGAACCATTTTTTTCATAAAAACTTTCTTCAATCCTTACTTCCTCTCCCTCATACTTTCAATGGCTAGTGGCAAGCATTCCAGAATGTTGACTGGAAGCTCCTTGAGGGTAATTATCGACCTTCAATTCACTGAGGCGACTGATCAAGCTTTCCTATATTTGCTAAAAAACTATTGGAATCATAACTTCCAAGATTTCCAATCAGTGCACCCTCACTTATATGCTCTTAGATCTGTTCAACCACACTACTCTCACCTTTATTCTAACACTTACTTTCCCCTTTAATTCCAAACTTATTCATGAGTTTTTTCCTAGCCTGAGGATTAATTCCACATACACTACACTTCAATCCTATGTTCCTAAATGCTCCGTAGAAATCACATACCAGGAGTATCACGAACTTCTCAATCTTTTTACCACTGGATACAAGCTTCATATCTTATCTTTAGATAATGAGTTTAACTGGAATCCTATCAATCAATTCCTAAGAAACACTAATATCACCTACCATAATGGTGCCTCAAGCTCCTTATTAAAGATGCTACAATATTTCAACACATCCTTTAAACCTTTATGATCCCAAAAGCTGGTGATCATGTTCACATCACTCCCTTACTCTCCATCACCACCTATTAAATAATGGCATATAAGGACTTCAATGCCTTGGATCTTCCTTTTTGCTATATTGAGCATTTGACTAGTATTAGGAATTTAGGACACAAAAAAAACTCAATCTAGCCTTAGGACACATCATAGATTTTATGCTTGAAACAAATACAACCTCTATTATCCTACTCCACCAAACTACTAACCTGCCTTCTACACCAACAACTCCTTCCATGTTCTCCATATCATTCACCTCCACCCAGAGCATGAGTAGGTTAAGGGAGCATAGGAAGAGGCTATTCCTTAATATTTCCTATCCACCACCAAAAACAACTAGATTATTTGGTGGAGAGGTTTTACCAATGGGAGACCAAGTTTGACTTCTACGTCGTTGCACAGGAGTAGTAGCATGCAACAGATGTTAATTATTTCAATGCACATGTGGCTCAACAATAGCAGTAGTATGACCATGATATGGTCTAGTTTGGGGAGCAGTTTGCTTCCATTTATAGCTTCTTTTAGCTACCACCACCACCACCTTCACCAGATTAGGGTCCCTTATACATGTAGTTTGCTTGATGTATTTGTATGATGTTTGTACTGATGTAATTTTTTGTATGATGTTCTATTTTGTGTATTTTTTTTGTTTCCTCCTTTTATGATGTCAAAAGGGGGAGTATTAATTATTGTTGTATCATTTAGTGTTATTATTATTGTATTGTTTGCTTATTTTAGTAAAATTTGCATTGCTTTGTTTATATTCTTTTCCTTTGTTTTATGTTTCATTTTTTTAATATGCTTGATTTGAAATTGCCTAACAAATATTTTCCATCATAAAAAAGCAGGAGATTGTTGCAAATCTAGATTCAATGATTATAGTTTTGATGATAATAAACATTCTTGGCATTCCTATTTCTCTACTATTATTATTACTACACATTTATTTTGGTTGCCCTACCTACTAACTTCTCATGTCCTCAAGGTCAATTATAATTAAAAGTAGCTCAAGATTAGGTAGATTAGGAATGAGTTAGTCTGTAACTTTAATTCAAGTTATTTTTGCTTCTTCTTGAGTCAAATATAATAAGGTGGATCCTAATACTAAGTAAACTTACACACATAAACTCAGGGGAAAAATTCTATAAATTTAAGAGTTTTTTTTGTTATTGATCATATTATACAGGATGATCCAAAATTATTCTAAACGATTCATTAAAAATAAAAACCTAATAAAGGCATCTATGTTAAGTTAGCTGGATTAAGAAAATTATTCTGGATGATCATCACATCATCTTGGATGATATGCTCAAATAAAAAATACTCAACAACCAAACTCATTTAGGCAAAATATTATTTTAAAAAATTATACTGGATGATCCCATATCTTCTTGGATTATTCATTATAATCATGCCCAAATTAGTCAGGTAATTAAGGAAAGTAATTAAGGTTAGATTACTCAATCATATCATCTTGGATGATCATAGGATTATCCTAGATGATTAGTAAGAAAAACCTTAATCTTCTCTTGAATCACTTGGATGCCCCAAACTATGTGCTAGATGATCAGTTATAATTCTTCGTCATCCAGATGATTCTGCTAGATAACCCAAACTATGTACTAGATAATATTCACTAATTTTAAACTAATCATACAGGATGATCCAAGCATCATCCTGGATGGTCAGTTATATTTCTTCATCATCCAACATGGATCTCCTAGATTTCCTAAACTATGTGCTGGATGATATGTATAATTTTGAACTATTCATAGAGGACGGTGTTCTTATCATCCTAGATTTGTGATTGCCAATGACTACTTGAGGTTCACTTGGATTAAATTTCTGTCACATAAGAGTGAGTCATTTGATGAATTTAGATCCTTCATCACCTGGATTCAGAAAAAGCTAGGGTGTGAGATCTTGACCATCTATAGTGACCATGGTGGAGAGTTTGTAAGTGAGAGATTTGGAGACTTTTGTGTGGATAAAGGGATTAGTGACAACTTCTCAGCTCCTAGGACCCCTCAGTAGAATGGGGTAGCTGAAAGGAAGAATAGAACCTTAATTGAGGCCACTAGAGCCATGCTTGATAAGTATTCACTTCCAAAATACTTTTGGGATGAAGCGATAAAAAGAATTTATTATGTGTTGAATAAAATGAATGTTAGAGCCAAACTAGATAAGATATCCTATGAGATCATTAAGTGTAGGACACCCAACCTTTTGTACCTCCATGTCTTTATTTGTAAGGTATTCATTCTTGACAATGGGAAGTCACCCTTAGGAAAATTTGATCCAAAACCTAATGAAAGAGTATTATTAGGATATTCAAGTATGATAAAATCCTTTAATGTATTTAACAAGAGGATATTGGTAGTGGAGGAGACTACTCATATAGTGTTTAATGAATATGATCCTAATAAGTCTAGAGTTGAGGATGAAGATAAAGTTAGAGAGATTACCCAATGAGTTGGAAATTTGGGAAAGAGGGTAGAGCCCCAAAACACTGAAGGAGTATGTGAGATTACTAAAGGAGTAGAAAATGCAAATCTGGAGGAAAGGGTAGAACCTAGACATATTTTTCCTGGAGATTAGAGATATTCTTCAAGTCATCCTAAAGAACTAATCTTAGGAGACCCTTCTAAAGGTGTTAGAACTAGGCATAAACTTAGGAAGGAAGTGAACCATTCTACCTTTATCTTAATGACTGAACTCACCAACATCAATCAAGCCCTTTCTAACAAGTTCTTGATGTTAGCTATATAATAAGAACTTAACCAATTTATGAGGAATGATGTTTGAGAGTTAATATAAAGACCTAAGAATCAAAGTGTAGTTAGAACCAAATGGGTCTTTAAGAATAAAATGAATGATTCTAGTGTGGTGGTTAAGAATAAGGCGAGATTGGTGGCTAAGGGGTACAACTAAATAGAAGGGATTAATTTTAAGGAGACCTATGCCCCTATAGCTAGATTGGAAGCCATTAGAGTGCTACTATCTTTTCTTGTTATAAGGGATTTAAGATTTTTCAAATGGACTTCAAGAGTTTCTTTTTAAATGTGATAATAAAAGAGGATGTGTTTGTAGAGCAACCCCCAAGTTTTGAGAGTTCCCAATTTCCAAATCATGTTTACAAATTAAAAAAGGCCTTATATGGATTAAAACATGCACCCAGAGCTTAGTATGAGAGGCTTAACACATCCTTACTAGAGAGGGAGTTCGCTAAGTGGAGCATAGACACCACTCTTTTCTTAGGAAAGTAGGAGATGAGTTACTCATTATTCAGATCTATATTGATGATATACTTTTAGGATCTTCTGACCATCTTTTGAAAATAAATATCTAACTAAAAAAAAATCAGTTGGATAAGAAAAAGAAATCATTTCAAAACTTGGTTCCAAAAAAAAATCTTATATAATAGTATACTAAAGTAATTAGTCACAATCATGTATTGAATATAAGTTCTTACAAATATCAAGTGACATATGAATTCTTCTAAGATTTAAAAGTTTGAAAGAGAAGAAAACTTGCTTTTGGTGGGCTCATTTTATGCCTCTTATCATTTGATTGACACTTTTTGCGCATCTTTGATTTTTTATACACTTAATTTCCCTTTAACAATAAGTATTATATTTATTACCACATCATATAATACAATCCACATGTTCGTGTTGTATAAACGCAAAAGTAAATGATCATATAGGCTGACTCCTCGGGACGATCGCCCTGTCTTTAATTGTCTAGTAAAATTTTTGATAGCACTATATGATAAGATCACCCTTTTTATTCTATCATCTAAGTAAATTGATTGCACTAGATCATCCAGTATGATCTCATGATCATACTGTACGATCCTACCAATTTTATTTAAATAACCAAAATTCTTTCAATTTCTTTACACCATACTAATTTTTTAATCCCTTACTTCCCTCTTAAACTCTTCTTTTATTGTTTCTAATAAGATTTCTCATGATAGGATGCTTTCCATTAATAATATTGCATGTTTCTTCAAAGCGTCTTTGCCTATTAAGTACCTTGGGGTTCCTCTTTAAAAGGGTAGGAAAAAGTCTTTTCTTTTTTATGATCTTATTTATATTGTGCACAATAAGCCATATTCGTGGAATTCTATTTTATTTAGCTTTGGAGGTAGACTTACTCTAATTAAAAGTATTTTGTGCCATAACCTGTGTATATTTTTCAAACTCTATAACCTACCCGTACTGTGTGTAATAGGTTTGAGAAATTAATTAATAAGTTCTTTTGGTATGGTTTCAATATAAATTCTAAAGTTATTTGGTCCTCTTGAAACAACTATTATGGTTTCCTTAAAGAAGGGGCTTTGGGCTATAAGAATATGTTGTTTGAATAGTTGCTATTTGAATGATTTATATTTGTGCAACTTATGTAGTTTTGATGATTCCAAAGATTATTGTTCAAATGTATAGTTATCTCCTAACAATTATAGAAGATTTGCACTTGCTCTTGTGTGTACTAACATTTCAGGAAAATCAGACTCCAGACTACGAAAACTTCAAATCAAATTCAACATGAGATATTTTGTTTATTTGAAGTTTATCTTTTCTTTGAATTAATTTTGAAAGGGAGTGATTGTAATTGAGTGAATAAAATCTCACACACACAAATTAGGAGATCTTGAAATTCTATACAGATCGTACAGGACGATATTTATCGTACTGGACGATCTGTCAGTTATCTCCTATAGAGCACTTGGAACGAATAGGAACTTGCTTGAAAAAATTGTTCTAAGTCCTATTCGTCCAGGACGAATTTTATTATCGTCCCGGACGATGGGTTCTCTGTAAAATTTTCGTCCAGATAAATTTTATCATCGTACGAGGCGACCAGTCCTCTGGAAAATTTTCGTCCAGACAAAAAATAAATATCATACCGGACGATCAGCTCTCTGGAAAATTTTCGTCCAGACGAAAACAAATTATCGTCCGGGGCGATTGGTCCTCTGGAAAATTTTCGTCCAGACGAAATAAATAATCGTCCAGGATGATCGGCTCTCTGGAAAATTTTCGTCCAGACGAACATATTTCCGTCCAAACGATTAACCGACTTAGAACAGTTTTCAGCAGTTTCTAGAACCGACCTTGTAATAACCGTTCGTACTGGACGAACCTAGTTCGTACAGGACGATCAGTTGTACGAAGTCATTTCGTACACATATACAAATTGGGTCGTTTCAGATCGTTTAAGTAAAATCGTCCAGGACGATCCAGGATCGTACGGGACGATCCACTGCGTACAGAATTGAAAATATGCAGTTTTTGGGCGGTTTTTCATGTCTTTTATATAAATAGTTCAAATTAG
This sequence comes from Dendrobium huoshanense, assembly GCA_016618105.1. Lineage (NCBI taxonomy): Eukaryota > Viridiplantae > Streptophyta > Magnoliopsida > Asparagales > Orchidaceae > Dendrobium > Dendrobium huoshanense. The sequence goes on from CM028342.1 coordinate 23,989,895, forward strand.
ACTGCCACCCAATCTTTTTGTCATTTGATCTTCGTGCCTCTTGAGAGAATAGCCAAGGAGAGAGTGGAAGAGAGCATTCAAGGGAGGATTCCTACCACTGGAGCGAGAAGGCTTCACTTGGATTACTAAGGTAAGAGTCTCTACTTGTGAAATTGGATTTCTTCACTCTTTTCCTTCTTCCTTCTAGATTCTTGTGAGAAGATCAGTCAAGGAGATTCGGTTCTCTGCCGACACTTGGATAGTGTGAACAGCCGAAGGGTTCTCTGCCCACACTAGGAGAGTGTAAAAGGACGAAGGGTTCTCTGCCCACACTAGGAGAGTGTAAAAGGACGAAGGTTCTCTGCCTACACTTGGAGAGTGTGAACAGCCGTAGGGTTCTCTGCCCACACTAGGAGAGTGTAAAAGGATGACGGTTCTCTGCCAGCACTGTGGATTGTGTAAAAGGACGACGGTTCTCTGCCGCACCGGGTAGTGGTGAAAAGAGTGTTTTGTACAGGCTTCTCCGCCTTGTTGTGGGTGCTAAAGGAGAGTCACTTTGTGGTATTAGTGCAATACTCAGAGGGTGCCTCTGAGGAGTGGATGTAGGTCTGGTTATAGACCGAACCACTATAAATCTGGTGTCCTTTACTTTTATTGCTTTTACGTTTCCGCACTTTAAATTTCAGTTTTAACAACTCTGTGGTTGAAAAACATTTTTCTACAAACTTTAAAAGAATATTTTATTTCGGTTCAACTTTATCATTAAGAGGGTTTAAAATTTTTAAAACTACCAATTCACCCCCCTCTTGGTAGCCGTGGGACATTTACTTAGGCTTAACAACCTAATTACTGGACTCAACAAGTGGTATCAGAGTATAGTTTCAAAATCATAAGTTTGAACTACTTTTTGATTAACGTAGATGGCTACATTTGGAAACCGAAACACACCTGAGGGTTACTCTATCACTAGACCTCCACTGTTTGACAATATTCCTTTTGATTTTTGGAAAACACGCATGTCTACTTTCTTACAGTCACTTGATTATCGCATGTGGATGCTAGTCCAGGAAGGTTACTCAAAACCAACTAGATTAGTTGATGGAATTAGGGTAGATACACCCTATGCAGATTGGACTATAGAAGAACGTGACTTAGCACAATTAAATGCGAAATGTTTAAATAGTTTCTTTTGTGCTTTAAAATCTGAAGACTACATGCGAGTTTCCACTTGTAAAAGCGGAAAAGACATATGGGATAGACTTTGTATTACCTATGAAGGAACAAACGAGGTTAAGCAATCAAGACTCAATATCTTGTTACATGACTACGAATTATTTCGCATGAAACCTAATGAATCTATATCTGACATGTACACAAGATTCACTCAAATTGTCACCTCTTTGCATGCACTTGGTAGGGAATTAACAAATGCTGAAATGGTTAATAAGATTCTTCGTTGTTTACCTACTGTATATGATGCTAAAATTACTGCAATTACAGAGTCTAAAGATCTGAAAATTTATTCAATTGACAATCTTCTTGGTTCACTCATTGCTTACGAGCAAGGAGTAAGTCAAAGAAAGATTGATGCAGGTGAACCAAGAAAGGACAAGAATATTGCACTAAATGTGGAAGAGTCAAAAAGTGAACACTCACAACCTGAGAATGAAGACGATATTGCACTGATGACTAGACAATTCAGAAGCTTTTTAAAGAGGAAGCAGAAGAGACGCCAGCAATGGAATAGAGGTAAGTATAACAGAAATGGCAAGGTTTCTAATGAAGTGATTTGTTATGAATGCAGGAAACCAGTTCATATAAAGACTGATTGTCCAAAACTCAAAGCCACTCCTAGCAAGGAGAAGGTAGAGGAGAAACCAATGGTGAAGACGGGCAAGAAGAAGTTTCAAAAGGCTTTTTGGGCGGACTCAGCTTCAGACTCATCTGAGACTGAAAAAGAAGAAGAAGTCACCAACCTTTGCTTGATGGCAGATAAAGCTGAACAATCAGATCAAGAAGAGGTATGTGATTTAACCTATAATAAATTGTTTGAAGTTTCTGAACACATGCATGATGCATATAGAAAAATGAAAAAGATGCATGCTAGTGTAGTTTTAGAATTGGAAGAGCTTAATAAGGAACATGAAATCCTTAGGAAAGATCATGCTTTAATTGATAGCAACCACATGAAACTACTTGATGAATATGATGACTTGAATAAAAATTTTGAGAATTTAAAATCATCCCATGCTGAACTTGAAAAAGAATTTAAGAAATTTAAGGATGAATCTGAGAGCAAGACATATAGAATCAATTATACCAATCGAATCTTGGAGGATATGAATTCATTTTACAAACTCACTATAAGAGCTCTTGAGGATAATAGGAACCCCCCTAAACTTGAAGATTTTACAAATCCTAAATATTATCCTAAATTCATGAAATCTCTTAGAAGACAATCATATGAAAGAAAACATAGGAATATTTTTCCTAATGTTAAATGTAACAATTGTGGATTTTTGGGACATATATCTCACACCTGCACTTTAAAGATGAAACCTAATTTGGTGTGGAGAACTAAGATGCATAAACCTAGACATATCATACATGCATCTGATTATAAATTTCATAAAGGTGAACCCAAACTAGTTTGGGTTCCCAGGTCTAACATTTGAAAATTTTGCAGGAATACTCTCACACAAGACCTCGTGAGAGTATATGGTACCTAGACAGCGGATGTTCAAAACACATGACTGGAGATACTGCTCAATTCATAACGCTGGAAGCCAGGAGTGAAGGCAAGGTTACACTTGGAGATAATACCACAAAGAAAGTGGTTGGATCAGGTATGATTGGAAATTTGAAAAACTTTTTCATAGACAATGTTTTATTAGTTGAAGGCTTAAAACATAATTTGCTTAGCATAAGTCAGCTATGTGATAAGGGCTATAATGTAAAATTTTTACCTACTAGCTGCATAATTAGCCTAAATGGGAAAATTGTTTTAAATGGAAAAAGGGTGAACAATGTCTACATGCTAGATTTAAATTGTATTAAATCTCCTACTGCTTTTTGTTTGAAAACTGTTTCTGATGAATCATGGCTTTGGCATAGGAGACTTTGTCATTCTAGTATGAAAAATCTTAGAAGAATTACCCAAAAGAATTTGGTGAGAGGAATACCTAAACTAGACTTTACTAAGGACCATCTATGTGATGCATGTCAATTAGGAAAACAAGTGAAGTCCTCTTTTAAGTCCAATAAAGATCTTAGGACCAGTAAACCTTTAGAAATTCTACACATGGATCTTTTTGGACCAGTAAGCACTGTTAGTCTAGGAGGAAAGGTATATGGATTTGTTATAGTAGATGATTTTTCAAGATTCACCTGGGTTAAATTTCTTTTTCATAAGAGTGAATCATTTGAGGAATTCAGAAAATTTTCAACTTGGATACAAAGAAAACTAGGATGTGAAATAATTTCTATACAAAGTGATCATGGAGGAGAATTTGAAAATGAAAGATTTGAAGATTTCTGTAAAGAAAAGGGGATTGATCACAATTTTTCTGCACCTAGAACTCCTCAACAAAATGGAGTAGTTGAAAGAAAGAACAGAACATTAATAGAAGCCGCCCGAGCAATGTTAGCAGAATACTCACTTCCTAGATATTTTTGGGCTGAGGCGGTTAGCACTGCATGCTATGTTCTGAATAGGGTGAATGTGAGATCAAATTTGAATAAAACACCCTATGAGTTGCTAAAAGGTAGAACACCAAATTTGTCTCACTTGCATGTATTTGGTTGCAAGGTGTTCATACATAATAATGGAAAATCTGCCTTAGGAAAATTTGATCCAAAATCAGATGAAGGAATTTTTGTTGGATATTCAAGTGTTGGAAAATCTTATAGAGTATTCAACAAAAGAACTTTAGTCATTGAAGAAACCACACATGTTGTTTTTGATGAAAATGGAAACATGGAAGAGCCAAAAGTTGTTGAAGAAGAAATTGAAGAAAACTCCCAAAAGATTGATAGATTAAATTTGGAAGAAAATGTGGAAGAAAATTTAGAAAGAGAAGACCCTTTGCCTAGAGATTTGAGATTTTCTAAAAACCACCCAAAGGAATTAATCATAGGTGAACCATGTGAGGGTGTTAGAACTAGGCGTGGATTAAACAAGGAAGTCAATCATTCAGCCTTTATTTCAACTATTGAACCCACTAACATTGATCAAGCACTTTCAGATGAATTTTGGATATTGGCCATGCAAGAAGAGTTAAATCAATTTGTAAGAAATAAAGTTTGGGAACTAACTACAAGGCCAAAAGATCAAAGTGTTGTTGGAACCAAGTGGGTGTTCAAAAATAAAATGAATGACTCAGGAGTAGTCATTAGAAATAAGGCTAGATTAGTAGCTAAGGGGTATAATCAAATTGAAGGAATTGATTTTGAGGAAACTTTTGCCCCTGTAGCTAGACTTGAAGCAATTAGGGTTTTACTAGCCTTTGCCTGTTTTAAAGGTTTTAAATTATTTCAAATGGATGTCAAAAGTGCCTTTTTAAATGGGGTAATTGAAGAAGATGTTTTTGTAGAACAACCTCCAGGTTTTGAAAATTCTAAATTTCCAAATCATGTTTTCAAATTAAAAAAGGCATTATATGGATTGAAACAGGCACCTAGGGCTTGGTATGAGAGGTTGAGCACCTTCCTACTTGAAAGATCTTTTGAAAAAGGAAGTGTGGATACAACTCTCTTTTTGAGGAAAATTGGAAAGGATATACTTATTGTTCAAATTTATGTGGATGACATCATCTTTGGATCTTCAAATAAACATCTTTGTGATGATTTTTCTAAAACAATGAGTAGTGAATTTGAAATGAGTCTAATGGGAGATTTAAATTACTTTCTAGGATTTAGCATTAAGCAACTTGAGGAAGGTACTTTTCTTAGTCAAACCAAATATATTAAGGACATCCTCAAAAAATATGAAATGGACAATGCTAAACCTGTTAGTACACCAATGAGTTCTTCAGTTCAGTTGGATAAGGACCTTAAGGGAAAATCTGTTGATCAAAAGAAATTTAGAGGGATAATTGGATCTTTACTTTACTTGACTGCTAGCCGACCAGATATTATGTTCAGTGTTTGCCTATGTGCTAGATTTCAATCAGATCCAAAAGAATCACATTTGACAGCAGTGAAAAGGATTTTAAGATATCTACTAGGAACTCAAAACTTAGGAATTTGGTATCCTAAGTTTAGCTCTTCATTTGAAATTATTGGTTACTCAGATTCTGACTTTGCAGGCTGTAGAGTGGATAGGAAAAGCACTTCTGGAACATGTCAATTCATTGGAAATTCATTAGTTTCATGGTCTAGTAGAAAACAAAATTCAGTGGCACTATCTACTGCAGAAGCAGAATACATTGCATTAGGAAGTTGTGTGGCACAAGTACTTTGGTTAAAACAACAGTTGATTGATTTAGGATTAACTATAGGTACTATTCCAATTTATTGTGACAATACTAGTGCTATTTGCATTTCCAAAAATCCTATTCAACATTCTAGAACCAAACACATTGATATAAGGCATCATTTCATAAGGGATCATGTATCCAAAGGAGAAATTGAACTCATACATGTTTCAACTGAAAATCAACTTGCAGACATTTTTACAAAACCTTTAGCCTTTGATACATTCAGTACTTTAAGAACAAGGCTTGGTGTTATTGATTTGAATGCTTAACCAAAATGTCTTTGCAACATTGATATTTGTTGTGTTTTGTTTTATTTTTTTTATTAAATTTTGTGTGTTTTGAATGAATTGTTTTTGTATTTTTTGGTTTTGTTTTATGTTTTCTGTGTTTTTTGTGTTGTTTGATTTTCTTAAATTAAAAAATATTGAAAATTTAATTTTTTTTTTTGAGGAAATCGTCCAGGACGAAATTGGTTTCGTACAGGACGATGTGTGAAGGAACAGTTTGCGCGAATTTAAACCGTTTTGAGAGCAGTTTTTAATTAGATCGTCTGTACGATCTATGATCGTCCAGGACGAATTTTGTTTTTTCTCTCAAACGTCGGGACGATTGAATGCAGCGGTTGAGTGGATAAGACAGTTTTTAATACGAACTTCGTCTGTACGAAATTTTCATTCATCCAGACGAACATGTGTCGGTTCATTGTAGGGGACGGTTTTCAAGAGTCATTAAAGTGATTCACTTTTTGATCGTCTGTACGAAATTTTTTCGTCTGTACGATCGGTCAAGTCAAAAAGCCTGTACGAAGGGACGCATCATAAGTTGTGTTGAATACGAAAAGCCGTTACATTTTGGACGAATTGGATCGTCTGTACGAAATTACTTCGTCCAGACGAACGATAATTTTTCGTCCAGGACGAATATTTTCGTCCAGGACGAACCTATCATTTTTCTTTAAATATGAAGGCTTTCAAACTTGACAATCACACTTCCAAACTTCTTTTTCAATCCCTTTCTACATCAAATCAACAATGGCCTCCTCTAGCAAAAGACAAAAGGTTTTGGTGAAGAAACCAAATAGGAATGCGTCAGACAACTTTCTTTCCAAGGCAAATGAGGAATCTTTTCCTCGTTTTGCCTCCACAAAAATCACTCCGTATCGCATTCTTATCCAAACAGAGTTGAAATTTTGGGTATTTCACCTCTTCGCCTCAACCCAATTTCAGTTCATTCTTTCTCTCGTCCACTTATATAATAAACAAACCTACAATTACTTTCTAGCCAACATGAGTTTCAATTCTGACCACTCTATCATTAGTTCTTTTATTTTTAAACAGAAAGTTGAGATCACCAAGCACGACCTTGGTGCATTTTTAAACTTAAGAACTGAAGGATATAGAGCCCACACCCTAATGTCAGAAAACTCCTTCAAATGGTTTGAAATCAATAGGGTGATTAGAGAGATAGGCATAACCTATCATGTTGCTAGAGTCTCCGGTATGACCCAAGATGCCCGAATCATCCAGCATATCCTTAGATCCTTAATTATTCCTAAAGCTGGTGATAGGATTAACATTACTCCTCTCCTTTCTGTTCTAACTTTTTTAATCATGCAAAGACATCCTATTGATGAAGCCCAACTCATCATAGATCATATCTATGGGCTTTTAGAAATAGGACATGCTGATCAGAAGAGGAAGAAGAACATTTCTTTAGGGCACTTAATTACTTATATTTTGGAAAAGAAGTACAATATAGTGCATCCTGATGAAGAATATGAAGAGACAGTTTACTATAACGATGCATCATTCAGATTGCTCTTCAAGGAGGAAAAAGAAAAAGAGAAAGCACATGCCAGTGCTTCAAAAGAAGAAGAAGAAGAAGGAGTGCAAGCTTCTACTTCTCAATCAGATTACCAGAATCTGATTGAGAGATTTGATAGACTAGAGACCCACATTGATCAAAGGTTTGATCAATTTGATGCTCAACTTACGCAGCAGCAACATGACATTGGTAATATTAAAGACGAAGTTCATGAAATAAATACCAATGTTATGTTGATGGCCTCCTACATCAACCTCTTTGGCGGCATTCCTCCTCCTCCTCCAGAATAGTAGAAATTGTTTTTATGTCTGTGTCTGTTATATTTTTTTTTGTTTTTTGTTTGTTTTGTTTTTATCTTATCTATTTTATTGTAATGTGTTTGTTTTTATGCTTTTTAAGTTCAATGTATTTTTTTTGTAATACGTTCCTTTAATTTTAATGAAAGTTTGTTTTTATTAGATTTGTTTTGAAATGTGGTTAATGTTTGTGAATTTCATTAGTATTATTTAATCTACATAGTGCTTAAATTCGATTGTAATTTGAGATTATCTATATTAGAAAATCTAGACTTTCTAAATTTATAATTTGTTTATAACTTGTTGTAATTAGAACTTTTAAATTCATGTCTATTCATTTAGACTACATAAAAGTTAATATTGTTATTGCAATTTTGATGTTTTCTTATTTTGTATTTCTATGCTCAAATGATATTTATGCACCTAGAAATATTTGAAATTTTAGATTATAGATTTTGGAAAGAATTGGTCAAATTACTCTTGAACATTGTACAAATGTAAAAAAATCAAAAGGAATTCGCAAAAATTTGCAAAGTGAAAAAGAGGCACAAAATAAGCCCAACCAAGGAAAAATGCACAAAAATGTGCTCCAAAACTTTAAAAAGATGCGCAAAGCGCCACATGAGGTAATTCTCTTCTTTCCAAATTCGTTCAATCTCTTAATTCAAATTAATCTTATGTTCATTTATATTCTATTGAACTTTGAAATATAGAATTTTTATACATCTCTCTTGTAATGATTTTCAATAGTCAAATGTCTAAATTGAATCATGTCTTTGATAAATTCTTCTTACTTACAATGTTATATCACTTCTTAAATTTTATGAATTTCTATGATTGATCTAATATCCTTAGTTTAAAATTGCATACCCTATGTCAAATCACAATTTAGATTAAATTTTAAAAATGAATTTCATATAATTATTTATATTTCTTGTTTTTTTCTTCTTCACTTTTTGTTGCTGTCAAAAAGGGGGAGAAATTATTATGTTTGTGTTTTGTGTTTTTGTGGTTTGTGTTTTCTATTTTTGATTGTTCTGTTTGCAAGTTTTTTTGTTTGTGTTAATGTTTTCTATTTTTGATTGTTCTGTTTGCAAGTTTTTCTGTTTGTGTTAAAAATTTTGAAAAACAAAAATATTGTTCTTTAATGCCTCCTTATTTTAATGTACTCATAAATTCAGAGGGAGTTTAGGAGATAAGAGATATGTTTTAACTTGAAACCATACAAATAATAATTGTTTTGTCATCATCAAAAAGGGGGAGATTGTTTGAATAGTTGCTATTTGAATGATTTATATTTGTGCAACTTATGTAGTTTTGATGATTCCAAACATTATTGTTCAAATGTATAGTTATCTTCTAACAATTTTAAAAGATTTGCACTTGCTCTTGTGTGTACTAACATTTCAGGAAAATCAGACTCCAGCCTACGAAAACTTCAAATCAAATTCAACATGAGATATTTTGTTTATTTGAAGTTTATCTTTTCTTTGAATTAATTTTGAAAGGGAGTGATTGTAATTAAGTGAATAAAATCTCACACACACAAATTAGGAGATCTTGAAATTCTATACTGATTGTACAGGACGATATTTATCGTACTGGACGATCTGTCAGTTATCTCCTATAGAGCACTTGGAACGAATAGGAACTTGCTTGAAAAAATTTTTCTAAGTCCTATTCGTCCAGGACGAATTTTATTATCGTCCCGGACGATGGGTTCTCTGTAAAAATTTCGTCCAGACAAATTTTATCATCGTACGAGGCGACCAGTCCTCTGGAAAATTTTCGTCCAGACGAAAATAAATATCGTACCGGACGATCAGCTCTCTGGAAAATTTTCGTCCAGACGAAAACAAATTATCGTCCACGGCGATTGGTCCTCTGGAAAATTTTCGTCCAGACAAAATAAATAATCGTCCAGGACGATCGGCTCTCTGGAAAATTTTCATCTAGACGAACATATTTCCGTCCAAACGATTAACCGACTTAGAACAATTTTCAGCAGTTTCTAGAACCGACCTTGTAATAACCGTTCGTACTGGACGAACCTAGTTCGTACAGGACGATCAGCTGTACGAAGTCATTTCGTACACATATACAAATTGGGTCATTTCAGATCGTTTAAGTAAAATCGTCCAGGAAGATCCAGGATCGTACGGGACGATCCACTGCGTACAGAATTGAAAATATGCAGTTTTTGGGCGGTTTTTCATGTCTTTTGTATAAATAGTTCAAATTAGACTGCCACCCAATCTTTTTGTCATTTGATCTTCGTGCCTCTTGAGAGAATAGCCAAGGAGAGAGTGGAAGAGAGCATTCAAGGGAGGATTCCTACCACTGGAGCGAGAAGGCTTCACTTGGATTACTAAGGTAAGAGTCTCTACTTGTGAAATTGGATTTCTTCACTCTTTTTCTTCTTCCTTCTAGATTCTTGTGAGAATATCAGTCAAGGAGATCCGGTTCTCTGCCGACACTTGGATAGTGTGAACAGCCGAAGGGTTCTCTGCCCACACTAGGAGAGTGTAAAAGGACGAAGGGTTCTTTGCCCACACTAGGAGAGTGTAAAAGGACGAAGGTTCTCTGCCTACACTTGGAGAGTGTGAACAGCCGTAGGGTTCTCTGCCCACACTAGGAGAGTGTAAAAGGACGACGGTTCTCTGCCAGCACTGTGGATTGTGTAAAAGGACGACGGTTCTCTGCCGCACCGGGTAGTGGTGAAAAGAGTGTTTTGTACAGGCTTCTCCGCCTTGCTGTGGGTGCTAAAGGAGAGTCACTTTGTGGTATATAGTACAATACTCAGAGGGTGCCTCTGAGGAGTGGATGTAGGTCTGGTTATAGACCGAACCACTATAAATCTGGTGTCATTTACTTTTATTGCTTTTACGTTTCCGCACTTTAAATTTCAGTTTTAACAACTCTGTGGTTGAAAAACATTTTTCTACAAACTTTAAAAGAATATTTTATTTCGGTTCAACTTTATCATTAAGAGGGTTTAAAATTTTTAAAACTACCAATTCACCCCCCTCTTGGTAGTCGTGGGACATTTACTTAGGCTTAACAACCTAATTACTGGACTCAACATATGTGGGATTTATCTTATACATTTTCTTATAAACATTGGTTTAATTTTCATTAAACTTTCTCTATAGGCCAAGTTCATGACTAAGAAATATTATGCTGGTAAGCATCCTACTATGTGTTTTTATGATAATGGTGACTCAAAGGCTTGTAAAAGACTACGTAATATCAAGTGGAGTGTTGAACGCCATGTCAAATGAGGTATGGGTAAAGTTAACCTTTTTTTGGCAAGATCAATGGCTAGATGGTCAATCCATTCAGTCTTTGATTTATTCTTCTTCTACAGGTGCTACTAAGTAGATGCTTTTATTACTGATAATAGGTGGGATTACAATAAACTGGTTGATATCATTCCTGAAATTATTATTGTTGCATCCATGAATATTAGCGAAGGTAGAGAAAAATAAACTTTAGCATCTTAGCATTTACGAAGATCTAGCACGCAAGCAGAAAGAGAGAGATGAAGACACCCGACCTTTTTTACGTGGCAAACCAAAAGAGGGAATAACCATGGGGCCTCGCACATGTGAAAAGATTCCACTAAACTTGAGAGAATTACAAGGGTTTATCCAACCCTCGATTTAGATGTGGTCAGATTACAGTAATTTGAAGAGATAGTCAAAGGATCGATGACGGTCGGACGAAAATCCGATGGCTTTAGTGCAGAAGTTTGGCTAACAAGGAACGATTCGATGAAGGTCTGACGGTGAATGGCAGCCGGGCGGTGGTCCGACGATGGCCGGGCTGAAGTCCAATGGTGTACAGCGGCCGGGCGGTGGCTCGGCAATTGTCGGCGGCCGGGTGGTGGTCGGACGAAGGTCAAGCAAAAGTCTGGCGGCGGCCGGGTGGTGGTCTGACGAACGTCGGGCGGAAGTCAGACAGTGGTCGGCGGCCAGGCGGTGGTTCAATGAAGGTCGGGCTGAAGCCCGGCGGTGGTCAAGGGGGTGGTCGGCAGCCAGGCAGTGGTCCGATGTAGGTCAGGTTAAAGTCCGATGGCAGTCGGCGGCCGGGCGGTGATCCGACGAAGGTCGGGCTGAAGTCCGGCTGTGGGTGGTGGCCGAGTGAAGGTCTGGCTGCAAACAGCGGCTGGGCGGTGGTCCAGCGACAGACGGCGACCGGGCGGTGGTGCTAGAGCTCTTGAAGCTTCAGAGCTCTCTCAAATCTCCAGCCAAAGGTCCCCCTCATGTAGAAAGTGGGGGTCTATTTTTAGATTTTCATGAGTGGCACACCTCGTAAATCTAGAGAAGATCTGGGGCAGGTTCAGAGTGCTCCATTGGATGGCTCGTATTTATTCCACCGATCGTAGAGAGTTTTTCAAATGTTTAAATGCCTTAATAGTGTCGAAATTCAAAGATCTTGGGCTCATTGGATTTGTCTAGCCAAGACGCTCAATTTCACTATAAGAATGCCATATTTGGATATCATTTCATTATCAAAATAATGCTTTAGCCCTCCCAAATGTGGTTCGGGCCCCCGATTCAGACCCATTTGGGCTTGGGTTGAACCAATTTTGGTGCTATTTGGTTCGTCCCTCGAGATGTTCAATTTGACTATAAGTTTTCTGAAATTGGAATTCAAATGATCCCAAATTTAATTTTGAAAGTTTTCAACTTGAATATGCCTCGGATTCGTGCTCGATCAAGGCAATTTTTGAGGACGTATCAGTTATTATTAGAATTTTGAATTTGGCTATTAATAATGATTCTGAGGACTTATTTTTATGTGATTTATCTTAAAATGGTATGTTTACCTTAAAAGAGGCTTGGCATGAGTTTAGAGAGAAGATTGATGTTATAAAAACTTACTCCATGATTTGGAATAAAAATATTCCTAAGACTATTTCAATTTTTGTTTAGAGAATCATGCATAATTAAATTACCACTGATGATAATTTGAGAAAGAGAGATTTTATTATTACTTTAAAGTGTCAATGTTGCTTCAATGAAGAAAATATGCATCATGTATTTATTTTATGTCTGATTGTTATTAAAATCAAGTCCCATTTTGATATATTATCAAGTTAAACAAGTTTAGTGCTCATATTTCTATTAACACTTTGCTTGATTCCCTGTTCATAAACTCTAAAAGGCATATTGAAAATGTCATTCCTTTTTTAATATTGTTATTTTTGTGGCTAGCTAGAAACAACTCTATTTTCAATAATTGTAAGATGGACTCCCACCTTATTATTTAGAATACCAAAGATATAGTGTGCAGTCTTTTTGTTGTCAACCTTTTGTCTTCCAAAAATTTTAAGAATTATTTTTTTGTGCTTGTAATTTTGGTATATCTCTGTATGAAAGAAGCACTTTAAAGGAACCTAAATTGGTTATTGGATCAAACCTCTCCATTATATTTCTAAGTTAAATGTTGATGGGGGTAGTGAAGAATAGCTCTTATGAGAGTGGTGGTATTATTAGGGATGCACAAGGTAATATGGTTATGGCCTTTGCCACCATTGAAGAAGTGATGGGTGGTGTCAACTGAGCTTGATACTATTTTAAATGGTTTTAAATCCTGCATCTCTCTTGGTATTACTAATATTTGGATTGAGATGGATGCCATCTCCAATATCCATTTTCTTATGAAGCAAGCATATAGTATTTGTAATCTGGTTCTTTTCTACCTTATATGTAAAATTAATTAACTCTTAATTTTTGTTGACTTTATTATTACTCATTTTTTAGGGATTGTAACTTGTGTGCTGTTTTTTTTTTTTTTTTTTTGCTAATTTGGGTTGTAATTTGAATGATCTTACTGATTCCACTGTTACCAATTTACCTAATCTAATGAAAGGTATTTTTAGGTTGGATAAAATGGCTTAACTTATGTTAGAATTTAGATATTTTTTGGCTCTATCATTCCCTGCCTTTTTTCTAGTTGATCTATTTACTATGGTTGTGTTTTTTCTCAGTTATTTAGTGTGTGGCTTTGGTCTTTGGCATTGTATTATGTTATGCTCCGACTGGTGTTTTATTTCTTTGGGACTGAGCAATGGTTGAAATTGATATTACCCTAATTTAAACCCATCTTATTGCTTTTCTTTTCCTGGGAGCCTCTTTTTGAGTTGGTTGCTTTGGTTATAGTTTAGGGGGTGTTGATTTGTTTAGCCTAGTTGGTTGTATTCCTAAGGAATTATGGATTAGTGGGGTCCGCGTATTGGTTGGGCTTTTGGTTGGCCCCTTTGGTTGGATTTTTTTGGATGGTATCGATTGTTATTATCTATCTACTTATCTCTGCTAGCTTAATATTTGGATCTTGAAATGTAATTCTACAGCTAAATTAGTTTTGATGGCCTATTGTCTATATTTACTAACTTTACTCAAGTTTGTTGCATCTATTTGTTCATGAACAAGGATAGGTTTAGAATTGAGTGGAATTTGGGTTTTGATAATGATGGTGGCTATTGGTTTATGTTCCCGAGCTCATTTGGCCTAGATTATTATGTGGGCTCCCTCATCCAATTCCTGGATTATTGTGTTTATGGTTATGGTTCCTAGAGCTAGATTGTTTTATATTTTGTTTATTCCGTTGACTGTGGGCTTATTGTGTTGTTGCTATGTTGGTTTTGAAAAAATTGGATTCATTGTAATAATTTTGGGGTGGATTATCTGCTACTTTTGGTGATGTTTTCATATATGCTTTTTTGGCCTTTTAGGGTTGCTAGATGGGTTTTGTCTCTTTTGTAATGCATCTAAGGTTACCCTTTCTTTGCGGGACCTCTTCATATTATTGTTGGATGGCTGTGCTTTGTATTTTCTGTTAGTAGAGAATTTGACTTTTAATAGGACACAATAGAGAAAAAGGATTCATTTAGCTGACCCAACTTAGTGGGATAAAGGCTTGATGTTGCTGTTATTATTGGAGTATCTCTATATCCTTTTTAGATAATTATTATGGGAACCTTCTTCTAACTAATAAAGAAGAATCTCAGTACTCTTTTCCTAGAGATTGAAGATATTCTTCTAGTCATCTTAGAGAGCTTATCTTAGAAGATTCAACTACAAGGATTGGAACTAGGTAAGATCTTAGGAAAGAAGCCAGTCCTACTGCATTTATTTCGAAGATAGACCGACTAGTGTAGATCACACCTTGAATGATTAATTTTGGATCTTAGCCATAAAAAAAAAAAAAAAGAATTGAATCAATTCATTAAGAATAATGTATGAGAGTTAGTTAGAAGATCTAAGGATTAAAGTATAGTAGGAAGTAAATTAGTTTTTAAAAATAAATTGAATGACCCATGGTTGGTGATTAAAAATAAGGCCAGATTAGTAGTTAAGAGGTATAACCACATAAAGGGTATTAGTTTTAAGGAGACTTTTTCCCCTATAGCTAGGTTAGAAGCCATTATAGACCTTCTAGCATTTACATATTTTAGAGGCTTCAATTATACTAAATGGATGTCAAGAGTGCATTTCTAAATGGAGTTATCAAAGAAGATGTTTATGTAAAATAACCCCCAAGATATGAAATTTACTCATTCCCTAATCATGTCCATAAACTTAAGAAATTCTTATATAAGTTGAAACAAGCTTCTAGGGTAAGATATGAAAGGCTTAGCAACTTTCTTCTAGATAATTTCTTTGTTAAGAGTAATGTAGACACCACTTTATTTCTTAAGAAGATAGGAGATGATGTACTCATATTGTAGATTTATGTCGATGATATATTTTTTTGATATAAGAATGAAATTCTTTGTAATGAGTTTTTTAGCTACTATGGGTAAGAAATTTGAAATGATGGAAGAGATGACCTATTTTCTTAAATTTTGTATAAAGAAAACAAAAGATGGTACATTCGATAGTCATACTAAATACATTAATGAGATCCTAAAAAAATTTGATATGGAAGGTTCAAAAAGTATAAATACACCAATGAGCTTAACCATCCAACTAGATAAGGATGTTGACGGAAAATTAGTTGATTAGAATAAGTATAAAGGAATATAGGATCACTACTTTATTTGATTGCTAGCGGACCATATTTTATATTTAGTGTTAGCTATGTGCTAGATTTCAAGCTGATCTAAAAGAATCTCATATGACTGCCTTGAAATGAATCTTTAGATATTTGATAGGCACCTAAAATTTAGGCATATAGTATCATAGACATATCACCATTTTTGATATTATAAGAAATTTAGACATAGTCTTTGTATGGTGTAGAGTAAATAGGAAAAAGACATCTAGTACTTTCCATTCATAGGATAATCCTTAGTTTCATGGTCTAGTTGAAAGAAAAATTCTAAAGCAGAATGTAAAACTATAGGTAACTGTATTACCCGAGTTTTATGGCTGAAGGAACTAAATATTCTATCCTTATAACCCTTTCTTTATGTCCTGATGGCTGGAGAAAATTATTATGGAGCTCTTACAAGTTGTTCCCAATTTCCAATAGATGATAGGTTCCTAGAGGTAGAAGATGAAGAAGCCTATCATTAGTTTAAGGTTGTCACTATTACCGGCTCAAAATTTTTAAATCAATAGAAAATAAACTTTTAGGTACCCAATCTTTTTTGCTGGTACAAATCTCCATCTTTTACTCACCATAACATTTCCATTTAATTATGAGATTTTATTTGAATTCTTCATAAGTCTTAAAATTAACTCCAAGGGTATGCTATAATCTTATAGATGTTGATAAGTTGTAGCTATTACCTACTAGGACTTTGATGAAATTTTGTATCTTTTTATGACTAGATAAAAACCTCACACCAAGCCTCTATAAGTGACTATAATTGGGCACAAGTAAATCTAACAATAAGAAATACTCTAGTGAATATTCACCTTCATTAGTTAGCACCCTTATTAAATATGAACATATTATCCAACACATTCTTAGGAACACAATTAACCCAAAATTGAAGATAGGGTTAACTTCATGCCTCTCATATTAATCATCACCTACTTTATTATGATGGGATTGTATTCAATGAAAGCAGACATGATTATTTTTTATATTAAAAACCTGATAGTATTAGTGATCTTAGGGTCTGACGTAAGCAAAATCTTGCATTAGGATATGTTATAGCCTATGTCTTAGACACCAAATATGGTTTGGCATGCCTTGAACAAATTGATAACCTCCTAATTTGGTATGATATCTCCTTTCACTTGTTGTACATTGCCATACAACATGAGTTATGTTATGCGTTAGGGCTCAAGAAAGAGGAGGCAGGGGAGCACAAGAGATAGCCTAGGCACCAGCACTAGCACTAGCTTACCAACCATAATATTATGATGCTCTTTTCAAGTTTTTGACTGACTAGATATGCCCTTATAGACACACATATAGGATTCTATACATTAAGATAAAATGTAATACCAGTCACAGTAGTAACAACAATAGATTCAATAGCAGCATGAGGTTGATTGTGCTTAGATTATTGATAAGTTTGCCTCACTTCACCATTACTTTCAACCACCTCAAAAACCACTTGATTAGTGACCTTTATATGATTAGTGTTGTAACTCAGTCTTCTGAGTTTATGATTTTGATGGTGACAAATATTATCAATTGCCTCTTTATTTCCCCTAGTATTTTTAAAACATATTTGTTTGTGTGTTAACTAACATTTCATGTATAACATGCACCATATTTGAAGATTCAGGGCTCAAGATGGGATAGAGTAGGTTAAGCTAAAAGAGTCTATAATTTTTATTTATTTTTTTTTTATTTCATAAATTAAGTCTGATAAGTGTGTATGATAGCCTAGTGATCATGCACACCGAGACACAAGGGGAGAAAAAAATAATTTTAAATATTTTAATTTTTTATACATCAAACTATATATGATATGGATCATGTTGTTCGATCTGGTGTTATAGAAATTAATTAAATTATTTTTTTCTAAAAAATAGTTTTAAAATATAACTAATTGTACAGTATGAATAATACATCATATTGGATGATCTGTTATAATTAAAAACTCCACCGTTCATTAAATTAAGAAAAAAATTGAATTTAAAAAGTTATTCTATTCATACTATACAAAATAAATCACACTGTATGATGTTTAAAATATTATTTAATTTAATCTTATGATTAATTAACTGAATCTGTTTAATTTTAATATTTTGATTATACAGTACGAACTGATTCGTACTATACGATTAATAGAGATGGATTTGGTTGTCCCATGATTTATCCTTGACAAATTTCATTTTAGTTAAACTATTCATACTATATGATTGATTATTCATACTGATGATCGTGTTGTGAAAACTGACAAGTTGAACTATTCATATTGATGATGGTATAGTACTAACACAAAAATTGATCTATTCGTACTGCACTAACTAGTGATAATATAGTACTGATATGTCAAATTCTACACATTATACTAGACAATCCTTTGATAGTACTATATGATCTATAATGGATAAAATGATTTTTAAGTATTTTCTGAAGCCCTCTAATTAAGCTTTCTCATTAGACTTTGTAAGAGTCTTTTATATGTATTGAGTCTTCGTTCTTTAAGAGAAAACTTAAAGAGAGGGCCTTGAAAGGGAGAGAGGAAAGGGTGGAGTTTGAGAATAAGATGACCCTTATGAGATTTAAGGGAGTATGGAGGGGCTTTCACACGGTGGCTCTGGCAAGCTTGCATCATAGTACCATCATATTTAATATTTTTCTTGAGGGGAGTTTTGGAATGAAGAAGATCAATTTGGTGTTAAAGGACCCGACTACTTCGCCGCACCGAGGAAGGTGAAAGTGATTCAAGGTTATTTGTCTCACCAGGAGGGTGAAAAGGAGTCCAGTTCTCTGCCTCATTAAGAAAGGTGAAAAGGAGTTAAGGTTCTCTTCTTGTGAAAGGTGTACAGTCCTCTACTGCACTAAGTTGGTGGAAGAGAGTTTGTAAGGGCTTCTCCGCCTAGCTGTGGGGGCTAAGGAAGAGTCACTAAAAAGCTTAGTGCGATGCCTGGAGTAGATGACTTCGGGGAGTGTACGTAGGTCATGGTTTGACCGAACCACTATAAAATCTGGTGTGTTCTTTCTGATTTTATTTTCTAAAGTTTATTATTTTGCATTCTATTTTCTATTATAATTACTTGGTTGAAAAATTATGATTAATTTTATATTGTAATAATTAGATTATAATCACCATCTTTATAACTTTTGATAAGTGTACTAGATTTCCCATCAAGTGATAGTACTATTTACTTTTCTATTAGTGAGCCTCAAGCTAGTTCCTTAAGGTCTTATAATCTTCTCAAATTTTCAAGTGGTATCAGAGCGAGATTAAAAGAAAAAGTTTTAGAAAACTTTTGAAAAAATGATCTATGGCTAACTTTGGAAGTCATAACATCGCGAGAGGTTGTTCAATCATGCGACCACCTTTATTTTAAATTTTTTTTTATTTTTTTGAAAATTTTACATGTCTACTTTCTTACAATTAATTGATTTTTAAATTTGGCATATGATTAGAAATGGTTATTATGTACTATCGCATGTTGTAGATGGAGTCAAAATTAATATTCCTTTTACTAAGTAGAGTTGATTAAACCAATCAATGTTAAATTAAATGCTAAATGCTTGAATTATTTTTTATGCTTTAACTTCTAAATATTATATGATTATCTATCACTTTATAACTGACAAGGAAGTTTGGGATAAATTATGCATTACATATGAAGGTAGTAGTGAAGTCAAACAATCTAGATTAAACGTATTATTGTGTGACTATGAACTATTTCACATGAAATCTTATGAGACTACCTTAAATATGTATACTAGGTTTACTAAGATTGTGATGTCATCGCATGCTTTAGGTAGAGAACTTTTAAACTTAGAAATGGTCAATAAATTTTTATATTGTCTACTTGATAAATTTAATGCCATAGTCACTGATGTATATGAATCAAAAGACTTGAATGTTTATTCTATTGATAATATGATCGGCTCACTCGTTGCCTACGAGCAAAGTGTGAGTAAAAGACTTTTGAATGGAGGTGATGCAAAGGTTATAATGCTAAAGGAAAATGACACAAATAAATATGGCATAGGAAATGTTGAGAATGGTAAGATAACCTTAATAACAAATAAATTTTAAAGTCTATTAAAGCACAAGCATAAACATCAACAAAAGTGGGGTATAGTAAAAATGTTAAGTTTCCTTTTGAAATTATTTACTTTGGGTGTAGGAAACCTTGACATCTAAAATATGAATGCCTAAATTCAAAAAAATTATCCTGTAAAGAAAAAAGGGCAAAAATAAGAAAAAGCAAATTATAAGAAGCAAAAATCTCATAGACAGACTTATCTTCTTAATCATCAAAATAAGATTAAGATGATGAGGTAATAAACTTATATTAAATAATCAAAGATTTAATTGTTAATTCTAATCAGGTTATGTTAAGGATTGTTTCTAGATTTTTTTATATGTTTCGTGTGTTTGATTTTAATATATTTTAAGCGTGATTTATTATTTTAGTTTCTATTTGTATGTTTTTATTTTGTTTTATATATAGTTTAACTTATGTGTTTCATTTTATCTCTTCTTTTTTATAATATCAAAGGGGAAAATTCATTATGGTTGGTTATATTTATGGTTAGCTACTATTATTTTTATATTTTTCTATTATTTAGTTTTCAAAATTTTTTCTTACTTAATTAAAAAAAAAAATTCCCCTATTATTTAATATAATTCTTTGGGTGAGGGAGAGATTAGGAGAATTTTTTTTTAGTTTACAAACTCAAATAATAATATTTGTCATCATCAAAATGGAAGAGATTGTTACAACTCACACTCTTGAGTTTATAATTTAGATGAAAATAAATATTATTAATTTCCTCATTATTTTTCTTAATAATTATAGTGCATATTTATTAAGGTGTTAATTAACATTCCAGGTACAAGATGTACTATATTTGAAGATTCAAGACTAAAGATGAGATAGAATAGGTTATGATGAAAAACTGTGTAATTTTTATTTATTTTATTTTAAATTTTTGAGTCAAGTCTTGTAAGGGTGTATACTAGCCCAGTGACCATGCACACATACAGAAGGGGAGAAAATTTTTAAAATATTTTAATTTTTTTATGCATTTTACTATATAATATGGATCATACTGTATGATATGGATAATACTGTACAATCTAGTGTTAAAAAATTAATTTAAATACTTTACTTCTATGAAAAAAATAATTTTAAAATATTACTAATCAAACAGTAAGGACACCACATCATATTTGATGATATGTTATAAAAGTTCATTAGGGATGTTAAGCTCTTATGAACTAGCCCAAGGCTAACCGAGAGGGGGGTGAATTGGTATTTTAAAAGTTTCTTAAATCAAAACTCATCAAACCAAAATTCACCATAAAGAAAATAAAGAGTGTGGAAATTAAATGCGGAAAAAAATAGTAGTAAAAGAATAAAGGGATTTATGGTGGTTCGGTCAACTCGACCTACGTCAACTCCCCGGAGGAGCCCTCCAGGTATTGCACTAAACATAGTGACTCTCCTTTTACTCCCACAGCAAGGCGAAAAATCCCTTATAAAAACTCCTTTCCACCGACACCAGTGAGGCA
The DNA here is from genome assembly GCA_016618105.1 of Dendrobium huoshanense. Lineage (NCBI taxonomy): Eukaryota > Viridiplantae > Streptophyta > Magnoliopsida > Asparagales > Orchidaceae > Dendrobium > Dendrobium huoshanense. The sequence continues at coordinate 24,011,089 of CM028342.1, forward strand.
GAGAACCTAACTCCTTTTACTTCCTCCTAAAGTAGACAAAGAACCTTGATCGATTGTTGAAGAAGACCTCCGTTATGAAAGTTCATTAGGGATGTTAAGCCCTATAGAATTGGCCCGGGGCTAACCAAGAGGGGGGGGGGGGGGATGAATTGGTATTTAAAAATTTCTTTAAGCAAAAGAATAATTATCACAAACCAAATAACCACAAAAATAAGTGCGGAATAAAATAAATACAGAAGCAGTAAAAATAAGAACACAAGGGTTTATAGTGGTTCGGTCAACTCGACCTACGTCCACTCCCCGGAGGCGCCCTCTGAGTATTGTGACTCTCCTTTATCCCCCACAGCTAGGTGGAGAAGCCCTCACAAAAACACCTCCTTTTTGCCACACCCGGCAAGGCAGAGTACCCAAATCCTTTTGCTTCCTCCTGAAGCAGGAAGAGACCCACGATCACTTGCTGAAACTTACCTCTCCCAAACCTTCCAAAGACAAGAGACTCTAGGGAAGAAGAAGTGAAACAATGCTTGGAGCAACCCTTGTGAATCCCCTCACAAGCTCCCCCTCACAAGATTCTCTCCCTCTCTCTCTCTCTCTCCTTTAGGTTTTCTCAGATCAAGACAGTAGCCAAGGATGTTCAAAAATGTTGAACAAGAGCTCTTAAATAGAAGAGCTTCAAAGGGGCTCATTAATTTCAAGTTGCCGACTTTATCGTCCAGGACGATATTGAAATCGTCCTAGCAGATCAGTACAAATCTCATAAGATCAGCCAGAGCATCACCCTGAATGTAAACTGGATGATTAAAATTTTGCTTGATCGTCCAGGATGATCTCACGATCATCCTGACCGATCAGTTCAAATCAAAGGAAAATCGTCCAGAGCATCGCCCTTAATTTGAGCTGTCTGATATTTATTGTCCAGAGGCAACTAAGGGATTTTGAATAGATCGTCATGGCCGTTCCTGAGATCATCCAGGATGATGTAATTGTATCAATTATCCTTAATTACTTCCTTGATTCCTTGATTAATTTAGGCATAATTGTGTAATATCATCCAGGCCGATCTCATGATCGTCCTGGACGATTTCCAAAAATACATAATACTTAAATTGATCATGGCCGCAATTTCTTTCTGTATTGAGCATATCATCCTGGCCGATACAGGTATCGTCTAGGCCAATCAGTTAATTATGGCTGCCTTAACTAAGAAATCCTGATTAGATATTCTATTTTGAGCTCGATCGTCCTGGACGATATAAATATCATCCGGGATGATGTGAGTAAAAACACAAGTTCTAAATCTCTCAAGTGTGTGTGTGTGGTGTGTGTGTGTGTGTGTAGGGTTACTTACATCAGTCACTTCAAGCAATTACAATTGACTCAAAAAAGAAAACAGAAAAATACAGACTAACTCAACCCTAATCTACCCAGTCTTGAGCTGATTTTGATTTACGTCCGATCTTTGAGTCCTGAAATGTCAATAGAAAAAGGCAGTTATAGTGAAATAAGATTTGTTAGCTATCATCAAAATCACAATTTAAAAATATGTTTGTAACAATCTCCCCCTTTTTGATGATGACAAACATATCGATAATCAATTCTAAAACAGTAATGCAAAACTAAACAAGCTTATAAAATTTCGAGCATAACAAGTACAAACATACTACAAGAGCAAGTACAAACATACTACTCCCCTTTTGACATCTCAAAAAGGGGGAGGAAACTAAAAACATAAACTAAAGAAACTAAAAACACAATACATAAAAAGAAAGCAATCAACATAAAACAAAAACTAAAACTACATAAACGAGGGATCCTGATCATCAGATGGAGGTGGAGGTGGTGGAGCCTGTTGAAAGTAGCTAGCTAGCATAGTAAACTGAGCATTAAACCAAGCTATGTCCTGGTCGTGCTGCTACTGCTGGTGATTAATGTAGCTGTCAAAACGGGCTAAGTCCTCTGTGCGGTGCTGCTCGTAGCGGGTCATGTCCTCAGAATGTTTCTGCTCCTGTGCAACAACGTAAGCGTCGAAATGGGTCTCCCAACCATCAAATATCTCCACTAACTGGTCAAACTATGAGTGCTGGCGAAGAGGAACAGGATCAGGAACAGGAGCGGGAGCCTCCTCCTCCTCGGCCCCCTAAGGTTCCCCATCTCCTAGGTGGAGACGAGTACTGTGAAGGACATTGAATGAATTGTTTGAGTAACAGGGAGGCTGATGGTTGGGGTGAGCAGGATATTGAAGATTGTATTTAGTTTCAAGAACATATGAGATGATGTGTACCAAAGCCAGATTGGGTTTTCTCTTTATGACCCGAATCACAGATTGTAGTTAAATGATCAATATATCAAAAGATTAGATCAGTAGCATTAAAATCTCTATGGGACATGATGTAAAAGGTGGTAAGAGAAAGTAATGGGGTGATGTGGATTCGGTCCCCGGCTTTTGGAATTATGGAAGTGCGAAGGACATGTTGGATTATCCTAGCATCTTTGACTAAAGAGCTAGTCTCTCCAACATGAAAGGAAGAGTTGGTTTGGTGTAGAAAATGATTTGCAGTGGACCACTTGAAGTCAGGATCAGAGATAGTTAAATGCAGCTTATCCTATGTAGTGGATAGCAGGAGCAGTTCAGTACAGTCTTGATATGTGATCTCGACCGGGCGTCGATTCACATAAGAGGTTGAGGCAGTGTAGGCAACATTAATTCAGAGATTTGCAAAAAATTCAAACAGAAGTTTGGAGGCAAAAGGGACTTCTAGAGTAAGAATGAAGCAGAGAGAAGTGTGAGCGAAGAGATCTAGTACCGGATATGAAAGGTAGGCAGGATTGATTATCCTGGAGAGAGTGATGCTGCATTCCTTATACCGATGATAAGCTGCATGATCTTCAGCTTCTCGAAATTGAGAGCCCAGAGTGGCCCTCGAGAAACTTCCAGAAGCCTGTCGAACTAGCTTCCCACCAGCCATAGCAAGAAATCAGTAAGTAAAAATGAGATAAGAATAAGCTTAGAGGTGAAAATAATGGCTAGAATGGCCTGAATTTAAAGAAACAGACACATCATCCAGGATGATCGCAGAATCGTCCAGGACGATTTGGTTCAGTTATTGCGTACAGGCCGATTTGTCAAAAAGGCGGTCTGATCATCCAGGCCGATCAGATATCGGCCAGGATGATTAGACACAGGCAATCGTCCCGATCAGTCAAGCCGGATGACCGTTGAAAATGTAGATCGTCTGGGCCGATTAGGTGTATCGTTGAGGATGATGCACAATAATTGATCGTACCAGCCGAAGCTAAAATGTTTTAAATCTGTGCCATGTGTATCGTCTAGGATGAACAGTGGATCGGCTAGGACGACTATCTAATAATGAATCGTTCGGGGCCGACTTTAAGGATTTAAACGTACTGACATGTGCATCGTCCAGGACGATCAGGTGTTTCGGCCAGGATGATGACCATAAATGCATCAGCCAGGACGATAAAGGATCGTCTGGGACGATGAGTTACAGAAAGCTTAGAAAAGTTCAGCAGATAAAATTTTGAAGAGAAAATGTCATATCGTCCAAGACGATATAGGTGAAAGTTCGATGGGGATGTTAAGCCCTATGAACTTAATCCCAAGCTAACCAAGAGGGGGGGTGAATTGGTATTTAAAAAAAAATTCTTTTCACAAAGAAATGAAATTGCATAAACCAAATCACACCACAAAAATAAATGCGGAATTTAAAAGTGCAGAAGTAAGAAAAAAGGAACACAGAAATTTATAGTGGTTCGGTCGACTCAACCTACGTCCACTCCTTGGAGGAACCCTCCAAGTATTGCACTACAAAACGTGACTCTCCTTTAGCCCCCACAGCTAGGCGGAGAAACCCTCACAAGAACCTTCTTTTTGCCAACCCGGCAAGGCAGAGAACCTATCTCCTTTTGCTTCCTCCTGAAGCTGGCAGAGAACCAAAACCAAAAGAAAACTCCTTACCTCTACCGACCCTTCCACGGACGAGAAACTCTAGACGAAGACGACGCAGAGCGATCCTTGAAGCAACCCTTGTGAATCCCCTCACAAGCTCCCCCTCACAAGATCCTCTCTCTCTCTCTTCTCTCTCGTTCTCTCCTCAAGGTCTTCTCAGGTCAAGGCAGCAGCCAAAGGTTTTTCAAAACGTTGAACAAGAGCTCTTAAATAGAAGAGCTTCAAAAGAACTCATTAATTTCAAGTTGCCGACAATATCGTCCAGGCCGATATGGACATCGGCCTGGCCGATCAGTACAAATCAATGAAGATCGGCCAGAGCATCACTCTGGATTAGGGCTGTCAATTCGGGTTGCCGGGTCGGGTTCGGGTCGAACCCGAACTGACCCGAAGTTAAACGGGTCGACCTGAACCCGACCCGTTTAGTTATACGGGTCCAATTGCTGAACCCGGACCCGACCCGGGTTAATCACGGGTCGGGTTGACCCGACCTGCCAACCCAATTTTTTTTTTTTTTAAATGTAATACATAAACATTTATGAAAATATGAAATAATATGTCTAATAAAAATAACAATGAAATAATAAATGAATAAAAAAATTATAAAATTATGATTAACAAAAAAAAACTCTTATTTCTATAATACATTAAATACAATATACATTATAATTTATAAATTTACAATTTACAAATTACAAATACAAGATACAATCATATAAATATGAAATATACAATGATACAGTACAAATTTATAATTTACAAATATACAACTATACACTAATACAAGTTGCTGTTGATGTTGCTCATTGCTCAAGCGGTTAAGCCTCAACTCTCAAGTCTCAACTCTCAAGTAGTTAGCTTCTTTGTCATTCAGTAGTCAGTAGTTGAACCTGCAAGGCTGCAACAAAATTAAATAAAAGCCACAAGCTGTCAAGCTCAAGGTGAAATCATCACCGATTTAGGCTTTAGGGCCTTCGGCTCAGGATGAACCTAGTGAAAATTGAAGCATCATTTGGTAGTCTGCAACAATTTTAAAATTTTGCCCTCCAAGATTACAAATTGAGCATACAGATTTTTTAATTTTAGTATCTATTCAGTGAAGTAGTAATGTACTAATGTAGTATATGCTCAAATCAAATAAAAAAAAATCTTATTTCCTCAATTTGTAAACTGGTTGCAAAACATTTTTATTTATGTATTGCCACTGTTCTATAAATTCACAGGTTCTTCATCATTGCCATATTATAATAATAAACTAAAAAACAACAGAATTTCAGAAGATAAGACAGTGAGCAACAGAACAAGTGAACAACCAGAAAAATATGCAAGCAGCTAGCTGCACTGCTGCCGACAACAAGTCGACAACGGCCGCATTGCCAGTTGCCACAAGGCCCACAACAGGCTACAACTACAAGCCAATTAGCCAACAATGAACAATCCAAATTCCAACATAACCAATTAACTATTTACCATCAGGAATCTTGCATCAAAGGCACCAAGAGGAGTACAGGACTACATGGCAACAAGCCAACATAACCATCAGGAATCACCGATTCAGGCATAAAAAATTATACCTGAATAAAGATAATGTTAAAAAAACCGTCCAGCACAACCAGATATTGAATGTAAAAGCCACAACCCAAAGCTACCAGAGTTCCATAAGCAGGCTGGCAGCCAGCAGCCTAGCAGCTGCTGCAGTGCTGCACAATGCACAAGCAAAACTGATTTTATAACCCAGCGGACCCAGCCACAGCCCCAGCAGCAAGGTTGCAAGAGCAGCCAGAAACATAGTAGTAAGAAGACAGGAAATAAAACCCCACAGGCTACAGCCAAAAATAGCTGTTGCACAGCAGATATCCATTACACTATTACAGTCATTATAAATACAAATTTGAGCTAACAATAGTTTCTAAACTGCTTAATTTCCTGATGCATTGCCCATTTGATTTCCCTCCATTATAATGTTTTCTGTCACAGCATCAAGCTCCGTGTCTTTTATATCTATTAACAAAACAATAATTTAGTTTAAATATAATTTTTAACAAAAATTGAACCAATCGTGTACTCCGTGATATATAAATTACCTTGGTCATTGTACAACCAATCCTTTGTGCAAACCAATGCTTCTACAATATCATGTTTCAATGCACTTCTATATTGGTCTAGAAGTCTACCCCCATTGCTAAAAGCACTTTCCGATGCAACAGTAGAGATTGGAATGCACAACACATCACGAGCCATTCTAGAGACCTGAGGAAATCTTAATTGATTTACTTTCCAATATTGCAAAATGTCTAACTCACTATTCCTATCCATCTTCGGTTCATCTAAATACATTTCAAGCTCTGATTTTCTTGGCATAGTTACCTCCACCTCGAAAGAATCATAATCCTGTATTTTTTTTAATAATTATGTTTGCAAAATTGACATAAGTACTTAGTACATAACAAAATATGTTAATGGAATGTGTTGTATTGATTGTACCTGCAGAAATTGTGATTGCATTATTGTAGTTGACTGACTACTGGATGGAGTATGTCGAGAAGATTGAGATAGATTTGTTGTTGATGGTTGGTCATGTATGACTGAATAGGATGAATAAAGTGTGGTCAACTTATCCTTAACTTTTGTAATTTCAGATTCATAATTACCAGAGTAAAGTCTCTTGTAGCACCACTCAACAAAGTTAAACTTGTACCTTGGATCGAGAATCACTGCAATTGCTAGAATAACACTGAAGTCTGACCAATACTTTTCAAACTTAGCAAGCATCCCAACAGTCATTCTCCTAATATACTCCTCCCCACAAGACAATTCATGTTTTAATGTGGCATATGCGGTAGATACACATGGAAAATACAAGTTTGCAGTTGGATATTTTGTACCAGAGAAAGCACAAGTAATTTGATAAAAAGGAGCTAAAAACTTGCATATTCTAACCATTTTCTCCCACTCACTATTTGAAGGGCAAAACTTGTAGTTGGAATCACTCAACTCCAAATGCATAAAAGCACGCCTGAAGTAAATTGCACTATCTAGCATAATGAAACTAGAATTCCATCTAGTTGGGACGTCTTGCCTCAATCCTCTACTTGTTTCAAGCAAACTTTGTCGTACACATTCCATAAACCTTTGTTTTCTTGATTGAGAGCCTTTTACATATTTAATGCTCTCACGAACCTTCACAACGGAGGAATCTATATCCTTCAAACCTTCCTGTACAATAAGATTTACTATATGTGCACAACATCACATATGGAAGAATTCACCATTGCATAGTAATGCATTTTGCAAATTCAAATGATTTCTTAAAAAATCAACTGAGACAGTATTCGCTGAAGCATTATCTAGAGTAATACTGAAAAGCTTACTATCAAGTTTCCAATCAATCAAAAGCTGTTGTAGTTTCTCAAATAATGCTAAGCCATCATGTGGGGGTGGCATATAATCAAAACTTATAATCTTCTTCTGTAAGCGCCAATTATTATCAATGAAATGTGCAGTTAAGCAAATAAAACCATCAGTGTTAATGGAAGTCCACAAATCAGAAGTTAAAGAAACTCTACTCTTACAGATACATAGAAGGGATTGTATCTGTGCTTTCTCCTTAATGAACAATTTCTTACAGTCATTTCGTGCTGTATTTCTGGATACAATTTGTAAATCAGGACGCAAGTATCAAAGTAATGTTCTAACACTAGACCATTCCACACACTGAAAAGGTAAGTCATGCTTAACTATGCATGCAGTAAACAAACTCCGAAATTCATGATAATCAAACTTATTTTCAACCATAGAAATAGAAGTGCTTGTGTTACTTTGAAGAATAAGTTGACCAATATCATGGGAGTCCCGCTTCTTACAGTTCTGAATGTGACGTCTCAGATTACCTGTCCCATTTTTACTATCAGACAAGTAAGTTGCCCCACATTTCTTACATATGCAACGTTGTTTGCCATCATTACCAACTGGCAACATTTCATAATGTCCCCAAACAGTAGAGGTCAACCTCCTCTTTTTTTTTTTAATTTGTTGTTCATTTTGAACTGCATTATCACCAATCTCACGGTCCTCACCCACATCCACATTGTTATACTCATCATTATCACATTCTACATCATTACCAATAGGCTCTTCCTCATTTTGCTCGAGAGGATTACTGTCAACAATTGTATTAGAACCCTCCATCTAAACACCAAAAAAACACATACTTACAGAATATTAAAGAAAAAAAACTAATAATGTAAAAAGACATGAGACATTGAGACATCAAGTGATCAAGACATCTTAATATAATAATATCCACTGTTTTAACACTAACAGTCCAAGACTCCAAGTCCAAAACTATAAGTGTCCAACAAGGCAACAATCCAACATAATAAGTTAGCAACTAAATAAATAACAAATTCAGAACAACAATTTATTATTTATATTTGGGTATTGTGTAATCACTAATTCACTGTAATTAGTGTAATGGCAAAAGATAAATGAAAACATTGAAAAGCAGATTTCCTGAGTCCGAACTCCCAACCCGCAGATGCGTAGACGGCATGCCGACATATGAGATGCCAAAAGACTCAAATGACATTTATCAAACTCAAGAATATGATAAACAACAGGACTGCAAGCCCTTATCTACAAAACCAAATGTCAAAATGACAAAAACAGCAAACTGCAAACCCTAATCTACCAAAACTGCAAACCCTAACTTCCAGATTGATAAAGTGTGAAATAAAGGAAGAGTAGAAATAATGTAGAATAGTATATCAGTCAATTAGAAACCAAAACTCAGCCAAAATACTTCTAAAAAAATGAAATCTAAATTATTCTTGAGTAATGAGTTCACTACTTCACTGACTACTGATTACAGTAAATGGTGCGAAGTGCGAACGACGAACGGCCTGGAGAGTGGAGGAAGGCAAGAAGCAAGAGACTGAGAGAGTCGGAGAATGGCGTCGCATCGGACGATCAGAGTCTCGGAGTCGGAGATAGAGAAACCCTAACTTAGAAATGAGAAATCCCTCACTCAGCTATCCGCTCGCGGCTCGCCTCATGCCCCGATGGAGTAAACCCGCGTCGTTATTAAAACCCTTATTGACGCGGGTTGTTTTCGGGTCGGAATCGGGTTACCGGGTTAACCCGAACCCGACCCGATTGTTATACGGGTCCAAATATAAAACTCGAACCCGACCCGTTTATTAAACGGGTCAACCCGAACCCGAATTTTTCGGGTCGGGTTCGGGTCGGGTTTTCGGGTCGGGTCAGTTGTTGACAGCCCTACCCTGGATGAAAAATAGGACGATTTAAAATTGGCTTGATCATCTAGGCCGATCGCATGATCGTCCGGGTCGATCAGTTCAAATCAGAGAAAAATCATCCTGACAATAGCCCTGGATACGGGCTGGCCGATATTGATCGTCCTGAAGTAACTTAAGGTTTTTGACTGGATCATCCTGGCCGATCCTGCGATCGTCCAGGACGATATGATCGTATCAATCATCCTTAATTACTCCCTTGATTTTCTAAACAATTATGGCATAATTTGTGAATATCGTCCAGGCCGATCATAGGATCGTCCTGGCCGATAATTTAAAAATACAGTATACCATAATTGATTATGGCGGCTACTTCTTTCTATTTTGAGCTTATTGTCCTGGCCGATACACGTATTGTCCAGGACGATCTGGTAATGTCGGCTGCCTTAATTAAGAACCCTTAATTAGACTTTCTGTTTTAAGCTGATCGTTCAGGCCGATTCGAAAAATCGTCCTGGCCGATATGAGTAAAAACAGAAATTCTAAGTCTCTCAAGTGTGTGTGTGAAGGGTTACATAGCATCAGTCTCTTTGACTTATTACAAGTAGACTCAAAAGGTGAAAAACAAACATACAGACTGACTCAACCCTAAACCTACGCAATCCTGAACTTGGCTCCTAGATCGTCCGATCTTCGATTCCTGAAAAGTTAGAAGCAACAAGTAGTCCAAGAGAAACAGTGTTTGTCAATCATCAAAACATAAGTCATGAAAAATAGATTTGCAACAATCTCCCCCTTTTTGATGATGGCAAAACACTACGAAAAAAAATAGTTAATAGCAAAAATTCAGGATTGATGAAAAAAGAACCTCATAAACTTCTCCCTCTTTTGACATATCAAAAAGGAAGGTACAAGAAAGCACAGCAAAAGAGATTTTTTTTTTTTTTTTAATCAAGGCATGTCAATGATATAGTATTCCATGTGATTGATTTAAAAACTTGTGAGTTAATGAGTTACCAATCTTATTTAATCCATAGAATAGTAGAATATCCGTTCATGGTTTACCCTTAGCTCAAAAACATTTTCTTAGGATAGAATTGTCTTTTGAAATCAATGACCTAACTCAAATAATTTATTGGATATGAGAAAAAGAATCTACCCACCACTTGTCGTAAGAAAAATATCTTCATAAAATAATGAGGTAGATTTGTCACAATCGAACGATAATCGAGATCAAGCCTTTTGAGAACCAAAACTTCTAAGTTCTAAAAGATATAAAAAAAGAGAGTAGCTTGCTTTTGAGTGGGCTCATTTTATGCCTCTTGTCAATGTTGTGGCGCTTTGCGCATCTTTTAATTGATTTTTCAATTTTTGGCGTCTTTGCGCTTCTTTTGTTGGCATCATTGGCCAAAATTTTTTTTTATTTTTGCAAGCTAGATTCCCTTTTATAATCCTTTAAAAAAAAACTTAGTTGTGAATATATCTTTTCAGATATTAGAGAATAGGAGCTCTCTCTCTAACATAGGGAAGAATTACCACAAGCAGGATTAATAATCGAAGACAAGAGTAACGAGGGATCTTGATGTGACAAAAAGACTTTTAATCATTATAAATACAAGATAGATTTGCTTAAGCAAGCTTAAGAAAAGATCTTAGTTTCATAAACAATCTTTTAATTTGAGATAGACTTTTGATTAGAAAAGAAAACTATGCCACTAATACTAAGTTTAGGGAAAGAGATACAATCACAAAATATTCATACTATCTAAGTGATTAAGTAGATGAAAACATATTAACTATAATTTGTTAAAAACAAGAACAAGGAATATAATACCATGTCATTGATGATCTAAAAATAAAGCACACGAAAAAGTAAAAAAGAAAGCAAAAAAGTAAAAGAAAACTTAGCTAAAAGGTTTCATGCATTTATGTCAATCACACCCAATCTGGTCCTTAAAGAACTGAAAGTGTCGAAGGCTAGTGGTTTAGTAAAGATGTCTGCCAGTTTGTTTTCAGTTGTCACATGGTGTAACTCAATGTCTCTCTTAGTCACATGATCTCTAATAAAGTGATGCCTAATGTCAACGTGTTTAGTTCTTGAATGTTGGATAGGATTTTTAGAGATGCATATGGCACTAGTGTTGTCACAAAAGATTGAGATGGTGCTTACATATAATCCTAGATCCAATACCTGTTGTTTCAACCAAAGAACTTGGGCCACACAACTTCCAAGAGCAATGTATTCAGCTTCAGCAGTGGAAAGTGCAACAGAATTTTTGCTTCCTACTAGACCAAAGATTGTCCAATGAATTGACAAGTTCCAGAGGTGCTCTTTCTATCCACCTTGCATCCTGCAAAATCAGAGTCAGAAAAACCAATAATCTCAAAATAAGTGCTATATCTAGGGTACCAAATCCCTAATCCTTGTGTCCCCAAAAGGTATCTAAAAATTCTCTTAACAGCAGTCATGTGGGATTCCTTAGGGTCAGCTTGAAACCTAGCACAAAGGCAAACACTAAACATGATGTCAGATCGGCTTGCAGTCAAGTAAAGTAAGGATCCAATCATGCCTCTATACTTCTTCTGATCAACAGACTTACCACTTGGGTCCTTATCCAAAGGAGCACTAGAAGTCATGGGGGTGTTAATTTGCTTGGCTTTGTCCATCTCATATTTCTTCAAAATGTCCTTTATGTATTTTGTTTGATTTAAAAAAGTTCCATCTTCCGATTGTTTTATGCTAAACCCCAAAAAGTAAGACAATTCTCCCATTAAACTCATCTCAAATTCTCTACTCATTATTCTAGAAAAATCATCACACAAATTTTTATTAGAAGATCCAAAGAGTATATCATCAACATAAATCTGAACAATGAGTAAGTCATCTCCAACTTTTCTAAGAAAAAGAGTGGTGTCTACGCTCCCCTTGACAAACTCCCTCTCTAGTAAGAATGTGATAAGCCTCTCATACCAAGCTCTAGGTGCCTGCTTTAAACCATACAAAGCCTTTTTTAATTTAAACACATGATTTGGAAATTGAGAACTCTCAAAACCTGGAGGTTGTTCTACAAACACATCTTCTTTTATCTCCCCATTTAAAAAGGCACTCTTGACATCCATTTGAAAAAGCTTAAATCCTTTATAACAGGCAAAGGCTAATAGCACTCTAATGGCTTCCAATCTAGCTATTGGGGCAAAAGTCTCTTTAAAGTCTATCCCTTATATTTGATTGTACCCCTTAGCCACCAATCTTACTTTATTTCTCACCACCACTCCTGAATCATTCACTTTGTTCTTAAATACCCACTTTGTCCCAACTATACTTTGTCCCTTAGGTCTTTTCACAAGTTCCCAAACATCATTCCTAACAAATTGATTCAACTCTTCTTGCATTGCTAAAATCCAAAACTCATCAGAAAGGGCTTGGTTAATGGTGGTGGGTTCAGTCATAGAGATAAAGGCAGAGTGGTTCACCTCCTTCTTAAGTCCATGTCTAGTCTTAACTCCACTAGAAGGGTCTCCTAAGATCAAATCCTTGGGATGACTAGTAGAGTATCTCCAATCTCTAGGAAAAGTGTGTGCAGTTTCTCCCCTTTCATCAAAATTTTCTATTCCTTGGGTGACTCCTTATACTCCTCCATTACTTAGGTGCTCACTCCCCTTCCCTAAATTTTCTACTCCACTTGTAATCTCTCCAACATCATCATCTTCTACTCCATGTTTCTTAGGATCAGACTCATCAAAAACTACATGGGTTATCTCTTCCACCATCAAAGTTCTCTTGTTAAACACCCTAAAAGACTTCCCAACACTAGAATATCCCAAGAATACTCCATCATCAGATTTAGGATCAAATTTTCCCAAGTGAGACTTCCCATTGTTGTGAATGAAAACCTTACAACCAAAGACATGAAGGTGGGAAAGATTGGGTGTCCTACCCTTAAGGATCTCATAGGGTGTTTTTTCTAATTTGACTCTAACATTCACTCTATTCAACACATAACAAGCTGTGTTAACCGCTTCAGCCCAAAAGTATTTTGGAAGTGAATACTCAGCAAGCATGGCTCTAGCGGCTTCCACCAAGGTCCGGTTCTTCCTTTCAGCTACCCCATTCTGCTGAGGGGTCCTAGGGGCTGAAAAATTGTGGCTAATCCCCTTCTCCTCACAAAAATCTCCAAATCTTTCATTTTCAAACTCTCCCCCATGATCACTATGGATGGTCAAAATCTCACAACTTAGCTTCTTCTGAATCCAAGTAGAAAAAGTTTTAAACTCCTCAAAAGACTCATTTTTATGAGAAAGAAATCTAGTCCAAGTGAACCTCGAGTAGTCATCAACAATCACAAAACCATAAACTTTCCCTCCCAAACTAGCTATGCTAATGGGTCCAAACAAATCCATGTGAAGGACTTCTAAAGGTCTAGATGTGCTAATGTCCTTTATGGGGTGAAAAGAGGAGTGTATTTGCTTTCCTAGTTGACAGGCATCACAAAGGTGGTCTTTTGTAAACTTAAGTTTTGGGACACCTCTAACTAGGTCCTTTTGGGTCACTTTCCTAAGAGTTTTCATACTTGCATGACAAAGCCTCCTGTGCCACAACCAAGAATCATCAATAACAGTTTTTAAGAAAAAAAAAAGCAGCACATTCAATGTTATTTAAATCAAGCATGTAGACGTTGTTGACCCTCTTTCCCTGCAAAATAGTGTTGTTACTTAAACTTACAATGCATGAATCCGTGAAGAATTGCACGATGAAGCCTTTGTCACAGAATTGACTGATGCTGAGCAAGTTGTGCTTCAATCCATCTACAAGCAAAATATTTTCAATCATAAGGTTCTTGGAATTTCCGATTATACCTGCTCCTACCACCTTCCTGGTGGTGTTGTCTCCAAGAGTAACCTTGCCTCCAGTCCTGGACTCTAATACTACAAACTGGCTAGCATCACCAGTCATATGTCGAGAACATCCACTGTCCAGGTACCACATACTCTCACGAGGTCTTTTGTGAGAGACTTCCTGCAAAATTATCAAATGTTAGTTTTAGGAACCCAAGTAGGTTTGGGTTCCTTCTTATGAAGAGAAGAATGCAATGCATGTGTGGTATGCTGTGGATCATGCACCTTAGGTCTCCACACCCAATGTGTACTATGGTGAATTGTGCAAGTGTGTGAGATGTGTCCTAGCATGCCACAAGAAAAACATCTAACTCCAGGAAAGGGATCTCTTAAGTGATTTGAGTTATAATGCCTCTCTCTAGGTTTTGGCAATTGATTAAAAGTAGAAGTCATCCTAGTTTTCTTACATGTTTCTAAATCATTTTGAACCTTCAAGTTTATGCTTTTTAAAACTTCATTTTCAATCCTCAAATTTTTCTCTATCTCCTTTGCCTTCTTAAAATCAAATTCAAGAGATGTGTGTGATATTTTCAATGCCTCATGCTCTTCAACTAACTCACTATGATTTTTATTTAACTCATCAAATTCATCAAGTAAAGTCATGTGATTTGAATTAATTATTTGATGGTCTTTAATCAAAATTTTATGCTCTTTTTGTAGATTTAAGAATTCTAATTTCAAGCTAGCATGAGTTTTCTTTAATTTCCTATATGATGCATGGATTTTTTCTAAAACTTCAAGAAGTTGATCGTAGGAAAGTTCACATACCTCTTCTTGATCACTTTAATCTTTTCCCATGAAACACAAGTTTGTAGTTTCTTCCTCTGGTTCAGTTTCAGAGGAATCAGTACCAGATTCTGCCCAAAAGCTCCTTTGGTTTTTCTTCTTCTCTTCCTAGACTTAGCTTTCTCCTCACTTTTTTCCTTTTCTTTGCTTGAATGATCTTGAAGTGTAGGACAATCGGCTCTCACATGTCCAGGTTTCCTGCATTCAAAACAAACAACATCAGAAGATCCTTTAATATGTTTATGATCTTTACCTTTTCTCCAACTTTGATGATGCTTTTGTTTCTTCCTTAGAAAGCTTTTGAATTGCCTTGTGATGAAGGCAATTTCATCGCTTTCAGACCCGGAAGATTCAGAATCTGATTTGTGCGCCTTCAATGCAATTGTTTTCTCCTTTTTCTTCTCACCTGCATCAAGATTTCTTTAATTCACCCCTTGCTCGTAAGCAATGAGTGAGCCAAGCAAGTTATCAATAGAATAGGTGTTCAAATCTTTAGATTCAGTGATGGCAATAATTTTTGCATCATAAGACGAAGGCAAGCATCTCAAAATCCTGTTAACTTTTTCATAGTTCGAAAGTTCTTTTCCTAGTGCATGCAATGAAGTAGCAATCTGAGTAAACCTAGTGTACATGTCAGAAATTGATTCATGAGGTTTCATACGAAACAGTTCGTAGTCATGCAAGAGAATGTTTAAACGGGATTGTTTAACTTCATTAGTGCCTTCCTAAGTGATGCACAATTTATCCCAAATTTCTTTACCAGTTTTGCAAGTTGAAACACGCATGTAATCCTCAGATTTCAAAGCACAGAAAAAACAATTCAAACATTTCGCATTTAATTGAGCTAAATCTCGTTCATCAAAAGTCCATTCGGTAAAAGCAACTTCAGTTTTAAAACCATTAATTTCACGAGAAGGTGGAGAATAACCTTCTTGAATAAGCATCCACATGCGATAATCAGTAGATTGTAAAAAAGTCGACATGCGAGTTTTCCAAAAATCAAAAGGTAGGTTATCGAACAGAGGAGGTCAGGTAATAGAATACCCTTCCGTAGTGTTGCGATTCCCAAAGTTAGACATGGATCAAATTCAAAAAGTTTTCAAACTTTAATTTTCGAATCAAGCTCTGATACCACTTGAAAGTTTGATTGGGATGTTAAGCCCTATGAACTTAGTCCCAAGCTAACCAAGAGGGAGGGTAAATTGGTATTTAAAAAAAAAATTTCACAAAGAAAGGAAATTGCATAAACCAAATCACACCACAAAAACAAATGCGGAATTTAAAAGTGCGGAAGTAAGAAAAAAGGAACACAGAAATTTATAGTGGTTCGGTCGACTCGACCTACGTCCACTCCTTGGAGGCACCCTCCAAGTATTGCACTACAAAATGTGACTCTCCTTTAGCCCCCACAGCTAGGCGGAGAAACCCTCACAAGAACCTCCTTTTTGCCAACCCGGCAAGACAGAGAACCTATCTCCTTTTGCTTCCTCCTGAAGTTGGCAGAGAACCAAAACCAAAAGCAAACTTCTTACCTCTACCGACCCTTCCACAGACGAGAAACTCTAGACGAAGACGACGCAGAGCGATCCTTAAAGCAACCCTTGTGAATCCCCTCACAAGCTCCCCCTCATAAGATCCTCTCTCTCTCTTCTCTCTCGTTCTCTCCTCAAGGTCTTCTCAGGTCAAGGCAGCAGCCAAAGGTTTTTAAAAACGTTGAACAAGAGCTCTTAAATAGAAGAGCTTCAAAAGAGCTCATTAATTGCAAGTTGCCGACAATATCGTCCAGGCCGATATGGACATCGGCCTGGCCGATCAGTACAAATCAATGAAGATCGGCCAGAGCATCGCCCTGGATGGAAAACAGGATGATTTAAAATTGGCTTGATCGTCCAGGCCGATCGCATGATCGTCTGGGCCGATCAATTCAAATCAGAGAAAAATCGTCCTGACAATAGCCCTGGATACGGGCTGGCCGATATTGATCGTCCTAAAGTAACTTAAGGTTTTTGACTGGATCGTCCTGGCCGATCCTGCGATCATCCAGGATGATATGATCGTATCAATCATCCTTAATTACTTCCTTGATTTCCTAAAACAATTATGGCATAATTTGTGAATATCGTCCAGGCCGATCATAGGATCGTCCTGGCCGATAATTTAAAAATACAATATACCATAATTGACTATGGCGGCTACTTCTTTCTATTTTGAGCTTATTGTCCTGTCCGATACACGTATCGTCCAGGACGATCTGGTAATATCGGCTGCCTTAATTAAGAACCCTTAATTAGACTTTCTGTTTTAAGCTGATCGTCCAGGCCGATTCGAAAATCGTCCTGGCCGATATGAGTAAAAACAGAAATTTTAAGTCTCTCAAGTGTGTGTGTATGAAGGGTTACATAGCATCAGTCTCTTTGACTTATTACAAGTAGACTCAAAAGGTGAAAAACAAACATACAGACTGACTCAACCCTAAACCTACGCAATCCTGAACTTGGCTCCTTGATCGTCCGATCTTCGATTCCTGAAAAGTTATAAGCAACAAGTAGTCCAAGAGAAACAGTGTTTGTCAATCATCAAAACATAAGTCATGAAAAATAGATTTGCAATAATAGGTATCAGCCAGAACGATGTGACAAGAATTTGAAAATCAAGGAAAGATGGAGATGATCAGAGAAAACCCTAAGCAAAAATAAATACAATAAAAATAGAAAAAAGTGAAGTTTTTTATTTTTAATTTTTCTATTTTTTTTATTTTTAGCAAAGCAAGCATATGAAAAATTTCCCAAATAATTAAATTTTAAAGATTTGAACGATTAATGAGTTAACAATGTCACAATCTAAAAACGGTAGATAATCCGATCCTGTTTACCCTAGCTCAGACTTCTTTCAGGATAAAAATTGTCTTTAGAAAATAAGAGGTCTAACTCAGAATAAATTGGATAAAAATAAGATCCATTCAAAACTTGGTTATAAATAAAATATCTTTAAAATAGTATACTAAAGTAATTTATCTCTATCATGGAATTTGAAATCAAGCCTTTGAAAATATAAAATAACCCATGAGTCCTTCTAAGTTTAAAAAGTTTTGAAAAGAGAGGATAGCTTGCATTTAGTGGGCTCATTTTATGCCTCTTGTCACTTTGTTTGACTATTTGAGCATCTTTTGATTTTTGATACAGTTTCTTGTATATACTTTTCTTTCAATTTGGCGTCATTGACCATTTTTTTTTATTTTTGTAAGCTAAAACCTCTTAAACAAACCCTTAAAAAGGTTCTTAGTAGTGATTATATCTTCTAGATATTAGAGAAGAGGAGCTCTCTCTAACATAGGGAAGAACAAACCACAAAACAAAAATCAAAATCATATGATAAGTGCAACGGCAATATTTCAATTAACTGAAAGATATATAAGAACTTTAGATCATATATATAAGATAGACTATTGTAGCAAGGTAAAAAGGATCTTAATTTCAAAAATTATTTGTTAAAATGAGATAGACGTTTTGTTTAGAAAAGAAAACTATATCACCAAAAGAGGTTAGAGTGAGGAAAACCATCAACAGTGTTTTTCCCCTTTAATCGATTTAGAAATGCTAATCATTGGCCATAAATCTCCAAATTTTATGAACAAGGAAAAATCATCATAAAGAAAACAAAAGTAAAAACGACTAGAACAACAAAAAAAGCTATCACAAAAAACAAAACATAACAATAATCAAAATGCAATTCAAGAATTTGTTAAGCAGCAAGTTTAAGCAGTTATGAGCTGTAAGCCTCCATTTGTCCAAGTATCATATGCTCTAACGAGGTCTTCGGTGAGAGCAATCCTGCAAGAATTAACGACTGTCAGACTTAGGAACTCAAATAGGGTTGGGTACCTTCTCATAAAAAGTAGAGTGTAATGCATGTATGTTATGCTGTGAATTATGCAATTTTGGTCTCCACACCCAATGTGTACTATGGTGAACAGTGCAAGTGTGTGAGATGTGTCCTAGCAAGCCACATGAAAAGCATCTAACACTAGGAAAAGGATTTCATAAATGGTTTGGATTGTAATGCCTCTTCCTAAGTCTTGGCTTTAGATCAGAAGTAGGTGTCATCCAATTTCTCTTAATTGAGTCCAATTCATCTTTAAGCCTCAGGTTAGTATCTTCCAAAGCATTATTATCAATCCTCAAGTTGCGCTCTATTTCTTTATATTTCTTCAAATCAAATTTGAGTGAGGTGTGTGAAACTTTTAATGCATCATGCTCATTAGTTAATTCCGACTGCTTTTTGTTTAAATCATCAAATTCATCAAGTAGAGTCATGTGATTTGAATCAATCGTAGAATGATCTTTGAGAATAAATTTTTTTTTTTTTTTTGTAAATTTGAAAATTCCAACTTTAAACTAGCATAAGTCTTTTTAAGTTTTTGGTATGATGCATGAATTTTCTCACAAAGTTTAAACAATTGATTATAAGTTGGTTTACATACCTCTTCTTCATCACTTTGATCAAGATGATCTTCTGCCATTAAGCACAAGTTTGTTATTTCATCTTCAGGTTCCGTCTCCAATGAATGAGATGCAGAATCCGCCCCAAATGCCTTTTGAAGCCTCTTTTTGTCCTTTCTAGACTTGGATTTCTCCTCACCCTTTTCTTTGCTTGAGTGATCTTGAAGTGTAGGACAATCCGCTCTGACTTATCCAGGCTTCCTGCATTCAAAGAAAACAATATTAGAAGGTCTTTTAGAATATTTATTATCCTTACCTTTTCTTCAATTTTGATGATGCTTTTGCTTCTTCTTTAGAAAACTTTTGAATTACCTTGTGATAAAGGCAATGTCATCGCTCTCAGACCCAGAAGAATCAAAGTAAGATTTGTGTGCCTTCAGTGCCACTATTTTCTCCTTCTTTTTCTCACCTGCATCAAGATTTATTTGATTCACCCCTTGCTCATAAGCAATGACTGAGCCAAGTAAGTTATCAATCGAATAGGTGTTTAAATCCTTAGATTCAGTTATAGCAGTGATTTTAGCATCAAAAGACGAAGGCAAGCATCTCAAAATCTTGTTCACTTTTTCATAGTTTGAAAGTTTGAAAGTTCGTTAAGGATGTTAAGCCCTATGAACTTAGTCCCAAGCTAACCAAGAGGGGGGGTGAATTGGTATTTTAAAAAATTCTTTTCACAAAGAGAGAAAATTGCATAAACCAAATCACACCACAAAAAATAAATGCGGAATTTAAAAGTGCGGAAGCAAGAAAAGAAACACATAAATTTATAGTGGTTTGGTCGACTCGACCTACGTCCACTCCTTGGAGGCACCCTCCAAGTATTGCACTACAAAAACGTGACTCTCCTTTAGCCCCCACAGCTAGGCGGAGAAGCCCTCACAAGAACCTCCTTTTTGCCACCCCGGCAAGGTAGAGAACCTTCCTCCTTTTGCTTCCTCCTGAAGCTGGCAGAGAACCAAAACCAAAAGCAAACTCCTTACCTCTACCGACCCTTCCACGGATGAGAAACTCTAGATGAAGATGAAGCAGAGCGATCCTTGAAGAAACCCTTGTGAATCCCCTCACAAGCTCCCCCTCACAAGATCCTCTCTCTCTCCTCTCTCTCTTTCTCTCCTCAAGGTCTTCTCAGGTCAAGGCAGCAGCCAAAGGTTTTTAAAAACGTTGAACAAGAGCTCTTAAATAGAAGAGCTTCAAAAGAGCTCATTAATTGCAAGTTGTCGACAATATCGTCCAGGCCAATATGGACATCGGCCTGGCCGATCAGTACAAATCAATGAAGATCGGCCAGAGCATAGCCCTGGATGCAAAGCTGGACGATTGAAAATTGGCTTGATCGTCCAGGCTGATCTCACGATCATCCTGGGCGATCAGTTCAAATCAGAGGAAAATCGTCCTGACAATAGCCCTGGATACATGATATTGATCGTCCTGAAGTAACTTAAGGTTTTTGACTGGATCATCCTGGTTGATCCTGCGATCGTCTAGGACGATATGATCGTATCAATCATTCTTAATTACTCCCTTGATTTCCTAAATAATTATGGCATAATTTGTGAATATCGTCCAGGCCAATCCACGGATCGTCCTGGCCGATAATTTAAAAATACAGTATACTATAATTGACTATGGCGGCTACTTCTTTCTGTTTTGAGCTTATCGTCCTGGCCGATACACGTATCGTCCAGGATGATCTATTAATGTTGGCTGCCTTAATTAAGAATCATTAATTAGACTTTCTGTTTTAAGCTGATCGTCCAGGCCGATCCAAACATCGTCCTGGCCGATATGAGTAAAAACAAAAATTCTAAGCCTCTCAAGTGTGTGTGTGAAGGGTTACATAGCATCAGTCTCTTTAACCATTACAAGTAGACTCAAGAGGTGAAAATAAAACGTATAGACTGACTCAACCCTAAACCTACGCATTCCTGAACTTGGCTCCTTCTTGATCGTCCGATCTTTGATTCCTGAAAAGTTAGAAGCAACAAGCAGTCCAAGAGAAACAGTGTTTGTCAATCATCAAAACATAAGACATGAAAAAATAGATTTGCAACAATCTCCCCCTTTTTGATGATGGAAAATACAAGTAGGAAAGAAAAAAAAAAATTAAACAAAAACACAGGTTTATTAGAAAATCAAAGTTACAACAGTTTTTTCCTACACACCCTGTCCTACTCCCCCTTTTGTCATCACAAAAAGAGGGTCCAGAAACACCAGAAAAATATCACAAAAGACTAACAAGCAAACTAAAAAAAATAAGAAACAAACAACACAAAGCACAGACTAAAAGAACGAGGGATCCTGATCATCAGATGGAGGTTGTGGAGGTGACTGCTGAAAGTAACCGGCAAGAGTGGTAAACTGAGCATTGAACCAGGCGATGTCCTGGTCATGCTGCTGCTGCTGGTGAGTAAGGAAAATGTCAAAATGGGCTAAATCCTCAGCGCGGTGATGCTCGTAACGGACAATGTCCTCAGAGTGTTGCTGCTCCTGTGCAGCAACATAGGCATCAAACCGGGTCTCCCAACGATCAAATCTCTCAATCAACTGATCAACCGGTGAGTGCTGGTGGAGAGGAGCAGGGTCAGGAAAGGGAGCTGGAGCGGGAGCCTCCTCCTCTCTAGCCCCCCGAGATTCCTCAGGGTGGAGACGAGTACTGTGAATGGTGCTGAAGGAATTATTTGAGTAGAAGGGAGTTGGGAGGTTTGGTGGAATAGGATATTGAAGTTGGTATTTAGTTTTAAGAACGTAGGCTATGATGTGTCCTAAGGCTAGATTTGGTTTCCTTTTGTGGCCTGGATTGCGAATTGTGGTTAGGTGATCAATGTATCAAAAAATTAGGTCTGCAGTGTTTAATTCTCTATGAGCCATGATGTAGAAGGTATTGAGGGAAAATAGAGGGGTGATGTGGACTCGGTCGCCAGCTTTTGGAATGATGGAGGTGCGAAGGACATGTTGGATTGTCCTAGCATCTCTGACTAAAGAGCTAGTCTCTCCAACATGGTAATGTACATTGGTCTGGCGAAGAAAGTGATTCGCCATGGACCAGTCAAGATCAGGGTCAGAGGCGATTATGTGCAGCTTATTGCCGGTGGTGGATAGCTGTAAAAGATCAACACAATCCTGATATGTGATTTCGACAGGGCGTCGATTCACATAGGAGGTCAGGGCTGTGAAGGTAGAGTTGATGCGAAGGTTTATGAAAAATTCTCGAAGAAATTCGGAATTGAAAGGGAAGGCAAGAGACAAAATGAAGCAAAGGGAGGTGTGAGCAAAAAGATCCATTACCGGGTAAGAGATGTGGACAGGATTGATGATTCTGGAGACAGTAATTCCACACTCTTTGTAGCGATGATAGGCGGATTCATATTCTGCTTCCCGGAAACGAGGGTCAATTCTTGCCTTCGAGGAGCTCCCAGAAGTCTGTCGGGTGCGTTTCCCACCAGCCATTTAGAGCACTAAGCAAAAAACACAAGAGGAGAAAGGGTTGGAAGTGAAAAAACATGGCTGGAACGGCCTGAATTTAAAGAAACGGCCATATTGTCCTGGCCGATCGCAGAATCGTCCAGGCCGATATGGTTCAATAATTACGTACAGGCCGATTGGTCAAAAAGGCGGTCCAATCGTCCGGGCCGATCAGATATCAGCCAGGCCGATTAGACACTTGCTATCGGCCCGAGGAGTCAATCCGGACGACCGTTGAAAAAGCAGATCGTCCGGGCCGATTAGGTGTATCGTCCAGAATGATGCACAATAATTGATCGTATCGGCCGAAGTTAAAACATTTTAAATGCTTGCCACGTGTATCGTCCAGGACGAACAGTGGATCGGCCCGGCCGATGGTCCAATAATGGATCGTCCGGGGCCGAATTTAAAGATCAAAATGTGCTGACACGTGGATCGTCTAGGACGATCCAGTGTATCGGCTAGGACGATGCACATAAAATGCATCGGCCAGACAAATATACTATCGGTCAGGACTATCACCATGAGTTCAATGAAATCGTCTAGGACGATAAAGTATCGTCCAGGACGATGAATTGCAGCAAGCACAGAAAAAGTTCAGCAGATGGATTTTGAACAGAATTTGTCATATCGGCCAGGCTGATATAAATATCGGTCAGGCCGATGTGACTTGAATTTGAAATCAAGAAAAGAATGGTGATGATCAAGACCCTCAAAAATAAAACAAAAGAAAAAACAGTCAAAGATATAGAAAAAATAAAAACAACACAATGAAAACCAAACACCGAACATTTTTGGATTTTAATTTTTCTAATTTTTTTGTTTTATGGAGGCATCATATGAGAATTCTTTTCAAAAATTAAACTTTTAAAGTTCCAAGAGATCTAGAAGTTTAACAAATCCCAATCAGAAGAAGGTAGAAAAATTGATTCCGTTAACCCTAGATCGGACATCCTTCTGGGTACAAAATTCTTTTGGAAAAACAGAGGCCTAACTCGGAAAAATAGAATAAGAAGATCCATTCAAGACTTGTTTACAACTAAAATATCTCATAAATAATAAACCAAAATAATTTTTTTCTCAATCATGGAAATTGAAATCAAGTCTTTGAAAGTATCACATAATCAATGAGTTTTCAAAGTTTTAAGAGTTTTAACCAAAGAGATGATAGCTTGCATTTAGTGGGCTCATTTTATGCCTCTTGTCACTTTGATTGGCTCTTTGATCATCTTTTGATTTTTGATACACATTTGTGTATATAGCTTTCTTTTCAATTTGGCTTCATTGGCCTCTTTCCTTTTTACCTCTTGCGAGCTAAAAACTCTTTAATATACCCTTAAAGAAAAAGACTTAGTTGTGAGTATATCCTCCAAATATTAGAGAATAGGAGCTCTCTCTCTAACATAGGGAAGAACAATCCACAACACAAAATCAAAATCATGTGATAAATGCAATGACAAGATTTCAAAAGCTTGAATGATATCTAAGAATTTTGGCTATTATGCATAAGATAATTTAATGTAGCAAGATAAGAAAAAGATCTTAGATGAAAAGATATTGGTTAAACTGAGTTTAGACTTTTGTTTTAGAGAAGAAAATCATTCCACTAAACAAAGTCAGAAGAAGGGAAAACATCAACAGTTTACTCCATTTAACTAATTTAGAAAAGCTAAACCCTATCTCCAAAACTCCAATATTTAAAAGCTTGAAAAGTTTCATCATATGGAAGGCCAAAAATAAAGAACAAAGCAAAAAACAACACACATAAAAAATAATAATGCAAACTAAAAACAATACAAAGTGAGCACAAAAACTAACACACAAAAAATAAAAGATTAAAAGACACACAAAAAGCTAAAGATTTCAAGCAAGTGATAAAGCAGCGGATTTAAGCAATTTTGAGCTGCAAGCCTCCTTATGTCCAGTTATCTTATGCTCCCACGAGGTCTTTAGTGAGAGCACACCTGCAAAACTCAACAACAGTCAGATTTAGGAACCCAAACAGGTTTGGGCTCCTTCTTAGGAAATGTAGAGTGTAATGCAGATGTGGTATGCTTTGAATCATGCATCTTAGGTCTCCACACCCAACGTGTACTACGGTGAACTGTGCAAGTGTGTGAGATGTGTCCTAGCATGCCACAAGAAAAATATTGAACTCCAGGAAAAGGTTTTCTTAAATGGTTTGGGTAAAAATGCCTCTTCCTAGGTTCTGGCTTTTGATTAGAAGTTGGTGTCATCCTAGCTTTCTTACATGTTTTCAAATCATTTTGAATCCTCAAGTTAGTTCTTTTTAATGCATCATTCTCAATCCTCAAATTTTTCTCCATCTCTTTAGATTTCTTAAGATCATCCTTAAGTGAGGTGTGTGAAGCTTTTAATGCATTACTTTCATCAACTAATTCCAAATGATTCTTGTTTAACTCATCAAATTCATCAAGAAGAGCCATGCATGATCTTTGAGAAAAACTTCATGCTCTTTTTGTAGATTTGAATGTTCTAATTTTAGGCTAGCATGAGTTTTCTTAAGTTTTTTGTATGATGTATGGATTTTTTCACAAATTTCAAACAATTCATCATAGGTTGGTTTACATACCTCTTCCTCATCACTTTGATTTTCTCCCATGAAACACAAGTTCGTAGTCTCTTCCTCTGGTTCAGTCTCAGAGGAATCAGTACCAGATTCTGCCCAGAAACCTCTTTGGATTTTCTTCTTCTCCTTCCTAGACTTAGCTTTCTCCTCACCTTTTTCCTTTTCTTTGCTTGAATGATCTTGAAGTGTAGGACAATCGGCTCTCACATGTCCAGGTTTCCTGCATTCAAAACAAACAACATCAGAAGATCCTTTAATATGTTTATGATCCTTACCTTTTCTCCAACTTTGATGATGCTTTTGTTTCTTCCTTAGAAAGCTTTTGAATTGCCTTATGATGAAGGCAATTTCATCGCTTTCAGACCCGGAAGATTCAGAATCCGATTTGTGTGCCTTCAGTGCAATTGTTTTCTCCTTTTTCTTTTCACCTGCATCAACAATTCTTTAATTCACCCCTTGCTCATAAGCAATGAGTGAGCCAAGTAAGTTATCAATAGAATAGGTATTCAAATCCTTAGATTCAGTGATGGCAGTAATTTTTGCATCATAAGATGAAGGCAAGCATCTCAAAATCTTGTTAACTTTTTCATAGTTCAAAAGTTCTTTTCCTAGTGCATGCAATAAAGTAGCAATCTGAGTAATCCTAGTGTACATGTTAGAAATCGATTCATGAGGTTTCATACGAAAAAGTTCGTAGTCATGCAAGAGAATGTTTAACCGGGATTGTTTAACTTCATTAGTACCTTCATAAGTGATGCACAACTTATACCAAATTTCTTTACCAGTTTTGCAAGTTAAAACACGCATGTAATCTTCAGATTTCAAAGCACAGAAAAAATAGTACAAACATTTCGCATTTAATTGAGCTAAATCTCGTTCATCAAAGGTCCATTCAGTAAAAGCAACTTCAGTTTTAAAACCATTAATTTCACGAGAAGGTGGAGAATAACCTTCTTGAATAAGCATCCACATGCGATAATCAGTAGATTGTAAAAAAGTTGACATGCGAGTTTTCCAAAAATCAAAAGGTAGGTTAACGAACAGAGGAGGTCGGGTAATAGAATACCCTTCCATAGTGTTGCAATTCCCAAAGTTAGACATGGATCAAATTCAAAAAGTTTTCAAACTTTAGTTTTTGAATCAAGCTCTGATACCACTTGAAAGTTCGTTAAGGATGTTAAGCCCTATGAACTTAGTCCCAAGCTAACCAAGAGGGAGGGTGAATTGGTATTTTAAAAAATTCTTTTCACAAAGAGAGAAAATTGCATAAACTAAATCACACCACAAAAATAAATGCGGAATTTAAAAGTGCGGAAGCAAGAAAAGAAACACATAAATTTATAGTGGTTTGGTCGACTCGACCTACGTCCACACCTTGGAGGCACCCTCCAAGTATTGCACTACAAAAATGTGACTCTCCTTTAGCCCCTATAGCTAGGCGGAGAAGCCCTCACAAGAACCTCCTTTTTGCCACCCCGGCAAGGCAGAGAACCTTCCTCCTTTTGCTTCCTCCTGAAGCTGGCAGAGAACCAAAACCAAAAGCAAACTCCTTACCTCTACCGACCCTTTCACGGACGAGAAACTCTAGACGAAGACGAAGCAGAGCGATCCTTGAAGAAACCCTTGTGAATCCCCTCACAAGCTCCCCCTCACAAGATCCTCTCTCTCTCTCCTCTCTCTCTTTCTCTCCTCAAGGTCTTCTCAGGTCAAGGCAGCATCCAAAGGTTTTTAAAAACATTGAACAAGAGCTCTTAAATAGAAGAGCTTCAAAAGAGCTCATTAATTACAAATTGCCGACAATATCGTCCAGGCCGATATGGACATCGGCCTGGCCGATCAGTACAAATCAATGAAGATCGGCCAGAGCATAGCCCTGGATGCAAAGCTGGACGATTAAAAATTGGCTTGATCGTCCAGGATGATCTCACGATCATCCTGGCCGATCAATTCAAATCAGAGGAAAATCGTCCTAACAATAGCCCTGGATACGGGCTGGCCGATATTGATCGTCCTGAAGTAACTTAAGGTTTTTGACTGGATCGTCCTGGCCGATCCTGCGATCGTCCAGGACGATATGATCGTATCAATCATCCTTAATTACTCCCTTAATTTTCTAAACAATTATGGCATAATTTGTGAATATCGTCCAGGCCAATCCACAGATCGTCCTGGCCGATAATTTAAAAATACAGTATACCATAATTGACTATGGCGGCTACTTCTTTCTGTTTTGAGCTTATCGTCCTGGCTGATACACGTATCGTCCAGGACGATCTGTTAATGTCGGCTGCCTTAATTAAGAATCATTAATTAGACTTTCTGTTTTAAGCTGATCGTCCAGGCCGATCCAAACATCGTCCTGGCCGATATGAGTAAAAACAGAAATTCTAAGTCTCTCAAGTGTGTGTGTGAAGGGTTACATAGCATCAGTCTCTTTGACCATTACAAGTAGACTCAAGAGGTGAAATCAAACGTACAGACTGACTCAACCCTAAACCTACGCATTCCTGAACTTGGCTCCTTCTTGATCGTCCGATCTTTGATTCCTGAAAAGTTTGAAGCAACATGAAGTCCAAGAGAAACAGTGTTTGTCAATCATCAAAACATAAGTCATGAAAAAATAGATTTGCAACAAAGTTCTCTTCCTAAGGCATGCAACGAAGTAACAATCTGAGTAAATCTCGTATACATTTCAGAAATTGATTCATGAGATTTCATACGAAAAAGTTTGTAGTCATGTAAGAGAATATTTAAACGGGATTGTTTAACTTCATTAGTGCCTTCATAAGTGATACACAATTTATCCCAAATTTCTTTACCAATTTTGCAAGTGAAAACACACATGTAGTCTTCTGATTTTAAAGCATAGAAAATGCAATTAAGACATTTTGCATTTAATTGAGCCAAATCCCTATCATATAAAGTTCATTCAGTAAAAAGAAGTGGAACAGTAATGCCGTTAAGTTTACTAGTTGGAGGTGTTTAACCATCCTTAACAAGCATCCACATGCGATAATCAGTAGATTGTAAAAATGTAGACATGCGAGTTTTTCAAAAATCAAATGGGATATTATCAAACATAGGTGATCAGGTAATTTAATACCCTTCCAATGTATTATGATTCCCAAAGTTAGCCATGGATCAAAATTCAAAAAGTTTTCAAACTTTGTTTCTTATGAATCCCGCTCTGATACCACTTGAAAGTTCATTAGGGATGTTAAGCCCTGTAGAACTGGCTTGAGGCTAACCAAGAGGGGGGGTGAATTAGTATTTAAAATTTTTATTAAGCAAAAGAACGATTATTACAAACCAAATCACCACAAAAATAAGTGCGGAAGAAAATAAATGCGGAAGCAGTAAAAACAAGAACACAAGAGTTTATAGTAGTTCAATCAACTCGACGTACGTCCACTCCCCAGAGGCACCCTCCGAGTATTGCACTACCAATGTGACTCTCCTTTAGCCCCCACAGCTAGGCGGAGAAGCCCTCACAAAAACACCTCCTTTTTTCCACACCCGACAAGGCAGAGAACCCAACTCCTTTTGCTTCCTCCTGAAGCAGGCAGAGAACCACGATCACTTGCTAAAACTTACCTCTCCCAACCCTTCCAAGGACAAGAGACTCTAGGGAAGAAGAAGGGGAACAATGCTTGGAGCAACCCTTATGAATCCCCTCACTAGCTCCCCCTCACTAGCTCCCCCTCACAAGATCCTCTCTCTCTCTCTCTCTCTCTCTCTCTCTCTCTCTCTCTCTCTCTCTCTCTCTCTCTCTCTCTCTCTCTCTCTCTCCTTTAGGTTTTCTCAGATCAAGACAGCAGCCAAGGATGTTCAAAAATGTTGAACAAGAGCTCTTAAATAGAAGAGCTTCAAAGGGGCTCATTAATTGCAAGTTGCCGACTTTATCGTCCAAGACGATATTGAAATTGTCCTGGCAT
The DNA here is from genome assembly GCA_016618105.1 of Dendrobium huoshanense. NCBI lineage: Eukaryota > Viridiplantae > Streptophyta > Magnoliopsida > Asparagales > Orchidaceae > Dendrobium > Dendrobium huoshanense. The sequence goes on from CM028342.1 coordinate 24,040,479, forward strand.
ATCAGTACAAATCTCATAAGATCGGCCAGAGCATCACCCTGAATGTAAACTGGATGATTGAAAATTTGCTTGATCATCCCGGACAATCTCACGATTATCCTGGCCGATCAGTTCAAATCAGAGGAAAATCGTCCAGAGCATCGCCCTGAATTTGAGCTGTTCGATATTTATCATCTAGAGGAAACTAAAGGTTTTTGAATAGCTGATCCTGAGATCATCCAGGATATGTGATCATATCAATTATCCTTAATTACTTCATTTATTCCTGGAATAATTTAGGCATAATTGTGTAATATCATCAAGCCAATCTCATGATCGTCCTGACCGATTTCCAAAAATAAAAAATACATAAATTGATCATGGCGGTAATTTCTTTCTGTATTGAGCATATCATCCTGATCGATACAGGTATCATCCAGGCCGATCAGTTAATTACGGCTGCCTTAACTAAGAAATCTTGATTAGATCTTCTATTTTGAGCTCGATCGTCTAGGATGATATAAATATCATCCGGGATGATGTGAGTAAAAACATAAGTTCTAAATCTCTCAAGTGCGTGTGTGTAGGGTTACTTAACCTCAATCACTTCAAGCAATTACAATTGACTCAAAAAAGAAAATAGAAAAATACAGACTGACTCAACCCTAATCTACCCAGTCTTGAGCTGATTCTGATTTCCGTCCGATCTTTGAGTCTTGAAAAATCAGTAGAAAAAGACAGTCATAGTGAAACAAGATTTGTTTGTTATCATCAAAATCAGAATCTAAAGAATATGTTTATAACACCTTGAAAGAATGAAGGATGATGATCGAAGAAGACAAATTAGAACCTTGCTTGGAGCAACCTTTGTGAAACCCTCTCACAAACTCCCTCTCATAAGTTCCTCCCTCTCTCTCCCTTTCTCTCCCTTTCCTCTTGGCTCTCTCAGGTCAAGGAAGCAGCAAAAGATTGTCTAAAGGGAAGAACAAGAGCTCGTAAATATAAGAGCTCCGGAATAGCTCATTAAATGTAACTTGCTGACTTTATCGTCCAGGATGATATAAATATCGCCCTGTATGATGAGTGTAATTTAAGCCTAATCAGTCAGGATGATCTGAGGCGATCAGAAGAAATTTTTTCATATCGTTCAGGACAATGGTATATCATCCTGGATGATAAGTTCAAATTGTAAAATTTTTCCCAGACCATTGCACTGGTTGGGGGTTCTTGACGATGCAAAATTTACATGATTGTCTAGGATGATCTCACGTTCATCACGAACGATTAGTTCAAATCAGGGAAAATCATCCAGAATATCGCACTGAATTGATGCTATATGATTTTTGGTCATCCAGGAATAACTAAGGCTTTTGAACTGATCATCCCGGACAATCCTGCGATTGTTTAGGATGATGTGATCATATCAATCAATCCTTAATTGCTTTCTTTAATTATCAAATTAATTTAGGTATAATTGTGCTTCATTATCCAGGACATTATCTTGGACGATGTCCAAAATTAATTCATGCCATAATTGTTCTAGCGGCTAATTCTTTCTGATTTGAGCATATCGTCCAGGATGATCGGCATAATAATGACTGCCATAATTAGGGTTTCTATTTTTGAACAGATCATCCAAGACAATTTATGGATCATCCTGGGTGATGTTACCAAAAATAATAAACTCTATTAAACAGTCAGAAATTCCCCCAAGTGTGTGTGTGCAAGGTTACTTAGCATCAGGAACCATATTTATTACAAAATTGACTCAAGAAAGAAAAAGATTTACAAACTGAATCAAACCTAATCTACCCAATCTTGAGTTGGTTCAAATTGCAATCTTGATCCTATGGTCCTAAAATGTTAGTAGGAAAGGTAGTCGTAGTAAGATAGAAGTATTTGCTTTCATCAAAATTCGATTTATGAAAAACAGATACGCAATAATCTCCCCCTTTTTGATGATGGAAAACACAATAAAATGAGGTTCCAAGGAGTTATGGCAATTTAGTGGAAATAGTGTAAGGAAAAGATAAAGATCAACTAAGTAAAAGTATAAGGCAAAACAGTACAGCAGACTACTCCCCCTTCTGACATCACAAAAAGGAGGAGGACAGTAGAATAGAACAAAAACTAAACAATAAAAAAAATAGAAACAAACTACAGTGAAAAAATAACATAAATAAATAAGAAAAATGATGGCCCCTGATCATTGGAAGGAGGTGGTGGTGGCTGCTAAAAGTAGCTGGACAGTGTGGCAAACTGTGCTCCAAACTAGGCTATGTCCTAGTCGTGCTACTGCTGCTGGTGTGCAACATATGCATCAAAACAGGTCATGTCCTGGTCTTATTGTAGTTGCTGATGTGTAAATTAGGCATCGAAGCGACTAAGTCCTTAGTGTGTTACTGCTCCTTTGCAGCAACATAAGTGTCAAAATGGGCTTCCCACTGGTCAAAATGCTCAACCAGCTCATCCAGCTGAGAGTACCGGCGAAGCGGAGAAGGTGTAGGAACAGGTGGGGGAGCTGCCGCCTCCTCAGCTACCTCAACTTCCTTGTGCCCTGAGTGGAGATGAGTACTATGAAGAATATGGAAAAAATTATTGGAATAGAAGGCTGGCTGGAAATTTTGAGGAGCAGGATATTGGAAGTTATATTTGGTTTCTAAGACATAAAAAATGATATGTCCTAAGGCTAGATTTGTCTTCCTCCTATGTCTTGGGTCATGAATATTGGTCAAATGCTCAATGTAATGAAAGATTAGATCGGTAGCATTGAATTCATTATGGGCTAAAATATAAAAGGTGATCGAAAGAAGAGGAGTAATGTGGACATGATCACCAGCCTTTGGAATTATTTAAGTGTGAAGGACATGTTGGATTGTCCTAGCATCTTTAAGTATGGTGCTAGTCTTGCCCATGTAAAAGTGAGTATTTGAGTTGCAAAGGAAATGGTTAGCCGTAGCCCAATCAAAATCAGGGTCAGAACATAGGGTGTGAAGTTTATCCCATATGGTGGAAAGCTACAAAATATCCGCACAATCCTGATATGTGATCTCGACGGGATGTCGATTCTCATACGAGCCAATAGAGGTAAAAGCAGGATTCATACGGAGACTTACAAAAAACTCAAAGAGTAACTTGGAATTGAACGGTATAGCAAGAGTCAGAAGAAAGCACAAGGAGGTGTGGGAAAATAAACCTAGTTCCAGATAAAATAAGATATTTGGATTGGCGGACCAGAAGAAAGTGATTATGGCCTCCTTGTAGTATTGGTAGGCGGTTTTATCATCCACCTCCATGAATTGAGGGTCCAGAGTAGCCCTCGAGGAACTTCCAGAAGGGTGGCGAGTGCACTTGCCTCAGGCCATTATCACGAAACAACAAGAAAACATGAAGCAGAAAGAAAGGAGAAAGATATGGTGTGAAGAAAATGCTAGAAGGGCTCAGTTTATAAAGAATTGGCTCGATCATCCATGATGATCACAGGATCGTACAAGATGATATGGTGCAATAATTACGGCTAGACGATTGGTCAAAAAGGTGGTGATATCATCCGGGATGATTAGATATCGTTCGGGATGATTAGACACAGGAAATCGTCCCGAGGCGATAATCCGAATGACTGTTGAAAAATAATATCATCCATGACTATTAGGTAGATCATCCAGAACGATGTCCAATAATCGATCGTACCGACTGAATTTAAAACATTTAAAATACATGCCATGTGTATCGTCCAGGATGAACAGGTGGATCGTCCGGGATGATCACCAATAAAAGATCGTACTGGCCGAATTTAAGGCTTTTAAACATATTTCCATGTGCATCGTCCAAGACAAACAGTGTATCATACAGGATGATGTCATTACAAAAAGCATTATCTAAGGCGCAATAGGGTAGTCCAGGACGATCACATATGATTGAATCAGATATCGATCATATCATCCAGGACAATAATTAATCATCCATGACGATGAAGAGCAGAAAGGTTAGAACATTGGATCGTATGGGATGATGTCATTACAGAAAGCATTGTCAAGGGCGCAATAGGGTAGTCCAGGACGATCATATATGATTGAATCGGATATCGATCATATCATCCAGGACAATAATTAATCATCCAGGATAATGAAGAGCAGAAAGGTTAGAACATTCAGCATATGGGTGTTTTTGAAGAGAATTGAACTGTTCGTCCAGAAAGATATGAATATCATCCAGGACGATGTGACAAAAAGTGGAAAATAGAGGATGGATGGAGATGGATGGAGGTGTTTTTGAAGAGAATTAAACCGATGGTTTAGAAAGATATGAATATCATCCATGACGATGTGACAAAAAGTGAAAAATAGAGGATGGATGGAGATGATGAGAGGAGGCCCAAAAACATTAAAATCAACTAAAAATCATAAGAATAAAATACAAAAAAGACATACAAACTAACAAAAAGCAAAGGGTTTTTTATCAAGGAATTATTATGACATAGTATCCATATGATTGATTTTAAGTCAATGAGTTAACAACGTCAAAAATCCAAAAAATAGTAAAATATTCGATCATGTTAACACTTAGCTCGGACTTTTTTTAAGGCAAAATCATCTTTTGAAATCAAAAGACCTATCTAAAAAAAAACTAATTAGATAAGAAAATGAGATCCATTCAAGACTTGGTTTCAGAAAAATATCTTATAGAATAATATATCAAAGTAGTTTGTCATAATCATGAAATTCAAAATCAAGTCTTTGAAAATCTCAAGTGATACATGAATTCTTCTAAGTTTTAAGAGTTGGAAAAGAGAAGAGAGCTTGCTTTTGATGGGCTCATTTTATGCCTCTTGTCCATTGAAAGGCGCACTTTGCGTATCTTTTGATTTTTTTATACATTTTGTGTATATTTTTCAATTTGATGTCATTACGCATATTTTGTTTTTGGCATTATTGACCACTATTTTTTTAATTTTTGCAAGCTAGATTCTCTTTCAAAAACTCTTAAATATTCTTAGTTGTGAGTATATCTCCAAGATATTAGATAAGAAAAACTCAAACATACCACAAACCAGAATAAAAAATCATATGAGAAATGCAATGACAGGATAACAAGAAATCTTGAAGTAACATAAAGACTTTGATCTTAATAAATATAAGCTAGATTACTGTAGTAAGGCAGAAAAGATCTCAATTGCAAAATCCAGTTTTAAATTTGAGATAGACTTTTATTTAGAAAAGAAAATTACACCATTAAAATAAGTTAGAGAAAGAGACACAATCAATGGTACTTTTACTCTTTAGCAGATTAAGAGATGTAAACTATTGACTACAAATTTTCAAAAATAAAAATAAGGCATAAGATATCAATTCAGTGATGATTAGAAAAACAACTTAAAGCATATGAAAAATAAAGCACCCAAAACAAAAATAACTACAAAAATAAACAAAATAAAAAACTAAAAAAATAAAGCAACATAAGTAAAAAAACAGCAGATAATAGATCAGAAATCAGTAGAAATCAAGTACATATATTAATGTCAATCACACCCAATCTGCTCCTTAAGGTGCTGAAAGTTTCAAAGGCTAATGATTTAGTAAAAATGCCAGTCAGTTGATTCTTAGTTGCCACATGGTGTAACTCAATTTCTCTCTTTGTCACATGGTCTCTAATAAAGTGATGCCTTATGTCAATGTGCTTAGTCCTGCAATATTGGATAGGATTCTTAGAAATGTAGATGGCACTAGTGTTGTCATAAAGAATTAATATTATTCCTATAGGTAATCCTTAATCCAATACATGTTATTTCAACTAAAGGACTTGGGCCACACAACTTCCTAAAGCAATGTACTCAGCTTCAGCAGTGGAAAGTGCAACATAGTTTTGCTTTCTATTAGACCAGTAGACTAAAGATTGTCCTATGAATTGACAAGTTTCAGAAGTGCCTTTTCTATCCACCTTACATCCTACAAAATCATAATTAAAATATCTAATAATCTCAAAAGAAGTGTTGTGTCTAGGGTACCAGATTCCTAAGTTTTGGGTCTCTAAAAGGTATCTAAGAATTCTCTTAACTACAGTCAAGTGTGATTCCTTAAGATTAGCCTGAAATCTAGCACGGAGATAAACACTAAACATTATATCAAGTCTACTAGCAGTCAGGTAAAGTAAAGATCCAATCATCTCTCTGTACTTCTTTTGATCAACAGACTTTCCACTTAGGTCCTTATCCAACTGATCACTGGAAGTCATGAGAGTATTAATTTGCTTGGCTTCATCCATTTCATACTTCTTTAAGATGTCTTTTATGTATTTAGATTGATTTAGAAAGGTTCCACCATCTAATTATCTTATGTTAAACCCCAAAAAGTATGACAACTCTCCCATCATACTCATCTCAAATTCTCTACTCATTATTTTAGAAAACTCATCACATAGTCTCTTATCAGAAGATCCAAAAAGTATATCATCGACATAAATCTGAACAATGAGTAAATCATCTCCTACTTTCCTTAGAAAAAGGGTGGTGTCTACGCTCCCCTTAATAAACTCCCTCTCTAGTAAAAATGTGTTAAGCCTCTCATACCAAGCTCTAGGTGCCTACTTTAATCCATATAAGGCCTTTTCTCAATTTGAAAATATGATTTAGAAATTGGGATCTCTCAAAACTTGGGGGTTATTCTATAAACACGTCCTCTTTTATTACCCCATTTAAAAAAGGCACTCTTAACATCCATTTGGAATAACTTAAATCCCTTATAACATGCAAAGGCAAATAGCACTCTAATGGCTTCCAATTTAGATACAGTGGTGTGGGTCTCTGAAAGGGTTCTACTCATGGGGTTTGAATGTAAAGAGTACGACCACACTATCCCGTAGGACAGAATGATCATAGGCCTTTATAGTCAACACAAATAGGCCAATGGAAGAACATATCAGTTATACATATGATTAACCATGGAAGATAGCAGTTTAACCTACACACCTCGATGAATAATAATATATATAATCTATAATTTCATGAGATTTCCCCCATTCGATACATCAGGTCAAATGGGGTTTATTAGATTATGGGGATCAGTTTCCTACGGGTGCAATCCCCCGAAGTTAATTACAACTTAGACCTCGGTCTAAGAAAACTCTCAATTAAGGATGTTAGATTATCTTCACAAATGGGTTTAGTGCATAAGAGTTTCTAGGCTTTCCTAATCAAAGGGGAAGATAGGCTCAATTTAGCTTAGTCAACATGCATGGTTCAACATCAACACTCGGCCAGTCTGAGGAAGAGAAAACTAGAGAAAAAAGAATAGACACATAGAGGAGTATACAATCTGGGCTTATGCTTGCCTTGAGTGAGCTGCCAGCTAACATCCTAAACACAATCCATCACCCTATATATAGATAAGAAGGCTCTATCCTAAGGAATCAATGATTTATAGTTCAAAAGGGTTTCAATCAGGGACTTTATAATATGCAAAGGATATACCTAGCGCCATATATGATGCATGAAACTGATTTAAAATATTGTTTGGTCTACTGATGTAATGCATGCATATAAGTGAGAGGTAATGTGAAGTAAGGTGTGTAAAAATAAATGCATACTTGACATTCAGAGTATAGAAAAAAATAAATAAACACACTAAGGGTACTCTCCAGGCAAGGTACCCACATCACATGACAATAGAAAATCATCCTAGTGGTGCCCACTTCGTGTGGGAAAATAGCGATGCCCATTTCATGTGGGAAAAACAACGATGCCTATGGAACAAGTAGGTGGCTTACTCTACAGGCCTTAATGACCCTAATGGTCTCTAGGGCTCACAGAATGTGGGGGGGTATCATACCCAAAACTGAAAAATGTCATGTCCTAGAGATGCCCACTTCGTGTGGGAAAAATAATGATACCCAATGGCACAAATGGGTGGGCATACACTGCAGGCCTAAGGTGACCTTAAGGGTATCTAGGGCTCACTGAAGAGGGCAAGCTTTGTCCTATAGGTCTAAAGCTTTGTTAGTGCACTAACATATGGCTGGCTACCTAAACATGCTAGAATAGCTATTAACAAGATGTGTGTGATGAGAAGCAGTTCCGATATATAATTTAGAGTTTACTTTATAAGTTGCAGAAATTATACCTGAATGTGGCGCTTCCACTTAAAAGCTCCAAGTAAGCAAACTATTCTCGACTATAGAAGACCTATGGCACGGCCACTTAAAAGCTTCAAGTGAGTTAATCATCCCAATGTACCTCGCAAGACAAAATAAAAGAAAAATATACAAATGAGCATAGATGCCATTCAAAAAATAAATGCAAGTAAATGAAAATATAACAATAGGGAATTTAAGGATAGCATTTATATAACATGTGCATATAGTAAACACTGAATAATAAAAGAAAATATCAGCCTAACCTAGGGCTAGAAGTCATGTCCTAACCAAACAAGTCTAAGGTATGAGTAGGCTGTGTAGTTTTGGATAGGTCCTATGTAGGATGGTTTAGTTGAAATTATTTGTATTTTGATTTGTTAGAGGGCAAAAGAGAGATTTTAAGTGAAGTTTAAATATTAGTATTTTATGATTGATTTTAAAGATTTTTTTTTTTTAAATTTGATCGATTACCACATTTGTTTCACACTGAGGCCGTGAGGTTTATTTCACCCTCCTTGGGAATAACTTAACAGCCTCATAAGCCTGGGTTATCCAGTGATAACTAATTTTGTTAAATTATTTTAATTAGTTGTAAATTAAAAAGAAATGTAGATTAGGGAATTTATTAACAAAGAGGTTTGTTGATTGATTTTAAGGATTGATCTAAGGGTTGATATTTATGAGTCTTTTATCCTAATGAATTTTAGCTTTAAGTTTGATCTCTTAATTTAATCTACATCTTTTAAACTTTAGATTGGTTAAGGGTTTATTATTAGATTATTTAAACTTGATTTAGATTTGACATTTTTAATGGTTATGAAATATTAATTATGGTTTGAATAAAAATTAAGTGTTTTAATGCGGTCTTAAGAATCAATTAAGGTTGATTTCCGTTGGTTGATTATCAGTGGATTAAAGAAAACTAAGCCTAGGAAAGCGTGTCACTAAGTTTTCATTTTGATGTCTCTATCCTAGAGGGAGCATGTACCCTAAGTCTATGTTATCTAAGACTCGGTCCTTAATTTTTGTCCTTAGATGTCGCTAAAGTTGTGGGACTAAAAGAAGTTTTGTTTTTCTAACCCTTAGGACTTTTGTACATGTATCAATAAGCTTAGGGATTTATACGTAAAAGTATGATAATAAGTAAAAAATTAGTAGAAAGACGATTAAATGAAATAGAAAGAAAAGAATGAAAATCAAACATAAAAGGAATGTAGGCATTGTTGTTGTTGTGCACACCTCTTGAAGCCAAGTTTGCCTCTAAAACAACCTTCTCTCCAATTCGAAGTGATACGAATAAGGAATAAGGTACTTTCAATGTCCTTTATTGTCCCCACATTCCAAATAAAGCACTTGATATATTTAAAATAACTAACCAAACTAATCTCTAAACAAAACTCAAAGCAACAAAAGGGAACAAGCTCCCGAAAACTAAAACTCAAAACAAGTTTCTCTTTTTTTTTTATGTAAAAGCCCACTTTTAAAAGCAAACACTAGTAAAAGAAAGCTAATTCAAATAAGAAGGATCTCCCATATAAGAAAGATCATTCATTCTAAAACAAAGAAATCAAAGAGTCTTTCAACCCAAATCCAATCATAAAGATTCAAATCCCAAAATTCACTCATAAAATCCCCAAATGAAACAACATATGAAACCCCTTATCAAAAAGAAAACAAAACACCAAAAACTCTTTGACACAAAAACAACCAAGTGTTTTTCTTTTTATTTGGTGTGTGATAATTTGTGGAAATTTCTCAATGAATAGGCATTATGAAGCCATCCATCAAGAAATATTCACAAAACACATTACAAAATTCCTTATCGTAAAACAACTTGTGAAACCCATCATAAAACTTCACGATACAAAAACAACTCATAAAACCTTCACAAGGCTTCTAACCATAGAGCCATTTATAAAATTCTTTCCATACAAAATATTTTCTAAAACTTTCCAAATCATAAAGACATTCATAAAACTTTCACATTAAACAAATTCATAAAACCTTCCATCTTGGAGCACTTCTCCACATGAAACCATTTTGAAATAAAACAACTTCTAACCATAAAGAAAAAAATTTTTGAATTTTTTTTTAACACAACATATATGCATGTAAGTTTGAATAGAAACTAGCTCTTAAAATTTTGCTATCACGAAGGAAATCTCACATACTATATACCAACGAATATCCAAAAAGAAGCTTGCAAATATGTAATTTGGAGAACAACAAAAATTTACAACAATTTATGCTTTAGACTACTTTTCCCATGTGATAAGGTTCATCCTCTCACAACAACGATTCTTGCCAAGGAGAAATGCTAATGATATAATTTCATGATAACGAAGAGGATAAAAAACTCACAATCATTTAATATATTCTTTAAACTTCACTAATGAAACAAATTTGAAACACATGTAAAATTCTCCCAACCAATCATAACTCAAAAAGGCTAAACAAGCATTTGATGTGTTATCACAAAAGGAACATAAATCTATTGCTTACTTTGAGAACGACGCATATATTCAAAAAGATACATCAATAATTTCAATGAGCTCAAAAATCTTCCCCAAAAGAAGCAAGCATATAGACATTCTCTAAGATTTATTTTACAAAAGTAGTTTGAAACATAAAACAAATGAAGATATGCATCTAGCCCTTCTCCAAATCAGTTCGGGGCACAAGACTAATGAAAACTTGCATCTAATTTTTTTACAAATCAATTTGGAGCATAAAACAATTGAAAATATGCATTTGGTTTGTTTCCAAGACAATTTGGAAGCTAAAACGATGAAAAATTTGCACTTATTTTTGTTTTCCAAAACAATTTGGAAGCTAACAGTAGAAATTCTACATTTTGATTAAGAATGACAATGCTTTTATCACATACACATGAGGTCTTTCTTTAAACAACATATAGCATGATATAACTCATCTATAAACATGATCTTCTACAAGTTCTATATATAGCCAATGATTTTAACAAATGAGAACACCGTGCATGTTTAAGAAAAAAACAAAAAAGGTAATCATGCTCCTAAAGCTATAGAATGAAAGGACTCAACCACCATAAACTTGAAACTCAACGCATTAGTGAAAATACAACTATTGCATAGAAGTTTTGATATTAATTTGTTTTCTCTAAAGGTTAGAAAGCATGCTCCAACAAATTCTACTTTCATGTTATTTGCCACCAAAAATTCCAAACAAATGTCTATTTAAATTCATGAATCTATTCTTATGCCAAATATACGACATTTCACCGAAGGATTCGAAATCAATTCTTATGCTATTGGTAAGGAGAAAGAAGAGTGGTTATTTGATGCCAAACTTTCTCTCCAATGTTTAAGAGGTATTTCACCACAATTCACAATATGATTTTCATATAAAATTTAACAAACTCATAAAAGCCTAAAGAAAATTCATCAACTTGTTTCAATCCAATATGAACCAAATGCAATTAAGAAGAGACTAGTTTGATGCCAACCCATTAATTCTTTCCTGCACAATTCTCCAAAGCTATATGCAGACAACATTAATGTTCTCAAAGCTCATGATAGGGATTCTCAAGAGCCCCACCAAACAGGAGTTACTTTTCATGCAAGTGTAAGGTATTAAAGCATTTGCTAGTATAAACCTTTCCAACAAAAAGACTTATTTCCATTAGAATATTATAAACATATGAATCACAACTAGGACACAAAGCACATGGAAGCTCATTAGCATGACTAGCAATCTTTACATCATATGACATTTTTTTTAATGAAAAGGTTTACACAATAAATCATGATAACAATCCTCATCAACAATCATTATGGTATGAAAATATCTTCTCAAGGCATAACATGTTCATCACCACATAGGACAAGTGAAATGTATACATACTAATAGGATAATTTTTTTTTACAAGATTAATCATGTATTGAATCGAAATATAACAAATCTCCACTATCTTTATATCTAAACATGTATCTCCTCCAAGAGGCATTATCTTAAACGGTTTATATGCATACCTTAGTGAATGGCAAAATAGCTCCATACAACCCAAACTTTATCACAAAACACATTCTATTCTCAATATTTCATCATTTCAGTAGAGTATGAACCAAATATAACTAGATCTAGTAGCCAATGTCTTTTCCAAATCACATATCATCAAACGATTAAATGACCACTAAGTAATAAACATAAGACTTTTTACCAACTAGTAAACCAGTGACATAACCAAGCTAAGCAACAAGGCTTTGTATGAGTGATACCCACAAAAAATGCATAATAGAAGAAATACAATCTTTCCAAAAAATTTAATCAAATAACTAGTATGCAAGGTCTAATTAATGATGTAAAGTAATTTCTTTAGATGTATTGCCATATCACACCTAAAGCTTTAAGCTAAGCAAACTTCACATGCTCACATCATGAAGATACACAAATCAACACTTGGATAAATGAATCTCATTTCCATAACTTTCCATAGCATGGAGAAGAAAAAAGGGGGAGGAGGAAATATAAGTAACAGGGGAAGATGAGAGGGATTATGAAGAAGGAGGAGAAACTTTAGAGATGGAAGGAGTTACCTACTCGTGAGAGGAGAAAGGGAGAGAGATCCTTGAGTGCAGGGTTTGGTCCTGGAGACTAATCGGATAGAGGTAGGTCATCAGCTTCTGGACTCGAATGAAGGCAGGAGCGATGGGAGCAAGAGCTCGGTCCTCTGTCTCACGCAATAGAGGGAGATGGAGTGGAGGAATCGGTCTGCCTGGGCTCACACGAGAGAGAGGAGGAGAGGGGTCGGGATTCGCCTGGGGATGCTTCCAAATGAGAGCGAGCGAGAGAGAGAGAGAGCGAGAGAGAGAGAGAGAGAGAGAGAGAGAGAGAGAGAGAGAGAGAGAGAGAGAGAGAGAGAGAGAGAGGTTTTGTGAGAATAAGAGAGCTGAAGGCTCACTCCAAGCCTTCAAAACATCTTTCGATGCTCTGTTTTGCTCGAAACACAAAAATTAGCCCTGTGACATTCTATTTTTGCCTAAAGAAATTCGGATTGACCTCTCATTAAGGGCTCACGCGATTGAATACTGCGGCAACGGTTGACTTTGAATTTTGGGGAAATCGAAGCCGTCGATGTGATTACCGGATTTAGGAAAATAAATTCAAATTATTTAGCAAGTCAAATGGATTTTAGTAGGATTAGATTGAGCTAAATCACACCAAATTGGCTAAGATCGGGTTAGACTCAAGTCCGAATTTGACTCAATTCGAGTCAGCTTGGGTTCGAGCCGGTGCAATTGGAATAAACTAATCGAGTCTAATTAAATACAGTCAAATCTAATTTGACTCAAGTTGAGTCAATTTGAGCTCGAATTGGGCTCAATGAGGTTCAATTAAATTGATCGGATGTGCTCAATAAAAATTGAGGTCAACAAGGGGCAAAGGTCTCCTCAAAATCTATCTCTTCTATTTGGTTGTACCCCTTAGCCACCAATCTTACCTTATTCCTAACCAGCACACCATAATCATTCACCCTATTCTTAAAGACCCTCTTGGTTTCAACCACACTTTGCCCCTTAGGTCTTTCTACAAGCTCCCAAACATCAATCCTAACAAATTGGTTCAACTCCTCATGGATGGCTATAATCCAAAACTCATCAGAAAGTGATTGATTGATGTTCGTGGGTTCAGTCATTGAGATAAAGGCAGAGTGGTTCATTTCCTTCCTAAGTCCATGCCTAGTCCTAACACCTTCTGAGGGGTCTCCTAAGATCAGATATTTAGGGTGACATGAAGAGTATCTCCAATCTTTAGGCAAAATATGTGTAGGTTCAACCCTTTCCTCCAGATCTACATTTTCTACTCCTTGTGTAATCTCTCCTACTCCTTTAGTGTTTTGGGGCTCTACCCTCTTCTCCAAGTTTTCTACTCTAGTGGTAATCTATCCAACATCATCATCATCCTCAACTCTAGGCTTCCTAGGATCAGATTCATCAAACACTATATAAGTAGTCTCCTCCATCACCAAAGTCCTCTTATTAAACACCCTAAAAGACTTCGCAACATTAGAATATCCTAAGAACACTCCTTTATCAGATTTTAGGTCAAATTTTCTTAAGTGAGACTTACCATTATTATGAATGAAAATCTTACAACTAAAGACATGAAGGTGGGAAAGGTTAGGTGTCCTACCCTTAAGGATCTCATAGGGAGTCTTATAAAGTTTGGCTCTAATATTCACCCTATTCAACACATAACAAGATGTGTTTACCACTTCAGCCCAAAAGTATTTTTGAAGTGAATACTCAGCAAGCATGGCTCTAGCGGCTTCAGCTAAGGTCTAATTCTTCTTTTCAGCTACCCCGTTCTGCTGAGGGGTCCTAGGGAATGAGAAGTTATGGCTAATTCCCTATTTCTCACAAAAGTCTCCAAATCTTTCATTTTCAAACTCTCCCCCATGGACACTACGGATGGTCAAAATCTCACAACCTAGCTTTTTCTGGATCCAAGTGAAGAAGGCTATAAACTCATCAAAAGACTCATTCTTGTGTGATAAAAATCTAGTCCAAGTAAACCTTGAGTAGTTATCGATAATCACAAAACCATATACTTTCCCTCCTAAGCTAGCAGTGGTAATGGGTCCAAATAAATCCATGTGAAGGACTTCTAAAGGTGTAGAGGTGATAATGTCTCTAATGGACTGAAAAGTGGAGTGGACTTAATTTTCTAATTGGCAAGCATCACAAAGGTGGTCTTTTGAAAATTGAAGCTTAGGGACACCTCTAACTAGATCGTTCTTGGCCACTTTCCTAAGGAATTTCATGCTGGCGTGACATAATCTCCTATGCCACAACTATGAATGATTAGTAACAATTTTTAAACAAAATGAAGCAACATATTCAATATTATTTAAATCAAACATGTAAACATTGTTGATTCGCTTTCCCTGTAAAATAGTATTATTAATTAAGCTTATGATGCAAGTATTAGCCAAGAATTTTATGATGAAGCTTTTATCGCATAGCTTACTGATGTTGAGCAAGTTGTATTTCAGTCCATCTACAAGCAAAACATTTTCAATCAAAAGGTTCTTGGAGTTTCCAATTATACATGCGCCCACCACTTTCCTGGTGGTATTGTCTCCAAGAGTGGCCTTGCCTCCAGCCCTGGCCTCCAGCGAAATGAATTGATTAGCATCTCCAGTCATGTGTCGTGAGCATCCGCTATCTAGGTACCACAAGCTCTCATGAGGCTTTTTGTGAGAGCAAACTTACAAAATCATCAAATGTCATATTTAGAAACCCAAACATGTTTGGGTCCCTTCTTATGAAAAGTAGAATACAATGCATGGTGTTATGTTGTGAATCATGCAATTTGGGTCTCCATACCCAATTTAAACTATGATAAATGGTGCAAGTATGTGCAATGAGTCCTAACATGTCACATGAAAAACATCTAAAACCAGAAAAAGGATGTACTAATCTACTCATGTTCTGATGCTTCTTTTTAAGGTTATGTGATGTATGCAATAATTTATTTTCAGAAGCTTCAAATTTTGCTAACTCTTTTTCTAACTTATCATGGGATAATTTTAAAGAATCATGTGCATCAGATAATTCATTATGCTTTTTATTTAATACACCAAACTCATCAAGTAATGTTATGTGATTGCTATCAATTATAGAATGATCTTTAAAAAGGATTTCATGCTCTTCTTAAAAATTTGAAAACTCCAATTTTAAGCTAGCATGTGATTTCTTAAGTTTCTTATATGATGCATGAATTTGTTCAAAAACTTTAAGTAATTGATCATAGATTAGTTCACATACCTTTTCTTGGTCACTTTGACCAAGATGATCGTTAGCCATTAAGTACAAGTTTGTTGTCTCCTCTTTAGCTTTAGTCTCAGAGAAGTCTGATGCAGAGTCAGCCCAAAATACCTTTTGGAACCTCTTCATGTCCTTTTTGAACTTGGATTTCTCCTCACCCTTCTCCTTGCTAAGATTAGACTTAAGAGTAGGACAATTAGCTTTAACATGTCCTGGCTTCCTGCATTCAAAATAAATCATATTATTATAACTCTTAAAATTTTTGTTTCCCTTACCTTTATTCCACTTTTAATGGTTCTTTTGCTTCTTCTTTAAAAAACTTTTGAATTACCTTGTGATTATGGCAACATCCTCTTTCAGATTCAAAATATTCAGTGTCTGTGTTGTTGGCCTTCAGTGCCACAGTTTTCTCCTTCTTTTCCTTACCTGCATCAAGATTTATTTGATTCACCCCTTGCTCATAAGCAATGAGTGATCCAAGTAAGTTATCAATTGAATAAGTATTCAAATATTTGGATTCAATAATTTCAGTAATCTTAGCATCAAAAGATGAAGAAAAATATCTTAAAATTTATTCACTTTTTCATAGTTGGTGAGTTCTCTTCCTAAGGCATGCAAAGAGGTAATGATTTGAGTAAACCTTGTATACATTTCAAAAATTGATTCAAAAGATTTCATACAAAAAAATTTATATTCATGCAATAGAATGTTGAAACTCGTTCACTATGAATTAGGTTGTTAAACCTAAGCTTATATCCCACGGCTAACCAAGAGGGGGTGAATTGGTAATTAAAAATTTAACCTTCTTTTTAAATTAGGAAATGAAAATAAAATTTTAGTGAATTTTTCTAGAAAATATTTTTCAACCACAGTTTTTAAAAGTAAAAACACAAAAATAAAAAAGCTGCGGAAAAATAAAGACACGAGGTTTATAGTGGTTCGGTCAAAACCAGACCTACATCCACTCCCCGGAGGCACCCTCCGAGTATTGCACTAATACCAATAGTGACTCTCCTTTTGCACCCACAGCAAGGCGGAGAAGTCTTTACAAACACTCTTTCCACCACTATCCGGTGCGACAAAGAACCGTCATCACACTATCTCCAATGTTGGCAGAGAACCGTCATCCTTTTACACTCTCCCGGTGTGGGCAGAGAATCCTTCGTCCTTTCACACTCTCCTAGTGTGGGAAGAGAACCCTTCAACTTTTTACACTCTCCTAGTGTGGGTAGAGATCCCTTTGGCTGTTCACACTCTTGTTGAGTCTAGTAATTAGGTTGTTAAGCCTAAGTGAATGTCCCAAGGCTACCAAGAGGGGGGTGAATTGATAGTTTAAAAATTTTAAACCCTCTTTGAAGATTAAGTTGAACCGAAATAAAAATTTCTTTTAAAGTTTGTAGAAAAAAATATTTTTCAACCACAGAGTTGTTAAAACTAAAATTTAAAGTGCGAAAACTTAAAAAAATAAAGTAAATGACACCAGATTTATAGTGGTTCGGTCTATAACTAGACCTACATCCACTCCTCAGAGGCACCCTCTGAGTATTGCACTAAAACCAATAGTGACTCTCCTTTAGCACCCACAGCAAGGTGGAGAAGCCTTTACAACACAATCTTTTCACCACTACCCGGTGCGGCAGAGAACTGTCGTCCTTTTACACAATCCCCAGTGCTGGCAGAGAACCGTCGTCCTTTTACACAATCTCCAGTGTTGGCAGAGAACCGTCGTCCTTTTACACAATCTCCAGTGTTGGCAGAGAACCATCGTCCTTTTACACTCTCCTAGTGTGGGCAGAGAACCCTACGGCTGTTTACACTCTCCAAGTGTAGGCAGAGAACCTTTCGGCTGTTCACACTCTCCAAGTGTCGGCAGAGAACCGGATCTCCTTGTCTGATTTTCTCACAAGAATCTAGAAGGAAGAAGGAAAAGAGTGAAGTAATCCAAATTCACAAGTAGAGACTCTTACCTTTGAAATCCAAGTAAAGCCTTCTCGCTCCAGTGGTAGGAATCCTCCCTTGAATGCTCTCTTCCACTCTCTCCTTGGCTATTCTTTCAAGAGGCACGAAGATCAAATGACAAAAAGATTGGGTGGCAGTCTAATTTGGACTATTTATATAAATGACAAGAAAAACCGCCCAAAAACTGCAAGTTTTCAATTCTGTACGCACTGAATCATCCTGTACGATCGTGGATCGTCCTGGACGATTTTACTTAAACGATCTATAACGACCTTATTTGAATATGTGTACGAAATGTCTTCGTACAGATGATCGTCCTGTACGAACTAGGTACGTCCAGTACGAACGGTTATTACTAGGTCGGTTCTAGAAACTGCTGAAAACTGTTCTAAGTCGGTTAATCGTTTGGACGATAATATGTTCGTCTGGATGAAATTTTTACAGAGAACCGATCGTCCTGGATGATTATTGACTTCGTCGGGACGAAAATTTTCCAAAGGACCAATCGCCACGGACGATAATATATTTTCATCTGGACGAAAATTTTCCAGAGACCAGATTGTCCTGGACGATATTTAATTTCGTCTGGACGAATATTTTCAAGAGGACCAGTCACCACCGACGATAATAAAATTCATTTGGACGAAAATTTTACATAGACCATATCGTCCTGGACGATAATTAATTTCGTCCGAGACGAATAGGACTTAGAAAAAAAATTTTCGAGCAAGTTCCTATTCGTTCCATGTGCTCTATAGGAGATAACTGTCTGATCGTCCCGTACGATTAGATATCATCTCGTACGATTAGTATAACATTTTTATGATCTCCTTATGTGTGTGTGTATGTTTTTATTCACTCAATTATAATCACTCCCTTTCAAATTTAATTCAAAAAAAAGTAAACTTCAAATTGACAAAGTATCTCATGTTGAATTTGATTTGAAGTTATCGTAGTCTGGAGTCTGATTTTCCTGAAATGTTAGTACACACAAGAATAAATACAAATCTTCTAAAATTGTAAAGAGATAACTACACATTTGAACAATAATGTTTAAAATCATCAAAACTACATAAGTTGCAAAAATGTAAAGCATTCAAATAGCAACTATTCTAACAACTCTCCTAGTGTGGGTAGAGAATCCTTCGGCTGTTCACACTCTCCTAGTGTGGGCAGAGAACCCTTCGGCTGTTCACACTCTCCAAGTTTCGGCAGAGAACCGGATCTCCTTGACAGATTTTCTTCATAAGAAATCTAGAAGGAAGAAAGAAAAGAGTGAAGTAAACATAAATCAAAAGTAAAGATTCTTACCTTTGAACACCAAGTGAAGCCTTCACGCTCTAGTAGTAAGAATCCATCTTCAAATTCTCTCTTACACTCTCTCCTTAACTCTTCTTTCAATAGGCATGAAGATAAGCAGGCAAAAAGATTAAGTGGAAGTTTAGTTTGGACTATTTATAGGAAAGACACAAAAAACCATACAAAAACTACAAATTATTAAGTCAATACGCATTGGATCGTCCTATACGATCGTGGATCATCCTGGATGATTTTACTTAAATGCACTAGAAACGAACCTAATATATATGGGTACGAAATGATTTCATACACACACATCGTCCCGTACGAACTAGGTTCGTCTAGTACAAATGGTTATTCCATAGATCGGTTCCGAAAAACTGCAGAACGTCACTAAAATTTAAGAGTCGGTTCACTTCATCTTGGGACGAATATGGGTTCGTCCGGATAAAATTTTTCTGGAGAGTTGCTCGTACCAGGATGAATACACTTCATCCTAGATGAAAATACTCTAGAGAGAAACTCGTCCTACAATGAATACACTTCATTCTGAACAAAAATTTTCCAGAGAACATTTTGTCCTGGGATGAATACACTTCGTCCTAGACAATCAGGACTTAGAAAAATTTTCTTTAACTTCTGTTCGTTCCATTTCTCTTATGAAGAGATAACTGACCTGATCGTCCCGTACGAACTATGTTCGCCCCGTACGATTAGTAGAAATTTATCAAGATCTCCTAAAGTGTGTGTGTGTGTATTCACTCAATTACAATTACTCCCTCTCAAACTTAATTCAAAGAAAAATACAAGTTTTAAATACACAAAGTATCTCATACTGAATTTGATTTGAAGTCTTTATAGTCTGGAGTTTGATTTTTCTGAAATATTAGTACACACAAGAGAAAAAATAACTCTTCCAAAAAGTGTTAGGAGATAACTATACATAAAATAATAATATTTGAAATCATCAAAACTATACAAGTTGCAAGAATGTAAAACATGCAAATAGAAACTATCTTAACATAGAATATTCAAATGAGATTTCTTAACTTCATTAGTTCCTTCATATGTAATGCACAATTTTTCCCAAATCTCTTTATCAATAGTACAAGCTGAAACACGAATGTAATCTTCAGATTTTAATGCATAGAAAAAATAGTTCAAGCATATTGCATTAAGTTGTGATAAATCTCTTTCATCAAAAGTCCATTTAGTAAAAGGAACCTCAATTTTAATTCCATTAAGTTCACAAGAATATGGTGTATAACCTTATTTAACAAGAATACACATGCGATAGTCAATTGATGGTAAAAATATAGACATGCAAGTTTTTCAAAAATCAAAAGGAAAATTATCAAACAAAGGTAGTCAGGTAATAAAATACCCTTCTGTAGTATTATGATTACCTTTGTTAGCCATGGATAAAAATTCAAAAAGTTTTCAAACATAGTTTTTATGAATCCCTCTCTGATACCACTTGAAAGTTCGTTAGGGATTTTAAGCCCTTATGAACTAGCCCAAGGCTAACCAAGAGGGGAGGGTGAATTGGTATTTTAAAAGTTTCTTTAATCAAAACTCATCAAACTAAAGTTAACCACAATGAAATTAAACATTGCGAAAATTAAATACAGAAAAATAGTAGTAAAAGCACAAAGAGATTTATAGATGTTCAGTCAACTCGACCTACATCAACTCCTCGGTGGAGCCCTCCAGGTATTGCTCTAAACATAGTAACTCTCCTTTTGCTCCCACAGCAAGGTGGAGAAGCCCTTACAAAAACTCCTTTTTGCCGACACCGGTGAGGCAGAGAACCCAACTCCTTTTGCTTCCTCCTGAAGAAGGCAGATAACCTTGATCGATTGCTGAAGAAGACCTCCCTTGAACACCTAAGGATGAAGGATGATGATTGGAGAAGACAGCTTGGAACCTTGCTTGGAGAAACTTTCATGAAACCCTCTTACAAAATCCCCCTCACAATTTCTTCCCTCTCTCTCCCTCTCCTCTTGGCTCTCTCAGGTCAAGACAACAGCAAAATATTGTCTAAAGGGAAGAAAAAGAGCTCTTAAATAGAAGAGTTTCGGAATAGCTCATTAAATGCAACTTGTCGACTTTATCGTCCAGGATGATATAAATATCATCTTGTATAATCAGTGCAATTTAAGTCTGATCAGCCAGGATGATCTGAGATGATCAGAAGAAATTTGTTCAAATCATCCAGGATAATGGTATATCGTCCTAGATGATAAGTTCAAATTGCATAATTTTGTCCAGACCATCGCACTAGTTTGGGGTTTTAGATGATGCAAAATTGATTTGATCGTGCTGGATGATCTCACGTTCGTCACGGACGATTAGTTCAAATCAGGGAAAATTTTCCAGAACATCGTATTGAATAGACGTTGTATAATTTTTGGTCATCCTGGAATAACTAAAGATTTTGAAATGATCGTCCCGGATGATCCTGCAATCATCCAGAATGATGTGATCGTATCAATCAAACCTTAATTGCTTTTCTTAATTATCAAATTAATTTTTGCATAATTATGCTTCATCATCCAAGACATCATTCTAGATGATGTCAAAAAATAATTCATGCCTTAATTGATTTGGCGGTTGATTCTTTCTGATCTGAGCATATCATCCTGGACGATACAAATATCATCCAGGACGATCGACTTAATGACAAGTGCCTTAACTAGGATGCCCTAATTAGGGTTTTTATTTTTGAATAGAATATCGAGGACGATTTATGGATCATCCCAGAGGATGTTACCAAAAATAGTAAAACTCTATGAAACAGTCAGAAATTCCCTCAAGTGTGTGTGTGCAATGTTGCTTAGCACCAAGAACCATATTTATTACAAAATTAACTCAAGAAAGAAAAAGGTTTACAAACTGACTCAAACCTAATCTACCCTATCTTGAGCTGGTTCAAATTGCAGTCTTGGTCTTGTGGTTATGAAATTTTTGTAGGCAATGCAGTCGTAGTAAAATAGAAGTGTTTGTTATCATCAAAATTTGATTTCTGAAAAACATATACACAACATGTTATAATTATAACCCCTTTGTTCATTAAATTAGACAAAATTTTGAATTTAAAAAGTTATTTTATTCATACTATACAAACATAATTGTATGGTATAATATTTAAAATATTACCTAATTTAATTATAAAATTAATCAATTAAATCTACTTAATTTTGATATCTTGATCATACTATATGAACTGATTCATACTGTACAATCAATAGAGACGAATTTGGTCATCTTGTGATTATACTAGATGAATTGCATTTTGATTAAAGTAATTATACTGTATGATTGGTCATTCATACTGATGATCGTATAGTAATAACAAAAAAATTAAACTTTTCATATTAATATTTGTACTGATGATTGTACAATACTAATAGGTAAATTTTACTATTTATATTATACTAATTGGTGATTGTACAATACTAATAAGTCAAATTTTGCACATCGTACTAGACGATCCTACGATCATACTTTTTAATCTTTGATGACTGAACTAAATTTTTAGGCTTTTTGAAGACCTTTATTTAAACTTTCTCATAAGACTTTATAAGACTCTTTGGCATGCATTGAGTGTCCATTCTTCTGGAGAAAACTTGAAGAGAGAGCTTTAAAAGGGAGAGAGAGGAAAGGGTGGAGTTTGAGAGGGAGAAGATCCTTGTGGGGTTCAAGAGAGTCTGGAGGGTATTTCATATGGTTTCTCCAACAATCTAGCATCATAGTACCATCATATTCAAGGTTTGCCTTGAGGGAAGTTTTGAGAAGAAGAAAATCTCTTTGCTGTTAAAGGATCCGACAACTCCACTGTACCGGAGAAGGTGAAAGTGATTTAAGGTTCTCTGCCTCTCCAAGAGGGTAAAAAGAAGTCTTGGTTCTCTGCCTCATCAGGGAAGGTGAAAATGAGTCAATGTTCTCTTCCTCTGAAAGGAGAACAATCCTTGCTGCATTGAGTTAGAAGAGAGTTTGTAAGGGATTCTCCGCTAAGCTCTGGGAGATAAAGGAGAGTAACTAAATATTTTAATGCAATACCTGGAGTAGGTGACTCCGGGGAGTGGACGTAGGTCATGGTTTGATCAAACTACTATAAAATTTAGTGTGTTCTTTTTTATTTTATTTTCTAAATTTTATTTTTTAGCATTTTATTTTCTATTATAACTACTTCAATGAAAATCTTTTATTGATGTTATATTATATTGATTAGATTACCATCACCATCTTTAAAACTTTTGATAAGTGTTCTAGCTTTCCCATCAAATGATAGAATTGCTTACTTCCGTATTAGTGAGCCTCAGGCTAGTTCCTTAAGGTCTTACAAACTTCTCGAACTTTCAAGTGGTATCAAAGATTGATTCAAAAATAGAGTTTTGGAAAATATTTGAAAAAATGATCTATGGCTAATTTTGGACATTGTAACATTGCGAAAGGCTATTAGATTATGCGACCACCTTTATTTAAAAATATTTGTTTGATTTTTGAAAAATTTGTATGTCAACTTTCTTACAATCAATTGATTATCAAATATGGCATATGATTCAAATTGATTATTCTATATAATTACTTGATGTAGATGGAGTTAAAATTGATATTCCTTCTATTGAATAGAGTTGAATTGAATAAATCAAAACTCAATTGAATGCTAAATGCTTGAATTATTTTTTCTATCCTTTAACTTCTGAAGATTTTATGATTTTATGTACCTATATCAATGGAAAAAAAAAGTTTGTGATAAATTATGCATTACATTCGAAGGTAGTAGTGAAGTCAAATAATCTTAATTAATCATATTATTACATGACTATGAACCCTTTCACATGAAATCTTATGAAACTATCTTAGACATGTATACTATGATTACTACCATTATGATGTCATTACATGCTTTAGGTAGAGAACTTTCAAACTTAGAAAAGAACAAAAAAATTGTATGTTATCTTCCTGATAAATTTGATTCCAAAGTCACTACTATTTATGAATAAAAAGACTTGAATATTTATTCTATTGATAATCTAATCGGCTCACTCATTGCCTATAAGGAAAGTGTGAGTGAAAGACTTTTGAATGTAGGTGATGAATATGTTATAGTGCTAAAAGAAAAATACACATATAAACATGGCTTAGAAAATGATGCGAATGATTATATGACCTTAATAATAAACAAATTTGAAAGTCTACTGAAGCACATGTATAAGCATCAACAAAAGTGGAGAAAATGTAAAAATATTAAGTTTTCTTCATACATTATTTACATTTGGTGTAGGAAACCAGGACATCTGAAATATGAATGCTCAAATTTAAAACCATATCCTATAAAGAAAAAGGGCAAAAATAAAAAAAAAATAAAAAAACAAAAAAAGGGCAAATGGGAAGAAATAAAAAATCTCTCGAGTAGACTTAACTTACGAATCATTAGAACAAGAGCAAGATAATGAGGTAACAACCTTATGATAAATAATCAAGGATTCAATTGTTAATACATATCAGGTATAAGTATGTAAAGGTTTGTTTGTGTATTTGTTTATATGTTTTGTGTGTTTTTATTTTTATTATGTTTTAGGCATGATTTCATATTTTAGTTTCTATTTTTATGTTATTATTTTCTTATACATATAGTTTAACTTATGTGTTTCATTTTATCTTTTCTTTTTGATAATGTCAAAGGGGGAGAATGTATTGTGGTCAGTTATATTTGTGGTTAGCTATAGTTATTTATCTATTTTTTATTTATTTAGTTTTTTTTGTTAATTAGTTAAAAAAATCCCTTATTATTTAAAAAAATTCTTTTAGTGAGTAAGAAATTTGGAGAAAATTTGAAGTTCATAAATTCAACCAATAATACTTTCTATCATCAAAAAGAGGGAAGTTCTTGCAACTCAGGCTCCTGAGTTTATGATTTTGATAATGAAAAATATTATTGATTGCCTTTTTATTTCTTCTAATATTTATAATGCATATTTATTTGTGTGTTAAATAACATTTCAGGTACAATATGATATGTATTTGAAGATTCAGTGCTTAGGATGGGGTATGATTGGTTAGGTTGAAAGAGTCTATAATTTTTTTATTTGTTTTTAATTTCTTGACTCAAGCTCTGTAAGGGTTTATGCTAGCCTGGTGACCGTACAAACATATACACAAGGGGAAATAGTAAACTTTAAATATTTTAATTTTTAATGGTACATTACTATATGGTGTTATAGAAATTAATTAAAATAATTTATTTTTTGAAAAAAAATAAGAACTTTAAAATATAACTAATAGTATAGTATAATACTACATCGTACTAGATGATCTGTTATAATTAGAAACCCCACCGTTCATTAAATTAGGTAAAAATTTAAATTTAACAAGTTGTTCTCTTCGTATTGTATGAACCAAATCATAATGTATGTCTTCTCGGAACCACCCAAGAATCAAAATAGAGACTTGAAGAAGATTGGAAGTAACTTTTCTTAGATTAAACTTGTGAAGCTCTCATAACTCCCCCTCACATGAACTCTTTGTCTCTTCTCTCCTAAAGCTCTCCTCAACTCTCTATAAGCTCCCTCTCAAATAACTCAATAGTAAAAGATTGTCTTACACGATAATATGACAGCTTAAATAGAGAGCCTCCAAAGAATCCCTAAATTTTAATATGGCGCTTCTGATCATCCAGTACAATCTGAGATCATCATGTATGATTAGTTCAAAATAGAAATGTCAACCAATATAAATTACACTAGTTTGGATGATCTATTCAATAGATTGTACTAATCATCATGTACTATCATGCGATCATCCTGTATGATTAGTTTAAGAAATTGAACTAACTATCTTGTACTATAGCTGGCAATTAAATATCATCCCATATAGTGATCAATTCATACCATACAAAGTTTAGGGATCATCTGATACAATCAGTGAAAATTTAAGGTTTTTTCATCTCAGATGATGGGAGGTGTTTAATTATCATACCATGCATGAATCGGTTCATACAGTACGATCATCTCTGATCATCATATATGATTTGATTGAACAATTTAATCATAATTAATTAAACCCCAATCATAGGATCAATTCATGCATGATTGTCATAGATCGGAAGTACGATGATGATCATCCGATATGATTAGACACATATTTTGAATATTAAAAATATTACCTAAATTATAATTGGTAGTTATTTTATTGATTATAATTGATCATCCTATACAATATAGATCATGCATTATAATGAGTTTAATCAGTCTCAATTAATTGAGGGGCCCTAATTAAAGTTTTCTATTTTAACAAATCATATTATATGATTATTTCAAATAATAATTTTTTTCTAGCTCGCCAACTTACTCCCTTGAGTGTGTGGGTGCAAGGTTACTTAGCTTAGTATCTATCATATACATGACTTAACTCAAGAAAGGTAAAAGTATATTGAAGTTGAAATTACAAACAGACTCAACCTTAATCTATCCAATATTGAGCTGAAAGTGAACAATAGACCTGAAATGTTAGTGAGTAGAGCAAAATAGATATACAATGAATTAAAATATCATAATAAAAAGTCCAATAATATTTGTTATCATCTAAATCACAGTACTTAAGTTCAGAATTGCAACATAAACTCTCTCTTTAATCCCTTTCTCATAGAAAAAGCACACCCTCAAATAGTCAAAAGACTTTTAAATGAATTAAGAGATGTTTAAATATTAGGCTTCAAGAAAACCATAATTTCTTCTTAAGCCGTCACGTTTTGTACAGTGCGACTTGTAGATCATATAGTATGGTTAGTTCTAATATACCTTGTATTGTAAAATGAATAGTGCTCAATTTGATCAGTTAAAAAAAGCTACATTGATCATCAATTACAAACCTTAATCGTATACTATGATTAATTTAATTGAATTATATATCATATTGGATGAATCCTGGGTGATTAATTATCGTCCTATGCACTTCTAAATTTGTAAAGTACAAAGGGTAATTTTGTATAATGTGAGCCTTAATTATAATTAATTTTGATTTTATTACTTAATCATAGGGATTAAATTAAGCAAAATTTAATGATATCGTACATTACAATTAAAAATATCCAGTACAATTGAAATTGCCCAATACAATTATTTTAATTTCAAATTTCAAAATTCAAAATATTACTTAATATTAAATGGTGAAATGGACTCCTAATTATAATTGATCAACCTGTATGATTTGTTTCATATTTTACAATTAGTTTATTTTTAATTTAAAAATTTATATGATTCAATTAAATATTTTAATTAATTTTTAATTACGCAAATTTTATAGTACAATCTAGATCATCTAGTATGATCTTCAAAAAATTAAAATAAGTAGTTTTACTCGCTTGGTGTATATGTACATGATTTCTAAGCTTTCTTACATCTTTTTAAATTAACTAATTCAAGAAAAATAAAAATTATAGGTTTTTTCAAATACATCTAACCGAAGAAACTGAATCTCAAGCCCTAATTCTCTGATGATGCTC
This sequence comes from Dendrobium huoshanense, assembly GCA_016618105.1. Taxonomy (NCBI): domain Eukaryota; kingdom Viridiplantae; phylum Streptophyta; class Magnoliopsida; order Asparagales; family Orchidaceae; genus Dendrobium; species Dendrobium huoshanense. The sequence goes on from CM028342.1 coordinate 24,068,160, forward strand.
GGTGTATGTTGAACATGAAATATTAGTACACACAATATATATATATATATATATATATATATATATATATATATATATATATATATATATATATATATATATATATGCAAAATAATAAGTAGGAGAAACTAAATAGTCTTCCAATAATGTTTGTAATCATCAAAATATAGGCTCGGGCTCCCAGATTGCAACATACTGGACATAAATTTTCTTGTAGTGGATTAACAATTAAATCACCTAGTGCTTATAGAACCATGAATTTAGGCCTTTATTATTTTCAAGATAGGTAGGTTGTGGTGTATTTGGAAAAGAAAAGTTTATAGTCCAAAGATTAAAATTAATAATTATTTAAATATGCAAGGGTTCACATGCACCTAACTAATACATTTGAAATTCCTTTCCTTAACATCTAAAATCATTTAAATGAAACTATTGTAAAGTTATATGAAAGGAAATAAAAGACTAATTTTCTAAGAAAAATCACTTAGGTTGCCCCTCGCTTGCCACTAGCATGTGTGAATTTTACATACATAGCAGGAAAAAAATGCATGTCATGCTTGTAAAAAACATATAAAGTGCATGTATTTTAAATGATAAATTTCTCAAATTCCTAAGAGCCCAACAATCATCTAGGTAAAACACATGCTAGTGAAAACCCCAAGGAAAAAGTATAAGTTCTAATGTACAATTAATATAGCTAAAGTAATCAATAAAATTAGTCCATCATAACAAAAGTATATAAAATAATATTCATATGACAAGTGCTACTTATACATACAACCAGGGGTCTACAAAAAAATGGTGTCCAAGCTCCAACTTAAATAAACTTGAATTTCTACATATATATTTGACTCAAATCATATTCAAAATAATTTTGTTTATATTTTTAAAATATTTATGTTCCTTAGTAAAGATTATCCTTTAAATAGGTTTTAAAAAGGCAAAGGAAGAAGATTCACACTTTTGGTTATTTTTTTACATAGGATAAAAAATCACATTTGACTTTCACAAATTTATTTTCACTTTACTCTTACAAGGGTTAGTATAAAACTAGTTTATATATCATAACATAATCAAAATAATGATTAAAAAATGCAAGTGCTCACTTTTGAGCAATCTATGAAGCTGTTTTTATGATTTTGTCTATTTAGGGGCGTAAGTAAATGAAGCACCTAAGCATTTATATACATTTAAATTTATATACACCCCCATTTTAAAATACCTACTTTAGCACTACCATTTGTATAAAATTAGATTAGCAAGAAGTAAAATAGATGGTCCTAACTTAGTATATATATGCTCATCACAAATAATCACATAACAACCATAAGAAGGAATCAATCATGAATACAACTCATATCCACTAACATCATTCATCAAATAGCATGTACAATAATAATAGATGGAAGAAATAAATTAACTAAAGCAAAACACTACTTCTAATCAAAGACTAGAGTTGGTTTCACTAAGATTTTTTATAGGTTTGACCATGGTTTAACTATAACTTTGATTTGAATATTGATTGTTTTTTATTTTTATAGTGTTCTTGGGATTATTTAAAAAGAAATGCAATTGAGTTTTTATTTTAAGAATTTTTAAGAATTACTTATGAATTTTCTAGATTTAGTTTATAAGAGTTTTACATACAAAATAATATAGGGTTTAATGATTAGCCTACAAAATGAATTTCAAATTTCATAAAACTTGGACAATAATCCATTATTGATCTAATGACCAATTAATAAAAGTTTGAAGTCACATCAAAATATTTAGGATTTAAGTGATTTATTAAACTTTAAATTCCTTAACACATAAAGTTAGGGTTGATGTATGTTTGACTTTAGCTTTAAAACTAGAATTTTAACTAATTTTTAATTTTATGATGTTGTAATGTTTATTGATGGTGTGGTACAATTAAATTTATATTTTTATTATTTTTAATGAATTATTTATGAATTTCTAAAGTTGTTCTTAATTATTAAAGGTTATTTGTACGAGTAATTTTTATTTATTATTAAAGATACCAAAAAACCTTAAATTATAATGAAACTTTCAACATAAATTAATAAATACTTAATATGAAACCTCTTAAATTTTTGGGCAATTTGGAATAATTGTTAATTTTTAATGGTTTATTTAATTAATTATTTTATTAATGTTCAAATTATCAAATTAGGGATTTAATAAGATTTCAAATAAAGATTTAATTTTTACTTTATTAACCTTTTCATTATGAGTAAAATAGTTTATTTCAAATTTTTAGGATTTTTTCTAAATTTTTTTATCTATTTTAAAATTTGTTAACTCATATTACTAGGACTATGTTAAGGTCACTAATTAACTAGCTAAATGAACTCAAATATTTATGAAATTAAAAAAATAGATCCATAAGAACAATATGATGTTTTAATAAAAAAATTTGGATTATTTATATTATATATATATTAAAGGTGTCTAATCTTAAACATTTAATGATTTAATTAGGGCAAATCAAGGTAAATTCATTGGCTATCTAAACCTTGTATATCTACACCTAATCCACATAAATTGCATAACTTAATTCTCTTTGGATTCTGTAATGTTAACTTTCAAAACTTTAGGACAAAATCTGACATAACTTTGTGAATTCAATGGAGGGCACATTAGAGAGTCCAAATGATTTCGAAAAAAAGGGGTATTTTACACATTCCTCGATAACCACTATTTTCCTAAATCTATAAAGGTTTATATACAAAATTTCATCCACTAGATGATTAACTATAATTTTCAAGTTCTATGAAGATATTCGGAATTAAAATTCATAAATCTAACTATTACAGACATGGTTGCCTACGTGGATTGCATTTTTTGTGTAGTAGTCCCTAATTAATGAATTAATATGCAACAAATCATTATGATAATGTAACATTCTCCTCAAATCCTTTGATTTGTGATAAAAAAATCGATGTTTATAGCTTTAAAACTATGAGGGGATGCACAATAATTGATAAGATGTGATAAATACCATCGAGTGAAATCAAATGGGATGGACAATATTGATTTCATCTTCTACCTCTATCCTTATTTTTTAGAGATTAATGTATAATTGCTTGATTTATGAATTCTACCCAATTGAATCCCTCCTAATTGATCTAGTAGGATATAGATAATAGGAACCTTTAATAAAATGGTTAGATCGCCATAGATTGAAAGTTCTCTTCATCATGTCTCCAGAACCCTATTCTAGTATGTTCATGTTTGGGTTATACCTTAGTCTAGTTGTTGATAAATTAGGATTTTGCTTGGATTTGGTTTGTTTGGATCTTGGGAAAACTTCTTATTTAGGGATTGACTTGGGAAAGATCGAACTGAAAAGTGTTTCTTCGCCATCGAAATCTCATTGGAGCTCACTCCAATTCACATTAGGACGGCTCTTGGAGGTAGGGATTTGGAAGGAATTCATCACTCTCACTCTCAATTTTCTTAGAGAGTATGACACGAAAACCTAGCACCTTTAGAAATAAGAGTGTTTAATGAGAATTAGAAATGTATATATATATGGAAGTTTCATCCATCTGAAGCCATATTAGGCAGTTTAGCTAATTGAAATACATCCCCTATAGTGCAGGTAAATGTCTAGGGGAAGTTGGAGGTTTAAGGGTGACTTTTTATATTAGATGGTCATGATTAAAAGCAAATGAGTTTGAGTTCTATTAAAAACTTGGGCTCCAAGTTTGGACTAGATTCAAGTAAGTTGTAAGCAATGCATTGTGTCACATGGTAGCTTTGATATAGTTTAACTGACTCTAATTTAAGTTAGCCTAAGTGGGTGACCCAAGCTACCTAAGGCCAAGGTTGGCTAAGGGAGTTGTTGGGGATATAAGCATGTTGTTGGCATAGGTTTGGGTCCAATGTTTGACAAAATTTGGGTTTGAATGCATATGAAGAGTGTAGGTGTCACATAAGACATTCCTAATTAGCTTGTTCAACCATTCCGAACCATGGTGGGCCAAGGTTTCTAATGGGCTTGGGTGAGTTTTAAGAATTCTTTAGGGGGATTAGAACACTATGCCAAGGTTTAGATTTGGTTTGGACATTAAAAAGGGTGCATATTGTCAAGTGGAGCATACTCAACCATGGTGAGTCGTGTTGAGTCAATGGCTCATATTGTTTTAGATGTATTCAAGGAAGTTATTAGGAGGTTTTGGGGTCAAATGGCCAAGTTTAGGTTGGTAAGGTTAAGCAAAGTCCCCATTTTCATAGTTTTTTTTTTTTTTGACATTTTTGCGATTTTGCTAAAAGTTGGCCAAAGTAGGTTAGCCCAAGGCATTCAATGATCAATGATGGGTCAAATCATTTCAAGAAGGTTCTTTGAAGGGTTTAGCTCAACCTCTAGATCATAGACATAGGTTTGATCAAGTGTAACTGATGAGTGACTGATAAGGATTTTGTTGCTACTAAATATTTGTGTGATATTCAAAGCTACATAATTGCATGGGTTGATCAAGTAATAAAGGATATTAGAAGAGTGTCAATCACACGAAGACTCAAGTGTGCTATAATTATCTTGAGTATTGCCTACTCAAGCCACAAAATTTTTCTTGCTCAGTGAAATAAAGGTGATATATTAGATCTTTTCCATGTAAAGAAAGGTAGAGGTATACCTAAAAAGACTTGGTTAGAAAATATTAAGAATGACATTTCTTTATTAGATTTAAATATGAATTTAACTCTTAACATGACACAATGGAGAAAAAAGATTCATGTAACTGACCCCACGTAAATCTCTTTTATTTTAGGAAGCGCACTACTTATATATACATTTCTCTTGATACTTAAATTTTATTTAATAAACATAAACAAACATACCCTTACTTTTCAATAAAATAGATACGTCAACCACGTGCAATCTACTTGAAATGTTGACTGCGAGCAATGTGATATGATTAATTTAACTAAAACTTGCGATTTAAATTAATATATATTATATTAATATCGAATATTTAATTAAAATTTTTATTTTTTAGGAAAACTTAATTGAACATTATAAAATCCCTTATAAAACTTAACATCAAACCTTTAATAAATATTTATTTAACAACAAATATATTTCTCGTACAGACAAATAAATATATTAGAAATCAAAGTTATTCATTTTAACCATAAGAATTTAAAAGAGAAATATTCAAATTTATTCTATTATTAATTTAAACAAAATAAACGAATATTACTTGTAAGAAAACTTACTTGAATAAACAACATATGAACTTCATTCTTATTTCTTCCTTATAGAACAAGCTGAAACCTGAGCAGTTTTAAAAATGTGGCAGAAACGTTGTGGCAGACGAAGACAAAGTAGAGGATGAATCCATTTAATGCGGATGAATGAAGCACAACTACCAAACCTAAACGTGCCCCATTTGACTAAACAATCCCATAACACCAAAATTGTTAATTATCGGCAGCATTTTTCGACAATTCCTATCACATTTTTTGCGGTTGGAGAATAAACCGGCGGTTTTCCTGCGGTTTGTTAACCGTTAGTATAAATCAGGTACGAAATAAATTGCGGCTCTATTTTCCGTTGGCTAAACTTTCCGTCGGCTATAACAACCGGTAAATTCCGACGGTCAAAGCGCCGGCAACCGCCGGATAATTACCGGATCCCATCTTTAACTTTATGCCCTCCATCACTAATTATAACTACAGACCGAAAAGAAATTGAATTCTTATTCATAAAAATGGAAACATACATTCAATGTTGCAAATCAATGGCTTATAACGCTTTGTATATGGTCTATAAATGTAACAAATCTTTAAGTAGCCATCTCTCCTCCTGAGCATCCCCAACTTAACTAGTGAACCTGCAGAACTAAAGAAGTAAAAGAGCTTAAGCGTCTCAACAATTATTGTCAGGGAGCTAATGGGTGTCCTAAGCTATCAAGGAAAAGCAGAATGAGACAGGAAGGTGAATTACAAAGAATTGATGAGGTGGGCTAATGGAAAACATGGTGAAAATGTCCTTAACGTTTGAGGTAGAAGGGAAAAGATAGTAAAAAATTGGGTTTAATGTAGCTTTCTCGGATCTGGCATTTGATTCAGTTAAGGAGTTGTAGTTAAGAAAAAAAATGGACCAATTCTAGATTCCATAATGTCGCAGCGAAAACTCCAGAGCTTGCTGGCTGGGACAGATCATCTCCTTCACTTTTACACCATTCTTGTAAATCTTGACTGTAGGTACAATCCGCACATTCTCAGCCTTGGCGATGGCCGGGCTCTCGGTGACTTCAACCTTCCATTCAAGCACAAAAAAGTTTCAGAATGATGACGATGAATTAAGCATACAAGACTATCTGAACTCAGAACTGCTTACCTTCATAAAGTTAAGAGATGGATATCTGGCACAAAGAGCCTCAACAATGGGAGTTGTTTGAGCACAATGATGGTTTGATGCAGACAAGAAATATACAACAGAAATACCTGCAATGATGATGAGATTCTCAATCACTTGGTCATCATTTAGCATAAATTCACTTAAAGATGAAAGCCAAGACATTTATGTGCGGTGATTCCACCATAATTTAGCATATATTATCAACTATTTACAAACCAGTAAGACATTTAAGTGTGCGGGGATTCCATAAAAACATGTTGCCACCAAGCTTCCCGTAGGCATAACTTTTTCTTTTATGCTTCTATTTTGCAGTATTAGGATTTTTGGTGTAATGAAGATAAACAAATTAAAGACATTTATAGTTTAACGTCTTTGCTTTGTACAAATATCTAGCACAATCAGATAAAATAGAGGGTGCAGCTGATGTAGAACTAAATGTGTAGGTAAGTATGCAATGTTTTAAATTACACACCTTTTAAATTAGAACAACAATAATTAAGTTAACTTTAAGCAATTTTATACAAATCTTGAAAACAAGCAAGATGTGAGTTAAGCTTTAGGCCAAATTACATGATAAAAGTTAGAATCATAAATAATCATTTCCAATCAAGCTTAACATAGCATGGGGGATTTTTAAAGGAAATCCCTAAATTAACATTTAGATTATGCACTACTTAGATCCACTCACGCACACTCTTGATGTTTGGCTAAGCCGAGATAAGTTTCACAACCTTTATGATGCCACAATTTAAAAGGGAGAACTTAAAAAGGCAAAGACTTGGAGGAGAAATTCATCTTTATCAGGATTTGGAAATGATTTTCCACTGAATGGGAGAAAGTTGTTCGTCGATAGCGGGGGCGAGGGAGAAGATGATCATTTCGACGTAGTCTTCAACGGTCCAGTCGATCTCCAAGTTGGCGTTGAAGAACGGAGACAGGAGGATGTCAATCTGCCCTTGATCGTTGTAAACAAAATCGTGATCAAGTTTTGGATCAGCCATTAATGGGTAGGGAGACTTCCCAAAGTGCTAGAGAGGGGAAGGTGTTGCTTCTTCTTTCCTTCTTTTGGTATCAAACCAAGGACAAGAGGTGGAGGGAGAGGTTAGGTGGTCGGCCAAGACTAGGGAGGGGGAGTTAACTTCCAAAATCTGAAGTTTTATTTCAGATTTGATTGGAAGGGAATGGGAAGTTTTGAAATTTGAATTTCAAATACAGAGAGGGAAAGGAAGGGCACTCCTTTGAAGAGGGAGTTGATTGGGGTCTCAAAGGGGAAAGGGACTTAATGTAGGAGAGAGATGGAAAGAGGGGCAGGCAGCATGCTATGGGGGGAATGGGGCTTTTAGGTGGGGATTTAAAGCTTGCCCTATTTAGAATCTTGAATTAGGAAAGATTGTTTTAAATCAAATCCCATTTAAAATTCAAATAGACTTGATTCAAGGAACTTTCCTAAAATAACTCATAGTAGTTCAAGAAAGAAATTTCAAATGAAAGAAATTAGATTTTAATACTTTCCTATTATGGTTTGCATCTAATTTGGAAAGCATTAATGCTGTAATTTGAAACTTGGAGACAAGGGTAGAGGAGTTGTGGCCGACGGCTAGGTGTAGGGTTAGGGTTGAAGACCTGCGGCTAGATGGAGGGAAAGGCCTTGGGGCCGGCATCTTGTAGGAGGAAGAGGTTTTAGGATCGGTAGCTTGGAGGGAGGGAAAATGTCCTTGAGGCCGGCGGCTATGAGGGAATGGAGAGGGAGGCCGACAGTTGTGGAGGGGAAGTAGATCTTAGGGTTTAGGGAAAAGGGAGGAACCACGAACTCGGACGCTTCCTGTGGTTGGTGGATGAGCGTTGCCCTCACCTAGGGTCTTCAAACACGCTCAAACGCCCTCAACTCTTCCAAGACACAATGCAGGAAAATTTTGTAATAATATTCATCATCCTCAAAAGATGAGGAGGCTTTAAGTAGCACAATACAATGAAGGAAACAAAAGACAAACATGCCCTTTAGTGTTTACATAGGACTACTCCCTTAAGTGAGGGTACAAGAGGAAAATATGCAATAATAAACTCAATACATACATAATAATAAATCTAATACAACTGATCACTCAAAAGTAAAGCGATGCAATCGTGGCTGTAGATCGTCGGCTCCATCTCTGGTAAACTCTCCAAAGTCGGATGTCCTCATCAACAGCATTCATAAGAGACATTAGAGTTTTTATGTGGAAACCCCTGAAATGGATGGAAAACTCATGGGATCTAGCCCAATTTGAAATGATCCACTAGTGTTTATAGTCGATTACAAATGATGTCCTTCCTTGGGGGGAAGGCCTTAGTTGATGTAGCAAATATACATCATATAGAGTGCGTTACTTGGTGGGAATTGAAAGAATAAGTATTACCATGTTCGTTTAGTTGACATGATCATAGTCGGCTGATGATAGAGGTGAGAAAAACAATTGTCTAGTAACGGAGGTTAAAGGACCGTAGTCGATGAAGGTAATCGGAAGGACCGTAGTCGACGAGCAATGAAGGTTGGAAAGACCATTGTCTGACGACGAAGGTCAGAAAGATTGTAGTTGGGGAAGGAGGTCAGAAGGACCATAGTCGACAGGTGATGGAGGTTGGAAAGACCGTTGTTGGTGGGAGACAGAAGTTGAAAAGACCGTTGTATGGCAACGGAGGCTGGAAGGACCGTAGTCGATGAAGGAAGTCAGAAGGATCTCAGTCGACGAACGACGGGGGTTGGAAAGATCATTATCGGTAGGCAACGGTGGTCGAAAAGATCGTTGTCTGGCGACGGAGGTCCGAAGGACCGTAGTTGGTGAAAGAGATCGGAAGGAATATAGTCGACGAGCGACAGAGGTCGGAAAGACCTTTGTTGACGGGTGAAGGAGGTCGGAAAGACCGAAGTTAGCAGGCGACAGAAGTTGAAAATATGAAACTTCTTTAGTAAAAGAAGTTAAATTCTTAAACATTAAGGAGGCTTTTAGTGTAATGGTTGAAATTTCATTAAGAAACTTCGCACTTAAGCTTGCTCATCCCAAAGTAATTTTGGGATGAGTGACCTATTGGAAAGTTACACCAACAAGACAAAATTGTGAGGCTTTTAGGCCAAAGCAGACAATATCTTGAAAGTTAAGAGTTTGGGCTATTATAGGAAAGACCGTAGTCTGGTGACATAGGTCGAAAGGACTTTTGCCAGGTGGAAGTTCAACAATAATTAGATGAGGTCGAATCGAATCCCCATGTGATCGATTTTGCCTTGATTAGGAAGGGCAAACGTCACGTGTATCCCAAATCAAAGGTAAAGAATGAGTTATCTTTAAACCGCTATTGCATTATTGAGGTCGAGATTAAGACATTGCCCAAGGAGTAGAAGTCCAGCTACGGACTGTATAAAGCTTGAAATTTATTGGAAGCAATATTGCATTTGCTAGAAACTTTATGATCCCAAGATATCGTCTTAAATATTAAAAGAGTTGGAGGATTTTTTTTGACACGGCTGTAGTCAAGGTTACCCCTCCAGTCGACATTTAATTCCCATGAAATTGATGCAGCAATAACTTATGCCAAGAATTGATACGAACGACCTTTTGAGATTGGAGCAAAAATTGTCCCCCAGTTGGGAACCACATTCCCAATGATGGCACCAAACTGTTGCATCCTGGAATATTCACGACAACAGATAAATATATAGTTTAACGTCTTAGTATTGTACGAAAATCTAATTCATAATCAGTTAAAAGAGAGTGCAACATTTATAAGAGACACCAGAGTTTTTTTACGTGGAAACCCCTGAAAAGGAAGAAAAACCACGGGGTCTCGCCAGTTTGAAATAATCCACTAGTGTTGTAGTTGATTACAAATGAGGCCCTTCCTTGGGGAGGGGGGGGGGGGGGAATTGGAATAATCAGTATTGACATGTTCGTTTAGTCGGTAGGACCATAGTTGACTATTAATAGAGGTAAAAAAAACTATTGTCTGGCTATGGAGGTCAGAAGCATCGTAGTCGGCGAAGAAGGCCAGAAGGACCATAATTGACGGGCAATGGAGGTTGGAAAGACTGTTGTCTGGCGACGAAGGTCAGAAGGACCGTAGTTGGCGAAGGAGGTCAGAAGATCCGTAGTCGGCGGGCGACGGAGGTTGGAAAGATCGTTGTCGGTGAGCGACAGAGGTCAGAATGACGGTTGTCTGGCAATGGAGGTCAGGAGGACCTAGTCAATGAAGGAAGTTAGAAGCACCGTAGTCGACAAGCGACGGAGATTAGAAATACTGTTATTGGTGATGGAGGTCGGAAGGACCATAGTCAGCCAAGGAAGTCGGAAGGACCACAGTCAGTGGGTGACAGAGGTTGGAAAGACCGTTGTTGGCGGCGACGAAGGTCAAAAAGACCATTGTTTGGCGATAGAGGTCGGAAGGACGTAGTCGGTGAAGGAGGTTGGAAGGACAATAGTCAACAGCTGACGGAGGTCGGAAAGACCTTTGTCGATGGGCAACAGAGGTCAAAAAGACCGTAGTCAGTGGGCGACAGAGGTTGGAAATGTGAAGCTTCTTAAGTAAAAGAAGTTAAATTCAACAATTGTCAGGTGGAAATGTGAAACTCCTTAGATTATTATAGGAAAGACCGTAGTCTGGCGACAAAGGTCGAAAAAAATAATTGTCGGGTGGAAATCCAACAATAATTGGAAGCCGGGTGGAAGCCTGACATTAGTGGCAGGGCAAAAGTCCAGCGTCAGTTGGTGACCAAGCGCAATTTCTATGATAGTTGTGAGCCGGGCAGAGGTCCGACAAAAGTCCTATGATAGTCAGTAGCCGGGAGAAAGTCCGATAATAGTCGGTGGCTAGTAGAAGTTTAGCATCCTTTAGTGCACAGGTGGAAGTCTAACGGCAAGTGAGAGTCTGGCGTCGGGTAGAAGTTAGGCGTCGGGCAGATGTCCGACATCCAACGGTAGCCAGGCATAAGTTGATGACAGGCGGAAACCCGACAACGGGCAGAAGTCCAACAGAAGTCTAGCGATTGGCGGTGGTTCGACAAAAGTCCGGGCGGTGATCAAGGAGGAGCTTGGTAACATGAGAGATCTAAGATTTCTCTTCTTCCTCTCCTTCTCTTCCTTCTCTTCCTTGCTTGGTCCCCTCTCTTCCTCCTCTAGTCCCCCCTCAATGAAGAATGAGGGGTCTATTTATAGTTTTCTGAAAGTGACATGACCAATAAATAGGACGAAGATCAAGAATAAATTTGGAGTGGTTTGAATGGATGGTCGATTTTGATTCCCTTGATCGTAGACCTTTTGCTGGGCATTTGAATATCTTAATGATATTAGAATTTGACGATCCTGGGCTCGTTGGATTTGTCTCGTTGAGTCGCTCGATTTGACTATAAGCATGTCATGATTGGAAACCGTTTGGTAATCCAAATTATGGTTTGAACCTACAAAATATGCTTCAAGTCTTCGATTTGGATCTATTTGGACTTGGATTGAGTCAATTTTGGTGTCATTGTGTTTGTCTTTTCGAGATGTTTAGTTCGACTATAAGTTTGTTGAAATTGGAGTTCATATTGAAATTTAATTTTAGAAGTTTTCAACTTGATTTTGCCTCAAGATTCATGCCCGATCAAGATAAATTTTAACGATATATCAATTACTTTGAATTTAACTTTTTTATCTTCTCAATTAATAAGTTAATTTATTTATAAACCAGTGAAGATTAAATTATTATATTATAATTATGTGTAATTCATTATATATATTTCAATAATTTTTTCAATTCATCATTTATTTAGATTATGTGGGCTCCGAAAATTCGGCCCCGGCCTCCGCTCGCTTTTCTTATTCGGCGAGGGAGTTTTAACGAGCTAAGTTCCGAGGTAAATTTTGGAAGGCAGATGGGTTTGTAGATAAGACACTACCCAGAGATTTCGCCCTCATTTTGTGAGGACTTTATGATCTGAGTTCTGGTTTCCTATAGGCGCAAGCCCCTATAGTTAATTACCCCTCTCAATCATGAGAGAGAACTTTCGATTAAGGCTAGTCGTCAATGAGATATGTATAGAATACGTGTTATCTGGCATATAGTAGCAGCAATAGGTTTGGAATGTTGGAAAATGGTTGGAAATTGAAGAGTTGGGTTTGGAAGATTTGAAGATTTGGATTGAGATATTTAAGAAAATTTTATATTTAAAAATAGAAATTTCACCATCTAGCATTTAAAGCGGATGGTGGGGGAATGGATGATGGACCCGATCAAGATCCCATGGTTCCGTCATCCCGGGCCATCGTGGTCCCTGGTCTACTTAGTCAGAGGAGGTAGTCGACCCAACCTGACAGAAGGATCCTTGTCGGCAGCCATGGGTTGCTTCGTCCAAGGGGACCTTGTAGACCGGGGTTGGATGCTTGTCTAAGGGGACAAATTTAAATCCACCTTAGCTAACAGAGAGCTTTGTGCCCTATCGATTATATCCTATTGATTCATATCTCAAGGATTTAACGCCATTAAGGAACGTATTGGCTCTGGCCATAACCGGTATGTGTGGTGCCATTTGACGGCAAAACCACTCGGTTCAGACGGCCCCGGGTCATAACCGTTTACCTGCAGTGCCATTTGGCGGCGAAACTGCCGGTTAGAGGACACGTACCACGTCCTTACTGGCAAGAGATTGTTTGAGAATGGATCCTAGTGATATTTTCGACTAGGCATTTGACTCTTTGTGAACTAGAGTTTATTTGAATTTATCTACCCCGACAGACTATTGCGGAGGGTGGATGGATTTTGCTTTAAGTGTGATTGATAGTTTGATTTCATTTTTAAATATATGGAATTTGGGCTTTTTGTGGAGCTTTGGATTTTGGGGATTTTTGGATTTTTGTGGATATTTGAGTGGAGCTTTGGAATATTTGAAATGGATTTTGGATATTTGGGAGATGTTTGAAAAATGTTTAGGAACCCCTCCAGTTGAGATCTGCATTCAACACGGTCATCATCGGGGTGTTTGGGGGTCATTTCTTTTTATGGATTGAACCTTGTCAACTCTGTCGGGCTGTCGACAAAGGATCGGGTTTTGTAGGCTTCGTGCCTTTATTAGTGAATTCATATTGTTGTAGGTCTTGATGGCCTAATATGAATGTTTTAAAGAATATAACGGTCGCCACAACTTTATATTTGCTCAATGGTTCGAACCCTGTCGACTTCTATTGACATGTATAGAAGGATCGGTTTCGTACCTGAATTCACTTGTCAACCCGCGCAGCATCCCTAGACGTCACGTCTGTGCCAATAACACGCTCGCCGGGGCCCATGCGGGTTTGGAATATATTTCCCCTTTTAGTGTACCTATGTGTATACAATTTATAGTGCACGTGCAGGGGTAATTTGAAATAATGGTAGACGCCTTTTGTCTGCTTGTACGAAAATTGCAGATCGGTGGCGTGACGTTGTAGTTTGTGGACGCCTTCTGTCTGCTTATATGAATGTTGCAGATCCGGTGGCGTGGCGTTGTAGTTTGTGGACGCCTTCTGTCTGCTTATATGAATGTTGCAGATCCGGTGGCGTGGCGTAGCAGCTTCTGAATTAAGTTGTTCGTTGCTTCGTACAGGTAGACTGTCGTGCACTATTTGTTGATTTTTGTAGGCGGGTCATACTAACTAATCTCCTGCCTTGTAATCTCTTCACTAGGTATTGTAGTTGATCTCTTGTCAATGGTCGATAAACTTTCATATTTCTCCAAGGCTGACATGGAAGATGTAAAAAAAGAGGATCGTTTTGGAGCTTCGGCTAAGAAAGAATATTCTACTTTCAAGCCATTCACATTTGCTGGCTCTAGGAACGTGTGAAGTTTGGGAGAAATAATGAAACTAAGGTCATTGATAGAAACTCTTATGGAAGACGATTCACTGGGTTTTGTTACAGATGGTAAACCAGAATCCTCATCAAGTCATGATTTAAGAGCTGCCCTTAACATCGACTCAGGGAGATAAGAAGAGATTGATGTCATAAAATTTTCTCTAACACTGACTAGTTTGATCATAAACAAAATTGGACTTTGAAGGATGACAACATAAATTTTTTTATCTTCATTAATATCAGCTATTGATGAAGAAGAAGGGTTATCTGGATCATGGGAATCACTTGCCAACTCGTTCCCCTCACTCTCTACAAAGCTTATAGTAGATGGGTCTGAATCATTATAGGAGCCACTTTCATCGATGGCAGATCCAGAATCGAATAACCCAAGAGGAGCCGTATGAAGCACCACATATTTTGAGTCAGGAAATAACTTTAGGAGAAATGGAACTGACTTTACAGTTCTCTGAACTATCTCATTTGGTGTCATGATCTAATAGCCACCGACAGTAAGCTCAATTGTATTATTTTGACTCTACAAAAGAGACAATGTACATTGCAATAAAATCCTCACATCATCATTTTCGATGGATGTTGAAGCCACATAGTTTAGGTGATATTGATCTTCACCAACATTTTCATTTTTAAAATCAAATTGTAATAAACATTCCTCCCAACCTTCAATGTAACGTGAAAGAAACTCAATTTCCTTTGAAGTCATATGGAATATTTCAATAGAACTGTTACGATTGTCAAATGTATGGAATAGACCATTAGAACCCCATTTAGAATGGAAATTTTCTGTAGCATTTGAAGTGAACATGATAGACTCTCTAAACAAGTTCATGCATACTATTACATAACGTGAATGAAGCTCAATCAAAATAATCTACCCTCACTTTTCAATATTTGAAGGGATTCACATAGCCTTCTAAAGTAAATGCTAATGAGTGAAAGATTTTTCAAGCATATTATTTTGAAGGCAACTGCAGAAATTCTATAACTCCAAATGAATGGTCACTCATGATGATATTGACTAGCTTTTCAAGAACATTATTTTCCTCAACCGTGGAGTGTAGTGCTCATGCTCTAGCTAGTGGATCTAGATTAGACAAGTCTTTTTAAAAGCAATTAATTGACAGCAAAGCTTCATTGGGGTGCTCTCTAGCATATGGGAGAAGATGAAGATGAGCAAACTTCTTCGTTGTTTTCTCAAGTTCACAAGTCTAGCTTGAGTCCAAAGTCACCTGTGGTTCGAGTTCAAGTTCACTTTTGTTCGTTCATATTGTTCGAGTCATGTTCTAGTTCTTTGTTCAATTCATTTGAGTTCAAGTAGTCCCCTGCTGTCTTGTAGAGTTCAAGTTCCGAATGCACAAGTTCAAGTTCAATCTCATTTGCACATTTCTTTTTATTTGGATTCAAGTTTGATTAAGTAGATTAAGTCAAGTCCACAAATCTCATTCTGCTCCAAGTCCTTGTCTGTATTTCAAACAAAATTTCGGCAGCCTCCCGGCGTCTCCCCCGTTTAGGGGAAAACTACGGAAAAACTGGGCCTTTCCCACCACGCTAAGAAAAGTGTGCATGGTAGATGCCCTTTTTCGAGGACACCGCGGCCGTGTAATTTTTCAATCCCCCACCACGCTAAGAAAAGCGTGCATGAGTATTTTTTGTTTGTAAAAAAGTTTTTTTTATTTTTTTGAAAATATTTTGTAAGCAAGCAGTTATTTCCCCGCAAGCGGTACTTATGGGTATCTCCGCTTCGTCGTGCGCATCGCACCGGGATCTCTTCCCACCACGCTAAGAAAAGCGTGCATAGGCGGGGTTTCCAAGGCGATACGAACTTCGAAGAAGGAATTTGGTGATTACCCGCTTCGTCGCAAGCGTCGGGACGCACGTCCTCCCACCACGCTAAGAAAAGCGTGCATAGGTGGTCGTTTTGTCTAGACGAATGTGTTGAAACGAGTTCTCAGAGTTTTAGGGTTAGAGAGTTATACCTTGGAGGTCGTCGGCACGGTTGGCACGTGGATCGAGGGAGAGGGGCATCATTGCAACTTATTATTATTTTTCTTTATTATAATTTACATTAATTATAATAATAATTAAATAATTATTATTAATAATTAACCACTAATTACCAAATAATTATAATCAATAAATTAATTATAATTATTATTATCATTGATTAATTATTAATTAACAATTATAAATTAATCATAATTAGATAATTAATTATTAAACATAATTAATAAAAATTATAATAAATAACATAATATATAAAATAATAATAATAAAAAAATCTCTCACCCTCTCTTCCTCTCTGGATCGGCCAAAGACTGGCCAAAGGAGCGCGCAAAGGGGAGAATAGCGAGCTCCCGTTGCTGGCTTCCGATCCAACAGAAAGGGAATGTCGTCGGGGAGCAAAGTCGGACAACAAGGATGGAGGTAGGGGGCTCTCGGGTAGAAGGATTTGGCCGAAGAAGCTTCATAGTGTGCGGGCTCCCATTCTTGCACCCGCTCAGAATGCCACAACTTCCGATCCAACAGTAGGGGAAGTCGTCGGGGGAGAAGGGGAAGAAGCGCACGAAAGGGAGAAAGTTAACTTCGCAGAGAGCGGCTCCCGTTCTCGCCTTCGTTCAAAATGTCGTGACCTCCGACCGAACAAGAAGGGTACGTCGTCGAAGGTGCGAAGTCGGGTAGCCACGCAGGAGCAGAAGAAGCGACGCCTGCGATCTCTACACCTCCTGTGAAGCACCGAACCCGAACAACAACGAAGGGGAGAGGGAGAGGAGTTCGAGAGAGCTTCGTGTGAGCAGCCGAGCGTGAAAGAGTAGGAGGATCGTGGAATGGAATGCTTTGAACGAAGTTTTCATCTTCGTTTTATAGCCATGAGAAGGCGTCGAAGCTCGAGATTTCTGCACAGGATTAATGCGAAATGACGCAAACAGCGCCGAATGAACAGTAATTTCGCGATACTTCGGCGGATTTTCTGGATTTCGACGCATACGAGGATTTTAACCGGGATATCGGGGATTCCATTTAGCAGGTATTTTGAATGATTAAGTCTCTTTTTTTTTTATTTTCTCTGGATCTTATCCAGAGGTCAACAGATTATAAACCTACTACAAATATTTTATTAATTAAAAGGATGGCCCAAAGCTAATTCCATCTCAAATTTCATGAAAGAGATTATGAGTAGTTAGGTAAAAAAGGTAAATGCCAAACTCAAACCATTGATCTCTACCCTCAAACAGGGGAGCATATCAAAGCTATGGTCAATGCATATCAATGTTGAAACAGTTTTTTACATAATGCAAAGAGCTTATGAGTATTTAGGTAAAAAGGTATATGCCAAACTCAAACCATTGATCTCTACCCTCGAACAAGGGAGCATAACAAAGCTATGGTCAATGCATATCAATGTTGCAACAGTTTTTTACATATGCAAAGAGCTTATGAGTATTTAGGTAAAAAGGTATATGCCAAACTGAAACCATTAAGCTCTACCCTCAAAGCAAGGGAGCATATGAAAGCTATGGTCAATGCATAACAATATTGTAGCATTTTTTCACATAAAAACTAAAGCTCTTACAATATTTAAAATAGCAGCTTTTATATGATTCTACCAAATAGTTATTTTTATGCAACAACACAACACAACAAAATATAGTATAATACTACAAAAGATAATAATGTCAAACTAAGCCCTATAATAGTATCAAGGGTTAGCTAATAAGTAGTGATCACCTAAAATGTATTTTCTAGAATGCAATTTAGGAGATAACCGATAGAACTAACACTATAAAAATGAAGAAATTAGAAACATCATTAAAATTATGGAGAAACAAACCGGTGAGAGCTATTGTTTCTTGCAACTGCTTTTGGCCTATCATCATCTCAACCTCACCACCAAATTTTATATCAGAAACCTCCTCTCCTAGGGATGCCTTCAATGCAACTTCAGCATGGAAATATGCTTCTGCAACCACAGTGTCAGTAGGAAGTTCCCTCCTCAGAATCTCATAATCTCTAACAGCTTCCATCCACTGTTCAAGCTAAAAGATAGAGAAAATCAATGATTAACCATTTTTCACACACTTCCATTGTATAAGGATTTAACGTCTCACCTTTGCATAAGAGGCTGCTCGTCTGAGAAGAGCCTTAACATAACGAGGTTGAATCCGTAAAGCCTCATTGCAGTCCTCCAATGATTTCTCCCAATGGCCAAGCTTGGAATGACAAGCCGCTCTATTGCAATACAGAACTGGGTTTGACGGGTCATATTTAAGGCCCTCGCTATAAGCTATGGAAGCATCAGCAAATTTTGCAGAATTGAAAAACTCATTCCCCTGGGAGCGTGCCCTTACAACAGAATTCACATTGTTCCACATCACAGAAATTTCTACATTACGGGGATCTAGTTGCCGAGCTTTCTCAACCGATGCCACTGCATTCTCAAACCTGGAAAATTTCCACCATCCATTCTCATCACCTAATATCTCAATTTATCATCCCTCAGAAGTTGAAACTCAATTTTATTAGCTCACCTTCCTAACGCCATTTCAACTTGAGCCCGTACAAAGTAGACATAGGAATTGGAGAGCATACCAAGAAATTTGGAGTGAAAAGATAAAGACCATCCAATTTCATACTTGAATGCATTTGATAAAGTTGAATCAGCCTCTACTAGATGATGAAGCCGGAGAAGGGCTTCTGCTCTCAGTGCATTTATCTGTTAAATCCAACAAAAAACATCAACGATATTCACATTTGTTGAAATTAGCATTCCAGTTGATAAAAGCATAACTTACGAAAAGGGAACTGTCTGCTCCAGCTGCGGTAACGGAATCTGCTTCCCTCAAAGCACTCTTCCAGTCCCCCAACCTGCGAAATTCAGCGCATCTTCCCAGATGTCTCTCTACTGTTTGCAGTTTCAGTACCTCAGTATGATCTGGCTGTTGTCCAACCAACAAGAGGTGTTTCCTGGCATAATCAACTTGCCCTAGCCTACAAAGTAAAATGAATTGGTCAATCATTTAAATGATCTATAATAGCTGAAATGCTAGCAAAGCAAAGACTGTTAAAAGTGCTTATACAGTGAAAGATTTGAAGGCCATGGCTATGGAGTCGACAAGGTGCGAAAAGATATGAAGTTCCTTTCCAATAGCCATAGCCAATTCAACATCCTGAGGTGCACATCCATATTAAAGCAAGAAAGATGCAGTGAAATCAAACATGTTTTGTTTCAAGTAAAACTGAAAACAAAACAAACACAAAGCATAATCAAAAGGAACATTAAATAAAAAAACAAAGCAAACACAAAACAAGTAGAAAACAAAACGCATACAGACATGATTTTAAGTTTAAGTAGTTATCACCCACCCAGAGAATAAACACTCTAAGCAAACAATTATATAGAGGCAAGCATGAAACGTGCGGAAATTGGGTCTAGCTTACCCATGCCCCTTAATGATGTAGGAATCCTGCGGAAGATGGTTAGTGCGAGCAGAAAATGAATAAAACAGTAACTCAAACGTTACTAAGAACCTGTATCAGGTGTAAAACAGAAAAATCAAGCGTGTATTCATCCTACCTTTCCTGATTCCTAATACTTCTTTCCCTAAGAGACAATACTAAGAAAGTGCAAACAGCCACTAGCGCACTCATGTGCAGCAGTACTTTAAAATAGTAAATAGTGTAGCAAATCCTAACTAAGAATTAAGGAGCATGTGGGTTTAAACTGTCCCACCAAACCACCTAACTTAAGATGCCCCGCATCATTCACCCCTACCACAAAAAAGACTGTTATCCCCTGCTTCAATTGTAATGTTGCTATCATCTGGTGGTGCATAAGGGAAGATATATGCAACATTGAAAGTGTGAGATGTGTTAAACTCATTTGGCAAATCAAACACATAAGTGTTGTTATTGATTCGGTGGGCAACTGGAAATGATCCAAATTTGCGACGACTGAGCTTTGAATAGGCTCTTGAAGGACGGCATTCTCTTTGCAAACGGACTAAAACAAGATCTTCAGGATTAAAAATCTTCTCCCACCTATGAATGCCAGCTTTTTGTTTGTACTTATCATTGAACTGCTGAAGCTTCATGCGAACAATAGATAGCATATCAGTGAATTGCTCGAACATGTTGGATGTAGTTTTGTTCGCACACATTGGAAGGATTGCAATATCCACAATTGTGTTTGGTATTTTGGTATAAACAATGCTAAAAGAGGACATACCCGTCGACCGGTTGGGCATGGAGTTGAATGCAATTTTTACTTGTGCTAGTACTTCGTCCCAAAGCAAACAACGAAGTTTCCTAGTGTATGATTTATCACTTCCGTTTGGCCATCTGTTTGCAAATGATACGACAAACTGAGTTGTAGTTGAGTGTTCATTATCTTTTATAATTCCCGCCATAAATGACTTATAAACTTAACATCACGATCTGATGTTAGTGATCGAGGAATACCATATAATCTCACAACTTCATGAAAAAAAAAAAAGATTAGCTATATTCAAAGAGTCAAAGGATTTCTTACAGGCTATGAAATGCATCATTTTAGAGAAGTGAACTACCACCACCATGATTGAATTGTTCCCTCGACATGTGAGAGGCAAGCCAAGCACAAAATCAAATCTTAAATCCTCCCAGATAGATTCCAGTAAAGGTAAAGGTAAAATAGAGGCCCGTGTTCTGCCCGCCGCCCATGTAGCTTTGACAGACCGAGCATCTTTCTACATATCAAACAACATCTTTTCTTAGATGGGGCCAAAAAAATATGGTTTGCAATTGTGAAATGGTATTGTCGCGACCCACGTGAACGACTAGTCCTCCACCACGCACTTCCTTGATAATTTGCTGACGCCCTGATGACTTAGAAATAGAAAGTAGATTTCCCTTGAAAAGGTAGTCGTGCCTTATTGAATAATCCTCGATAGGTTCTTTATTGATACAGCAATGCCAAATATCACAAAAGTCACTATCATCTGGGTATAGTTCCTAGAGATATTCTAAACCAATGAATTTTGTTTGGAGTTGTGTGAGTGAACTGATCGGTGGGTCAAGACATCCGCTACCATGTTTTGAGCCCCATTTTTGTGTTTTAACACAAGTGTAAAGTTTGATAAAAACAAAATCCATCTAGTGTGCATTCGATTGATGTTTTTCTTTGTATTGATATATTGTAATGCCTTATGATCACTGCAAAGAACAAAGTCTTGTTGAAGAAAATAGTGTTCTCGTTGTTTTCAAGCTCTAACTGCAACGTATAACTCTTGTTCATATATAGCCCACCGCTGCCTTGCTACACATAGTTTCTCACTGAAAAAATCGATGGGCCTATTCTCTTGAGTTAGCACTGCTCCAATGCCGATTGTTGAAGTGTCTGACTCCACGACAAATGGCTTATCAAAATTAGGTAATGCTAAAATTAGTGCTGAAGTTAAAGATATTTTAATACTTTCAAAACTTCGCTTTTGTTCTTCTCCCCACAAGAACTTCTTTAATTTTAGAACATCAGTTATTGGTGCCATGAGAATACTAAATCATTTAATATATTTTCTATACAGTTAGCCAAACCATGAAAACTTCGAATATTAGTGAATGTTTGGGGTGTCGACCACTCTTGGATAGCTGAGATCTTACATGGGTCTGTACTAACACCCTCTGTCGAAAATTTGAAACCCAAAAATGACAGCAGTTTAGTTGCAAGCTCACATTTTGACGGGTTTAGATATAATTTATTCCTCAATGTTTCAAAAATACCTTCTAAATGGTCTAAATGTTCACCAAGATTTTAACTAAAAACCAATATATCATCGAAATATGCCACACAACAACGGTTGAGAAAAGGTTCTAAAACCTCATTCATTAAATGCATAAACATAAATGGTGCATTGCACAAGCCGACAGACATTACCTTCCACTCATAAAGACCTTCACGAGTTTTAAAGGCGGTCTTCCATTCATCCCCCGGCCTGATTATAATTTGATGGTAACCACTTCAAAGATCCAACTTGGAGAATATCGTAGACCCTGCTAATCGCTCGATCATCTCTTTCATTCTAGGCATTGGAAATTTGAACTTGATTGTAATCTTGTTAATTGCTCAGTTGTCCATACACATTCTCCAACTCCCCATCTTTTTTTGGCACTAGCAAGATCGGAACATCACAAAGACTCAGACTGTGCTATATCAATTGTTTATCTAACAATTCATCCATGATCTATTGCAAAATTTTGTTATCATTAGAACTAATCTTGTAGTGTGGTAAGTTTGGTAAAGTGGCACCTGCTGTGAACTCAATTTGGTGTTGAATGGTTCGCAAGGGAGGAAGTTCTGTGGACTGTCTCTCCGAGCATGTATCTACATACTGCTTCAATAAACAACTCAATTCAGTGGGTAAATTGGAGTTGTGAACACTAACAAAAGTCTCTTTCACCACTAGTGCTAAAATTTTGGAAGTTTCCTTCCATGCATTGAGTAATGTTGAAGCTAAGACAATGAATAAGGCCATTTTATTCTTTATATTGTTAGCTTCCTGTACTGCATTACTCGGTAATAGGTGCAGGCATCTCCCCTTCCACTCAAAGGCATAAGTATTGGCACTACAGTCGTATATTGCCCTGACATCATATTGCCAATCGGCCTAAAATAATGTGGCAAACATCCATCTCTAATACATCGCATAAGACTTCACTAGTATAGTGCTTTCCAATGGACAAGTAAACCCGGCATAATTCATTCATTGATATTTCCATCCCTTTATTCACCCAGCTGATTTTGTATGGATTAGGATTTTTGGTGGTCTTGAGCTACAATGCCTGAACCGTTGCTCGTGACACAACATTCTCGGTGCATCCATTGTCGATCAACAAAATGCACACCTTCCCGTTGTTGGTGCATTTGGTCCGAAACTAAGCATTCCGCTGAGTCGTATTGAAGTTGATTAGGAGGTAATAACAATTTCTCCAAAATGCAAGCAAGTGGTTCTCCATCATCCCCCTCAACATCTTCTATTGCATTTTCATAACTGGCCGCATTCTCATCACACTCTTCTTCAGCATCTGCCTCCACCCACTGCAACATCTTCCATTGCATTTTCACAGCTGGCCGCATTATCATCACACTCTTCTTCAGCATCTGCCTCCACCCATTGCAACTACGGCCTAATCGGACACTCATTGGACTTGTGTCCTTGTTGAAAACAAGGGAAGCATTTAATATTTGTGGGTTTGGCATAAGGATTGTCCTTGTTTTGTGCTCTATTGTTTGGTACATTTCTTGTGTCTACAATTTTGTTAGTAGAATTGATGGGTCCCATTGCTCCAGATTCATAATTTGTTGTTTGTTGGCTTGCGGCACAGCTGACTTGTGAGATATGATGTTCTTGGCTGCAAATTCATGAGTGCATCTAGATTGACTGCTGCGAGTATGTCTGAGTAGCTGCAACTCCACCTTCAACGCATAATTCACAGCTTGTGATAAAGACCACACAGTATTTAACTCCAGTTTATCTTGGATTGCCTCCCACAATCAGTCTATATATATGTCCACTATTTGGTTAGCTGATTCGTTTAAATTGTTGTGTGCACTTAAATGATAAAATTCTTCAGTATATTCATTAATAGTTCTATGCCCCTGGACATAATGCTGATACTATAGATACATCATTTGTTCGTAGTTAGTTGGCAAATAATGGCCTTGCAACAACTGTTTCATCTTGTGCCAACTATGTATTTGTCCATGCCCTTCCCGACGCCTTGATTAAAGCACCTGCTGCCACCATGCAGTAGCTCCTCCCTCGAGCCTACAAGCAACATACTTCACCTGCTTTTCTGGTTCAATCTCCATATATATGATGTTCAATCCATAAAGCTTCAAGGTTGTTGTCGGCCCCAGGAGCCACCAGCCTATTGCCTTCAACCATCTAGACTGATGTAGGAATCCTGCGAAAGATGGTTAGTGGAAGCAAAAATTGAATAAAACAGTAACTTAAAGGTTACTAAGAACCTGTATCAGGTGTAAAATTGAAAAATCAATGGTGTCTTCATCCTACCTTTCCTGACTCCTAATACTTCTTTCCCTAACAAACAATAGTAAGAAGGTGCAAACAGCCACTAGCGCACTCATGTGCAGCAATACTAGAAAATAGTAAATAGCGTAGCAAATCCTACAGAGCATGTGGGTTTAAACTGTCCCGCCAAACCACCTAACTTGAGATGCTCCGCATCACTTAAACAGGTACTACAAAAATGATTCAAGACTTTAAATGATACATCTACTGCCTGCCCCAGAAATCACCTCAAAGAAAGAAACATGGTCTAAGTGGGTTGCGTGTCTATCTTGACTAACCAATTAGAACCATGGCCGAATCATAAAGTGCCCAATAATTCTTCAGCGGGATGAATTCTACAAATAAAGGAACTCTCAATACCAATCACTATCAAGCAAAACAAATTCAGAACCAAAACTAAGCATCAGTACTAAAAAAGATGAAAGGTTTCCATCAGTAAACGTAAAACAAAAAGAAATTGTTCAAACAAAAACAGGAAAGCAAAATCTTTACCAGCACACAGACAGAAACCCTCACCGTCATATAGTGGAGGATCAGTACCTTAGATATATACCAGAAAGCCTATGATGAGCCTTGCTATAGGCCGGATCAAGTTGAATGGCAACCTCACACTCCTTCATTGCCTCTTCCAATCTTCCCAGCCCGCTAAATGCTGCTGCCCTGTTATTCCGGCAAGCTGCATTGTTTGGGCACATCTCAACAGCTCGGTCATAGAATTTTAGCGCCTCTGCAAACTGCCCCTTCTTATAGTGCTCATTTCCAGCCCTTGTAGCCTCCTCCGGATCCGCCCTCTTTCCTCTCCCCGACTCAGTCTCAAGACCGCTTGGGGCCTTCACCGTCACCGATCCAAGTGGACCGCCTCGCAATATGCTTCCGTGTCCATAATTACCAGTTCCTGATCCAAGAACATCGTTTCTCGCCGTGCTCCTGCTCGTCATCCCCATCTTTCCAACCTTCCCAGAGGGGCAAATGTTCCCAGCCGGCAGCACATTGGCAACTGGAGAGCTGGCAGAGGAGCTACCTCCAACGCCTGAGAAGCTCCTCGGGCTGGAATGCTCTTTGGAGTGGCCGCGCTCTCGGCCGGTATCCCATTTTCGGTCCCCAGCGTTATGCGTTGGCTTTCCAGAAGAACCGGAGGAGCTTGAGCTGCTGCTAGTGGCCGCCGTAACAGTACCCTTGATCCCGAGAGGCGAGAGAGGGGACGCAAGTTCAGTGAACTCCTTAGCATCACGTTTGTTTCCCTCGAAGCTAAGCATGGAATCAAATCGTTCAGAGACGGATTCCACCGAGAAGAGTTTTGGGGATTTCGCCCATGCGTCTCCCAACCTTGACATGTCACCT
The DNA here is from genome assembly GCA_016618105.1 of Dendrobium huoshanense. NCBI lineage: Eukaryota > Viridiplantae > Streptophyta > Magnoliopsida > Asparagales > Orchidaceae > Dendrobium > Dendrobium huoshanense. The sequence goes on from CM028342.1 coordinate 24,093,792, forward strand.
AACCGCCCCTCGGCTCCGCTCAGATCTGTTGCAATAATAAGTAAGCCTGTCGTTAACTGACGCCGCAGACCACGAAGAAAGTAGAGCAATATTGCCACTTTGGAGAAGATGACGAAGCAAAAGTCATGAAAGAGATGAAATTTAAGACGAGGAAGAGGAGGAAAGTGAAGGAAATGAAAAGATGGATATCTCGTAAGCACCAAAAGAAAACGCAAAGAATGAATGTAGGTAGATATGGAAATGGAAGGCGAAGCAGAGAACGATGGAAGCTCAGAAGTAACAAAAAAAAAAAGTAATGAAAGAGCACTGCAAATTGGAGGAGCACCTTTCCCCACTGGCGCTTCTCCCTCCCTCTCTTTCAACACTCGCTCATCGTTACCCGTATCTCTCTGCCTCTGTCTCTCTCTCGCAACTGCTCGAGCAGGCCAGCCTTCCCATCTTTCCCACTATTTCATGCATCCTAAAGAGTGCGAACGATCTAAAAATTTTACTCCGCAATTAATTTGCATTTATGGCTAGGTTCGTGCTTGCAAGAGGTCACTTCCCAAATCCCACGCACAAATAAACCAACGGGATTTTATTGTGTCACTAACGAACGAAAATAGCCTAGCTTTCTGTAAAAAGACCGTATCTGAGAAGAAAAAGTTGGAACACGGAGAAGTTACGGGCAGATAAAAACGTTACGCAGCAAGTCCATTAGGGGTAGTTTTGTAATTTTCGGGTTCTCAGCGACCGGGCCAGCTGGCCATGTGCATAGTACTGTGCCAGCTGGCCGCAGACAGAGAAACGTAAGCGCTCCAGCTAAGCCGATGATGGCGCCCTATAAATGGCGTTAGCGAATCTAGCGAATATTCCGTTTTTTTTAACAATATTTAAGTTCGTATATACTTGTATTTTTTCCGTTCATTTTTTATTTTTTGAAAAAAATTTGAACTCTTTTTTTTTCTTAGCACAGCTCGAAACTTCTGCTAAGTTGCTATAAGTTTAATCGGTTTTGTCACCAGGTCGCGAACTTTGGTAGGCTACTCAAATAACTTCTAATCGACACTGTCTTTATACTATATATATATATATATATATATATATATATATATATATATATATATATATATATATATATATATATTAGAAGTATGCTATATTATAAAAATTATGAATATATTATTACATTTAGTGCACAAAATACACATGAAAGCTTATAAATTGTTAATATTTTTAATTAAAAATTAATTTGCATTTAGAAGAAAGCTATTTGTTATGAGGTTTTCTATTCTGAATTACTTTATGAACTTTAAGAGGGTATGAAATAAACAATATCGAATATAGGATATGTGACAAACATCTATATGCAAAAAATTTTAATCAGAATGTTCTAACCCCGATTCAGTTAAGACTTTGTAGTGGTCAAACTTGCTTTGAGATCAATATATAATTAATTATTCAAAATTTATATTCTATTCATTTCAAAGAAAATACAATGAATATAAAACTCTATCTCTATAAAATTTATATTAGAATACTCTCAACATAAATACAAAGCTAATAAACATTAAATTTTAAAATAAATATGAAAATAAAGCATATAAAAAATGTAAATATAATATATTATTATATAGTAATGCTAACAATAGTGACATGCTCTGCATTGGCCTACATCAACAATTCAGCATATGTTTTTGACTTCAATCAATATAAATCCTCAATTATTCTCTTCTAGTATATATATATATATATATATATATATATATATATATATATATATATATATATATAATATATATATATATATATATAATAGCTCAACAATGTAAATAAATAAATAAAATAGTTCAACAATGAGGCTGTAATGTAACTTGGTACTTGATGTATATCATTTTCATAAAAATAGTATTAAACCAACATATACTCAGCAACTTAATTAAAAAAAAATAAAACTAATGAAATTTATAATAAGATGTTTTCAAAAGCAAATTATAGCTCAATTATGTGCTATCTTTCCCATATTTACAAAAATTAACCTCATTTAATCCATATTTTTCAAGTCGGAATTGATATCAAGTTTACAACTGACAAAAACCATATATTGCATTGTAATCGCAAGCATTAAAGAATGTTATATTCATGGACAATGAAGAATAAAGATTATATGATAAGAAAACTACAAAAAAATGATAGTTGGATTATGAATGAAAGAAATATTAGATAAAAATGAAAATTCTAACTATATGATATTTATTATCCATCAAAGTTGTCATCAAGTCATTTAATCAAAATAATCATAATAACAGAATAAAAAATAGAACCCCTTTGCACACAATAAATTGAATGATTCATCCACAGAATAAACCCCCATGCCTCCATCATGAAAATTATAGAGCAAACACGCCATAATATTTATGAGATATATGCCAATATGTTTGAATATGTTATTTTGATCCTAGTGTATTAGCCTCTCATTTTTAGATTACAACACCTTACAGTCATGACAACTTATATAGTATGTAAGAAAAATAGAAGCATTAAAGAGAATAAAATAACTTGCAGTTGAATAAAGGAGAAGAAAAAATATTATGTAAGAACTGATAGATAGATTTATGCTAATATATAATGAGCACATTATATGTGATTCAAAGAAACAAAGAAAACTAACAAGAAAAGAACTGACTTATCGACATATAAGTTGAAAAGTTCGTATATGTTTGTTAAACCTATGCAATTGTCCAAAGGCTAATCAAGAGGGGGGCTGAATTGATAATTTAAAAAATCTCTTGTATTTTTAATAGATTCTCTTTTTGAAATAAGTTTTTCAACCAAAAAGATAAAATGCTGAAAATTAAAATGCAGAAATAAAGCGAACATAAAGATTTATAGTAGTTCAGTACAACAAAATCTACGTCCACTCCTTGAAGACTCCTTTTTCAGGTACTGCATTATTATTAGAGTGACTCTCCTTTTGCCCCCATAGCAAGGCAAAGAAGCCTTTACAATTTTCCTCTCTTCTACCGAACCCCTGTGCGGCAAAGTATCATCATCCTTTCACACTCTCCAAGTGTCGGCAGAGTATCGTCGTCTTTTCATACCCTCCATGTGTCGGTAGAGCACCGTCATCCTTTCATATCCTCCAAGTATCGGCAGAGTACCGTCGTCTTTTCACACCCTCCAAATGTTGGCAGAGTATCGTCGTGCTTTCACACTCTCCAAGTGTCGACAGTGTACTAGATCTTCTTCAAAGATCTTCTCTCGATCAACTAGAAAGAAGAAAGTAAGAGAAGTGACACAAACACAAAAGAAATTCTTAGTTTTGAGTAACCTTGTAAATCCTTCACACTCCACTTACAAGAACTCTCTCTCAAACACTCCCAAATCACCCTTTCACTAATTCTCAAGGAAATCACGAAGAACAAATTTTTTCAAATCAATTTCTAAGGACTTTTTATATGAAAAATAAGAAAAATCATCCAGAAAACTTAAAAATATAATTTTGAGCATATGCAATTGTACAGTACGTTTGACATTTGTACGTTCGAACAGTTCAAAAATTGTTTCATACGAACCTTTATACGAACAATTTTTGTACACGATAATCATCAAGTACGAACCATTTTTGTAGTGTACGAACAGTTCAGAAAATTTTCTAGTTCATTGAGATGAAAAGATACCCCATAATTTCATACTCTAGACATCATCTATATGAACAATAAATCATACAGTATGAACCATTCATAAAAAATTGATGCTCATCTAGATGAAAAGGGACCCTTTTTTTTATACTTTGGACGTCATCTGTATGAAGGTCACTTCGTACATTACGATCAATTCAAAAAAAAAAAAAATATGTTCGTTGGGACAAAAAGAGATCAAATCTTTTCGTTCTCTAGATGTCGTTTGTATAAAGGTCACTTCGTAAAACAGTATGATTAGTTTAGAAATTTTTTATGATCATCGGGACGAACAAGAGCGTATTTAATTCATACTCTGGATGTCGTCTGTACGAAGGGATCTTCGTATGTACAGTATGATCTATACTTAAAATTTTTTCTTCTCATGGTTCGTTTAACTGCTCGTTAATGGAAATAACTAAACAAATGGTCCCGTATGAATTGAAATCGTACAGTAAGATTAGTTTAAAAAATTACAAATTTTTAACAATCCCCTAGTAAGTGTGTGTATGGTTATTCAATTACAATCACACAATCTCAGATTTAATAAAAATGACAAATATATATTCTATTTATAATAAACCCTAATTTAATTTTATTTAAAGTCTTCAAAAGTCTAGAGTATGATTTTTCTAAAATGTTAGTACATATAAATAACAAAAGCAGTATATCTAATATATGTTAGGAGAGATATTTAGAATCATCAAAAACACACATAATATAAAATATATAGTTATGAAAATTAATTTGTAACAAAATCAATAATCTCCCTATTTTTTATGATGGCAAAACTATTATTATTTTAGTTACCATTTAAACCCTAAAGTTCTCCTTAGCTCCCCCAAAATGAATAAACATGTTTGAATACAAGGATTTTTATGAAGATAAAAAATGCTCTAAACTAAAAAGAAATACACCAAACACAAACATAAAGACTCGAACAAAAATATACAAAATCAACAAACACAAACAATATCGAACAAAACTGCAAAAACACACAAAATAACAAACACAAATAATATTATTACTCTCCCTTTTTACAATAATAAAAAAGGCAAGTAGAAATTAAAATGAAGGACGTCAAACGATAAACCAAAAGAATTGACCTTGAAAATTATTTTAAAATAATTGCAATTATAATATTAATTTCATAAGACTAAAAAGAAAATTTTAAAATTTTAATTCAAAGAATAACTAAGATAAGAAAAGTTAATCAAGATCATGATTCATCCTAGACAAATTAAAATAAAGATGATTATTACAAAAATGATGAAATGAAGATTAGTTAACATCAATTTCAATATAGAGTATAGTTGTGAATTAGAATGATTTGAATTAGAGATTAAATAATAGTGAAAAAAATATTGTAAAGAAAAATTTCAATTAGCGATATTGTGCATCTTTTCAAATATTTGTGGAACACTCTGTGTATCTTTTTTATTTTAGCTAATTTTATACATCTTTTCACTTTGTGAACCATTGCGTAATTTTTTTATTTTCGCATGCATTATGCAGTTTTTTATATACCTTTTTTAGTCTTTTTAAAATCAGTAATCTAAAATCAAACTTCTCTAATAACAAAAATAACCAAATTGAAAAAGAAATAAAAATAATAAGACATCAATATTGTAATAATAATATTCAAATTATGTTTGCCTTAAAAGAACATAAAATTGATCTTCTTATCTAAATTCATTTATAACTTAATTTAAAATATTTGAAAAATGAGATTTCATAATAAAATTAATTTTGTAATGCGTATTAATTTATAACATATTTTAGATCAATTATAAAAAGGTTTTTTGTATAGGCATACTAATATTTTTAACAGTATGAAGCTAACATAAGTGCCCAAAATATAACATTTTTCATTGATATCAAAAAGATTAGATATATTTAATACATTGATATCAATTTAAAAACAAGAACCTTAAAATATGACATAAACATCACAACACCAAACAACCACTACAAACATGAAATAGAAAACAATATCACATTACTAACAAAGGACTAGTAGAAGCAACAATAAAGTAGTACATCTAAAACTCAGAAGGGCCCTGATCTGGAGGAGGAGGCTGGGTTAATATCAAAAAATAGCTGTTCATCATAGCTACATTTGTATTTATTACAACCACACTTTACACTTTAGGTCTCTCGACTAATTCACACACATCATTCCAAACCAATTGGCTTAGCTCTTCTTATATTGCTAGGATCCAAAATTCATCTCCTAAGGCATGATAAATATTGTCGTGTTCTATCATGGAATTAAATGTAGAATGACTAACTTTATTCTTAAGTCCATGCTTAGTTCTTGCACCTTCATATGAATCTCCTAAGATTAACTCTATAGGATGACTAGAAGAACATTTCCAATCTCTAGGAAATTGCTCTTGAGGTTATACTCCATCTTCTTATGGCAATGGTTTTTACCCTTTTCTACTACTAGGGAGCTCTTATTGAAGATTCTATAGGCTTTACCTATAGATGAATAACCTAAGAAGACTCCATCATATTTAGGATCAAATTTTTATAAGGGTAACTTTTCATTGATTAAGATAAAATATTTACATCCATAAACATGTAAGTGTGAAAGATTGGGTGTCCTACCCATTAGGAGTTCATATAGTATTTTATTTAACTTTGGATATAATATTCACCAGATTTAAAACATAGCAAGCAGTGTTCACTAATTGAGCCCAAAAATATATATAGGGTGAATATTCAGCTAGCACTACCCTAGCAGCTTCTACCAAAGTTCTATTTTTCTTTTCAACTATTCTATTTTGTTGTGGGGTCCTAGAGGCAGAGAAATTATGTTCTATTCATATCTCTTGATAGAAAGATTCAAACCTATCATTTTCAAACTCTCCATCGTGATCATAATAAATTATATAAATTTCACATCCAATTTTCCTTTGAATCTAAGTGGAGAATGTTCTAAATTCCTCAAATGACTCACTCTTATGTGCCAGAAATCTTACCCAAGTGAATCTAAATTAGTCATTTACTATCACAAATCAATGTCTTTTCTCCTAGGCTGGCTATACTAACCTGTCCAAATAGGTCCATGTGAAAGTATTTCTAGTAGCCTGGAGGTGTTGATATCCTTAATTGTATGAAATAATAATTTTACTTGTTTTCCTATTTGGTAGGAATCACATATGTAGTCCTTGGTGAAATCTAACTTATGGTATGTCTCTAACTAGATTTTTCTGAGTGATATTCCTAAAAGTTTCCATACTAGCATGGCATAGTCTCCTATGCCATAGCCAAGATTCATCAATTATTATTTTTAAACATAACGGAATTTGAATATTCGATACAATTCAAGTCTAATATGTAAATATTATTCATTTATTTTCCTTCTAACATAAGTTTATCATCTAAGCTAGTCATATATTTGTTAGAAAGAAATTTTACATCAAATCCTTTATCACATAGTTGACTAATATTTAATAAGTTATGTTTTAAACCATCAAGTAATAAAATATTTTCAATCATAAAATATTTAGAGTTTCTAATTGTACCTTATCTCACTAGTTTTCTAGTGTTGTTGTCTCATAATGTCACTTGTTCTTCTGATCTGGCCTCTAATATGATGAACAATTTCATATCACTGTCAGGTACCACATACTTTCACTAGATCTTTTATGAGAGCACCCTAACAATGTCATTTAAAGGTTAGATTTGGGAACTCAAGTGAGTTTGGGTTCCACCTTATACTTGAATGAATGAGATGTATGCATGTTATAATTGATTAATACAATTTAGGCCTCCACACTAAATGTGTCCTGTGGTGAATAGTGCAAGTATGGGCTATGTGTCCTAACATGCCACAAGAGTAACACCTAATACCAAGGAATGGGTGTCTTAGCCTATATGGGTGATGGCACCTCTTCCTAGGTTTATATAATGCATGCTGTGTTTAGGGGTTGTACCACTGAGCTATCAAAAGTGGTGGTTTATTATTTCAATTCGGGATGGCTTATACAAACAACGTCCTCTGATCATCAATGAAGGATGCTTCAATTCTAAAAATGAATCTATTTGGGTGATGGGTAAGGGAAAGGAAGTAGTTAAATCCCTAGAGAAAGATGTTTTGCCAGTACATTCTTCTCCAAGTAAAGATCTGTTGACGGGAATGGTGAATGATTCAAAAGCGTCATCTTCTATTGGGTTAAAGTTAAAAGTATGCAGATTTTTTCCTGTTGCTGGTAATGAGGTGGAAATTCAGGAACAATCTGATTTAAATTCAAAAGTCATAGCACAAGATGAAGTTCAGGTTGCTGTTAATGAATTACAAATGGAGAAAGAGATGAAAGCTGGACTGGAAGCAGAGAAAGAGAACTTTGGTTCGGTGAATGATTGGTTTAAGACCAATCATATTAAAGTAAATTATGTGGAAATTGATCCTGATGAGAATAGTGATGCAAACGTGGTTAAATTGAATATGGTTAAGGTATGTGAGAATGCTAAGCTTCTTGAAAAATCACTTGTAGTGAAAGTGTTTAGGAAAGGTGTACCATTTTCCATTTGTAGCATTGAGTTGAGAAGACAATGGAATAGATTTGGTACCTTTCATCTCACATCTTTGGACTTAGATTGGATTTTGTGTTCTTTCCAAGCTTCTCAAATAATGGAAGAAGTTCTAAGTGGAGGTCCATGGTTTGTGGGGGATCATATAATTGGGATGGATAAATGGACTCCTAAATTTTCTCCATCCTCATTAAAAGGTCTGTCCTCATCGGTTTGGATCTGATTGCCTCATCTGCCGTTACACTACTGGGATGAGGTGAACGTTACGAAGATTGTTTCAAAGATAGGAGTTCCTTTGCTCTTGGATGGAAAAATGTTCAAATGGGGAAGACGTGAATTTACAAGAGCCTGTGTTCGGGTTAATCTTGACTCTAAATTAATTAACGGAGTTTGGATTGATGGTTTTTATGAGAAATTTTTTCAAAAAATAGAATATGAAAAATTTTCATCGTTGTGCTTCAAATGTGGTAAGATAGGTCATAAGATTGAAATGTGTTTGGATACTTAAAAAGAAGACCAAAATAAATTGCATAAGGAGGAATTGGATGATGGGAAATAAAGTTTTGGGTAAAGAAGGAAAGGCTAATGCTTATTCTAAAGAGTACGGCCCTTGGATACATGTGAAGGTTAAGAATAAAAGGTTGAACAAGTTCAAAAATTAGAGTTACCTTCCTGCATCAGTTGGAAACCGAAATCATGATCATGTTGAGAAGGCTAATAAATTTGATGTGTTATCTCATAATTCTGAGATCGGAGCTCAAAAGAAAGTAAATTTGTATGATATTTCTATTTTGGGTTAGCAGGAATGTTCAAATCTGGTAAATGCAATCATTGAGGAGGTTGTTATAGACATTATGGCTCATAAGAAGCAAATTTTAGAAATTGCAATTACTGATCCAGCAGAATTTATAGATCAGATTTCTGAAAGAAGAAATGTTTTGGTTGATGAAATTAATGACGTTGATCAGCAGGTTGTGCTTTCAAAAATTGGAAGTATTCAAGCTGTCAAAGAAGACAAGGGAGAAGATGTTATTCTTGGAGAGGTGGTTGAGGAAAGTCCAGAAAAACTGCAATCTGTTATGGCCAATTTCGTGCATAATATTGATAAGAATAAGGATTGCTTGTTTGAAGATGGTAAATTTCAATTACCATCAAAATCTATTCAACATAAAAAGAGATTAAACAAAGATTTTGGGCCAATCAAAGGTAACCTTAGAGGAAGAAAAATGAGTTTTCTTGGTGTAAGTGATGGATTCACTTCGCCAGCTATCACTTCATCTATTTTGAATGGATGAGGAAGGTTTGTATCAAAGGAAAATGTGTGAAGTTTTGAAGGAAAATGGATATCTTTGGATTGATGTGTTGAGTCAATCCATTGGTATTGTAGTCTTTAAAAGAAATTTTTTTCTTTTTAAGACTATGGATTGAAGGCCGCGCATGGTTTGGATGAAGGCATTGGAAGTGAAGAAATGGTGGTCTTCAAAGAATAAAGATCATTGTTTTTATTTTATGTTTTATTTTGTTATTTGTTATTATGATTGTTATATTTTTAGGTTTATATTAAGCATTAGAGTATATTTGAAGGATGGGGATATAATTTGGAATTTTAAGAATCACTCTATTCATTATTGTTTACTTAATCGGGAATTTTGGGATACTAATCAACCCTTTTGGTTGTTTAATTTTTGGTATCCCCTCCACCCCAATTGGTTTAAAATGAGGAGTAGAGGATCTTATGTTCCTTATGAAATTTCATATCTTTCAAATATTTCTCTTTTTCTTAATTATCCGTTAATAATCCTTCCTCTCGTATTTTGGAAGGCTTAGCATCAGGGTATTTCTTTTCTAGTTTGTAATAGCTTTGTTTTCTATTTAATGCAATTTGCATATGTTAAAAAAAAAGTGTATTAATTTTTTCTTATAAATATTCATTTTCATATATTGCCACTTTCAGTTTTAATGCTTGCTCACTACTAACTAATTGACATGTAAGTTCTTCTAAATTCTTAAATGCTTTATTTAGCTCAATATGTGTTATTTTCAAGGAATTGTGTGCACCATATATATCAATATACTTCTTATTTAATACATTAAACTCATCTAATAAAGTCATATGATCTCTATCTTAAGTAGAGTGCTCGATAATTAAACTAGCATGCTCTTTCTGCAAAGTAGAAAATTTAGTATTAAGACTAACATGCATTTTCTTAAGCTTCTTATATGAATCATAAATATTTTCAAAGATAATAAGCAATTCATCATAAGAGAGTTGACATACCTCATCTTGATCAAATTGATCAAGATTATTATTATCCATTAAATACAAATTTATTACCTCCTCCTCTGCTTCTTCTTCTGACGATTTTGAGGCAGAGTCAGCCTAAAAAGCTTTTTATGTCTTTTGCTTGCCCCTCTTATATTGGGGAAGTCAGCCCGAAGGTGACTTAGTTTCGTGCACTAAAGCAAATTGTATTGGACAAAAATTTAGTAGATTGTGGCCTTTATCTCTGTTCTAATTATTTTGACGATGCCTTCATTTTCTTTTCAAAAAGCTCTTGAACTAGCACGTCGTTAAGGCTATTTTTTCATCCTCATTGCTGAAGAGTTATCACTATTAGAATCATTTGCTTTTATTGCTACAGTTCTCTCCATCTTTTCTCCTGCATCATTTTTGCTTTTGACTCATTCCTTACTCGTAGGCAATGAGTGATCCAAGCCAATTGCCACTAGAGTAAATATTTAAATCTTTTGATTAAGTAATTATAGTTATTTTTGCATCATAAGAGCTAGGTAAATAACATAAAATTTTATTAGCTATTTCAGAATTTGACAGTTCTCTACCTAGTGCATGCAAGTATATTACTATCAGGGTGAACCTAGTGTGCATTTCAAATACAGACTCGCTAGATTTCAGGTGAAAAAGTTCATAGTGATGCAAAATAATGTTTAGCCTAGACTGTTTAACTTCACTGGTTCCCTCATAAGTAATACACAACCTATCCCAAATCTCTTTCTCGTTAGTGCATGTAGAAACTCGCATATAGTTTTCATATTTTAAAGCACAAAAGAAATAATTTAAATACTTAGCATTTAACTGTGCAAGTTGTCTATCCTTATTATTCCATTCATTAAAGGGAACATCAATTTTAACACCATTAATAATATATGATAGAGGTGAGTAACTTGTTTGAATCATATGTCAAATTCTATAGTCAATGGACTATAGAAATATAGACATACAAATTTTCTAGAAATTAAATGGTATGTTTTAAAATAAAGGTGGATGGGTTATTTAATAACCCTCCATAGTGTCACGATTGCCAAAGTGTGCCATTAATAATTTTCTCAAGGATATCTAAAATACTAATTTTGAGATCCTACTTTGATACCACTTAAAAGATCGAGATGCGCTAGGGGGGGGGGGGGGGTGTAAATTGGTTCTTTTAAAAAAAATTCTAAACATGAATACTATTTTTTATAAATTTTTCATACTTTTTCAATATAGGCAAATTAATTTCATAATATAGAAGCTACAATTTTAATAATAAATTTAGTGATGATGATGCAATTCTAAATTGCATAATATAATATAAATCTCAGAAATTCATCAACGAATTATACAAAAAATGAATTTTAAAAAGCAAAATATATAAAATAAAATTAGAAAGAATACTCTTGATTTTATAGTGGTTCGGTCAAACCATATCCTATGTCCACTCCCCGGAGTCCTCCACTCTGAGTATTGCACTAACACATAGTGACTCTCCTTTTGCTCCCTTAGCAAGGCAAAAAAATCTTTACAAACTCTCTTCCACCAACCTGGTGCTATAGAGGATCGAAACTCCTTTCATAGGCAAAAAACTTTGACTCATTTTTCTCCCTCCTAGAGAAGGCAGAGAACCTTGACTCCTTTTTCTCCCTCCTGGAGAAAGAAGAGAACCTAAAGGATGGACTAATAATCCCCTCTCCCTAAAGAGTCCCATAAGAATCACCAAGACCATAGGAAGAGCAAGCTTGCAGTTAGCTCAGAGCAACAGTGTGATCCCCTCACTCTACTTCTCCCTCACGCTCAAGCTAACCTTCTCTTTCCTCGCACAAATTTTGATTTTCTTTAAAAGCTCCCTCTCAAAGTTCCTCCTTCAGTCACATTCCTCTCTTCACCTCTCTTAGAAAAAGGTTAAAGAATTGCTTTTATAATAGGCTTCAAGGAATCCTAAAAATTTAAGGTGGTCATCTTTTATTCGTATAGTACAATCCAAGTTCGTACAGTATGATTAGTTCAAAACTAGTCTTATCTAATATGATGTAAATAGTCATTCAAACAAACTATTCAATTTTTATGAATAGATCGTTTAGAATGATATATAGACTGTCCAGTACGATCTATTTAATTCCTCTATACGTACGTGATGATTCTTGGGATGACAAAAATTCATCTCTCATTTTTAGGTAAATCATCCAGTACAATAATATTATTGTATAGTATGATTAGGTCAAAAATTATGGATTCATTTGGAACAAATTCTGGAATGACCAGAATTCATTTCTATCAATCATCTTGTACAATTGACATCATACAGTACAATCTACTATTATTAATTAAACCAATATTCGATTGACTAATCACATGGGTTAATTTTAGTAAGATTTCAAATTTTTTATGCAGTACGATTAGCATCGTACAATACGATTGGAATCGTACAATACGATTGGAATCGTACAGTAAGATTAGTTCAAATTTTTAATTTCAAAATCTTACTTAAATTAATCTGGCGGCTAGAGTTTTGATAATGAAACAAATCGTATAATATATATATATATATATATATATATATATATATATATATATATATATATATATATATATATATATATATATATATATATATATATATATATATATATATATATATATATATATATCGTACAGTATGATATATATCGTATATTATGATTAGTTTATAGAACATGAGATTTTAAGTACTCATTGAACCATTCTTTAAAATAACTGATCGTATAGTATGATTTCTATCGTACAATAAAATTAGTTCAAAAAATTTTAATTTTAGAACAATTTTCTCTCTTCCCCAGTGTGTGTGTGTGTGTGTGTACGATCATCCAATTGCATACACTCTAATGTGGCTTGACTCAAGAAAATAAAAAAATTAAAGAAAATGAAAAAAACATACTCTTTTGTCTTGACATTCTAACCTACCCAATCTCGAGTCTTTTGATCTTCTTGAGTATTGTACCTGCAATCATTAGTGAACAAAACATAAATAATATCCAATATATTTACTGAAAATGTACAATTCAATCAATAGAGTTTGTCATCATCAAAATCATAGTCTGTGGATCCTTAATTTGCAAATATATATATATATATATATATATATATATATATATATATATATATATATATATATATATATATATATATATATATATATATATATATATATATATATATGAAATATAAATAGAATTTACAAATTAGATAATGTTACAAAATATCTTAGAATAATCTAGCAAAATGGATGCTAACTTAAAATTATATCGTAAGTGCCAGTGCCCACAACATCTGCAAAGCTAAAAGGAAATGATTCAACCTTGCCTTAAATATATTGTATTTCACATATGCTAAACATGAGCAATGGACAAGCACAACTATTTTTATAAATCACTCTCACAGCTTCTTCAGTTTCCTGGTCAACTTTTTCTTTGACGCAACCTTTGCTATTGCCTTCATCCTCTTCACCTTCTCTGATGCTTTCACAGAGGTAACCTTCTTCAGTCTTTGCCACCTATAAAAAAAATGATAATCAATGTTCATAAGAGCCATGTGATGTTGAGATTTATTCAAACTCTTCTTAACTCAAAGCTATATCAACTTCTGATTCGATAGGAGGAGAAGAAGTCAAGAAGCTCCTTTTAGTGACTCTTTTAGACATAGAAGAAGGCCAATTGATGAAATAAATATAGGAGTCAAAGAGGCATAAAAAAACAACGGTTTAATATAGAAAAGGAAGAGGAAATGGAGGTAAAATGTTGAATAGTAAATTAGGAGAGTTTAAGGACAAAAAATTACTTAAATATACTTAATAATTGGGCCCCCTCTCCTTGCTTCATTGCTTTGGCCTCCTCTCATGAGAATTGATGAGTCTATTTATAATTTTATGAGAGTGGCATGACTAGTAAATAGGAGGAAGATCAACGGAAAATTGTGAGTTATTTGAATGGATGACCGATGTTGATTCCCTTGATCATGAACCATTTAGTGGATATTTCAATTCCTTAATAATATTAGAATTTGGAAATCTTGGGATCATTGGATTCGTCCGTCTAGTCGCTCGATTCGGCTATAAGCATGTCAAATTTATAAACTATTTGGTAATCCAAATTATAGTTTGAACCATCCAAATGTTTTTCGAGCCTTTGATTTGGACTCATTTGGGCTTGGATTGAGTCGAAATTGGTGTCGTTGGGTTCTCGAGATGTTCAGTTTGACTATTTGTTTGTTGAAATTGGAGTTCAAATGATCCTGAACTTAATTTTGGAAGTTTCCAACTTGATTTTGCTTGGAGATTCGTGCCTGATTAAGACTATATATATATATATATATATATATATATATATATATATATATATATATATATATATATATATATATATATATATATATATATATATATATATATATATATATTCTTAATCTTTAAATATAAAATTTTGATTAAGAAGGTAAATTTATGCATGATTTACATGAAATTATGAATTATTTAATATTTTTCTTTTTATGATTTGAAGATTTGATAAATAAATTTTAGCATTGGACTTTGACCAAGCACATTCTCATATAAAACGTATTCATAGAAAATTTAAAAATTGGTGAGAAATATACCTATTTTTATGAAAGAGACCTTTGTTGTGTATTAGAGACCTACAAAATAATAAGATCTTTGATTATTAATTAGTTGGTTAAGTAATTATAAATAGTATTAATTAACTTAACATAATAATTTAGATGGGGATTGAAAGAGAATTTTTTAAAGTTGGGATTTCAAATTTTTTCTCCACAAAGAGAAACCATCGAGGCATCAAGTCAAAGAAGCGTTGAAATAAAATTTGAAATGGGCAAGTGAAATAGGTCGTTCGTAATTAGGGGTGTAAACGAGTCCTTCGTAAGATTTCCATCTCTCAATTGCTTTTCAAAAAGATATGTGATATACTAACCACCCAATATGATCTCTTACATTCTTTGATCATTTATCATATATATTTTTCATTTTGTCATGCCATTCTATGTTGCTACTTTTCTCAAGAAGCACTATTTAATCCTAGTTGAAAATGTGTAATTAAATATTGAAAAGTGAGCTTCCTTGAAAAGTGAGCTTCCTTGATTGGTTTAAAACCTATTTTATAATTAAGGGTTTTCATGATTAAATCCATCCCAATAGCACTATTAATTGAGACAAAGCTCAGTTATGGGTTATAGGATATCAGGTTCATCTCATCGACTATTTTGAGACTTTCTGTAATTGATTAGCTAAATTTTGTGATACTTATTTATTGTGTGGGCATTAATCAAAGATAAAATTTACTTCAAATGGATGCCGACAATGCTTTTCTTTTTGGAGAACCATCAAAAGTAATTTAAATGGAGCAACCTTTTGGGTACGTTGCTCAAGGGAAAACAAAATCAATAAGCTTTAGAAAGCCATATAAAATTTATTAAAAAAATGTACCAAGGACATGCAAAATAGTTATTATTATATAAATTTTACAATAGTATCATAGGAGTTTATGATATTGTGCAATTTTGAGGATGGCCAATAAGTCATGGGAATAAAGGGGTAAAGCAACAAAAGTAATAGTTTCAATCAACCTAAGATGAATATGACTAACTACACCAATTTTTAACCTAAATGAATTTATTGAAATCATTCCAATCTTATATCAAACATTTTGGTCCACAACTTAGCCTTCATAAGTCAACAAAAACAATCTCATTATGTCCTTTCTAAGCTTCAACAAAATTTTCCTTTACAATAGTATAAATAATAATAATAAAAAAACTAGAAAAAATAAAGTAGCTCACCCAATGTGCTATGAAACTTCTATCATGCACACTGTTTTGCTTTGTTACATCTTAATATCTTATCATACTAATAACATAGGATGACTACAAGCTATAGAATGCGCTATTTTGTACTATTGATAACATGTTCACAGAAATATTTAGGTTTCATTTGGGATGGCTTTTTTATACTTCTTAATGTAGATTTTTAATATAAAAATTTTAATTTTAGAATAAAAAATTGCTTTAAGAAGCAATAACAAAGTCGTCCCAAATTAAGCCTTATTAACCAAACAAATATGATGATTTTTTTTCTTTATTTATTTAAAATTTTCTATTTCCAAGCTCTTAGGATTCACAAGCTAAATTCATGACCTTCAATTTTTGCAACTTTTTGAGGGATTTGAATCCCTCTTTTCTTATTTATACTGAAAGGGCAACGACAACGTCGGCAAGTCAAGCGCTTGCTTATTGATTGTAAATTTCAATGGACATTGAAGAATGTAAGTAGCACTCCTATCTCAGAGAAATATGCTAAGTTAGAGAATGTTCTGTCATTAACTGATGGTTACAGCAAATATATGTAGGCACCATTCTGTTCTCAACTTATGCAGCAGCACTCCTATACTACTATTCATGGCTTTAGCTAATATTAAAAAAGTTCTTTTATATACTAAAGCCGAAATTAATATACAAGATTAAGGTTTCGTTTGGGACAACTTTTTTATTGCTTTTTAAAGTAGTTTTTTAGTATACGAATTTTAAACTAAAAAATTGTTTTAAGAAGCAATTAAAAAAGCTGTTTCAATATATATATGATACCTTAATGATGCTATAGTACTATTAGTATAATATCTACCTCAAAGACATTAAATTGTATGCACAATTTTAGATTGAAACAAGCTCTTTATTTATTGGAACTATATGATATAATATGATTTTTTTAAAAAAAAAATTTGGTTTTAATTGTTATTCAGGATTGTCCATCCTTAATTAGGTAAATCTCATAGACAATAGTATGATATAGATTGTACAATATGATATGTTCAATTTTCAATTTAACTATTTAAAGAGAAGAACATATAATGATTTATACAATTATAATTATAATTAATCGTATTGACTGATTTGAATTGTACAGTATGTGATTATCATATTTTTTTTGAAAAACTATAATTAATATTCTGAATTTATTGCTTCTATTTCTGAAAAAAAAATCTAAAAAATTAGTTTATGATAGCTCAAGTAAAATTTGATCATATTTTGAAATATTTAAATTTATTTTAGGATGAATATAATAGAAAAATTAATTAATTATTTGTATATTAGGTTTATCTCAAAATAAATTAAATTTTTTTAAATTTATCTTAACCAAATCTAGATTAGAATATCCTGATAATTTATCCATTGAATTAATTTGTATTAATATGATATGCATTTATGAGCTAATGAGATATGCATTAATTAAAATATCAATTACCTATGTGTATTATAGCCATATATTTGTATAATTAATTAGTATAGTTTTGAAATTTTAGCTCTTAGGAATAAAATTGATTGCTTTCTTTATATGATGTATATTACTCTCTATATAATGAGTATATTTTTTTGGAGGGCAAACAATTTGTGTAACAATCCAAATTGATCATAACTATCGAGGTATTGTCCGCTTTTGTCTAAGGTCTCATGGTTTTATCTTATTGGTGTAACTTTTCTGGAGATCATCATTCCAGAATTTGTCATGGATGAATAAGCTTAATTGTGAATTTCTTAAATGAAATTCTGACAATTACACCAAAATATGTCTCGATATTTAAGAAATTGATTTCTTTTACTTAAGGGATTTCACAATTTGTGCATCAAACTTCTTCTTTTAATGAAAACTTATATGTGAATTAATAACCTTAGCTTTTTAGGTATTTAATAAGTCCTCAAGTCTTTGTAGAAATTCATTCATTGATCAAAAGTTTATCTACTTATTAGTTAGAAAGATCCCTATCCTCTTTTCCTTCCTTTTCATTTTCTTCTCTTCCTTTATTTTTATTAATTGAAAATGTGATAAATTTTTTTTTTTTCAGATTTTCTAACCTCGTACTGTTTCTTATGTGTGAAATTTCTAATTGTTTGACTTTTATAATCTTAACTTCTTTATTTATTAATTTCTATTTGAGGAACAAAATGTTTTCTCATGTACACCAACTACCTAGCTACATGTATAATAGGTGTGAAATGAGATCGTGCAAGTTGTGACACAAGATTATTTTATGTAATAAATAATTTTGTTTGACTTTTTTAAATCTTAATTCCATTCTAATAAAATGTATTGAGTTTATTTATTTATTATTATTATTATTATTGAAAGTTTAATTTTTTATCTTAATTTTAATGAAGTAATTCTTTTAGAATTAATAAAATATGTATATGAATTATTTAAATTTTTTTCATCAATATATAGGGAATATGAATGAATTAGCAATTTAATACAGATAAGATAAAGTAATAAAAGTTATTGGTATCTTTCTCTATTAATGGTCACCTACTTCCTTTCTTATAAAAAAATTACTCTTAATTTTGAATTATAGTAGTCATTCTGCATTTAGTCTCATTCTTTATACATCTACAAGGGCTTTAATATCATAAAACTCTATCATCTACTCCATATCATAAGTTCACATCTTCGTGTAACCATTCACCATCATTTTTAGTCATTTACTCTACTAAAAAATGATCCTCTAAATTGAACTTTCAAATTAGCTCAAAGTAGCCCAAACAAAACTAGTCTTAGTATTTCTTTGATCATAACCCTACAAACCCCTCATCTTTCCACTAAAAT
Organism: Dendrobium huoshanense; assembly: GCA_016618105.1. Lineage (NCBI taxonomy): Eukaryota > Viridiplantae > Streptophyta > Magnoliopsida > Asparagales > Orchidaceae > Dendrobium > Dendrobium huoshanense. Next base: position 24,112,903 of record CM028342.1, read on the forward strand.
AAATACTCCCCTATGTAATTTTTTTACTAATCCCACCAAAAGGGCCTCCCATCTTCATTAGAGTAGAGCACTATTTTTTAAAACTAGTTTTATTGCACATGCATTAAATACATGTAAATAAAAAATATAAAATAAAAATTCATATAATGAATATTTTAATTATATTTTATTTAATAAAAAATGAAAATATTATTTTTATTTATATAATTATTTCTAATTATTAATAATATTAGCAAAAAATTATATATTTTTCTTAAAATTATTATAGCAATAATGATAGCGAGCACTAACATGATAGATTTATTTTGTTTTGAGATATTCTCGAGCTTTTTCATAATGCTCTCATTAAAAGACTGAATTCATGATTGATCATTCTTTTCATGTGTTCGCCATTTCCAAATGTGAAACTTTCATAGCTCTTGAATATTGTACTATGGCAAATAATCAGTTTTGTATTATGGCTCAGATTTTTACCCTTCTAACTATATATTTTCTTCCATGTTTTTCTAGACAGTGAAATGTATTAATTTTTTGTACTCAACAGCTGAAGTGAGCAGTGGATCCAAGAACAACACACAAAAGGGGCAATGAATTAAAATATGACCTGTTTTAGTTAGTAAATTTATTTATGAAGTGAAGTAATGACAAAATAAGTGCATAAAGTAATAAATAATTTTTGATTAATTTATTTATATTATACATTTCAAGTTTTATTTAAAAAAAAATAAACAAAGAAGAGGAGAACCAAAGGAAGCATTATAGTTCTTTCGGTGAGGTACCAATAGTGATCCATGATATAAATTATTGATCAATATTAACATCATGAATTATAACATCTTACAAATGAAAAAAGAAATCGAAGAAGAGAGAGTATTGATTACCAACAATGAAATAGCAGACAGTCCATCAATCTCTCTTTGATTTGAGAACATGTCTTCCTTTGAGATCAAGAGAGCCATCCTTAGTGAAAATTGGACTCCCACTCTCCGAGCCATTCGAAATCCAAGGGTAGTGAGAGTCTCCCAAACATTTAAAGGTAAAGATAGACATAGTAAAGTGAGCACCATAAGAGGATTGAGGGACAGAAGAGTGAGGATGTCAGTGCCTACTGCAATTCAATTGTATGATCTTCAAGAAAAACTTGTCCTTAACCAACCAAGCAAGGTTGTAGATTGGTTACTTAATGCTTCTCAATATGAAATTGACAAACTTCCACCGCTACCACTTTTTCCAGAAAATTTAATTTAGTTTCATCAAACTTTGTCTTCTTCTTCTTTGGCTGTTAATGATGGAATTACTGAAAATTTTACTGATTCTGATCATAGAGCTCAAACATTCAGTAATGATCAAGATGTTTTAATAACAATGTTGTTGATGATCAGAATGTAGCACAATTTCAGAAAACACTATACTGGAATTCTAACATTTTCAAGAAAAAGAAGATTAGTAAGCGAGAGCAGTGGAAGTTTATCGATTTCATGTTGAGAAGCATTAAGTAACCAATCTACAACCTTGCTTGGTTGATTAATGCCAAGTTTGTCTTGAAGATCATACAACTGAATTACAGTAGGCAAAGATTGTGAAACCCTTTAAATTTTCACGATTTTATTGGTTGACCTCGAGAAGTCCAAATCACAAACTATCTTTGCCAGAACATTTATAATGTCGTGTTTTAGCTTTCCTAATTTTTTCATAATTTTTGGGCATTGTCGAAATTTGTTAAGAAATTGACACATATGGGTACAAGTGAGGGTTTTGGGATCGTTATGTGTTCATTTTGCAAACCGATTTCACCATAATTTTTTAAATAAAAAAGTTAATTTATGATTTTTTTTGTAATTTTTTGGAATCTTTAAAATAATTTTAAGAATTTTTTTTTAAAATTAATTATTATATATTATTTAAGAATAAAAATATAAAATATCTAAAAGCACTTATCTATTATTAAAATTACTTTTTCTATGCCATTTTCTCAATTTTGATCAAAACAAAGAGTTGCTTGTGAAATAAGAGAGGAGAAAGAGAGGTGAGAGAAAAGAAAATTTAATTTTTGGGTGACTTCGGACTGTTTTCGTCCGTCGACGCAGTTGAGAAAGTTGTTCATCTCGAGGTAAGGCACATTATGCCTATCTAAATTTTCAAAAATGTATAAGTTTTAGCAAATAATCCGATTAAAATTTGTATCTGTTAGCGAAAAATGGGGATAACTTTGCACCGATAAAACTTTCATCATATAACTTTTTGTATGTTGTACAAATTATGATTATGCACATTTTGAATATTTTTGAAATTAGCAGGGTTTTTAGTGAATAGAAAATTATTGGGATGTTAAAAAATAGTGCCATAGTACAATAAAAGTCTTAAAACATTATTTTACAAAATCCATAGTAATTTGGTAATTTTTTTGAAAATGTATATTTTTGCCTAGTTAGATTTTCTTTTGTCCATTATTATACAATAATATATCATTTTTATACATGCTCAGTTACTCTTTTATTATTATAATATGATGATATAGGTGTATATATAATTAAATTATATTTGTTGAGAGCCATAAGGGACCATAATCCTTTGAGATTCTATTTATATTAGGAAATTTCTAGGAGTTGTAAGGGGTCAGAATCCTTTGAGATTCTATCTAAGATAGGGATATCTCATGTATTATGGTGCTATAAGCATAATTAGAAAGGGAGTCATAAGTGGTCATAATCCTTTGAGATTCTGTCTGTGTCTGAAAAATGTGTTTTGAACTATTCTGTGATATGAATTTTAATTTATTCATTTTATTTTGTACTGTTATTTGAATCATAGAATAATCGCTATTCATTTATTACATTTTTTAGTTTTGTGATTTTCAGTTCAGTGATTTATTTAAACTGTAATTAACTGCTTTTAATTATTTAGTAAAATATTTGATAAAAAAATATTTGAAAATTTAGATTGATTTGTGTGGCTTGTAGAGTTGTTGTAGCACACTATGATTTTACTTCTAGTTTTTAGGATTTGGGAAGGGAAAAGAGTTTGTGGACTAGTTGTTTAGGATCAGATCTAAGGTCATAAGTATTTTGCTATTTTGATTTTTGTACAGTTATGGCTAGTTTAATTTCCAATTATGTAGCTCTTGCCTTTAGCCATATAGTATAGTGTAGATATTTATTTTGATGAATGAAAGAAAATTTATGTATGAGTTTTTCAATATTTGGTTATTTTAGTAGCTCTTTAGTTCATCATTTATTTCAATAAATATTGATAGAAAAATTCAAATAATTCCAAAACTAGATCTTTGGGTTTGCCTGTCACAGCTCAACACAATAGGACTTATCAGAGAAATAGTTTTGGAATTGGATCATAAAATAGAGTTAGATGAATTGGATATGTAAGTCTATTGGGGTAGTTTCAAGTCTGTCTAAGTGTTCATTATTTTTGTTTTATGTGCATGTGTGTTTAGTTTCATATTTTATGTGATTATGGATCCACCAGACCCAAATGTAATCGAAGGACAGAGTGTTAGTCATGCAGCTCCTATATATAGTTTTGCTCTAACAGTTGGTTTAGATGCAGTTTCACAGTTTGCTACATTGATAGCTCAGATGATGGTTGAGGCACAGAGCAGGGTTTCTGTTGTTATATTTGAAGAGGTAGACAGACATCTACAGATGTTTCTACGATTGAAGCCTCTAAGATTTGAGGGAACTGTTGAGCCTAGAGTAGTAGATGAACAGTTAAATTATGCAAATAGTGCACGACAACCTACATGTACAAAGCAGCAAATAACTCAATTCAGAAGCTGCTACACAACACCATCGGATCCACAACATTCATACAAGCGGACAAAAAACATCTATAAATATTCCAAGAATACCCCTACAAGTGCACCGTAATTTATATACACATAGGTACACAAAGGGGTAAGTACAACCAAACACCCGCATGGGCTACCACGAGCTTGTTATTCGTACACACGTGATGTCTAGGAATGTTGTACGGGTCAACAAGTGAATTTAAGCTTGAACTCGATCCTTCTTTGCAAATAGATAGAAGTTGACATGGATTGAATCATTAAATAAATATACAGTCGCAAGGTCGACCGGGGTATTTATTTTATACATTCATATTAGGCCTTCAAGGCCTACAATAATGAGAGATAACGGTATAAAGTCTATAAAGAACCTGATCTTCTATCAACAGCTCGATAGAGTCAATAAGGTTCAGTCTATAAATGAAAATGCCTCCAAACACCCTGATGATGGCCGTGTTAAATGAAGATCTCAGCCGGAGGAGTTCACGAACATTTTCAAGTGCCTCACAAATTTTTAAATGCCCATTAAAACTTTAAAACTCCACCAAAATCTCCAAAATTCTAAACTCCAAGATATTTAAAATTTAAATTTAATCATCAAACCATTTAAAGCAAAGACCATCCACCCTCTGTAATAGTTTGCTATGGTAAACAAATTAAAATTTACTTCAGCTCACATATAACCAAATGCCTAGTCAAAAATATCACTAAGATCCATTCTCAAATAATCTCCTGCCAGTAAGGACATGGTATGTGTCCTTTAACCGACGGTTTTGCCGTCAAATGGCACCGCAAGATAAACAGTTATGACCCGAGGCCTTCTAAACCAAGTGGTTTTGCAGCCAAATGGCACCACGAAATATCGGTTACTGCCAGAGCCAATATATTCTTTAGTGGCATCAAATCCTTGAGATATGAATCAATATGATATGATCGATAGGGCACAAAGCCCTTTGTTAGCTAAGGTGGATTCAAATTTGTCCCCTTCGGCAAACATCCATCCTAGGTCTACAAAGTCTCCTTGGACGAAACAATCCATGGCTGCCGACAAGGATCCTTCTATCAGGTTGGGTCGATTACCTCCTCTGACTAAGTAGACCAGGGTCCATAATGGCCCGGGATGATGGAACCATGGGATCTTGATCGGGTCTATCATCCATTCCCCCACCATCCGCTTAAAGTGTAAGATGGTGAAATTTCTTAATTTTAAATATCAAATCTTCAAATCCTCAACCATTTCCAAATTCTCAAATTCCAAATACTCATGCTGCTACTATATGCTAGATAACATGTACCCTACACGTATCTGATCGACGATAAACCTTAATCAAAAGTTCTCTCTCATTATCGGGAGAAGTAATTAACTATAGGGGCTTGCGCCTATAGGAAACCAGAACTCAGATCATAAAGTCCTCGCAAATCAGAGCGAAATATCTGGGTAATGTCTTATCTACAAACCCGTCTTCCTTCTAAAATTTATCACGAAACTTAATTCTATTAAAATTCCCTTGCCGAAGAAATGCAATCAGCGGGCGGAGGCCGGGGCTGAATTTTCGGAGCCCTCAAGTTATTTTCAAGTTCAATATAAGATGATATTTTTAAAGACTAATTCGTGTAATAATTCAGTATTTTATTGATGAAATCTGCTCGATAACACTCAAGAGAGACTCATTGTTAATTATGTAGGCAAAACCCTCATATTTTCTAGCTTATCTAGGTCTCCTCTGAAGGCTATGGAAATAGATGAAATATTTAGATGTTTCCAACTCTTGTAAAAAAGGATATTTTTTTTTTATCTCAAATTCAAGTAATAACTTATAATAGTGTTGATGGAAACTCTTGGATCATACTAAATAAAAATTCATTGTTAACCAATCCAATATCAATAGGTGTCTTAGTCTTAGTTACTATTTGAGAAAAACCATTGAAAATATTCAAAAGCAAAAAAAAAAAAAAAAACTCCAAGTACTGTAAAAAAATTACATTAATAAAGAAATTTTATAGTACCCTCTTCATGAAGACTCCCCTCAATGCTCAAGTCAAAGTTATCTAATAGTTCTCTTTTGATTATAGTTTCATCGCTCTCAAATTCAACCTCTGAATAAATTTCCTGAGAAGACAAAACCTCAACCAACAACTAAAAAGAAAAATGTATTCCTGTATGCTCCTTTTAAAATCCATGCCAACAAATGGAATGGAGCACTCAATAAAACAAATCGAAGATAAAAATCAATAAAAATATGATATTTGTTTGGCTCTTCTTGTATATGCAAGGTGTAGGAAGCCAACCACTAAGACCAATGTCGACCAGATTGTTAACAATAGAGAAGACTCTGTTGTTTTCAACCTTCTCCTTGAATTAAATCTCCTCCTATTTGCTCAATGTTGATCTTGATTTTGTCAAACCTTTAGTCAAGGGGGTCGACCTGGTCAAATTGATTAGGCCAAGCCCTGAGACCCATCTCAGTCATTTCAGTGGATCAACCTGAGTCTTCTAAGCCCACACCCAAGTTCTGGGTCAACCTAGTTGACCAGGTCAATCAGGGTTGACCTAGGTTGACCTATTATGCCCTTTTGAGTCCAAATGAATTTAAAATCAATTTAAACCCATTCTTGGCTCAAACTCTTCATGCCTTGGGTTTATTTGACTAGTTTGACCATGTCAAAAATTAACTTGGTCAACCCTAACTCTTAATTGGTCAAATTGACCTATTTAGATCAATTTAAAATCTAATTAAGGCATTTAAAGCCCTCTTAATGCCTTGGGATTCAAACCACGATCCAAATTACATTGATTTCCCTCCTAATTGACCAAGGATTTAATCTGGGCCATTGGTTTCAACCCTAGACATATAAATATGTGTTTTTAGGGTTCAATTAAGGATCTTTTCCTCTTACTCTCTCTCCTGACCTCCTCAAGCCTTGAGATTTGGGGTGAGAGTTCCCAAGACCTTCGCCTACCTTTTCCAACCTAAACCCGACCACCCCAAGCTGGCGGTGGCGAGTTCTCCGGTGACCCGAGGGACTACACCTTCCAAGACATTTTGCGATCTATCCAAGGTGTTTCAAAGCATGATTTCTTCTACAACTAGAGAGCGTGGACAGTCTACAAGTTCAACAAGCCAATATGCGGGTCAAACCATCCAAAAACTGAGGTGAAATCCCTAAACCTAGGTTAGGACACTTAGATCTAAATAGCTTTCTACATAGTACATTTTAGATCAAAATAATACATCCCCATGAATGTTCTTCATGATTAGACCCTGTGTTTAAAATTTCAAGTCATTGGGTTCATTAGATTGAGAGAACAAGGAAAAAAACCCATTAGGGTTTCGGTTCGATTTCACGTGTGTGAAGGACAGATCTGGAACCGTTGAATCTATGATCAACGGTCCAGATCATGTTACACAAGCCTTTGGATCCGCCTACATGCCTGCTCGGTTGCTGGATTGAGCTGTTTGGCTCGATCAGGACCATACGCTTAAGACAGCGGGAGATCATATGGCACGGAGGGCCTATCCTACGTGGATAAGTGATCGATGATTGCAGCGTCATTGCCACAATCAATGGTTGGCGGTGCAATGATTGCCCTGCCACCAATGATTGGCCACGATTCTGCTGGCCAATCCAACCTCGCCATGTGGCGTACCGATAGAAGTCGCTAGTATTTTAATAAAAAAAATATTTTTAAATATATTTTAAATGTATTTTAAAAACCAGAAACTTTAGAAAATCATTAAAATTTTATTTTTTATGCAAAAATTATGTAAAATATATCAAATCCCTTGTATTTTTATTCTCTTTAATTTAAAATTAAAATTATTTTAAAATGATATATATATATATATATAAAGTTATTTTAAAAATTGTAAAACACCTTTTTTTAAATTATATTATTATTTTATTTTTAATAATAATAAAAATTATATTATTATTATCATTATTTTAATTATAATTATTTATCATCATAATTATTTTAACTATTTTGTTAGTGTTTATTATTATTATTATTATTATTATTATTGTTGTTGTTGTTGTTATATATTACCATTATTTTTTTTATTTTATATTAAATTATTTAATTATATTAATTATTATTATTTTGTTATATTACTATTCTAAATTATTATTACCATTTTCTTTATTATTTTTATTAGTATTTTCATTATTATTATTATTTTGATTATTATTATTATTATTATTATTATTATTATTATAGTCATTTAAATTATTTTAAATATTATTTATTATTTTTATTTTTATTTTAACAATTAAAATTAATTGTTAGAAGCTTCATTATTTTAATTTAATTTTATTTAATAATTATTTATATGTATTTATTGTTTTAAAATTTCCTATTATTTTATTACTATTTAAATAATTATTATAATAATTATTTTAAAACTAAAAATTATTTTCAAACCTTTTTGAATCCTCGTTAGGGTGGCCAGTGGATCTCCCTTATACTTATGTATCTATTATGATATGATATATTTTTAATTATCTTATTTTCCAAAAAATTATATATTTATAGGTTTTTAAATTATTTTGAAACTACTTATAATTAAATCCCTTAACTTTGGGAGATCCACTCCAATGAAATTTTAAGCATAGATCATTCATATGAAGAGCAATCATGGGGGAGTGGATTAGTGAATGGTTGAGTCACAATCATTCATTAATCACATTAGTAATCATACTTAGTCTTTCCTTTATTATATTTTGCATGTGTAGGATGCACGAGCACTTAGTTTATGCTCTCCTAGATATAGGGGCATGACGTGTTTATTTATTTGTATATTCTCTGCATATTCACCTTAAGGATTAGTTCAAAACTCAGTTTAAATCCATATAACGTAGTGACACCCTAAGGACAAAATTAAGGATCCATCTAGAAAACTTAGAAAAATTCTATGAGCTACAATAGATCCTCGATTGACATGAAAACTACAAAATTCAAACTTAGTGACATCATGAAATTTTCAAAATTTTCTAGGAATTTTTAGGAACTTTTAGACCCCTTAATTAATCAACCCTAATTTACCAGTAATTAGGGCCTAATACATTCTAAAAATTTTAATAAATCCATTTTACTTCAGAAAATTAACCACAATAGCTCAAATTATCATAATTTAGTTGTTAAATTGAGATAAATAGGGCCCCTTAGGTTGATCTTAATCTGGCCCTTAATTCAACTCTAATTGAAAATTATTATTTTGCCCTTTCTAGATAATTAAAAATTATTAAAAATTCTAAATTTTTTCCAAATACTTAGGAACTCTTCATTATGTCATTTATGACCTTTGTGGGTGATTCCAATCAGTTTGTAGCTGATTTGGAGCAAAACCATAAAATCACCCCTAATTAGGCAGTTTTAATAATTCCCTTAATTGCTCAAAACTTTGAAAATTCATATCTTTGCATAGGAAAATCCAAATCTAGCAAACTCAAAGCCTAACTACTCCCCTTAAGGTTTATTATTTACCTAAAATGTTAGGAACTCTAAACCTAGCCTATTTCCTATAGTTACCTTTTGGACGCCCTCAATTATTTGCTAGGAAACCACTTCTACATTTAGGCTAGGCTGGTGTTTACTTTTCTACTGTGTGTCGAGTTTTCCAAGATTTCATTGCATGTTATTAAAAATTGCTGTTATGTTTGCTTACTCTTATTGCACTGTGGATTTATGTGATGTGCGTTAGTTTTGCCCATATATTAGGTATGATATATATTGCTTTTCTTGCAGGTGACCATGCTCATGCAGCACTAAATAAAAAAGGGGGAGGGGGAGCAAATGTAATTATTTCTAATAATATCTTGTGTAGGTGCTCCAGAATTTGCTTAGCCCCCCTAAATAAATGAGAGCTAAATAAGATCATTAATAATAACTGCTATAGATGCTCTAGGGACTGCTTAGACCTCAATAATTAAGAGCATGACCAAGGATGACTGTGATGAGTTACTTTTATTATATTATAAATTGCTTATATTATAAATTGCTTGGGATTTTATTAAAATAACCTTGCAGGAGAGTCTAAATTTTTACTGCTTTTCATTAATTTAAATTATTTATAATATTGGTGAGAGTTGTGAAAATATACTTTGAGTTGGGATATTCTTATCCAACTCAAATTCCAAAACAAGAATGCATCCTCAAAGGGGAGAGTCTTGTTCCATTTGGAAGATCGGGTTTATATGGCTTTCAGATATCTAAAGAGAAAAGGCAATACCACCCTTAAGTGAGGGATTGTCTCTTTGTTTGGATATTCAAGCCACAACGAATCTAAGGAGTTCAAGGAGGAGAGATTCAAGGAGTCTAAGGAGGAGAAACCCAAGAAGAGAAGACTGAAGAATTGAAGACCTAATATCCCACGCAAAGTCATTTGCATCATTTTTAGGTTTAGAAATCCAAGTATTTGGCCGTGATGCCTGACCACTTTACTTTCTTGCAGACCCTGGGTTATAATTAAGGGAAGTTGGCATATGGATATTTATTTATTAGTTTGATTATGTTGATGTGTTTTATTTATGATTATATGCCTCTAGGGTTGTCTATTTTTCTTAATTTATTGGCGACTGCATACCACTTTTATTTTAGCCTGGATCTCGTTAGGCTCTCTATGGACTATAAAATTATTGTACTCATAAATAATACTTAAAATTTTAAGATTTAAATAACATAGAAATTTAACGAATCTAGGGAATTGTCGGAGTTGTCTGGGGTCGCATGCATATTACTAAATTCTTCTTTCTCCTTGCTTTGAGACACTTCCCCGCCTGCGGGTAGAGTTTGGATAATCTAGCTTATGAGGATGAGATGTCGATCCTGGAGAAGTTTGATCTCCTTTTAAAAATTATTTTTATAATAAGCCTATTTTTAAAATCTGAAGCATTAATAATTTAGACCTTCAACTAGCATGCATTGTATTAAAAATAAATATAATTAAATTTTTAATTACATTAGCTAGGAGCATTCACCCAACATAAGTACAAGGCCAATTATAAAACTCTCTAAATTTCAGCCTTAACTTCCAAAAACTAAACCACCCATCCATCTTTCATAAATGACTTGACAACATGGTTTTAAATCGCTTAGGTGAATAGTTGGCTCCCCAATCTAGGTCGGGGCAAGTCAAGGTTTTGTACTGCATTAGTTAGGACATGGGTGTTAGTGTGTGTAGAACACTAAGCCCAAACTAGATTTAGGATTCAAGGCTACTACATTTGGCCACGTAGTATGCCTAAATAGTGGGTATGTCCCTTCTCTTTAGGGACTATAAATCCTGCTTATCTACATCACATGGATGACACCACCTCACGCATGTGTTGATTGCTTGATTTCTTTTCTTTAGTTTCTTCTCACTACCTTAGTCCCTCCAAATGCTGGTATGAACCCTGTATGCTGACTAAGCCCTATGAACCATTTCTTTCCTTTTGAATAAGACTTCTTAGTCTTAGCCTTATGTACCAATCCCATTTTGGAAAGGATAATGTATGATCCTTAATCGAGAGTTTTCTTGGGCTCCAGCCTGAGATGTAAATAAACCCAGGGGATTGCACCTGTGGGAAACTGAATTCCACCATCTACTAAATCCCACTCGAGCTGATGTATCGAGTGGGGGAAACCCATGACTATGATCAAGCCATATATATTATTATCCATCAAGGTGTGTATGAGAGATCCACTATCATCCATGATTAATCATATGTATGGTCCAATCTTCCCTTCCATTGGCCCGTTTGTGAGGATCGTGGAGGTCTGCAATCGTCTCTATCCCTCGGTGTAGGTGAGGTCGTATACCCCTCTGCAATCCTATAGTAGTAGTAGTGTCCTTTCGGAGGTCCACACTCAACTCAACAATTTTCTGAATTTATGGAGCTCTCGGAGCCAAGAAAAATTTGTTGAGTTTGTGTTGGAGGTCGATAAGGGCGAGAGAGGAAGAGAAGCAGAAAGAGACCGAAGTAATTAGAGAAGAAACCTACCATTGTCAGAGGAAGTTGGGCAAGTTGAAGAGTCTAAAATGGAAGAATTCTCAATGAAGTGTTTAGGTTAATTGAAAATTTATTACCAAGCAAGGTGAGGGGAGGAGAGGGAAGCTTAATCACGAAGAGGCGGCTGAGATGAATTATGAAGGGCAAGCTAAAGAGAAAAACATAAGAATTTACAAAATAATAAATAACAAAATGTTTTGATTAATTAAAAATTTATATGAAAATTATATAATTGCAAGAGAAGGGAGGTGAAGGCCTTTATTCTATATGAGGCATGCAAATGAGAGGGAGAAGAGAGCAGGTGGGCATGCGAATGAGGGGAGAAGTGCGTGTGAGAGTGAGAGGAATGTGAGTGGTTTCATTAGATATTATTGACCTTATTTTTTATGAGGTCATTTGGAACAATCTAGATCCCAGATCCATTTAGACTCTAGGATCTATCTAGACCCTAGATTTATCTAGATCTTAGATAAATCCAGATTCAAATCAATCCAAACTTTTATCAATCCAAATTCAAGCCAATACAAACCTCAATCAACCTAGATTTTAGTTAATCCAACTTCCTATCAAACTTCAATCTTATCCCAAGCATTAAAAATCATTCAAATTATTGTCATTTATTTGGATAATTCAAATTCAAACATCTATGTTCAAAATCCAAATCAAATCTATAAATTTAGATCAAAATCCAAGCTAAAGGCTATACTTTGAAATCCTTTTTCAATTATTTTTCAAACGCCTCAAACCCCAGTCAAATGAAATTTGATTCATGATCTATAAATTTCATATAGATTATGCATGTCCCTAGGTTATACCCTTTAAATTTGAGATCAATTTGAGGTCTTTAACCCCATAAATTGAATTAAAATCCAAAGTCTATAAAACTTTTAAATATCTACAACCTATGCCACTGGACCTGCCATCTAGTGGATTTTGACCTTAGAACCTTCTCCAAACACTCCAAATCACTTCCAAACCCTTCATTATAATGTTTTCAACAATAAAATACATTTTTGTGGGCCCACTTTGATCACCAATTGACTACGGGTCAAAATGACCAAAATGCCCCCATAAAGGCATTTTTTGAAGTTTTCTCTAAACTTCAACATGGTCTTTTACAATCAAGCCCCAAAACCTTTTCCAATGCATCCTAAACACCAATAGGAGTGCATTGGACTCAAGCCCAAAACCTGGTCAAACTTGGTTGATTAGGTCAACCTATTTTAACCAAAATACCCCTTGGGGGTTTGAATATTCATTTCAAACCAAATGGCCTCCTCCTTGCATCAGACCACTTCCACAAGATTTCAAATACTAAAACAAACCTGTTAAGCCAAAACCCAGTCCCTTGGTTAATCTAGGTTGAAGTAAACCTGGTTAACTAAGTCAACCTAGGTTGACCAAATAGTCATTTAAGGGTCTAAACAGTCAATTTGGCTAAAATGACCTCTCCAAACCTTATGAACACATTCAATAAACTCAAAATATCATTTTAAACCTGTAGAACCCAGAACCAGTCCCTGGGTAAACTTGGTTAATCAAGTTAACCATGTTGACCAAGTCAACCTAAGTTGACCTAATGGCCTTTTAAGGGTCTGAATGGTCAATTTACCATTTGGCCCATTCCAACCCTTAAAAAACACCTATACCGAACTCCAAATGTCAAACCAAATCAATTAAATCCAAACCCAGATCTTGTTTCAACCTGGTTGACCAAGTCAACCTATATTGATCGAATAGTCCCTTATGGCTTTAAATGGGTCATTTCAAACCATTTAATCTATCCAATCCATATCAAACTATCAAATCAACTCCTAATCATAGCCTAAGAATATCTTAGTCTTTAGCAAACCAAACTAAAATAAAATTGATCAAGCAACTTAGTATACTTGGCCAAAACCATTAAAATTCTATGCTTTAATTTAGACTTTCAACCCATGGTTTGATACACCTTCCAAACCTGCTCAACACCTCCCTCCCATACCACCTCAATAGCCACATGACATGGGGACTGGTCAAACATTCAAACCAAGCATTTAAAAGACTCAAAGATTATCAAATGCCCTCTTAAGCCTAATCCACTCCACTTAAAACCACTACAATAGTCCTAATCAATTTCTGGAACATTCCTAGAGCCATTCTTAGCCCTTGGATGAAGGTATAATAATCCCTATAAACCCCACATGCTCATAAGGGGACAAAATAAACTTTACATGTCATTTGTCCTCTTATCCTTTGATCCACCTACTCTCAACGACCCCAAGGCCACCTGACAACCATCTTGGCCCTCATCCAATCAATCCTAGCCCTCTATTTGATATGGAGACATTTAAATAGGGCAAAACCTCCATTTGAGCCTTCATTCAATAACTCGTACGCTCTCTCTATTCAAGCTCCCCTAGACCTCGATCTCAATTAATTCGAGCTTCCCATAGTCTCCTCCACATTTCCCCACCCAAATCCAGCCATCAAAAGTTGTCGATGACCAATTTTTTAGTGAGTCCAAGCATTTTTTGTCTAAGGAACTATATCATTCCATCCAGATGTTATTAGCTTGAGGAGTCTTCTACAAATTTAAGCGTGGATAGACTATAAATTTAGAGAATCCAAAATCCCTCAAATCAAACAGTTTGATTCTTCTAAAACTCAAACCCTAAGTCAAACAATTAGAGTAAAATAGCTTTATGAATATAATTTTTTAAAATGCCAAATGACATCCTCAGATTTTCTATTCATTGAAGCATTCTGTGTTTAAAAATTTATTCAAATTCATCAATCTGATCGAGAGAATGAAATAAAAAACCTTTTTAAGTTTTTACCATAACATGCATGTGGTATATATTTTTTGGACCATTGATCGCTCAATCAATGGTCCAGATTGCATCTTTCCACAGCTTTGATTAATTGTGTCATCAATTATGTGGTCTATTTCATTGTCTGGCTCAATCTGGGCCATCCGCTTCAAAATATTTTATTAAAATTAAAAAAAACTTATTTTAAAATTTCAAGATATTATTTAAATTTTATTTTATCTTAATTTTAAAATTATTTTGAGTATTAAACTTTTTTAATTTTTTTAAATACACTTAATTATCATTAAAGTTTAAAATTTCAAAAGAAATTCAAATTAAAATAGAAAATCTAATATAACATATCAAAACTTTCAAAATTTTAAATATTTTAATTTAAAATTACTTTCAAAATAAAAAAAAAATTTATTTTCAAATAAATCTAATTTTTAATTATTTTATTAAATATTAAACCAAACATTTTTAAAATCAATAGTTTTACTTTTAAATATTTGAAAGAATTAGAGAATTATTTTAAGAATTTTAATTTAAAATTAAAACTAATTTAAGATAATTTTTATATTTTAAATTATTTTAATTATTTAATATTTAAATTTTCAATTAATATTTAATTAAATATTAACTTAAGTAAATTTTCAAAAAATTAGTAACTTTTCAAAACACTTTAAATTATTTTTTTTATTATTATGATATTTTCAAAAATTATTTTGAAATTATTTTAATTTTTTTAAAATCCAAATAAAATTGATATATTTTCATATATAAAATTATTTTTGAAATTATATATGTTAAATTTTGAGAGCTTTGAGTTATCTTGGAATTTTAATCTTTAGTTGAGCTTGATTGAAAAATACCAACTTTCCATAAATCTATCTTAATTTGAAAACCAAAATCTAACCCCTTTAATTAAGGCATTTAATTAATTCAAATAATTCCATAAAATCAATATTTAATTTAAAAATCTAAAAAACCCTTAATCTAACTTTAAAAACTAGCAACAAATCAATCCTAATTAAAATTCATCAACCTTTAAACCTTAATGAATTCAGTTTACTTAACTATACCGGTTACCACTAGATAACCCGAGCCTATGAGGCTATTAATTTAGCCCCAAGAAAGGTGAAATAAATTTCATCTCCCCAATGAGCAACAAAGGTGGTAGTTATTTAATATTTAAAAAATATATATTAAAATAAATTTAAATCAGTAATACTCAAAGTATAATTAAATTTTCCCCTAAGTCTTTTAACCAGCCAGAACATTAAAATAATTATAACCAACTACCCCATATAGGACATATCCAAACCACGCAGCCTACTTCACACACTTTAAATGATTTTTTAGGCTAACCAACTCTAATCTTAAGGTAGATTAGAGTTTACTTTATACTATGTGCTGGGCTTTTCAAGTTTACACTGCACGCTAATTGCTAGCATAAATTTATGTGATTACTTTCTTAATTTCTATAACATGTGTATTGATGTGATAGGCATTAGATTTACCCTTAGGTTAGGGATAATTTAAATGATAATATAATCTTATGTAGGTGGCCATGCTCATACATGACATAAAAATTAAAGGGGGTAAAATAAAATAAATTAAGCTTTAAATTAACAATATTTTCTGTAGGTGCTGTGAAAAATGTTAAGTCCCCCTTTAAAATCAAAAGATCATGGCTAAGTGTAGCTGGTTTGAGTACTTTTAATTTAAATATATAATTGCTTGGGATATTGATTTAAATATTGATTATTTAGGATAACCGTGCAAGTTGTTTGCATTTAGATTTTAATTTTCTTTCAAATGTAATTTGATGTAATTAAATTGTAGTTAAGAGTTGTAATGTTAAAATGTTTTGAGATGGAATGATATACATCCAATTTGAAATCAAAAGAGGAAGGAACATCCCTTAAGGGAGAATCCTTTTTCATTTGAAGATCTAAATTTAGATAATTTAAAATATCTAAAGGAAAAAGATAACATCCCTTTCGAGGGAGAGTTTTTTTTTTTTTTTCACTTGTACATCTAAAACCAAAGGATCCAAGGAGCCCACAGAAGAAAAAAGAAGTGAAGACCAAAAATAATTCCATTCTCAAAGTCACTTGTGTCTTAGGACTAAAAGGCTGTACATAGACACTTTACTTTTTATAATTTATGTGTTATAATATTAAGTGGCACTTGTCACTTGGACTATTGAATTTGTTTAATTAATTTGATTTAATTTGATTGATTTATTTACTCTGCTTATGATTATGATTGTCTGTTTTTTTTAGTTTTTTTGGTAATTATATGTCATATTTTGATTTAGCCATGAACCCGATCGGATTCTCGTGAAGGTACAAATAAACTTTTATACTTTAATTAAATTAAAAAAAAATTAAGGTAGGATAGAAACTCTAATGATTTTAAGAAGTATTCTCGAATCGCCTAAGGTTGCATGCATTTATATTAATCTTTCTCTTCCTTGTTAGACACCCCTGCCTATAGGTTTTGGCAAGCCACTTGACCTACTAGGGTGTAGTCCTATCAAGGGGTTATTGTGTAATCTCTTTGATAAAATCTATTTTAAGCATTTTTTAAAATTGCTTCATATTTGATTTGAGCATTCATCGAGTCAACTAGTATGTATTACATTAGAAATAAATTTAAACTAGTCTAAAATTTAATTGAATTTCCATTAAGCATCAAATTACTCAACATCTGTTAAGGGGCCAATTAGAATATGCTCTAGATATCGACCCCATTTTCTTAATCTTAAATAAATAACATTCCTACCACTCTTGCATAAAAGATAAGACACATGGATTTTAAGCTACTAGGTGGTAAGCTGGCTCCCTAATCTAGACCGGAGTAAGTCCTATTTGCACTACATTATCTAGGTTTGGACTAGTAATTTTTAGTGCCCAATTTAGATTTAAGTTTTGAGGTAGGTTCAAACTATAAGACCTCAACCTTCTAGGAATGTAATCCCAACTTTCAATTAAAATTGATAACTCAAATTAAATCTCATCCAATTCAAAATTAAAGCCTAACATATAGGATAGTCTAGGGTGCTTCTGAAATGTTTCAAAATTCCAAAGCACCTCCTACCTTTCATCCCTTGACCTCCAGAAATACGTGTTTAATTTTGATTCATTCCCATTTGAAAATTTCAACCCTCACTCCTTTCATATGAAACTTTAAAAATTCAAAAATGAAATTTCTACGATTATTTTAATCAAGAGTATTCGTAGGAGACTTCATTTTTTCTATGATGTAACTAACTACAAAGGCTTGTGCTCGTAAGAGATTTAGAAATTGAGATAAAAATTTTTAAAAAATAAAAATATTTAAACTTCAATTAATTATCTTTGGAAAAATAAAATTAGAGATCATCATCGTTATATTCAAATAACTGATAGTAAACGATACTTTTTTTCTCAGGAAGATATATAGTTCTATTATCATGACATTAAATATGAAATTAATGATAATTTAACTAGACTATTATAGTCAAATATTTAGTAGAATATCATTTTGACCCTCTAGGGTTGTATGTAATTTTTTCTTAAGTTTGACTATGATAATCAAGATAAACTCAAAGTTTTGTAATCTGAATCTATTAGGGAGTGATATGTTCACCTTTCGAGGTGATATATCGTTCATAATGAGGTGTTCGATTTCAAAACTAAACTTTTAGAAAACAAACTTTTCCCAAATAAAATTAATACTTTCAAACTTCAACATTTTAAATCAAATAGATATTAGATAAGAAAAGTGAATGGGAAGTGATGTGATGATACCAATAGGAAAAAAAATAAGGGAGAAGATTTATATAGTGGTTTGTACCGTACGGTCAAGATGTTGTGTGGGGAGACTCACACGCGACACTTAATAAGTATTGTGGAGGGAAAGCGAGGCAATGTTTTTTAGTAGTAATGCGTGGTTGTTGTTGTGTTTGGTATTCTCTACACACTACCTTATTCCCAGCTACTAGATGAGGCTGATTCCTACTGATCATTATCTTACTGAAGAAGGCCTATAGTTGGGTCATGTATTCATGTGGCATGCATGATTTCTGAGGAAATATTTTTTTTGGGTGGGTTGAAATCTTATAAAAAAGTTTTTCTGCGTCCAATGATTTTGAGAACACCCATTCAATTAAATTTAAAAGAGTAATTTATTTTTTCTTGATGCATATAATTGTTAGATTTTCTATATTTGAGATTCATTTCATGATACTTTTTAGCTACTTTGTTTTGACATTTGATACCATGAAGCCTTACCAAACGAAGAATTAATCAATGAATATTGCACGTGCATAAAATTCTTAGCTTTTTTGATCATTTATTCAAATGATCATGAACGAGCTATAATCAAGCTGGGTCACGAGTATCTTGTCAAACACTCAGTTCTTTTGTAGCCCAACTTAGTGGTCCTTCAACATTATTTTATGAGAATAGTAACTCTTGTGTTTGTTATGATGACGACTTCATTTCTACAGTGGCATTTTTTATTCTTTTCTGCATCTCAGGGTGGCCACCTATTGCATCATCCCATCCCACCGTTAGTTATAGATCTAACACTAATCAATGAGTTTCACTTTGTATAAAGGTAGTTGGTCTTGTTTCCATGAATTGATGAGGACTTTGATTGAAAGGATAAAGTACATACTCTATAACAACATGAGGACCAAACTGAAGAGTTACAAAAATCACTTACAAACTGTAATCACAAGTAAACTAACATTAGTAAGGCCAACTGAGAAAATACCCTAAAACATAACAGTTTGTGTCTTCTATTTGTTTGTATAAAAGGTCACTTCTTCATCATATCAAACTCCAAGTGTTTGTGATTAACATTGCAAGTTTCACTTCAGTTTCTCTAAAAGTTCTATCATGATTAGTTGTGTCAAGCCAGTAGACCAGCATAAATAATAGCCTGTTGTTCTCTTTATTAGTTTGTCCCTTCTCTTTTTTCTGCATCAACTTTGCATATTTTTCTATCGATTGAGATTGTTCTTTTTATTTTTTAAATGGAAGTTGCTTCAAGTATTCTATTTTCTTCTGAATTGAGGTATTGAGGTTTGTTGTGTCTTCTTTATTCTTAGATTACTATATCAACCTTAGAAGTATGCTACATTATTATGGATATAATTTATATATATCAAGCATTAAGTGATGTTGATATGAGTATGTCCCAAAATAATTGGTCAAAATATTACTTAAACATGCTAGATGAGTTCTTGAGGAGCAATATAATTATCATGCATATATATTATGATTACATCATATCGATTCATATTATTATTGTGGCTATGATTAAATTAAATTATCAGTAATTATTTATATATTAGAAGTATGCATCATTATTATAAAAATTGAGGTATATACACTATAAATATTTTTGTGATAACTACATGATGATTATTATGAAGCATACCTCTGTTTGCAATATGAAGAGAAGTGGTGGTGTACTAAGCTGAAGAGGATAGGAAAAAGTGTTGGTGTACGAAGCAGAAGAGGATAGGAAGGAAGGTGATATTGCCTCAATTCGAAGGAGAAGAGGAAGAAGATGAGGGGATGAAAGCCAGCGGATTCTAACACGAGCAGCTCGAGTATGCCAAATTCACTTTATTTTGTATTTTCCTCCAATTATATTCATTACTAATAGTGTCATGTTCTCCTTTTTACTATCTATTCACAATTTTTTTGCTATGTTCACATATATGTTCATAGTTATCATATAGTCTTTCATGCTGCAGCTTTCAAGTTACAGCTTCATTTCCTGCTAGAAAATTTTTCAAATATAATTTTAGAGTGAAAATTTCTTTTATAAAATACAAACATTTTTTTTCTCAGGCTTATCAATTTAGATAAGCTATATACAGTACAAACACTTGATTGTGCTTTACGCATTATTTTGTTTAATTTTAATTACAATCTTATATTGAAAGAATCAATTTAATTTATGTGCGGGAAGAGGGGAACAAGAAGGAATATTTAATGAGTATTATTTAAGATCATAAAAAAAAGGATATAATGTGTAGGGTATAATAGATAAATATGACTAGATATTTAATAAACATAAAAGAAGATAGAGAGGCAATAGGGAATTCAAAGGATTTATTTATTTATTTAAATAAAAAATATTTTTATATTAGTTATTTTTAAAATTATTAATAAATAAATAAAAAAAGATAATAAATCAATTGTTAGGATTTGAATTAAGATTATAAAAAATAATTTGAAGTATAGGATATGAATGGGCAATTAATAAATATAAAGATAGATTAAGAAGCATTAGGGGATTCAAAGGATTTATTCATTTATTTGCTTAAATAAAAAATAATTATATATTACTTGATTTTAAAATTATTAATTAATCACAAAAAATAATAAATTAAATGTAATGATTTTATTTAGATAATTAAATTAAAATTAAGGCAATAAGAAAAGGAATATGAAGCGTAGGATATGAATAGAGGAATACAAATGAGTAATTAATAAATATGAAGGAAAACTAAGAGTCATTGGTGAATTTAAAAAATTTATTCAATTATTTGCTTAAATGAAAAGTAATTACGTATTAATTATTTTTAAAATTACTAATTAATGAAAAAAATAATAAATCAAAGCTCATAGTTCAATTTGAATGATAAAGGCTAGGATTTGAGTTAGGATCATTAAAAAAAAGAATATGAAGCGTGTATGATATGTATAGAGAAATATGAATGAACATTTAATAAAGATAAGGACATATTAAGAGGCATTAGTGAATTCAAAGAATTTATTCATTTATTTGATTAAAAAATATTAATTATTTTAAAATTATTAGTTAATTATAAAAAGAAAATAAAGCAAATGCCATGATTCTATTTAAATAATTAAAATAAAAAGTAAGACCATAAAAAAGGAAATATGAAGCATAGAATATGAATAGAGGAAAATGAATAGGTATTTAATAAATATAAAGGAATACTAAGAGGTATTAAGGAATTTAACGAATTTATTCATTTATTCGTTTAAATAAAAAGTAATCAATATATTTTTAAAATTACTTATTATGAATCAGAAAAATATAATAAATCAATGGCCATGATTCAATTTGAATAGTTAAAATGAAAGTTCGGAATTTTATTTGAGAAGAAACTCATGCAACTTTATAATAGTAGTGTATATAGTATTGATACATCATTTAAAAATTAATCCTGATCGGGCATGAATCTCGAGGCAAAACCGAGTTGGAAACTTCCAAAATTAAAACTAGGACCATCCGAACTTCGATTTTAGCAAACGTACAGTCGAAATGAACATCTCGAGAATACGAACCCCACGACGCCAAAATTGACTCAATCCGAGTCCAAATATGTCCAAATCAGGAGTTTGAAGCACTGTCAGAAGGTTTGAACAACAATTTAGAATACCAAAAAGTTTCCAAACATAACATGCTTATAGTCTAATTGAGCAGCTCGACGAGACGAATCCAACAAGCCCAAGATCTTAGAATTCACACTTCATTAAGACCTTCAAAGTACAGCGAACGGTCCACCACTAAAGAAAAATAGCTCATTACAGGCGGATTTATGATGGATTATTTATGAATATTTTTGAAAAAAGTTCAAGCAGATTTTCCGGTGAATATTTTTTAGGAAGCTTTTTCTATGGATTTTCCGACAAATTATTTAAATATCTAAAAATATAATTTATTCGTAATTTAATTCATTAATAATTTTATAGTTTATTTTAATTAATTATTAATTTAATAATATATTTTAATTAATTATTAATTTAATAACATATTTTAATTTATTATTAATTAACTATTTTTTTTTTATTATCAATGAAAATAATAAACAAAAATAAATAAGTTTTAATTTTAATATTACGTAGGTTTTAATATAAAAAAAAATTATCCATTTAAATAATTTTCTAAGAATGGTGCATTGGTCGGACCAATGCGCATCCGTGCGCGCGCGCGGGTTGGGGGGGGGGGGGGGGTTGGTTGTGGGAGCTGGCTCACCTAGGAGCTTGCTGGGTGCGGGTTACAAACCCGTTGGAGTAGTTGGGCGTGAGTTGGAGCGGCTGGGCATGGTTTGCGGACCCGCGGGAGAAGCTCAACATGGGTGCTAGGGACGGGAATTTTTTTTAATTCATCTTATTTAATCAGATGATTTTTTTCTACAGGAAAAAAGTTCAAGAAAAATTTTTCCACTGGGAAAAAATTTCTGGCAGATTTCTTGCGACGGAAAAGTTTTCCTATGTTCGATTTGCCATCGAAGACATTTTTGTCAGAAATCTGCTAGAAAATTTTGAAATTCGATGGAAACCAAAAAAATTTCTGCAAGAAATTTTGCCAGAAATACACAAGTTTCTTATAGTGCACGATCAAAGGATTCAACATCAGCCATCCATCCAAACCACTCATAATTTTCCCTTGATCCTCTTATTTATGGACCATGCCACTTTAGGAAGTTTATAAATAGACCCTCCTCACTCTTAAAAAGGGATCCCTAAGCCTAAGGAGAAAAGAGAGAGATCGAAGATCGCTCTTGCCTCCTCTACCACCGTCGGAGTTCTGCCGGACCACCACTTGAGGCACTAAACTCCGTCGGACCACCACATGAGGCTCTGAGCTCCATCAGACCACCACTTGAGGCTCTGAGCTTCGCAGTACCACAACTTGAAGCCTTGAGCTCCGTTGGTCCACCACCAGAGGCCCTTTCTGCTGGACATCCACTTGAGACTTTAGCTCTGTTGGATCACCATTTTAGGCCTTGAGTTCCACCATATTGCGGATCAATGGTTTATGATTTTGATGATAGCAAACATTCCTTATTTCTCTACGATTGCCTTTTGTGCTAACGTTTCAGGTCCACATGATCAGACTGCAATTTGGAACCAGCTCAAGATTGGGTAGACTAGGTCTGTGTCAGTTTGTAATCCTTTTCCTTTTTTGAGTCTAGTGTATTTGGTGTGGCACCTGATGTTTTGTAACTTGGTAGAAATTCTCTTTTCCCTTTATGATTTCTATTTTTGGTAACATCGGCCAGGACGATAGTAGTAATATCGTCCTGGACGATCGGTCTAAAATCAGAAACCCTAATTAGGGCATCCTCATTAAGGCAGCCGTCATAAGAACTTAAACAGATCGGCCTGGACGATACCTGTATCGGCCAGGATGATATTCTCAATTCAGAAAGAAATCAGCCGCAATAAGCCGTTTAGGTATTCTTTATTTTAGGCAATCTGCCAGGACGATATTACTATCGTCTAGGACGATCTAACTCAATTATACCTAAATTGATCTGGTTATATTTGGAAATCATTAATGGCTGATTGATACGATGCAATCGGCCGGGACGATAATTGGATCGGCCGGGACGATGTTCTGTACGATTGACATCGGCCAGCACCAAAACAGGGCGATGATCAGGACGATAGAAATCAGTTTTAAACTAATCGGCCAGGACGATCGAAGTATCGGCCAGAACGATGTAACTAATTTTCTTCTGATCATCCCAAATCATCCCAGGCCGTTGAGCTGAATTTGAACTAATCGTCCAGGATGATATACCTATCGGCCTGGACGATAATGTCGGTAACTTGCATTAATGAGCTCGTTTTGAGAGCTTCTATTTAAGCTTTGGCATAGAACTTTTTGTAAGTGTCTTTGGCAGCCATTGGAGCTTCGTTCTTGTGGGGAAAACTAGAAGAGAGAGCTTGAAAGGGAGAGAGGAAAGTGTGGAGTTTGAGAGAGGGAGAAGATCCTGTGAGGGGGGACTCAAGGGAGTGTGGAGGGGGTTCCACACGGTTGCTCCGATGAACTCGCACCTTAGTACCATCGGATTCAAGGCTTGTCTCGAGGTAAGTTCACCAAAGAAGAAGTCTCTTATGTGTCAAAGGACCCGACAACTCCGCCGCACCGGGAGAGGTGGAAGTGATTTTGTAAGGGCTTCTCCGCCTAGCTGTGGGGGCTAAAGGAGAGTCACGATTTTAGTGCAATACTTGGAGGGTGCCTCCAAGGAGTGGACGTAGGTCAAGGTTTGACCGAACCACTATAAATCCGGTGTGTACTTTCTTTATTACTTCCGCACTTTAATTTTCGCATCGTTGGTTTTCTATGTGGTGATATTAGTTTTAGTTTTATCTTTTGTTTTAAGGTTTTCCAATTCACCTCTCTCTTTTAAATTAGCTTGGCCCATAGGGCTTAACATCCCTAACGAACTTTCAAGTGGTATCAGAGCACTTTCTAGTGTCATCTAAGCACTTTCAATTGGTATCAGAGCGGTTTTCATAAAATAAGTTTTTAAAAACTTTTGAATTTTGATCCATGGCTAATATTTCTAATTGTATTTTTGCGGAAGGATATTCAATCACTAGACCACCATTGTTTGAAAATATTACATTTGATTTTTGGAAAATTTGCATGTCTACTTTTTTGCAATCAATTGATTTTCGCATGTGGCATATGATTTTAACTGGTTATTCATCACCATCACGTATTGTTAATGGAATTAAAACTGATATTCCTTTTAATCAATGGAATATGGATGAACGAATGGATGCTCAATTAAATGCAAAATCTTTAAATTGTTTTTTCTGTGCTTTAAATTCTGATGAGTTTTTGTTAATTTCCACGTGCACTACTGGTAAGGAGGTTTGGGATAAATTGCACACCATATACGAAGGCTCTAATGAAATCAAGTAATCAAAGTTGAATATTTTAATGCATGATTTTGAAATGTTTTCTATGAAACCTTTTGAAATGATTTTAGACATGTATACAAGGTTTATTCAAATTACTACATCATTGCATGCCTTAGGAAAAGATTTTTCAAATTTTGAAAAAGTTAACAAAATTCTTCGTTGTTTACTTAAAAAATTCAATGCTAAAGTTGTTGCTATTTGTGAATCAAAAGATTTGAATGATTATTCTATTGATAATTTTATTGGCTCACGCATTACCTACGAGCAAGGGTTGGGTCAAAGACTTTTGGATGCAGGTGAAACGATCGTTCTAAAAGCCAAAGATATGGAAAGAGGAAGCTTAGTTGGTGACGATAGCAATGAATTGTCAAGCAAATCACAAAGCTCACCAATGCATAAGCAAAAGTGGAAGAAAGGTAAAAGTGGTAAGGATGTCCATATTTCCTCTGACATTGTTTGCTTTCGATGTAGGAAACCTGGACATATGAAGAATACGTGCCCAAATGTAAGAATTCTCCCTGCAAAAGAAAAGGGCAAGGAAAAACTAAAGCTTAATTGGGAAAATAATGAAAAACATAAAATCTCATGGGCAGACATGGTGTCTGAAGAATCGGACCAGGAAAGAGATAATGGTTAAAAAGGGCTATTTGTATTTCTCTTTCTTTTTGTTGGTTTTTTGTTTTCTTTTGTTTTATTTTTCTTTTTACTTATTCCTTTTTTATTATTCATATTTTTCTTTGATCCAACATACACACTCACTGTTCTAAAAATGAAAAATCTACTTCCTGTTTTTTTAAAATCTTTGGTAAATTTTGTTTGACTTCTCTAAACAGTCAAAAGGAAGGAAACTCATGTTTTTGACTCTCAATCTCTGTTTCCTAAAAGAGGTTATTCTACTTTTTATTTAAAATCTTTTTCATCTATTAAATTGGTTTTTGAAACTAAATTTTTTATCTCCCTACATTTTATTTATCACATAGGAATCTTTTGCAATGTACTGAATCTACATCATAATTTTCTTAATCAAGAATTTCGTTTTTGTCAATAGTATGGGTTTACTTTTTGTCTTTAAGATTTCAGAAAGGTAGCATATTCAAAAAATTGGCCAATGATGCCAAAAATAAAAGATGCGCAAAGCGCCAAATTGAAAAAATATAGAATACACAAAGTGTATCAAAAGATGCGCAGTGCGCCAACCAATTGTCAAGAGGCATAAAATGAGCCCACAAAAAGTTAATGCTTACCATTCTTATACTTCTTAAAAAGCTTAAGAAAACCCTTGATACTTTCGATACTTGACTTTAAAAATTTTGATTCTTGATTCAACAATTCGTGCATTGATCTTCTATTAGATATATTTTATGGAAGGAGTTTTTTGAAAAATGATTGTTTCTTTCTCTAATTTATTTTATGATTTAGATATTGAATTAAAAAGTTTTTGAGCCTTTTTTAAAGAACTTGAGTTTGGATTATCGGATTTTGAATTTCTAACCTTTATTGAGATATGCGTTGTCAATTCAATTCTACTAAAGTTTTTGATTAAAACTAAGAGGTAATTTTCTCATTTTAAGAATATTTATTTTTTTCACTAGATCAGGAAACATTTTTTATCTTTTGTTTTATTTTTGTTTGTGCCTCCTCTCTTTTTGATAATGTCAAAGGGGAAGAACGTATTGTTGAATTTTTGTACTATTATTGTGCTTGTATCTTGTTTTCAAAAAATAAAAATAAAAACAAAAAAATTTCATCTCCCCTATTTTTAAAAGTTTTGTTCTAGTGAGGGGGAGATTAGGAGAAATTATTTTTGTTGAAAATTCAAATTGAATTGTTTGCCATCATCAAAAAGGGGGAGATTGTTGCGGATCAATGGTTTATGATTTTGATGATAGCAAACATTCCTTATTTCTCTACGATTGCCTTTTGTGCTAACGTTTCAGGTCCACACGATCAGACTGCAATTTGGAACTAGCTCAAGATTGGGTAGACTAGGTCTGTGTCAGTTTGTAATCCTTTTCATTTTTTGAGTCTAGTGTATTTGGTGTGGCACCTGATGTTTTGTAACTTGGTAGAAATTCTCTTTTCCCTTTATGATTTCTGTTTTTGGTAACATCGGCCAGGACGATAGTAATATCATCCTGTACGATCGGTCTAAAATCAGAAACCCTAATTAGGGCATCCTCATTAAGCCAGCCATCATAAGCACTTAAACAGATCGGCCTGGACGATACCTGTATCGGCCAGGATGATATTCTCAATTCAGAAAGAAATCAGCCGCCATAAGTAGTTTAGGTATTCTTTATTTTAGGCAATCGGCCAGGACGATATTACTATCGTCCAGGACAATCTAACTCAATTATACCTAAATTGATCTGGTTATATTTGGAAATCATTAATGGCTGATTGATATGATCCAATCGGCCGAGACGATAATTGGATCGGCCGGGACGATGTCCTGTACGATTGACATCAGCCAGCACCAAAACAGGGCGATGATCAGGACGATAGAAATCAGTTTTAAACTAATCGGCCAGGACGATTGAAGTATTGGCCAGAACGATGTAACCAATTTTCTTCTGATCGTCCCAAATCGTCCCAGGCCGTTGAGCTGAATTTGAACTAATCGTCCATGACGATATACCTATCGGCCTGGACGTTAATGTTGGTAACTTGCATTAATGAGCTCGTTTGGAGAGCTTCTATTTAAGCTTTGGCATAACACTTTTTGTAAGTGTCTTTGACAGCCATTGGAGCTTCATTTTTGTGGGGGAAACTAGAAGAGAGAACTTGAAAGGGAGAGAGGAAAGGGTGGAGTTTGAGAGAGAGAGAAGATCCTGTGAGGGGGGACTCAAGGGAGTGTGGAGGGGGTTCCACACGGTTGCTCTGGCAAACTCGCACCTTAGTACCATCAGATTCAAGGCTTGTCTCGAGGTAAGTTCACCAAAGAAGAAGTCTCTTTGGTGTCAAAGGACCCGGCAACTCCGCCGCACCGGGAGAGGTGAAAGTGATTTTGTAAGGGCTTCTCCGCCTAGATATGGGGGCTAAAGGAGAGTCACAATTTTAGTGCAATACTTGGAGGGTGCCTCCAAGGAGTGGACGTAGGTCAAGGTTTGACCGAACCACTATAAATCCGGTGTGTTCTTTCTTTATTACTTCCGCACTTTAATTTCCGCATCGTTGGTTTTCTATATGGTGATATTGGTTTTAGTTTTATCTTTGGTTTTAAGGTTTTCCAATTCGCCTCTCTCTTTTAAATTAGCTTGGGCCAGTTCTATAGGGCTTAACATCCCTAACGAACTTTCACACCAGACCACCACCTGAGGCCTGGAGTTTTACTCGACCACCACCTGAGGCTCAGAGTTTTGCCAGACCCAAACTTGACTCCTAGAGTTCCACCGGACCACAAGGTGACCCCAAAGTTTTGCCAGATTACTAATTAATTACTAAATTTCTAAGTCACGCTAGACTTCTGCTAGACCATAAAGTGACGTCGGACTATCAAACTTATTTGTCACTAGATTTTAACTTTATAGTTAACATTTGTAATTTTATTTTCCTCAAGGATGAGTTAGCCCGCTGTAATCTATTCAAATTCTAGTGAAATTATTTTTAACTAGGCCAGGTCCCATGCGACGTTAAGACGTAGGACTCTAACTCTATCACTGCATATATTCTAACCCATAATAGTTTGGCGTTGTCTATGGGAAACTTCAATCCCACTAATCTAAGAACCACTTCAATGGCTAACAGGCGTAGTCATCGCATATTGTGAGCCTCCCGCTCCAACTTGCACCAATCCTGGAATTCTTTCATGAACCAAGGACGACAGACATCTTTCTGTTTCCACCCTAATGGATGAAACCCTAATAGGGAAGGAACATCAGGACCCTCCCTTGAAGATCTTATCAGAAAGATGGAGGAGTCTCAGAATGTGATCCTTTAACTCCTACGAGAGACTCGGGGATCGATAGTAGCACCACAAGAAGATATCATTCTCCCTTGAGATCCACAAGGGATTGAAGATGTTCAACCTGAACATCTTCATGCGAGATTCCCCTTCCTCAACAAAGGATGCACCCTTCGAAACATCCAAATAATGAGCTTTCTGACACAGCAAGCTCTACCCATCCTTCATGCGTAGGCCCCTAACCTTGTATTCCTTCGGACATCCCTGAGGACTTAGCCCGACATCATATTGTTGAACTCTCACTTAATGCCCTATGTCATAAACTGTGAAGAATAGCCCAAGAGGAGTTTCTTGCAGGAGATATAAGATAATCTTTTTATCAACGGGACTTTCAGGATTTATCAGTCCTGATTAAAGCCATCCTTTAATACCCCATTCCGACAAGATTCAAACTACTGAACATCAATTCATACGATGGGACATCTAACCCGTAAGAACATATCTATAACTATAGAACCATAATGCACATCCAACGAGCCTCTGACGTGCTCCTATGCCAAGTCTTTCCAGCTACCCTCAAATGGCTAACTCGAATATAGTTATATTAACTCCCCTATCAGAACATTTCCAATGATTCTTAAGTTAGCCAACATATTTATCGAATAATTTGTTGCCAATTAGAAAATGGTCAAAGACTCTTCCCATCTCTTAGGAATTCACCAGAACAAAAAGGAGTCCCTCAATAAGTACTTTTAAAGATTTTCTATTGAGGCCTGAAAATTTCTAAGGGCAGATTTTGAGTTACTTATAGGTGTCTTTCTCGGAGGACTTCATCCTGACCCCTCATACTTAACACTTATGTGAGATACTGTCCATTTATATGTAGATCTAATCCATCATATGAAGGCCCAAATCTCTGTTGACAAAGTCATTAATATTTATAGGAAGAAGTTTGAGCAAACAACTAGGAAGCATAAAAGCACCACAAGAACATAAAATCCATCCTCATTGTGGAAGAAGCAAGAAAATTACAATCTGCCCCTTTGGACCTCACAGCCGTGATGAGAGCCTCGCCAAGAAAGGGAGTACATGCCACTTAATATATCTCGAGCAAACGTGTTGATGGCTACCCGAGACCAGAAGAACGTGAAGTGGCCGCATTCTTTGAATCCTAATGTAAAAAATTAGGAGCAATATTGCTATTTCCACCGTAGCCGTGGACACACTACTGCAGATAGATCAAGAAATAAATTAAGAGGGTGATCCAATAAGGATATCTTCAATAATTGGTCCAGAACCCACCGGCTCGAGATGAGTGTGGTCTGACTATGGGGGCAGAATTAATATCAAAGGCAATCATCGAACAATCATTAAGTGGTTGGTGAAATTAAAACCATCCAACACTGAAGAAGTTTTGTACCGATCACTCAATTACTTTCAATGAATCTAACTTAGAGGGAATAAAGACCACTAATCTAGAAACACTTATAATTAATGCAGGAATTGGCGACTCGTGCTACAATATCAAGAGGATTATAGTCGATAATGGGAGCTTTATAGATGTCTTATTCTACTCTACTTTTCTCAATATGAGCCTCCCTAAAGAGAAATTGTAATTGGTCGTAGGTCTATTATACAGATTTGACAATCAACCTATGCGAGTGGAAGGAATGATTAGTCTTCCAGTATACTTAAAGAATCCCCCCGTCAAACTACACACTCCATTCAATTTTTTATGGTAAATTAAATTGACCTAAACACTATCTTTAGAAGGTTGCTCCAGTCAATTTTTTTTTATTGTTTCTTCGATACCTAACCTCAAACTGAAATTTCTCAGGCCAGCAAGGATTGGCATAGTACGAGAAGATCAACAAGTAGCACAATCCTGTTATCTTAGTTAAGTACAGCCTTACCTATCAGTTACCTTAAACATCAAAGATTTTGTTCTTTGAGGGGAAGATATTCCTCAAAGGGCATCCTCGGTAGAAGACTTCACTTGTATCACTCTATCAAATAAGTACCCTTCAAGAACGATACATATCAGATCACTCCTCTCAAATAAGAAGAAGAAAATATATGTAGATTTTCTAAGTACAAATCAAGTTGTATTTACATGGAGTCCGCTGATATGCCTAGAATCAACCCTAAAAAGATCATGCACTCCCTCAAGGTCAACCCGGCATACAAGATGGTAATCCAAAAGAAGCAAAACTTTGTACCAGATCGTCAACTAGTAATTGAGAAGGAGGTTGATAAGCTTTTAAAAGCTAGATTTATAAGAGAAGTGCACTATGCCACCTGGTTGTCAAACATCATCATGGTTTGAAAGGTAAGTGGAGCCTGGAGAATGTGCATAGACTATACAGATCACAATAAAGCTTACCCAAGGATAATTTTCTACTTCCTGGTATTGACTAGTTGGTTGATGCCACCTCCAAATGTCAGGTGTTGAGCTTCATGGATGCCTACTTCAGATACAATCAAATACAGATGGATCATGCTGATGAGGAGGAAACAAATTTTCAAATAGATAAGGGGTTGCATTGCTATATAATAATACCATTTGAGCTCAAGAATACTACAGCAGTGTACCAATGCCTAATGAATAATGTTTTTAAGAACCTTATTAAACATAATATGAAAGTGTATGTATATGATAAGCTAGTTAAAATCCTCAAGAAATCTCAGTATATATCTGACTTGGAATAATGCTTCTACCTCCTTCGATCTTATAACATATATCTCAACCCCTCCAAATGTACATTTGGAGTTTCCTCAGGAAAATTTTTGGGGTTCATTGTTACCCATCAAGGAATTGAGATCAATCTTGAGAAGATCAAGGTTCTAAGGGACATGATACCCCTGAGATATATTAAGGAAGTCCAAATATTAAATGGAAGGATTAAGACACTCTCTCATTTCATGACTTGCTTAATAGGTAAATATCTACCCTTCTTTAAGATCCTCAGAAGTGCTCGTAACTCGGGATTTCAGTGGGCTGATGAATGCCAGGTGGCTTTCAAGTAGCTCTGAACTTATTTAGCCTCGCCTCCACTACTCTCAAAGCCAATTCAAGGGGAAATATTATGCATGTATATGGCCATCTCCTCCTAGGCTATAAGCTTGGTCGTGATCTGGATAAACAATATTATTCAACACCCTTTCTATTATATTAGCAAGGTACTTTTTGAAACATAAGTATGTTACCCATTAGCAAATAAGATAACCTTGGGGTTAGTCTTCTCAGCCAGAAAGTTACGTCCTTATTTCTAAGCACATATGATCAGTGTCTATATAAACCTATCATTAAGAAGAATTCTCCAAAAATCTGAGGCATCTGGAAGATTTATCAAATGGTCAGTGGAGCTTTGGGAGTTTGACATCCATTTTTTTTCTAGACCTGACATCAAGTCACAAGTGATTGCCAAATTTATAGTCAAATATACTAACCATGCCTCTAACGAACCACTGGATACGTCTCCTTCTTCCTCGTCTTGTACCTTATATATCGATGGAGTTTCTAGGAGTTTTATCGTTAGTGCTAGAATCTTATTAATCTCTCCATAACAAAATACACTTTAATATAGACTTAGATTGAAGTTCCCGACAATAAATAATATTATCAAATATGAGACACTTATCATCATATTAAGATTAGCAATCGATTGTGAAGTGCATGACTTGGTGGTTCACACTGATTTCCAGTTAGTCGCATCTATAGTGGAGGGAGAATTTAATACCCATAATTTGTTGTTGGCACAATACTACCAAATAGTTAAATATTTTTTTGGCCAAAATAACAAAGCATCAAATCATCCATGTACTCTGAGAGCAGAACACGTGAGTTGAAATTCTCTTCAAATTGGCTACTTCTAGAATCAGCAACATTTTTAAAAGAAAGTGTGTCAAGGAGATCCACTTTCCAAGTGTTCAGGGACCATGAGTTATAAAATCAATCGATGAGTCAAGAGAAGCTTCTTGGATTGATTGAATTCTAACTTTCTTACAAGATGATGTTCTTCCTGAAGACCCGATGACGACAATGCGACTTTGTAGGCAGGAGATGAACTTCTTTGTTATTAGTGGAGAGTTATACTAATGAACCTTCATAGGGCCATACCTTAAGTGTATTCCTCCTTCAGAAGCAAATTATGTACTCTAAAAAGTACATTCATGCATTTGTGGAGAGCATTTCGGTGGGAGGGCATTAGACAATAAGATTATGAGACAGGGGTTTTATTACCCCACGATGTAGCAAGATGTACTAGTGTTTATACGAAAGTGCAACAGTTGCCAGTTACAAGCATACCTTACCCATTTACTTGTCGTGGAGATCTCAGTATTATAGAGTACTTGGCTTTTGCCTAATGGGGGATTGACATAATAGGACCATTCTGTATAGCCATCAGGCAATGAAAGTTCATCATCTTGGTTATGGACTTTTTCACCTAATGGGTGAGGTTAATCCTATGGCAAAGATCACTGAAACAAACGCCAAACAGTTCTTATAGAAGAATATAATATACCATTTTGGCATTCCAACAAAAATTATTATCCATAATGGAACTCAGTTCACTGGAAAAATATTTACAATATTTTATAAAGATCTTCATATTCAACTAGTACATACGGCTGTAACCCATCCTCAGACAAACAGGCAAATGGAGGTCACCAATCAGACTATATTGAAAGGATTGAAGATACGGCTAGAGAAGGTTGGGGGGTACCAAATGTCTTATGGGCATATCATACCACTACAAAAACTCCAACAGGAGAAACCTCATATAATCTAAGATTTGACACATAAGCTAATATTCCCATCGACATCAGAGTCCCAAGTCATAGAGTTTAAACTTTCGACTTCAATGGAAATGAAGAAAATCTCAGATATAACCTAGATCTCCTTTCAGAAATAAGAGATTAGGCGATGCTCAAGGTTGCTGCATATTACCAAAGAATTACATATCATTATAATTAAAGGATGAAACCTTGACATATTTCAATCAGATATTTAGTTATGTATAGTGTCGAGACAGCAGGAAATGGCCCCCATTGTAATAAACTCTCCCACTCTGGGAGGGTCCATACTTGGTGAAGCCCAGGACTTTCAAGTTAAAGAATGCTAAGGGAAATATGCTCCCTTGGAACTGGAATGTAGAGAACCTCTACAAGTACTATCAATATAGCACATTAGTGCTACTAAATCCAATTATTGTTTGTCTTCAGTGTTAAATGTTGTTTATCTCCTATGTTATTTGTGATTTTTGTAACTTCTTTATCCTTGAATTATATGATGATAGAGAACATAATAGTAAAACTCTATTCCTTCATTTAGTTGCATTTTCACCTTCTTTAAAACGATCCAGGCCATTGGTGTTAGAATAGTTGCTATTTGAATGCTTTTACATTTTTTGCAACTTGAATAGTTTTGATGATTTCAAACATTATTGTTCAAATGTGTAGTTATCTCCTAACAATTTTAGAAGATTTGTATTTGCTCTTGTGTGTACTAATATTTCAGGAAAATCAGACTCCAGACTACGATAACTTCAAATCAAATTTAACATGAGATACTTTGTTAATTTGAAGTTTGCATTTTTTTTAATTAGTTTTGAAAGGAAGTGATTGTAATTGAGTGAAAAAAAAAAACATACACACACACACATAAGGAGATCATATAATTTTATACTGATCGTACTGGACGATATCCTATCGTACGGGACGATCAGACAGTTATCTCCTATAGGGCACATGGAACGAATAAGAACTTGCTCGAAAATTTTTTTCTAAGTCCTATTCATCTAGGACGAAATTAATTATAGTACCAGACGATTGGTTCTCTGTAAAATTTTTGTCCAGATGAATTTTATTATCGTACGTGGCGACTGGTTCTCTGGAAAATTTTTCGTCCAGACGAAATTAAAATATCGTACAGGACGATCGGGTCTCTGGAAAATTTTCATCCAGACGAAAATAAATTATCGTCCGTGGCGATTGGTCCTCTGAAAAATTTTCGTCCAGACGAAGTAAAGAACTGTCCAGGACGATCGGGTCTCTAGAAAATTTTTCGTCCAGACGAACATATTCTCGTCCAAACAATTAACCGACTTAGAACAGTTTTCAGCAGTTTCTAGAACCGACCTAGTAATAACCGTTCGTACTGGACGAACCTAGTTCGTACAGGACGATCATCTGTACGAAGACATTTCGTACACATATTCAAATAGGGTTGTTTCATATCGTTTAAGTAAAATCGTCCAGGACGATCCACGATCGTACAGGACGATCCATTGCGTACAGAATTGAAAACTTGCAGTTTTTGGGCGGTTTTTCTTATCTTTTATATAAATAGTCCAAATTAGACTGCCACCCAATCTTTTTGTCATTTGATCTTCGTGCCTCTTGAGAGAATAGCCAAGGAGAGAGTGGAAGAGAGCATTCAAGGGAGAATTCCTACCACTGGAGCGAGAAGGCTTCACTTGGATTTCAAAGGTAAGAGTCTCTACTTGTGAATTTGAATTACTTCACTCTTTTCCTTCTTCCTTCTAGATTCTTGTGAGAAGATCAGTCAAGGAGATCCGGTTCTCTGCCGACACTTGGAGAGTGTGAACAGCCGAAAGGTTCTCTGCCTACACTTGGAGAGTGTGAACAGCCGTAGGGTTCTCTGCCCACACTAGGAGAGTGTAAAAGGATGACGGTTCTCTACCAGCACTGTGGATTGTGTAAAAGGACGACGATTCTCTGCCGCACCGGGTAGTGGTGAAAAGAGTGTGTTGTAAAGGATTCTCCGCCTTGCTGTGGGTGCTAAAGGAGAGTCACTATTGGTTTTAGTGCAATACTCAGAGGATGACTCTGAGGAGTGGATGTAGGTCTGGTTATAGACCGAACCACTATAAATCTGGTGTCATTTACTTTATTGTTTTTACGTTTCCGCACTTTAAATTTCAGTTTTAACAACTCTGTGGTTGAAAAATATTTTTCTATAAACTTTAAACGAAATTTTTATTTCGGTTCAACTTAATCTTCAAAGAGGGTTTAAAATTTTTAAACTACCAATTCACCCCCCTCTTGGTAGCCTTGGGACATTTACTTAGGCTTAACAACCTAATTACTGGACTCAACAAGTGGTATCAGAGCATAGTTTCAAAATCATAAGTTTGAACTACTTTTTGATTAACGTAGATAGCTACATTTGGAAACCGAAACACACCTGAGGGTTACTCTATCACTAGACCTCCACTGTTTGACAATATTCCTTTTGATTTTTGGAAAACACGCATGTCTACTTTCTTACAGTCACTTGATTATCGCATGTGGATGCTAGTCCAGGAAGGTTACTCAAAACCAACTAGATTAGTTGATGGAGTTAGGGTAGAAACACCCTATGCAGATTGGACTATTGAAGAACGTGACTTAGCATAATTAAATGCGAAATGTTTAAATAGTTTCTTTTGTGCATTAAAATCTGAAGACTACATGCGAGTTTCCACTTATAAAAGCGGAAAGGACATATGGGATAGACTTTGTATAACTTATGAAGGGACAAATGAGGTTAAGCAATCAAGACTCAATATCTTGTTACATGATTATGAATTATTTTGCATGAAACCTAATGAATCTATTTCAGACATGTACACAAGATTCACTCAAATTATCACCTCTTTGCATGCACTTGGTAGGGAATTAACTAATGCTGAAATGGTCAATAAGATTCTTCGTTGTTTACCTACTGCATACGATGCTAAAATTACTGCAATTACAGAGTCTAAAGATCTGAACATTTATTCCATTGACAATCTTCTTGGTTCACTCATTGCTTATGAGCAAGGAGTAAGTCAAAGAAAGATTGATGCAGGTGAACCTAGAAAGGACAAGAATATTGTACTAAATGTGGAAGAGTCAGAAAGTGAACACTCACAACCTGAGGATGAAAACGATATTGCATTGATGACTAGATAATTCAGAAGCTTTTTAAAGAGGAAGCAGAAGAGACGTCAGCAATGGAATAGAGGTAAGTATAACAGAAATGGCAAGGTTTCTAATGAAGTGATTTGTTATGAATGCAGGAAACCAGGTCATATAAAAACTGATTGTCCAAAACTTAAAGCCACTCCTAGCAAGGAGAAGGTAGAGGAGAAACCAATGGTAAAGAAGGGCAAGAAGAAGTTTCAAAGGGCTTTTTGGGCGGACTCAGCTTCAGACTCATCTGAGACTGAAAAAGAAGAAGAAGTCACCAACCTTTGCTTGATGGCAGATAATGCTAAACAATCAGATCAAGAAGAGGTATGTGATTTAACCTATAATGAATTGTTTGAAGTTTCTGAACACATGCATGATGCATATAGGAAAATGAAAAAGATGCATGCTAGTTTAGTTTTAGAATTGGAAGAGCTTAATAAGGAACACGAAATCCTTAGGAAAGATCATACTTTAATAGATAACAACCACATGAAACTACTTGATGAATATGATGACTTGAATAAAAATTTTGAGAATTTAAAATCATCCTATGCTGAACTTGAAAATGAATTTAAGAATTTTAAGGATGAATCTGAGAGCAAGACATATAGAATCAATTATACCAATCGAATCTTGGAAGATATGAATTCATTTTACAAACTCACAATAAGAGCTCTCGAGGATAATAGGAACCCCCCTAAACATGAAGATTTTACAAATCCTAAATATTATCCTAAATTCATGAAATCCCTTAGAAGACAATCATATGAAAGAAAACATAGGAATATTTTTCCTAATGTTAAATGTAATAATTGTGGATTTTTGGGACATATATCTCACACCTGCACTTTAAAGATGAAAACTAATTTTGTGTGGAGAACTAAGATGCATAAACCTAGACATATCATACATGCATCTGATTATAAATTTCATAAAGGTGAACCCAAACTTGTTTGGGTTCCCAGGTCTAACATTTGAGAATTTTGCAGGACTACTCTCACACAAGACCTCGTGAGAGTATATGGTACCTGGACAGCGGATGTTCAAAGCACATGACTGGAG
Organism: Dendrobium huoshanense; assembly: GCA_016618105.1. Taxonomy (NCBI): domain Eukaryota; kingdom Viridiplantae; phylum Streptophyta; class Magnoliopsida; order Asparagales; family Orchidaceae; genus Dendrobium; species Dendrobium huoshanense. The sequence goes on from CM028342.1 coordinate 24,151,114, forward strand.
ATACTACTCAATTCATAACGCTGGAAGCCAGGAGTGGAGGCAAGGTTACACTTGGAGATAATACCACAAAGAAAGTGGTTGGATCAGGTATGATTGGAAATTTGAAAAACGTTTTCATAGACAATGTGTTATTAGTTGAAGGCTTAAAACATAATTTGCTTAGCATAAGTCAGCTATGTGATAAGGGCTATAATGTAAAATTTTTACCTACTAGCTGCATAATAAGCCTAAATGGGAAAATTGTTTTAAATGGAAAAAGGGTAAACAATGTCTACATGCTAGATTTAAATTGTATTCAATCTCCTACTGCTTTTTTGTTTGAAAATTATTTCTGATGAATCATGGCTTTGGCATAGGAGACTTTGTCATTCTAGTATGAAAAATCTTAGAAGAATTACCCAAAAGAATTTGGTGAGAGGTATACCTAAACTAGACTTTACCAAGGACCATCTTTGTGATGCAAGTCAATTAGGAAAACAAGTGAAGTCCTTTTTTAAGTCCAATAAAGATCTTAGGACCAGTAAACCTTTAGAAATTCTACACATGGATCTTTTTGGACCTATAGGCACTGTAAGTCTAGGAGGGAAGGTATATGGATTTGTTATAGTAGATGATTTTTCAAGATTCACCTGGGTTAAATTTCTTTTTTATAAGAGTGAATCATTTGAGGAATTAAGAAATTTTTTAACTTGGATACAAAGAAAACTAGGATGTGAAATAATTTCTATATAAAGTGATCACGGAGGAGAATTTGAAAATGAAAGATTTAAAAATTTCTGTAAAGAAAAGGGGATTGATCACAATTTTCTGCACCTAGAACTCCTCAACAAAATGGGGTAGTTGAAAGGAAGAACAGAACATTAATAGAAGCCGCCCGAGCAATGTTAGCAGAATACTCGCTTTCTAGATATTTTTGGGCTGAGGCGGTTAGCACTGCATGCTATGTTCTGAATAGGGTGAATATGAGATCAAATTTGAATAAAACACCCTATGAGTTGCTAAAAGGTAGAACACCAAATTTGTCTCATTTGCATGTATTTGGTTGCAAGGTGTTCATACATAATAATGAAAAATCTGCCTTAGGAAAATTTGATCCAAAATCAAATGAAGGAATTTTTGTTGGATATTCAAGTGTTGGAAAATCTTATAGGGTATTCAACAAAAGAACTTTAGTCATTGAAGAAATCACACATGTTGTATTTGATGAAAGTGGAAACATGGAAGAGCCAAATGTTGTTGAAGAAGAAATTGAAGAAAACTCCCAAAAGATTGAAAGATTAAATTTGGAAGAAAATGTGGAAGAAAATTTGGAAAGAGAAAACCCTTTGCCTAGAGATTTGATATTTTCTAAAAACCACCCAAAGGAATTGATTATAGGTGAACCAAGTGAGGGTGTTAGAACTAGGCGTGGATTAAACAAGGAAGTCAATCATTCAGCCTTTATTTCAACTATTGAACCCACTAACATTGATCAAGCACTTTTAGATGAATTTTGGATATTGGCCATGCAAGAAGAGTTAAATCAATTTGTAAGAAATAAAGTTTGGGAATTAACTACAAGGCCAAAAGATCAAAGTGTTATTGGAACCAAGTGGGTGTTCAAAAATAAAATGAATGACTCAGGAGTAGTCATTAAAAATAATGCTAGATTAGTAGCTAAGGGGTATAATCAAATTGAAGGAATTGATTTTGAGGAAACTTTTGCCCCTGTAGCTAGACTTGAAGCAATTAGGGTTTTACTAGCCTTTGCCTGTTTTAAAGGTTTTAAATTGTTTCAAATAGATGTCAAAAGTGCCTTTTTAAATGGGGTAATTGAGGAAGATGTTTTTGTAGAACAACCTCCAGGTTTTGAAAATTCTAAATTTCCAAATCATATTTTCAAGTTAAAAAAGGCATTATATGGATTGAAACAGGCACCTAGGGCTTGGTATGAGAGGTTGAGCACCTTCCTACTTGAAAGATCTTTTAAAAAAGGAAGTGTGGATACAACTCTCTTTTTAAGGAAAATTGGAAAGGATATACTTATTGTTCAAATTTATGTGGATGACATCATCTTTGGATCTTCAAATAAACATATTTGTGATGATTTTTCTAAAACAATGAGTAGTGAATTTGAAATGAGTCTAATGGGAGATTTAAATTACTTTCTAGGATTTAGCATTAAGCAACTTGAGGAAGGTACTTTTCTTAGTCAAACTAAATATATTAAGGACATCCTTAAAAAATATGAAATGGACAATGCTAAACCTGTTAGTACACCAATGAGTTCTTCAGTTCAGTTGGATAAGGACCTTAAGGGAAAATCTATTGATCAAAAGAAATTTAGAGGGATAATTGGATCTTTACTTTACTTGACTGCTAGCCGACCAGATATTATGTTCAGTGTTTGCTTATGTGCTAGATTTCAATCAGATCCAAAAGAATCACATTTGACAGTAGTGAAAAGGATTTTAAGATATCTAATAGGAACTCAAAACTTAGGGATTTGGTATCCTAAGTTTAGCTCTTCATTTGACATTATTGGTTACTCAGATTCTGACTTTGCAGGCTGTAGAGTGGATAGGAAAAGCACTTCTGGAACATGTCAATTCATTGGAAATTCATTAGTTTCATGGTCTAGTATAAAACAAAATTCAGTGGCACTATCTACTGCAGAAGCAGAATAAATTGCATTAGGAAGTTGTGTGGCACAAGTACTTTGGTTAAAACAACATTTGATTGATTTAGGATTAACTATAGGCACTATTCCAATTTATTGTGACAATACTAGTGCTATTTACATTTCCAAAAATCCTATTCAACATTATAGAACCAAACACATTGATATAAGGCATCATTTCATAAGGGATCATGTATCCAAAGGAGAAATTGAACTCATACATGTTTCAACTGAAAATCAACTTGCAGACATTTTTACAAAACCTTTAGCCTTTGATACCTTCAGTACTTTAAGAACAAGGCTTGGTGTTATTGATTTGAATGCCTAAACAAAATGTCTTTGCAACATTGATATTTGTATTGTTTTGTTTTTGATTTTGTGAAATTTTGTGTGTTTTGAATGAATTGTTTTTGGGTCTATGATTTTGTTTTATGTTTTCTGTATTTTTTGAATGTTTAGTTTGATTTTCTTAATTTAAAAATCAAAATTAAAAATAAAAAATAAAAAAAATAAATTGGAGGAAATCGTCCGGGACGAATCTGGTTTCGTACGGGACGATATGTGAAAGAACAGTTTGCGCAAATTTTAACCGTTTTGAGAGCAGTTTTTAATTAGATCGTCTGTACGATCTGACGATCGTCCAGGACGAAAATATTTTTTCTCAAACGTTGGGACGATTGAATGGAGCGGTTGAGTGGATAAGACAATTTTTAATATGGACTTCGTCTGTACGAATTTTTCGTTCGTCCAGAATAACAGATGTCGGTTCATTGTAGGGGACGGTTTTCAAGAGACATTAAAACGAGTTACTTTTTGATCGTCTGTACGAAAATATTTCATTTGTACGATCGGTCAAGTCAAAAAGCCTGTACGAAGGGACGCATTGTAAGTTGTGTTGATTACGAAAAGCCATTACATTTTGGACGAATTGGATCGTCTGTACGAAATAATTTCGTCCTAACGAACGATGATTTTCGTCCAGGACGAATATTTTCGTCCAGGACGAATGTATCGTTTTTCTTTAAATATGAAGGCTTTCTAACTTAACAGTCACACTTCCAAACTTCACTTTCAATCCCTTTCTACTTCAAATCGACAATGGCCTTCTCAAGCAAGAGATAAAAGGTGTTGGTGAAGATACCCAATAGGAATGCCTCAGAGAACTTCCTGTCTAAGGCGAATGAGGAATCCTTTCCTCGTTTTGCATCCGCCAAAATAACTCCCTCTCGCATTTTAATCCAAACTGAGTTAAAATTTTGGGTAATGCACCTCTTTGCCTCAACCCAATTTCATTTCATACTTTCTCTCGTCCACTTCTACAACAAGCAAACCTACCACTATTTCCTAGCAAACATGAGTTTTAATTCCGACCACTCCTCCATTAATTCTTATGTCTTCAAGCAAAAAGTTAAAATCACAAAGCATGACCTTGGTGCCTTTTTGAACTTAAGAACTGAGGGATATAGAGCCAACACCCTAATGAGTGAAAAGAAATTCGAATGGTATGAAGTCAATAAGGTGATTAGAGAAATTGGCCTAACCTATCATGTTGCTAGAGTTTCTTGAATGACCAGGGATGCCCGAATCATCCAGCATATCCTTCGATCTTCAATCATTCCTAAAGTTGGTGATATGATTAATATTATCCCTCTCCTTTCTGCTCTAACCTTTTTAATTATGGAAGGTCATCCTATTGACGAAGCCCAACTTATCATAGATCATATCTATGGGCTTTCAGAAATAGGACATGCAGATCAGAAGAGGAAAAAGAACATATCATTAGGACACTTAGTCACTTACATTTTGGAAAAGAAATACAACTTAGTGCATCCTGATGAAGAATACGAAGAGCCAGTATACTATAATGATGCTTCCTTCAGATTGCTTTTCAAGGAGGAAAAAGGAAAAGCACATGACAGTGCTTCAGAAGAGGAAGAAGAGGGAGTGCAAACTTTTGCTCCTCAGTCAGATTATCAGAATCTGATTGAAAGATTTGACAGATTAGAGACTCACATTGATCAAAGGTTTGATCAATTTGATGCTCAACTTGCGCAGCAGCAACAAGACATTGGTAATATTAGAAATGAAGTACATGAAATTAATACCAATGTAATGTTGATGGCCTCTTACTTCAATCTTTTTGGCGGCATTCCTCCTCCTCCTCCAGAATAGTAGAGATGAATTTCTGTGTGTTTGTTGTATTCGTATTTTATGTTTTTATTGTGTCAGTTTCAATGTTAAGTGTTTGTGTTTATGTTTGTTTTTTCGTTTAAGTTCAATGTATTTTCTTACTTATTTTTAGATATTATGAAATGTGTAAATCCTTTCATTAATATCAATAGATGTTGTACTTATTTCAAATTTGATTTGTTTTTGGAATGTGGTTAATGTTTATGAATTTCATTAGTATTATTTAATCTTCATAGTGCTTAAATTAGATTGTAATTTGAGATTATCTATATTAAAAAATCTAGTCTTTCTAAATTTAAAAGTTGTTTATAACTTGTTGTAATTAGAACTTTTAAATTCATGTCTATTCATTTAGACTACATAAAAATTAATATTACTATTGCAATTTAGATGTTTTCTTATTTTGTATTTCTATGATCAAGTGATATTTATGCACTTAGAAATATTTGAAATTTTAGATTATTGATTTTGGAAAGAATTGGTCTCAATTACTCTTGAAAATTGTACAAAAAGTACAAAAATCAAAAGGAATTCACAAAGATTTGCAAAGTAAAAAAGAGGCACAAAATAAGCCCAACAAAGAAAAAAAGCACAAAAATGTGCCCCAAAAATTTTGAAAAAAATGCGCAAAGCGCCACATGTGGTAATTCTCTTCTTTCCAAATTCTTTCAATCTCTTAATTCAAATTGATCTTATGTTCATTTATATTCCATTGAACTTTGAAATATAAATTTTTTACATCTCTCTTGTAATAATTTTCTATACTTGAATGTCTAAATTGAATAATGTCTTTAAAAATTTCTTCTTACTTACAATGTTATATCACTTCTTAAATTTTATGAATTTCTATGATTGACCTAATATTTTTAGTTTAAAATTGCATACCTTATGTCAATCACCATTAGATTAAATTTTAAAATGAATTTCATATAATTACTTACATTTCTCGTCTATTTCTTCTTCACTTTTTGTTGCTGTCAAAAAGGGGGAGAAATTATTGAAATTATTGTGTTTTCTGTTTTGATTATTCTGTTTGCAAGTATTTGACTTTGTGGTTGTTTGTGTTAAAATTTTTGAAAAACAAAAATATTGTTCTTTATGCCTCCTAATTTGAATGTACTCATCAATTCAGGGGGAGTTTAGGAGATAGGAGATTTGTTTAACTTGAAACCATACAAACAATAATTGTTTTGCCATCATCAAAAATGGGGAGATTGTTAGAATAGTTGTTATTTGAATGCTTTTACATGTTTTGCAACTTGAATAGTTTTGATGATTTCAAACATTATTGTTCAAATGTGTAGTTATCTCCTAACAATTTTAGAAGATTTATATTTGCTCTTGTGTGTACTAACATTTCAGGAAAATCAGACTCCAGACTAAGATAACTTCAAATCAAATTCAACATGAGATACTTTGTTAATTTAAAGTTTGCATTTTTTTTAATTAGTTTTGAAATGGAGTGATTGTAATTGAGTGAATAAAAAAATATACACACACACATAAGGAGATCATAAAATTTTATACTGATCGTACTGGACGATATCCTATCGTACGGGACAATCAGACAGTTATCTCCTATAGGGCACATGGAACGAATAGGAACTTGCTCGAAAATTTTTTTCTAAGTCCTATTCGTCCAGGACGAAATTAATTATCGTACCAGACGATTGGTTCTCTGTAAAATTTTTGTCCAGACGAAATTTATTATCGTACGTGGGAACTAATTCTCTGGAATATTTTTGTCTAGGCGAAATTAAAATATCGTACAGGACGATCGGGTCTCTGGAAAATTTTCGTCCAGACGAAAATAAATTATCGTCCGTGGCGATTGGTCCTCTGAAACATTTTCGTCCAGACGAAGTAAAGAACCGTCCAGGACGATCGGGTCTCTGGAAAATTTTCGTCCAGACGAACATATTCTCGTCCAAACGATTAACCGACTTAGAACAGTTTTCAGTAGTTTCTAGAACCGACCTAGTAATAACCGTTCGTACTGGACGAACCTAGTTCGTACAGGACGATCATCTGTACGAAAACATTTCGTACACATATTCAAATAGGGTCATTTCAGATCGTTTAAGTAAAATCGTCCAGGATGATCCACGATCATACAGGACGATCCATTGCGTACAGAATTGAAAACTTGCAGTTTTTGGGCGGTTTTTCTTGTCTTTTATATAAATAGTCCAAATTAGACTGCCACCCAATCTTTTTGTCATTTGATCTTCGTGCCTCTTAAGAGAATAGCCAAGGAGAGAGTGGAAGAGAGCATTCAAGGGAGAATTCCTACCACTGGAGCGAGAAGGCTTCACTTGGATTTCAAAGGTAAGAGTCTCTACTTGTGAATTTGAATTACTTCACTCTTTTCCTTCTTCCTTCTAGATTCTTGTGAGAAGATCAGTCAAGGAGATCCGGTTCTTTGCCGACACTTGGAGAGTGTGAACAGCCGAAAGGTTCTCTGCCTACACTTGGAGAGTGTGAACAGTCGTAGGGTTCTCTGCCCACACTAGGAGAGTGTAAAAGGACGACGGTTCTCTGCCAGGACTATGGATTGTGTAAAAGGACGACGGTTCTCTGCCGCACCGGGTAGTGGTGAAAAGAGTGTGTTGTAAAGGCTTCTCCGCCTTGCTGTGGGTGCTAAAGGAGAGTCACTATTGATTTTAGTGCAATACTCAGAGGGTGCCTCTGAGGAGTGGATGTAGGTCTGGTTATAGACCGAACCACTATAAATATGGTGTCATTTTAAATTTCAGTTTTAACAACTCTGTGGTTGAAAAAAAAATTTCTATAAACTTTAAAAGAAATTTTTATTTCGGTTCAACTTAATCTTCAAAGAGGGTTTAAAATTTTTAAACTACCAATTCACCCCCCTCTTGGTAGCCTTGGGACATTTACTTAGGCTTAACAACCTAATTACTGGACTCAACAATTGGCAGGCCAAGGAAGAGAGAGAAGCTCCACAATTCAAGGAAGGATTTGGGAAGAGAATTTGAAGATTTTGGGTGCAAAGATAGGAGATGGAAGAAGGTGGCCGGTCATCTATGGATGACCGGAACACCAAATCCTTGTTATCTACCGCGAGTCCAATTATGTTGGATTCAAAAGGTAGATTCTCCTTCAAACGCATCTCACCTCATATTCTTCGTGTTTTAGAATCTCCGCTTGTTATCAAAGAGGGCGAATTGGTGGCTACACAAAAGCAATTACTGGATTCAAGGAAGGGAAAAGAGGTAACTTCAGCTTCATTCAAGTTACTTAAATCTCCTTTACCGGTTTCTTGGTTTGGAGCTAATGACAAAGAAGCTTCTTCTTCAAAGAGTAGCTTTGTTGATATTTTGAAGAAAGACAAGGAGATTGACAAATCCAATGTCAATATCAGTAATCAAATTATTTCTTCCAATTTTAAAAATTCTAATGTGTGGAATAAAAAACCACATATTAAAATTAATTGGAATGAAAATCCTGATGTGATTGGAGATTTAAACATTGTTAAAATGGATATGGACAAAGAAAAGTCCAATATTCATGTTTTAAGTAAATCTTTGGTTGTTAAAATTCTGGTGAAAGATTTACCATTCTCTAAATGTGCCATTGAGTTGAGAAAGCAATGGAAGAAATTTGGAGGATTTCATTTAACCATTCTTGGACTAGATTGGTTACTTTGTTCATTTCAAACTCATGAAGCCATGGAAGAGGTTCTTAATGGAGGTCCATGGTTTGTTGGGGGTTTTGTAGTTGGGTTAGACAAATGGTCTCCTAACTCCTCTCCAAACTCATTGGAAGATGTTTCATCTCCAATATCTCGTCTTCCTCACTTACCCCTACACTGCTGGGATGAGTCCAATATCACTAGAATCGTCTCTAGGATTGGGACTCCTCTTCTATTAGATGGTAATATGTTTAGGTGGGGAAGAAGAGAATTCGCTAGAGCATGCATTCGAGTTAATTTGAAATCTAAACTTCCTTCTGGAATTTGGGTAGAAGGGTTGCATGGAAAATTCTTTCAAAAGTTCGAATACGAAAATCTTTCTTCACTTTGTTTCAAATGTGGGAGAATAGGGCATATTGGTTCAGTTTGCCCTAATGTTTTCATCCCAAATGATTCTGAAATTCCTTTTGGTCCTTGGATGCAAGTCCAGTTCAAAAACAAGAAGAATTCAATGAAATATCAATTAAAATCTAGAATTTTTTTAGCTGCAGAAAAATCTGGATTGGGATGTAGAAAAGAAGAAACTGTTAATGCTACTCCATAAGATATTGATCAATCATTGACAAATGGGAATGTGAGTAAACAGATATCCGATCCAGTGGAAGCTGCAGGCCAGATTGAAGAAAATGCTAGATTTAAGGAAGGAGAAGAAGTGGTAGTTAACCAGAAATTGAAAATCAGCAAGGATTTTTGGGATTCTTTTTTTGAATCAAATTTGTTTAAAATTTTGGCTGAGGTGGACAATTTGGATGCTGGTTTGTTAGGAGATTCCAGTACAGATCAAAATTCAAATTATAAGGTTGATGACATGGCTTTCTCACCAACTAACTCATCAAACTTGAAGGCTAAAAATGTGGAGAAGCTGAACCCGTCTACAATAAATCCATATCCTGATCCTTTGCAAGAAAACGGTCTAAATGAAGTTATTAATATATCTTCTGTTACTTCAAATGATAATCTGAATGTTGTTGGAAATTCAGAAATTCAAATTCCTCAAATAATGGAGACGGTTAAGGATAATTCTGTGAATGGGCAGATTTCATATTCAACTCCTATAAAGACTGCAAATATTTATGAATTATTTGTTAATGTTGAGGGAACAAAAGATGGTTGTTTTAAAATCATTTCTCCCAATTCTTCAATCAGTTTGAAGTTTAAAAAAACTGTCTTATTGAAGAATAAAAATTCTTTAGAACATGATTCTTCAAGTTCTAAACACAAGCTGTACAAAGAACTACAAGATCTTGGACCGGTGAAAGTACTTCCTAGAAGAAAGATGGCTGATTATAAAGAGAAGAAAGGTTTGAGAGGTTCTTCTTTCCTCTTATCTCATTGAAAATGCATAAAGTTTTTTCGGTGGATAACAACTTAACAGAGATATACTTGAAGATGGAGATTATGAACAAAAAGTTTGGCGATTTTATACCAAACTTTTGGAGTTTAATTTTAAATTGTAATTTTCTTTTTAGATGTTAGTTCCTTTTTTTACTTTTAATTTGTTATTCTAAACTTGATATAAATGATTATGGGATCTTTACTACTTCTTATTTTCTAACTGGATGGGAACTCTGGGATACTAACCAACCCTCGGGTTGTCTTAAAATTTGGTATCCCCTGCATCTCAACAGTTTCAAAATAGGAGATAGTGGATTTCATTTCATTTATAAAAAGTTTAAATTAACAAATTTAGTTTAAATAAGGTTCATTTTTCTTATTGAAAAATGGATCATTATCTTCTATTACCTAGTATGTATTAGGTTGTCCTCTCTTTTATTTTAATGCAAATTTTGCATTTCTTCAAAAAAAAAAAAAAAGAAAAAGATCGCAATGATAGCTTCAAACAAGCTGTGAACTTAAATCTTAATATCCTTGATTCGAGTAATATGCAATCATTATTATAACTCAATCATTGGACGACTAGTCGTAGGGGGATTCGATTCGGCCCATTACATATAAGTTAAAGAAGCATCGAATAATACTTTAATCAATAACCTTGGATAGGTCAAACATATTAGGGGGTGTCACTTAATATTTTTGATTTGAGACATACACACTCTTTGTTACACCTCGATCACTAGAAGATCAGTCATAGGAGGATTCGATCCAACCTCTTTCATACAGATTAAAAAACATCAAATAATGTTTTAAACAACAATATTGGATAAGACAAACTTCCTAGGCAGGTGTAACTTAATATCCTTGATTCAAGATAAACACACTCTTTATTGGACCTCAATGACTGTATGATTAGTTCTAGGGGGATTCGATCCAACCTCTTTCACATAAGCTAAATAGCATTATAATACTATAATCAATAACCTCAAAAAAGTTAAACATCCTTAACGAGTGTCATTTAGAACTTGAAATCCTTAATTTGAGAAGCCTGAATCTCAATCATTGGATGTTCGGTCTGAACGGGGGTCTAATATGACTTTCACCACATAGGTTAAAAAAGTATTGTATAATGCTGCAACAAACAACCTTGGATAAGTTAAGTGCCTTTAAAAAAAGCATAAATAAAATTCCTTCAAGATGAATAATAGCACTAGAATGTTCACTAATCAGATAAATATATCAATAACTCTCTACTAAATCATAGAAGATAACATATATGAATACAAACACCTAATACATAATAATCACTAAGAAAGATAAAGCGATACAACTAGTGGAGCATAAAAAATAAAAGAACTACTCAATATCTACAATCTCATCATCCTCCTCAAGGGAAAAGGCCTTCTACAGCTCACTCTCTATCTCACCACCTTAGAATCTAAAGGAGAGTCATCTAAAGTCAGACTAGGGGCCACCCCTTCAATTTCAACTATGGTCTTTCACTGTATCAGGCAAACTCCCTTCAAAAAGACCCGGATGAATCCCTCATCAACACACTGCTGTTCTAAAGCCTTCACTTCTACATCATAAATATGATCTCAAGCCTCCTAATTGTGATCTTGAATGATGGTCATGAAAGTTATGGATGAAAGTGCATTGAAGGCACTTAAAAGTTTGGTAGGGATGTTAAGCCCTTATGAACTAGTCTCGAGGCTAACTAAGAGGGAGGGTGAATAGATATTTAAAAAAATCTTTCGATCAAAATACGATCTTAAAACAAAAACCAAGATTCATCACAAAGAAAATCAAAATGTGAAAATTAAATGTGAAAAAATTAAAGGAAAGAACACACCAGATTTATTGTGGTTTGATCAAATCTTGACCTACGTCCACTCCTCTGAGGCACCCTCTGAGTATTACACTAAACTCAGTGTCTCTCCTTTATCCCCCACAACTAGGTGAAGAAGCTCTTATAAAATTACTTCCACCTTCCCTAGTGCGACAGAGCAGTCGGGTCCTTTGACACCAATGAGATATTCTTCTTCTAAAAAGTTCCCTCAAGACGAGCCTTAAATATGATGGTACTAAAGTGCAAGCTTGCCTGAGAAACCGTGTGAAACCAACCTCCACACTCCCTTGAAATCCCCTCCAAGGATCATCTCCCTCTCTCAAACTCCACCCTTTTCTCTCTCCCTTTCAAGCTCTCTCTTCAAGTTTCCTCCAGAAGAATGAAGCTTCAATGGTTTCCAAAGACACTTATAAAGTCCCTTCTCAAAACTTAAATAGAAGAGCTCCAAATGAGCTCATTAATTGTAACTTATCGACTTTATCGTCCAGGATGATATGAATATCATCCTGGTCGATCAGCGTAAATTTTGCTCAATTAGCCAGGTCGATTTGGGACAATCAAAATATTTTTGGCCATATCATCTAGCTGATATTACAATCGTCCTGGGCGATTAGTTCAAATATGAGAAAAATAGTCCTGAACATTGCCCAGAATAGAAGTTGGATGATGTCAATCATCCAAGCGATCGTCCCGGACGATCCTACGATAGTCCTGGACGATGTGATCGTGAAATCAAACCTTAATTTCTTTTCTTAATTACCAAATTAATTTAAGCATAATTATTTTGCATCGTCAAGGATGATGTCCTGGATGATGTCTAAAAATAAAGAATACCTAAATATATATGACAGCTGATTCTTTCTATTTTGAGTTAATCGTCCCGGCCGATATGAATATCATCTAGGCTGATGTGCTTAAAGATGGCTGCTTTAACCAGGAAACCCTAATCAAGGTTTCTATTTTCAGCTGATCATCCAGGCTGATGTTTGGATCATCCCGAACGATGTGAGCAAAAATAGAGAACTCTAAAATAGAAATAAGTGAGCAAGGTTACAAGCAAGCAAACACCCTTACAAGTTAAGAAAAACATTAATGAAAAATACAAATAGAACATGTTCTTCTAAAGCTTGATCCTTGTAAGTTTCACTGTAATCCTAAAATATTAGTAAACACAAAAAGAAAAATATATTGCAAATACAGGTAGACAACAGAAAGTGAGCCATAATATTTTTTATCTTAAAAAACATAAACTCATAAGCTTGAGTTGCAACAATGGAATTCTTGAAATCTTCGATGACTTTCAAGGATTCTAAGCTAGATAAAGTGGCCTCCTTCTCGACTATAGGAGTCTATGACCTCATATTCTCTACCTCGAGTACCGCTATCTTCTCTATGGAGGCCTTTTGATCCTGCAAAAGTTGGGTGATTATTACTTATGCTTCTACTAGGTCAATGTGAAGCTAATTTGTGTACTGATTTTGAAGAGACATAGAGCACACTATGTTGTCCATCTCAGTCCTACACTCGCATAACTCATCCTCCAACACCTTTGCCTCTTTGGTCTTATAATTGTAATTCTAATTTTACTATCTTTGAAGATATTTAACCTTCATAAATTAATTGTTCAGTTCGTTCAAGGCCTCAGTAAGCTTGATCTCAAGCCGTGATAGCTAAAATAAGGAAGAAAGGTGTGTTATAAGCCATCCCAAAAGAAAAAAGAGAAGAAGTGTAAGGAAGATATTACTCACAAAGTCATCAGCTTTACGGCATTTGATACATTAATGGATTAAGAAATCCCCAGGGATACGAAACTTACTGGGGAAAATTCAGGTGAAGCCTTACTGGTACTTGTCGTAGTCCCCTCCAAATTCTTCTTCTTCAATAAAACCTGGGAGTCTTCACCTCTTGTCTGTCATTTAGGAGCCACCTTTGAAGCTAGGACAGGGGCTTAGAACTTTGGAAGAAGGCTTCAGCATCTGTGCATAAGACCTCCCAGCATGAAATGATAGCCTGACTTTAAACAAGAACTCTTCTTCTATATATTTATTCAAGTAATGAACCTCGTATAGAAGATGTTCGATGTCGGGAACCCTTAGAATTCTTGTTATATCTTCTTCTTTGATGTGCAGAGGAGCTAGTAGATCCTTCATCTTCCCCCACTTATTTATCAAGCCCCAATCACTTTTCATAAAGAAAATGTGTTGTCCTAGCTCTTTTAAGGATACAGGGTATGAATGTCTAAGCATTTGGATGTCAATGTTATGTGCCCCTGCATTTTGCTAGTAAGTCAGCCCATCCATGTAAGATGATTAGGTGTTAAAATGGCTCATTGATCTTTAAAGAGTGAAATAAACCCCACGGTTATCAACATGGCTCTGTACAAAAATTGAGATAGACTCACCCCATACCATAATGAAATCTTGATTAACTCAATAAGAGGTGGAAAGCATAACCCCGCTCGTAAATTGGTCTCATAGATGGTCAGGTACCCAGGAGGAGGAAGTCTAGCCTAATTAGATCTCTTAGGGACCATAGTCACCACATCATTCAAGAAGTGGGCAGCCTAGTGGCAGTGCCGGACAGGTGCTAGCAGGCACCGTAGTATGCTAGCACGCGGGTTAGGCGGGTCGGCGTGCGAGCTAGGTGGGCCAGGGCACGGGATAGAGCATGGACCAGGAAAGCCTAAGCATGTGGGTAAGGTGGAGGTAGCGCGACGGCGGTGGCTTATCCATCCCCACTCATTTTCAGACTCGATTTTGGTCCCGAAAAGATCAAATCAGACATTTTTTGTGTCCCCAAAACCAATTTTTAACATTCCGATCTCAATTTTGACACTTCTAAAGTGATTTGTGACCTAAGTCCAAGATAAGAGTATGTTCAAATTTCAAATCACTTAATAAATTCCCCATAGGCTGCGACACATATTTTCATACTTTTAGAGCTTCGATGTTGGAAAAAAGGCGGCCAACTGAATTTTGAGGAAAAATTGAGTTCGAAACTTCCAAAATTAAAAGTAAGACCATCCAAACTTTGATTTCATTAAACTTATATTCAAATGGAATGTCTCGAGAATATGAACCCAATGACACCAAAATTGACTCAATCCAAGTCCAAATGGGTCCAAATCAATGGCCTGAAGAGCTGTCTGAAGGTTGAAACCACAATTTAGGTTACCAAACAGTTTCCAAACATAACATGCACATAATAATTATCATACTCAATAAAAATAAGTTTTAGTCGAGATTCAATCACTTAGTTTAAAATTAATAAAAAAATTAAATGAGATGCTATTTGAATAAAATATTTTGAATTGATGGAATGTAAATACAATATATTTTCTAATGATTCACTTTTATATTGATTCTATTCAGAGCATATGCATCATCTCTTGTTTAGTCAAGCATGAAGAGATAAATGACATACTAAACCCTTGTAACCTCAATACCACTCTAAACTCCCATAGTTTGTCACTCTATAAAAATCTTAGAAGCGTAAGTAAACATGTACTGTTAAAACCCTCTCATTATAATTCATTTCTATAAATTAGGTATATATCATGCATTATACCTATGCTTGCATCATACCAATCCAATATACCTAGTTCTACCTAGTTTTTTATTCGTAGGTGTTGGTGGAATTTTGAAAATATGTTTCGAAAATATTGGTTTTCTTTGGGGATTTTAAGATTAAGGTTAAGTTCTAATTCTAAGGTCGAATCGACTCGTTAGAAAGAGTATATCACCCCGAAGGATGAAAATAAACTTTCACAATGGTATTCAGACTTAGAATTATGTAAACTCATCTTGAATACTATGATTGGGTTTTAAGAAGAACTTTATATGGCCCCGAGGGGACAAAGTATAGTTCAACTAAATACCCAATTACAATATTCAAGAAACATGATCGTCGCATTCGCATCCAAAGCCTTATCGAAGAAGGATGTATCTCCCCAAGGGGAAATGACACCATTCTACGATAATTCTTCTAATGCGACCATGATGGTCATTATTTAACTTTTCCCAAAGAAATCTAATGAAATTTTAGAAATTGAGTTTTCTTTAAAAAACAGGTGTGTGTGGTTCCAAATCTCCTACGAGCGCAAGCCCCCGTAGTTAATTATATCGTAGGGAGATAAAATCTCCTACGAAAACTCCCGATTAAAATAATGGCAAAATTTTGTTTAGAGTTTCTAGGAGTGATATCAAAGTATGGATAGAGTTATTGGAAAATCAAAAGGGAATGGATCAAAATTGAGCAGTTATTAACGGAGTTAAAGGAGGAGAGGTAGGGGACACCTTGAGATTCCAGAACCATCCGGAAGTGTCCCAACTTAATCTAAGTGTTGGGCTTTATGTTTTGGATTGAAATGAAACTTTAATTAGAGTTGAGCATTTTATTAGAAATTTGGGATTAGATTCCCGAAATTTGGGGTCTTATAATCAAAGATCTGCCCCGTAACCTAAATCTATTTTGGACACTGGACCACAGTCGTCCGAACCTAACTAATGCAGTGCAGAAACTGGACTTACCCCGGCCTGGATTGGGGAGCCAGCTAACCACCTAATCGATTTAAAATACATGAATCCGGTCTTTTATGAAAGAGTGGTAGGGACGTTGTATTTAAAGTTTTGGAAAATTGGGGCCGACATCTAGAGATTCTCCTATTTGGCCCCTTTGACTTATGTTGGGTGCTAAAATGCTAAGGACTATGAAATTAAAATTTTGACTCCTTTAATCTGTATCTAATGCAATGCATGCTGGTTAACAACCTCAAATAAAATATGCTTGAAATTTTTAAAAACACGCTTATAAAATAATTTTTTTAGAAGACTGGACTTTCCCAGGTCCGGCACCTCGTCCTCATAGGTCAGACTATCCGGACTCTACCCGCAGGCGGGGAAGGGTCTAAAGCAAGGAAAGAGTAATGCAAAAATATGCATGCGACCCCGGGGTCGATCCCCGGCTAATTCCCTAGATTCGTTATCTTTCTATGTTATTTAGACTCACTAAAATTTTAGACTTTTAAAATTATGAATAGAAAACTTTCACACCCTCACGAGTCTCACGTATCCAGGCGAAAACAAAAAGCGGCATACAATCACCAAAAAACTAGTAAAAACAAGTAATCCTAAAGGCAATCAATTCATCACATCAAATATTAACTAATTAATAAATGTCCATAGGCAAAGTTGCCTTGCTTATTACAAACCAGAATATTACAGAAATTAAAGTGGCCGGGCACCACTGACAACAACCCGGATTCTAAACCTAGTAATGACGCAAGTTATTTTGAGTGGGATACTCTCAATCTTCAAATCTTCAAATCTTCAATCTCATTCTTCTTTGGACTCCTTTTCTTCAATCTTCTTGGAATCTTCGTAGTGGATTACCCAAATGGACAAGAGGGCACTTTCCTCTAAGGGGGAAGGCCACTCTTTCCTCTTTGGGTAAGGAAGAGGAATGATCCAAATTTGGGTTTCCAAATGGAAAAGGAGTGTTCCCTAAAGGGGTATCCTTTCCTCTTTGGAATCCAAACTTTGGATCTATGTATCCCAACTCAAAATCAACTTTCACAACACTTGACACTTACACAAATTACATTGATATCAAAATAAAAATCTAGACTCACCTGCAGGGTTATCCGAAGCAATTAATATATAAAAAGCAGTTATTCCCAAGTAGTTGTATATGAGCAGAAAAGAAAGTAAACACACTGGCCACGCTCTTTTTATGATTTAGGGGCTTTAGCAGCTGAAGCACCTGTGCAAAGAGTTTATAATATTTATGCATTTTTTTAATTTGCCCCCTTTTTATATTGCCCTGCATGAGCGTGGCCACCTGCAGAAAACTGTGTCAACATCCAGATCGTACCTAACCTAAGGGTAATCTAGTCGCCAAACACATCAATCCATCCACAGAGTACAGAAAAAGTAAGCAAACACAGCAAAGCAATTTCATCCACAACATGCAGTGAAAACTACGAAAAATCCGGCACACAGCAGTAAAGTAAACACCGGCCTAACCTAGATCTAGAGTTGGTTGTCCTAGCACATCATCTAAAGTGTGTGAGAAAGGTCGTGTGGCTGGGGTAGATCCTAAAGTGGGTTATTAATTGAAGTTGTCTAAAAGTGTGGATTTGTTAAGGCTTAAAAGGGAATTTAAATTAAAATTTAAGTATTAATAAGTTAAGAATTTTAATTAAGCATATTTTAAAAATTAATTGATTACTACCTTTGTTTCACACCGAGGCCGTGAAGTTTATTTCACCTTCCTTGGGGCTAAGCTAATAGCCTCGTAGGCCTGGGTTACCTAGTAGCAATCGGGGTTGATTAAGTTATTTAAATTGGTTAGAATTAAAAGAGTGGATTAATATAAAAATGAGTTAGTTACTGATTTTTAAAGTTTGGTTAATTTAATTTTGCCATTAATTGATTCGTGACGTTGTGCCACCAGGCTCGAGGAACCAGCCTCCTTAGGACACTTAGCCCCGCAGCCCGGAGTAGTCCAGCCGATAAACCAAATTAATGTAGTTGAATTAGAGGTTTTAAAAGGTTACATAATTAATGATTAATCTATTTTAAGGTTTAACATCCCTTAGAATCCATTCGTGGCGTTGTGCCACCAGGCTCGAGGAACCAGCCTCCTTAGGACACTTAGCCCCGCAGCCCGGAGTAGTCCAGCCAATAAACTTCAACTTTAGGGTAGTTGTTGTGTTTTAAAGGATTTGTTAAGTGTTTTAAGCATTAAACCAATATTTTCTGGAGTTTTAGAATAATTTTGAATTTTATGAATTTTGAATATTTTAATGATTTAATTAAAGGGTTGAAAATTGACTTTTTGATTAAGCTCAAATTCTGGAATGTTTGTATTTTATTAAAATACTAGACCTCACTACGATCAGTTAGAAGGTAAGTACGTTGAAATCGGATTTTTCTACATTTTATTACAAAGGTTTGAAATTTTGAACTAGTTTTGACCCAAATTTGACCGGTTTGTTGACTTTTTGAAATATTACAGATTTCTGGAATTTAACATTTTTAGTAAATATTAGACCTTATTAGGAGTTGAATGCAAGTGAGTTTGGGTGATTTTGATTTTTCTGGAATTAGTTATGAAGGTTTGAAATTTTGACTACTTAATGAATTTTGAAATTTCTTAATTAGAGGGCCATTTTGTGATTTTCCTCCAAATGAATCCCAAACTCCTTGAAATCAACTCCAAAAGTCAGAAATGACCTAAGGAGAGATTTCCAAGTGTTTGGGAAATTTTTGGAATTTTTAATATTTTTTAATTAATTAAATTAATTAAATATTCAATTTTCACTTAAAACTAGATTAAGGTTCCAATTGCTGTCAAATAATTTTGGTTTTAATTTTCATGGGTTAAGGGTTTAATTATGGTCAGTTAGAGGGGTTAAACATCATTTTTGTGTTCAAAATGGATTTATTAGAATTTCGGGAAGGTTTAAAGGCTTAATTAAGGCTTAAACTTAGGAAAATTAATCAAGGATCTTAATGACTTCTAATTTCAGTGAAACTTTTCCCTAAAGCTGAGAATGTCACTAAGTTTAAGTGTTCAAAGTTTCAAGTTCAAATAAGGTATATCCTAATTGCAATGCATTTTCTAAGTTGTCTATTCAAAGTCCTTAATTATTGTCTTTGATGACACTAAGTTTAAATAGATTCAAATCAAAATTTTAACTAACCCTTAGGCAACATACAAGAGAAAATGCATAACAACACAATCAAGTCCTTAAAACTAGGAGTGCCTAGGCTAAGTGATGTGTGCACAACTTAAGCATGCAAATCAATTAAAGCTTAATTAAGTAAAGGATTAATCAATGAATAATTATCAAAGTAATTATTCATTGATTAATCAAGATTCCCCAATAATTTCTATTCAATCACTCAACCTATGTTTAAAATTTCAATGGCCCTCTCAATGTTCAAGGACTTAAATAAATATAATTTTAAAATAGTTTTAAAATATATATTTATATATAGAAATCTATACATAAAGGTATAAGTTTTAAAATAGAATAATTTAAAAAAAATATTATTAAAAATAAAATAATTTTTTAAGTGCTTGAGAGGTCCTCTGATTTTTCAAAACCATTTGAAAGTAAAATTTTGATTTCCAAGATATTTAATTAAGTAATAATTAAATACTAAAAATATTTAAATAACCTAAATTAATCAAAATAAATAAAGTTTTAGATTAAAAAAATTTAAATTAAGATCATTAATTTTCTGAAAAATTTAATATACATACATATATTTATGATTTAAGACGAATTTTTATCAAAATTTGAAGATTTATATTAATTGAATGAAATTAAAGTAATTTGAGAATAGTTAATATTTAAAATAATCTTTATATTGTATTTAAAAAAATATATATATATATACCTCTGAAGTTTTGAAAATATATCTTAAAATATAATTTTGAATTATTCAAAATATTTTAATCAAATATATATATATATATATATATATATATATATATATATATATATATATATATTAATTATTAATCCAAAATATGAAGTATTTAATAATAATAAAAATATATATATTATTTTTAATTAAACTTAATTTTAAATTAAAGATCTTAATTTTCTGAAAATTTTGATATATTATACTAGTATTTTGGACTTATAATTAACTTATTATGATTTAATCAAATTTTCTGATTTTAAAAATTAATTAAAACTAATTAAACCAACCGGCCGGCACGTGGCGGGCTCTGGTTCGCGGGGTCAATACGCGGCGACGGCGGGACAGATGGCACGACGGGGTTCGTCCAGCGCGAAGGCGGCGGTCATCCAGGTGTCAACCGCGGGCGCTATCACGCGTTTTCCACTTAAACACGTCAGCGCCCGATATCCGCCGTTCGATCATCCGTGGGATCCATCCGACGGTGAAGATCAATTCCGCGGTTTGATCTCAGCCAGAAGAAATCAAACGGCGGACGATGAATCCCGCGGTCCGAGACTTACGGCCATGATCGAGCTGAACGGGAATTTGATGAACCATGCGGGATGCACGGCTCATCAGTTCACGGAATGGCTCAATCTAAACCGTTGATCGAGTGATCAACGGCCCAGAAGCTGTTCGCCTGAGCCAAACCGAGAAAAACGCCCCAGAGAGCATTTTATGGCTCGTTCTCTCGATCCAGTCAATGAAATTAATTGAAATTTTAAATATGGGTAGCTTGAATGTACAGAAATTATGGGGAATCAATAGTTTAGCCTAATATGCATTAAAACGAAAGCTATTTAAACTAGGTGTCTTAAACTAGGGTTAGAAATTTACAGTGATTCAAGGGACGGTTTGGACCGTTTTTGGATTCTCTGAACTTCTAGACTGTCCACGCTTATTTGTCCTGTTGAATCCACGTCCTGAAATGCAGCCGATCGAGAGGTAGAAGCGTTTGAACTGGAAATGCTTCGGTTGGCCGGAATCCTCGCCAGCGGCAGCTTTGGACGGGTGGTTTTGGCTCGGGAAATGAAGAGGAGATGGTTGAGGGTTTGAGGGAGCAGAGAACTCGACTGGAGAGGCTTGAGGTGGTGAGAGAAAGATAGGGTTTGAATGTATGACATTAAGCCCTTTTTCCCCTATTCAAACGCCCCCAAGCCAAATGGATGGCTGGGATCGACTCCTGGGCTCTCCAGATGATGCCACCTGTCCCTGGGAAAGCTGGAAGGCTGCCCCAAAGGCTGGACAAGCCCCATTCCCATTGGGTGGACTTGGGATGAGTGGAGGGGAGCATTGCCATTTATGGCTAAACCAGGGGCAGAGCTCAGTTAAGGGGCCTATTAGAGAGCTTTAGGGCACTAATAGGTCGGCCTTGGGCAGCTTAAATCAAGGGAAAGGAGCTTAGCATGTGATAAAGCCTTCTAGAAGGGGTTTAGGCTTGAGTTTGACTAGGTTGACCAGTCAACGGGTCAAGGCTGGTGATGTGGCATGAAGGGAAGTAGGAGCAGCCAATGGGAGAGCTTCCAAGCCTAATCTCACACTCCTTGAAGTTAAATAGATGGTTTGACCAATTCAAGGAGGGATTTAAGGCTTTGTTGACTTGGTTTGACCAGTCAACTAGGTCAAAGTTAGTGATGTGGCATTTGGAGAGGTAAAAGGTCATTTAGGATAGTTTGATTAAGAGTCAAAAGTCAGAGGTCAAGGGTAGGGAAAATGGGAGCCAATGTCACTAAGGATTGAGGGTTGACTTGGTCAACTCAAGTTGAGTCAAGTTGACCAAATGTCAAGTGACACTTGAGCCTTATCCAAGAATTGATTTGAATAGGTAATAGGGGTTGAAGAGCTCAGATGAGTCGATTTAACCCATTTAGACCCTCTAAGAGCTAATGGGTCAACCTAAGTTGACTGGGTCAACCAGGTTGACCCAATGGGTGAATCTGGGCTGGACAAATTTGAAAGGATATTTGAAGACCATTGAGGGTGGTTCCTAGGTCTGGGGAGGTCAAATCGACCAAAATCCCTATTTGAACCCCTAAGGGCCTGTTTGGTCAACCTGGGTTGACTTGGTCAACCAGGTTGACCCAGGGTCTGGGTTTGGGCTCAACAAGTTTGAAATGATATTTCAGGTTCAAAGGAAGTGGTTGGATGACTTAGAGAGGTCATTTGGGTCAAAACACATGTTTGGACCCTTAAAGGGCCTCTTGGGTCAAACCAGTTGACTTGGTCAACCAGGTTGACCCAAGGGTTAGAAATAGGTTCAAAAGATTTGAAATGACATTTGAAATTTGTCAAAGGTGGTTGCATCCAATTTGGAGCCCATTTGGTTTGATATCCCTATTTGAGCCCCATAGGGGTATTTTGGTCAATTTTGACCTATTGGTCAACTATGGTCAAAAATGGGTCTGAAAAATGCAGTTTACTGCTCAATGGGTTAAAATCAAGGGTCTGGAAGTGACTGGAGGTTTGGATAAGAGTTCCAAGGTCAAGATCTCAAAGGGGTTAGGTTCAGTGGCATAGGCTGTAAATATTTGAAGGTTTTACAGCCTTTGGATTTTAATTCAGATTCTGGGGTTAGAGACCTCAGATTGAGCTCAAAGTTGGAGGGTAACCTCTAGAGACATGTCTTATCACTTTTCAAGTGATAGACCCTGAATCAGAGATCATTTGACTGGGCTTTGAAATGTTTGAAAAATCTCTGAAAAGGGTGTTTAGGACAGGGCTTCTAGAGTTTGGATTTGAGTCTGAATTCTGAGTTTGGATTTGATTTGAAGTTTGAAGTATCCAAACCATTTACAATCATGTGGTGATTGTTAATAAATGGACAGGGTCAAAGCTAGATTGAAGTTTGGATCAAAGTCTGGATTGAAATTTGGATTGTCAAATTGATTGGATCAAGGTTTGGATATGTTTGAAATTTGAATTAATTTGGATTTGAATTGGATGGAGTTTGAGATTCAAATTGATCACAAGTAGGAATCAAATTGAAATTGGAGTGGATCAAATATAGGAATTGATTTAAAATTGAGGTTGATCAAGGGTGGAGATTAATTTGAAGTTGGAATGATCCTAAGATCTAGAAGAATTCTAAGATCTAGGATTTAAGGGAATCCTAGGCTCTAGAATAGGCTCTAAGGTCTTGGACCTAGAGGGATCCTAAGGTCTAGAGTGGATCCTAGGGTCTAAGATTAAATCTGGATTCTGGATGGGTCTTAGTGATCTCATACAAAAATGAGGTCAACAAATGGACCCCCAATGTGTGTAGTAGAAGGAACTTCTGCTGCACACATTGGCGTTGACCGAATGGAAGTAGGATTTTGAGAGTGAAGGGGAGATCATCTCCCATCCTCAAGCCTATAGGATGCTAATGGAAGGCTTACACCTATTGGATAAGGAAAAATGATAAAACCAAGGTAGGGAATACCTAAACTTGGGTCTAAGGAAGGGCATCACCCAACCTTAGGTCTACAGGATGCTGATAGAAGACTTACTCCTAGTAAACAAGGAAACTGGAGAAACCAAGGTAGGGAATACCTAGCCTTGGGTCTAAGGAAGGGCATCACCCAACCTTAGGCCTACAGGATGCTGATAGAAGACTTACTCCTAGTAGACGGATCAACTGGAAACCAAAGTAGGGAATACCTAACCCTGGGTCTAAGGAAGGGCATCACCCAACCTTAGGCCTATAGGATGCTGATAGAAGACTTACTCCTGATAGGCAGATTAACTGGAAACCAAAGTAGGGAATACCTAGCTTTGGGTCTAAGGAAGGGCATCACCCAACCTTAGGCCTATAGGATGCTGATAGAAGACTTACTCCTGATAGGCAGATTAACTGGAAACCAAAGTAGGGAATACCTAGCTTTGGGTCTAAGGAAGGGCATCACCCAACCTTAGGCCTATAGGATGCTGATAGAAGACTTACTCCTAATAGGCAGATCAATTGGAAACCAAAGTAGGGAATACCTAACTTTGGGTCTAAGGAAGGGCATCACCCAACCTTAGGTCTACAGGATGCTGATAGAAGACTTACTCCTAGTAGACGGATCAACTGGAAACCAAGGTAGGGAATACCTAGCCTTGGGTCTAAGGAAGGGCATCACCCAACCTTAGGCCTATAGGATGCTGATAGAAGACTTACTCCTAATAGGCAGATTAACTGGCAAACTAGGATGGTGCCACGAAGGGCGTACTCCATCACTAGCGAATGAGAATCAAGATGGTGCCACGAAGGGCGTACTCCACCACTAATCCCCAGGTGAAATGCCAGGGTGGTGCCACAGATGGCGTACTCCACCACTAGCGGGTCTAATCCTAAGGGAAGGAAAGACCTAACCTTAAGGAGAAGGCGAAGAGCGTTAAAAAAAACTTTAAAAAAAAGTAGAATCAAGTTGTAAATCAAGAAAAGGAAGTTTTATTAATTGATAAAATGAGCTACATCAAGCATAGTATTTCTTAAGGAAACGCCCATTGACAGGTAGCATTGGGTGGTTCCCTTTACAATCTACTAACTGATACGAGCCTCCTTCGTAGACAGTCTCTATAACGAAGGGTCCTTCCCATGTAGGTTCAAATTTGCCTCCCAGCTTCCGATGGGCCAAGATAGGCCTCCGAAGGACCAATACCAAGTCTCCTGCTTGGAAGGTCCTAGGTCGCACTAACTTGTCATGGGCTTGAATCATACGGGATTTATATAACTCTAAACTTTGTTGAGCTTGGAGACGTCGCTCTTCAAGGCCTTCGAGTTCTTCTAATCGTAGTTTTGCATTTTGTTCATTGGTAATTTGATTTTGAACTGCAATTCTGAGCGAAGGGATTTGTATTTCCAAGGGTAGAACGGCCTCGGATCCATACACTAGTGCAAACGGGGTGGATTGAGTCGGGGTTCTGTAAGTGGTACGATAAGCCCACAAAGCTTCCACCAACCGCTCATCCCACTGCCGTTTGTTATCATCGAGGGTCTTTTTGACAATTTGCACCAAGGTTTTGTTGAAGGCCTCGGCCAATCCATTCGCCCGAGGGTAATAGATCGTCGAATATCTCCAATAAATATTATGGTGCCTTACAAAACTATTGATTTTTGTAGACTTGAATGCTGACCCATTATTGGATATGATTCTGCGAGGTACGCCGAATCGATATACAATATGGTCACGAAAGAATTTTAAGACATGGTGTGATGTTACGTTTCGTAGGGGAATTGCTTCCGCCCACTTTGAAATGTAATCAGTCGCTGATAATATGAAACGATGACCTCTCGCGGAGGGAGGGTCAATCGGCCCAATGATATCCGTGCCCCAACTCTCGAAGGGCCACGAAGCTATCGTAGGGTGTAACACATTAGGCGGCTGATGTAAAACCACACCATGGACCTGACATTGATGACAGTGCTTTGCAGTATTCATGCAATCGTCAATCATTGTCGGCCAATAGTATCCAAGTCTTTTAATCTTTAATTTCATTTTTGGACCCGATTGATGAGCACCGCACAGTCCTGAATGAACTTCGTTAACAATTTTCTGGGCATCTCGCTTGTTCAAACAGCGCAGCCACATGTGATCAAAGGACCGACGGTACAACAGATCGTTAACCAGTGCATATGATAGGGCACGTTTCTTAATCTGGTTGGAGAGTGATTTATCCTGGGGAAGCTTCCCTTCTTTAAGGTAATCGACTAAGGGTCGTCTCCAATCGCCTTCTTCGTCAGTTGTCAAAGAGGCAGAAAGGATCTGAAGGGGAGTCTTACTAATGTGTTCCAAATCTATAAGAGAGAGGGTCTTATGACCCTGAATCTCTATAGGGATGGAATCCTCCTCAGGACATGCAAATTCCTTTGCAAGTTTTGCTAAGGCATCCGCTGCGGAATTGCTTCCACGGGGAACCCTATACAAAGTAGCAATAGGGATTTGTTCCAACAGGTGAAGTGTATACTGGTGATATCTTAGGAGATTCGGATTCAAGACTTTATAAGTTCCGGCGACTTGGTTAATAACTAGTTGGGAATCTCCAAAGATCTTAATCTCTTTAATCTCCATTAGAATTGCAAGTTCCAAACCAGTTATCAGAGCTTCGTATTCAGCTTCATTGTTTGTGCAAGGATCCGATAAGTGGTAGGAAAAGTGCATCATTCCTTTTTCTGGTGTAATAAAAATTAGACCGACTCCAGCCTTTCTAGGAATTACAGATTGTTGGGTCGCAATCCTACGAGAGGATGCTGCCCCATCAAAATATAATTCCCAGATGGCCTCTCCAGATTCCCCCAAACTCATGATTTGTTCGTCGGGTAAGTCATCGTTCAGAGGAGAATCTACCGGCAGCGGGTGTGCTGCCAGAAAGTCGGCAACAGCCTGTCCTTTCACAGCACGAAGAGGAGTGAAAGTAATCTCAAATTGCAACAATATCATAGACCAACGAGCTAAACGTCCTGATAACGTAGGTCGGGTCATAAGATATTGCAAAGGATTAACTCTTGAAATCAGACTGATTGAGTGGGAGAGCATGTAATGCCTCAGTTTCTGAGCTGCAAAGACCAAAGCAAGACAATGCTTCTCAATTGAGGGGTATCGAATTTCAGTAGGAAGGAGTCTCCGACTAAGGTAGTAGAGGGCATTCTCTTTTCCTTCGTCGTTAACTTGAGCCAACAGGGCACCTAAAGACTCATCTAGAGCCGCGGTGTAGAGGATTAATGGCTTTCCCGGAATCGGAGCTGCCAAGACTGGCGGGTTAGAAAGGTATTTTTTGATATCGTCAAAAGCATTCTGACACTTCTAGCCCCATACGAATTTAGTATCCTTTTTCGCGAGGACAGAAAAGGGTTGACATCTCCCGGAAAGATTAGAAATAAACCTCCTTATATATGCCAATCTACCTTGTAGAGACCTTAACTGAGTAAGGCTCTTAGGAGATGGCATATCTAAGATGGCTTCAATTTTAGCAGGATCTATCTCGATTCCACGGTGCCTCACTACGAATCCTAAGAATTTTCCCGAGGCGACGCCGAAGGCGCACTTTAAGGGGTTCATTTTCAAATTGTAGCGGCGCAACCGTTCGAAAACAACTCTTAAGTCATACAGGTGAGCCTCTTTAACCTTGCTCTTGACAACTAAATCGTCAATATAGCATTCAACTTGATTATGAATTAAGTCGTCAAAGATACGGGTCATGGCCCGTTGGTAGGTTGCTCCGGCATTCTTTAAGCCGAATGGCATTACCTTATAACAAAAGATTCCAATAGGGGTTCTGAACGCCGTATTTCTCTCATCTTCAAGGGCCATCTTGATTTGGTTATAACCCGACGAGCCATCCATGAATGAGAAAATAGCATGTGAGGAGGCAATGTCCACCATGAGTTCTGGTATTGGTAGAGGGAACTCATCTTTAGGGCACGCCTTATTCAGATCCCTATAGTCGACACAAATTCGAATTTGACCATTTTTCTTTCGAACTGGCACGACGCTGGCCACCCAAGAGGGATATTGTTCCTCTCGAATGAATCCGGCTTCTGCCAATTTCTTAACTTCAGAAACGACTTGTTGCTCAATCTCTAAGCGTATGCGTCGAGGAGCTTGTTTAACAGGAATGGCATCATGCCGAACCCCAAGTTTGTGAACTGCTACCTCAGCAGGCAAACCTGGCATTTCGTCATATGTCCAGGCAAAGCAATCCCTGAACTCGAATAACAACTGGATTAGGTCTTGAGTTTCACCCTCGCTCAACAAAGTACTTATGAAAATCGGACGGGGGTCATCATCGTTTCCCAGGTTAATTTCTCTCAACTCATCGACTGTCGACTTAATTTCCTCTTCAAATTCAGGGGGTGCATCCCGAACTTGAAGATCATCGGGATCGTCTTAAGTCTCCAGACAGAGTCCATCTAGAGGACAAGGAGGATCTGTAGGGACATTTGGAGAATCGAGATGGTAAGTTATCATTAGGCAATACTCATCTTCATCAAATGAACTAACTGTTCCAAAGCCAATACCACTTGTTGGATTTTTATTTATTTTTGTTCGCCAAATATTCTCGTGGTATCTAGCTTGACCCTTAGTCCATCGGTATGGTATAAAACCTTTAGAAAAAGTATTTTTTACACAAACAGGGAAGTAGCCGAAAGGTAATTCCATTAATTCATTAAAATCTGCCTCCTCAAGGGTTACATCACCTTCGTCCCTTGCGGAGGAGGAGCCAGGAAAGAATTTCTGGACTTTCTTAACTTCACCATCCAAGTTGGGGGCCACTTTGACTTCCAACCCTACAACCCTGCCTGCCGACAGTGGGGTCAGAGAAAGGGCCTCAATCCTTCTAGTGAGCTTTTCATACATTGTTAATTCAGGCTTGTCACTTTTAACTTTTGAAATATCTACCTCAGGGTCACTGTCCTGGTCTAAGGTGAGATCAAATTTTGGAGGAGTATTTATGTTTTGATAATCGAGAGAGAGGGCAGCACCTTGACTTTCTAGTTCACCATCGGAATCTGATTCCAAATCAATATACACAGGTGCTGCTCTCCTGTCTAATGAAGCGCGGCCTCGACCTCGTGCCCTTAAAGCCATCCTCCCACCTCTTTGAGGTAATGTGCTTGGAGGTCTAAGGACAACGATATCAGAGTCGTCTTCACTACTCGATTGAATCCTTTCTGGATTGATATTCTTATCTTTTTCTTTCTTTTGGTTGAATTTTTGTCCAACCATTTTCTCCTCAAATTTGATCTCTAATTTAGAACGGGACGAGGACCCTTTTGGTATGAAATATGCAGCATCTTCGTAGATTCCGATTTCTTGAATGGAGAATGGTTGCAAATCACCCTTAATCACATGTTCAATGCCGTCTCGTTGATACTTAACGCATTGGTGCAGGGTAGATGGAACCATTCTATATTCGTGAATCCAAGGTCTACCTAGAAGTGCGTTAAAGGACGTAGTCGAATCAATTATATGAAATTTAGCTTCAGTTTTTAACCCTCCTATTTCCAGGAGTAGAGTGATTGAACCTAAAGCTCTCTCGCCCTTCTCGTTGAACCCACGAAGCACCAACTTGTCGGTTGAAAGCTTGCTAGTATCAACTCTGAGATAAGCAAGAGTCTTTATGTTCATCACGTTGACCGATGCACCCGGATCAACAAGGACTCTTGATAACTTGAAATTTCCCACATCTACAGTGATGTAGAGGGGACGATTGTGGTCAGCAGTTCCCAAGAGTAAATCTTCGTCTGAAAAGGTAACCCCAGGGACCTCTTTGAAGTAGAGAGCCTCACCTTCTGAAGTTGCAGCCAACTGTGTTAAGCAAATCTCGGGATCGAGAAGTGCTTTAATTAGAGACTCCCTCATTTCTTTGGAGAGAAGGAGGGCGTCATAAATACTTAATTTTGCTGGCAACTTCCTAAGGTGGGCTAGAACATTATAATCAACCTTAGGAACGACAGACTCGAAACCCGGAGGAATTAAAGGGAATTCTGGTTGTTGAGGGGAATCCAGACTTAGATTTTCGAATGAGGATTGCTTGCCTTTGTCCTGAGGGGGCAACCTAGGGGGTAAGACTTTACCGCCACGGAGTTGCACCTGCTCGACGTCTTCGGGCGGGCAAACTAGGGCAGTGTCTACACACACCATAGGTGTTGGATCATCATTTCCTGAAAGCGAGTCAGAATCTGAAAGCTCTATCAAGATAGGATTTCCTTGAAAATTGATTTGAGGGAAATCACTTTCTGATAAAGCTTCACATTCGACCTCTTCTTGAATAGTCGATTCGGGGAGGTTGGTTTGATTAACCTCGATATTTGCTTCATTAGGAGTTTGATTCAAAACAGGAGAGTCATTAATTTGCATTTGAGATTCATGGTTAATCATCAAGACAGAAGTAGAAGGATGTTTTTAATTCATCTTTTGACCCTTCGCCTTTGATGGGGCAAAGTAAAAGTCAGATAACAAAAGAGGGGAAAGGGTTTTAACACCACCATCCGCCATTCTAATACATCTCTCATCTACACACCTCCTCTCTACAAAATCAGATTTCTCTTCTTTTACATTTTTCTCAGTAGTTCCTAAGACTACTGGAGAGGGAAGTGGCTCAACATCCTTCTGCGAAGCATCCAGGTCAACTTTCCACACCGGGGCCTGGGCTATCGTAGTCAGCTGTTGAGAAAGACGAAAAGACTTGTTAATCGATTTTTTAAATGCCCGGGACAAAGCAATGTCCCAACCATCTTCAACAAAACAAGAAGAGTTAAGAGGATTACCTGAAATGGTCTTAATTGAAGCCTTTTCTGGATCGACCAAGTATTCTTTAGGTATTATAATGTTACCTTGGGTGTAGTTCCTCTCAAGCCAGTCTTTGAACACAACGCAGTCCTCGAGAGGATGACTAAGCATCCTGTGGTACGGGCAATACTTGGGATCATCTTTCTTGCTCTCATCCTCAGGCCTCCTAGCCTCTGGAAACTGAAAATCTGGTTTCTTTAACAGACTCCTGAAGATCTTCTTAACTGACTCCCTCAATCTCTCTCTAAAAGGGATGAAGGAGGGATCTCTAGTATGTTGAGGAACTATCTGAAAGGGCTGCTTCTGAGGCGGCTGTGGTGGAAGTGGAGTGCTAGGCTGACTAATCACTGGCCTCTTTCCTTTATCTACTGCTGAGACCACAGCTTTCTTTTCAAATATTTTCACCAATTTTGGACCCTTCCGTTCTTCAGACTGCTCTCGTAAGAATGGCATCCTAGGAGCCTCTTCCTGCAAATTGCTAGCCTTATTAAGAAGTTTCTCAAAAGTTTTAATAGTGAAACCCTTCAGGAGAAAAGCAACAGGACCGTGGATATTCTTCAAAAGAATCTCCACAGCATGTTGCTCTTGCAACTGGGGTTCACACTTCATCGAGAGGTTTCGCCACCTCAAGATGTACTCGACCAGAGACTCTCCCGGCTTTTGCTTTTCAACCACGAGATCGCCCACGGTGGTGCGTTGTTGCGCTCCAGAAAATCTCTTAAGAAAGAGGTTTTCTAGGTCGCTAAAGGTTTTTACTGAACCGTTGGGCAGATCGGCGTACCATTCAAAAGCAATGCCGGATAGACTACTTACAAATTGGCGAAATAGTAGAGCATCTGGCCCTCCTGCATTGCAACAGCTTGCTCGGAAGTGGGCCAGATGCTGTCTCGGATTTTCAATTCCAGTGAAAACTTTAAAAGTTGGTGGCACAAAACCCTTCGGGTAAGGAATTGAGTCATATTCTTTGGGGTAGGGTCTACCCTTTGAAATAGACACAGTTCCTTGAGCATGGGCTAAGGCCTCCCTTACCTGGTCCTCAATTAACTGCTTGATATCCTTCTGAGGTGGGATCGAAGGAATGGTGGAAACTGCAGGGTGAATTGGAGGTGTCTCTACTGGACAAGGGAGAGTCACAAGTGGTGATTCGAGAGGCCTGGAATTAAATTCTGCCCTTTTGGCCTTTTCTGTGAGCTCTCGAGCTGACTGGTGGATCATGAAAGACTCTTGCTGTGATTTGTCCAACTTCTCTTGCATTTCTCTAACTTGTGACATCATGCTAGCAAGCTGAGTCTCCAAGTTTTTTATGTGCTCTTCATCTCTGTCTTTCACAGACTCATCTGAATCTGACTCAGCAGTATGTGGATCACCATCTTTAGCAAATCGACGCTTGCTGGGCTCAGCTTCTTTATTAGATCCTCTAGTTTCAACCACATGAATGCCCCCAACATAATCATCTTCATCTCCAAGGAGATCATCCATATCGGGGTCAAAAGAAGCCATTCCTTCTTTGTTCAACAAAATGTTTCTTATTTCTTGGACTACCTCCTCGACCGGTCTATCCCCAATTGATTTAGGGTCAAGGGGTAAGTATCCTTTATATTCAGCCATATCAAACAACTCTTCAGAATCCATAAGGGCAATGATTTCTGTAAGTTTTGGATTAGGATCTGGTTGAGACTTCGTATCCGGTTCATCTTCCATTTCTAAATCCTGGTCAATTCTCTCCTCTTCGGCTATCCCAGAGCTGGTAGTCAGAAGAGTGGCATCCTCTACAGGGAGAGGGACATATTCCTCAGGAGAAGTAGGAGCTTGTAGAGTGATAGTTCCCACATCTGGTAAGGTAAGGTCCTCAGACACCTGACTAAGGGGCCTAGGAATGACGCTCGGACTTTGGGGATCATCAACTGGGGTAGCAGGAACGGTAACTATTGGATCCGGAGTCAGACTGGCTGTGGCAGGACTGTCAACTATAACAACTGGAGTACTAGCCTGAACATCCATCAATTCAACTGAACTCGGAGTAGAGTTGGCTGAAACTCGTTGGAGCTGCAGAATGAACTTAGAAGTTCTAGGAGGTGGTGGCAGATTCTCCAACTTAGTTCTCTTTGGCACATATCTCCTTTCAGGAGATTTAGGTCTTTTTCCTTTAAGGTCCACAGACTTTTGAACTTCAACCCCCTTTGGTTTAACAATCACAGAGGCCAATCTTACAGGTTTATGTGGGGGTACCGGGGGTCTACCAGTAGAGTGGCGGCCTCTCTCGGACCCAGTCAACACAATACCCTCTGTTTGAGAGGACAGAGGGCGTGGCACCCAGTGATATCCATCAACCAGTACTGAAGTAGCGGGCTGTCTAACATACTTCTTATTCTTTCTAACGAATTGTGGGGTTAAATTCTTTGCTTCGGATACTTCTTCCTTCAACACTTCTTTTTGGAAGCGATGTGAGATCACTCCCTTCAATTGTTTTACATATTCTTCTTTAGTCTGTCCAGTCTGTGCAGCGCAGGTATGAATTATATTTCTCAAAGTCCTCGTCTTTTGGAGATGT
Source organism: Dendrobium huoshanense (assembly GCA_016618105.1). Taxonomy (NCBI): domain Eukaryota; kingdom Viridiplantae; phylum Streptophyta; class Magnoliopsida; order Asparagales; family Orchidaceae; genus Dendrobium; species Dendrobium huoshanense. The sequence goes on from CM028342.1 coordinate 24,184,140, forward strand.
CTTTCTTTCTGAGTTTTCTTGGTCGAGTAGTCGACCGGGCATGGTGGAGAACGGGCTATCCTAGCTATCCTCTCCTCCCCTTGAGCTGAAGCCAGGGGGTAAAAGCGACTTCCCCTTAGGAGGGGAGAGGAAGCAGGAATAGGTAGCTCCTCAACAGCCTCAGGTTCTACTTGAGCCAAGGTCTTAAAGGGTAGAACTCTCTTAGCCTTAGAGATTTTCTTTCTAAGTCTCCTCAAATAGTTCTTCTTCTGATTCTTAGTGGTGAATCTAAGTCCAGAACTAGACCCTTCTTCAAAAACAGACTTAATTTCAGTGGGAGGCTCAACAACTGGCTCAGACTGTTTCTGATCATCACTGACTACTGACAAGGTGGGTGCAGATCCCACAATCAACTCAACCACTGGAGGGATTTCCTTACTGGCATCCAAGATAACAATCTGGTGTCCATCCATAGAGAGCTCTAGAGTACTAAATCCCATTCCAAAAATAACAGTGCTCCCTTGGTCATTAACAGTCGAAGACAACTCTCGGTCAAAGGAGAAAATCAGTTGGCCAGCCATTTGAAATTTTTCTGAAAGTTTAAAGAAAATGATTGAAATTAGATCTACTTGAAAAGAGTGGTAAAGAGTATTTTATTATTATTATTTTTTGAAAGTATGGCATATGTTGGCCCACGAGGAAATCGTATGGGGTAACACATGACAACTTGGAGTTTAAGAAAAAAATTTTTAAGGAAATTTTGAGAATTTGAAAGGGGTTTTCTTACAGGTTCCAAAACACAACGGACAGAGTTTCCCCTTGCCCGAAGGCTTATGGAATTATGAGAAAGCCCAAGTAAAAAAGGAATAGTTTAAACCTCCCCACCCTTAGAAGTCAAAGGGGGAAATGAGGGGGTTAAAACTAAAATAGTTTGGAACGAAATCAAGAATTTTGAATTCTTTTCAATTCTAAGGATTTATATGTTGAACGAGAAATTTATCGACCATAAATCCATAAAATTAAAAAGGATATCCAGATATCTGATTTGACACTGTCGCCTCACAAGCTAGGCTGGGGCAGAAGGTCAAAATCAGAGCAAAAATCTAAATAAAGACAAATTTAGAGGTGGAACCTCTCTTTTAATATTTTGTTATTATTTTAGATGTTGGCTACACTCACCCAAGGAAGAAATGAGCAGAGGGACCAACGGAAGAAATGATAGTTAAAACTACCGATGAAACAAAATTTTGTCATTATTAAAGATGGAGAGAGAGATTTGTCCCACCGGGCGTGCCATTTTTTGCTGGTGGAATTTTGAAAATATGTTTCGAAAATATTGGTTTTCTTTGGGGATTTTAAGATTAAGGTTAAGTTCTAATTCTAAGGTCGAATCGACTCGTTAGAAAGAGTATATCACCCCGAAGGACGAAAATAAACTTTCACAACGGTATTCAGACTTAGAATTATGTAAACTCATCTTGAATACTATGATTGGGTTTTAAGAAGAGCTTTATATGGCCCCGAGGGGACAAAGTATAGTTCAACTAAATACCCAATTACAATATTCAAGAAACATGATCGTCGCATTCGCATCCAAAGCCTTATCGAAGAAGGATGTATCTCCTCAAGGGGAAATGACACCATTCTACGATAATTCTTCTAATGCGACCATGATGGTCATTATTTAACTTTTCCCAAAGAAATCTAATGAAATTTTAGAAATTGAGTTTTCTTTTAAAAACAGGTGTGTGTGGTTCCAAATCTCCTACGAGCGCAAGCCCCCGTAGTTAATTATATCGTAGGGAGATAAAATCTCCTACGAAAACTCCCGATTAAAATAATGGCAAAATTTTGTTTAGAGTTTCTAGGAGCGATATAAAAGTATGGATAGAGTTATTGGAAAATCAAAAGGGAATGGATCAAAATTGAGTAGTTATTAACGGAGTTAAAGGAGGAGAGGTAGGGGACACCTTGAGATTCCAGAACCATCCGGAAGTGTCCCAACTTAATCTAAGTGTTGGGCTTTATGTTTTGGATTGAAATGAAACTTTAATTAGAGTTGAGCATTTTATTAGAAATTTGGGATTAGATTCCCGAAATTTGGGGTCTTATAATCAAAGATCTGCCCCGGAACCTAAATCTATTTTGGACACTGGACCACAGTCGTCCGAACCTAACTAATGCAGTACAGAACCTGGACTTACCCCGGCCTGGATTGGGGAGCCAGCTAACCACCTAATCGATTTAAAATACATGAATCCAGTCTTTTATGAAAGAGTGGTAGGGACGTTGTATTTAAAGTTTTGGAAAATTGGGGCCGACATCTAGAGATTCTCCTATTTGGCCCCTTTGACTTATGTTGGGTGCTAAAATGCTAAGGACTATGAAATTAAAATTTTGACTCCTTTAATCTGTATCTAATGCAATGCATGCTGGTTAACAACCTCAAATCAAATATGCTTGAAATTTTTAAAAACAGGCTTATAAAATAATTTTTTTAGAAGACTGGACTTCCCCAGGTCCGGCACCTCGTCCTCATAGGTCAGACTATTCGGACTCTACCCGCAGGCGGGGAAGGGTCTAAAGCAAGGAAAGAGTAATGCAAAAATATGCATGCGACCCCGGGGTCGATCCCCGGCTAATTCCCTAGATTCGTTATCTTTCTATGTTATTTAGACTCACTAAAATTTTAGACTTTTAAAATTATGAATAGAAAACTTTCACACCCTCACGAGTCTCACGTATCCAGGCGAAAACAAAAAGCGGCATACAATCGCCAAAAAACTAGTAAAAACAAGTAATCCTAAAGGCAATCAATTCATCACATCAAATATTAACTAATTAATAAATGTCCATAGGCAAAGTTGCCTTGCTTATTACAAACCAGAATATTACAGAAATTAAAGTGGCCGGGCACCACTGACAACAACCCGGATTCTAAACCTAGTAATGACGCAAGTTATTTTGAGTGGGATACTCTCAATCTTCAAATCTTCAAATCTTCAATCTCATTCTTCTTTGGACTCCTTTTCTTCAATCTTCTTGGAATCTTCGTAGTGGATTACCCAAATGGACAAGAGGGCACTTTCCTCTAAGGGGGAAGGCCACTCTTTCCTCTTTGGGTAAGGAAGAGGAATGATCCAAATTTGGGTTTCCAAATGGAAAAGGAGTGTTCCCTAAAGGGGTATCCTTTCCTCTTTGGAATCCAAACTTTGGATCTATGTATCCCAACTCAAAATCAACTTTCACAACACTTGACACTTACACAAATTACATTGATATCAAAATAAAAATCTAGACTCACCTGCAGGGTTATCCTAAGCAATTAATATATAAAAAGCAGTTATTCCCAAGAAGTTGTATATGAGCAGAAAAGAAAGTAAACACACTGGCCACACTCTTTTTATGATTTAGGGGCTTTAGCAGCTGAAGCACCTGTGCAAAGAGTTTATAATATTTATGCATTTTTTTAATTTACCCCCTTTTTATATTGCCCTGCATGAGCGTGGCCACCTGCAGAAAACTGTGTCAACATCCAGATCGTACCTAACCTAAGGGTAATCTAGTCGCCAAACACATCAATCCATCCACAGAGTACAGAAAAAGTAAGCAGACACAGCAAAGCAATTTCATCCACAACATGCAGTGAAAACTACGAAAAATCCGGCACACAGCAGTAAAGTTAACACCAGCCTAACCTAGATCTAGAGTTGGTTGTCCTAGCACATCATCTAAAGTGTGTGAGAAAGGTCGTGTGGCTGGGGTAGATCCTAAAGTGGGTTATTAATTGAAGTTGTCTAAAAGTGTGGATTTGTTAAGGCTTAAAAGGGAATTTAAATTAAAATTTAAGTATTAATAAGTTAAGAATTTTAATTAAGCATATTTTAAAAATTAATTGATTACTACCTTTGTTTCACACCGAGGCCGTGAAGTTTATTTCACCTTCCTTGGGGCTAAGCTAATAGCCTCGTAGGCCTGGGTTACCTAGTAGCAATCGGGGTTGATTAAGTTATTTAAATTGGTTAGAATTAAAAGAGTGGATTAATATAAAAATGAGTTAGTTACTGATTTTTAAAGTTTGGTTAATTTAATTTTGCCATTAATTGATTTGTGGCGTTGTGCCACCAGGCTCGAGGAACCAGCCTCCTTAGGACACTTAGCCCCGCAGCCCGGAGTAGTCCCGCCGATAAACCAAATTAATGTAGTTGAATTAGAGGTTTTAAAAGGTTACATAATTAATGATTAATCTATTTTAAGGTTTAACACCCCTTAGAATCCATTCGTGCCGTTGTGCCACCAGGCTCGAGGAACCAGCCTCCTTAGGACACTTAGCCCCGCAGCCCGGAGTAGTCCAGCCAATAAACTTCAACTTTAGGGTAGTTGTTGTGTTTTAAAGGTTTTGTTAAGTGTTTTAAGCATTAAACCAATATTTTCTGGAGTTTTAGAATAATTTTGAATTTTATGAATTTTGAATATTTTGATGATTTAATTAAAGGGTTGAAAATTGACTTTTTGATTAAGCTCAAATTCTGGAATGTTTGTATTTTATTTAAATACTAGACCTCACTACAATCAGTTAGAAGGTAAGTACGTTGAAATCGGATTTTTCTACATTTTATTACGAAGGTTTGAAATTTTGAACTAGTTTTGACCTAGATTTGACCGGTTTGTTGACTTTTTGAAATATTACAGATTTCTGGAATTTAACATTTTTAGTAAATATTATACCTTATTAGGAGTTGAATGCAAGTGAGTTTGGGTGATTTTGATTTTTCTGGAATTAGTTATGAAGGTTTGAAGTTTTGACTACTTAATGAATTTTGAAATTTCTTAATTAGAGGGCCATTTTGTGATTTTCCTCCAAATGAATCCCAAACTCCTTGAAATCAACTCCAAAGGTCAGAAATGACCTAAGGAGAGATTTCCAAGTGTTTGGGAAATTTTTGGAATTTTTAATATTTTTTAATTAATTAAATTAATTAAATATTCAATTTTCACTTAAAACTAGATTAAGGTTCCAATTGCTGTCAAATAATTTTGGTTTTAATTTTCATGGGTTAAGGGTTTAATTATGGTCAGTTAGAGGGGTTAAACATCATTTTTGGGTTCAAAATGGATTTATTAGAATTTCGGGAAGGTTTAAAGGCTTAATTAAGGCTTAAACTTAGGAAAATTAATCAAGGATCTTAATGACTTCTAATTTCAGTGAAACTTTTCCCTAAAGCTGAGAATGTCACTAAGTTTAAGTGTTCAAAGTTTCAAGTTCAAATAAGGTATATCCTAATTGCAATGCATTTTCTAAGTTGTCTATTCAAAGTCCTTAATTATTGTCCTTGATGACACTAAGTTTAAATAGATTCAAATCAAAATTTTAACTAACCCTTAGGCAACATACAAGAGAAAATGCATAACAACACAATCAAGTCCTTAAAACTAGGAGTGCCTAGGCTAAGTGATGTGTGCACAACTTAAGCATGCAAATCAATTAAAGCTTAATTAAGTAAAGGATTAATCAATGAATAATTATCAAAGTAATTATTCATTGATTAATCAAGATTCCCCAATAATTTCTATTCAATCACTCAACCTATGTTTAAAATTTCAATGGCCCTCTCAATGTTCAAGGACTTAAATAAATATAATTTTAAAATAGTTTTAAAATATATATTTACATATAGAAATCTATACATAAAGGTATAAGTTTTAAAATAGAATAATTTAAAAAAAAATATTATTAAAAATAAAATAATTTTTTAAGTGCTTGAGAGGTCCTCTGATTTTTCAAAACCATTTGAAAGTAAAATTTTGATTTCCAAGATATTTAATTAAGTAATAATTAAATACTAAAAATATTTAAATAACCTAAATTAATCAAAATAAATAAAGTTTTAGATTAAAAAAATTTAAATTAAGATCATTAATTTTCTGAAAAATTTAATATACATACATATATTTATGATTTAAGACGAATTTTTATCAAAATTGGAAGATTTATATTAATTGAATGAAATTAAAGTAATTTGAGAATAGTTAATATTTAAAATAATCTTTATATTGTATTTAAAAAATATATATATATACCTCTGAAGTTTTGAAAATATATCTTAAAATATAATTTTGAATTATTCAAAATATTTTAATCAAATATATATATATATATATATATATATATTAATTATTAATCCAAAATATGAAGTATTTATTAATAATAAAAATATATATATTATTTTTAATTAAACTTAATTTTAAATTAAAGATCTTAATTTTCTGAAAATTTTGATATATTATACTAATATTTTGGACTTATAATTAATTTATTATGATTTAATCAAATTTTCTGATTTTAAAAATTAATTAAAACTAATTAAACCAACCGGCCGGCACGTGGTGGGCTCTGGTTCGCGGGGTCAATACGCGGCGACGGCGGGACAGATGGCACGACGGGGTTCGTCCAGCGCGAAGGCGGCGGTCATCCAGGTGTCAACCACGGGCGCTATCACGCGTTTTCCACTTAAACACGTCAGCGCCCGATATCCGCCGTTCGATCATCCGTGGGATCCATCCGACGGTGAAGATCAATTCCGCGGTTTGATCTCAGAGAGGAGAAATCAAACGGCGGACGATGAATCCTGCGGTCCGAGACTTACGACCATGATCGAGCTGAACGGGAATTTGATGAACCAAGCGGGATGCACGGCTCATCAGTTCACGGAATGGCTCAATCTAAACCGTTGATCGAGTGATCAACGGCCCAGAAGCTGTTCGCCAGAGCCAAACCGAGAAAAACGCCCCAGAGAGCGTTTTATGGCTCGTTTTCTCGATCCAGTCAATGAAATTAATTTAAATTTTAAATATGGGTAGCTTGAATGTACAGAAATTATGGGGAATCAATAGTTTAGCCTAATATGCATTAAAACGAAAGCTATTTAAACTAGGTGTCTTAAACTAGGGTTAGAAATTTACAGTGATTCAAGGGACGGTTTGGACTATTTTTGGATTCTCTGAACTTGTAGACTGTCCACGCTTATTTGTCCTGTTGAATCCACGTCCTGAAATGCAGCCGATCGAGAGGTAGAAGCGTTTGAACTGGAAATGCTTCGGTTGGCCGGAATCCTCGCCGGCGGCAGCTTTGGACGGGTGGTTTTGGCTCGGGAAATGAAGAGGAGATGGTTGAGGGTTTGAGGGAGCAGAGAACTCGACTGGAGAGGCTTGAGGTGGTGAGAGAAAGATAGGGTTTGAATGTATGACATTAATCCCTTTTTCCCCTATTCAAACGCCCCCAAGCCAAATGGATGGCTGGGATCGACTCCTGGGCTCTCCAGATGATGCCACCTGTCCCTGGGAAAGCTGGAAGGCTGCCCCAAAGGCTGGACAAGCCCCATTCCCATTGGGTGGACTTGGGATGAGTGGAGGGGAGCATTGCCATTTATGGCTAAACCAGGGGCAGAGCTCGGTTAAGGGGCCTATTAGAGAGCTTTAGGGCACTAATAGGTCGGCCTTGGGCAGCTTAAATCAAGGGAAAGGAGCTTAGCATGTGATAAAGCCTTCTAGAAGGGGTTTAGGCTTGAGTTTGACCAGGTTGACCAGTCAACAGGTCAAGGCTGGTGATGTGGCATGAAGGGAAGTAGGAGCAGCCAATGGGAGAGCTTCCAAGCCTAATCTCACACTCCTTGAAGTTAAATAGATGGTTTGACCAATTCAAGGAGGGATTTAGGGCTTTGTTGACTTGGTTTGACCAGTCAACTAGGTCAAAGTTAGTGATGTGGCATTTGGAGAGGTAAAAGGTCATTTAGGATAGTTTGATTAAGAGTCAAAAGTCAGAGGTCAAGGGTAGGGAAAATGGGAGCCAATGTCACTAAGGATTGAGGGTTGACTTGGTCAACTCAAGTTGAGTCAAGTTGACCAAATGTCAAGTGACACTTGAGCCTTATCCAAGAATTGATTTGAATAGGTAATAGGGGTTGAAGAGCTCAGATGAGTCGATTTAACCCATTTAGACCCTCTAAGAGCTAATGGGTCAACCTAAGTTGACTGGGTCAACCAGGTTGACCCAATGGGTGAATCTGGGCTGGACAAATTTGAAAGGATATTTGAAGACCATTGAGGGTGGTTCCTAGGTTTGGGGAGGTCAAATCGACCAAAATCCCTATTTGAGCCCCTAAGGGCCTGTTTGGTCAACCTGGGTTGACTTGGTCAACCAGGTTGACCCAGGGTCTGGGTTTGGGCTCAACAAGTTTGAAATGATATTTCAGGTTCAAAGGAAGTGGTTGGATGACTTAGAGAGGTCATTTGGGTCAAAACACATGTTTGGACCCTTAAAGGGCCTCTTGGGTCAAACCGGTTGACTTGGTCAACCAGGTTGACCCAAGGGTTGGAAATAGGTTCAAAAGATTTGAAATGACATTTGAAATTTGTCAAAGGTGGTTGCATCCAATTTGGAGCCCATTTGGTTTGATATCCCTATTTGAGCCCCATAAGGGTATTTTGGTCAATTTTGACCTATTGGTCAACTATGGTCAAAAATGGGTCTGAAAAATGCAGTTTACTGCTCAATGGGTTAAAATCAAGGGTCTGGAAGTGATTGGAGGTTTGGATAAGGGTTACAAGGTCAAGATCTCAAAGGGGTTAGGTTCAGTGGCATAGGCTGTAAATATTTGAAGGTTTTACAACCTTTGGATTTTAATTCAGATTCTGGGGTTAGAGACCTCAGATTGAGTTCAAAGTTGGAGGGTAACCTCTAGAGACATGTCTTATCACTTTGCAAGTGATAGACCCTGAATCAGAGATCATTTGACTGGGCTTTGAAATGTTTGAAAAATCTCTGAAAAGGGTGTTTAGGACAGGGCCTCTAGAGTTTGGATTTGAGTCTGAATTCTGGGTTTGGATTTGATTTGAAGTTTGAAGTATCCAAACCATTTACAATCATGTGGTGATTGTTAATAAATGGACAGGGTCAAAGCTAGATTGAAGTTTGGATCAAAGTCTGGATTGAAATTTGGATTGTCAAATTGATTGGATCAAGGTTTGGATATGTTTGAAATTTGAATTAATTTGGATTTGAATTGGATGGAGTTTGAGATTCAAATTGATCACAAGTAGGAATTAAATTGAAATTGGAGTGGATCAAATATAGGAATTGATTTAAAATTGAGGTTGATCAAGGGTGGAGATTAATTTGAAGTTGGAATGATCCTAAGATCTAGAAGAATTCTAAGATCTAGGATTTAAGGGAATCCTAGGCTCTAGAATAGGCTCTAAGGTCTTGGACCTAGAGGGATCCTAAGGTCTAGAGTGGATCCTAGGGTCTAAGATTAAATCTGGATTCTGGATGGGTCTTAGTGACCTCATACAAAAATGAGGTCAACAGTAGGCTCCATATTACACAAGATATTAATTACACATATGATTATTGTGTGCATTAAATGAGGACCTGGTATATTAAAAACATATCTAAATTATTAATGAAGATAATTCATTAGTACTTTATATTCTATTTACACCATCAATCCAAAACTAAAAAATTTAGCCAGACATGAAGAACAAATGAAACAAACTCATTTCCATTAATTATACAAAAAGAAAGAAAGTACAAAAGAAAAGGTATCTCCAATGGGTTCAATGATCTCCTCTACACTCCTTCTTGAACTTACATAATTGCTTCCACATGCATTGACGAAACACTCTTATTAAGTGGATATAGTGCTCTCTGAGTTCCCTTAGTTGTCACTCCTAAAGAAATTACAAAGAAGAACTATGAAGACTGAAATTAACTAAGTGACTGAACTCTCTTACTAACATTACAAAGGGATAATTTATAAAAAAAGGATAATGATTTCGCTACACTCAAGTCACTTGCATCGCGGTGCCCATAAAATGAACTAACCCCACAACACTGTAGGATTTTTTCTACTATGGTGCTTGCTGATGTGGACTCATTGTTTAGTGAATAGATGCATCACTTCACTAGTAGATCATGTATTAAATGGTTACAACTACAATGTTGAGGTGTTACTAACGGTTGAGCACTGTGGCATCCACGTGGCACTCCCCTTGGTTTGGCGGTGCTAAAAATTAGCGTTGCAGCGCTATGCACACAGAGACCGGGCTTTCAGTGCTGACTCCTTTGATTATGAAGCACTTTTAAACAGAGACTAAGCACCGCCATGTTTATATTGGGCGCTTTGACGATGTTAGTGGTGGCGCCGCGGTGGTGTGGTGTCCAACGCCATGGTGATGTACTATACTTTAAATTTTTGCATATTTCCTTTATTTTCCTTCACAAATAACTAAAAAATAATAATTTCATTGAATATTTAACATATAAAATATAACATTATCTATACTCATCAAATCGTGCTTAGCTTAAAATCTTCCTTGTCCTCAAGAAAATAAAATTTTTATAATTTTGATTAAGTTATTAATAAAAATAAAAAAATGATAAAATAAAATGAATAAGTCTATACTTCTAGTTTAAAAAAATACTATTAGTTAAACTATTTAATTAGTCTACTTATCATTTAATTCAAAATTATAAGTCTTAGATTACTCATTAACCTTTAATTGTTGATGTGAATAATTGAGTTTTAATGATTATATATGGTTGTAATTAAAATTATTCTTTTAATAGTACTCCGTCACTTGTATTAGCTCTCCCATCTTATCCTTTTTAGTTTATGTATAAGATTATATTTTCAATATTTAAGCTTTTATTGATACCAATTTTTGAATGTACTCATCTTTTTATTTTGATTCTTTCTCTTTCTCTTTCTTTTTCTTTTTCTTTTTCTTTTTTTGAGACATATTTGAATGTACTTTTATTTTTTTATGGAGTACATAATTAACAGTTTTGAATATCAGCTTCTACTTTAAACCTTAATACAATCTTAATGATTTAATTTAAGGACTTGATGAGATTACTAATTCCATCTTTAAGTTAGTTATAATTAAAAAATTTAATCTACTCAATATAATATTTAATACTAATTATTCATCTTTTAATTTTAAAAGTTAATTTCATAAAGATATATCTTATAAATTCAAATTGGAATAATTGCTTAAATGATTGAATGAGTTAAGTATTAATTTTTCTAACCTATAAAGTATAAATAAAGTTTATTCAAACTAGGATCTAGGATTTTATTATTATCTTAATTTTACATAATTTTTAATTATCATTTTTGTTAGGGTTAGTTAAATAATTAGAATATAAAAATAATTAGAGGATAATAACAATTTAATTATGGAGGGAATTTACTAATATGTAAATAAATATTATAAAACACATGCTTTCATAAGAATGATAAAAGGTCCATAAAGCATATGTTGAACATAAAATAATACATAACATAGCATTAAACATAACATAGATTCAAGATAACCAGTGCATAAGGCACCCAAAATTCAACAATGACTCTCAAAATATAAGTTTTCAATTAAGTACAAAATACAAGACAATATTTCTCATCACTTCCTTCTCTTCTACAAAATAATAAATTAGAACAAAATACACATACACATCCTTAAGAATTCTTCACTCCTCTAAATCACATGGTTTCAATATATATCTATTGACTTTTATGGTTTGCAAAGTTTTCTTATCATGTATCCTAATGGCACCATTAAGAAAAATTCTAATAATAGTATAAGGCCATTTCATCTAGTTTTTATTTCTCTATGGCAATACTTCTCCCTATAATCAAATAGCATTAAAGCTTGCCCAGGAAATAAATCATACAAGAAAACTCTACCATCATGCATCTTCCTTGCTTCTACTAAATAGTTCTTCTTACGTTCCTACAACTCCTCTTTGAATTTGTTCAACTTAGTAATTATACCAGAACTTTGCATGTGGAGAAGTGAAAAAGAATCCTCATTCTTAGTATGATATTCATTTTGGTTCTTTGAAGAAGTGAGTTTATGCTTGATCCTTTCCATCACTTATAATTGAATTTCTAAGAGAAAAAAGTAAGGTCACTAAAGGGTAAGGATTGAGAAGTGAAAACTTCCTCCTAATAGGTTTTATAGATTTCAACAGGAGAGGAGTTTACAAATTTTGAAATTTCAATCTATATGGCCTATCGGGGTGCTGTAGCATTAGAAGATATGGCGCCATGACACTCACTTCCTTTCTCTCAAAGAATTTTTTTAAACAAATTAAGCAAAACCTAATCTAGAGGATATGATTGCCTCCCTAAAAGTACTAATTTTATATTCTTAAGTTAGACTGAAAAACTGACTAGACCTAAGATTAGGTTGCCTCCCATGTAGTGCTAAGTTTGTAGCCTTTAGTCAAACTTCCCTAAAAATTTTATTTTGATAAGGTGAATGATTGCTACTCTTCAATTGGTCCCATTAGTATCTCTTTCATTCTTCTTAGGATTAACTTTAGTACATGTGGGTAAAGATCCTATGGGCTTACTACTCACATAAATTACAAGCTAACTTAAATGCGTTTCTGAGTTTTTAATTGAAGAAGCTTGATTTTGTAATTGAGTTCTCAATTGTATGCTAATATGTTCTAGTGGTGTCTTTTTAGTTCCATACTAATTTCCTTGATTAAATTTAGGAGGATAAGCTAGTCTTGGATTGTTATTAGCTTGATTTTAAATATTCCAATTTGCTCCTTGGTTATTTTGAATATAATTTCATTAAGTTATACAATTATTATTTGACCAACTAAAATTGGCGTGACTCCTTTAACTTTAATTATATGTGTTGGAATAGAGATTATTTTATCTTTCAATCAAATTTATATCTTCAATCCCTTAGATATCATTCTTTTCCATTGAGCTTTTGTCTTCCAAATATAAAGATGAAGCATAATTTAAGCATAAAGTGCTCAACTTCTTTGATATTGTTGCAACTTGTATAGTCAAAATGGATAAATAATTATTTTCATAGACTCCTACCACTCTTAGATGATTCACCCAATTAGTAGGCCACAAAAATTTATTTATTGTCATTTCCTCAATTAATTCATAAGCATCCTAAAAAAGCTTTGACATTAAAGAACCTCCAGCTATAACATCAATTATTTCTCTACGGGATCCTAGCAATCCATTATAAAAGTTTGAATTATCAATCAATCAAGTAAGATATAGTGAGGGCACTTTCAAATCATCTCCTTGAATCTCTCCCAACTCTCAAAAATATGTTCTCCTTCTAATTGAGTAAAAGAAGTGATATCATTTCTAAGTTTGGTAGTCTTAAAAGGTGAGAAATATTTTCCTAGAAATTTGTTGGCCAACTAATCCCATGTGGTAATAGAGCCCGGGGTAAAGAATTTAATCACATTTTTTTTATTATCTCTTAGAGAAAATGAGAACAATCTATGATTAATAATATAATCACTAACACCATTGTACTTAAATGTTACACAAATTTTGAAAATATTTACCAAATGTATATTAGGATCTTCAACCGGAGTTCCCCCAAATTGATAATTTTATACCTACTGAATGATTATAGGTTTTAATTCAAAATTATTAGCTTGGATTTTAGGTCTATTTATGCTCTGAAGGATTTCGTCAACCATATGGTTTGCAAAATCCTTAAGAGGTCAAAAATGATCTAAGTCTTGAATAGAATCAGCCATTTTAGAAATATTTTTAGCGGTTCTAATTTTAGAAAGGTTCTCTCAAATTTTAATTCAAAATCTAGCAATGGTTCCCTTCTATGGCTTCTTAGCATGCAATCATAATTATTCAATCAATAAAATAAAACAAAAGAATATAGTATGACTAATTATGTAATTGGTTCAACAACATAGTAAAATTATAAATAAAAAAATTCTTTCTCAACAACATCATCAAAAAAACTTGATGAGAGCGGTGGAGTAACATAAAGAACTTTAAAATGAATTTAGGGCTATATTAATCCTTAAATAATGCTTAAATTTTATTTGATATAAAATTTATAAAAACTTTACTTAACATACGCATGTGAATATGACGAATCAAGTAATATAGTGATAAAGTAGAGTCGATCCCATGAGGAAGAATATTTACTTGCAAATACTAGTACTATTTACTACAATTATAATAATAATCTTACTTAGTAAAAATAAGTTTAAGTAGAGCTTCAATCACTTAGTTTAAAATTAATAAAAAAATTTAAATGAAATACTTTTTGGATAAAATGTTTTGGATTGAAGGAATGTAAAAATAATATGTTGCCTAATAATTCTCTTTTATATTGATGTTATTCAAAGTATATGCATTACTGACTGCTCAGTCAAGCGTGAAGAGATAAAGGACATATTAAACCCTTCAAAACTCCTATAGTCTACGACCCTATAAAAATATTAGAAAACTAAGTAAAGCATGTACTATTAAAACCCCCTTCTTACAATTCATATCTAAAAATTTAGTATATATCAAGCACTATGCCTATGCTTGCATCATATCAATCCAATATACCTTGTTGTGCCTGCTTTCTTATTCCTAGGCTCCACAATACACTCGATATTAACTACATATATGAACACTATGTGTATTAATGTGGACATGGTATATTAAAAATATTATTAAATTATTGATAAGATAATTCATTTGTACTCCACATTTGATTTACAATATCAATCTAAAACTAGATAATTTAGCCATACATGAAAAATAAGTGAAAAAAAACTCATTTTCATTAATTACACAAATGAAAGAAAGCACATAACACAATATATCACCGTATGAATTTAATGATCTACTCTACATTCCTCTTTGAACTTACAAAATTGATTCCATAAATATTGACTAAACACTCTTATGAAGTGGATAAAGTGCTTCATGAATTCCCTTAGTTATCACTCCTAAGAAAATTACAGGGAAGTATTATGAAGATTGAAATTAACTAAGTGGTTGATCTCTCTTACTAATATTACAAATGGAAAATTTGTAGAAAAATAAAGAAAATAAATTCTGGCACCATTTCACTCGAGACACTTACGTCATGACACCCATAAAATGAACTAATGCCATAGCGCTGAAAGATTTCCTCCACTATAGCGCTTGATGATGTGGACCCATTATTCAGTGAATAGACACATCACTTTGCTAGTAATTCATGCATTGAATGGTTATAATTATAGCACTATGACATTGATGACGGTTGAGTGATTTGAAGTCCAAGTGGCACTCCCCTTGGCTAGGTGGTGCTATAAATTGGCACCACAACATTGTGAATACAAAGACTATATTGTATAGCACCGACTCCTCTAAACCTATGGCACTATTAAATAAAGGTTGGGCGTTGCCATGTCCATATTGGGTGCACCGACAATGTTAATGATGGGGGGAACTCATATTGAGGACCCCAATATACACTTAGCTAGTTCAATAAAAATATTTATAATATTCAAGTATAATGGTATTAGTGATGATGCTATTAAGCTTCACTTATTTCCATTTTCGCTAAGAAAGAAAACTAAGATGTGGTCAAATTGTGTGCCCATATGCTCTAAAATATTTGGAATGAATTAGCACATAAATTCCTAGTTAAGAATTTCCTACCATCTAAAACTATCAAACATATGTTACATAACATATTTGCCCCAATTTGAAGGAGAGTCGGTCTATGAAAGTTGGGAGAGATTTAAGAAAATACTTGAAAATACCTTCATCATGCTTTGCCTAATTGGTTGGTGATTCATATTTTTTATATTGGGCTGGTAGGATCGCTTAGGTCAATTATTAATCATGAAATTGAATGATCATTAATGTCTAAACCATTTGAGGATGCCTATGAATTGATAGAGGAGAGGGCTACAAATAATGTTTTGTGGCTTTTTGATATGGTGAATCCTAAGAGAGTAGCGAGTGTATATGAGTTAGATGCTTCGCTCAAGTAGCTTATATTTATAAGAAATTAGATAATTTTAGAGTTAGTTTAGGATCTAGTTCATATATTCTTTTAGAATTGTAAGATTTGAGTTCTGTTGGTGAGAATAGTGCTTAAGGGGTTGAGAATATTTATATCATCCGAAGATAAAATAATCCCTATTCCAATACCTACAATCCAAGTTGGAGGAACCATCCTAATTTTAGTTGATCTAACAATAATAATAGTGGAAATAATTAGTTGAATGTCATTAATATATCTTGGAGGAAATTAGAGTAATTCTAAGCAACCTATAGTAAATCCTAAACCATCTTATCCCCTAGGTTTTAACAAGAACAATCAATTTAGGGATATGAAGAGACCTTTGAAAAAGGTAGTAATTCAATTGAAAACTCAATTGCAAAGTCAAGATTCTTCAATTAAGAACTTAAAAAATCAATTAGGATAGCTTGCAATCTCTTTTAGTAGTAAACCTCATGAAATGTTTTCCAATAATATAGAAAATAATCTAAAGTAGAGAGGAAAGAATCATAGTGTGGGACACTTGAGGAGTAGTAGTGATGAAACCTACCCAAAATGATATATTTAAAAAAGTTTGATTAAAGATTATAAACTTAGCGCTCCTCGGGAGGCAACCCAAATCGACTGATGTTAGGTCTTCATTTATTGTTGAAGTTTTTATTTATTTATGTAATTCTGATATTTTATTTTTTATTTTGTAATTATAAATATATATATTTATGAAATGTGTATTGGTATGTATGGTTATGACTGATATAATTACATATTCATTTTTTGATAATTCACATAGGTTATAAATTTTAACCAGTGATGTAGGACTGTCTTAGAATGACGCAGTGTTTGGCTTACTAAGTGCTACAACATATAAATCAAGCATCACTGCACTAAAGTATTAAGAAAATTGGTATTGTATAATATTATAGTGTTGACGACTTAAATGTCGCATTGTTACTTCCACTCATATAGTGCAACGGCGCTAAATAATGCAGTGTTGTGGTGCCAAATTAATAATTACTACAAACCTGACACAATATATTAAACGATATTATATGATGCACCTATTTGCATTATGATTCTTTATAAAGTGTTACTTGTGGAGCCATAACATTAGGTTTAATTTTTTTTTTATTGTTATGGTGGCACAACGGTGGTCATTTCAGAGCGCCAAAGTGTTCTCTTATGTCAAAAACCATGGTCTTTCCTTAGTTAAAAAGCTATATATATATATATATATATATATATATATATATATATATATTATTTATGTTCCATGTGTTCTTCATGTGTGGCACCATTGTTAGTCTGCATGTTATTGTTTAGTACTTTTGCCAGTTCCATAGTGGCACCAATCGCAGTGCCGTAGTGCCAATCACATTCATAAATCTGAAGTGCAAGTGTTCATTTTCTTTTCACCAAGCTCAGAGATTTCTTTCTTCCCTTAACCATGTTTTCATGGCCTTTGGACTTTTAAGTCAAAATTTCTAATTGATCATACGATTTTGGGTAACAAGAAGATTGCTGCATTCTCTTTTGATTGAAGGAGATTTACCTTAATTGAGGCTCAAGAGCATTATGCCCAGGTGTTTGTGAATAAGCAATTTATACTTGAGCAAGTTTTCCAAAACCTCGGAGGAGCAGTCATGCGAATGATAGTGAAGAGGGGTTGGGAAACCCTTTGTGAGGAACCTCATGTCATTATCATAAATGTTGTTTGTGAGATTTTCGCAAATGCAAAAGAGCTAGAATAATAGGTGATTTGTCTAGGGCAATTGGGTGTCTTTTGAACCCTCTAATATTAACTATATTTATAAGTCTAAGCACATGGAAGATGATGACTATTATGATTTTAATATTTCACCCTTTGATCATTAGGAGGTTTTGAGGTTGCTTTATGTACCTAGGAGTGGGGCTATATGAAAATAAAGGGATGGAAAGATAATCAATTTTCTTTCCTACAATTTTGACCCTATTATCCATAGCTTGTCATTAGTTTATCTCTCAAATACATCATTATAGGATATACCTTTATAGGTGTAGGATACCCCTTTCATATTTATTCTTTATTCGTAGTTACTAGAGTTTTAAGGGAATATAATGAAGAGCAGCTGTTTCCCATTTCCACTCTCATAAAGCAAAAAAAAAAGGGTTTTAAAATGATTGATATATAGGAGGAAGCTAGACATAGTGAGCCCCATCTAACCTGTCAGTCCAATAGTATTCGGTCCAATGCCCAATCCCCTGGATCTTTTGGTGAGTAGGTGGCTAATTTGAGAGAGAAAATAGATATAATTTCTATTTTTTATGATGAGAGTAGGTGTTGGTAGGAAAATTATGCTGATATGTAGAAGAAACATAACCGCTATACTTCTATGTTTAATGAATTATAAGTGGGAATGTTTAGAAGAAGCCCATTCATTGAAAATCCGAATTAACTTCATTTTCCTAATTCCCATGTGTATGACCCTTTCATTTGGTACCCTTTTACTGATGATGATGAGGAGGAGGAGGAGGATAAAGGCTCTTAATGATGATGTTTATCTTTATTTGCTTAGTTGCTCTGGTTGTGCTTGGAGAGAGAGAGAGAGAGAGAGAGAGAGAGAGAGAGAGAGAGAGAGAGAGAGAGAGAGAGAGAGAGAGAGAGAGAGAGAGAGAGAGAGAGAGAGAGAGAGAGAGAGAGAGAGAGAGAGTTTATGGTTAATTATTCTTTTTATTTTCTTTGTTTTACATTTTTTGTTTGCTTGGGGGAGATCTTCATGATCATATGATGCTTGTGGAGAGCTATGATAGATCATGATATTGAGATGCAGTTGTTGGTTCCATTGTAGTCTTGATCAAGGACAATGCATCAGGCACTATATATTTCAGTTATGTATTTGTATCTTATTGCCTTACGGACCTTGTATCATTTTAAATGAAAAGACATAATTTTAGTTTCTATTCAATTCTGCTCATTTTATCTATTACAGTATTACTTTATTTTTACTTATATTTTGCAGTTCAATTTGCATTTAAGTAAAAACCCCATAATTGCTTAGTTGCTAAAAATATCCTTCACATAATGTTTGTACTTTGATTGCTCATATAGCCAAAATAAAAAAAAAGTAATTAAAAATTATTTAAAATTAAGAATAATACTAAACTCTACGTAATAATTGGGATGAATAAAGAATCAAAATTTTTAATTTGAAAATCATAGTAATTAACTAAAAAAATCATGTAAGTTATTATCTAGCTTTGAACTTAAATGTTATATACCTAAGCATTGACTAATGATTTAAAGATTGAATAATTGAGTATAGAGAAAGTGAGTGCGTAGATTAAATTATGAAAATCATTGTAAACTTAAATATGGAATTAATGAGCCTATTAACATCTTAACATTAATCCAATTTAGGATTACTTAAAAAGGAAGAAAGCAAAAAGATATTTAAAATTATTATTATGTACTCAAATTAAAAAAATGAAATATATGAAAATCAAAACAAATGAAGAAAAAGAAAAAGAAAGAGTACTTCAGAAATTGGTATATAATAAAACTCAATTCTTTAAAGTATTCTAAATACTTGAGTGAAATATGAGAATGTAAGTAAACTAAAACATATGATGGTTTACTCATGAACTTTTAATTTAACTACAATCACAAATAATTTCTAAATGATATATTATTCAGATCTAAAATTTGTAGCAAACATTACATTTACACTAGTAGTCAATAAGTTCAATTTGCACAAGAGGGTTTAACTATATGTTAGAAAGGAGTGAAGGGTTCAAACGTGGGACTACTTATAAGAGTCCAATGTGAGTGACATCACATCACTATTATCATGATAATTCCATATGATAGGGGAAACTACTATAAAAATAGGACAATAACTTTGCATTTTCATTCTTCATACTATTTGACATCTCCATTATCTTGCCATTAATTCATTTGTCATTTTACCACTTGCCTTCTAATAGATCAAGTGAATCAAGAAACTAAATATACACTTGCAAGTCATTTCAAATATTCAACATGTACTTAGGGAGTTATAGTTAGTGAACTGGTATCTCATAGAACTCACCATGAGAGCTCACCCAAGAATCATCTCCCTAACTCAATAGAGTAATCAAATTGGAGTTGCCCCCAACATGATGAGTCAAGGGTTCACACAAACTACTCAGCTCAAGACTCGCCTCCAAGTGAGACACCCATCAAAGTCACTCACCCCTATCAAAGATAAAATATCATCAATCATGCTCATCATTCAAGCAACACAAAAATGTGTTCTCAATAAGGTTCTAGCTCATCCTTACATAATTAAGAAAGTATGGAGCATCATACCTGCATCACTGATATATACTCACCTCCCTCATCGCACTAACCCAAGTGATCATAAAAAGCTAGTCAACGACTTCAAAATGTTCACCACCACAACCCTGTCCCTCATCAACAAATTAACCTACTCCCATTCACCTAATCATGCTTAACATAATAGAAATCACACCAAGAAGGAATGAGAAAGGATGCAATCATCCATCATGCTAGCCAAAAGAATATTTAGGACAATTTGTACAAAGAGTCATTAATTATTACACTTTTATTTATTTTGATGCAGCATTTTTTATATCCTTTGAATCCCTATAAATAAAAGGTGAAAAAATATATTTAAATCTTTGAAATTTTCTATAAATATTCAAATTAACAAAATATTTTTAATATATTTTTTTTCTCTTCATTCTCACAAATTTCTAAGTCTTACCATCCCTAACATGCCTAATAATAAGGTTGAGTGTCACCAACAGATAAATATAAATTCAACAAACATTATAAAATATAATGATACTATTAAATGATTACAAATAAAGGCCTTCCAAAGCATTTTTAGACGTTCATTCTGTCATATAAAACTCACAAAAAAAAAAAAAAAAAAAAAAAAAAAATATATATATATATATATATATATATATATATATATATATATATATATATATATATATATCCAATTTTTTTCTTTATTTTCATACACCTATTATATGATAATTACATATCCTTATTTGTTCTGCATCACTTTGACTTACGGCAGCAGTTACAGCTCACCATTGTGAAACATGGGGCAACGCAAATTCCCCGAAAATATACAAAAACCCTAAAATAGTATATTTTTGTGGTGCACCATTAAAGTATTAGGATGAACAAATTTCTAAATAAAATATATATTACAGAAAATTCTCAACTGACTTTGGTGATAGCTACCCGATGTTACAAAAGTAATTGAGATGATTCTAAATTTAGCATAAATGAGAGGCAGTTCAAACGGCACAGTAGATAAAATGCATTAGTAGACCCCTTGGAAGGATAAGCGTTCTCTCCAACCTTCAAAAATTGATGCCGCAGCTGCATTTTGAGCTAAAGTTAGCTTCAAACGACTAAAGAGTTCGCTATCCTTGGCCTGCGATGCCGCATCTGCAGCTTCCTTCGCCATGCCAATCCGTGCATATGCCTGATTATAATAGAAATAATAATAATAAAAAAACTAAAATCAGATGAAGGCTTAGTTTGTGAAGGCTTCGTTTGTGATGGCTTTTTCAAATTTTTATACTAAAAAACTGCTTTAAGAAACAGTAAAAAAGCTGTCCCAAACGAAGCCTAAAATGCCCAATAATTGATGCTATCAGTGATCTTTCAAGCGAAAAAGAGCGAGCAGGAAAATAGAGATCATACCTCTGATTTTTCTCGAGGGTCAGTTAGTTTTGGGATATATTTTAAAGCTTCAGTTTTTTCATCAGCATCAATGCATGCTTCGACAAAAGGCTTATATCCTGAATAATAAATTCAAACGGAGGGGAAAATAAGACATTGATGATGAAATTTCCAAAAAATAATTTGGTATATTTAGACAAATCAACAAGTCTACAACTGCAAGCTTACAAACACCGTGTTGGATCCGAATTTATATGTAGATGATATACAATCTTATAGTTAAGATGAGAGCTGAAGAGTTGAGCATGGTTTGAGTGAATGTGGAGAGTAAGAATTCTATGTTTACTATAAACGATATGAAATCTAGAAGATCAAAAGGTACGAAGAGATATAAAAGCTTCAAAAAATTTCTACGATGCCTCTTACCTATTTATTTATAGTGCTTTGAATGCTATAGGAAAGGCTACACCTAAAAGA
The DNA here is from genome assembly GCA_016618105.1 of Dendrobium huoshanense. Lineage (NCBI taxonomy): Eukaryota > Viridiplantae > Streptophyta > Magnoliopsida > Asparagales > Orchidaceae > Dendrobium > Dendrobium huoshanense. Next base: position 24,206,131 of record CM028342.1, read on the forward strand.
TGATATATATATATAATACAATGTATGATATGACTTATTACAGGTTGTCATAAACACGTCCTAAGTAGTTGACCTTCACGTGAATCTCTACTTATAATGTGGCCCTCAATTTTAGTACGAGTCCATTGTACAAGTCTTTATGGGCGGAATGTCTTAGGCAAGTCCTTAGGGTCCAGCATTTAGGGAAGTCTATAAAGATGAATCCTCTGGACGTAACGGTGATTCCATTGAGACATGATTCACTCATGGAAGTGAAAGAATGAGTACTCCTTGATGGAAATGAACATGAGCCAAGAATTTCCTTAACTCGATAAATCATAAGTTTGGCCTTTGAGGTGTGTATGTTTCCTTTAGTTGGATGGAGGATGTTAACCGTAGCAAAGTCAAGTGAGTTATTATGCATGGAGACTTTTCCTCAATGAGGTATATATTGTACAATACATATCAAATACGGCACGCATCTGACATGCCTTTGATATTGTATTGAACACCCAGAATACACGTCTAATTAAAAAAATATATATTAAAAACAAATTCAACACACGAGTCTTAAATATTTTATGAATTTTTTTTTATTATAATTTCTAATATTTCAAATTGACGACCGACATTATCTCGACATCAAAGGTCGATGCCCGACTCTTGTCAGCATTGTCTAGGGCTGCAAACGAACCAAGCCGAGCCGAGTATGTGAGTGTTCATGTTTGTGTTCATTTAATATCAGCTTGTTCATGTTTGGTTCATGTTTGTTCGAGCTTTAGCATTTGTGTTCATGTTTGGTTCATTTAAATTAAGGAGTGTTCATGTTCGGTTCATGTTCAGTTCATGTTCATTCGTTTAGTGTTTATCGAGCTTGTTCGCAAACATATTTAACTAATTTTTTTAACTATCAAACAAACACGTTCATGAACAAACACATTTATAATAAAAGCAATTGTTTATATAATAAATGTAATGATTATTTATATTTATTAATTCTATAGTCAAATATTAATTATTTTCATCGAGCTTATTCACGAGTTCAAAATCGAACACAAATCGAGCTTTTATCGAGCTTAATGTCGAGCTTGTTCACGAACTCCAAATGATATTGTTCGCGAACATAAATGAGCCGAACGCATTAGTGTTCAAGTTTGTTTATTTAAGAAACGAGTATTTAAAATATTGTTCAACTTTGTTTGTTTAATTAATTAAACGATCTCAAACGAGCTTTAATCGAACCGAACAACGAGTAGCTCGTCGAACGTTTGGTTCGCTTGCAGCCCTAGCATTGTCGTCTCCCCTCTCGATGTTTGAAACACATTAACACCAGACCCTCGGCATCTAAATATTAATCATTTTAAGCACAAATCCTAATTAAATAATTAATTATTTTTCAATTATTTTATTAATATTCTGCTTACTCAATTTTTATACACTATTTTTAAGATATAAAAATTATGATATCATGTCTAATCCGTGTTTAGACATCCGTGTTCATATCCTATATTTGTAATAATTGATGTGTCTCGTGTCCGAATCACCATGTTCGTGTCTATGCATCATAGCAAGTGACCTTAACCTTAAAAGATGATCATGGATAAATAGTACCTGTCGAGATGAGTGACATTTGAGGCTCAAGGGAGTCAATATGAGTTATATCGGGAGGCTTGCCTTAGATGATAGCTCCTTGATTCAGCTTTGCTAGAACGAGTCTTCACGTTAAGACCTCACTAGGAGAATGGCCATGAATATGTACATCAGTCAATACGAGTTATATCATGAGGCTTTCCTTAGATGATAGCTCCTTGATCTGGCTTGCTGGAACGAGTCTTCACGTTAAGACCTCGCTAGGTGAATGGCCATGAATATGTACATTAGCACCAACTAGCTTGCTGAGCAGTCACTTTCCCACGTGTTGAGTGTTCTTCCTAAGAGATGTGATTTTTTGGGCCAAGTCTCATAGTGGAAACCTATTAAACACCTAAGAAACCTACATAGGCATATAAGAGTGTGCATTTAATTTTTCAATTATTTTTCAATACAAGTTAATTATGAGCCAGGTCCAATACTTAAGAACAACTCTCAATAAGATCCAAGTTTGTAATTATGAGCAAGTTAGTTAAAGGCCCAGGAGGTTGGAAGAAGATAACATCGAAGCATCACCCTTCTCAAGTAACTGCTCGTAGTGCGTGGGGTCAAATCAAAGTTATAACAAGGAATCTGTAGAAATACTTGAGGGAAAAATAATAACAGGATAAAAACCTTTAATTCACTTGTTTTATTGATAATTCATTTTGCAAATGTTCAAACTCAGCTCTGAGAAAAGCATGTTAATATATGTCATAGATAAATAAATGTAAGGTAATGTAATTGAAATAATGAAATAAGTATTGAACATGGCTCTTAAGAAGAACACCATGATACCCTTAAGTATTGGACCTGATGAAACTGAACTTTACAGAAATAGGTCTGGTGATTCAAAGATCATGTAAATGATAAATTGGCACTCATCAAATCATAACTCACTCAATTTTTAATAGTAAAAACCTGTGATTGGAGTAAATTATGAACTTGATGCCTGAATTTTATAGGTCAATAGGTAACTCACTCATTAATGTTTGAGTTTTAGCACTGTGCTTGTGAAAAAATATATTCAAGTCAGCAAGATGCCGCCTTAAGTTGCCATTCTGTGGCTAAATTTTACTTTTCTCTGAATTGCCATTGTCTTCAAATAGGCCTTGTGACGGACTCACCCGTGCGACAGAGGAGACGACGTCTGGAGCCGGCACCCGAAGGAGTTACCTGCAAGAAACAGAGAGAAAACGAATGCAATGGAACAGTGATTTGGGGAAAATAACTTGTAGTATATTTCTTCTTGCTTTCAGGAGTGCTCTAAGTAAGGCTATATATGCCAAAGCTGAGGTGGCTAAAACTAGTCAAAAAGGAGAAGAACGTGTAAAAAGGCAAAAGCTGAAAGATAGTGGTCCTGCTGCTGGCAGGTGGTTATGCGGATGGGATACTAGACCGCATCAGTTCTCCCCATCTTCAGAAGAACTCGCCTCCGACGAGGTTAAACTGGTGTTGGCGTCATCAGGTGGGTGATAGGCATGTATGTCGGAGACATTGAAAGTGGATGAGGTCTGCATATCTGCTGGTAAATCGATAACATATGCGTTATCGTTGATCTTCTTGAGTACAGGGAAAGGTCCTATTTTCCGCGGACTGAGCTTGCTATAGGTTCCCACAGGAAATCGCTCTCTTCTCAGTCGCAACATGACCAGGTCGCCGGGATTGAAGTTTTTAAAGCGCCGATGCGCGTCAGCTTGCTGCTTATAGAGACGGTTTGACTCAGTCAGCTTTGTGTGAACTCTATCCACGATTTCCTTGAATTGTTCAGCGGATTGGGCTGCGACTGTGCTGCGACACTTGGGGAGGATGGCGACATCAACGACCTGATTAGGCATCTTTGTGTACACAATGCTGAAGGGGCAATGGCCGGTGGAGCGATTGGGCATAGAGTTGAAGGCAAACTCGGCTTGACTGAGTAACTCCTCCCACTTCTTCGGGTGCTCTTGAACCAGGCAGCGCAGCATGTTGCCAAGGGTCCGATTAACTACTTCAGTCTGGCCGTCGGTTTGCGGGTGGTAAGCGGAGCTGAAATTGAGCTCGGTATGGAGACGTTTCCACAAATCACGCCAAAAGTGGCTAATGAACTTAACGTCTCGATCTGAGGTGAGGCTCCGGGGTACTCCGTGCAGACGGACAATTTCTTTAAAGAAAAGCTTGGCTATATGAACGGCGTCGAATGTCTTTTTACAGGGAATGAAGTGCGCCATCTTGGAGAACCTATCTACCACCACCATGATGGAATCTGCGCCGGTCTTGGTTCGGGGAAGGCCCAAGACGAAGTCAAGACTCAAATCTTCCCAAATTGAGTCAGGCGTGGGAAGGGGCAGATATAACCCCGTGTTCTGCGCAGTGCCCTTGTAAGTCTGGCAAACTGAACATCTTTCCACGAACCGGGATACATCACGGGCTAGATGAGGCCAGTAGAATCTTGCTTGCAGTTGAGCTAAAGTTCTGTCTCGACCGACGTGTGCAGCCAGATTACCACAATGTACTTCTTTGATGAGGAAGGGCCGCCAAGACGATTGTGGTATGCAGAGGCAATTTGCTTTAAATAGGAAGCCGTGTCGGATGCTGTAGTCATTTGGTGGCTGACCGGATTGGCATAGATCCCATGGCTGTGTGAAGTCTTCATCCGTGGCATACAGAGACTTCAATTTTTCAAGGCCTGTTATCTCTGTTTGTAACATGGTCAGCATGGCAGCCCTTCGGCTAAGGCATCGGCTACTCGATTGAGTTTACCCGCTTTGTGTTGCAACACGAAAGTGAATTTTTGCAGGAATACAATCCAGCGGGCTTGCATCCTACTCACGTTCTTTTGATTGTTTATGTACTGAAGAGCTTGATTATCACTGCATAAAACGAAGTCTTGATGAAGGAGGTAGTGTTCCCACTGTTTTAATGCCCTCACAACAGCATAAAGTTCATGTTCATATGCTGACCATTTCTGTCGAGCGGGGCTGAGTTTTTCGCTGAAAAACTCGATTGGTCGGGATTCTTGTGAAAGCACAGCGCCAATTCCTATTGAAGAGGCATCGGTGTCGACGTGAAACGGCTTCTCGAAGTTGGGCAGGACTAGGACGGGTGCTGAACAGAGTGCTTCTTTGATGGTGTCAAAGCTGCGCTGCTGTTCTGTGGACCAGAGGAAGCTGCCCGCCTTTAGGCAATCTGTAAGTGGGGCTACTATAATGCTGAAGCCGCGGATGAATCGCCTGTAGAAATTTGCTAAGCCATGGAAGCTCCGGACGTCGAACAGTGTCTTGGGAATAGGCCATTCACGAATGGCCTGAACCTTGCGGGGATCCACCTCTACGCCTTTGTCGGACAAAATGAAGCCTAGGAAGTGGACACTGGGCGACGCGAATTCGCACTTCTGCGGATTTAAATACAGTTGATGCCGTTGAAGCAACTGCAGGATGTCTGAGAGATGCTTGACATGGTCTGAAAGATTAGTACTATAAACAAGAATATCGTCAAAATAGGCTACGCAAGTTTTTCCCAAGAATGGCTGTAGCACCTCCTGCATTAATCGCATAAATGTGGAAGGTGCATTGCAGAGCCCGAAGGGCATTACCTTCCACTCGTAGAGACCGTCGCGCGTCTTGAAGGCGGTTTTCCATTCGTCCCCGGGACGAATGCGAATCTGGTGGTAGCCACTGCGGAGGTCTAACTTGGAGAAGACAGAAGCTCCCGCCAGCCGATCTAGCAAATCAGAGACTCGGGGAACAGGGAAACGATACTTCACAGTGATCTTATTAATGGCGCGGCTGTCAATGCACATACGCCATTGGCCGTCTTTCTTGGGCACAATCAACGCCGGCACGGCACAGGGACTCAGGCTGTGCTGGATCATTTGCTTGCCAAGCAGATCTTCAATAATGCCTTGCAAGATGGAGTATTCTTTTGGACTCATGCGATAATGTGGAATATTTGGTAAAGTAGCACCGGGAATGAACTCAATCTGGTGCTGTATGGAACGCATCGGTGGGAGGCCAGGCGGTAACTCAGCAGGTAACATATCTGCGAATTTGGAAAGTAACTCTTGAATTTCAGTAGGAAGGGCTGCCGAAGCCGAACAGTTCTGACTATCTGATACTACCAGGGCAATGAGGCTTTCGTAGTCTTGACGAGATTGCAGCAGCAAGTTACCAGAAACAACATATGCCGCATTGGTGTTCGGTGTGCTATTTACGGGTGTTGTATTCTGAGGGCAGAGCCTAAGCCTTTTACCCTTCCAGTCGATAGTGTACACATTCTGCCGGCAATTGTAGATGGCATCCATATCATACTGCCATGGCCTTCCGAGGATAAGGTGGCATATATCCATATCTATCACGTCACAGAGGACTTCGCAGGCGTAATGACGGCCGATAGAGAAACTAACACGGCACATATCGTTCACTATGACCTCGGTGCCTTTCTTAATCCAACTGACTTTATACGGGTGTGGATTGCTGGTTGTCTTCAATTGAAGAGCTTGAACCACGGATTTGGATATAACATTCTCGGTGCATCCGCTGTCGATCAGGACTTCGCATACCTTCCCTTGAATGGTGCAGTGTGTCTTGAACAGGGCATTCTGCTGTGAATGAATGTTCGTTCGGGGAGCTAGCAACAATCGTTGCAAAACGCAAACGACCGGTTCTCCCTCATCCCCATGAACATCCTCGAACTCATTACCCAGATCAGGTGTGAACTCCTCCTCGGTTGTCTGGTGTTCCCCATCCATAAGCTGTATGCGTTGCCGGCTTGGACACTCATTGGACTTGTGTCCAGGCTGAAAGCACCGGAAACATTTCAACGTAGCGGATCTACTGTAAGGATTTTCTCTAGCGGGTAGAGGTGCCTTGGATTGATTTCGATTGTCAGCAGCAGCTAGTCCCGATCCCTGAGGAGAGGTGATTGTGGGGGATGTGCGAGGAATATAAGGGGATCGAGCTCCGGATATTTGTCCTCTGGATACTTCAACCTGAGATTCCCCATAATTCTTCCTGGATGACTGGCTGCGGGAATGCCGTGAAAATTGTGTCTCAGCCTTCAAGGCGAAGTTCATTGCCTGACTCAAAGTCCACACGGAATTGAGTTCTAATTTCTCCTGTATAGATTCCCGTAGGCCGCCGGTATAACGAGCGACCAACTGGCTTTCGGATTCGTGGAGATTGTTCCTGGCACTCAAGCGGAAGAATTCCTCAGTATACTCGCTCACTGATCGTTGGCCTTGAGTGCATTGCTGATACTGCAGATAGAGCATTTGCTCATAATCCGTGGGCAGAAAATGGCTCCGAAGGAGTTGCTTCATTCGCGGCCAACTGCGAATTGATCCGCGGCCCTCGCGTAGACGAGTCTGGAGTAACTGTTGCCACCAAGCACCAGCCCCGCCTTTCAGGCGACAGGCTACGTACTTAACTTGCTTTTCAGGAGCAATGTCCATGTAATCAAAGAAGGACTCGACAGCGCGTTCCCAGTCCAGATAATCCTCAATGTGCAATCTGCCATCAAAGAATGGTATATCTAATTTGATACGAAATTCGCCAGGGTTACCTTGATAATGCCCTCGCTGTCGAGGACGGTCATAAAAACGGGGCGGACCATCGTCTCCAGAACCGTTCAAGTCTGGTCTCAGACGAACGCCGATTTCTTCATCGGAATCGGTAAGTTCAGTGTATGCCGCCCTGGCTAATCGATGAGGCCCCATTGGTCCTAACGGAGCCCTTATATGTTCCGTCTGCGGCCGAGGGATCTGGACATTGGCTGGTTGCGGCGGACGGATAGCAGTCTTCAGATCCAGTAGTTCATTACGCAGTTCCGCGGAGAATCGAGCGAACTCCGTTCTTAGTTCAGTGAGCTGCCGTGCGAAGCCAGCTTGCGCTGCCCACACGGCATCCAAGCTTCGATCGTCGTTGGAAGCTTTTCGCGAAGTTTCTGCGGCCATCGCTCCGGTACTAGCTCTGATACCAACTGACGGACTCACCCGTGCGACTGAGGAGACGACATCTGGAGCCGGCGCCCGAAGGAGTTACCTGCAAGAAACAGAGAGAAAACGAATGCAATGGAACAGTGATTTGGGGAAAATAACTTGTAGTATATTTCTTCTTGCTTTCAGGAGTGCTCTAAGTAAGGCTATATATGCCAAAGCTGAGGTGGCTAAAACTAGTCAAAAAGGAGAAGAACGTGTAAAAAGGCAAAAGCTGAAAGATAGTGGTCCTGCTGCTGGCAGGTGGTTATGCGGATGGGATACTAGACCGCATCACCTTGCCTCACACCAAACTAAATAGACTTCAAAAGAGTAACCATCTAGATTAGTTTGAATGTTCGAGTAGGTTGTTAGACCTAACAGAACTATCCTAACGCTAACCAAGTGGGGTGAATTGATAATTTAAAATTTCTCTTGAAAATTTAGAAAACCGATTTAATATATTTGACACAACAATAAATTCTCACAAAAGATTTTTCAACCATAGAAAAATAAAGTGTAGTAAAAAGTAAAGAGCAGATGAACTCCAAATTTTATAATGGTTCGGTCCAACTAGACCTACGTCCAGTCCCTGAAGATTCCTTCAGGTATTGCACTAAATGAAAGTTACTCTCCTTTTACTCCCACAGGAAGGTGAAGAAGCCCTTACAACAATCTCTCTTTCACCAATCCGATGCGGCAGAGCATCGACGTCTTTTCTCACCCTCCTGGTGACGACAGAATACCTAATGTTTAAAATTGCATAATAGGGTATTGAGGCATTTTTCGTTCGTGAGGCGAGGCGTAAGCCTCAAGGAATTTTGAGGCATAAGCCTCAAAATCAAAAGATTGCGTACACATCAAATGAAAAATTTTTTATATACTGATGAGTAAAAAATATAAAACATAAAAAAACACAAGATATGAAGTGAAATCAAAATATCCCAATAATAAGACAATATGAAATTCTTCATTTGAATAAGCATTATGATGATATGCTATCTCCCTTTCCTCGGATCTCTCCTATAGAGTTCAATGTCTCACAATCAAAGCATGCACTCATTAAGTAAACTTATACAAAGCATGCACTCATGAAGAAGCAAACTAACACTTACAATTATTACTAAAGATAAAGATGATGAATACAACAATATGCCGGGCAACCGGGGGTCCAAGGGGAAACTGCCCCCTGGCGGGATTCGACCTGCCCAATCAGTTCATGGGGTCAAGGGGCAACGCCCTTGCGAGGGTTTCTGGGGGAAACACCCCCAAAACATTTTTTTTTTTGTAAGAGTAATTTGAAGTTCTGCTTATTTTTAAAGTTCGTAAGTCGTTTGTATGGAATATACCAAGCGGTACCGAGCATGTACTGAGCATTTTTTTTTTAATTTTAAGAGGCGGACGAATCTAAAACATGAGGCGAGGAGCACCTTGAGGCGCGCCTCAATGGAAGCTCTCATTGCGTAGGCTTTGAGGCTTGAAAGGTTAAAATTGCGTTGAGGCACGACTCCTCTTATTGCATAATTTTAAACCATGAGAGTACCAACATCCTTTCTCACCCTCCTGGTGACGGCAGAGTATCGGCGTATTTTCTCACCCTCCTGGTGACGGCAGAGTATCAGCGTCTTTTCTCACTCTCTTTGTGACGACATAGAATCAGATCTACTCCAAAGATCTTCTCTCAAGAGTCTTCAAAGAAGTAGGACAGAGATTTGAAGAACATACAAAGAGATCCTCACCTTTGAGCAACCTCGTGAACACTTCACAATTTTCACTTGCAAGATGTCTCAAACTTCACTCCCAAACACTCTCTCAAAACACTCTCTTTTTTACTCCCAAGAGAAAATTCACAGCAAGAAGATAGATTGTCAGTTTTTCATGACACCCGTTCTCCTAAGAACAAGCTTGTCTTCTCAATCTTCCATGGGAGCCTTCCCTAGGCGCCACACCTAGGATCAACGAGGATGAATTCCTTTAGCTTTTCTACTTTTATGAGGTCTTTCATCAATACGTAGAGGTGTCTGCACTCATCAATGTTGTGCTTATGGTCCTTATGAAAGGCACGGTACTTGGAGGTATATGTAGTGTGAATGCTCACTTTTATGGGTATTTGGCACTTGAAGAACTCTTTGTTTTAAAAGACATCAACAAGTTTATTTATGGATACACGCATAAGAGTTATAGCAGGATATTGGTGAGTAGAGGGCATTTCTTAGTCATGATACAAACTGTTGACCTAAATACTGGTGTCGAGGTCGAGCTGACCATGCAAGGTGAGATTCGTAAGCGAAAGAACTCGAAATTATGCGAAACTCACCAGACGTGCGTCGACTAAAATTCAAAATTGCCTAAATGGCCTTCATTCGTAAAACAGACTGTGCCAGCGCATAATGAGAAATAGAAATAGTTAAAATCTACACCCATTTTGATAGGGGTTATCGATCGACAAAAAATTTAACTTTGTGCTTACGCAAATCGAGGTGGCATTGACGTGTGTGAACGATGATAACATGGTGAGCAAGTCGATGCACGATTAAGTTTTACAAAAAAATTAACATATGATTATAAATAATAATTTTAAGTGAGAGAAAGAGATTTTTTTTAAGAGAAAATTCCTAAATATTCCTAAAATACCCCTCCTCACATTCCCCCTTGCCCAATCGGTCCTTCCTCACTCCAACTCAACACTCATGACTTCCTTTCATGCCAAAGCCAACCCTCTCTTCCTCTCTCCCTCACGCCTCGAAGCCGCCACCGACTAGCCACCACCAAGGTCTCTCGTGCATCGTCGTCATCGCTATCTATCGTCACTGTCTCAATCACCCCACTGCTAAGGCAGGGAAATGTTGTGTTTTATAAGCAAGTGCTTGAAGACCCGTGACTTCCTTTCTTGGAAAGCAAGAAGGCTTTACACACTCGATGCAACCCACTACGTGGGGATGACGTCGGGATGCTGCCAAAATTTATATTAAATTGTATGACTTGGAAAATTTTAAAGAAATTGAAAATATACCCTAATCCCTAGGTCAACAAAATATAAAATGCACAACATCCTAGGTTCTAAACACTGAAAGCAGAGATGAACTAAAAATCAAAACATAGCAAAATAGAACTTATAGGAGAACGGGTTGCTCACTAACAAGTAGGAAACAAACTTTCATCTCTTAGCTGTTAACTCGCACACACCCAGCCCTCTAAGCAACACTCTTCAGAAATTAAAATGTGTATTGAACTAGAGAATATGATGTAGGCAAAGGGGGGTCAACTCAAACCCAAAACAAGTTGGTTTTGACTTCCCTTGAGCTTACTAGCTTAATAAATTTTGAGCTGGAATTTAGATCATTTATGAGCTAATTTTTAGTTCATTTATTGAACTAAGGTTAGCTCATTATTAACTAAGTTTTAGTTCATTAGTTATCTTAATTATGTAATTTTTATGCCTTAAATTTAAGTTTGTCTCTTGGGATTCCAAAAGATCCCCAAAATAGCTTTTGGAATCCCAAGGTTGTTTGTTTTCCTGTGCCTTGGCTCCTTGGCTTCCACGGTTGGCTTTTCCCATGCCTTGGCTCCTTGGTTCCCACGGTGGGCTGCTGGTTTTCCGAGCTGGGGGCCTTTTTGTGCCTTTTGGAGCCCCAGTTCTGTGCGGGCCTCTTTGGTTCCGTGGTTGCTCCTTCGGTTCCATGGCCGGGCTGTTTTCCCGTGAAAAGCTGGGGGCTTTTCCGTGGTTTGTGGTGCTTGGATTCCTGTGGGAATTCAATTAAGTGTCTGTTTGTATTCCCCTTCCATACCTATAAATATGAGGGGTTTTATAATATTTTAAAAAAGTGATATATGAATTTTTGACAAGAAATCCTTGGGATTTTCTTGGAGAAGCTCACCTTCTTCTTCCGACTCTTTGAGGAGACTTGCGAGTTCTTCTCCACCTTTCTTCTCGGGCTTCTAATCTCTTTCGTCTATCCGCAAGTTTACACCCCACCTGTATCATTCTTCTCAAGTAAAGCAAGTTTAGGGTGTCTTTAATTTTTTTAGAGTCAAGTTTGTAAGAGTTGAAGTCCTATTTTGTAAGTAGTTTAATTTTTAAGTCTTTCTTTTATTTGAAATGTAAGAGTTTGTTTGTTTTATTACGTAGGAGTCCCTTTTCTTTTCTTCGGGTCTACTCTTTGTGGGCAGAGGTCCTCGGGCCCTCCATCCCCCGGATTTTTGCCTGCATCAAAATAGCTCCAATTTATAGCCCAAAAAATAGTCACGTGTAGGGGCCCACCAACAAAGAGAATCCAATAGTGAAGGAGCAATGAAGCTTCATATTAAAATAATATAAAGATATCATGTGCAATAAAGTGTCAAGATGTCATTTCAAGGCTCACGCTTTGGATTCCTCAAGTATTCAAAAGTGATTAAAATATGAGCAAAAATACACCTGAATATGAACGATAATTATCCTAAAAAGGGGGAGGAATAAAAGTAAAAACCATCTATTTTTTCTACGAAAATGTATTTACATTAATGGTTAACATGTAGAACTCCCCACATATCCCCGGTAATTATTCTAGCTAACTTCATAATAAAATGAGAAAAATCAATCACATTGCAAGTCACAGGTGCACAAGTGCTTGAGGTAGCATGCACACCACCTTTTAAAGTCAGGAGACTTGTAAGCGCCCCATGAAGATGTCATACATCCCATGAACATCTGCCTTCAAAAAGAAACAAAATAGTGCATTGTTTCGTGTCACAAGTTGTACGATCCTTCATTAAAGTGCGCGTGACACATTAAAATCATCAAAGGGTGTCACCTACGAGCCCCTATTATATAATGCGCATACAAATGAATCATACAGATACATCAAGTGGCATGCACATATATACTACCAATCATATGAGCGCACTACATAACATACACACATATCGTTGATCATACAATCACTTTATTCATACACCAATGATCATGTCACTATGCAAGTGCATTGTGATTCATGCGGGCGCATTACAGAACGCATTGAGTAAGTTGTGTGAGTGAATTGCACGTGTATTATACAAATGTAAGTATATTTTGCATATATGCTAAACATGCAAAAGCATATGCAAAGATACAATCACAAACATGTTGATGCATAATGCAAAATGCACTCAACGGAGCGTTTCCGTCTGAGTCTCGACGAGTGTGACACATACACGTGACGTCTGATGATGCTACGCAGATTGAAAAGTAAAGAGTTTTAAAGCATGTAAACATGCACAAACAAATGTATAATTGTGCAAGATGCAGTGAAAAGTAATTACCGTATGACCCCCGACAAGTGCGACACCTAATACGTGATTTTTCATGTTTGAGGATGTTGCGTGGACTAAAAAATAATGAATGAATTTTCAAGCGTATATAATACATTCTATAAGCACGCTGACATACTCATGCATATCATTTAAAATGAAATTTAAGATACCCTCATGTGCTCCGACAAGTGCGCTACACATCTAATTCTTTTCTGAGAATGTTGTACGGGTCAAAAGTGAACTTGGGTTCAATTCCGATCCTTTTCCCTGAATAGACCGTAGTTGACACGACTTAAACCACTAAACAAATACACGGTCGTAGCGCTGACAAGAGTATTTTGTTTTATACATTCATATTAGTTTTCAAGGTCTATCACAAGAAAAGTTACTACTAAAAACACAAACTCTCAGGATCGCCGCTTGTTAAATTAATTGGAATATGTAAATTATATACGTTCATATTAGGTCTTCAAGGTCTTTTATTAAGAAAATTCATTCATCAAAATACATACTTTTGGTTTTGATATGTATACGACAACTCCTAAAATTAGGAGCTTTATTCGATCCTTTGTTTGCAAGCAAATAAAGTTGATAAGGTTTAATCAATGAAATGATTATACTCAAAAATCTCCGATGATGGTAGCGTTGATAGAAAATCTTAACCAGAGGGGATGCTAAACTTTTAAAATGCCTTCCAAAATCCTTTAAAATACAAGAACCTAAATTGACTTTAAAGTCACTCCAATAATGGTTGTGTTGACAAAAAAGAAAAATCACTACTGGAGGGGTCAACTCAAAAATACCCATCAAAAATAAAAATCCTACATCCCTCAATAAAATTAATATTTAAATGTTGAAATTAATCATCAAACACTTAAAGAAAAATACTCATCCATCCTCCGCAGTGAAGAGTGAATGTCTAGTCGAGAATATCACTAAGATTTATTCTCAAATTATTTCTTGCCAGTAAGGACAAGATACGTGTCCTCTAACCGATGGTTTCACCGCTAAATGACACCACAGGTAAATGATTATGACAAGGACCCTCTAACCGGGTGGTTTTACCGCCAAATGACACCATTAAATTACGGTCATTGTAAGAGCCCATATGTTCTCCAATGGCGTTAAATCATTGAGTAATGAACTATGATGCACGAACACGGACACGACACGGACACGGACACGGGACACGACATTTTTTAAAAATATAGGACACGGGTGCGGCGTGGACACGGCATAATAATTTTTAATATAATATATAGAAATTAAGGTAATATTATATTAAAAATGGCAAACAATATTAAATCAAAGTCATTATAACTTGTTTAGCTTATAACATAAAGATGTTTAGTACAAAATGTCTAGTACAACCATAAAAATATAACCAAAAATTTATATGTGATTCTTTTTAATACTTCAATAAATGAAGAATATTAATACTTATTTAACATTTTTGGCATGACCTTCTACAATCAAGTGAATAGGAATTCTAGAAATATTAGACTGAATTATGCTTGCAAGTTGCATCACTAAGCCTTATTATATAAAAGATTTCATCATGCTTTTTATCATACCAAGGATAAAGTGATGCATATGTATGGTAGGTTTAAGTATTGTGAATTCATAATCAATTTACAGGTTAACAAGTATAATGTAAAAACAAAGAAAGGGTTTAGACCAACCTGTTAACAACTTCGCCCTTGCCATATGATTGGCTCTACCAACGTTCATATTACAGGGCTTATTCTAATAAGAGTGAGTTGCTTGTTTCCTACAATGATGAGCTAATCTACATGTTTCAGAAATAAATGAGCATTTTTATACATTCAAAAACTATCCAAGCTGAGGCATTGCAAAACCTTGATCAACCACAGGTGTATTTAGGACATAGAAATTCACAAACAGTAAATGAAGATTTAGGTAAAAACAAAGATTTAGGTAAAAACTGATAACATCATTGTTTGGCCTCACAAAACACTAAAAGTGGAGATTTAGGTAAAAACAAATAGAATAGGGTTGCAAGTTGCAAACTCTCTCCCTTTCTTTTGTTCTCATCAACCAAAATCAAAATAAAAAAAACCTAAAACAACCAAGTTTTGAAATCTAATTTACAGAAATAAAGAATGGCAAAAAAAAAAAGAGAGAAATGAAGAATGACAAAAAAAAATCGAAATCTAAGGGCATCTCCAATGGATCCGCAAACGAGTGTTTGCCGTGCCCAATGTCGCTCCAACGGAGCGCAATTTTCTACCGCATACGGTCGCCAATGAACAGTGTGACGCCATATTTGGCGTCGCACTGTTCACCCGCCATTTGCCTTTTTTTTTTTTTAATTTGAAACTTAATTATTAATTTTAAAGATTAAAAATTAGAATTTTTTTTATTAATTAAAATAATAAATTAGAAATATCTTACTTTTTAGTAATCTAATTTTTTTTTTTACAAAATTAATTAATGTAAGTTAACATTAAGATAAAATTCTCATACATAAAAAATATTGAGAAGTACAATACCCACAAAAAAAATCAAAATACAGATTACATTCGAATAACAAAAAATTAAAAGGGTAAAGCCACTCATCCATAATCTCATACATAATCTTATCTTCTATTGGAGCTACTCCAACCTTTTCACGTATATGCTCATTTCGTATCCTATCTCTAAGGGTAAAGCCACTCATCCACCTGAGCATCCTCATCTCTGCCACACTTAACTTAGTATTATGCTTCTCTTTTAAAGGCCAACATTCGGCACCATAAAGAATTGCAGGCCTCACTACCATCTTATAGAATTTTCCCTTAAGTTTGAGGGGTACATTTCTATCACATAACAAGCCCGATGCATTCCTCCACTTCAACCATCCAACTTGAATTCTGTTGATAATATCCCCATCTATTTCACCATCACTCTGAACAATTGATCCAAGATATCTAAAACGTGTACTCTTATTAATGACTTGATCGCCCAAAGTCACAATCCCCTCACTAGGTCTATTACTACTAAAATTACACTCCATATATTCCGTTTTAGATCTACTCAAACGAAAACCTTTAGACTTTAAGGTTGACCTCCATAATTCAAGTTTACCTTCAACTCCCTCTCTAGTCTTATCAACAAGAAGAATATCATCAGCAAAAAGCATACACCAAAGTACATCCTCTTGCAAATGTCTAGTGAGAACATCCATGACTAAAGCAAAAAGATATGGGCTTAAGGCTGATCCTTGATGTAACCCAACCGAAATAGGGAAATACTTGGTCAATCCACCTTGTGTTTGAACACAAGTAGTAGCTCCTACATACATATCTTTAATGATTTGAATATAAGCATTATTGACTCCTTTCTTTTCAAGAACTCTCCATAGCACTTCTCTTGGAACTTTATCATATGCTTTTTCTAAATCAATAAATATCATATGTAGATCCTCCTTATTTTCTCTATATTTCTCCATCAAACCTCTTAATAAATGTATGGCTTCCATAGTCGACCTACCCGGCATGAATCCAAATTGATTTTGAGAAACATTAGTATCACGCCGCAACTTATGCACCATAACTCGCTCCCATAGTTTTAAAGTATGACACATTAACTTAATACCTCTATAATTCGCACAGTCTTATGCATCACCTTTATTCTTAAAAATAGGAATTAACACACTCATTCTCCACTCATCTGACATCTTCTTAGTCTTCAAAATAGTATTAAAAAGTTTAGTAAGCCATGAAATTCCTTCATCTCCTAAGCATTTCCACACCTCTATTGGAATATCATCAGGTCCAACAGCTTTTTCATCCTTCATTTTCTTTAAAGCCTCTCTAACTTCAGTTTTACTAATACGCCGATAAAAACATAAATCTTTATTTTCATCTAGGGTGCTAAGGTCACTATAGTCAATCTTATTTTCACAATCTTCATTAAAAAGTTTAGCAAAATATCTCATCCATCTTTGTTGAATATAATCTTCTAAGAAAAATATTTTTTGATCTTCATCTTTAATACACTTCACTTGAACTAAATCCTTACTACTCCAACCTCTTTGTTTGGCTAATTTATACATATATCTTTCTCTCTTTAGTATCTAATATATTATATAAATCACTAAAAGCTAATGCCTTTGCATCACATATTACTTTCTTATCATCCTTACAAGCCACTTTATATATTTCCTAATTATCAGAATTTTTAAAATTAAACCAATTTTTATAACAAAGCTTCTTATTTTTAATTTTTTCTTGCACATTAGGATTCCACCACCAACTATTTTTACTATTGGGAGCTTTTCCCTTTGATACTCCAAGGACATCTTTTGCAATATTCTTAATATCACTAGCCACTTTTTCCCACATAATATTAGCATCCTCATGCACAGAAAAAATCTTAAGATCTAAAATCTTATTTCCAAAAATATTTTTGTTAATATTCTTTAAATGCCCCCATTTAATCCTAGAAAATTGTTTTACTTTATTTTTTATTTTATGCCCCTTTATCTTAAAGTCCAAAACTAATAATCGATGTTGGGTACATAAATTTTCACTCGGAATAACTTTACAATCTTTGCAATCTAAACGATTTAATTTTCTAATAAGAAAATAGTCAATCTTGGTCGTAATATATCCATTTTTATAAGTGATGAGATGCTCATTTCTTTTCTTAAATAAGGTATTAGCAATTAAAAAATCATAAGCTAAACAAAAATCCAATATGGTCTTGCCACCTTCATTCGTCATTCCAAATCCATGGCCACCATGAATGCTTTTAAAATCATCTACCTCTCTACCAACATGTCCATTTAAATCTCCTCCAATAAAAACTCTTTCTTCAAGAGGTATATTTTGTATTAATTCATTTAAGTCATTCCAAAAATTTAATTTAGAACTCATATCCAAACCTACTTGAGGAGCATAAGCACTTATAATATTAACAATATTATCATCAACAATAATCTTTAAAGCTATAATTATATCTTAAATCCTATTAATTTTTATAACATTATCCTTTAAACTCTTATCTATAATAACACCTACACCATTTCTAGTACGACTCCTACCCGAATACCAAATTTTAAAACCTAAACTATCAATTTCCTTTGCCTTATCTCCAACCCATTTAGTTTCCTGAATGCACAAAATATTTAACTTCCTATGAATCATAATATCTATTAATTCCATTAATTTTCTTGTAAGTGAACCTATATTCCAAGTTCATATCCTAATTTTAGTTTCATGGACTAGCTTCTTTGCCCACATCCGTCTTTGATGTGAGAACCCTTGCCTATTTAACACTGCACTCGGGCGCCGGTGCAGCGGCCCTTGCACACTTGTCACTGTATTCAGGTCATACAGCGCGTCGCTTCCAGGGGACGCCCTAGCATTAACACAATTTCTTAAATGATTCATGTCATTATTGTTCGACAACTTTTACGCTGGCTGTCGACTACCTAACACAACCCTCCACTTTTCTCATCCAGGACTTGGGACCTGGCAACGACAGTGTTAAAAATGTGAGAAATGAAGAATGACAAAAAAAATTTCAAAATCTAACTTACAGAATTTTTTTTCCAACCGATGGTTCGGCGACGGTGCAGAAACTGGAGGTGACGATGTGGAAACTGGAGGCGAGGGTGCGGCCGGAAACTGGAGGCGACGGTGCGCAGGTGCCACTGCTCACGAGTCGCGTGAAGACTGCTGTGCTTTCGCTCGAATGAATGCAAAAGCGGGATTAGGGCAGACTCAGGAAGACTGCGGTGCTTTTGCTCGAACCAGTGGTTATCTATTTTTAATTTTTTTTTCAAGTTATGAAATAGCCGGACATGCGTGTCCGACATGCATGTCTGACTTAAGTTTTCTTAAAAACAGTCTAGACACGATCAAAATGTGTCGGACACGTGTCCCCGCCGTGTTGGGCGCGTGTCCGTGTTCGACACGTGTCCGACACTGCACTGCCTCTTAAAACAAAGTGTCCGTGTATCATAGGTAATGAATCAATTGGGTATAATTGATAGGGCACAAAACCCTTTGTTAGCTAAGTTTGACTCAAATATATCCCCTTAGATAAACATTCACCTCAGGCCTATAAGGTACCCTTGGACGACGAAACCCATGGCTGCCAATAAGGATACTTTGGTCAAGGTGGGTCGACTACCTTCTCTGACTAAGTAGATTATAGACCATGATGGCCTAGGATGACAGAACCATGGGATCTTGATCAGGTTCATCACCATTCTCCCAACATTTGCTTTAATTGTACGATGATAAAATTTCAATCTTCAATATTTAATTTTGTTGCTACTATACATTGGATATTATGCATCTATTTAACGACTAGCCTTAATCGAAAGTTATCCCCAGTTATCCGGAGGGGTAATTAACTATAGGGGCTCCGCCTATAGGAAATTAGAACTCATATAATAAAGTTATAACAAAATGCGGTTGAAATCTCTAATAAGTGTCTTATCTAAAACCCAACCTGCCTTCTGAAAATTTTAGCTCGGAACTTGAACGTTAAAACTCTCCTCGATGACCCAAAAAAGGGGTAGCGGAGAGGCCGGGGCACAATTTTCGGAGACTACACAAGTGAGTGACTAATGATGCTTCCTATATTCGTGGAGCGAGTGGCCTCGTAATTCAATCAGCCTAATCTACAGGTGCATTTTTAGCGATCCAGGATGGTGGGAAATCCACGATAGGTACGGCCTTCTATCAGCTCTTTAGCTCCTTCGGTGACTCCTAGCTCACTCACGATACCTAATGGCAACCTCTTTAAGTCGAGTGATCGAGGTGCCTCTACCATGCAATTGTACTCTATGTTCACATGGATGTTGATGAGTACAAGTAATTCATCCAATATCTATGGTTACTAATTAAGAGAGCATAATAAAAGGGGCCTTCTCATAAGTCAAGGTAGCCTGCACGACTATTGATTTGAAGTCTTTCAATTCCAACATATCTTTTTGGAGCTTAAAAATGAAGCTTTGTAGTGGCTCGCCTGGCTTTAGGCATATTATTATGAGAGCTTGCAAGTTTTTGTAAGGCTTCAGAACACTTCCAAACTGAGTAACAAATATTCTCTTGAATTCTATAAATGAGGTGATGGCACTTAATGGCAAAAGACTAAACCACCAAAGGCACATACCTTGAAGGTGGTGACATTTTAAGCCGTCATCAACGTCAAGCAATGATATCACCAACTCAAAATACACGATGAGCTTAACGGGGTTGATTCTCCTCCAGTAGGATTCCATGTTGGGCATCTTGAACTTTGAAAGTGGCCTTACTTCAGCTATCTCTCTGGATAGTGTGTTAGTCTGCTCATATTCTCTTCTTTATACTTGTCAAGGAGGATAGTACCATTCATCACTTGTGTGACAACTAGTTGGTTCAATATTGGGCATAGAGGTAGTCTCCCCCCCCCCCCCCCCCCCAAGGTTACAACTAGTGGTAAAGGTTAGGTTCTATATGTTCATTGATGGCTCGGTGTTAAATTGTTCTTCGAGATGTGCCTACCTTCTAGTCACAGGCATCAATCAACGCTCACTGCACCATTAAAGATGTTGGATCTAAACTTATCCTTTGATCATGCGCGACCTTACAAACAAGCAACTTCTAGGTGAGAGCAGAGTCAAGTGGGATTAGAGCATGGAGAAAAAGAATCTTAAGTTTACTATACATAAACAACATAGAATCTAGAAAGATTCAAAGGTGCCAAGAGATATAAAAGAAGCTATTCACTCTAAATTTATAAGGCTTCAAGAGCTACAAGAAAGTCTCCACCTAAAAAGATCAAAAATAATAAAAAGTATAATGCATGGCATGACTTATTATAGGTTGTCGACATAGGGCCCAACTAATTGACCTCCGCATGGATCTCTGCTTATAATGTGGCCCTAGGTTTCAAGGAAAGTCTTTTGTGCAATCTTCATAGGCAAGTGTTTTGGGCGATTCCTTGGGATTCAGCATATAGGGCAAGTCTATAAAGAAAATCCTCTGGGTGTGCAAGTCCATTGAGACAATTCATGCTCCAAGACATGAAAGGAAAAATCTTTGATGGAAAGATCGCAAGCTGAGGACTGCCTAAACCCAAGAAATCATATATGGGGCTTTTGAGATGTGCGTGTTTCCTATAGATGGATTGCATATATTAACGGTAGCTGAGTGAACTTTAACATGAAGAATGACCATGGATGAATATTTTGTACCGAGATGAGTCACAATTGAGACTTGAATGAGTTTGGATGATTCCTCATGGGAGGCTTGACGAAGATGACGATTCCTTGGGTTTGACCCACTAGAACGAGTCTTCACATTACGACCTAGCTAGTAGAATGGCTATGACACTGGGGGCTATCACCGGCCTACTTGTTGGATGGACACACATGTGATCATTTGGACCAAGTCTCTTAATGGGAACCTGTGAATGCCTCGGAAATACCTGCATAGGCATGAACGAGTATACACTACACACATGCATAAGAGAAACCATCTAAATGAACTACTAAATAGATTGGCACATTACACATGCTGTAAAAGCACTGATATTGTATAACAAACAGCATGCATTTCAAGTGACTAAATGATTGATGGCCAAATGACTTATGGAGCCATATGAAAATGAGAGAAATATATTACCGCCCGGTGGCCTCTTCTCTTTAGAAAATTTTTCAAGAGAATCCCAGTCCCTCACTGTAGCCAGTGCAAAGGCTTTGAGCCAGTACCACCTCTTTTCAGAAACCTGCAGAAAAGTTTTCTTCCTGATTTAGTATGACAAAGAAAAATGGCATATTGATGTTTGAAATTTAAAGCAACTAGATGCCAGTCACCTTGAATTCTGTTCTCACTCTCAGAGCAGCTCTATGGTTCCCTAGAACAATGCATGTACGAATTGTATCACTGATGCTTGAACCAACAAATATAGACTGTTTTGTAGAAACTTCAAGCTCATGTTGTAACCTGTGAGCAAAATTTGCTAAGGAATATTTAAAAGCTCCAGGTTACTAGACTCGCTTAAGTTTTTAACAGTTGTTGCAAACCAATTTGATTTATATAGAAACAATCCAGCTGAATCAATTAGTTTGAGACAATTCATTGCCCCTCATACAGATTAGATGAGCAGGAATGTCATAAAAGGAGTTTCAAATTGGTATTTAGAATGAAAGGCACCATAATCAAAATAAATCATTTGTGGCATACATCAAACAATAGGCAGGTTATACAACATATATTAAAAAATTCTTACTCCTTATAGGCACTCTTGTAAAATTAAAACACGCAGCCACAAACATCCAATCACACAAATGTCTCAGGGGCTGTGGCAACAAGTAGGATTTAATTTTAGTAGAATTTAGTAAACCCTATAAATCCGGATTAACTAAATCTTGCTAAAGTTAAATCCTGAAAAATTGTTTGGCAAGACAAGTAATAAATCCTATGGAACCGTTTGGAAATGTAATTTTGGATTTAAGGTGGTTAGTTAATTAAAAGCTTAAATTTAATTTACATTTATAATACAAGTTGCTTATTCATTTTAATTTAAATTACCATTAATAAATTACAAAAATAAAAAATATAATTAGAAACTAGTTTAACTATTAAATAATTTAACTAATAATATAATTATTATTTAGAAGATTAATTATCTAACTTAACTTATAATATAACTTAGAGATATTAATTAGCTTAATAATCTAATTTTTATTATAAATATTAATAACATTACTAATTATATAACTACTATTATTATTATGAATAGCTATCTAATTATTATTTAGAATATTAATTATTTAATTTATTATTTAATTATTATTTATATCATTAATTACCTTATTTTTATTTTTTAACGTATATTTATTAAATTACTTAAAATAACTCCTGAGGATTTTCACCTTTCTCCTATTCTGCATTCTCCGTTGTTGTTAGGCTATGAGCTTCAGGTGAGGTAGAGTTTTGAACGAGTTGCTAAAATCTTCTTCGCCTCCTTCAACAGCATTCCTTCCTTTCGAATCAGAAGTCGCAAAATTTGGTCGTTTTTCCTGTTGGATCAAACGCAGCGACGAGAGCTCGCTCACTGTGAAAGTAACTATCATTCTCCCATCCGCGCACTACTACAACAAAATCCCGTAAATCCGTCGAACTCCAGTATTTAGTAAATCCGAGATTTAAGAAAAAAGGAGGTAAAAAGAGGATTTATTCCATCGTGAGATCTATCAGCTTCTTAAATCTTGTTTGGTATGATTTAGCATAAATACTACTCAAATCTTGCATAAATCTTGTTGTGAAACAATCCCTAAGTGTCAGCTTTTTCCCTCTATCTATTCCAGCTTCATCTCTTCCATCATTTAGTTTCCGATCCACTTGATTTTTCATTATACTTTTTGTTTTCTCATCCTACCATCTTAGTTTTAGGCTTCATTTGGGACAGCTCTCTTATTACTTTGATTTCAAACCGTAACCTGCGGACTCCGAAAATTCGCGCTTCGACCACCCCTTTTCTTTCGAGGGAGTTTTAACAGATTAAGTTCTTGGGTAAATTTTGGGAAGGCAGATTGGGTTTGTAGATAAGACACTACCCAGAGATTTCGCCCTCATTTTGCGAGTACTTTATGATATGAGTTCTGGTTTCCGATAGGCGCAAGCCCTTATAGTTAATTACCCCTCCTGATAACAAGAGAGAACTTTCGATTAAGGCTAGTCGTCAATCAAATACGTAGAAATATGTGTTATCTGGCATATAATAGTGGCATGGGAAAAAATCGTTGAAAGTTTGATATTTAAAATTGAACATTTCACCATCTTGCGCTTAAAGCGGATGGTGGGGGGATGGATGATGGACCCGATAAAGATCTCATGGTCTGTCTTCTCGGGTCATCATGGTCCCTGGTCAGCGGAGGTAGTCAATCCAACTTGATAGAAAGATCCTTGTCGACATCCATAAGTTGCTTTGTCTAAGGGTACCTTGTAGACATAGGGGGTATTTTAGTCTAAGGGGATAAATTTTAATCCACCCTAGTTGTCAGAGGGCTTTGTGTCATATCGATTATAACCTATTAATTCGTATCTCAATAATTTAGTGCCATTGGGAAGCATACATGCTCTAGCCATGAACGTAATTTAACGGTGTTATTTCGTGGTAAAACCACCCGGTTTAGAGGGCTCCAGTCATAACTGTTGACCTGCAGTGTCATTTGGTGGCAAAATCACTTATTAGAGGACACGTGTCACGTTCTTATTGGCAGAAGATGGTTTGAGAATGAATTATAATGATATTCTCGACCAAACACTAGCTCTTTTTGAGCTGAAGTGTATTTTCAAATTTGTCCACCTTAACGAACTATTACGGATGATGTATTAGTTTTGCCTTAAGCGTTTGGTTGATTATTTATATCTTAAATATTTGGATTTGATAATTTTTAAGAGTTTTTGGATTTTCCTAAGTATTTGGGTGGAATTTTGAATGTTTGTGAATTAACCTCTTCAGTTGATATTTTTTTTCAACACGGTTATCATCGGGGTGATTAGGGCATTTTTATTTGTTAATTGAACCTTATCGACTCTGTCTATTTGCCGACAGAGGATTGGGTTCGTCATTGGCTGCATGCTTTTAGAAGTGGATTGGGTTCGTCTGTAGGAAACTACCACATGTGCTTATAAGCTTGCTACATGAAGTATTATTATTTGCAATTAAATTAACATACTTGCTTGGAATTGAATAGCATTGATTGTGCATAGACCTCATTCACTCCAAACTCATTGAATGCATCAAACCGTCATGTTCATTGCATGTCAAATTTCATTGTTTGTAGAGGGCAAATGATAATAGATCTTGTGCTATCACTTGTGAGCTTGTCCTTATATTTTTCATTCTGATCTTTACTTACAAGCAGGTTGCCCTTGGTGTTCTTTATATACTATTGATTCTTGCATATTTGGTTGCATTAATCTCCTTTGTTGATGCATTTTATGCACGTTGAATTATTGCTGATGATCGACACTATTGCACTCCATGTTTATTCATTTTGCTGATCTATTGGATCGTTGATACTTTCTTGCCATCAAGTTACATGTCAAATTCTTATGTTGTAGTTGATTGCATGATTAATATAGATGTCACTTGCTCTCATTCACAAGTTGACTCGGCTGAATACTCTGAGACATTTTGTTTCCATCATTCATCACTTACATGCGTTGAGAGTTCATTCATCATGAGTCTTATTTGATTGCTGACATTCATTCGATTGAATTTACTTGCATATTGGCTTCATGTTCATAGAAGGCCCTTAAGTTCATTTATTGGTTGATAAGCACATTGTATTCACTTGTATGCATCTTGCTGTTATTCACAAAGGATCCACAAGTCTCTCATAGTTGCTTTGCAAGGGATTGATATGCTTGCCTACACATCAACTTGCATTGACTGGAGGAGGGCCACATCCCATTTTGAGCTTAACGTCTCTTTGGTAGATTAGCATACTCATCGAAAATTCTTCCTTCATGCTACTCATGAGACACTTGATCTTGCTTGCAAATGACTAGTTGTATGCATATATATATACATGGGGAACTGGTCATCATTGCAATAAATCTCCGGGTGAGTTATATCCATCACCAGTTCCTTCATACATGTTGATTAATGAAGGACTGCGTTTCTCATCAAACTTCTTATACACGTTGATCCGTGAATTGCCGCATTTGCTTGTGCATCAATTTTCAGTGTTCATTGATATATGTTAACTTGTTTGTGTGGGCTGAAGAAGGTTGAATGGACTGGGGTGATTATAGTGATGCAGGGCTTGATGAGGTATGCGGCCTTGGGCTTATAGTGGGTTGATTTTAATGTGTTTTGGATAAGTGAATATGGGCTTTATAAATAGAGTAGTGGGGGCGAGAAGGGGTTGGCTAGATAGAGTGTTGGATAATTTTTGTATCCTCAAACAGATTGTATATTTTATGATCGAGTATGGCATAAGAACATGATATATTACCATGAAGGATAAAAATATCATTTTCTTATGGACTCTGATAAAATTTACAATTTGAAACAGAGATTCCCCCACTCGATATTTGGTTGAGTGGGGTTTATTTATTTCTGGGGTACAGACGTCCCATAGGGGAAAGCCCCTATGGTTAATTACATCCCATGTTTTGGCTCGGGAAACTTTTGATTAAACTAGTGGTTTTCTCTTTTGGAAGTCATTTTAGACATTGATTAAAGTTTTTTTTTTTTTAAATCCAAGAAAGTCTTGCTTAAAGGTTTTGGTCCTTTAGGAATTTCAAGGAGTTGATCAACTTAGAATCAGATTTTGGAATGAGAGCGAAATGAGGTGAAGTAGGAGCACTTGATTCTGAGGAAAACTCAGAGGTGCTCAAACTATCCTATGTTAGGCTTTACATTCTAGAAATCTAATTTTGATTTAAGTTCATATTTTAATTAGAAAGTTTGGAGCTTATATTCCAACAACACTTGTTGAAGGAATTGCCCGATAGGTGAGGGCTTATAGGGTGATTTGGAGTCAACCAATGCCTCGGACCCTAAAACTAAGATGAGGACTACAGATAGGTAGTGCCTCAAACCTAAATCTAACGAGTGCAAAGGAGCTTACAAACTACACATCACTAGAAGCATAGCCTGCCCGACCTCTGGATTTACTGTTCCGCCTGGAAGGGACTATCAGCTAAACCCTCATAATCGCTTTTAAAATCATGTATCTTGGTCTTAATGCAAATGTAGAGTGGAAGACTATTTCATTTAGAAAGGTAGGGCTTATAGTTTGGCTTTGAGGTCAAGATGCCTATTTATGTGGGTATGTATATTCTGACTCAAGGAAAATAGATTTTTGTTATCTAATCCTTAAAAGAGGGCTTTCTATATACAAAACATTTGGGTTATACATGATTGTTTTAATTTTTAGAAAACTTAGCTCCTTGAAGGGAGCCATGCAAGACTTTCTTATTTGTTAGAAAATTGTGGAGCCTAAATCAATTTTTAGATTGATTATATTTTAATGGGTAGAAAACTTATTTTTGTCCTAAGAGCCTACCGCATCAAACAGTCCAAGCCACACCCATGTAAAACCCGAAAATCCTATTTTAGGCATCGCACGCTTTTTAAAGCGCCGCGACGAAATTTTAAGTGAAATTTTCAAGGTTATCGGATTGCAATGAAATTAATTTTAGAAAATCCTACGCGAAATTCTGATCGTTTTAGTATATAGAAGTTATGCCCAATTTTGCCTAATTTTGGAGTTATTAATTTTAGAAGTTCCTAAATGCCAACTTTACCCCTCATTTGTATTAAGGCCAAATCCATTTAAGTGAGGGTAGTATGGTAATTAGCAAACCCAAATTCTCTTATTAGGCATAACCGATCCCTCCTCCCCTCTCATTTCACGCGTGAGAGACAAACCGAGCGGAAGAAAGGGCGGACGGGCGGACGGCGTGGCTTCCG
The DNA here is from genome assembly GCA_016618105.1 of Dendrobium huoshanense. Lineage (NCBI taxonomy): Eukaryota > Viridiplantae > Streptophyta > Magnoliopsida > Asparagales > Orchidaceae > Dendrobium > Dendrobium huoshanense. Next base: position 24,233,399 of record CM028342.1, read on the forward strand.
CGAGGGCGTTCCGGCGGCGATCTTCCGGCGAGAACTTTACGTCAAATCGAAGAGGACGACGAGAGGATTACTCCGGTATGATTCTTTTCAAACGAAACCTTTTAGATCTTTAGATTTTTCAGAATGAAATTTCTAGGGTTTTTCCAAAAAAATAGTTTTCTTCCAAAATTTCTTTAAGAAACTTTTAGGGAATGATTAGGGAAGCATGTTAGCCGTAGAAACGATAGTTTTGGAAGAATATTTGGAGATTTGTAAATTAGGGTTTTTCCTACTCTATGATTTTAAGAAAAATCTTTTTACAATTCTTGTTCCTTAAGGTATAAGAAATGTTTTAATGATAAAATTTTTGATATTTTAGAAAAAAATTATTTTTCTTAATTTTTAGGATTATTTTAATCCGAAAATTATTATTATATTATTATAATATGTTAAGGATCAATTTAAAATAAATAATTGGATCAAATTGAGGATTTATGAATTTTCAAAATTTAGGTATTTAATTAATCCGAAAATTAATATCTATTTAATTAAAAATCTACTAAGTGTAATAGGAAATCATTAAGGAAAAATGAAGGGTGATTTGACATATCTCTTTTAAAATCATTTTAGGCTTTGAACGTTAAGGAGAAACGACAAGTGTTGGAGCGACGTCGTACGTCGTAGAAGTCTACTTTGAAAACTTTGAGGTAGGTACTTGTATTTAAATCAAATTTATGTCTCTAAATTATTTAATGTTTTTCTTTAATGTTAAGGAAATCATGTTTAGATTATAACTGTTCAATTTCATGCAGCTTTTATATGTTAAGTTTGAATTTTATTCGTACATAAGAATGGTGCTGTAATTGCTTAATGTCTCACATTTGAATTCTATATAAATATGGAAATAATTATGTATGAAACGAAATGAACAATCATTCTGAATAATTTAACCCTATAAGATTTATTAGATTGCATTTGCATGTTGATCCGGAAGTACCAAACTAATGGTAATGGGGCTTTCATAAGCCAAATGGTAATGGGGCTTGTATAAGCCAAATGGTAATGGGGTTCTTCGGAGCCAAATGGTAAAGGAAATGGCCAAAACTTTTGACTGCGTACCTGATCAGTACGAAAACTGGTACTTCCGGGACGGATGAATATTATTATGATTAAAGTATTTGATGCATATAAATGAAAGGATTTGATGAAAAGAAAGGTCAATGAAAGAAAAAGTTTAAGATGAATGAAAAAGCTAAAGGAAATATTTAAGGAAAACTCATGTATGATAATGTTATTAAATTTATGCTTACCAATAGTTGATTCTAAATTTTTTTTAAGAAATGAATGTTTTATGTTTATTTAAGTCATGAATTTGAATTGAATACATGTTTCCTGCTGAGCTTTAGCTCATTCCTCGTTTTGGAAATCTTTTTCAGGAGAAAAGTAATGGCTGCACGACGACCTTACACTTATCGTCGTAGGGGACCTCAGGAGGATGAAAGGTTCCTTGTTATGGTTTAGTTTGAGTCTAAGTTTATTTTTTTTTATGCAGTTTATGGGTTTGAATTTAAAGTTTGAAGTTTATGTAATGAATGTTTAAAGTTTAGTAGTGGTTTGGAACTTTTATTTCATTTCGGATGTATTTTTAGTGGCTCTTTCAATTTAATATTTGGATGATGTTTAAAGCATTAATATAAATGGTTTATGTTTATTTATGTTTTTCTGTACGACCTTTTTGCTCCCGCCCCGTTAACTCGGGCTAGCCGGGTCGGGTCGTGACAAGAGTGGTATCAGAGCAAAGGTTTAATACTGATTAATGAAAGAGCCTATAGGATAATTGATTGAGTCTTAGAATATATAGGAAGTGTAATTTTATGAATTATGTGCCTTATGATTGATGTGTTTTATCTCAGGAGTATGGATCCTGAGCAGAATGCCACTGATGGCATTAATATGGAGGAAGGGAGGGAGCTACCAAATGTAGCAGAGCCTCAGAGAAACAATAGTATGGAGTCATTCAATCAGATGATGGAAGCAATGACTCAGATGATTAGGACTTCCCAAAATCAGGGAAGTGGCAGTGGAGGTGGAGGTCGGCCTATGGATAAGAGCCTGAAGTTGTTTCAGGATATGAAACCTCCACTGTTCTCAAGTGGTGGACCAATAGAAGCTGAAGACTGGCTAATGCGGATTGAGAAGATCCTGGAGGGCATGTTTTGCCCTGAGGAAAAGAGGGTGACATTGGCTGCTTATGCTTTTGATGGAGAGGCTGAGAGGTGGTGGAGGAATCAATTAGAAGAAACCTTTGGAGGAAGACCAAGCAGCCAAGTTTCCTGGGAGGAGTTTGTAAAGGCATTCAGAGATTGGTATGTACCTGCGACCGCCAGGAGACAGATGCAGGATAAGTTCAACAGATTGATTCAGGGAGATCGATCTGTTTCTCAGTATGAGGCAGAGTTCACGATGTTATCCAGGTATGCACCTCACCTGATACCCAATGCTGAAGAGAAGTGCAACCGCTTTCTAAATGGGTTGAAGGACATGATAAGGCAGCCTCTTGTGCCTTTTGGAATTGAGGATTACCCTACTTTAGTGGAAAGAGCCAGAAGGATTGAGATGGACATGCTGGCAACTCAGAAGAGGAGGGATTTTCAGAAGAGAAAGATGGAAGGCAGGTAAAAGCCTTCCCAGATGACTCAGTCTTCTCAGTCAGGAGCTTCTACTTGGAAGAAGCCCAGATCTAGTGGTTCTGACAGCAGTGCTTCAACTGCCTCTTTGTGCAGCAAGTGTGGGCGAGTGCATAAGGGAGAGTGCCTCTCAGGCACTAATACTTGTTATTGGTGCCATCAGCCTGGGCACATGGCAAAGTCCTGTCCTCTTTTGGGACAGAGATCTGCTTCAGAGGTGAGGTCAGGCAACAACACTCAGAGGACAGCTGGTAGACCAAGAGCTGTGGAGTCTACTGCTTCTGTTCCTTCTCAAGGTCAGACTCGCCAGAATGTTCAACCTCGAGTCTATGGACTGTCCCAGCAAGAAGCTAAGGGATCTCCTGATGTGGTTACAGGTGCGTAGTTTAATTTATTGCAATGAATTATATATTTTTTTTTATGAAATTGAAATTGAAATTGAAATTGAAAATGAAATGAACCAATCAATAGTATCATGTTTTGTGAATGAATGTTGTACCTGTTCATGTTTAGGGACACTCCTTATGTGCGATAGACCCGTTAGAATCCTTTTTGATACTGGAGCGTCACACTCCTTTGTTTCAGAAGGATTTGTTAGATCTGCTAAATTGCTTCCAACAGTTATGTTGAAGTCTTTATCAGTTTTGATGCCTAATGGGAATCATATGGAAGCTAATCAGAAATGTCAAGTAAATTTGAAGATTTGTGATAAGAGTTTAGAAGCAGATCTGATTGTTTTGCCTCTGTTTGAGTTTGATGCAATCTTAGGCATGGATTGGTTATCTTGCCATTTCGTGTCTATAGATTGTAATAAGAAGGAGGTTAAGTTCTGTATGCCAGGAGAGGAGAAATTCAAATTTCAAGGGGATAGAGGAGTATCTGCAGTAATTGTGTCGTCTTTGAAGGCCTTTCAGATGTTAAAGAAAGGTTGTGAAGGCTTCTTGGCTTATGTTAAGGAGGAGAAGAAGGAAGAAAGAGAGTTGAAAGATACTCCAATTGTTCAGGAATTTCCAGAGGTGTTTTCAGATGATCTACCTGGTTTACCTCCAAGTAGAGAAATAGATTTCTCTATTGAGTTAGTGCCAGGAGCTGAACCTGTAGCTAGAGCTCCTTACAGAATGGCAATTAAGGAGCTTAAAGAGTTGAAGGAGCAACTGGAAGAGTTGCTTGAGAAGGGTTTCATCCGACCTAGTACCTCTCCTTGGGGTGCTCCTGTATTATTTGTGAAGAAGAAGGATGGAAGTCTGAGACTTTGTATAGATTACAGAGAGCTGAACAAGTTGACAGTGAAGAACAAGTATCCTCTCCCCAGAATAGATGATTTGTTTGATCAGTTGGAGGGTGCTTCAGTGTTTTCCAAGATTGACTTGAGGTCAGGGTATCACCAGCTCAGGATTAGAGAGGAGGACATTGCAAAGACTGCTTTCAGTACCAGATATGGGCATTATGAGTTTACAGTGATGCCTTTTGGCTTAACAAATGCCCCTGCAGTGTTTATGGATCTCATGAATAGAATCTTCAAGCCTTCTTTAGATCTATTCGTGATTGTATTCATAGATGATATACTTGTATACTCCCCAGATGAAAGGATGCATGCAAATCATTTAAGGTCAGTATTGTATACCTTAAAAGATAATGACTTGTATGCTAAGTTCTCCAAATGCGAGTTTTGGTTGAAAAGTGTTAAATTTTTGGGGCATGTGATTTCTGAGGGAAAGATATCTGTGGATCAGCATAAGGTGCAAGCAATAACAGACTGGCCAAGACCTGCTACAGTGACTGAGGTTAGGAGCTTTTTGGGATTAGCAGGCTACTACAGGAGGTTTGTTGAGGGGTTTTCACAGATAGCAATGCCACTATCCAGATTGACTCAGAAAGCAGTGAAGTTTGATTGGACAGCTCAGTGTGAGGAAGCTTTTCAGAGGTTGAAGCAGTGTTTGATAACTGCTCCAGTGCTGACTATTCCCTCAGGGACAGATGGGTTTCAGCTTTACAGTGATGCCTCACATAAAGGGTTGGGTTGTGTACTGATGCAGAATGGGAGAGTCATTGCCTATGCTTCTAGGCAATTGAAGAATCATGAGAGGAATTACCCAACCCACGATCTGGAGTTAGCAACGGTAGTTTTTGCCTTGAAGATCTGGAGGCATTACTTGTATGGAGTTAGATGTGAAGTTTTTACTGACCACCAGAGTTTGAAGTATATCTTCACTCAGAAGGAATTGAATCTAAGGCAGAGGAGATGGCTAGAACTCATAAAGGATTATGAGTTGGATATTCAATATCATCCGGGCAAAGCAAATGTGGTTGCTGATGCTTTGAGCAGAAAGAATTCAGGTAGTGCAAACTGGATGATTACACAGCAGCAGGAGTTGATAAGAGATTTGGAGAAGTTGGAGATTTTAGTGGTTCAGCCCAATGATGCAGAAATTATAAGGTTGAATAAGACTATAATTATGTCAACATTTCCAGAAAGGGTAAGAGAAGCTTTGCCACTTGATGCAGATTTTAAGAAGATTCTGGATATGGTTAGTGTGGGACATATTGAAGATTTTGAGCTTGATGGTGAGGGATTGCTTAGATATAAGGGCAGATTGTGCATTCCAGATGTGGATGATTTGAGGAAAGAAGTTCTTCAAGAAGCTCACTACTCCAGTTACACCATTCACCCAGGCAGTAATAAGATGTACCAGGATTTGAAGGAAGTGTTTTGGTGGCCAGGATTGAAGAGAAGTGTAGCAAATACAGTATCCAAATGTATTTCATGTCAGATGGTTAAAGCTGAGCACCAGAAGCCAGGAGGATATCTACAGCCCTTACCCATACCAGAGTGGAAATGGGAAGACATTGCTATGGATTTTGTGGTTGGTTTACCCAGATCCAGAAGAGGAAATGATACTTTATGGGTGATTATTGATAGGTTGACTAAGTCTGCACATTTTATACCTATCAAACAGTCTGATCCTGTTGAGAAATTGGCAAGCCTGTATGTTGATCAGATTGTTAGATTACATGGAGTACCGAAGACTATTGTGTCAGACAGAGATGGGAGATTTACTTCCAGATTTTGGAAGAAAGTCCAGGAAGCTTTGGGCACCAGGCTTACTTTTAGTACAGCTTTCCACCCTCAGACAGATGGGCAGTCAGAAAGAACAATCCAGACCTTAGAAGATTTGCTGAGATTATGTGTTCTGGATTATGGTGGTAAGTGGGAAGTATATGTGTCTTTAATTGAATTTGCCTACAACAATAGCTTCCAAGCAAGTATTGGTATGGCTCCATACGAGGCTTTATATGGGAGAAGGTGTAGGACACCTTTAAATTGGGCTGAGACAAGAGAAAGAAAGATAATTGGTGCTGATCTGGTTGATGATGCTACAGAAAAGATTAGATTGATCAGAGATAGATTGAAGGCAGTACAGGACAGACAGAAGAAATATTATGATGCCAAGCACCGATCAGTTGAATTTGATATTGGAGATTTTGTGTTTCTTAAAGTCAGTCCAATGAAGGGAGTGAAAAGATTTGGCAAGGCAGGAAAACTGAGTCCCAGATTTGTAGGCCCTTTTGAGATTTCAGAAAGGATTGGAAAGGTGGCCTACAGGTTGATTCTACCAGCACACATGAGTGGAGTACATAATGTGTTTCATATTTCCTCCTTAAGGAAATATATTTCAGATGAGACTCAGAGGATTAGTACAGATGTGGTAGACATTCAACCTGACTTGACTTTTGTTAACGAACCAGAGAAGATTCTTGACTTTGAGGTCAGGCAGTTGAGGAGCAGAGCGATTCCTTTTGTTAAGGTGCTTTGGAAGCACAGTTCTGAGAAAGATGCCACTTGGGAGAAAGAGTCAGAAATGAGGGAGACTTACCCTCATTTGTTTGACTAAGGTATGGATTTACTGCTTTTAGTTTCCTTTTAATTTCGAGGACGAAATTTTTATAAGGGAGGGAGAATTGTAAAACCCAAAAATCCTATTTTAGGCATCGCACGCTTTTTAAAGCGCCGCGACGAAATTTTAAGTGAAATTTTCAAGGTTATCGGATTGCAACGAAATTAATTTTAGAAAATCCTACGCGAAATTCTGATCGTTTTAGTATATAGAAGTTATGCCCAATTTTGCCTAATTTTGGAGTTATTAATTTTAGAAGTTCCTAAATGCCAACTTTACCCCTCATTTGTATTAAGGCCAAATCCATTTAAGTGAGGGTAGTATGGTAATTAGCAAACCCAAATTCTCTTATTAGGCATAACCGATCCCTCCTCCCCTCTCATTTCACGCGTGAGAGACAAACCGAGCGGAAGAAAGGGCGGACGGGCGGACGGCGTGGCTTCCGCGAGGGCGTTCCGGCGGCGATCTTCCGGCGAGAACTTTACGTCAAATCGAAGAGGACGACGAGAGGATTACTCCGGTATGATTCTTTTCAAACGAAACCTTTTAGATCTTTAGATTTTTTAGAATGAAATTTCTAGGGTTTTTCCAAAAAAATAGTTTTCTTCCAAAATTTCTTTAAGAAACTTTTAGGGAATGATTAGGGAAGCATGTTAGCCGTAGAAACGATAGTTTTGGAAGAATATTTGGAGATTTGTAAATTAGGGTTTTTCCTACTCTATGATTTTAAGAAAAATCTTTTTACAATTCTTGTTCCTTAAGGTATAAGAAATGTTTTAATGATAAAATTTTTGATATTTTAGAAAAAAATTATTTTTCTTAATTTTTAGGATTATTTTAATCCGAAAATTATTATTATATTATTATAATATGTTAAGGATCAATTTAAAATAAATAATTGGATCAAATTGAGGATTTATGAATTTTCAAAATTTAGGTATTTAATTAATCCGAAAATTAATATCTATTTAATTAAAAATCTACTAAGTGTAATAGGAAATCATTAAGGAAAAATGAAGGGTGATTTGACATATCTCTTTTAAAATCATTTATGGCTTTGAACGTTAAGGAGAAACGACAAGTGTTGGAGCGACGTCGTACGTCGTAGAAGTCTACTTTGAAAACTTTGAGGTAGGTACTTGTATTTAAATCAAATTTATGTCTCTAAATTATTTAATGTTTTTCTTTAATGTTAAGGAAATCATGTTTAGATTATAACTGTTCAATTTCATGCAGCTTTTATATGTTAAGTTTGAATTTTATTCGTACATAAGAATGGTGCTGTAATTGCTTAATGTCTCACATTTGAATTCTATATAAATATGGAAATAATTATGTATGAAACGAAATGAACAATCATTCTGAATAATTTAACCCTATAAGATTTATTAGATTGCATTTGCATGTTGATCCGGAAGTACCAAACTAATGGTAATGGGGCTTTCATAAGCCAAATGGTAAAGGGGCTTGTATAAGCCAAATGGTAATGAGGTTCTTCGGAGCCAAATGGTAAAGGAAATGGCCAAAACTTTTGACTGCGTACCTGATCAGTACGAAAACTGGTACTTCCGGGACGGATGAATATTATTATGATTAAAGTATTTGATGCATATAAATGAAAGGATTTGATGAAAAGAAAGGTCAATGAAAGAAAAAGTTTAAGATGAATGAAAAAGCTAAAGGAAATATTTAAGGAAAACTCATGTATGATAATGTTATTAAATTTATGCTTACCAATAGTTGATTCTAAATTTTTTTTAAGAAATGAATGTTTTATGTTTATTTAAGTCATGAATTTGAATTGAATACATGTTTCCTGCTGAGCTTTAGCTCATTCCTCGTTTTGGAAATCTTTTTCAGGAGAAAAGTAATGGCTGCACGACGACCTTACACTTATCGTCGTAGGGGACCTCAGGAGGATGAAATGTTCCTTGTTATGGTTTAGTTTGAGTCTAAGTTTATTTTTTTTTATGCAGTTTATGGGTTTGAATTTAAAGTTTGAAGTTTATGTAATGAATGTTTAAAGTTTAGTAGTGGTTTGGAACTTTTATTTCATTTCGGATGTATTTTTAGTGGCTCTTTCAATTTAATATTTGGATGATGTTTAAAGCATTAATATAAATGGTTTATGTTTATTTATGTTTTTCTGTACGACCTTTTTGCTCCCGCCCCGTTAACTCGGGCTAGCCGGGTCGGGTCGTGACAACCCAAGCAAAAGCAAGGAAAGAAACTTAGGAAAAAGATGCATTTATATTGCACAATCAGGTAAACAATCAAAGCATGCTTGTATATATATCAAGTTCAAGAAATGTAAATAGAGTCCAAGTTATTACAACCAGATTTGTCAAGCTGAGTTGCCTGCCATTATACAACCCAGTCAAATTATTATAGACTCTACTTGTGGGGTCTTCAAGCTTTACTTTCCAAGTGAACCTCAAGCCTCACCTTCCATAAGTACATCCGTTTGGTTCATCTCCTTTTGATCCAGACCCCCACAAGTCTAATACACTTCCAACTTCTATCAAATACATTTATATATATCAAGTGGAAGGAATGTAAATAGAGTCCAAGTTATTACAACCAGATTTATCAGCTGAGTTGCCTGTCATTATACAACCCAGTCAAATTATTACAAACTATACTTGTGGGGTCTTTAAGCTTTACTTTCCAAGTGAACCTCAAGCCTCACCTTCCAGAGGTACATCAGTTTGGTTCACCTCCTTCTGATCCAGACCCCCACAAGTCTAATACACTTCCTACTTCTATCAAATACATTTATAAAATATAAAAGACTCAAGCCTGCAAAATAGAATTAGAAACAGTTCATATAATAAAGCATCACATCCAGATTTTTGTTTAGCACTTATAATGCCAAACATCTGCTTCTACCCTATTGGCCACATCTTTTGGAGGGTATTAAGCAGCACCTGTCATGCAAGCAATTTATTATTTATGAGCGCCCCCCCTCCCTTTTTAGATATGACCACCTGCAAGAACAACATGTATATTTCTACACTATCCACTTAAGTGCAAGTGCCCACACACATATAATCTAAGAACAATCACACTAAATCATCAAACACATGCGCAGAAAAAGAAAATCCTAATCCTCGCATGCCTAAGGGGCTGTGCACCTAAGTGTGTGAGGCTTGTATAGCATGTCACACTAAGGGTGTTTGGTTTTATTTTGAAATGAAGATGTTTAATCTTTATCTAGGGGTGGTTTCACTTTAGGTTGTTTATGACTTAAAGATTTTATTTGATTTTTAAATGTTTCATATTTAAGAGTGTTATGAAGAACCCATAAAGAAACTACTTGATGTAGGAAAGGAATGGATCAAAACAAGTTGAGTTGAAAATTTTATAAGTTCTACTTGAGCCAACTCATTAATGAGCCTCTTCTTATGTTTCAAGCTCATAAATGCTTTCCTCTACTAGATATTAGCTCATTAATGTCTAGAATAGAGCCTTTTTAGCTCCTAAATTGAGGTTTATTCCCCCATTTGTTGTCCCTTTGGTTCCCGTGCCTTGGCTCCTTGTTTCTCACGACTGACTGCTGGTTTTCCATGCTGGGTGGCCCTTCTTGTGCCTTGGTGCTTCGGTTCCGTACGCGCCTACTTGGCTTTTGCTGCTGCCTCTTCGGGTTCCGCCTGGGCTGCTTTCCCGTGGCTTTTGGGGGGCTTTTCTATGGCTTTGGTGCTTTGTTCCTGGAGCTGACTGTTGACTTTTCAAATTCCTTATTTAAATAAGCTTTTAAATTAATGTTGTGGCTATTTGTATTCCCCTCTTATGCCTATATATAGAGTTGTTTTGGGATGTTTTAGATAATGTTATGTGATTGATTTTTGGAAATGTAATCCTGCGAGTTTTATTGGAAAAGCTTGCGAGCACTTTCCACCCTTCTTCTCGAATTCTAACCTGTTTCGTCTCTCCGCAAGTGACAACCCCACCTGTATCCTTCTTCTAATGAAATGAAGCTCCTTTAGGTGTTTGTTTCGTTTAAGTCATTTGTAAGAGTCAAGAGTTGTAATGTCATGTTATGTTGAAAGTCAAAGTTTGTAAGAGTCAATGTTTGTAAGTTTCTTTTATATTATAAAAGTCTGTCAAAGTTTGTAACTCGTCTTTTAATATTAAACAACGTTTAAAATTGCGTATTCGGGTATTGAGGCGTTTTTCGTTCGTGAGGCGAGGCGTGCCTTAAGGCGTTTTAAGGTGTAAGCCTCAAAATCAAAAAATTGCGTAAATATAAAATAATAAATTTTGTATATACTAATGAGTAAATCATAAAAATGATACTTACCACATCTTTGAGAATAAATAAGGGAGACATATCACATAAAAACTCACTAGTCAGTAGTCATCAACACTGTCATCACTCACTAGTCATCACTCCTCAGTAAAGGGGTGTTAATTTGAATCATCATTATGATGAACTGCTCTCTCCTCTCCCCCCTCTCAATATCTCCAAATCAGCTTCTTCTTCCTCATTATTAATTATCTTCCTCTTCCCTAAATATTTTTGAACAATATAATAATGAATAATAGTGTAATACATTAATAAAAGTTTAAGAAAAGAAAACTATATTATTTATATACCTTTTTTTGATTTGTTCTTGTGTTGTGGTGGATGTGGATGCTTTAAGACCATCAAAGAAATCAACATTTAAATCTTCAACTTGTAATTCAGACGGCATCACTTCAACTTCATCATCTACAAACCACTCATCATCAGATGCCACATCATCACAAAGCAAAGGATCTTCATCATCCATTAATCTTTTTTTTTCAAATTTCTATCTCTGAGTCTCTTATTGTACATAATGTACACCAGTGAGTTCATCTTCAATATCGACAAGCAATTTCTCCACTTTGTATGTACATAGTTGTAGGTACTCCAATTTCTTTCACAGCCAGATGAAGAACATGTCAAGCCCAAAACTTTCACAGTAAAACGCTATAATTCTGGAGTCCCATCACCAAATTGAATTCACCACTCAACTGGAGATCGTTTGGCAATTGTATCTTTTGCTTGTTGTAATCCAAAAAAATCTTCTTTATTCCTAAAAGATACCAATTGCAAGTCAGCATTTGATCTTTCAGTTGCATCACTTATTATACGATCCATGCAATGATATAATCCCAACTTTATTCCAAGGTTTGTAGACTTGTTCTCAGCATATGTATACTAAGGGTTTAGGTAGTAGCCAGCGGCATGCAAGTGTCGGTGAAGCTGTAGTTCCCACCTATCATCAATAATATTTCAAATTTCCCTAAAGCTTCGCTCATTGCCTCATAAGTTGGAGGCAATCATCTCTTTGGCTTCATCTATGGCATTGTAGATAAAACCCATTGCACGCTTCTTCTTAGCATCCACCATCCTTAAAACATGAACTAAAGGTCTAGTGGTTGTAATGGCATATAAGACACTTTGCCAAAATCTATCCTTTAAAACAATCTTTCTAATATTTTTTCCCTCAGCCTTCTTCGCCCAAGCACAACTCAACCACTGTGTAGATGTGAACATAGCCTCTAAAGGTTGCCTAGCATCCAGCATGCTCTCTAAGGTCAACTAAGCAGTGACAAATCTTGTTGCGGCTGGCCTTAGAATTTCTTTCTTCGAAAATTTTCTCATAAGAGCTAGCACCCAAGAGTGGTTGTAAATAAACTTGGTTATTTTTTTGGCTTTAGTGAGTGCATTTTTATGTTGAGGTAGCTCCCCAAGCTTCTCAAGAATCAGATATATGCAATATGCAGCACATGGAGTCCATTACAAATGTTTCCTCTTCTCCATAAGTTTATTACCTGCAGCCTTATAAGAACTTGCATTATCTGTCACAATTTGTACAACTAAATGTTCTCCAACCTCATCAATAATGCTATCTAATAATCCAAATATGAACTCAGCATCTTTGACTTGGTCAGATGCTTCAATTGACCTTAAAAACACAGTACCATAAGGATTATTAATGAGGATGTTGATCAGACTTCTATGTTTGATATCAAACCACCCATCTGACATAATTGTCACTCCTGTTTGGGCTCAAATCTTCTTAATTTCTTCGATGCTTTTATCAGTGCTTTCCAACTCCTTCAAAATCCATGTTCTTAAATCATATATGATTGGAGGTTTGAACCCTCCCCCAAATGCTCCAACTGAACGAATCATGTTGTAATAAGCAGATGATGTTGCAACATTAAATAGAATTGCATTTTCGTAGAAGAATCTGCCTATATCCTTACACACTCTTCTTCGCGCCTCCCTTGCATTTTCTGGGGCCATCTTCTGTATAGTAGAAGGCCTATCCTCTGATGTGTCAACCATATAATGATCCATAGGCCCTCTAGCACCCCTAGATGAAATGAGCTTCATAGAAGAATTTGAATCCCTAACGATGCGCTCACTCCCGTAGTAAGATCCAACATCAACTCTATCCTCAAATTGCTTCTATGCAAGATGTTTTGATGTGGTAGACTTATTCATGTATGACTTTATTTCATCCCTTACAGCATCAGAAACTTTAGAGCATGGAGCAACATTCTTGTGAGAACCTGAAAGGTGTTCCTTCATCCTAGTCACACCACCTTTCACAACTTTATCACAGTAATTGCATTTCAGATAGACATATATTTTATCACTGCCTCCTACATCCACCTGAGTGCTATGTTTCCATGCTGGATCTTTTCTATGACCTGATGCAGGTCGGAGGAGATAGCAGCCTCGGACAAAAGCGGCTGCCGGTCGGACGGAGAAGACAGCAACCCAACTCGCAGTAGAAGAAACCTCCAGGCGAAGAGAGCAGCCCTCGTTTAGGGTTTAGTATGCGTACTGGATGTGTTCCGTATTATATAATGTCGAGCCGTCGATAAATTTTTTGGATGTGTTCAGTTTTATGTTGTGCGTATTTTATGCGTATATACTGCGTATGTAATTCGTATTGAAGGCGTATATACTGCATATGTACGACGTATTATATGCGTATTTCATGTGTATTTTGTAAAACTTCTTCTAAAGTATTTGTAAATTAGCAGTTGGAGCAGTTGTAGCTTAATGAATGATTTTGTATTAATATTTAATAAAACATATAATTTTCTAGTTATAGTATGAGTACTGGATGTGTCCAATATTATATTGTGCGTAATCTATGCGTACTCTGTGCATAATATATGGACATACCATGTGTGCTCTGTGCGTACTATATGCGTATTTTGTGTAGGGTTTAATATGCGTACTGGATGTCTTCGGTATTATATAATGTCGAGCCGTCGATAAAGCAGAACACTGCGTATCCTTCCATTCATTACTGCGATATTTATCCTCCTCTCATGTTCTTGATGCCAATAACTTGTAAACATAAACATCTCTCTCCTGACCAGGTTTATGTACATGGGAGGAGGATAAGTATCGCAGTAATGAATGGAAGACTTTGTTGTCAAAGATGATTTATATTGGACAATACATCAATCATAAATCCTGTAGCAGCTGTAACCTATGTTTACACATGATTGTCAAATATTAATCAGAAGTAATGCAGGTTTAACAGAAGGTAAGATTTTTTACTTAAGAGTTAAGAGCGAAGTATAAGGCTGCTGGTAGATTGTGATTCATTTGAGGCTTATGATTCATTTGAGGCTAAGCATTACCTCAAAAGAATAAAAATCTAACAGCAACCTTAGAATAAGTTCTAAAGTAAAAAATCAAACGTTCTGTCAAGCCTGCATTACTTCTGTTTGAAAAAATCATGCGTTACCATAAGGCTAGCGTTTTCGCATTATATAGTGTAAATTTTAACGTTGAATAATAATAAGCAATAAATTATAAATAATGGCTCATAAAAATTCAACCAACCCTCCCAACCATATCTGTCACCCGTCAGTGCATAGCTAACAAAAATTATTATTCATGTCACGGTCCCTCAGTCCATACTAAATGTAAGTAACCTAAAACATTTAATAGAATGTGTGTGTTTTATGCGTACTATATGCGTCTTATGTGTGTAATATGTGTGTGTATTCTGCGTATTTAATGCGTCTTTTGTGTGTTCGTTATGCGCAATATTTAAAAACGTTTAAAAACCATTTATAAAATTATTTTTTTCGTTAAAACAAAATAAGAAATTCAAACACTAATCTTTAAACGCAAATGTCAATCACAAAATCTTTCAAACATCATATTATGCGTATTCTATGCCTATTATCTGCTTACGATATGCGTATTATATGAGTACAGTATGCCTACACAATACGTACGATATGCGTAATTTATGCGTATTATTATTTAATAAGTTATTCTTTAATCAAATCAATGTAAATAACATTTATACACAAAATTGAAAAATATATTCTTCAGAAATAAACATTTATACACAGAATGATAATAAACATTTATACACAGAAACTGTTTAAACATTTATACACAGAAAAATTTATACATAGAAATATTTATACACATAATCATAAATATTTATACAGAATGATAAACTATCATTTTTCCAATGTTTTACAAAATTTCATATGCAAATTCTGCCATATACTTTGGCATGTCTTCTTGTCAATTTGTACTATCAGTCCAATCAGTGTTTCCTTCAAGACTTACTCTTTCCATATATTTACAGACATACATGCCGCAATCTATAGAGTTCTCCTATTTTGGTGCACCTTTAATGGTAGAAAGCTTCAATTTTCTGATATCACTATTAAAAGCTCATTTCGTGTCAGAGTATAGGGCTTTAAGATGAAAAATACGTAGAGCAAGGATTAGTTCTGTATTTTTTAAAAAAATTGAAGAGTTCATGCTCATCTAACATTTACGATTTTTTAAACAACAAGCCAATGCTCTTTGACGCGGTGGAGCAACGAGTCATAAAATTTCCACTTTTGTTCTTTCAGCAAACCAATCAGCAGGGTAATGTGCGAGGATTCAATGATTGGCTGTAATAAAATATTGTTTGAAGAAAAAAAAAGCTCGGTTATATGGTTGATTTGCAATTTGGACAATTTATCCCTTCTTTTGTTATTCTGCAAGTGCACGTAGTAAATGTAAGTATGTAACTATGTAAGAACTAAGAAATGGATACTAAGTTACTAATCCAATAGTTAAACTGATTAATTGAAATTACACAATTCATGGAATGATTTTGTTTGGAATTCTTGAAGGTTTCAAATCATTATACATGAAAGTAGATGAATATTCATTTGCTAATTTTAGTGTTCCAACAAATGAGATGGGAGAGCTCGCGATTTGGTTCCAAGTTTCAAATAACTCATACACTCCAACATTTGGAGCTTCGAATGATGGTTCATTTGTTAATTGAATATCTTAACAAATAAAGGTTTGGACTTAGGATTGATCCTAAAGCTCTGAAGATTCATGTGATAGAACATTTGGAGCTTTGGAGAGGCTCCAAAATATTTCACATGAAGGGAAAAGAGTGCTTGAAAGTAAGCTCCTTATATTTGTTGGAACTCATGCAACATAGAGCTTAGAACTTTGACGAAGTTCTAAGCATCAAGCTTGAAAAGAGATGTGCACGAGAAAGAGAATTCCCCATTTCCCCATGAGTGTTTTGGACACAATTAAAGGAGGGAAGATAGATTTCCTAAGGCTTTGGAGAGATCTCTAAATCAATTTTGACATGATTTAGAAATCCTTGGATAGGAGAGATCTATCCCTATGACTTCTAGTTGATTTATAATCAAGTTGGGCATGATCTAACAAGAACCTAGGAGTGCATGCATGTTTTGATGATTCTTCAAATCCAGAAATTTTAGCAATCTCACCTTAAACATTCAATTTTGGGAGTTATAAAATAGCGTTAGATAATTCCGAAACATGAGGGGTCATGTGCTTTTGAGGGTCCATAATACATCTCAAGTTCATTTCTTTGAATTAAATAAAGCCTATTTAATTATCTTCCGAACTTTCACAAATTAAGGAATGCAATCCAAATCATGTAAACTAATTTAGTTAAGTATGCAAACATTTGCTTGGAGATATCCACCATTTGTCTTTCATTCCCAATTTGAAGATGTATCAAAAGCAAATTCAAATAATTTCTTTTGTCATGGAATTTAAAAACATGAACTTGAAGGTTAATAAAAGACCCCACTATTTGTTTGCAAGCTTCCAAAATCAATTGAATTTATTTTCTTGACATTCAAGAAATTCGAACAAAATCACAAATGTTAACGATACAATTCCCAAATATCTAAGTTAATTTTGTCATAACTTACAATTTGCTAGAAGTGATATGCATGCTACAAGATGTGAGAGCCCCTACACATTATCATTCAAGGTATGGTTGAGTGAAAATACTTAGCCTAATGTTTGATCGTAGGCGAAGGTATTAGGCACAAAATGAATACTCTTACATGCATTTGAGGGGTCATCGAATACAAATCCGACCACCCTACACACATGGCATGCCTCTTTAGCTCTCACAAGCGAGCGAACAAACAGAAATCACCGGATTTCTGTTGTTTTGCAAAGAGGACAGCCAACAAAAGAATTTTGGGGGACCAAAAAATCAAAGTTTCTAGGGACCTAAGGCTTTGGATCGTCAATCACATGCCATTGGCTAGGGAGCCTTAAGGTTTTGTTTAAGTCTTAGTGTTATACCTCTCCCAGATTATCCTAGCGCTCCTATGAAAGCTCAGAGCGTTGCCCAAGCTCCGATTTAAGCTCTGGATCACTATCCAAGCTCCAATCCAAGCTCCTAGTTGTTGTCCTTGATGTTCCCAACGTCGCCGCTGCTGTCCAAGGTGATTTGGAGGCTCCAAATAACTGTTTGAAAGGTTTCGAAGTCTTCCTTCGCTGTTTGGAAGCTTCAAATAGCTTCCAACTTGCCTCAAGGTCGCCGAAGATGAAGAAGGAAGAGAGTAGAAGCGCTCTTCCGCAAGAATGTCGCACCAAACCCAAATCTGGGCGAAGTCAAAGGCTTTGGAGCGAACCTGGAGGCCGGCGGCTCCAAATGATGCGGTAAATGGGAGGAAACCGAAGCCTAGAAAGCTTTGTCGAAGCATTGGACGGGGTTGGAGGATGATCCGCACGCGAGAAGAGGGTTTCCGCCCCTTTCTCCCGCTCTCCGTCGCTCTTTCTTTCGTTCGCTATCTTTGGGTCGCGGGACAGACGAACAAAAACAACGAGGGAGCCGAATGCCGCTCCCCCCATCCGTTTCATTCACTTAGAGATGTACGCCTGCCGCGTAGAGCCGCCCGAATTGTCCCATCTCCTTGCCTCGTTGCGAGAAACGAGAGAAAAATCTACTCGAGTAGATTTTCTGCCCAATTGAAATGAAATTGGGTGGGATTTGAGGAGAGATCTCAACCCTAGATCTCAAATTTTGATTTGAGAACCAAATTCAGCCCAAATTGATTGACTTGGGTTGAAATTGAGTTCGAATCGAACTCGAATTGGATCGATTTGGGTCCAATCGAGTTAGTTTCATGAAATTAAACTCAAATCGGCGTCGAATTGGGCTCGACGACGCTCGACAGGATTCGATTGGATTTGATTTGATTTTAATTAAATTAAATCAAATTTAATTTGACTAAAATAAATTTAATTTAATTTGACTAAAATAAATTTAATTTAATCAAATCGGAGTCTAATTTGAGTCGATTTTGTCTTGACGACGATCGATCGAGTCAATCGAGCATGATCGAGCCTAGTCGTGCTCGATCAGGGTCGGGTCGATATGAAAATATTTGTCAACATAGAGCAGGGGATCTGGTTGTGAGTGTATGAGTCAGAGGTCGGACGGAGCTCTGGTTGCATGAACCTCGAATGAGTTGCAGCTAGCGAAGAGGAGATCGGATGGAATGAGGGCGGTTGGCAACTATTGTAGTTGAAGCAGGAAGAAGAAGGCAGTGTATTGAGGTCGGGTAGGTGTTTGCGGCTTAGGAAGATCGGAAAGCTTGCGGCTATAGGTAAGAGGAGATATGGCGAGTAGTTTGGATCGGAGTTGAGGTCAAGTAATGCAAGGTAGAGTAGGAAGGGTTTGACTTGAGGTCGGCGTGTGGATCTGAAAGCAGGCAAAGAAAACGGAGGATTCGCCAAGGTAGACGACTCAGACAAGGGGTTTCGGCTGTGTGAGGAAGAAGCGAAAAAGAATAGTATCGCTCCCGTTTTAACAACGTGAACATGGAGGGATTTTCACATGCAAGAGATGGGATGGATGCGATAATTTGTCGTCGTTGCATATTGTGGCACTGTAGCAAACGGCAAGGCCTGTAGTGGATTTGCGCATGATATGAGCTTGCAGGGGTATGCATTGCTTATTCCTTTTTTTTTACATCAGAGGTCAACACAAAAACAATTTTTGTTTGACCACTGCTTTTTCACTACTTTCAATAATTTTTTGTGCTAGGAAGTTCCTTTGTATAGTATCTTTCAAAAAAATTATTTTCTCCACAATAGTTTGATACGGTAAGGGGCCCACAGTCAGGCTGGAGGAGCTATTATTCATTATGTAAGGAATCAAGGCTGGTTGTTTAGGATGGTTTTTTTTGTGAAAGGTTTTAATTTAGGAGGGTTTTAATTTTTTAGGAAGGTTCTTATTGTGGAAGGTTTTAATTTAAGAAGGCTCTAATTTTGCAAGATTTTAATATTTTAAGAAGGTTTTAATATTTAGGAAGGTTTTAAATGTGTGTTAGGGCTATTTAAGAAGTTTTGTTGAGGGTTTTCATGTTATGTATGATGAGCTTATTTTCTTCATGTTGGTGTGAGTTTTCTAATAGTGACAGGGTTTGTGTGATAGCCGATCTACCTCTCGAATAGTTTAGATCAATTGTATATTTCGTTATTAGTTGAAGTAGTAATAAAAAATCAATCCATATGTTTGAGTTCTTGTATTTCTTCTTCTCTAAATTTCCATTTTTACCCCCAAGACGCATCAAAATGATATAAAATCGAGGTTTTGGAGGGATGGCATGAAAGAAGGTGAATGCGTCGAATGGCAAAGTGGAGCAAATCAAATCCTAGATGAAGAAGAAGTTCTCAACCAACAATGGAGGGTTTTTAGCCACGGAGAATTGGATGGAAAGCCGACTTGAAGAGTTGGAGAAGATGATGAGGAAGCTCATGGAGATGCAATCCAAAACATCACGGGAGGTTTGATTGCTAACCTTAACCAAGATTTGACTGGAATTCCCTTGGCCGAATCTAAGGGAAAGGAGATAAAAAAGGATGAGTTTGATAAAGAGAGTTTCTAACATCAAGAGCCACCTAGTAGGACTCCAATAAGGGTTTCTGGATGGGTGAACAACGAGGGAATTTTTTAGTGGAGGTGGTGGGGTGGCCGACCACTATGGGAGGCATTTTGGGTAAGAGGAGTGGGCGATCAGAGATGGATGGGGTCGAGCTGAACCGTTGGGATCAAATCATGCAAGGAGGGTGGAAGAAAGGTGATCCTAGGGCGAGAAAGTTGAAGATGCGAAGGATTGAGGAGAATAAGATTGGGAGTTCAATAAGTGATACACAAGTTCATTTCGAGGATAAACTGATCGACAAAGAGAAAGATACGAATGAAGAGGGAAAATAAATAAACTTGCAGAGCCAAGCTGATGGTTTTGATCAAAACCTAACAGTACTTGTGCAAAGTGATTCTACCGAGAAAACCACATCCCAAGAACCTGTGTTTTTCATAATCCAAAAATGAAGATGAAAAATACATTGAAACCAAGTCAACGTTTGAGAATAAAAAAAACCAATGGAAGCACCTTTGGTTTCTACTATTATGGGTATCTCTGGAAATGAAAATGTTCAGGCTGAAACACAGGATGCAATTAGAATAGAGTTCATTGATATCAAATAGATTAAGCTGGAAAATTCAAAGAATGAAATTCAGGCGGAAATAGCTGTCTGCATCTTCAAAGCCTGGATAATCGGTTTGTGGTATTATAAGGCAATGATGAGATTATAGACGAGAAGGATATGGAAGAACTACAATGTCCATTCCGACAAGGAAAACTAGAGGATGAAAAAAATATCAATTTCTTCAGTAGACAAGTGATTATTTCGAGTAATCTAATTAAAATACTGAAAAAAATAAATCCAAGTTAGAAAACAGGAGCTTGAGGAGGAGCATTATAAATTAGAAAACATTGAGATTGATAGTTTCATCCTGTAGCAATTTTTAGTTGAATTGACTAAAAAAAATCAGTTTCTCTCTAAAGATTGCGAAAAGTACATGGCGAAAATTGAAACATGCAAAAAAATTTTTTAAACTCAAACAAGAATGTGCCACTCAGGAGATGAAGTTAATAACACTATCAGACTATAATGTGAAACTTTTGGAAGGGATTCATATGATGATGGAAACAAACGACACTAAAAAGTTTTGTGAGTCATATGATGCCAAGGATTGTGAGATTTCAATTGATTGTTATGATAATATTTTGCAGATTATTTCAAATAAAATTGCAGAGCTACGTGCTATTGTTCCAGTTACAAAGGTGAAATCTATCATTTTCAACTTGAGTAACCATCTTCTTTCACACTTTTAGAGCAACTTGCACTAATATTGGTGGAGTTTAGAGCACAAAATAAAGTGCATGAGCAAGAATCAGTTTTGAGAAATCAAGAAATTTTTAACCTCCAAAGAAAAATTACAGAGTAATGGAGATAAATAAACAGTTACAAAAGGATATTAAAGCGGGCAACCAGTGAGACGAAATGTTAAATGAAGGATTGGGGAGAATGTGTGGCAGATTGTAAGATTTACAGGAAGCTTATTTTAGTTGCTCAAGGGAAATGAATCATTGTCAAAGAAATTGAATGATTTAAGTGAACAAAATGAAGCATCTGAAGAGGAAAATGATGATATCCTTAACAAAGCAATTGCTTGGAGCTCTTCTCATTAATTTTCAGGAGTTGCATTGCTAAAAAATCTTTTGATATGAAGTAGTAGTTAATTAGTGATGTGAACTATCTTTATAGGATCACAAATGATCTAGGCCAGGAGATCAGAACGATTAATGAATGCATGAGAGCTCTTAAAGCTAAAAACATGCATCATAAGGAGGGGTGCCAAACCCACATAGTACTTTTTGAAAATAAAATCCAGCAAGCAAGAAATTCTTTGAAAAACTCAACATAGATACAGAGACGGGCGGGAAACGTTTAGAGCTGAGATACAAGGAGATGTCCAGTTCAAGCAAGGCATCCAAAACTAAGAACTACCTCTAGCTCCTAATGGTTATGTGCAAGTGATCAATAGGACCAAGTTGGTTAAAATGGATTACAGAAGAACTTGTTTCATCATTAGAAAAAGAAAATTTCTGCAACGACTATGAGATTTTGTGCTTTCAAAAACCCAATCAAATGTTGGAAGAGGAATTTTATAAATTGCATGGAGTGGAAGCACACAAAACCCAGAAAACAAACATGGCATCTAAACTCTATGTATCAATTGACGAATACATATCAAACAAAACAGAAGCTACACAGTTCTTACATGATCTTCATGTTTCATCATTCATGGAATTGATATTTAAGGAGTTCTTTGAGTTGATGCAGATTCTTAAGGGCCTTGGGATAGCTGATATTGTGCAGCAAATGAAGTTTCCAGTTGAAGAAATTGCTTTTAGAAATGTTCAAAAGAAGATTTAAGAGAAAAAGTTGAAGTGCTCGAAAAAGAAAATAAGGGGCTAAAGGAAAAATTAAATGTTTTATGTTCCCTTATTTGCTTCTATGGAAAATAAGATTGCGTCTCTAGGGGTACACCACTTCATTGATAAAAGTATAAAACTTCATATTCTGAAAAGTAAGAGAAAACAGATCAAAAATTTCAGTCAAGTACGAGGCAAGCATCACAGTTCAAGAAGCTAAGAGCATCAACCAGAATCTTGGAGCTAAACAAGTTGCGTGCAAAGGTTAAGGTGCTACAAAAAACAGTAACCGATTCTGAAGGACTTCTAAAGCAAGGAGAAGTTGTTTCCGGTACCAGTGTGGATGGATGAAACAAGAGAAGTCAAAGCATGGAAGTCAAATAGAATAACAAGACCATATCTGATAAAAAGTGAAGGCATTAGCAAAGATGTTAAGCTGTTGAAAGATGACATATTCTCTATAGTGGAGCACGAGCAGATAATGAAGGATATAGAACTAGTTCATGTGCTAAGTGGTTCTCGACAAGAAGTAGAATTTGTTGTTGAAACAAATGATCAAGAGACAGTTCTCATCCTTCCACCATGAGGACAAGGTGCGTCTCGGAGGGGGAGGGGAGTATTAAAATGCCAGGGGGCCCACAACCAAGTCGGAGTAGCTATTAGTAAGGAATTAAGGGGGGCAATTTAGGAAAACTTTAATTGTGGAAAGTTTAATATTTCTGCAACTGACATTTCATGTAACCTCACCCCGGTTGCTTCACCCCGGTTGCTACAGTACCCCCGTGCTACACTTTTTCTGCAAATGAAATTTTGAACAACCGCATTCCGGTTGCTACAGTAACCGCGCCAATTTTTTTTTTTTTTTCATAACTTCCCCAACTCCCCTACTATAAATACCCCTTCAGGGGAATGAAAAACTTGCACTCTTCTCTCCTCTATCTTACAATTGAGGCTTTCCCTTGGTCTTTCAAGGCCCCTCTCTTTGCAAGGAAGTCTGGAGACTCCTCTTCTCCCTCTATTCTTACAATTGAGGCTTTCCCTTAGTCCTCCAATGCCCCTCTCTTTGTAAGGAAGTCTGGAGATTCCCCTTTCTTCCTCTATTATTACAATTAAGGCTTTCCCTTGGTCCTCCAAGGCCCCTCTCTTTGCAAGGAAGTCCGGAGACTCCCCTTCTCCCTCTATTGTTACAATTGAGGCTTTCCCTTGGTCCTCCAAAGCCCCTCTTTGCAAGAAAGTCTGGAGATCCCCCTTCTCCCACTTTTCATCGAGAGATTTTGTGGAGTTCTAATGTTAGTTGGTTGGCGATGGAGGTCGGAGAGACTGTTGTAAGGCAGGAGGTTGAAATGACGGGCATAAATCCGGCGTCGGGTAGGAGTCTGACAACATACAGAAATCCGACGAAAAGTGGAAATTTGGTGTCGAGTAGAATTCTGACGTCGAGGAGAAGTATGATGACAGGTAGGAAATCAACATCGCGTAGAAGCCCGACAAATG